>FR997835.1:16693785-18130906 GCA_905475405.1 Schrankia costaestrigalis
TTGCACAAGGTATTTGATAATTAAGGTATTTTCTATTCGCGTTAGTGAAGGTATGCTCTTTGTTATTTATTTATTTATTTAAAATTGATATATCAGGTCTTTAACACTTGGTTTGAAAATACCTAATAGTCTTACTACCTTCATTATTATTTAAACGAATAGCATAGTTATTTTCATTTATGGCAATAATTTTAGCTCAAAATATATTTATAAATAGAACGTTTCAAATTTTGTTTTAAGAATTAAAACAAGATTTGAATCGTTCTATTTATAATTTTTTTTTCAGGTTTTAAATCGAGTGTAACATATTTTTATTACTCGATAGCTCCCAAAAATAAAACTTGGCTACATAAATCCAGTACATAGTCCTGGCTAATATTTTATGCAAAGACGAGGCTCGTCTGCCGGCGTGACAGACTTCTGTTGTTTGCACAGGAGAGATCAAAAAGGGAATTGCCTCTAAATCCTCCGGCCCGTGTTCTGAATAACAAACTAATTTATCTGTCGTTCGACGTAAATTTTAATACAAATTTTGCTTTTCTGTTTTACTATATTTTGTAGATGAAGTTTTGTTTTTTTACCTGACTTGTCAATTTTTTTTTGTTTTGTTGGGAGTTTTGATATCTTTTTATGATTCACGTGAAGCTTTTTTTGTTGAATTTGTTTAGTTTGGGAAAATATTTTGAAAAAATTGCTAGTAATGTACAATATATTATATCATGTCAGGACAGTAAGAAAAGTAAAAAAATACAATACTATCTAGGCTGCCTCTCAAATATTGTATATCAATATGTACCTATTCAATTCAATAAACTGATATTCGCCTATTACTTTTACACCTGTGGTACTCTGCGTGTGGTGACGGAGTAAGAATACAATTTGTCACCACCCCATCTCATCCCATGGGTGTCGTAAAAACCTAGTAAGCGCCTATCCGTGAATATTATTTTTACGAAATAAAAAGAAGGAAAACTTGAAATTAAACCCTATACCAATCCGTCTTGCCAGCGTGGTATTAGTAGGCCAAGGATCCCTCCGTCATGGGAGGAGACTCGTCCCTGCAGTGGGGCATTAATGGGCTGTTATAGCATAATATTATTATGTATATATTTACAAAAAAAAAGTATTGAAGTATGTTTGTCCGTTGTCTAGTACCCATAGTACAAGCTTTGCTTAGTTTGGGACTAGATGACGTTGTGTGAATGTGTGAGGAATATTTATTTATTTAATGACCCACTGAACTCGCACAAGTAGAGAGTTGGCAGTTGGCATGTTATTAGTAAATGATTTTCTGGTAAAGATTAATTGTGGTTACTTGAGAAACAGTTTAATTGGATGGCCGGCTTAAGTTCTTAGTTACATAGCGGTAGAAGTTATTTTGTATTTGTTACGAGTTCTAGTGAGTAATGAGTTATACTTTGATAAACAGTGATGTTTGAGACAAGTAATTTAGTAGAAGCATAATTGGTATTAAGTCTTATGTCAATATGTTTTTCTTTGTTTAAAACAATGTTTCATAGAAGTTATGTGGCTGTTACGACACTCTCAATCCTAATGGGGTTATGACTCTATATTTCAATTAATTTGATACTCCTGAACTTATTTTCAAGTATAATATACATTTTACTTTAGTACAAACCGTTAGTTACATTTAATCAATGCACACCGCAGGCTAGTGGTTCACCGCACCGACGTTTAGTGGTTGTACCTATAACTATTATATTGTATACAGGTATTGGAAGTGGGAAATAATTATACTATAGAAGATAGTATATTATTATGTATTCCTCCGTGTGATGATGGAGTTAGAATACAATATGTCACCATCTCATCTCATCCCATGGGTGTCGTAAAAACCGACTAAGAGACTATCCGCGAATATTATCTTTATGAAATAAAAAGAAGGAAAACTTTAAATTAAACCCTATACCAATCAGTCTGGCCAGCGTGGTATTAGTAGGCCAAGTATCCCTCCGTCCCGGGAGGAGGCCCGTCCCTGCAGTGGGACATTACATTAATGGGCTGTTATGATGATGATGATTAGTAGCCCTGGTATAGGACATGCATTGCCTGTTATATTAATAACCAAAAAACATAGATTTTAATCTATCTATGAAGTGCTCACTATTCATTATAATTTAATTAAAATACGCTTTGATCAATTTTGTTCGAGTTTCTGCATGATTGAAATTCAATATTTGATTTTGTGTGATTTAAGTACTAAGTTTCAGTTAGAATTAAATGAGATTTATTTTTCATTATAAAGCTTTGAATTTGTTTTAAAGGGATTTGTTTTATTTTAAATGAGTGTAATGAAAGCTTATTATATCACTTGATTGAACTTCTATTCAATCGTTATGCTACTACAGTAGATAGATAAACAATTATTTGCAAACGGACTTTTTGAAACGTAATTTTCTCAATGAAAAGGGTAAAAAAATTGCAATTATAAGTAAATAAAGGAAAATGTCTAGCTAGGATAGCTGAGCTTATAAGTCTTTTCGTGCAAAGTGGACATCTTTAGAGGAGGCATATGTCCAACAGTGGACCTCCATTGGCTGATATGTTAATTATGCGAAAAGAAGAAAGCCTCATGGAAAAAATTGATACTCGAGGCGGAACTCGAACCCAAGTTGGTCATGGCGCTGGACGCGTATAGTCCAGAAACGCGGGTTCGAGTCCCGCCTGAGTAAAAATTTTTTCCATTGTCTTTCTTCTTTTCGGATTTTTCTAGTTAAACCTAAGCTTTATAGGTAAAAAACTATATGTAGCGTTAATTATGATTATGATGAAATAAATAAATAGTCACTATTAACGACATTTTTTAATTATAATTACTTTTCCTATGTTCTTTTATATTATATTCTTTCTGATCAATAAAAAAGCTTTTGTTTTTATTACTAGTATAAAATCTCTAGAGAGATGTAAATCATTTCCTGATAAAATATCTGATGACAAATATAATATTGTATTTCGACAGTCACTATCGCACTATAACTGATACCGGTATTTGATACCTACATTCTAAATTGGTTTAGTGCTCGGTATTCTATTTTTTTTATGTAAAAATAGGGATCAGGGAAAAATAGGGATTAAAGTTTGTAAAATTTAAAATAATAAGGCCTTTCTTCCTCTTCTATTATGTTGAACTATGGTTTAAAACTCTTTTTTCATGTTTGTTTCAAAGTCTAAATAAATATACCTATAATAGGTGCAGGTATTTAACCTGCACCTATTATATATATTTTTTTAAATATAAACTGCCTCACTATGGAGTATGTCCATCGCGTGGAACTTTACAAAGATCAATTTAGGAAACATGAAGAACATCTTCACTCAAGATAACAGACATGATTCAAACACACAAATAGTACGAAAATGAATTCTATAACATTTATATTTAGGTTTTTTTTTTAAAAACAACTCCCGCACTAGGGATCATGCCCTGTGTCGCGGGGACCTTTTACAAACATCAATTAACGGACACAAAGAACACCCAGACCAGGACAATAATTTGTGGATCTCACAAATGATTGTCCTGCGTGGGATCGAACCCACAACCTCCTGCACGGCAGCCGCTTGCGCTACCGTCGCGCCACCGAGGTCGTCAATACTATATTTATATCTCTTAATATCTCCTATATATTATATTGTTTAAAGCTATATTATTTCAATAGACAGGTAAGTAGAACAACAAAAGTAAAGGTAAGTGTCCAGCCAGGATGGCCCATATAAATCTAGCCTCCATCGGGTTTATTTGACACCAGATAAATTTATAGGGTGCTAAATGTACACCGAGACTTACAAATAAATTGTTAGAGAAACATGTAGCTAGGAATCAAGATGGCTAATGTTTTAAAATGGAGATTGTTATATTATTATTTACGATATCTGTGCAATAGTCAACGGCTACTACGCTACTTAGTGGTTATTGTCAAAAGTTGCTACGCAAAGGGCAAAGGTTAAGATAATAATAATCCTCACACATTCACTTATCGCCACCTAGTCCCAAACTAAGCAAAGCTTGTACTATGGGTACCTTAAGCGGGAATTGGGGATTTGCATTGAGCGGGAATCGAACCCGAGACCTCTCCGTAGCAGCCATGTACTCGTAATATACCGACAGCGCCACAGAGGTCGTCAAAGATAAATGTTGTCATGCATGTTTGTCAAATTTTAACAGCTTACTTATTAATTAAGCGACCACAGCGGTGGCGTAAGGATAAATAAATAGAAATGTGCCGATGATGGTCAAAGGCTTCGGTAACTAAAGAAATTATAAACTTTAGGATAAAACAGCTTGTGGCTAACGCTGCCCCCGTTAGTTAAAAAGACGCATCTAACAAAAAGTAAAAACGGAGAAATAAATGTTTGAATGAATTAAACGGGAAATTCTTTGCTGTCTTCGAGTAAATTATAGTATTAAAATTCTAAAAATTTAAAAAAATGCGCGATTTTAGAGGCTTTAACTTGAGTTCATAATAACGTGAACTTACTAAACTATTTAATTAAAATTACTAAAAAAACCTTTTCTTCTTAGTACAAAAAATTAAGAAACAAATAAAATCTTTAATAGAAAAGACGTAAATGGCTATATGCGCCCTTTCAATTTCAAACGCTTTTGGCTGTACTTTTTCTCTAAGTATTTAGTTTATCTATATAGTATAAATTTAAATGGAAAAGGGCGCATATGGTTATATCCGCCCTTTTTTCTTAAGAATTTAAAATATGTAGAATACCCTTGGCTAAGATAAAGGGTCCAAAATTATTTAATTATCCTTTTATCTAAAGTATATCTGAGAAAAATAGTACAATAATAATCGTGGTTATCATAATAAGCAATAGCCAAATATATTATTCGTAAATAAAACACAATTCATATAGTCAAGTATTTATTTAAAATTCTTTTATTTGACTTTTACTACTTTTACATAACAAACAATGCTACCTTATGGTACAGTAATGAAAAAGCAGGTCCCAGCCCCAACACCACAGCCAAGAACCACCGCACCCACTACCAAAGCAAACGAGCACGCAACCCAGACGGCCAGCACCCCAGGAGAGCATGAAAGGGAGGAGCTCGCAAAGCTTCTTACCCTGTTCGCCCAAAAGAGAGAGAGGGCGCGATAGATACGCAAGGAATGCTCAACAAACTGACCACCAACGGATAGCTCGCCCCTCCTAAGAGTGCTCCACTGGAATGCCCAAACTCTCAACGGCAAAATCCAGTTGCTTCGCCCCTTCGTCAAGGAGCAGTGGGTCAACGCGATGTTGATCAGCGAGACGCACCCTAACCCCAACAAGCCACTCACCATCCCAGGCTACATTGTCTACAGACAATGAAGATAGATGAAGTCTCGCCGACAGGAGGCGGAGAGGTTGTGCGGAGAGGCATAGTCCACTAACTCGTGGACCACTTCCTGCTGGACACCATTTATGCATTGGACGTCAGGTCCACAAGACGCGCATCTTCGCGACTTACCGCCCCTCAAAGCCACGTTTCGACGAGAGGAAAATTCGCAAACTCCTCCAATCAGCCCCACGCACGATAATCGCAGTCAATCTGAACGCGAAACACCAAACCTGGCACTGCGCTGCCAGCGACACCGCCGGCAAGAAGCTGTACCAGGATGCCCTCACAAACACTACGAAGTCTTCGGGCCGCGGGAGCCTACTAGAATAGACATGCACAGCCCGAGAGGAGACAACGTACTGGACATCCTGGTCTGGACATGCCGCCAACGCAGGAAGTCGACTGACCTCCGGCCGATCATCGACTTAAAAACCAGGCGGCCGTCACTGCCCCACCTAAACCGAGGAATATAACCAACTGGGCCAGGTTCTACTCCTTGATGTCCACCTACAGTCGCCCCCAGTTGGTTAGAATACCGGAGGAGGTCGACCACGCCGCCAACAGCCTAACAACAGCCATAAAAGACGCCCTGGATGCCTCGTCACGCACCGTGCCACCGTCGGAGCGAAGAGAGCCCCTCCCCACCCACCTGCATAGGCTGTTACGGGAGAAAAAGACCGGTAAAAAGAAGTGGACAATCACCAGACACCCGGCAGACAAGACAGTCTACAACACCCTGTCAGCCCGGGTCCAGGAGGCCCTCTGGGAATACAGAGGCGACAAATGGGAAAATAGACTGATCGACGCTGAAGAATACTATTTTTACGGGTGTTACTCGCGATATTACTAATTAGCCTAGATACTAGTAATATAAATACCTAGGATTTTCTCCGACGTTTCGGCTGACTTGCAAGGGCCGTGGTCGCAGAGGGACTGGTGTCAGCGGAGCGTCGTCCTTGTGAAGTGCGGGGAATGGAATCTACCCTCACTTTGTTGACATCTTGAGTATTCGCCGTATTGTAGGTACTTCGACACACTACACTAATGACGTCTCCCGGCTTTTGAGCTGCAACACTGTGATGATGTTTGCACTTGTTGATGACTGGATTCCATGTATAGAATTACATTCTGGAACTAACCACTGGATAGAATAACACAACCCAAAGGTCTTATCCACCGAGCGTCACTATTACTCCAGGATAGTACGTAAAGCGGTTGAAATCAAAAAACACAATAATTTCAACCGGGAGGACGGATATAGATTATCTACTAAATGGAATCCAGTCATCAACAAGTGCAAACATCATCACAGTGTTGCAGCTCAAAAGCCGGGAGACGAAACGTCGGAGAAAATCCTAGATATTTATATTACTAGTATCTAGGCTAATTAGTAATATTTATTTATTTATTTATTTATTTAAGGCTTACCAACTAAAATACATACTAAGCAACTATTACAGAATATGAGAACAACAATACATGTATGATTTTAAATTACAGGTTAGCACAACATTTGTATTATCACTATTTTAATTCAGATCAACAAGGACAGCGACAACCATTAATCCATAAAAATTTTAAAAGTAAAAAGTAATGTTAAAAGTAAAGTTATATAGGTACAACAAAATATGCTAATAGGCCAAAAAAAAAAAAAAAACATAAATCATAAATTAGGCACAATCCAAAATCTCAAAAGTTTAATACAAATTAAACATACATTTATTTATTACTCAACTTAATGTGACCGCACTTTTTAATTTTCTTTTAAATGACTCTATATGTGAAGAGAACACATCGATATCAAGCTTGTAAAATATTTGATTACACTTCTTTAAAATATATGACATAGGTGTATTACTGCCATATTTATTACGACTAGACTTAATAAAGAAAGGCTTAAAGTTAACCAGTCTAGCTGAAGGTCTTGGCACATTAAAACTAATCTGGGATAACAGTGATGGACTATCAACGACTCCATTTATTATTTTATGCAAAAACAATAGACCCAAGTAATCTCTACGCTTGTACAATGATTCCATTTTAAAATACTGAAGTCTATCCTCGTAGTCTTGAATAGAGCGTCTAACACCAGACATAATGGCAAGCCTCCGTACAAATCTCTTTTGAATGTTCTCAATGCGCTGAATATTATTTTGATACATAGGGTACCACACAATGGAACAGTATTCTATATTGCTGCGTACAAGTGAGTAATATAGCGATTTCAACGCACTAATATTTTTGAATTGTCTAGTATTTCGGTTCAGGAAAGCCAACATTCTAGTACACTTAGCAACTACATTATCAATATGTTTCGAAAAATTCATTTGTGAATCAATTAGCACACCCAGATCGCTCACTTCTTTGACATTTTTTATTGTTTTGCCATTCATGGTGTACTTTCTATTAGAGCTATTTCGTTTCCTTGAGAATGTTATATGATGACATTTGGTGACATTTAGCTCCATAGCGTTGAGTTCACACCAATTACAGAGATGGTCAATGTCTCTTTGCAGAAGCTCACGATCGGAGGTAGTTTTTACCGACTTATATATTTTCAGGTCATCCGCGTACATTTGAAACTGTGACCTCTGAAAACAATATTTTATGTCATCTATAAATGCAGTAAAAAGTATTGGACCGAGATGGGAACCCTGCGGAACACCAGATGTTGATACATATTTATCCGAAGTGTACCCATTGACCACAACACTAGTTTTACGATCGGTCAAGTATGTTCGAAACCATCCCAACAGGGAGCCATGGATGTTATATATAAGAGAAAGCTTTTGAAGCAATATGTGATGATCAACCTTATCGAAAGCCTTACTAAAATCGCTATAAATAACGTCAATCTCATTACCATTGCTAATATTAGTCAAAGTGTTTTCTACAAAATCTATCAAATTTGAGGAAGTTGATCTGTTTCTCATGAAACCGTGTTGGTAAGCGGAGATAACACTCTTTATATGCCAGCTCAATATTGGGCACACTAAAGATTCAAATATCTTAGCTACTATTGACAATTTAGCGATAGGTCTATAATTTCTGACATCAGTCCTATCACCTGTTTTTGGTATTGGTACAACAATAGTATCCTTCCATTTCTCTGGAAACACTCCCTCTCTCAATGACCTATTGTAAAGTATATGAAGTGGTTTGGAAATCTGTACTGAGCATTCTCTATAAAACTTTGACGGTATACCATCATTCCCAGGTCCCTTTGACAGATCTAGCTGTTGTAGCTTCTTCATTATTTTGAATTGCGATATGTAAATGCAATGCAGATCGTTGCTACACTCCTCAATGTCATCGGTAACAGAATAGGTCTTTTGTGTTACTGGATTATAGACAGATGAGAAGTTTTCCGCAAACAGATTAGCGATCCCGGGTCCGTCATTGGCAATCTTGTTATTTAAAGTTACTTGCTTGGGCATTATAGAGCGGTCATTGCGTTTGTTTTTTATAAAACTCCAAAAATACTTAGGGTTTACTACGAGATTACGTTGTATGTCCTCTATGTATTTGTGGTAAAGAGTTTTTATCAATTTTTTCGATCTATCCTTAAGTATGTTATACTCGTATTCATCACGCTTAGTATGATACTTATTCATATTACGCCTACATTTTTCCTTCTCTTTCAATACCTTTATCAAACCTTTTGTATACCAGCAAGGATAGGTATTACAAGACGTTGTTTTCTTAGGCACCAATTCGTTAATAATACTACTTATTAGAGTTTGATAACGTTCAACAGCCACATCCACACACGACACTGTTTCTAACTCTAGGTCCCAGTTAATGTTGGAAATTCTTTTTCTAATTTCATTGTAATCCGCTTTGTAGTATTGTAGCTTTACTTGCTTGTTTTGTTTGAGCATACGCGGCTGTCGCAATAAAATGCTAATTTCCAAAGGAGGATGATAGCCATCAATTTTAGAAATTATGTCCCCAGCTCGCACCACAGTCAAGTCGTAGAGCGTGTTAGAGATTACTAAGTCTAGAATTTTACCGTGGTCGTTCTCTATAGAGTTATACTGTTTCAAATTATTATTGTATAAAAAGTCTGAGAAAACCCTACCCAAATTATTTGACACTTGATCGATTTCTGTACCCAAGTTTGAAGCGCTACTTTTCCACGAAAGAAAACTCAAATTAAAATCACCCACAACAACAACGGATTCAGTTCCACTCACCACGCTACTTACTTTATCGGTGTAGTGCACAAGAACATCAGCCCTAACCGGGGGAGCGAGATAGGTGGCACAAAGGTGTAATCTTTTGCCTTTCCTTATATGTACAGTACTTAGATCTACAGTGACCCATAGGTCCTCGCAGTTGGATTCGAACGAGTAGTTTCTGTAAGCATTTAGTTGCTTTGATACTGCAATGAGCACACCTCCCCCCTCCTTACCTGCTGAAAAGGTACCTGACTGTCTATCCCTTCTAAAAACTTGATAACGACTGTCCAATATCTCCGCATCCATTATGCTGTCATTAAGCCATGTCTCTGTAATTATTATTATATGATAGGTCACACTAAGTACATTAGTATAAAGATCTACTAATTTTCCTCTTATGCTTCTACAATTTTGATAGTAAATTCTTAAACAATCGAACATTGTAATTAATATTACCATAACACTTAAAGCAAAAACATAAAAAACACCAAATACAAATAAAAAGTAGGTTACATAATATACACTAAAGGTTTTTTAATGTGTCGCTATTAGTGACTATTTGCGCTTGTGAACAATCATCCTTCCTAATTAAAATCTTACCATTTCTTACCCACACATACTTATAGGACTTCTCCTTAGCAGCAATTCTGGTAGCAGCATGAAGTAACTTATTGGCTGGGGTGAGATGTTCAGCAACAAAAATTGGAGCTTCCTTGTCACCATATCCAAGTAACTTCGTGTTCAACTTGTTTTTTGGGTTAGCTCGGTTGTAAATAAGAACAGCTCCCAACAAGTTGTCTCGCGTCAATTTACTTTGGAGTCTACATATCACGGCTCTAGGCTGTTTGCTTGTTGGATTGAGCTTCTGCACACGTGTACAAGTAATTATTTCTTTTTCAGACACGGGATATGATACTACCTTTCCAAGCTGCACTATTGTGTTTAAGAGGTTTTCATTTTTATATTCAGGAAGACAGTTAATTTCCAGGTTATTTTGTCTGGCTTCTTGCTCTACCTGGACCAACCGTGACTCCATATCCCTTATTTTCTTAACAAGTGTCACGTTTTCACTACGTAGCTGTTTCGCTTCCTCCGAGCAGACTTTAAGGCAGGCTGTTATGTCATCATGTTGAGAACTTAAAAACTTCAAGGAATCTTCAAAAGTTTTTAATTCCTGTCTAATAGGCTTAAATTCTAGATTGATAGCCGTCCGTATCTCTGAGCGTATAATATTAGCTATTTCAGAACGCAACACGTACCTTGAGAGGTCCACATTCTGAGATGTTATGCGCCTGGTGGAATTGTTATCGCAATCCAATTCAGCATCATCAACTCTTTGTGATCGTACAGGAGTATTACTGTTGTCATCTCCACGTTGGGCCTTTAGAGTCTCCACAGTACAATCGGGGCACTTCCAGTTACGCTGTTTCTTAGAACTTTCGGCAGGTATATTAACACACAGGTAGTGATAATTATTGCCACAAGATGTATTGGAGCAAACTATTCTTTCGTAAGGTTTCAAGGGTGCCTTACAACCGTGACAAATGTGGTTACTCATTTTACAAATAATAACAAAATATTAACAATTCTTTGTTTTTTTTTTTTTTTTTTTTTAAATTTAACTAATTAATTAACCCTCTATGATTATCTTCAAATTTTACGATTTATCTTTATGAATGTTGATACTCAATAAATAATAAAATGTCCAAAAATAATTTCTTGAGTATGGGGATCGAACTCAGGATCAACAATTCGCAGTCAGTTGTGTTACAACTACGCCAAGCCTCTACTAGTTGAGTTGACGAAACACAGATTAGTGTTCGTAAGCTTTTTCAAAACAGCTAAGTGGAGTACCCACCTTACCGACAATAATAATTCTTTATTGCACTAATGAGACCAAAGTTCACTTTTATATGTAATTTTAAAAATGGTAGCGTTCGTTATGATTTTATTTTCGTTACTGTCTGCAAATTAACACGATATTCATTAGTTCACGTTTGTCACTATATATCACAAGCACTTAGGTTCAGTTTTGTAAGCTCCTTTTAACAATTAAAACACTTTTTGCACGGATTTTCGAATTAAAACTCTGGGGTGTCCGGTAGCACGACCTTCTCAAATGACGTTCAATGACGTTCAATGATGTAATATCGCGAGTAAGACCCGTAAAAATAGTATTATGTATACAAATCGCGATAATTTAAAATCTATTGACGCTGAAGAAGATCTTCCGTCGCTGTCTCGCCTCTGTAGGGGGGTTAGACTAGAGCCCACACCGATACGCCCACTTCTGGACACAAACGGCCACCCCCACTACAAAGCCCAAGACCGCGCAGACCTCCTAGCAGACAGCCTGGAAAAGCAATTCACCCCTTTTCCTATCGAAGACCAGGCCCACAACAGGGATATAGAGGAAGGGCTGAAAAAATACCTTGAAGAGCACCAGGACAAGCAGGACAACGTCCAGCTCTACAGCAAGTCCAAAAGGCCCTGCTCAGTACCAACCCTAGGAAAGCCCCAGGCGAGGACGGAATCTCAAACTCAGCTCAACTCCGACAGCCACTCGGGCGCAACTACCCAGTCGCCGTACTAAACATACCCCGCCCGACCCCCGCCCCAATCTCCGCTTGGTTCACAATACTAAGAAAAAAGGGCGTTTCTACACAGATGCGCCTTTTTTATTTCATATCATACTAAATCTTAAGACGCTTATGGCAAGTGCGCCAATGCTAAAACTATTTTACGAAGTAGATAGGGCGTAAGGTGGTAGAAGCGACCTTTCTTCTTAAAGTGAATGTATTTTTTAAGAACGAGTTAGACGTGAATGCTTATTTGCGTCTTATTAGCTTCCTGTTACGAAGATGCGTCTTTTACACTACTGAACTATAGAAAAAATCACAACGTATAAGGTCATTATCTACGTAAATGCGACTTTTCAATTAAGTTTTAGATAAATTCGCCCTTTCATCTTCAACCGGGTGTAAAACGATGTGCAGAAGCGCCCTATTTTATTATGCTAACACCGAACTGGAAGGTGTTAGCAAAATATTAAAAATAGAGGCAGGTGCGCCTTTTTTTCCTGATTCCGGCAATGTATATAACTCAAATATGGAAAAAGTGTTAGATGCGCCCTTTTAACTAACGGGGGCAGAACGGTAGGCAGCATATTACCCATGCTCTGACGTCCGTGAGCAGCGATTGCCACTTACTACCAGGTGGACCATTTGTACGTCTACCACTGTAATCCAATAATTATAAAATAACTTCATACAAAATAAACGTAAATTCACAAAATAATCTTTCTTTAACACTAAACTCTTACTAAATGCATGTCAAATTATGTTAAAAGGTACTAATTGTTCTCTTCCTACTTAAGGTAATAAGTACAGCAGTGAATAGTCTTCATGTAAATTCAATTTAATTATGTTAATGCTACGTGCACCAACCCTAGCTAACATACGTCACAATATTATACCAGTGTCAAAGACTCCTGTTTGACAGATTAAGGGACGTAGCACATATAACGTAACGTAAACGGATCGGCACCGTATCAACTTGAGCCGTTCAGTATTCTTTGTATTAAACTCCTTACTGCAACGCACACTAATCGGAATCGTAACGTAATAGGATTTTTGACGTTTGACACCGAGGAAAAAGGCGAGGCGGTGCCGATCCGTTTACGTTACGTTATATGTGCTATGACCCTTACACGGCTTTTACGAACATGATTTTGACATTCATGCTATTTGTGGGGAAGGCTCAGTAATTATTTGACATAGAAACAATTTGATTATGCAGATTATGTGCTGCAAATGGATTCGTGAAATAGGTTTTAATTTTAAATGAATTGAAACTAAAAGCTACGTTTCACCTTGTTTTGAATTTGATTATTTAGGCATTAGTGATTTTAATGTTTGGAGATGGAATTAATACTAAATTATCTCTAGCTTACCTTATCTTTTTTCAAAGGTTGCTAAGGAAAAGCTAGCGGATAAAGTCACAGAAAGAAACTGAACATTTTAAACAACTTAACTACCATTAATTAATTTATGTGCATGAATATGATTGTTTGCATTGGTCTGGGTGTTTTCTATGTATGTACCTATGTATGTATTTACAAAAAAAGTATTTAAGTATGTTTATCTATTGTCTAGTGCCCATAGTACAAGCTTTGCTTAGTTTGGGACTAGATGACGTTGTTTGAAAGTGTGAGGAATATTTATTTATTACTCAAAAGGCTAAAATGAGGGCCGTAGAGGGCTAACATAGAGGTAGAAAACTGTGGTATATTACTCATAGCCAATGGTGCTGGGGCAGGGCAATGCTCTTATTTTGTAGACAATATTGCACGGAACACGGATCACATGCAACATCGCGAACAGCAAACTCGCCAGTTGCCTGCCTGCAAACCTTTCACCATGTAGCTGACATGGGGCCGACAGTAACTTCTGTTTCCCCTTTCTTTCATCAATAAAATTCATGCAATGCATGTTTAAAAACTATTTTAATATTAAGTTATAAAGTTTGACTCTTAAATCTAGCACAATTTGTAACTATTTTTTTTTATTTTTTTATTTAAGGCATACTTAATTATAAGATATGAAAAACTGATCAATGTATTTAATTAAATATTTAAATTAAAATAACTTCGCCATTGGACACACAAAATAATTTACTTCATCTTTTTCAACTGTCACAGCTGTTTATAATAATATAGCAAAACTGCAAGTACGAACTATCGAAAAGGATAATTATATTAAAAAAACGAAAATTAAAAACCACCTCATAAAACTAATAGCTAAAAATATTTACCATAAAATGCGAAAAGTTAAAAAATAAAAATCAACGTGCGGACGGTCCGTGGCCCGGTATCGCCGGTTTTCCGAGAATGGCATTGCGCCAAAGAATGTCTTTATTGCTTCCAGGAATTTTCATTCAAGAAATTCAATAATGCTAGATAGAATTAAAATATAATACAGTGTCAGCTTTCTTCTAGATATTCTGGAAAATAAAATGAGGATACGGATAATAATTTCAAAGTAAATTGTGTTATTTAGAATTTCAATCGAAGTATTGTTTTATAGAAAAAGCCAAACAATAATCAGGTTACTTTTTACACTTAATGTTTTTTTTATGAAAACGAATTATTTTTTACGGTCACACTTTTCTATCTGATTTGTATTTTGTTTTTCTTTAATTGCAATGTGAATTTACCGGACCCTTAATTCAATAAATAAAAATAAATAAAAAATAAAATAAAAATTTGTTTATTGCCATAAAATTTACAGAGTAGAGGTTACAGTGGCCCCACACTAGGCAAGCCTGTCCTGTGGGTACCCGTTACGTTTTTAAATTGACCACATACAATGCTCGGGCGACGACAAAATAAAATTAAAATTAACAACATAGGTACTAAAATAAACATACAAAGTGAAGAAAAAAAAAAAAATTTAAAACAGTCCAAACAAATCTTAAGTCTTAAGTATGAGAACAATTATTCAGACTAATGTATAATCGTAACAAACAAATCATAAAAGAATATTTGGAATGATGACATTTTGCCCTATTAAGTATAATTAGCAGTTCAGATAAATTATCAGGGTAACTGTGTATGATGAATGTGCCAAATAATATTAATAATATGCAAACAGAAATTACTAAGAAATAACAAATTCGTGTTTCAAAAGTACTTCAAAACACACAAGAATCGGCTCACATAAGTACGCAACGAAAATAATGAAACACACAAAATTTTAACACCAGCCACGGTATAAGAACTTGTACTTTAATAAGACGTTGAAACTTTATGAAATACGAATAAGTAGGCATGTTTGTTTAATGACTGGCATCAAAACTAATTAACATTTTTATGATTTCGCTTAATTAAAGTATGTGGATAATAAAGTTAGCTTTTATGCGAGGGCCTTGGGTTATGATATTTTTGTTTAGTACTTTTTTATCTTCATTTTTTGAAGGTTTCCTATGAATAATAAAACCTATTGAGGTTAGTAGCACGTAGGTGTTCCTACCTTTTGATACTTTCAATCGAAGCTGGTCGACTAAGTAAGTATAAGTACTCGTAATATGGTGAAAAAAAATGTTACAAGAAATTGGCATAAATATTGATCTTTGGCAAAAAATTACAGGCGCTTGAATAGGCGCCTGTAATTTTTTTAATACGTAACTGGAGACAAAATGTAGAACACTGAAGAAAAAACATTACCGCTATACTAAAACTACAATCAATAAAAAACGAATATAACAAAACGAAACAAGAAAATCCTGAACAGCAATAAACACGCCTTACTAAAACGTTTACAGACAATGATGTGAAGTAGAAACACTATAATTGCAATAAAAGCACTTAGGCAGTTTCGCTGCTTGTAAACTGTCACAATACCTAAAGATCCTATTAAACTTTAGCAATTTCTAACTTTTCCTATTAGGCTTACTGCACACATTGCCCTTACATCGTGCGAGTGCTTGTAATGCCCGTATATTGAAAGTTTTTGTGTAGTTTTTTTTAGATTTATGATCTTAAACATAACGTTTTATATCTCTTGTTATTTTATTAAAAGTTTTTCAGTATTATGTTAGCAGCACATTATTGGGCACATTTGTTTGATTTATATTAATTTCTTATGACGTTATTTTATTATATAATTTAGTTTTATTTCAATCATCTATTTTTCATAAAGATACTTTTCGTTGAATTGGTGGTTGACTACGATGATGTGTTTAAATATATTAATAATTACCAGCTGATCTGACAAGCGTATGATGAGCCGTTTTGTATTCCTGGTTTGGCTAAAGATTTATGTCAGCTTTATGTTATTTATAAAAACTATACATACATAATAGACATAACGACAAAGAAAAAACTGGCTTTTTTTAACCACTATCGTTTTATTAAGTGCCACAGTTACTTATTATTATTTTTTTATTTATTATTATTATTACGGTACATGGAAAATCTTATAAACTAAAACTTATATAAATATATTACTACATTTAAAAAGTGCTTTTTATTACAGTTACATACAACACTTTTACTAATTGAAACAAAACATATTATTTTTCGTTTTTCTGAAAGAAAAAGTTTAAATTCGAGATAATAAACTAAAGCTATTTTTATTTTTGTTTTCAAAATAGAAAATGGCCATCGCGAAATAGTAGACGATAATAAAAAGTTAAACGAACTTTCTTATAAAGCATCTGTTGCTAAAAGTTGAGACAATTATATGAGTTTTTATATAAATTGTATTGTTTCTTGCGAACGTTGAAAAACTATTACAGACTGTGCTACGAGTATAAGGTGCTAAATGTTTCGAAAACTAAAGCCCGATTTACACATCGACAAGTACAGTAGCGAGTTGAGTAATAAGTTGTTGATTATGTTGATTTAAATAGATCTCCATCTTATTTTTTGGCAAATTAAGTTGTCGAGACGCGAGAGAGGGGGCTACTTCGTACTTAACTCGCCAAAAAATAGGATGAAGATCTATTTAAATCAACTTAATCAACAACTTACTACTTAACTCGCTACTGTACTTGTCGATGTGTAAATCGGGCTTTACAGACTGTGTTATAAGTGCTAAATATTTCAAAAACTAAGAGCTGGGCTTATTTGAGTTTTTATTACATTTGGGGCTTTCTATCTATATAAAATGTTTGCTTTATTTTATTAAGGTTCGTTTTTGTTTTAAAATATTGTTTTATTTCAAGTATATTTTTTTTAAATATATTTTATTTGTTTGTCTTAGGTCTGTACCGAAAAAAAAACATTTTTTCTTTCTTTCTTTCTTGTATTAATTTGGATGCAGTGGCACATTCAAGGGATACCATGAAAATATACCTACGTTTGTTGTTTTTTAGAACTCTTTGGTACTTATTCATTTATACTATAATATTGTGTTAATTATTTGAGCTGAACATTATAGCAGACACCGATTTCAACAGACTATGCTTTATATAGTTCTATCATCATGACAACATAAGATTTTCCGTGTGGTGACAGAGTAAGAATACAATATGTCACCACCCCATCTCATCCCATGGGTGTCGTAAAAACTGACTAAGGGACTATTCGTGAAAAATATCTTAATGAAATAAAAAGAAGAAAAAATTTAAATTAAACCCTATACCAATCCGATTGGCCAGCGTGGTATTAGTAGGCCAAGTATCCCTCCGTCACAGGAGGAGGCCCGTCCCTGCAGTGGGACATCAATGGGCTGTTATTATGAACAACATAACATGGACAAGCATTACTCTCAAATCGTAGAAACGAATGTTGTCGTTAAAACTTATAATATCTAACTTGTTCTTAACTGTGTAGTGTTTTCAGGAAAGTTTTACTTGTGCTTTCATTCTTACCTTCACTGTACTTACCTTGTTATATTAATAATATTATGTCCAGATTTTCTATTAAGATAAGATAAAGATAAAAGAAGTTTATTTAAATGAATACACATGATAAATTTTAAATAATCCCACCAAACTGCAGATCAGTTTGTCGGGGTATTGCTGTTGTGGCATAACTGTCACGGAAATGGCGGCAGTGCACGAGGTAGAGAATCATTTAATTTTGTGCTTTACATCTGAACTTGATTGGCCTTTGTTGTGCTATTCACTCCTTGTCTTTCAAAACACCTGCGACATATGATTTGATTTCAACTGCTGGGTATCGTAAAAAACATAGAAATAGCCTTAAAGACCCTGTATGATATCCAATTTCTGGAAGAGTAATTACATTATTAGCAAATTGGTTATCTATTAGGTACTAGTTTGAACACATAAAACTTATTTTGCTTTGATAGTTAGACAGCAATGTAAATAGTAAGAAAGGCCATAATAATAATTCTTCTGTAATTCAGAAACTACATATTATTATTTTAACTTTGGTGACATATCATTTCTGACACCTTCTAATAATAGTTTATATTATATTTACAAAGATCAAGAACGTTTTAAAATAAAGCAAATTTATTTAACTACTCTAAAGTAAAGAACGAAAATATCTTCAAGATTAAACTAACAGTCAACAGAATTAAAATACGGAGGAGACCAAAAAAAGCTTAGATGAATTCACAGCGTCTAAGAATTTATATATACCTGAGCTGTAAGAAAACAGTGAACAAACTTCGAGGTAGCATCATGAACAAAAGTTATTATACTATCTGGATGCAAACCTTAGCTACCATTTATCTTTGTCGCCAGAACTTACTGGGAACTTGGCTAAAGTATTTAGTGGAGGAAATTGAAGACAAATTTGGAGACAACTTTTTTTTTATCGTAAAGCTAATTATTTTGGGTTTTTTGATAGATTTGGGTTTAGAGTGATGATGACTAATGAGGCAATAATGTTGCAAATATATTTATAGGAGATGAAGTATGAAAACAACTTATCAAATGTTTTTTTCAGTTTTTTTTGTGTATAAATTCCTAACAACGTAAAAAATACATTTCTGCTAATATGTTACGAGTACTTTGAATTAAAATGTAACTTATTAAATGATAATTTTTATATAATTATTATTAAATTGCAAGTTAGTTTATTGTTGAAAATCATTGTTAAATAAATTAGTCAAGTCTTCTCCAAAAGATAACTCACGCTTAAGCTACGTGCCACGGAGAATTTTAAAGTAAATTTTACGGAGAATTTTAAAGTAAATTTAACGGAGAATTTTAAAGTACGTTTACAAAGAATATTACTATATAGCCTATTTGCAATAGCACTTAATAAATTGTAATCTTGTGACAAATTCAAAACCGCAACAGACATTATTCGTATACTCTGATTCAGTTTGCTATAGTCATCAAAACCTTTTTTTATAGGACTTAAAGATTACCTTTTTTAGGTTAAAATATATAGTGTAATCCGTGTGGTGACGGAGAAAGAATACAACATATCACCACCCCATCTCATCCCATAGGTGTCGTAAAACCGACTAAGAGACAATTTTTTTTTTTTATATGATGGGAGGCAAATGAGCCAGCAGGTCACCTGATGGTAAGTGATCACCGCCGCCCATGGACACCCGCAACACCAGAGGAATCACAGGTGCGTTGCCGACCTTTTAAAAGGGAAGTAAAGGGAGGGGGAATGGGCTACCGGACTCTCACTCACCGGACGAAACACAGCAGTGACAAGCACTACTATTTTACGCCGATTTTCTGTGAGAGGGTGGTATTTCACCGGACGAGCCTGCCCATGCGTGCCGCAGCCAAAGACTGACGACATGGCTCTACCACTCGATGACTAACCGTAAATATTATCTTTACGAAGTAAAAAGAAGGAAAACTTGAAATTAAACCCTATACCAATCCGTCTGGCCAGCGTGGTATTAGTAGGCCAAGTATCCCTCCGTCACGGGAGAAGGGCCGTCCCTGCAGTGGGACAGTAATGGGCTGTTATGATGATATAGTGTTAGTAAAATACTGATAAACCAAAACTTGTAAACAAAAGTTTGCCATACAGGAAACAAACGACAGTACGTAAGCGCCAAGACCTAACAACCGTATAGCTCTCAAAACTTGTCTCCTAGTAGATGTTTATGCAGCATGCAGTACAGATGAATTATATTAACAAAATACAGGATTATGTTAATATATTTGAAATCTGTAGATGTAGTTTATACTGTCCGGCAACGTATTTTACAAAACAAAATAACATGCTAGTGATGTTATTTGAATTGAATGCAGTGAATGGATTGTTTTAAATTCTGTGATGTGAATAGAAAGTATTTTGAGTTAAGATTAGTTAAGTTTAATTATTTGAAAATGTCGACTTAATGAAAAACTTAACTGATTTAACTTATGCCGAAATAACAAGCACTACAGTGTGGAAAGCGCTGCGCTCTGCTCTGACTATCGGCAAACACCAATCAGACACCCTATCTATGGCCGTGGTGTGTAAAGAAAACGCGAGTCAACGATTTTCCGATTCAATTCAATTTATTTATTATTATTATTAGATTCAATTCATGAAGCCTCTATGCATTGTAAATTCAAATTAAATTTAAAACAAGATGTACCTTCTTTTAATTAATGTTATTAAAATACAATTAATAAAAATAATGTCGACATTTTCAAAATAAAATGTGACATCCCTAAAGCGACAATCCGATGTAATATGGCTGTTTAAAGTCGGAAAGTCCAGTGTATCGCCAGCATTCTATTGCAGTGAAACACGAACAGCTATTTCATGTACAGACTATTAGCCCAGTCAAAATAGACTAAATTATGATTAAAGTTTGCATTAATTCCCAACAAGCTGGATTTTTGTGCAGGCCTTGAACACGTCATTACAAATGATATGTCAAAAGTCCCCATCGATCCCGCTTGTGCGTTGTTTTTTATTCGAGGTCAAAGGTTACAAATTTGCGTTTTTTGCGCAAATATTTTATTCGATAGCTCTCGTTGTTTCAGAGATATCCATCTCTGAAACAACGAGAGCTATCGAAAAATGGTTCAGACAAAGTTTGTAGACCATAAAATTATCTACAAAAAATACCTCAACACTTTTCTCCTAAAAAGCATCGCTTTCGAGATATCGTGACTTTAGAGCGCAGGAAAGTCGTATTTTCGACTATATGCACACACTTGCTTTTTCCGGCGATTTCGCTTGCGTTTATAAGTATTATTAAAAATAAGGCTTATTTCAATATATCCTCTAGACACCGAAGTCTCTTTTAAAATCACTTGCGACTACGGCCGAATGTACTAAATAAAGGATCAAATTATTATTGCTGCAAAGACCGAGACCTTTCAAGCTAAATAAAATATGAACTAAGGACTTCCAAGGTTTTCACTAAAACAAATGTATTTTAGTATTTTTTAACAAAGATATCGAACATATTTGAGTTTAGGTATCTTTCGTTCTATAAATAGGACTTCCGGTCGTTACGGCCAAAGGAGGTTAGTTGTAAAAATTATACAAATAGTTTAATTTGTTCACATTTATTTAATTAAATGACACAAATTATAAAATATATGCTTAAAACTAATAGTGATAGCGTTTAGCCATGGGAGGTAAAGGTTGTGCAAATTTTCTGCCGCGTTTTCGATACTGCTCCTCTTCTTCTTCAGCACCAGAATCAGGTCTCAAAGTTGTATACATGTTTTTAGGAATCAAGAACTCAGAAAACTACTTTTTAAATTCTTGTAACTCCGACCTCGACGACCAGCAGCTGTAGTCCTGCTGACGCCACTAGAACCAGCTTGAACCTCTGGCGAGATGCTGTCATTATCGCTGTCGTTCGAGTCTACATCTTCCGATGATTGAGCTGCGTCACTCCTATCATTGGTAGTTATTAAAATCTTCATCGTCACCCGAGTCTTCAAACTCGGAGTTAATGAAAATATCCGCGATTTCGGTGACTTGTAACGCTAAAAATAATAAATACCTACTATTAGTATTAACGCTGACAGTACTATAAATACGATCAATTACATTACCTAAATCATGAAGTCCGACCGAAGTGACTATTTATAGGTTTAAATAATTTATGACTGTGTAATTCCTTAATTATTGTGAATTCCTGCCCAGAATAAAATGAATTCCATAGAATGTTTATCAACCAACATTTCTATTAAAAAACTAAACCAAAACAAGAAAAATTATCAAAGAAAAAACAAATTTCACTTACCTCGTCGACCACGTGCCTCCATTGTTGTAAACTCGGGAGCACGCGTCGCATGAATGGCTGCCCTTCGGAATGAAATTTCTATCGAAATCCAAGGACAAACTATCGCCATTGCTTTATTTTAATTGGTTAAAAGAATTCACATGACCAAAACTTATTTAGCGGGAAAATACAAACACTCGGGAATTGATGCTATAAAAAGGTTGACCGGTCGTACTTGAAGCACAAAACTCTGAAACGTTCGGCCTTTACAACAAGATGTATTTAATACTATCTATAGCACTCGAGGTGTCTAGAGGATATAGTAGCAATATGCATGATTGGTCTTAGCCTAATCGGTTTGAAATTGACAAAGTTCATACAAACTTTCATCCCCTATCTTATCCCTTTAGGGGTAAAATTTATCAAAATCCTTTTTTTGCGGATGACTACGTTATAACATCTACCTGCATGCCAAAATTCAGCCAGATCTGTCCAGTGGTTTGGGCTGTGCGTTCATAGATTACTTTGTGGTAGGAGTATTCCTACTGGAGAAAACACGTTAATAAAAAGCGCCGTGTACTTGATTCGATGTACTGTTGTATTTGATTCAATGTACTGTTGTATTTGATTCAATGTTGGTGCAAGATTGGCCTTACCTACCTCAGAGGTGGTGCGGAAATCTTCTATATTTATAAAACTCAAAGGTGACTGACATAGTTATCTATCAACGCACAGCCCAAACCACTGTACAGATCTGGCTGAATTTTGGCATGCAGGTAGATGTTATAACGTAGGCATCCGCTAAGAAAGGATTTTGATAAATTTTACCCCTAAAGGGATAAGATAGGGGATGAAAATTTGTATGAACTTTGTCAATTTCAAACCGATTAGGCTGAGACCAAGCATGCATATTGCTACTATATATTGAAATAAGCCTTATTTTTAATAATATTTATAAACGCGAGCGAAATCGCGGGAAAAAGCAAGTGTGTGCATATAGTTGAAAATACGACTTTCCTGCGCTCTAAAGTCACGATATCTCGAAAGCGATGCCTTGTAGGGGAAAAGTGTTAAGGTATTTTTTGTAGATAATTTTATGTTCTACAAACTTTGTCTGAACCATTTTTCGATAGCTCTCGTTGTTTCAGAGATATCCTCAAAAAACGCAAATTTGTGACCTTTGACCTCGAATAAAAAACAACGCACAAGCGGGATCGATGGGGACTTTTGACATATCATTTGTAATGACGTATTCAAGGTCTGCACAAAAATCCAGCTTGTTGGGAATTAATGCAAACTGGATATCTATTTTGACTGGACTATATACTCGTTTACGAAACTTAACTGACGTATTTCAAACGTAAAACAAACTGATTTATTTACTTTATTTTACTCGTTTTATTTGCTATGTGTTTCCCTTATTTTGATACATTTAAAGCAGAAACTGTTACTGCCTACTGCGTCTAATAACGTTATTAATTTTGATAGGTGTTTTACTGACCAGGATTTAAGTCAATAAAAACACTTTTGTCTTGACCAAAAGTGACTAAATCTAAATATAAAAAAGCAAAGGTTAATAGTAGTAAACTCCGTGTGGTGACAGAGTAAGAATACAATATGTCACCACCCCATCTCATCCCATAGGTGATAGGTGATAAAAACCGACTTAGGGTCTATCCGTGAATATTATCTTTACGAAATAAAAAGAAGGAAAACTTGAAATTAAACCCTGTACCCATCCGTCTGGCCAGTGTGGTATTAGTAGGCCAAGTATCCCTCCGTCATGGGAGGAGGCCCGTCCCTGCAATGGGACATTAATGGGCTGTTATGATGATGATAACAATAGTAAATAAGACACCAGCAAAGACACCAAACACCTCACTACAATACAACAAAATGAAATCGAAATAAAACCTTATTTTTAATTTTTATATCAAGTTATCGTGAAATATTCAGCCGCAGCTCAGTTTCGCATTCACCGAAACATTCGGACAATGCGAGTTAAACGCATTCAGGTGCATAACGCAGAGCTACCTAACACACATTGCGATGTGAGCTGCGGTTGTCCGTCTACACATTGTGCTTTCTAGTTATATTTGTTGTGTTACACGCTTATTTGTTCATAATAGTTACCTATTTTTTTTTGTTTGTTTGTAGATTTTGTTGAAATATACAGTCATGGTGATCTTGAAAGTGAAAATGTTTTATAAACCTACTTGATATTCACTGTTTTGAAGAATTAAGTACTATTGCTAAGCGAAGTGTTAAAATATTATTAAGGTATTAGAAAAAAATCAAAAGGTAGTAAAGTTAACAATAATAAATTAAACACGAGCAAAAACTCATCACAAATTCACCACAAAACAATAAAAAGCAAAAAAGCTTATTTTTTAATTTTTGTATCAACGTACCGTGACATATTCAGCCGCAGCTCAGTTTCGCATTCACCGAAACATTCGGACAATGCGAGTTTAACGCATTCAGATGCATAACGCAGAGCTACCTAACACACATTGCGATGTGAGCTGCGGTTGTCCGTCTACACGTTGTGCTTTCTAGTTATATTTGTTGTGTTACACCGTTATTTGTTCAGAATAGTTACCTATTTTTCTTTGTTTGTTTGTAGATTTTGTTAAAATATACAGTTTAGTTATACAGCACAGGGTGGGGAGACCCCTCACACGATGCACCGACGACCTGGTTAGGACGGCGGGAAGCCGATGGATGAGGGAGGCACAAGCCCGCGCAGGGTGGAAACGTTTGGAGGAGGCCTATGTCCAGTAGTGGGCGTCTATAGGCTGATATGATGATGATGACAGTTAAGAAAATCATGTAAGTGAATAGCTTATACAAAGATTTGTGTACTTATTTGTTTTAGCGAAGTAATTGTTTTTATATAAAGATAAAAAATTAACAGCCTTTTTTTGTTTGTAAGAGAAGTTGGTTCCCCAAAGATTTCCTCAAAATAGAAACTAAATTATAGTTTTTATTTAAAACGTACGGGAAAGTCATAACTAAACAAACTCGGTATTATTTTATTTTATTTTCAGATTTAGAAAACTTACAGCTATTTTACAAATATAATCGGATTAAGTGTTTAACAGTATGGCCAATTAAAAGTTTTCACTAATAACTATTTCTGAATGATCGATTAAGTATATACAGTAGGACGACAATGATGTTGTTTATAACTTGGATTATATAATAAAAATATCTAAAATATCTGCTATTAAAAAATAAGTCGGGTTTTCCTTCCTGATGCTATAACTCCAGAACGCACTAACCGATTTCCACGATTTTGCATTCGTTGGAAAGGTCTCGGGCTACGTAAGGTTTATAGCAAAGAAAATTAAGGAAAAAAATTAACAGAAAAGCGGAAAAATAATGCCCGTGCGAAGCCGGGGTGGGCATTTATCTAATCTATACTTATAATAAAACTGTAGAGAGATCAATTCTGTACATTGAATATATGTTAAAAATTAATATTGGAGGATGAATGGTGATCGATACTAATGCCAAAAATGCAATCAATAAATTTTTTGTCTGTCTGTCTGTCTGTCTGTCTGTCTGTCTGTCTGTATGTGCACGCATGGGTCAAAAACTACTGAAGGCATTTTAACCAAACTTGGTACAATTGTAGTCCATACTCCCGGGCAGGTTATAGGCTGTATAACATAACGCTAAGACACATAGGTGCTGAGCAGTGACGAAAAATTTGAAGCAAGTCGGTTGAAAAAAAGCGCGTTCGAGCTCTTATCGTCGCATACGTTGATCATACGCCAAAAATATGTATTACAAAAATAAAGGTCTTCAAAAGATGAACAAAAAAGTCCTGAATAGTATATATCTATCTTTTATATATTAGCCACAATAACCTGTTTAATCGTTAGGGTTTTCTTCAAAGTGTATTAAATACATAAATATATTGTAATTTGCATAGACATATCTTTTTTAAACTCCCATATTTCAAAAGTACACTTTAATACCTTATTCATAAAAAAGAATTATAGAAATCGGTTTATAAACACACAAGATTTAGATGAAAGAAAATTTCCAAATGTCGCCGCGCCAGTATGAGTACGGCTGTACGGTTGATTTTTGTTTAACGTCCGAAGCGGCCAACCGGTGCATCTATATAATTTCATTCACATTGACTCTTAATGCGAACGGACGTGGTTCTTATTGACTCTTCTTGGAATAAGCGCGCTTTAGATATTACAATACATAGATACGTAGTTTTTAGGTATTAAGTTTAAAGTAGGTATCTATCTATACTATAATAAAACAATCGGAATCGGATAAGTAATACTCGAGATATCGCTAGATCTCTTTATTAGAACAGTCCAATAAAAATCAGGGGTCATGAAAAATGTATTTGGTTCAATGTTGAATGAATTTAAATTTCGTTTCTTTTGTTCACGAGATGGCGTTACCAGTAGTAATCATAAAATAAATGAGTTTTTAAATAATATATAACTATTTTATTATTAAGTGCTATTAATAAGTTATTCCTTTTAAATGTTAATAAAATTAACCATGAATCGTATGTGTAATATCAATTATAAGTCTTCACACTAGCCTTTAAAAATATCAATTTAACGGACACAAAGAACATCCAGACTAAGGACAATAGTTTGTGTATCACAACTGTCCTCCATGGTAATCGAACCCGCGACCTCATGCACGCCAGCCATGTAATGCGACCGCCGCGCCACCGAGGCAGGTATTTCTGCCGCACCATAACGTGGCGTGCAAATGTATTCATTTATAATTAATTAGCGATTATCCGTGTGGTGACGGAGCAAGAATACAATATGTCACCTCCCCATCTCATCCCATGGGTGGCGTAAAACCGACTAAGGGACTATCGGTGAATATTATCTTTACGAAATAAAAATGAAGGAAAACTTGAAATTAAACCCTATACCAATCCGACTGGCCAACGTGGTATTAGTAGGCCAAGTATCCCTCCATCAAGGGAGGAGGCGCGTCCTTGCAGTGGGACATTAATGGGCTGTTATGATGAAATAAGCGATGTCATTTATTTTAACTTACAAATTTGACAACATATGGCATTGTGCCTGTGACGTCATTTTCAGTATCGCGGTATTAAGATTTTACTTGAAAGAATGACGTTCGCTCATGTCTTTCAGTATAAGTTTAGACACAGTCTTCATAGATCTGTCTTTGTAAAGATCTGTTTTTGAAAAGGTTTTGGTTCGTTCGTTAATTTTACAATTCGTGTGTAGGTATATCTGTTTGTTATAAGGTTTAAAAAACGATTTTTCAGTATTAAATCGAATTGCGAAGTAAGTAACATCCGCCACGCGAACGAAGTCGCGGGCACAGCAGCTAGTAAATAAATAAAAATAGCAAATAAATAAACAATCACTCAAAGTATTCACAACAAAGAGTTCTCTTTAACACTGATGCATTCATGATGAAGGGATCGAAGTCAACCCCACGGTTGGCAGTATTGAACGAATTACAGGCTCTGATGAAATATGAATTTTGTCTGTAGGCAGTTTCGACTGTTGGGGTATGGAGAAGATCGTGCCTTCGACGTAATGTTGTCGGTACGCGTAGGCCTATTTCGTTCACGAACACGGAAACATCTGTCGCTCCATTCATGATGCCCAATAAGAATGAAATATCAGCTATTCTTCTTTGTTCTTGTAGTGGGAGCAAATGAAACTTTTTGCATCTAGTGAAATAATCTGGTAAATAAGTATTACAGCGAAATTGAACATACCTCACAAACTTCTTCTATCTCTCTTATATCCTCTTATCTTTACAATCCTCTTATCTTATATAATATCTTATAACTTTAAGAGCAAGTGAAGCCGCATTCACAGCTAGTCAAAACATAAAACTCATAATCTATACTTATAATAAAACTGTAGAGAGATCAATTCTGTACATTGAATATATGTTAAAAATTAATATTGAAGGATGAATGGTGATCGATACTAATGCCAAAAATGCAATCAATAAATTTTTTGTCTGTCTGTCTGTATGTGCACGCATGGGTCAAAAACTACTGAAGGCATTTTAACCAAACTTGGTACGATTGTAGTCCATACTCCTGGGCAGGTTATAGGCTGTATAACATAACGCTAAGGCACATAGAAGCTGAGCAGTGACGAAAAATTTAAAGCAAGTCGGTTGAAAAACGCGCGTTCGAGCTCTTATCATCGCATACGTTGATCATACGCCAAAAATATGTATTACAAAAATAATGGTCTTCAAAAGATGTACAAAAAAGTCCTAAATAGTATATATCTATCTTTTATATATTAGCCACAATAACGTGTTTAATCATTAGGGTTTTCTTCAAAGTGTATTAAATACATAAATATATTGTAATTTGCAGAGACATATATCTTTTTCAAACTTCCATATTTCAAAAGTACACTTTAATATTTTATTCATAAAAAATATATATATAGAAATCGGTTTATAAACACACAAGATATAGATGAAAGAAAATTTCCAAATGTCGCCGCGCCAGTATGAGTACGGCTGTACGGTTGATTTTTGTTTAACGTCCGAAACGGCCAACCGGTGCGTCTATATACTTAATTTCATTCGCATTGACTCTTAATGCGAACGGACGTGGTTCTTATTGACTCTTCTCGGAATAAGCGCGCTTTAGATATTAAAATACATAGATACGTAGTTTTTAGGTATTAAGTTAAAAGTATTACGTTTTCTCCGTGTGGTGACGGAGTAAGAATACAATAGGTCACCACCCCATCTCTTCCCATGGGTGTCATAAAAACCGACTAAGAGACTATCGGTGAATATTATCTTTACGAAATAAGAATGAAGGAAAACTTGAAATTAAACCCTATACCAATCTGACTGGCCAGCGTGGTATTAGTAGGCCAAGTGTCCCTCCGTCACGGGAGGAGGCGCGTCCTTACAGTGGGACATTAATGGGCTGTTATGATGAAAAGCGATGTTATTTATTTTAACTTACAAATTTGACAACAGATGGCCTGTGACGTCATTTTCAGTATCGCGGTGTTAAGATTTTCCTTGAAAGAATGACGTTCGCTCATGTCTTTCAGTATAAGTTTAGACGCAGTCTTCATAGATATAAATATGTATATTATGATAAATAATTAAATAAATAGATCTGTCTTTGTAAAGGTCTGTTTTTGAAAAGGTTTTGGTTCGTTCGTTAATTTTACAATTCGTTTGTAGGTATATCTGTTTGTTATAAGGTTTCAAAACGATTTTTCAGTATTAAATCGAATTGCGAAGTAAGTAACATCCGCCACGCGAACGAAGTCGCGGGCACAACAGCTATAGGCCGACCGTTTAACTCAGACCCCGCCTGCGGTAATAGAGGTGCGCGGGGGGCGAGGACAAAGGAGAGAGCTATCTCTTGATTTTTTGCCAAAACGGCGCCATCTCAGATACTGTGACCCGAACTACATTACATCACAACCTAGCTCTAATTTTTAGCTAGCTTATTTTTATGAAATAAAAAGAAGGAAAAATTAAAATTATACCCTAAACCAATCGAAATACCTGGAGAGGTTGTTTTATTTTTCTGGTCAGGCTTTAAATTGTGTAATAATTTAGATTGCATAATTTTTTCTAAGAAAGTACTAGTTTTAGTGCCAAGATGACGCCACCATCTTTGACATTTGTAAATTGTATAGAAGACGAACTAGCATACTGCACTAGTGTCATACTGACATACTGACTAGGTGTCCGTTATGGTAGCGTGTAAAAATAAAAAAAGCATTATCTGTAAATATTTTCTAAGATTAATTCTTACATATTAATATGTTTAAATCATAACTGTTTTAATGTAAACTGTTAATATGTTCTAAGACTTTAGTTATAATTATATTTATAGTTTAAATCAGCCATTCGTATAATAACAAATATATTTATTAAAGATAAAGATAAAGATTTATTGCAAAACTGTGTATATCAGGTGTTAGTGTATGAATACATTAGTCTCAACAGTCTATCCACATCGGATATGCAAATTATAGCAATATAATATCTTAAAAGTACACAAATGAAACAAAAACTTATTTAAGTAACTACATGTTATTTTTTTCAAAACATTCTTATTCAAAATATTTGTAGATTCTTTAAAAAATAATCAAATTATTACAAATTATGTAATATTATTGTTATTTTTGGAGTCGGTGTCAGCCAACAAAATACATAAAGCTAATGGAATGGCGGCCATGAATTACAGATTATATTATTATATGACTTCGACATTAACCCCCTTACTTATAAAAATCTCATTTAATCACTGTTTAGCGAGTTTCTTGTTAGCAAAACCAACCTTAAGCCAAACAAAACCGTAAAAATTTAAGCTAATCAATTGACTAAAATTTAAGTTGCGTTTATGAGTAAGGGGGTTGACATAAAGTTGTTGATTGTTTATGGATTGGTTTAAAATTTAAACAAATATTAAATAACTATTTTTATCATATTTAAATAAATATATTTTAAAATACCTGTGTCACGTTCAAACGTTTTAATATACCTATTTAGTAACTGATTAAAGCTTTCCATAACTTATGGGCGTTTATGGGACTAACAAGCACCGTCAATTTCGTGAATAGGATCAATAATGCAAAATGTTGTCTACAAAGTCGTTAGAAAAGGCAATAGAGTTTTGTCTAACACATTCTGATCACTTTAAATAGTTTTAATTTGATAAATATTTTATTTAAAACAAACATGGCCGTTTCATTTTCGCATGAGAATTTTAAGTAATTGTCTTTGATTCGTAGTACCTACTTATTTCTCATCTTAGTCTTTAGTCAGTGTATAACATCATATTTCTTTAAATTAATAGTCAGGAATAAAAAATAGAATATAACTATCGTGGCTGACACCGACTCCAAAAATAACAATAATATTACATTATTTGTAATAATTTGATTATATTTTAAAGAATCTTCAAATAAATATATTTGTAGACTCTTCAAGAAATACCCTTAACAATACTTTTTACAATAATTAAAAGAACCTTTTCTTTAGATTATAATTAAGTAATAAGAATGTCTGATTTAATGTTGCAAAACCAAAATACAACTAATTATTTTTTACTTTTTAGTGCAATTTTTGTCTTTGAAGTCGGTTTTTTTTTTGTAAAAACTGATTTTATTTGGCATAGTAAACAACTCGATATAGCTCTTGTGTACGCTACCATAACGGACACCGCTACCCCGCCTCCTCGTCCCTTTCATACCGCAGGCGGGGACTGAGATAAACGGTCGGACTATAGTAAAGACATATTTCTCAAACGGAATTTCTAAACGCGTACTTGAAATTATGATGTCGTTTACGATTCTCGAGATTACATTCCTTTAAGCTGTTATCATTAGAAGTTGCTAAAAGCCCCTTTCACAAAGTTGTTACCTCCTTTTGTATTTTCTTGATCCTTCCGCTGTCATAGGTCAGCCCATTAAGCTTATTGATTTTGTTCATTATGTTTTGATGGTCCAGAACAAATGTTTAAGTAAAATATTTTAGAACGTTAATTAATATTTTAGGTCCATTTGAAAATGCTTCAAAAACTCAATGTTATTAGGACTAGAAATATAAAGTACCTACATACGTTTCATGGTTTACAAGATCTGAAGAAGCTTTATGCTGCCGATTGATAGGCATATTAGAGTAAGCGAAGTCTTCGTTTTTCCTGTTATTTGTTAATAGTAATACTGATTGACGGTGACAAATTATATCTCGTATCAGAAAATAGAGATTTTAGCAGAGCGTGATTCCTTGGAACTGATTCTAAGAACATAGGTTCTATCATAATGAATTCGGCGAAACGTTTGATCTATAAACAGAATTTTCTGTCAACTTGCTTTTTGTGAATCAAGATAATAATATCTAGGAACGATGGTTCTATAAATAAAGCTTTCGGCGAAACATGTTTGTTAACGTTACACACTTCAATGAATGAAGTAAGTATTCTAATGTAAGTAAGAACATAGGTACTTAAAACCTTATTAATTGTATAATAAATTGTGGAATAAGCCATTATATTACAATTTACAATCTTCTTTAATCTAAATTTTTACAAGTGAGGGTAGTATTTATATTTTTATCTCAAACTAGACGCATGCAATTAACTTTATGAAAGTGGACTGTGATTGTGTTCGTTTTTTAATTTTGTAAATGCAAAATACTTTATCTCTATGAAAATAAAGATTTTAACCATTTCAATGTTTAAATGAGAACAGATACGAAGCTCAACCCCTCCTTGATACATTCAACATTGCGGTCGCGGTCACGTGACGTCCTGTCGCGACAAGCTGTCACATTCACATTTGAACTGGCGACACCTTTGTGAGATATTTGTATACGATATTACGAGGAGGTAACAAAAAGGGAAATATTTGTGAATGTTTGTAAGCTATCTGTTTATATATTGTACCAAATGTAATGAACATTTAATGGTTTTTTATTAAGCACACTAAGCAAAGGCTATTAATTAAACATTTTACAAGTTAAGAACGATGACTTGCTAAAACTATTAGGCTTAAAAAAAGTATATACTTAATACAAATCATCACCATTGTTATATAAGCCAATTGATGTCCACTGCTGGACATAAATCAAAGCAAGTATAAACCAATACCCATATTATAAACTTTCAATTTAACTCTACCTGTAACCATTTCAATGTTTAAATGAGAACAGATACAAAGCTGAACCCCTCCTTGATACATTCAACAGAAGTACTGAGAAGAGACCAGCAAGAAACTCAGGTAGATTATCGTTAACCTTTGTTTTTTATTGTTTTACATAGTTTATTCATTTAACAAATTTGTGCTAGAGCAAGAGATTAGGATGACCACGCATTTTTATCATTAAGGTAATCGTCTACTTCATAATAACCTTTTTTCTTCAATTTTTTTTTCACTTCTATTTTAAACTTATTATGTGGCAAGTCAGCTAAATCCTGAGGGATTTTATTAAATATTTTTATACATTTGCCTACAAACGAATTACCAACTCTATAAAGCCTGAGTTTTGGCACTGCTAGTTTATTTTTATTTCTCGTGTTATATTTGTGTATGTCAGATTTTTTTTCGAAGAGATCTAAGTTCTTCCGTACATATAAGATGTTGTCGTAAATGTATTGAGAAGCAACTGTTAAAATATTAATGTCTTTAAATAATTCTTTCAGCGAGTCACGTGGTCCGAGGCTATAGATTGCTCGTATAGCTCGTTTCTGTAATATGAATATGGTCTCAATATCGGCAGCCGAGCCCCACAGCAGCAGACCATATTATTATGACATAACGCTATGAAAGTAGGAAAAATAAACCAGTCGTGCCGTTTCTATATCAGTTAGTGACCTTATCTTTCTGCCCGCATAGGCAGCTGAGCTAAGTCTTCCTGCTAAGGCAGTGATATGAGAACCCCATTGCAGTTTACTATCTAACGTTATTCCCAGAAAAACTGTGGTATTGACTATATCTACAGACTCATTATTCATTATAATATGATTATCTATCTGTCTTACATTGGGCATAGTAAATTTTAAACATTTTGTTTTATTCGCATTGAGCAGCAAGTTGTTACTTGTGAACCAATGCAATATTTCAGAAAGGGTATTATTTAAGTACTACTTTTTGTCTGTCAGTTTTAAATATTAATGATGTGTCATCCGCAAATAATACTATCTCACAAAGATTCTCAATGAAGTAAGGAAGATCATTTACATATATCAGGAATAAAAGGGGTCCTAATATCGAGCCCTGAGATACGCCCATGACTAATGGTGCGCCAAAAGAGTCGGTGCCATTTACGTTAACTTTTTGTATTCTGCCAGTGAGGTAAGACTCAAGTAAGCTAAGGGAGCTGTTTGAAACACTATAATAACCTAATTTTAATAACAAAGTCTCATGATCAACACAATCGAAAGCCTTTGAAAGATCACAAAATATACCAAAGGCGTCCTGTTTATCCTCCCATACATCAAAAATATGTTTCACAAGTGCAACCCCTGCATCTGTCGTGCTTCTGCCTTTGGTGAAACCAAACTGTTTGTTATGAAGTAACTTATTTTCTGTAAAATGTGAAAGCAGTTGATTAAATATATTTTTTTTTTTAAATTTTACTGAGAGCTGGAAGTATGGAAATTGGCCGAAAATTTGTACTAAGTGTAACGAATATTTAATGGTTTTTTATTAAGCACACTAAGCAAAGGTTATTAATTAAACATTTTACAAGTTAAGAACGATCACTTGCCAAAACTATTAGGTTTAAAAAAAAGATATTCCTTTATATAAGTCCTTAATATATACCATGGTTATATAAGCCAATTGATGTTCACTGCTGGACATAAATCAAAGGAAGCATAAACAAATACCCATTTAAACTTTTAATTTAACTCTTCCTATAACCATTTCAATGTTTAAATGAGAACAGATACAAAGCTGAACCCCTCCTTGATACATTCAACATTGCGGTCGCGGTCACGTGACGTCCTGTCGCGACAAGCTGTCACATTCACATTTGAACTGGCGACACCTTTGTGAGATATTACGAGGTATGCACAGGGTTACAAAAAAGGAAATATTTTTGTGAATGGTGAAACATACAATACTTATAACACGAGTGCTTGTTTTAATGTAGGTTTCTATCTTAATATTGTAGCAATTTCCGTGTGGTGACGGAGTAAGAATACAATATGTCACCACCCCATCTTATCCCATAGTGTCGTAAAAACCGAGTAAGGGACTATCCGTAAATTATCTTTACGAAATAAAAAGAAGGAATACTTTAAATTAAACCTTATACCAATCCGTCTAGCCGGCGTGGTATTAGTAGGCCAAGTATCCCTCCGTCACGGGAGGAAGCCCGTCCATGCAGTGGGGCATTAATGGGCTGTTATGATTGTAGCAACTGACCAGTTAACTTCACAGAAGAATCACAAGTGTGCATCCTGTAATTGGACTAGTATCTACTTATACTCGCAAAATAAACATTCGAATACTTATTAGCTTTAAAAAAAAAGAGGTACCCAACTAATGTGAAAAAAAGCGACAGCGTAAAGTAATGGCAGACGCATATACAGCTAGATAAAAAAGACACACAATTTCGTATAATACTTGAATACACAAAACCAGCGCTTCGGTTGATGTTCTTCGTCATAATACTTAGTTACACTCCCTGTAGTATCTATTTTAAATGACCTCTTACGTTCATGGAGAAAACAATGAGCGAAGCCACGTCAAAAAATTCGTCTTTTTGTTGTCTGGTCTCATGGAAGGCAGAGCATGTTCGATGGTTACATGGGGCCGTGAAGGCCATACTATCAGCACATCCTTCAAACTGTGATTCATATCGCTCCAGAAATTTTAAAAATCAACTTCAAACCTTCAAATGTTTAGTAGGTAAGCATTTTTTTATTTGATAAAATCAATACTTGACTTATCTTCTTCTTTCTGCCCTACCTCTTTTAGTTAACATAGTTTAAACCTATGGAACGAAAAACGTGATATTTTATGTTCTTTCATTCAGTCTTAGAATTGAAGTTCATACTAGTAAACCATGAATATTAAATCCAGTTTCAAATGTCAGTAAAATCGATAATGTAGTGTGCAATATTAATAATATAGCTATGTTCGGTAACAAACATGTTGATACAGCAAACAGTAGTGCATGACCAAAATAATAAGTTTAGCAAACAGTGCCAGAACTACAATCAATTGTTAAATCAACCATAATAGCATTAAACCCGCATGTTTTAATTATTTTGCCAAATTACATTACTGTTGAGGGTGATAACCTTTGATGGATTTTGTGTTTTTAACCGGATTACATGAGAAAGAGGTTTTAATTAAATTGTAATTTACTTTTGTTACCTTAGAATTTAGTTGGTCCTATAGAAAATTTAGTATGAACTGATCAAACTGTGGTTTTTTATATCTTAAAAATTGCGAGTGAGTCGTTTGCAATTTTTAAGTTTAAAGTTTTCTCTGGCTTCAGAGTCGCTTTTTATTAAAGAACTAGCGGCCTGTCCCGGCTTCGCACGGGCATTATTTTCCCGCTTTTTTGTTAAATTTTTTCCTGAATTTTCTTTGCTATAAATCTCACGGAGCTCGAGACCTTTCCAACGAATGCAAAACCGTGGAAATCGGTTCGTGCGTTCCGGAGTTATAGCGTCAGAAAGGAAAACCCGACTTATTTTTATATAGTAGATAATCAATATGAAAATATTAATAATTTATTACTATTACGTATATTTCCAAAAACATATTAACAAGATTCACAAGGTTCATATTTTCCTTTTTTCATCCTAATTTTGTTTCGGGTTTTATACAGTTTCGACAGGGAATCTGCTTCATCTTTATAATTTGATCGGATGGTAAATTAACACAACTAAAAATTAATAAAACCTTTTCATAATAATATATAATTTATATATTATCTCCTTGTCTCCCTGAAAGAGTCACAAAGGCAAAAGACTTAAAAATTAGCTTTCTATTTTTGAAAAACATACTTAGTAAAATTATTGACGTTTAATTAGGTGACGGAGTAAGAAATATGTCACCACCCCATCGCATCCCATGGGTGTCGTAATAAACTATTAAGGGATTATCCGTGAATATTATATTTACGTAATAAAAATAAGAAAAACTTGAATTCAAACCCTATACCAATCCATCTAGCCAGCGTGGTCCCTGCAGTGAGAAACTAATAGGCTGTTAGGACTTAGTAAAATATAAAATATCTAATTTGTCAGTTTAGATAAGAACCCATCTAAGTTTATTTCGTGAGTATAATACCATTGACCAAGGAAAAATTAAGTCGTCTCAAATACTATTAAAAATATTAAATTACTTTTAACAATAATTTAGTCATTATTTAAAATAGGTTTTAGAATTCTAAAGAACGTTAAATTAAAATATCCTTTGAAGTGATACATTTCGTTTGAACTATATTCAAAAACATTTGAAATACTTCATTTTAATGAAAACGGTTGCTTTTTAGTTCTTCAAAAAATAACATTAGCCGTTTAACTACTTTGTTGAAATGAAATAAATTAAGTAGCCTCTGAAATTCGAAAATTTATATTTCTCTAAAAGGTGTCTACAGATTATTATGTTGTGTTAAAGCAATAATAATTTTAATAAAATGATTATAATAGGATATAATTATGTTTACAAGAATGTTTTTTCACTGACTAACGGCGCTTGTACACGCTAAGAAAATTTGCCGTGTCTACGCCAGACAAGACAAATCTTCGTGTAGACGTCAAGAATTTTGTCTTTTTCGTACACGAAAACTTTTCTTGTCTTCCGCAGACAAGACAATTCGGAACGTGTACACGCCAGAATTTTTTTCGTACAGTCGTCAGACGGGCGTAGGGCGCGCATGTAATAACAAGTGTGATAATCAGTGTGAGTTTCCTTTAGTAAAAATGTTAACTAGAAAGCAAACAAGTATGATACCCTACTACACCGCTCCCCACCCCTCCGCAACAACGTTCGCCGTGTCTTGTCTTGCGCAGACAAGAAAATTTTCTTATGCATCGCCGACGATGTGTACACAGGTCGTGCTTAGAAACGACACGAATTCTTGCGTAGGCCCGGCGATTTTTCTTACCGTGTACAATCGCCGTAAAGCGTTCAGGTATCATTCCAATAAAAGACATTTCGAATCTAAAGGTAAAATAGGTCCATTAATCAAACAACGAATTTACTATTAATGTAATTTTAAGTCCAGTATTTATTATCTTTTAACTTCAACTAAATCTGTATAAATCATACCATTATTTAGATAACTAAAAAAGTAATTTTGATATGTCACATACTCGTAAGAAACTGACGGGTGACATAAATACGGAATAAGAAACAAAACAAATAATCAATATAACTATTTTATTATAAGTTCTAACGTTTATTTAAATATTTTAATTCTACTGTATATCAGACACCACAGAATAAATTAAAGGGCACAAAGATCACCAAAGTGCAACACAAAAATGTGAGGAACACACAAAATCTTCATCATAACAGCCCATTAATGTCCGTGACCTCCTCCCATGACGGAGGGATACTTGGACAACTAATACCACTCTGGCCAGACGGATTGGTGTAGGGTTTAATTTCAAGTTTTCATTGTTTTTATTTCGTAAAGATAACGGATAGTCCTTTAGTCAGTATTAACGACACCCATGGGATGATATGAAATAGTGACATATTGTATTCTTACTCCGTCAACACACAGATACACCCCGCATTTAGTACACTTTTATTATCTAAGCAACTGAAAATTAGCTGAACTATACAACATAAGTACTATAATTAAAATCTAAAGCTATAATTGGTTCAGTCAGTAACACTATCAAAAAGCAAGCCACCGTTTAATCACCTCCATACTTTTAGCTTCGACACTTTAGTGCTGTGCCAATTAGTGTTGTATCGTTAGCTGGAAATTTACTGTCACAATCAGACAAAGTAGTAATTGTGTTATCGGTATTACGTATCATTTATCATTGGAAAAACCTTTCTTTTTTATATTTACTCAAATAAAAATAATAGGGTATTTTCTATATACAATATCAGAGTGGACGTATAATTATATTTAGTGATACTTGAATGAATAACCATTGTGCTAGACGTATGATTTATGGTATAGATCCAAAGCTTTTGACGATCTCTGTGGCGTAGAGGTTGTACAACATGACTGCTTTGCAGAGGTCTCGGGTTCGATTCCCGCTCAATGCAAATCTTTGTGTGGATGAACATGATTGTTTGCATTGGTTTGAGTGTTTTCTATGTATGTATTTACAAAAAAAGTATTTAAATATGTTTATCGTTGTCTAGTATCCATAGTACATATATATAGTATATTGCTTAGTTTGGGACTAGATAGCGTTGTGTGAATGTGTGAGGAATATTTACATTAACATATTTACATTTACATATTTACATTTTGTATTTTTAGAACATTTTCACTTCGTCGCTATCACCCTGCCGAGTGAAATTTTGTTCCACTATTTAATAAATTTTGCATTGAAAAGATATCCAGAACATTTTGTTGGGAGAAGACATGTGAACCATATTAATGAGACAATGCAAGTCACCGTATGATGGTTATAATAATCTTCACACATTCACAGAACCCCCTCTAGTCCCAAACTAAGCTGAGCTTGTACTATGGGTACTAGACAATGAATAAACATACATAAATAGTTTTATTTTTGTAAGTACAGACAAATTATACATAAAATAATAAGTAATAATAACATACATAGAAAAGACCCAGACCAATGCAAACAATCATATACATGCACACAAAGATTTGTATTAAGCGGGAATCGAACCCGAGACCTCTGCGTAGCAGTCATGTTATATAACCACTACGCTACAGAGGTCGTCTATAATCAACTGACAGATCTTGCCGGCTGCCGTTAACTATCTACTCGAAGTTTCACACAATATTTCAAAAGCCTTTGCAGGTGCATCTAAACGAGGCAAAACGACAGGCGCTTTACGAATCAGTCTTTGCTAACACCAAAACTAAAGTTTGAAAACTGACAAACTATCTGCATTGTGGTCGGAAGGGATTAGTATTCTAGTCTGTAATATAGAGCAACTAGAATTACGGTGCTAGTTGATTGCACAAAGAACACAAACACCTGAAACTGTGCTAGTTTGCATCTAAAAGCGGTGTTAACTTGATAAAAACAGATGGCTGTTTGGAGTTTATGGGCTTGTTTGTGTTTTACTGGTATAAATATTGTATACCAATAAATTTGATTACATATATATTTATATGGAAACGTATCTATACAGACTATAACTCTAATAAAAATTGGATAAGATTTTTTTGTATAATATGATGATCAGGCAACAATCTTTAGGTACACATATGAGAGAAAAGATCTTGTTTTTTAAAAGCAAATATTATTTGAAAATGCAAGTTAGATATTAAAAAGTATTGTAAAATTAACTTATCGATGTATAAGGCGATTACAAACTTGCGGAGTCATTGTAAGAGGTTATTTTAGTTTGAGCTTTTGTACCATTTTTTTAAAAAGTTAAAGCTTTCGCACAATAAACAAATGAAAAATATATGTCTTTCGGGATGATTAGATGTATTCGTGGTGACGGAGTAAGAATACAATATGTCATCTCGCCGTCTCATCTAATGGGTGTCGTAAAAACCGACTAAGAGACCATCCGTGAATATTATCTTTACGAAATAAAAAGAAGGAAAACTTTAAATTAAACCCTATACCAATCCGTCTGGCCAGCATGGTATTAGTAGGCCAACTATCCCTCTGTCATGGGAGGAGGCCCGTCCCTGCAGTGGGACATTAATGGACTGCTATGATGAATGATGAGATGTAATGAGCGTAAAAAATTAAAACGAAAAAGAATTAAAAAGATCCCCATTATCACAATAAGCCAACCAACGTCTACAGCTAGACATTGGCTTCTTTTAACTATCAGTTCAGAATTGTCTAAAACGCAAAATTGTAATTAGAAAGTTAGGAATTACATAGAAGAAACATTATATTAGAAAAGTCTATCAATAATTAGCACATTTAAATAATATATTGTGTAAGATAAACATGTAGTAATGAGGATAAACAAGTTCAATGCGCTCTAAATTAGTCTAGATTACAGTTTGCGAAATACATTTCTTAAATTAAAAAAAACTGGTTTCGAAATTTTGTTCGTTTATTGTTGAACACAGGAGAATTTAATAAATTAGTAATTTCAAAAAAAAAAAATTGTAACATTCATTTTTTACGTAAAAACGACAGAACTGAAATTACAAAGGAAATTGTTTCTCAATTATAAAGTCAGAAGAAAGCTAGACACCTCTGAGGTGGAAATTACTCTAAGTACTCAGGTACACCATTTTCCATATGGGTTGGTTGGTTGGTTTTGAGTCATGTTTTCCTACATAGCCAGAAATAGTGAGTTGGTGATACTTTTAGTATGATCCTTATCATTGCCACCGCTATTTGGATATTCAATTAGTTCAAAAAGATACCTGAACTTTACTAACATTAATTATTTGTAAGTAACTAATTAAAATTATTAAACCATCCCTTTATTTTATTATTTTATTGACCTTGAATAATTAAGTATCTCCTTTAGACTGCTTAGAAGGGTTATGTCGTGTAAAAAAAGTTACTTTGATGATTGTTAAAAATAATCAATGATGGACTGGGTAAGGGTGCACCCGGTAGGACTTTTTTTATTAAAGAAGTTGCAGTTGAAGAAGATTTCTATGTTTAAGGATTTTTATTTTAATTTTAAGTTAATTTTAATTGTAAATATTACCTTTAATAAATAATGTATAGAATTACGACGTTGTTTGGTACTGTACTTCTGCCGTTTTCAGAATCTGCCATTTACAGAATCTGCCGTTTTCAGAATCTGCCATTTACAGAATCTGCCGTTTTCAGAATCTGCCATTTAACGAAAAAAAGAGAACATCATCAATCAAATCTTTTTGAAAATTTCATACTTGAAACGCTGTCCTCAAAAATCATTGTTTTTCTAGATATCCTATTCTACTATGCTGCCATCGATATTACATTTAGGGCAAATTAATTAATAGATCATTTTAATTTAAGCCTACTTTGTATAATGTACTGTCATTATATCAAAAACGTATATAAGCGAAGCCTTTTTTAGGTAATCTCAGTAGTTGAAAATTAGGGCATCCAGATCAAAGAGATCTGGATGCACCTAATTTTCACACATAAGCCTCTATTCGTAACTAGGCTCTGTTGAAATGTTCCGTTTAATGAAATCTGAATAGAATAAAAAATATTTGCTGTAGGTATAATACCTTCTATTCAAAGTAAACCTAAGCTACAAGATTGCTTGTCCATGACCAGTAAATTTATGACTACGTTTATTAAGTCATTTGATTTATAAGTTTATACGTATGAATTAACATAAGCGTGTTAGAATGTTTACAAGTTCCCTATAAGGTAACGGAATGCATACTTTTCGAAGTTGTACTTTGCACCTACCATTATAGCGATAATAAGCTGTTTATCGAGTATAACAAAATATGAAATAATGTCTAAATATTATTTCATTTTTGTGATGTTATGGTTTAGTAAATTCAAAGCCTAAGGCTATAATTCTACTAAACCATAATAATATGAGTATTATTATATTTATATAAACCTAGTACATTTAAGTTGTGTATGAAAACATAAATTAGATTTCCTTCTTTTACAAATGAATGTGCAGATTTTAAAGAAGCAATTTTCAATTACTTTATACATCTATTCTGCTAGTTTTGTTAGTTACAACTAAATAATGTCTTTTTATTAATTATGAACGTTGTTATATGTACCGGAATGTTTACATACTCCCAGAAAGGAAACTGAACGCATTCCAGTATGTCACCTATCCTTGGCGCCGTAACATGAAGCTCCAAGTATGTTTTAGAATATGATTTAATTATAATAATTACATTTTAAAAACATTCATAATAAAGATGTAAATATCCAGATAATATTGGTTTTTAAATATTAATATGATGGTTTTTTAATTGTGTGTGTGTGTATGTGTAAATAAGCGAGTTAAATATACAATAAAATAATTTAAATATCCAGACCAAAGCTTCTTAAATTATTTATTCATGTGTATAAATTCTTACACGGGGTTTGAATCGAACCCGCACAACCTTTGACGCAATCGAACGCTCGACTACTAAGAGTACATTAACATAAGCAAGTTTCAATACCTATCTATCAATAAGACAAAGTAATAATTATCAATTTAAAGTTAAACCTATTTACATAATTATTAAGGTTTAAGCAGGCGGCATGCCACTGCGTCAGACTGTCAGACTCTACGTCAGCGTCGTGGGGTCGATTCCCCCCGCAAGACATAAGTGTGATTAATAAATTGTTTTAATTTTGAATTAATTATTCAAGTAATAGGTAAATATTAGACTAGTTAAGGGACACAGTTATTTAATAAAAGCCCAAATTTAATTATTTTGTTTATTATATATAATCGGACATACGATTTTAAAATACATCAAGTAGTTATTACAGTTTTAATTTAACCCACTTGTTACGAGAAGTGTAATACCTATCGAAATGTTATAATTTTCTCATGAACTGCTTATTGTACATCATATGTCATGTAAAAAATAACAAAAAAAATCTGTGACTTTTGGAAAAGCCGGAAAATAGTGTCCTTTTAAAAGGACACTCGTAAAATGTACTACTGTCACTTCGCTGATACTAAAATATTAAATTTCAGAATTAAATTGGGAAAACTCATTGTATTGCACGGGTTTTAATAAAAAAGTAAGTACTTGGAATTTATAGATATTTTTATTTGATATATAATAGAAAAATACCACTTTTGCCTCGAATGGATATTCTCAGAACATTTTTGTTACACGACGACTTGGTTCTTCGACGTGAATATATGTGTAATTAGAATTTTTAACAGGTACAGGTTGAACTTTACAAGAATTTGTCGCCACAGTAACGATGATTATTATTATCATGCCACTTGTTCAACATATCCACTTCAGCACTTGTAGATCTGTATTGAAACATTCCTTGCTCTGATTTAGGCATATCCTTATTAGAAGGTAAAACACCCTTAGATACACGATTCTCTCTTATGGTTCCAGTAGCTTTCATTAGCTGCTCCTCCCAGTCTATCAATAAGATGAACAGACGTAAAAAAAATGTCAAAGAACAAGCAAAACGGAGCTGTCTCATCTATTGAACGCAGAATATCAGAAAATGAGAGAATGACACTAGCGCCTAAGATCTGCTTTTTGTAACTTTTTGGAATGTCTGCTCCTTGACCTTGATAAGAATCAAACCATACGACATATCCTAAGCGAGTAGCTCTAACTCAGAATTTGTAGCCCCATCGAAGCGGTTTGCCTCGTATAAATTGTTTCTTTGAAAGATTCTTGATTTGGAAGTGGTATCTATTCCACTTGTGCTAAATGATCATCATCGCTATTGCTAGAAGTCGTTGCATCATAGCTATAATGAGCTATTGCAGAAACTGGTAGCTGAGATCCAGATAAATTTGACATAGAAACTTGATTCTCGTTACCTGAATCTTTGTCAGTTACCTCGGCATTACAGTTATCAGAATGTTTTAATTGTACTATATGACGGTATTTCGTCATCATCATTAACCAGTTCTTGCTTTTCCACAATCTCATGTAAACATTATACTCTGATATGTGATCTAAAGGCAAAAAAAGGAAACATTTGTTACACAACTTTCAAAGCGTCATAGTAGGTCATATTACGACTGTCCGTTTAAAAGGACGCTATAATAAACTTAAAATATGGCAACTACCATTGTATTGTACATAGTAATAAATACATTAGAAATATAGGTAAGGGTTATGTTGTTACAGTATTACACGTATTTTGTCGATATTTGGTGACAATTGTATATTCTAACCTTTCTCCAGATGTATTGTTTTTATAAAAAAAACTTTTTCGGCTAAAACCACAAAATAATACACTTAAAACACCAAAGTAATTTATTAAATGACAGATAAACTCCTAAACTCGTAATATTTATCAAAAACTATTTGTTAGAGTAACCTCATATTTGTAATTATTAATTTTTGAGAGGTGGTCTTTTAAAAGGACGCTCGTAACAAGTGAGTTAAGCAAATTATAAATATTTTATGAAATAATAATTAAAGTACAAAAAGTTGTTGTTTTTGTTTTATATTTTTTTCTGCATTTTACATATCATATGTTTAGCACACTTATAAATGTCATCATTAAAAACACTTTCGACTATATGTTGACCGCATAAGTTAGCCTCACACTCACATAATTTAAAATCTTTAAAATTTTCGATATCAAATATTTCAATGCGTATTATTTTACAAGGTGAACCTTTAATATACTTTTTTACATATGAATACATAATGTCATTGCCTCGTCTTTTATTATTAGGTCTTTCTACAAATTGGAATAGCTCTGGTCTTTGCTCATTTCGGCACGACGGTGCTGAAGCGATAGGACAAGCAGCTTTATATAAAATTGAGTCCCAAAATAACGACATTGTAAAGTCCATGGAGTTCATGTCGAAGCAATACGAAGAAATGAAGGATAAACTTACAGCCATGGAGACTGAACGACGAACACACTTAGCATACATTAAAACGCTAGAATCAAAAGTGGAGAACATGGAGCGATGTCAAAAACAATCATCTATTGAGATTAGAAACGTTCCTGTTCAGAAAAATGAAACAAAGAGTGATCTGATAAACATAATAAAGAATGTCGGGAAAACTACAAAGGTTGACCTTGAAGACATGCACATTAGGGATGTATTTCGTTTAAAATCCCTAAATGAAGCAAAAAAGTCGATTATCGTCGATTTTTCATCTGTTCTAATAAAGGAAAAGATTTTAATGTCAACAAAAGCTTATAATCGTACTGATCAAAATAAGAAAATAAACACATCGCACCTGCTACTCGAAGGACCACCACAACCTATTTACATTGCTGAATCGCTAACACAAAACGCAAAAAGATTGTTTTACTTGGCTCGTGAATTCTGCAAGAAGTATCACTACGAGTTCTGCTGGACTGCACATGGGAAAATATTTATCCGACAAAGAGCAGGAGCTCCATCTCAGCGAATTGACACTGAAAGCGATTTAGACAAACAAAAGCCACGAGCCGAGTTGTGACTAGTTCATTATGCAGGCCATAAGCATCTAATTTTATGATTACTTTTTCTTTTGTTTGCATTTATTCTTTATTTAAGATATTGTAATTTTATGTTCATTTTTCAACACTACTCATTAACATTTATATACTCCACTCATAGTCTTACACACCCAACTTTTGGTACAGCTTACAAAATATACACATCGTCACACACCAAGAATTTACAAACATACTCTCGAGTAATTTATAAATTAATTTTCCGAAACTCTAGTCTAAAACATATATATTTTTCAAAAATAACTTATAACCAATTCCAGATTTCTATGGTCGTTTTCTATGATCACCTGAACGTACCTATCAGTCTATCTTACAGTTATATTCGATAACATAAACTATATAAATAACGACCTTGATAATTTTTCCGTTGCACAATCATCTGTTTGCGAAGTAGAAGACTGTCCTATGCTCATAAACCAGTTTAGTAGTAACCTTAAAATACTACACCAAAACATTCGCAGTGTAAATCGAAACTTTTCTGGTTTGTTAACACTCCTTGAACGTACGTCTGTTGACTGGGACGTTATAATACTCACTGAATGCTGGTTGCGCTAATACCTATAAGTGCCTCTATAGTTATTAAATTGTTGGTGTAACACTTATTTGTAGTCTATATATATAAAATTCAAAGGTGACTGACATAGTGATCTATCAACGCACAGCCCAAACCACTGGAGGGATCTGGCTGAAATTTGACATGCAGGTAGATATTATGACGTAGGCATCCGCTAAGAAAGGATTTTGATTAATTCTACCCCCGAGGAGATAAAATAGGGGATGAAAGTTTGTATGAAACTTTGTCAATTTTAAACCGATCTGGTTGAAACTTTGCATTCAAATAGTTACTATGACGTAGGCATCCCTTTCGAAAGGACTTGATTAAATTCAACCCCTATAGGGATAAAATAGGGAACGAAAGTTTATATGAAACTTTGTCAATTTTAAACCGATCGGGTTGAAACTTTGCATGCAAATAGTTACTATGACGTAGGCATCCCCTTAGAAAGGACTTTATTAAATTCACACCCTATAGGGATAAAATAGGGAACGAAAATTTGTATGAAACTTTGTCAATTTTAAACCGATCGGGTTGAAACTTGGCATGCAAATAGTTACTATGACGTAGGCATTCTTTTAGAAAGAACTTTATTAAATTCACCCTCTAAAGTGATAAAATAGGGAACGAAAGTTTGTGTGAAACTTTCTCAATTTTAAACCGATCGGATTGAAACTTTGCATGCACATAGTTACTATGACGTAGGCATCCCCTTAGAAAGGACTTTATTAAATTCACCGCCTATAGGGATAAAATAGGGAACGAAAATTTGTATGAAACTTTGTCAATTTTAAACCGATCGGGTTGAAACTTGGCATGCAAATTGTTACTATGACGTAGGCATTCTTTTAGAAAGAACTTTATTAAATTCACCCTCTAAAGGGATAAAATAGGGAACGAAAGTTTGTGTGAAACTTTCTCAATTTTAAACCGATCGGATTGAAACTTTGCATGCACATAGTTACTATGACGTAGGCATCTCCTTAGAAAGGACTTTATTAAATTCACCCCCTATAGGGATAAAATAGGGAACGAAAGTTTGTATGAAACTTTGTCAATTTTAAACCGATCGGGCTGAACCTTTGCATGCAAATAGTTACTATGATGTAGGCATTTTTTTAGAAAAGACTTTATTAAATTCAACCCCTATAGGGATAAAATAGGGAACGAAAATTTGTATGAAACTTTGTCAATTTTAAACCGATCGATCGGGTTGAAACTTTGCATGCAAATAGTTACTATGACGTAGGCATCCCCTTAGAAAGAATTTTGATCAATTCTACCCCTAAAAGAGTAAAATAAGATGAAAGTTTGTTTAAATGATCTTACATTTTCGAATGATTGAACTGAAATTAAAGATGAAGACGACCGCTAATATAGGATTTTGATCAATTCAGCCCCTGTTCGGACGTCACGTCTCAGCTGCCAAAAAATCTATGAAGTAACGACTCAGCTGTTAAAATTCTATGACGTAACGACAAAGTTGTCAAAAAAAAACCCGCGCAAATTCTATGATGTCACGTCTTATCTGTCAAAACTTCTATGTCGTCAGGAAATATCTGTCAAAGACGTCACGTCTCAGCTGTCAAAAATTCTATGACGTCAAGAATCATCTTTCCAAAATTCTGTGACATTACGACTTAGCTACTCCACGCATTCCTTAGAAAATTGGTTTTGGCATACAGGCAGACAGACGGACAATAAAGTGATCTCATAAGGGTTCCGGTTTTGTTTAAACATAATTTATAATAATACTTTTTAACGCGAGCGAAGCCGCGGGGAAAAGCTAGTATTATATAAAACTGAAGAAATGAATAAATTAATATTGTGTAATTATTTATGCGTTTTTATTTCAAATACCTTTCAAGAGAAGAAATTTAATTTTTTTTCAATAATATTTATACGATACAGTTATTGAGTCAAAAGTAACATGAAGCTGATCAAACAGCCCAGATGAGCTCTATTATTATCTATATACACAAAGGTCAGCTAAAATATTAGCAAAACCACAAAATTAAATGAAGTTGATCTAACAACACATCCCACTCGACTCTGCCTAACAGATCAAATATAGCATATTATCCGAAAAATTTCGTTGTTTAAATTAATTGACAAGATGAAGTTCATCAAGCAACCTATATCACTAGAAGTTAACAATATTAAGTTTGATGTTTCTAATAGTCAAACTAAACATAGTATTTTATTGCCTAATACAATTCGTTGTATAATATGCGGGCCATCTAATTGTGGAAAAACTAACGTTATGATAAGCTTGCTGTTCCATGAAAATGGACTTAAATTTCAAAACCTTTACCTTTACTCGAAGACTAATTTTCAACCAAAGTATCGTTTTTTGCGTGAAGTAATTAGGAGAATACCAGCTATAAAATTTTATGAGTTCAACGATGATAAAGAGGTTATAGCTCCAAGCGAGGCTTTAACCAATTCTGTATTTATTTTTGATGATGTTGCTTGTGAAAATCAGTTAAACATTAGAAATTATTTCTCTATGGGTAGACACAAACAAATCGACTGCTTTTATTTATCTCAAACCTACTCGAAAATTCCAAAACAATTATTACGTGACAATGCTAATCTTCTGATAATATTTAAACAAGATGAGTTAAACTTAAACCATATATACAAGGAACATGTAAATTCTGATTTAGATTGGAATCAGTTTAAAGATATGTGTAAATCCGTGTGGAGTAACCCTCACACCTTCTTACTAATTAACAAAGAATCGTCATTAAATAATGGAAGATATAGAAAAAAATTCGATATATTTTTCAATTTTGAATAACGTTATTAAGCGGTTTTAAAACAATAGTGATTTAGTATTATTATATCCTTGAGGGAGTAAGGTCCTAAAAATATATTATGGAAAAACGTATTAAAATAGAATTAATAAAATCTGTCAATTCAATAAATAATAAATTAAATCAAATGAAAAAGCAAGAACATGATGTTAACTTATCCCTAGATAAAATGTTAAAACCAGTTTCAGAACCCCTTAAAATTTTAGTAAATTCGAAATCCTGTACCGAAAATACTAGATCTGTCGAATGTGTGTCGCCCTCAAATACTGAATTAATGAAGTCAGTCGAAAACAGTAGTAGCATTTCCTTTGATGATTTTCATGATGCTGATTTGAATGCAGCAAGCTCTGTTAAAAATAATGATGTGATGGATAATTTACGGATTTCGTTGGAAGGTAAAGACGTTCACGGCATTTATGAAAGTATTAATGTACCCTTTGGATTAAGGAATGAAAACAACATTTTAATGATTGGTAATTCAATAGTATCATTTTCTAAAGCTGAAGACTCAATTTTAATTAAAATCGATGACAAAACTTACACTTTAACTCCTGGGCTAAAAGAGCTATTGCTTCGAAAGAAACCTGATTTAGACCTAATAACAAGCACAGAGAAACTTATCTATAAAGAGATATTACATCGTACAAATGCCCATAAAAGGGATTTTAATCCACTAGGTCAGATAAAAGGAGATAAAGGAATTAAATATAAAAAAATAATTAAGCCCTTGTTTTCCAAAACTGTAACAGAGAAAAATCATACTAAACTTGGCGGTAATTTACCAAACCTTAAAACATATAAACCTAGTACTGACTTAATATATTGGGATGATCCTAATGAACTGGTTGAGAGACTAAAATTATTAGTTGCATCAAGAGATGCTGGCAACACAAATCATGATAATGAAATCTTATCTATTATCAAAGAATTAAAAGAAGCTAAAATAATTAAGGAATAAATACTCATGAAAATATACTCCTAAATCAGTATAACAGAGCCTTCCTAATGAAGTTTAATTCAATTCAAGAACAATTAAATAATTTAAATGAAATAGTAAAACAAATAATATAATAAAAGGATTTAATTTAGAAATAAATCAAAATGAGCAAAATTGATGTCATAAATGAAATACATAAAAATGCAAGAGTAAATTTTCCGCGAAGACATGTTATAATGAAAGATATAGATGATTTATGGCAAGCAGATTTAATTGACATGCAATCAATAAGCAATGAAAATAAAAAATGTACATTCATCTTGGCTGTTATTGATACGTTTTCTAAATACGCTTGGGGGTTTCCATTGAAAAGCAAAAATAAAGAAGCTGTAAGTAATAGTTTTAAAATTTTGTTAGATAAAGGTCATGTTCCTAAAAATTTGCAAACTGATAATGGGGCAGAATTCTATAACAGTACATTCCAAAGGCTTATGAAATGTTATAACACTAACCATTATTCAACTTTCTCAACCAAAAAGGCATCCATTGTTGAAAGATTTATCAGAACAATAAAATCTAAACTATATAAAGAATTTAGTTTAAATGGTAACTATAATTGGATAAATAATACTCTTAATACCGTTATTAATAATTACAATCATAGTTATCATCGAACAATTGATGAGATCCCTGCAAATGTAAATAAAAATAATAGAGAAAACATATTACGTAGATATGCAGGTCTGATAAAGAATGTAAATGTAAAAAGTAAGTTTAAAGTGGGGGATTATGTGCGTATCAGTAAATATAAAGGAACATTCGAAAAAGGATACACTCCAAATTGGTCAACGGAAATATTTAAAATTAGAAAAATGCAAAATACAAATCCTGTTACCTTTTTAATTGAAGATACGATCAAAGGTCAGCCTATTTTAGGAGCATTCTATGTACAAGAGCTTCAAAAAACAAAACATTCCAATGTATATCTAGTTGAAAAAATTATTAGAAAGAAAGCAATCAAAGTTCTAGTTAAATGGTTAGGTTTACCTTCCACCGAAAACAGCTGGATTGATAGTACTAATATATTATAAATTAAAGAAATCATATTTAATAAGTGAAGATTCCAAAGGCTTATGAAATGTTATAACATTAACCATTATTCAACTTTCTCAACCAAAAAGGCATCCATTGTTGAAAGATTTATCAGAACAATAAAATCTAAACTATATAAAGAATTTAGTTTAAATGGTAACTATAATTGGATAAATAATACTCTTAATACCGTTATTAATAATTACAATCATAGTTATCATCGAACAATTGATGAGATCCCTGCAAATGTAAATAAAAATAATAGAGAAAACATATTACGTAGATATGCAGGTCTGATAAAGAATGTAAATGTAAAAAGTAAGTTTAAAGTGGGGGATTATGTGCGTATCAGTAAATATAAAGGAACATTCGAAAAAGGATACACTCCAAATTGGTCAACGGAAATATTTAAAATTAGAAAAATGCAAAATACAAATCCTGTTACCTTTTTAATTGAAGATACGATCAAAGGTCAGCCTATTTTAGGAGCATTCTATGTACAAGAGCTTCAAAAAACAAAACATTCCAATGTATATCTAGTTGAAAAAATTATTAGAAAGAAAGCAAACAAAGTTCTAGTTAAATGGTTAGGTTTACCTTCCACCGAAAACAGCTGGATTGATAGTACTAATACACACATCAAAAAAGTCTAAGCAACATGCATGATATTACAAATTTACCATTTATATTAATTAATTTCTAAGTATTTACTCACTCAAAGTGTATAGGTAAGTAAACTTCGTGTATAGGTAAAAAAAATTTCGATTATGTTTTGTTTTTTTTCATAAAATTCAAATGACTGCGAATTTGTTTGAATTTGAGTGCATGTTAATTGCTACGTTTTAGTCTTGATTTTATAATTTTACCAACCATTTAAATACAGTTGGCGACAAAATTGAATTGTTAGATATTCTTTACGTCATGGAGCGACGTCATTTGACGGCAGATGAAATGCAAAGAGCTGTAGGGATGTTGCAAGCGGGAAGTAATCAATCTCAGGTATCTCGACATTTTGGTATTCATAGAAGTGTTATTTGTCGTCTTTGGCAGCGCTACAATAATACAGGGGAACCCGCTGAACAGCATCCAGGCCGTAAAAGGAGTACAACCACTCGGCAAGACCGGTACATACAACTGACTGCAAGACGCCAGCCGATGTTAACCGCTCGAGAGATAAGTTTGAGGCTACAAAATTCAAGTGGTGTTGATGTAAGTCCCCAAACTGTGCGAAATCGACTGCATGAGTACGGCCTACGAGCTCGACGCCCTATCAGGTGCCCACCGATACGTCACGGGAATCGCGCTCGTCGAAATGAATGGTGTAGAGAACGCATAACATGGACCCAGGAACAATGGGATAAAATTATGTTTTCCGATGAGTCGCGATTCGGGTTTAGGCCTGATACAAGAAGGGTGCGAGTGTACCGTCGACCCGGAAATACTGAAAGACTCAGGTGCGTTCAGGAAGTTCATCCATACAGCGGCTCAACAGTTATGGTATGGGCGGGTATTATGAAGAACAGGCGAACTGAGCTCGTTTTTGTAAATGGAAACATGAACGCTGAAAATTACGTTGAGGATATTCTCAGACCTTATGTCCATCCATTTGCACAAACCTTTGGCTCCGATTTTACGTTAATGCATGACAATGCGCGTTCACATACAGCTCGGCGAACCAGTGAATACTTGGCAACGGAGAACATCCAGGTATTGCCCTGGCCTGCACAATCGCCAGACCTCAACCCCATCGAGCACGCATGGGACATGCTCCAGAGACGTGTTTTGAAGGACTTGGACGGAGTGACAACAACCCAACAGCTGAAGGATTTGCTACAATTCCATTGGGAGCGAATACCGCAAGATGACATAAACAGTCTCATTAATTCAATGAATAATCGTTGCCGACAAGTTCTGAATAGCAGAGGAGGCCATACTTTGTATTAAATTGTCCTATTCTTTCACAATAAATTCATTTTCTTAAGAAATTTCAATTTGTAAAAAAAAAGTTTAGTTTCTTATGTACCTGTATATTCTAATATTGTTAATTTCTGTTATTAAAAGAACTTATAAAGAAAACAGCTGTTATTTTTACATCATAGAACCCTAAAAATATTATTTTAAAAATAAAATACAACGTTATAATTAAAATAAATGGTAAAATAAATTAATATAAATGGTAAATTTGTAATATCATGCATGTTGCTTAGACTTTTTTGATGTGTGTATATTATAACTTAAAGAAATCATATTTAATAAGTGTTCAACGTTCAACTAATCAGTCATATAATGTGTATTGGAGAGAATAGTCTTCTTAATTGGCTTATAAATAATTTACCATTTGAATTACATTTACCAGGATACAATTATTGTGGACCTGGTACAAATTTAATTAAAAGACTTAGACAAGGAGATAAAGGTGTAAATAAATTAGATGAATATTGTATAGAGCACGATATAGCCTATCACAATTCATCAAATTTGATAGATCGACATAAAGCAGATTTAGTGTTGTTAAAAATGGCAAAGAATCGTATTATTGCATCAGATGCGAGTGTATGTGAAAAGTTTGCAGCAGATCTAGTGAACAAAACTATGTTAACAAAAATTAAAACCGGATCTGGGCTTAAGAACAATAAATGTAAAAAAAAGTCGTCAAAAAATACAATGTCTAAAAATTTTTTGAAAAATAAGTTTAAAACTGTTATTACTAAAACAAAAAATCGTATACAAGAGTTAAAACCCAAAAGCAAGAAAATGGCGATAGAATTAGCTATGGCTGCTGCTAGAGAATTAGTTAAAGATTCAACTCTTAAACTACCTTGGATTATTCCTATACCAAAAGTTGGTGGAGTATTGCCATTGATTCCTATTTTCGCCGGATTATCAGCTGCTGGGGCTTTGGCAGGTGGGGCTGCTGGTATAGCTAAAACTATACAGGAATTCAAAATGGGTTTAAAGCGTTTTGCTGAATTAAAAAGACACAATGAAAAAATGGAAGCTCTTTGTATTGGAAAGAGATTACATTTAAAACATCATAAAAATGGACTTGGTATTTTTGTATCGAAAGAAAAAAACTGAAATATAGGCTACCCAAGCGGGCTTTAACTAACATTGATATTTTAAAGTATGGAAATAATGTTCCTTATTTTCGTGGTGTATTTATGAGAGATGAGCTCCCTAAAACACCTTTTAAAAAAGAATGTGGAGTTATAAATTTAGACGATTCTAAATATCCAGGATCTCATTGGGTAGCCTATGCAAAAAATAATAATTATATTGAATATTTTGACAGTTATGGAAATCTTAGACCTCCAAAAGAATGTATGAAGTATTTAGGTTCGAAAATGTACTATAATTATGTTAACATACAACGGGATCACCCATTTAATTGTGGACATCTTTGCTTAACCTTTTTAAACAATTTTTGGCATAAGCAACCAATAAAATAAACAAGTATTTCCGGAAAAGCGCAGTATACAAGAATGTCTTTAACAGTCACGATCTCCGGAAATAAATCAGAATTGGTTTCATACTTTCAACCGCCTTTAAATTTATCTGGTCAATACGAATGTGGTTTGCTGTATTTCTCAGTTGTAAACTCAATATTCAGCGTTCATGAAACTAACATTCTCCCTATAATAAAGATTGAATGTGATCTTGTACACGGTTCATTTTCCAACGGGCTACCAACTCATACTATTCATGAATTTATTTATAACAATCTCTCCGGTAATTTGTTTATAGAAATACCTCAGAACGTTATATATGAAGGCGCATCCCTGGCGCCGTGAAACAATCTAACCTTTTTATTGGATAACGTTAAAGGAGGAACGTTCGTATTGAATTATGAAACAAACATTCAAAATGTTCATACGAGAATAACATGAATCATCATTCTAGCAGAACGTCATGAAAACTGGAAGAATCCACCGAACCCGTGAGGCTGGTGGTCCATCCGGTATTACATGAGGGACTGCTTTAGCGTCCGTGTACTAGTGCAGTTTAAATATTGTAATATTTGTAATTACCTAATATAATTTGTAACTTAATAGAGTTATGTCTATTTATTTCCAAAATACCTCGAGCCTTTTACCTACTTGAAGAAGTCTGAAACTGATACAGATAGCCACCTGGCGACATCAGAAGTGGGAATCCGAAGACCACGTGTTTGAAATCGTGGTAATACCTATGAAAAATGGCAACTGCCGCTTGAGCGACGAAATAAGAATTTTATTACGATTATTCGTACTATGAAGACGCCATCTTTGCCGACGGGAAAATTCTGACGAAATTAGATGGATTTCTGAAGGAGAGGATCAATGAAGAATGTGATCATGCCGCGCGACTCATGGCGGCTTTGTGCCATGTTTAAAGTGTTTTTGATTTCAGCAATACAGTAATGTGTCTGTGTTTGACACGACAAGGAAAATGGATATCGATACTAGGGAATGAAAATTAATTGGTAATGATGACGATTATGCTACATAACACAGTTGGGTAAAAATAAGGTAAGATTGAAGGGCGGACAATAATTGATGTCCAATATGTAAGTACTATATTGTTACAATGTGCTATACTATTACAAGTCTGTTTTGTTGGCGTGTACCACTGCTAAGCTACGCTGTTACATTAAGTTAGTACCATAAATATACCAAGGTCCGTTTAAAGTCAAGTCGGTTCAAGATTAATAGGAGTTATTTCATCACGCGTGTCGAACCGCATATCCTTTGCAGTATTTCATTGAGTAAACTCGTGATGGAGTATTAAGCTGTCCGCTATCTGATAAGGACGGTAACCCACACTCAACGTTGTTCCGAGTCCTGTGTTGTTGGATCAGGCACCGTGAGGGTGGCCTGAGTCCTGTGTTGTTGGATCAGGCACCATGAGGGTGGCCTGAGTCCTGTGTTGTTGGATAGGGCACCGTGAGAGTGGCCTGAGTCCTGTGTTGTTGGATAGGGCACCGTGAGGGTGTGGGTAGAGTGCTTGTCGGCTGAGTGATGCTTGTTTTGCAAGTAATAGTAACTAAATAAGAATATAGTTTTTGTGGTTCGACTGTCGTTGAAAATAACTCCTTGAGGTAGCTCACACGAGGACGTGTGAATGTCAGGACGGTCATGTGAAGGCGAGTTAATATTATAGCCTTTAGAAAGCGCCAAGTAAATACTGCCAAAGCACAAAAAGAAAACAAAACAAAAAAAAAAAAACTGTTGAACCTAAGCCGCAGTCTTATATCTGACTGTATGTTTACAGGGAGAGCGTGTGGTCAAGAAGACGAAACGGTGAAGCACTTGATGTGTAGCTGTCAACAAAATATCTTATTCCTGGTGAAGTCGAAATGTATTCTCGAGGGCTCTCTGAGGAAGAGTAAAGAGGAACATAAAAGGACAGTATTATTTTGAGACTATTTGTAGAAAAAGTGTTTACTATACTGACACTTCTAGTTTATTGGTAGACTGCGATATGCCACCCAGACCACACTTGTTTGGGTTGGTTAAGGGGACGCAACACCCAGGTAAGGTCTGTGCTGGGTGGTTGTGGGTCCTGGGCTGCTAGTGGCTAACAGTAGGGACGCAACACCCAGAGAAGAGATGTAGATCCTGACTTGTAGCTAGTTTAGCAGGGTTGCCTGGTTGGGTCGTATGCGTTGTGTGTGAGTTCAGGCCTAGCCTGCGCTGGTGGCTAGCGCTAGGTGTAAGGGATGTATGGGTTCAGTTCACTTATTGATGCTGAATTGTAGAGATTTTGGCTGGAAAGTAAGAAGCATTGACTCGTGTCAGGTTGGACGAGCCTGATGCCTTGAGTAATGGTATTGTATTTGCAGGAATGTATACGCCCGAGGACGGGCGATTGTCAGTCCGGCCGTGAAGGCGCATCCCTGGCGCCGTGAAACAATCTAACCTTTTTATTGGATAACGTTAAAGGAGGAACGTTCGTATTGAATTATGAAACAAACATTCAAAATGTTCGGACGAGAATGACAGGAGTCGTCATTCTAGCAGAACGTCATGAAAACTGGAAGAATCCACCGAACCCGTGAGGCTGGTGGTCCATCCGGTATTACATGAGGGACTGCTTTAGCGTCCGTGTACGAGTGCAGTTTAAATATTTTAATATTTGTAATTACCTAATATAATTTGTAACTTAATAGAGTTATGTCTATTTATTTCCAAAATACCTCGAGCCTTTTACCTACTTGAAGAAGTCTGAAACTGATACAGATAGCCTCCTGGCGACATATATTATCCAGTGAGCAACAATATTATTTCATCGATTTCTATTAAAATAATAGATCAATTTGATTACGAAGTTAATTTTGAAAGAGAGCATAATATACAATTACGCCTTCATTTAAGAAAAGTACAATGATAACATACTATAAAACTCCCATAGTTAATACAAAACGTTATATTTCTTATATGACCACGAAGACGAAAAGACGTAAGAAAATAGTAAAAATATTGAATAAATCAAATAAAGATTTTCTTAAAACCTTAGGTTTCAAAATATGAATATACTACAAATATCTGAATTACCACACTTTGATACATCAATTGAAAGTTATGAAATTCATTCGTATAATCCCTACAATAACAACTTTAGAGAAAATGATGAAATCAGAATCCCCATTCACCAGCAAGACATATACGTGTTACCAACAGCCAGCTCAATTTACATAGAAGGCTAAGCAAAACTCTTCGGCAAAGATGGAAACCCGATCAAGAAAACTGTTGCTTTTACTAATAACTTTGTTATGTCTTTGTTTCAAGACATCAGGTACGAAATAAATGGTATTGAAATTGATCGTATTAGATCGAATAACATCAACCATTAAGTCATATATTTCGTTAAATGAAGGAGAAAATAAAGTTGCTGCTTTATGGGGTTGGAATTTAGATGGATTCAAAACCGATGGTTATTTTAGTGCTCTTATGCCATTAAATAAAATTTTCGGATTTGCGGAAGATTATAATAAAATTGTGATTAATTGTAAGCATGAACTTATACTTAACAGAAGTAATTCTAACTTAAACAGTGTTATACTAACTGATGACATTATACATTTTCAAATAGATATAAAAAAAGTACAATGGAAAATACCTCAAATAAAAGTCTCAGATCGTCACCGACTGCTACTTTTAAAACATTTAGAAAAAGACAAGCCTATACAAATGACTTTTAGAAATTGGGATTTATATGAATACCCTTTATTGCCTAAAACTACAAAGCATTCTTGGTCAATTAAAACCGCATCCCAGTTGGAAAAACCTAGATACGTAAAAATGCAAACAAACACAGAGAAAAAATAATAAATTGAGAGATAGTTCACTATTCGATCATTGCGAAATAACAAATGTAACTCTATTTTTAAATTCGCAATATTATCCGTATGAACCTCTGGGTTTAAATTTTTCTGAGAACAAGTATAGTATATTATACGATATGTACGTGAAGTTTCGTCAGTCGTATTACAACAGTCCGTTAGACCCCTTGCTCGATCTTGAGAAGTTTAAAGAAAAAGCACCTCTCTTTATCATAGATTGTTCAAGACAAAACGATAGTCTCAAAACAGGTCCAGTAGACGTTCGATTAGAGTTCGAATGTTCGACATTAATACCAGACAATACAACAGCATACTGTTTGATCATAAACGATCGGCTCGTGGAATACAAACCTCTGAATAACATAGTGCGCAGGTTATCATGATTGCTGTCGTAGATATTCAAGGTTTTACAACGGAATCGAATGAGTTTATAATAAAAGAAATTGCTATTATATGTAATAACAAAATTCAAATGTTTTTAATTAAGCCACCATTTCCATTTTACGATTTGACAAAACAAGAAAAACGACAAGTTAGTTGGATTGAGCGCAATAGAAATATATACTGGAATGAAGGATTTGTGCCGTACTCAAATCACGATAATTTAATTAAGGATATTTTAAGAGACAAATGTGTTTATACTAAAGGTTCGGAAAAAGTATTGTGGTATTGTGGTTGAAATGTATTTTAAATAATAACAACAATAATGTATATAATTTAGAGGATAAAAATTGTCCTAGTTTCTTAAGTTTGTATAATAATTATAATTCTTCTGAAATATATAGCTGTACGTATCATAACTCAATATGTGCATTGAAAAATGTTTTATGTTTAAACAAATGGTGTAATGATAATAAAGTTTTAAAAAGTTTTTTTTTGTTTTATTTACACGTTAATATTCAAATGTTATATTAATTAAATTTCCTTTACTATAATACTAGTATGATTATATTTGCTCGAGCCTGCAATGTGCAGTTTCTCTAACTACATACATACATACATTGTTAAACTTTATAAATATTAAGTTAAGAGTTTATAAATAGTGGGTAAGTTAGAAGTAATAGTTTTCCGCTAAGTAGGTACTTGAAAGGGTACCTATGTAATTATCAATTTAAATAAATTTGTTCTTAAACGTTTTACTTTGTTATTATCTCGAACATATTTTTACCTACAAATCCTTCATGAAACATTGCTATCATGTAGGATTCAGTGACAAATAAAACCGAAAAATTAGTAAAATTATTATTATTATTCTCTTTATTTACAATTATCATTATTATTAATGATGTTTTTGATGGAGCTGAGATTATTAACGTTTCCAAAGAAAAGAAATATAGGATGCGATAAAGTTATAAAATATAGAATAAATAAAAATTAAACCTGATAAAGGTAATAGAGAGTTAATATTCGTTCCATTCGCTGACATTAAAATCATGTCAGCAACATGCAGCTAGAGAATAATGTATTCAGATTCAGCAAAAGCTGATGCTCACTGCACAGGCAATCGGTTCAGATGTGAAGCCTCTCATCTGAGAACCGGAATGTAAAGTCTCATTTTTGAATAGAGTATATTAACATTAAGAGTAGGCAGGTATATGAAAACAGACCGTCTCCTGATCTGCTCACTGCACGGGCAATCGGTTCAGATGTGAAGCCTCTCATCTGAGAACCGGAATGTGAAGTCTCATTTTGAATAGAGTATATTAACATTAAGAGTAGGCAGGTATATGAAAACAGACCGTCTCCTGATTTGCTCACTGCACGGGCAATCGGTTCAGATGTGTAGCCTCTCATCTGAGAACCGGAATGTGAAGTCTCATTTTTGAATAGAGTATATTAACATTAAGAGTAGGCAGGTATATGAAAACAGACCGTCTCCTGATCTGCTCACTGCACGGGCAATCGGTTCAGATGTGAAGCCTTTCATCTGAGAACCGGAATGAGAAGTCTCATTTTGAATAGAGTATGTTAACATTAAGAGTAGGCAGGTATATGAAAACAGACCGTCTCCTGATCTGCTCACTGCACGGGCAATCGGTTCAGATGTGAAGCCTTTCATCTGAGAACCGGAATGAGAAGTCTCATTTTGAATAGAGTATGTTAACATTAGGAGTAGACAGGTATATGAAAACAGACCGTCTCCTGATCTGCTCACTGCACGGGCAATCGGTTCAGATGTGAAGCCGCGGTGCATCCAGATCTCTTTGATCTGGATGCCCTAATTTTCAACTACTAATCTCATCATTCAAATATACAATACTATAAAGTTTGTAAAGACCGTGCCTTTAATTAAAATAATTATGAAGTTTAATCTTTTTATTTTCATTGCTGTCTGTTTTGTGGCAATGATTTTCATACCAGATAAGGCTTCGGCTTGTGTTAAAGGAGGTGGTGTCTGTAATCCTTCAGTTAGCAGCCTGAATTGCTGTACTGGTACTTGTAATAAAAAGCATACTGCGCTAAGTGGTGTGTGCGAATGAACTGTGATGTCGTAAATAAACATTTATCTGTAATTAGTAATTACTTACGTTTCATTTTAGAGTATTTGTAACTCTGTTACCTTTTATTTAATCGATATTTTCTAATACAAGAATTTAATTTTGCTCCTCTGATGGAGTTATGAATTAATTTGTAAATTTCTAAAAATTAACTTTACTATTATTTTAAAAAGGAAAGCAAGACTGATTATGTCGGCATTTCAATGAAGAGGTTACTAGTGTAGTAAAAGTAACCTTTTTTCGCATAATCTACTTGATGGTTACAAACAAAATTATTTATATCATAGAAAAACCAAGTATTCTTACACAAATAGCTGCTCTGATTTTAACCGAATAAACTATTTGAACTAATTGAATTTTACGTGCAATTGTCTTAAATCTCTATCTCTTGAATCTTGTTGTTAAAGTTATCTTTCTTCTTCATCGCATGTCGTGTTCTCGTGTTGTATGTCGTATCTATATCGTGTTCAAAACAACCCTTAGACCCTTGTAGTCTAATAACTGCGTTACTACGACAAAAAAGTAAAAGTTATTACAAGTTTACCATAAAAACGTTCTACTCGAAACCAGTGGTTTTTTAGATATCCGTTTCTACTTTGCTACCATCTAATAAATTCAGGGCAATTTTATTAATTTTATATTTATAGTTAATTATATAATTAACTCGGAAAGAACGATATAAAAGTGAAATATTTCGATAGTAACTAGATCATTCATTTAATACAATAGTCTGCAAAGACCGTGCATTAAATTTAAAGGAGCTTTAAATTTAATAATGAAATTCAGTCTTTTTATGTTTATTGCTGTCTTTTTTGTGGCGATGTCTTACATACCAACTAAGACTGTGGCTTGTGTTGGGATTCGTGGTGTTTGTAAATACACTGAAGTTAACGGACCTCTGGCCTGCTGTAATGGGACTTGTATTAAACCGCCTCGGTCTGCTGTTGCCTACTGTGAAGCAACTAGAACATAAAACTAGGAAAAAAAGGAGCACTGTATAATTTAAAATAGTAAATAATGCATACAATCCATAATAATTCTGAATATTCAAAAGTTTTACTGTAAATTCACGTCAATTAATGTTATCTATATAACCAGACCAACAACCGATAAATAACGTAAAAAAAGTCTGGATATACGACAACTATTTAACATCACGTCTCAACTGGCCTTTCCTCGTGTATGACTTAAACCAGAACCTCTTGAAAAAACTGGATGCCAAAGTGACGAAAACATTGAAATCGTGGCTTGGGTTAGCTCAATCAGCAGACTCTTCCGCTCTGTATCGAGACACAAATAACTTTGATATGAAACTAAAAAAACCATCGGAACTCTATAAACATCTAAGAGTCACTAAAATGCAAGTCTTATCAACATCTAAAGACGAAATTGTAAAATCCATCCCAACTGATAAAAATTCATCTGCGCTCGAGTCACGGTTACAATTTCACAAAATGTTCATGATAGGCGCGCCAACTAATAAAGCATGGCCCTATTTAATAAACGCGACAATGACAGGTGATAGGCGACAGGCGAAAATCCGACAATTGACGATATTTTGCTTAAGAACTTGTTTTATTAAACACTAATTTGTCGTTGGAAGCCAACATATTGTGACAATTGTCACAGATTTTCGACAGGCATTTCATCCAATGTCAACGGTATTCTAAAATGTTGCAACAATTATGTCGAAATTAGCGACTTAATTGTCATTGCCACAAATATTTTCTTAGAGATTCGACAGGTAAAACCCGACACCATGACTGTTACCCAAGGGAATTTACGTACAGCTTAGAGAACTGGTGCAAAACTGTTAACAATACGAACATAATTGTATCTGAAATACCATATAACAAATACTTGAATGAAAAAAAGATTAACTACGAACTTCAATTTATATGTAATTCCTTTAATCATGTAAATTATATTGATATGAATTATAGCCAAAGCTTGTCTCGCGGATTCCATTTTGCTGTAAATCTGAGTCGTTTATTATTAAGACAAATTTTAAGTCTGCACAATGCTCGTACTTACTCTTTTTACCGAGAACGGTTACAATCGGTTCAATGTAACAAAGAGACACAAACAGAATCAATTAATTGTGTAGGCAACATTGACATTGATAGTACACAATATAAAAATACATTTTTTCGTACGTCAAGACTGTCAAAGCAATAAATCAACGATAATATCCCCACAGTCACAGAACATTTGTAAACATGAGGTAATATCAATTTTGCATCAAAATGTTAACGGTTTACTCAGAAAACAAGATGTGTTAAGTGTTCATCTTGATTATTTACGCGATAAGCAAATTGAAGTAAAAGTAATATGTGTTTCAGAGCACAACATGGTATGTCAGGACAGATTTTTACTGAACATTCACTCCTTTAAACTTGCCTCAGCCTGTTTCAGAAAGAATAGGCATGGGGGTTCATGTGTACTTGTGAAACAGGGACTTGGGTTTAGAGAAATAGAAAGTATAGGTAGGTTTACAGTCTTAAATATCATTGAGTGTAGTGCTATTGAGTTGCTTGATCATAACATTTGTATTGTTTGTATTTATCGCCCACCAAAGCAAATACTAGAAGAACTGGAGGTTTTCTTTGATAAACTACATAGTATTTTAAGCTTTTTATCACAAAAGTCTAAAAAAATAGTAATTTGTGGGGACTTCAACATAGATATCCTAAAAAATAATAAAACGACGAATACCTATAAATATATGATGCGTGAGTTTAATCTGAAGTTAGCTATAACATCTCCCACACGTTTAGCAAGTACCACTTGCATTGATCATTTTATGCATAACATAAGTGGCAGTAAGAGTGAAATTGTAGACTTAGGCCTCTCTGACCACACAGCACAGTTGTTATCATGTCCAGTTAAATATTTTGGTGAACTCAGGTATTGGTACATTACAAAAAGAGACTATTCACTTGAAAATAAGCAGAATTTTAAGAATTGTTTGGAGTCACTCTCTTTCAATGACATATACAATAATCAGAATGCTGAGAGTGCTTTCAATAGTTTCCATGAACTTTTTGGTCTATTTTATAATTTATGTTTTCCTATAAGGAAAATTAAAATGTTTTCTAAAAGGAGGCCAAAATGGATGAGTAAGGGGCTACGAAATTGTTCTAAGCGGTGCCGGGTTTTATTGTGGAATTACAGAAAAACAAAATGTAAGTCTGATCAAGCTAAACATATAACTTCCCAAGTAACACAGAAAGCATTTTAACAAGCAACAAGTGAACTTATATAGAGCTTAAGACCCGTACAAACTCTTATATAAGTTCACCGAGCGTCTTGAAGCTGAACAATGGCATTTGAAAATCATTGTAATGCTTTACGCTGTATAACAGTTGGATAATGGCATATCAGAATGCTTTTGTAAAGCCTTTAGCTATTTTTAGTGCTTTTATTTATTTATTTATTTATTTATTTATTTGGTACAGAAACAGATTACAAACCAAAAATATACATTTATAATAAATCTCTACATACAATGTCAGGTCTGCAAACCAATTATGTCTGTACACAGCATCCTTAAACATATTATACTAAGTGAGTAGGCTTAAAGTGTAGGCATGCATAATTTTTTATTTATTTTTTTTTAATTTTTTTTATTTCATGTTATGTAAATGGTATCAACCATCATTTACACTGGAGCACAGATATTGATTTTTTAAAAGAATGCAGATTTCCATCAAATATATCAACCGTAGAGCAGATAGAGTTAAAATGAGAGCATAATCGTGTTATTGGATTGTTCTGGGAGACGTTGTTATTGCTTAATGGTGCAACGAACAGCTGTGGGATACGTACGGACCGCGTTGGTATTTTAAAGTTTAATAATTCAACAAGTTGACTGTCAAAGGTTCCATTTACAATCCTGTGAAGCGTGTACAGATCGCTCATCCAGCGCCTCCCCTCAAGCGTCATCATGTTAAACCGCTGGAGTCTGTCCTCGTAAAGTGGTATTTTTCGTCTTAGACCAAGCTTCGAACAGAGAGCTCTAACAAATCTTCTTTGTATTGCTTCTATTCTATCACAGTGAGTGATGTATATAGGAGACCAGACCACTGAGCAGTACTCAAGCAAGTTCCTGACCAAACTATAGTATAACGTAATAAGAGAGCTAGGCTCCTTGAACGGTCTAGCGTTTCTTAATATAAACGACAGCATCCTGTTAGCCTTGTTGCAAATATGATTATAGTGAGATCGAAATGACATAACCGAGTCGAAAATTATACCCAGATCACGAACAACGGTGACTCTGTCAATATTAACACCGTTAATATTGTACGAATAGTGTATAGGGTTTTTCTTTTTAGTGAATGTGATGCATTGGCATTTTTTTATGTTAAGAGACATACAATTTTCAGTACACCAAGTTAATATTGTGTTTATGTCAAATTGAAGACTTTCACAGTCTTGATAGTTGGATACACACTTGAAAATTTTTATGTCATCCGCATAAGCCAGACATTCACAACGAATAGAACCCAGCAGATCGTTGATGTACACTAAAAATAATAGAGGACCGAGGTTCGATCCCTGGGGAACGCCAGATGTTGCCAAAAAAGGAATTGAGTCATATCCCTGGAGCGCGACCAACTGCGTCCGATTTAGTAGGTACGACGTTAACCATCGCAACAGATTACCATGTATTCCTACATGATAAGCCTTCGCAAGGAGCCTTGAATGGTCGACACGATCAAATGCTTTCGAGAAGTCAGTATATATAGAGTCCACCTGCACTTTTTTATTAAATGAGTCACATATGTAGTTAGTATAGCTCAGAAGATTTGTATTTGTTGACCTACCAGTAATAAAACCATGTTGCTTAGGGCTTAGCAAGTGTTTTAGGTGAGCGTATAAATGATTATAAACAAAACCCTCGAAGATTTTGGCAAACCAGTTTAATATCGAGATAGGGCGATAGTTAGTTACATTACACTTATCCCCATCCTTATAAATCGGCGTAATTTTAGCAACTTTCCAAAGTTCAGGAAAAACACCCTCTCTCAATGATTTGGTAAAGATAATATGAATAGGCGTTACTAGTCCTGTTGCACATAATCGAATAAAAATGGGCGGTATACCGTCGTATCCACCGTTCTTAGTTAAATCAATGTTCTTTAGTCTTTTTAACAGATCCACCTCCGATATTTGCAGGTTGCTAATAGGATAGTTAGATTGCGGAAATGTAGGAACATAATTATTATTTGTAGAGGTAGAACAATACACAGAGGAAAAATAATCTGCAAATAGGGAAGCGATATCTTGTCCCGAGGTAGTCACTCGGTCCTGATAATACATATTACTCGGGTAATTGTTAGTAACACGCTTTTCCTTAGTGTAACGCCAAAATGCCCTTGGATTTATCTTGAGGTCTTCCTCTATACGACCAATATATTCACAAAAGCACTGATCAGTGATCAACTTAGCTCTCTTCCTAAGCAAAGAAAACGTATCGTAGTCTCTAGGATTACGATAGCGTTTGTACCTAGCATGGGCATTATGCTTTGTAGTAAGTAATTTTATTAGATTTTTTGAAAACCACGACGGGTACTTCTTGTTTGAGTATTTGGTCAGTGGTGTATATTTTTCAATTATATTGTAAATAGAATTATAAAAAAAATGTACAAACTCATTACAATTTAAGAACGAAGCCTTCTCTGCCCAGTTAATTTCAGTAATTTCTTTTAAACATCTTTCATAATTAGTTCTTCTATAACAAAGCTTCATATCCTGGGTATTCTGCGAGAGTGCAGGAGTATTGCTGCGAAATACGAGCTCAAAAGGTGGATGATGCTCGTCTAGACGACTAATAGGCACTGCAGGCACTATACTGAACAAGTCAGGGTGATCAGTGATAACAAGGTCTAAAATTCGTCCGTTATGGTTCTGTATATAGTTAAGTTGCTTAACCGTTGTTGACTGAAATAGGTCACAAAGAGATCTAGATTTGTCACAAGAGTAATTTAGAAGAGAGTCTCCTGCTGTGGTCCAACGAATATCACTCAAGTTAAAGTCGCCAATTATACACGTAATTTGATTTGTATCGGTATTAAGTAAATTGTTACATTTTGTAAAAAAGTCGGTAACAATGGTTGTAGGCAAATAATCTGGCAGATAGGCCACACACAAATTTACTGTAAAAACACTGTTAATCTTTACTTGTACCCATAAATCCTCCAACAATGTAGACCGGTGCTCATTCTTAAGTACCACCTGAAGGTTTTTTAGATAAGCGATCAGTACACCTCCACCATGACTCTTACTAAACCGTAATCGAAAGGCTTCGTCTCTGTCTCTACGTATCACACAGTATCTATCGTCAAAAAGTTCAGAAGATAGTATAGTATTGTCTAGCCATGTCTCACACAAACATATAACATCAAAATTGTTACACAATATTGTATTATAAATATCAATAATTTTACTTTTCATACCACGGACATTTTGATAGTAAAGTGACAAAAGCACTGTTAACAGTTAAAACACAATAAGTATACCGCAAGAACGAAAATGCTACATCAAGACATCAGAGTTAGGCTCTCAACACTGTTTACATATATTTGCTTACAGTCTATATTTTTCTTCACAAATATGCGTCCATTCTTTATCCATGTGAACTGATATCCGACCTCTTTAGCTCTCTTTCGCGCGGCCATATACAACGATTTGTTTATAGGTGAGAGATGCTCCGACACATACACTGGCTTAATATCTCCACTGATACCCAACAATGCAGTGTGTAGTTTGTCCTTAGGAGACTTCGTCCTGTTGAATCTATGCACTGCCGAATAAAATTCATCACGAACTCTGACACTCTGGAACTTCACTACAATACTACGAGGAAGTTTACTGTCTTTATTAATTTTTGAAACTCTAGTACACTTGGTTATGTCACCCTCTTTCAGGTCAAACCCAACAACTTTAGAGCATTGTTGTAACATATTAGGCAGATTCTCATTATGGTGTTCAGGCACACCTTGTATCTCAAGGTTCTGCTCGCGTAGATATTGTTCCATATTATTCAAACGATCGGATAGTTCGCGCACAGTATGTTTCAATGCAGTGTTCTCTTTAGACAGTTGTACATTATCCTTAACCAACGATTCAATAGACTTCTTCATGTCGTCATGTTTTTCACTAAGAAAGTCCAGTGATTGGCGAAAATCCTGTAAGTCAATTCTGACAGGGGCTAGCTCAGTTTGCAACACACTCGACATTAACTTCTTTTCTTTTGGTTCTACAAAGACATTTTAAAGTAGTTAATAAGTGCTTGAAGCTGTTTTACAGCACAAACGTGAACCACTATAATGCCATGTAAATCCGATATCCAGCTTTAAGCTGTTTTTTGTGCCTTTTGCTGTGTAAAAGCACTTGTAAGGGGTAAGTAAAAGCTTAATGCTGCTGAACAGCATAAATGTGAATCAATATAATGCTTGCATTTTAAAGGAAGAACTGAGTGCTGTTGTGTAGCCAATAGCTCTTTAAACAATCACACGTGAGTAGTTGTAATGCTGGTGGCATTAATTGGGCTCACCGGGCTGCTTAAGGCTGACCACCATTTTGTAAATATTTTATAACCAAAAAATATTTTCTTTCGGATCTATTTATAAAAGGAATTGTCATTTAAAATATTTATATAACCTAATTTAATACAGTACAAGCAAAACTATGATTGTATTTATTCAAAACTTATTCTGTACTAGGAATACACATTTGTTTTGGTTTTACACACATCATTTTTATAAAACATTTTGTATGAAAACCACAAAATATCGAAGGCGCGTGAAAATTTTCAATGAAACTTATATAAACAAGTACAGTAAACTACACTGCGCAGTAATATTTGAAGGCAAGAAATAACAAACGAGTCAAAAACTTATCCGATGAATTTGTTTTGATGCAAATTATAATATGGCGTCACTCACTGTTTTATTTTGACCGTCTTTACTTATTCTTTTTTTGATTGTAATAATTTACACGCAATAATATAAAGTTTCCTAAATGTGAACACTTAAATTGCTCCAATAATTCTTTTAGCACATTTAAATGCTAGTCTAATGCTTTTGTAATGCCGTTGGCATCTCCACTATCAATAATTTTGCTATTATAATGCTTCTGTAATGCAATAGGCTATCTCATTGACCATTTTAATGCTTTCTTAATGCGATTGGCAATATTATTGACCAAAATGATGCTTCTTTAATCCGATTGACATCTTTCTTGACCATAATAATGCTAATATAATGCGCCAGTAATGCTATTAACCAGCTACTGTGAACCTATATACGGCATAAAGCTGTATAATTTGTGCCCAAATAAGCATTACAGTAGCCATATAAACGTTTATAATGCGACTATAAAACTAACTCAAAATGCTAAAGGGATACAAGAATACTCTTATTCGGCCCTTATAATGCTTTGATGTGTTACTTGGGTTACTTACAGCGACTACGTAGAATAATAAAAAAGACTCAAAAGAGTCAAAATATGTACCACATTGAGACAGCCTCCAATAAATCCAAAGCTACTTGGGATGTTATTAATAAAAACAAACAGAAATACCCTTTTTTTTTTTTTTTTTTTTTTTTTTTTTTTTTTTTTCGTGGAGGAAATACTTTTCGTATACCTGTCGCCTTGGGGTTAGACGAGCAGGTGATGTCGGGCTCCCAGACCGGTCTACCGACTAAAACCTCCACGATGACCTTTCTCAGGTGTTCCAGAGAGGTTTCGGGAACGCGAATGCTTCATCCGAAACCTATCTCACCTCGCCTTAAAAAGGCTCGTCAAACGGTGCCTTGTTGGCAGCCCGCATACTCTCACGACTTATAATGATCGTACAACTAGCGGTGCAGTCCCCTACTGAAGCCGCTAGCGAACCCTGGTTGAGGTGCCGGAGCTGTTGCCACGGCGTCGCCTTGTTCGAGAGGGATCGGCTCTCTCTCGCTCTCGCTCAGCAGTCTCCTTCCGGAACATGACTGTTTCGCAGAAGGAGAGCACACACATCCACCCATCTTCATCCGCGAGCATAGCAGCTATTATTGCTGGCGGTGAAAGATCGCTCCCGATTTGGGCAACCATGACTGATCGCTCCGACTCCCATGCTGGACAATCCTCGAGAGTATGCTGGGCAGAGTCTCTGTCGCTTGGACAGTGATGGCAATTTGCAGTCTCTTGACGTCCTATTCGACACAGATACTCACCGAAACAGCCATGCCCGGTGAGTATCTGTGTTAGTCTAAACGTGACCCTTCCTCGTTTCCTTGTCATCCAGGTTTCAAAATTCGGCAATATAGCACCGACGGCGCGTTGGCGTATACACTGAGGCTCCTCTAGTCGTATACGCCATTCCCGGAGAGCATCTCTGTGAGCTTCTCGCCGCAGCATGACAAGGGACTCCGATAACCTCTCACCGTCTCCAACCATGCGGATTGAACGCGTCTGGCAATAAATCTTCTCGTCCATCTCAGCCAATATGTCTAGAGGCGTGGTCCTTGCCAAAGTAGTTGCTGCCTCAAAAGAAATAGTCCGATATCCCCGCACTACTCTGATAGCCAATATGCGCTGCAGACTCCTAAGAAGAGCTCTGCATCGTTGTACCCTACTACGTGGTCCATCTCTAAGACAGATTGCCCAGACTGGGGCACCGTACAAAGCCATAGATCTGACGACCCCGCTATAGAGACGGCGAACTTCCTCATTAGGTCCTTCAAGATTCGGAAGCAGGCGGTGTAAATAGCCGGCAGCTCCTCGAACCCGAGGCACGAGTGTCTCAAAATGGTCTCCGAATCCCCATTGACTATCTAAGGTGAGACCGAGATATTTTAATTTTCGGCTCACTGGGACTGCAGTATCACCGACTCGGATGCACGAGTTAGGTGTTTCCTCGCCTCGCCGTAAAACAGAAATACCCTAGAGATTATATCACACAAATTAAAGTCAATGGCGAAACATTAACAAACACCACTGCCATAGCCAACAGTTTTAATAATTTCTATATTGACCAAGTAAAGCCTCTGATATTAAATAAAGATTGTAATAGTAAGCCTAGTTTGACATATACACAGAACACTATATTTCGTCGCCTGAATGCTTATTTGCTCAACCGACCATTTTGACGAATTTCACTTTTTAATGCAATTTTATTAAGGATCAAATTGCGGTTCGATTGGTATATAATACTTGCTGTTTGGACTTAAAATACATTAATTATAAGGAATTTAAGTTTTTGTAAACTAACACAAGAGAATTAAAACTTCATGCTTAATTGCTCAAAGTCCGTAGAGAAACACCAAACGTGCATCCGAACATCGATTGCGTGCTTAAGTATTCAATCTCCTCACAGGTAACCAATCACGACATCGCATTTTGATGACGCAATACGCCGCCATCATTAATTTCTTTTGTGACGAAGCTGGTGCTCGCACGCATTTGAGTAAAAAATAGCGCGAAATATAGAAAAAAAGTATTAATTTTAATAGAAAACAGTACCCCAAATGTCCGTGACGAAATATAAATCGGAAAATATAGTCACAACTATAGAAAAGAATCGGTAACTTGTATTTTTGTTAACATTTCTTTGTAGATTATCACTGCGTATCGTTAACTTATAGTACAGGATGTTTAAATTTAATTCTTATAATTTCAGATTTAATTAAATCTTTAAATGAAATTGTGACGTATCTATAAATGAACAGATTGTTTCGAACATTTCGTAAGGTTGTAAAATATAACTAATATAATAATAAAAAAATTTGCTTTTGTGCGATGACTGCCAAAATATAACTGCTACTTGCATGTTTTCTAATTGTTAAATGGGTAAATTTCTAAGCATTAAATGGGTAGTTTTGTGTTTACGTATACCTATGCTTTGTGTTCGCAATGATGTTAGATGCTAGATAAGTAGATTAATACTTTTTTTTTCTAAAGAATTCCTTATGAAAACATAAAGAATCGTCAAAAAAAGGTTAATTTTCTTGAAAAAATAAATCAATTCTAAATTGTTTAAATAGTCTCAGTATGTTAATTATTTTTTATACGTATAGGTATGATATTATCACCGTTTTGTATTTAATTTATATCGTTTTTATTGTACATATTGAAATGAAGAAGTGTAGTCACGGTAATTCCATAGTTTCATTTTATGTTGACATTACGTACGATGAATCAAGAATTCGACCAAACAAGAATCCGACGAAAGAAGAATACGACTAATTAAAAAAAAAATACTAGGACTAATTCAAATCAGACACTAACCGAAAAAAAAATATATTAGAAGTACTTACAAATATATGAAAGCTGACGACAAAGCCTTCATGAAATCTCTAATTAAAAAGGTTTTGACAGGATCAGCCAACATAAACAATACCAGGCGAAGTAAATGATCTTGTATCGGTACAAAAACAAAAAAATATTGTATTTTGTATTTTATATACATCAAACAGTGTTTTTTTTAATTCTGTGTTTTTTTTAATAATAAATAGCAAGTTAACTAGTTTTTTTTTTTACCACGATACCCAAACACACTGTATTTGGTTATAGGGCACTTAAGTACTACATATATTCGAATGCAAAATGCTTAACCTCCACCCCGGTAGTGGTCTATCTCCAATTGCATAATTATTTATGTGTTTATTTGCTCAACCTCCATAAAGAATTGTGAAAATAAACATAACTGTTTGACTTTTTAATGATTATTTGTAATATATCATTTCATAAACACATTAACTATTTTTTTAATATAAAGCTTTTATAAAATCATATTATTTGCTTAAACGAATCAATAAAACGTCTCTGGTGTAAAATGTTGAAAATGGAGGTTGGACACTTAAGTATTCGTGCGACGATTTATTAATCCCGTTTCACCTCTTGACATCTACCGAATAATACAGTCCCTCAGAAATACCTCTAGCTCAGGATATGATGATATAACAACCAGTATTCTAAAGTATGTTAGTGTTGTGATATGCCCAGTCCTCAGTCATATCTTCAATCTTTGTCTGTGTAATGGCTGTTTTCCACAAGTACTTAAAACAACAATCATTAAACCTATTTTCAAAAAAAGTGATAGAGAGGATATTATTATGTCATGTTACCGACCAATAGCATTAATACCAGTGTTCTCTAAGGTCCTAGAGAAAATCATGTATAATAATTTTTATCATTTTCTAGAAAAATATAACATCTTTGCAAACGAACAAATGGGCTTTAGGAAAAATAAAAACATTAACATGGCAATTTACAATTTCTTAGAAAAGGTCATGTTTAACATCGACAACAAAATACCAGTCTGTGCTTTGTATATGGACCTAAGCAAGGCGTTCGATTATGTTAATCATGAAACACTGTTAAATAAACTTCATTCATGTGGTATTAGAGGTAATGCACTTGACCTTATTTCATCATATCTAACCAACCGACAGCAAACAACTTTCATTAGAAGATTTGACCCAATTAGGAAACAGGAAATGGTAGTACAATCTGAATCTAGAACTGTATTGTATGGAGTACCTCAAGGTAGTATTCTGGGTCCGTTGCTATTTTTGATTTATTACAATGACTTCCCCAAAGTAATACAAGCACCCATGATTCTTTTTGCAGACGACAGTACTGCAATTTTCTCTAATAAAACCTATGACTTACTCGAAAAAGAAATGAACATAGCTGTAGTAAACATAGTCCATTGGCTTAAAGACAACAACGTTGTAATGAATATAGATAAGACAAATGTTATGATATTTAGAAATAGAACACAACCTAACATAAATATTGACATAAACTACAATAATAATAAAATCAATGAGATTAAAGTGTCAAGATTTCTGGGCTTGTATGTAGACCAGAACTTAAATTGGAAGGCGCATGTGGAATCTGTTTGTCTGAAGCTAAATACATATTCTTATATGCTTCATAACCTATCAAAGACAGTAGACTACACCACTGCTGTAACCGCCTACCATGCATATGTAGCATCCACACTGAGATATGGTGTGATATTTTGGGGCAACTCAACTGATTGTGATACTGCTTTCTTGGCCCAAAAGAGGTGTATGCGAGCGATTTGCAAACTTAAAAAAACAGATAGTTGTCAACCTTACTTTAAGAAATTAAATATCTTAACACTACCCTGTATATATATATTTGAAGTAGCAGTATTTGTAAAAAGTAACTTCTCTAAGTTTAACTGTATGCGCAGTCTTAGGTACAAAAACAAAATTCAACATGCCACTAGTAAATCTGCTCTAATGAACTCTAATATATTATGTATGACATCCAAGATCTACAATAAACTACCTGATTGCATTGCTGAAATTGATGACCTACATTTATTTAAAGTTAAATTGAAAGAATTCTTAACAGTAAAAGCATTTTACAGTGTTAAAGAGTACTTAGAAGGTAACCCATATGGAAATTGAGATTTGCATAACATATTTTTTATTTAATTTGCTTACTCTTATTTTAAGTTCTGACATCCCAACTATTATTGTTATTTAATTCTATTTAATTTTTGACATTCAACAATACAAATTTTCCAAAACTGTCACATTAATATCTATTTTAATTAAATTGAAAAATTGTTAGAATTTAAGTATGTAATTAGTTTATAAGCAAATTTTGCATGCCCATGTAATGGCAAAACATGGAGGACTTATATATTTTAATCACCAATGTTATACTTACCTATGTTTGCAATGGATTAAATGAATATGAATATGAATACGACAATTGTCGCTTTTATTAAATAGGGCCCTGGTTTTGGAAACACGGAAAGACAATCAGACAAAGAAATTACAAAATCTTTCATAAACCAAGATGAGAATGACAGCTATAGAGTGCACGCAATGAACCTAGAAATGCAAAATGAATGGGTTACTCTAGGTGACTACTGTATACCTTTAGCCTTGAAGTGGCGCACTTTGCTTTACGACTGGTCACTATTATTACTTAAATTCTACCTCAACGCCTTCCAATTGACTCTTCCTGATCAAAGCAATCTTGTAAGATGGGGAAAAGCCACGGACAAAAAATGCACAGAATGTGGCAAAGAAATTGGTACGGCTAGACACTTATTGGTAGGCTGCAAAGTGCTTTTAGATAGGGGTCATTACTCGCAACGTCACGACAGAGTACTAGGGATTATACGCGAGGCAGTGAGTCTGTCGATTGCTAGAGCTAAAAAGGGACTGACTACAAATGAACGACAAAACATCCAATTCGTTAAGGAAGGCACCACTAAAAATACCACCTTTAAGCCTTTTTCAGTCCTGAGCTCGGCAAGCGATTGGACACTACTGGTTGACACGTATGAAACACACTATAAAATCCCGGAGAATATCTGTGTGTCGCCGTTAAGACCAGACATATTTCTTTACTCTTATTTGAATAAGCGTGTAGTACTTATTGAGCTCACGGTACCGTGGGAAACTAACATCCCGAAAGACCACGCAATTAAGACAAACAAATACTTTGACTTGACAAATGAGATAACCAGAAATGGCTACAAGGTTACTCTATATGCCGTGGAAATAGGTGCGAGGGGTACTCCAGCTAAATCCCTCTACAGCCTATTAAAAGAACTAGGACTGCCGAGAACTTCAGTAAGCTCTCTACTATCACGAATGTCCAAAACGGCATTGTTAGGTTCATACCAAATTTGGATAGGTAGAGGACGGAACATAGCAGACAGTGAAGGTGACCGCTAACGCGTTGTAAGGGGGCCTCCTTAAACCTACATCTGGGTCGTAAGTCCCAGACGCTGTTACGCCAGTGTTCCGTCCTCTATCACGCGATGGACCCGGCACCCGCACGAAGAATCCATGGAATGCTAAGATTAGGTCTTTTTCATAGACAATTAGTGTTTAAAATTTTAAATGAAACAGTGTTAAAAAACATTAAAAAAAAAACAATGTAAAACACAATATGCCTGTCAAATTAAAACTGTGGGGATTACTGCAAAAGTTATCACTTTATTTTACCAAGATTTTTTATTCGATTTAAATATCAAAAATAAAACTTGTTGTTTTCATCATATTTATAATTCAAGGTTATTTAAATCATCGAAACTTCCGCCCCGGCCTCCCGAACTGCAGGTTACATATTGTAAATACTCGACCTTGAACCTGCCTTATGCTTTTCTTGGCAGCCATCTTTTTGTATAAGTAATCATTCCTGTTTATCGTATGGTTAGTCGCTAACTTGGTATCAAGCGATGTTCAAGCAACCCATAAAATTCTGATGTAGCTCAACGTCTGTGTCACATTGTCATCTTTCACCTTAAAATCGCTCTACTGAAAACCAGTAGTTTTTTAGATATCCATTTCTACTTTGCTGCCATCGATATTATATTCAGGGCAATTTTGCATATTATTTATTTGCTCTTTTTTTATTTATCTCTCTGTTAGCAAAAACTATATAAAGCTAGACATGTTTATAGTAACTAGACCATTCAAATATCACAATAGTCTGCATAGACCGTGCATTTAATTTTAAAGTGCTTTAAATTTAGTAATGAAATTTTGTCTTTTTATGTTTATTGCTGTCTTTTTTGTGGCAATGTCTTACATACCGACTGAGACTTCGGCTTGTGTTGAAAGTGGTCGTATTTGTAGACCTAAAGTTACCAATCTGAACTGCTGTAGTGGGACATGTGTTAAAAAAGAGGCCAAATTTGCTAGCGGCATATGTAGTTGAAAATTTTTCAGTAATAGAAAACTTAACCCGTGAGAAGGCGCGCTATGAAAAAATTTTGTGTGAGCAAAATTATTTTGCTCACACAAAATTTCATCGCGATTTTTTTCTATGTTGACTATATCGCAGCGTGGCGAGCGTCTCAGTACCTTCCCAAATATTCGTCCCCTCCCCGCGCATTTCTTTTTCGCATCGATTAGTGCCGCTGCGACCGCGCAGTGAATCAATTGTGCAATTGCGTCGCAAAGTGCGGTGTTTTGCTAAGCGTGTTGTAAATGTAAATGTTATTTTGTGTTTTATTATGTATATAAGTGCACTTAAAGTAATATAATTGTTTATAATTATGTTGTATATTGTTTTAGCTTACGAAATAGAAATGGAATCCCAAATATTCGCATGGCTGGAGGAAACTGCTTCGGATGAAGAATCTCCAATGGATATTGACGAAAATCGTCTAGATACCGTAGAAAGCGATTGCTCCGATATTGAAAGCCTCCATGATACGGACACGGAACAATCTTCGGACGAAACTGCACAGGACGGTTTACAAGAAACAAGAGGTAGGATTCCATTTTATACTGGTAAAGATAAAACCACAAAATGGTTCGTACATAAACCAGTAAGCAATGTGCGTACCAGGAGCTGTAATATTGTAACTAATTTACCAGGGGTCAAACCAGTTGCTAAAAATGCGAAAACCCCTTTTGAATGCGTTTCTTTGTTTTTGGATGACGAAATGATAGGTAAAATAGTTACATACACAAATATTTATGTCACTAAGTTACAAGACAAATTTACACGAGAACGGGATTGTAAACAGACAGATCTGGTCGAGGTTAAAGCTTTTATGGGATTATTATACATGGCCGGATTAAAAAAAACAAATCATTTGAATGTAAAGGAAATGTGGACTGATGATGGTACAGCGTGTGATTTTTTTAGATCAACAATGTCTATGAATCAAATCAAATCAAATCAAATCAAATCAATTTTATTTTTGCCAAACATGGGTGTACAATATTGTTGTTAGTATTTTACAGAATTATTATAGTTCTACCATGTTTTACCAAACATTTGGTGTGCAATGTTATTACATTTAATTTAGTTAGTTTTTACATTGAATATAGTTAGTAGGTACATATAAAATTATAATTAAATACATTGAATTTCATTTCATTTTACTATCATTAATAATATTAAATTATAATACAATTAAACACACAACATAATTTTTAGCATTATTACCATTAATTTAAATTTTTATCACTCAGAAATTCATCTACTGTATAATAGCACTTAGTAACTAGTAATTCTTTTAAAGTTGATTTAAATTTTGGCAAGGGCATATCCTTAATATAATTTGGTATTTTATTGTAAATAAGAGGCGCCATCCCAAAGAAACTTTTACTCAGCAGTGCAGTGTTACAACTAACTGTGCTCAACATGTTCATATATTGCGTTCGAATGGGACCCCTACGAACCTCAGATACCTTTTGGAAAAGGTTTTTATTAATTTTAACAAAATGTGCCACCTCTAAAATATATAAAGACGGGAGTGTTAGTATATTAAATGTTTTGAAATACGTAACACAGCTATCCGTCTGTTGTATCCCACACATTGACCGTATACATTTTTTTTGCATTCTAAAAACTAGCTCCTTGTTAGTGGAGTTTCCCCAAAAAATTATTCCGTAACGTATGATCGAGTCTACCAGACCATAATATGCTGTCAATAGAACCTCCTTTTTTACTTTTTTCGATAGCTGCCATAACGCATAAGTAGATCTACTCAACCTTTTACATAATTGTTCAGTATGCGGCTTCCAATTAAGTTGGTTATCTATTATCAACCCTAAGAATCTGGTTTCATTTGTCCTTTCAATTTCACAACCTTGATTGATGACATTAACATCTGGGATTTCACATCTTTGATGAAAGTGCATAATATTAGTTTTTTTTAAATTAATTATTAAATTATTATTATTTAACCAACCAATTATATTACATAAAGAATTATTAATGTCAATTTCGTATTTATCTGCATCAGAACACTTTATTATAGCTGTGCTGTCGTCAGCGAATAGTACCATGCGATGAGTTACTGTTTGCGGAAGATCATTGATATAAATCAAAAAAAGCAGTGGTCCTAGCACACTCCCTTGCGGTACACCATACTGTATGAATCTAGATTCTGAGAAGTACTTAAGTTCTTGTTTACTTTCTGTGCATATCCTTGAGACCTCTGTACACTGTGATCTGTTATGTAAATATGATTCAATTAGCCTAAGTATATTACCTCTAATCCCGTATTCATACAGTTTATTTAATAACTTTTTGTGATTCACGTAATCAAAGGCCTTGGTCATATCAGCGAATATGGCACAAACTGGTATCTTATTGTCTATAGCTGGCATAATATTCGACAACAACTCAAAAATGGCCATGTTTATAGAGGTATTCTTTCGAAAGCCTTTTTGTTCTGCACAAAACAAATTATATTTATCAAAGAAAGCGTATATTGAATCATAAATGACTTTTTCAAAAATTTTGGAAAATATGGGAATCTTTGCTATTGGTCTGTAATTTTTTAAATCAGTTTTATCATCTTTTTTATGGAGTGGTTTTACAATAACTTTCTTAAGACTATTTGGATATACTCCTTCAGTAATACACAAATTCATTATGTGACTTAAAATTGGCGATATCTCTTCATGGACATATTTTATGACCTTTGTAGAAATGCCATCATAGCCAACAGTACTTGTATTCTTTAAACCATTAATTATTCGTACTATATCATTATTTGAAACAGGAGACATAAATAGAGAGTTTGCATGTGTATGTCTAAAATTATTATTATTTAATTCAATGTCCGATTTAATATTATTTTCAATTTCATTTATAAAGTAATTATTAAATTCATTGGCAATATCTGCTGGATTTTTAATTAGTAAATTGTCCTTAATAATTATAATAGGCTCTTGTGGTAAACAAAAATTTGATTTGTTAATTATTTGCCAAGTAGCCTTTGATTTATTTTCAGATTTAGCTATGAATTCATTATTTTGTGCTTTTTGAGTCAAGTTTATTATTTTTTTGAATAATTTGTTGTAGCTTTTAAAAGCATGTTTGCTTTTTGTATTAGGATTCAATCTGTATGCCCATAGTAGTTGCCTTTGCCTTCGACTACATATTTTAATACCACGGGATATCCATCTAGTTCTTTTGCTAGTTTTTATGGTAGTTAATTTTTCAGGGAAACATAATTTATAAATCAATGAGAACTCATCTATGAAGTTGTCATATGCTTCGTTAACGTCCCCTGCATCATATGTTTGCTTGAATGATAAGCATTTTAAGTAAGATCTAAATTTTCTTAAGTTGTCCCTAGATATTACTTGCTTTTTAATTTTCCAAAATTTTAATCGACATGTTTTATTTACTGGTACTTTCAAAATTTGACATGTGTGATCTGATAAAATAAGATCTATAATTTGAGTTTTGCAATTCTTTTGATAGTTGTGAGCAAAGTTATCAATACAGGTGTTGCTACACGGTCTGGTAGGTGCAAACAGCGACAGTTTTAAATTATAACTAAGAAGAAAATATTTAAGATCCAAAGATATTTTGTTACTTTTAAGGGTGTCAATATTAAAATCTCCACATAAGACTATTTTATTATTATAATGATTAATCTTTATCAAAATGTTCTGCAATTTTTCGTAAAATACTGTGTAGTTTGGCTTTGGTATTCTGTATATACAAATAACAATGATTCTATAAGACAAGAGCTCGATGGCACAACACTCAAATATACCTGGAACTGATTGTTTGGCTACATATGGTAGTTCCTTGTATTGTAGCCCTGTTCTTACAAAAATACACGTTCCTCCACGTTTTACATCTCTAGAAAAGAAAGCAGCCAAGCAGAAGTTATTCAAATGCAACAAATTTTCATGACCCTTCTTTACGAAATGCTCTGTTATACAAAGAACATCTAGTACAGTACCATCACTGCACAGCTCTTCCAGCTTTACTTGTAATAAATCGGATTTATTCAACAGACCAGCTATATTTTGGTGTAAAATATTTATAAAATTAAAGAAAAAACTGGGTATCATTTTGTTGTAGTGCTTTGTTTGATTTTGTAAAATTTAATTTATTATACTCGTCATAATCATAATTTATGTTAAATACAAGCTGCTGCATATCGCGGACAATAACCTTTAGGCCATAATTATTTATTAACCCGGTATGATAGTTGTACATATCATAATCATAAGACAAATTAAGGTTAGAATCCAAAACATATGCATAATAGTATGACGATATATCCATATATAGTAGATTGTTAAAAGTTTCTATTCGACTATTGTATACAATATTATTATTATGCTTAAAAGTAGGTAGACAAATTATAAAGTTAGTGTGAGATAAAGTAGACAATTTTTCTCGGATAAACATGACAAGGTCTACATAATTATAAGTTTTTTGGAAATCTGTTTCGCCGACATATATAATGCAAAAATCTTTATTCGTGAAATCCTGGACCTTCCTATCAATTTTATACAACAGTTCTTTCAGCCCACATGCTGGTTTCCGGAAGTGACAAATTTCATACATTCCTAGTTGAGTGGTTTCTAACATATTATATAGCCTATTTGTTGTTTCACTACTTATGAGACATATTTTCTGTTTGGTTGTTTGGGGTTGTGTTGTCATGTTATATATTTTTTTACATGTATTTGGAGAAGATGTTTCTGGGGTACTAATGAGATCAAGTTTATTAACACGTGATGGTTTCATAGTTTTGCGTGGAGTCTTTTTGCTGTTAGGTGTACAATCTGATGTAATTTGTTGTGTTGCTTTTTTTATTAATTTTTGTTTTTTATGTAGTATTTGTATCTGGTTTTTTAGCTCAGTATTTTCAAGGGACAGCTGATCAACTTCCTCGTGAGCTGTTAATAACTCGGCTTTTAGTTGTAGTATTTCTTGTTTTAATTTTAATGTTTCTTCTTCTTCCTCGTCGCTAGACAATAGGCTAAGACTACGTGTAACGCCATCTAGCGTAGAATCAGTAGAACTGCAATTATCCAACGATGTTGTAGATTTGGATCGTTTATGTGTTTTAATACGATGAGTGATGTTGTTCTCAAAGAAATTCATTTTATCAATCGTTTGATATTAAATTATTAATATTGAAAAATGTTCAAAAAGATTTCTATACGTGGGATTCGATCTATCAAGTTCAGCGTCGCAGTCGAGTACTGTTACCATCGAACCAAACAGTAGTTAACAATCGAGGTGCAATTTATTGACCATGAAGGAAAAAACTTTATAGGTACTCTTATACTTTTATTGGTTTGAATGTAGTCCAAAGGTCGTTTTGCGAAAAAAATATTGTGTGGATGTTTTATTTTCTTAACGGTTTTTTGTTTTGTAAGATTTAAAATTGCACTTACTTGTTTATTCTGTTTTTGCTAATTTTGCTTGTTATCGTTATTTAATATATCTTGTCTTCCTTATTAAATAATGTTTAGACCAAAAAGCGCTGCGCAATGAAGCGCTTTTTGTTTTTGTTACGGGTATTACGTTTTGATGATATCAATACTCGGGAGACTAGAAAGCAAGTTGATAATCTTGCTCCTATATTAATTATACACCAGGGGAGTATTGTACAATCGACGAAATGCTAGAGTCGTTCCGTGGGCGGTGTAAATTTCGGGTATATATTTCTAACAAGCCCGCCAAATATGGCATCAAAATCTATGCCCTCGTAGATGCGAGAACTTTTTATACCAGTAATTTGGAAATATATGCCGGAAAGCAACCACAAGGACCTTATAATACGAGCAACGCAGCTGCTGACGTAGTGAAGAGAGTAGCTGCTCCTATATTGAATACTGGTAGAAATATAACTATGGACAATTACTTCACGCCCATACCACTGTTCAAAGAATTGCAAAATACCTACAGAACAACAGCAGTGGGGACACTACGAAAAAATAAAAAAGAAATCCCGCCATTATTTTTATCAACTAAGGACAGGCCGATGCCTAGTTCTATTTTCGGTTTCGAACAAAATAATGTGATTGTCTCATACGTGCCAAAGAAGAAAACTAAAAAAATTGTTCTTTTACTATCTTCACTGCACAACGACGATAATATCGATGAAGAGACGGGTGTTGAAGCAAAACCGGAAATAGTAACTTTTTACAATAGCACCAAAGGAGGCGTGGACGTAGTAGATCAGAAAAAGGAGGACTATTCAGTTGCGCGAATTTCCTCAAGATGGCCAATGAGACTGTTTTTTTCTATTTTGAATATAAGTGGGATCAATGCTTAAATTATTTACAATGCAAACACACAAAATGTTATTGCAAGACGTTTGTTCCTAAAGGATGTGGCTCTAGAGTTGGTAAAGCCCCACATTTTACGGAGAATGACCATGCAGAATGTTTCCTTGGATCTCAAGCTTAGAATGAAGCGGTTTGCACCACTTCTCAATGAGGAAATAGAACCTAGACCAAGTGGTTTATGTGCAATATGTCCACGAAGAAAAAATCGACGCTCTAAAAAAGCATGTACTTCGTGACATTTATGTGTAGTATTTTTTATGAGAGACACATATCTATGGATAACATGGATGACTGATTTTTTTAAATTTATAATGTTTTTATTTTTTTAGAATTTTTTTTCGTTACTTGTTCCTAAGAAAAGGCCAAAGTTCAGAAGAGATTTAATTTAAGCATAAGTCTGCATTTTTGTTATTTTTTTTTAATTAAACACTTTTATTACATAACTAAATGTCTTTTATTTACTAAAACATGATTTTAATTGCACTATAGTATTTTTTATTTAACAATAATACGATTTAAATAGTGTGAGTATTTTGCTCCCGCGCGCCTATCCGTGTAACTTTTTAGAGTGCGCCTTCTCACGGGTTAAAAAAATATTTGTTTTTGTTTTTAAATGATATTTATATCTAAAAGTTGTTTTATTTTATTTTATTTCTTTTGTGTTACTTTTAAATTAGGTAGGTAAGTAAGAGTGTAGGGTCGGCATTTCATTGAAAAGTTTACTTGTGACAAAATGTCATAGTTTTTCTCTCATTAGGTAATATTTTCTTGATAACTTTGAACATTGTTGAGTCAAGATAGTTAAAGTTATCAAGCAAGATATTATTATCTTGCCTGGTGCAATAAGTACCTGAAATTATTAACCAACACCAGTAGTGTAGTGTACAAATAAATACAAAGTCTTGAGAAAAGGCAATAAAGTATGTTTTGTATAACACACTCTCAACGCTTTATATGTTTTTCAATTATAAATATTAAATATTCTTTACACATTCAGACAACGCCATCTAGTCCTAAACTAACTAAGCTTGTACTATGGGTACTAGACAACGGATACACATACTTATATACTTTTATTTTTACATATTATTTACATATTTTTACATATTATACATATAAAACACCCAGACCAATGCAAGCAATCATGTTCATGCAAACAAAAATTTGCATTGAGCGGGAATCGAACCCGAGACTTCTGCGTAGCAGTCATGTTATATAACCAATACGCCACAGAGGTTGTCATTCAACGTCAAATAGCTTTTCTTTTTAACTTAAATAAAATTTTTCTAAAACTGAGCAGTGTCCTTGTTTGACACTGATGGGACACACTCCTTAACTTGCTTTTTAGATTGTTTTTTCAATTGGTTAATTGTATTAATTTGTTTTATAAATGTGTTTTTTGTAATTGGTTTTTGTGTGTGTGAACTGGTCTGTGTTAAATAAAATTGTTTTCTTTCTTTCTTTCTTTCTTTTTACCTTTCCTCTCTTCTTGGGTTTATTTTGGGCTGCCGGAACGACTTATTTGTATTGAATTTCTCTTAGTTCATTATTGAAACAACCACGGATGAGAAAATATATGACATATTTAGTGACCTTACGGGCGTTTAGTAAGTGACCTTATTAATTATTTAATTATCACCTACAACTTTTGACCTTGTTGTTTTGGTCTAAAATACCTATGTAGGCGTTCTTTATGTATTCCATACCATGTCGGAGAAAAATAACAATTGATTTACATACCATTTTAGTTGTTGTAATAATAATATCCTATAGTAGACAAAGTATCTATCTTAGAATAAATAGTTAACTTCGTATAATTAAATTACTTTCTAAGAATTACTTATCTCTAAAACAAAAACAGGTTTTGTAGTTTTACGACATTTTGAACCTAGTTACCTCTTTAATTCTAAGTGACTGGTAAATTCGAAATTAATAAATTATTGAAAATATTACACAAATCATTTTATAAACTGTAAAAAACTATAGGTATTTACCAATTTTCTTGCTTTTTGAAATATTTTCATAAGTTGTAAAAAAGTAAAAATAAAACAGAATATATAAATCACTTTTGGATCACACTAATATTTGTCTTGCACGGGATTCAAACTCGCAAGCTTGAGCACGGCAGCCGCCTAAACTACACGACCGCTGTATTTAAAAACATAAGAAAATATACGCTGTTTCTTAAGCCACATGGTACAGATTCCAAGACAAATTTTTCAACGTACCTATTTGTGGTAACATTTACTTCCGTAATCACGTACAACAAATGGCCCCTCCCATAAATAGCTATGGATCTTATACGAAGGTCTTTTAAGTCGTTCGGGAACTAACTGAGGTCGAGTTTCTTCCCGAATCTCTTTCCTGATAGAATACAATGTTAAACGACAGTTATGTATTGTGATATCTGTATTATATTTATTGCGGTTCCGTTATAATTCAATACAAATATTTCAGTTAAATGTGCTAGTGGATATATTGTATTGGTTTGTGAAACCATGTAAGGAAGGTAGCTATCGATTATTGTTTTTATTCTGAGGAAAATAAAAGTCATTTTTAATTCTTTTTTAAACATCTAAAGAGGATTGAGGGATTTGCAATTTGCCTGGTTTTTTTTTAAATAGAACAATATAGTGGTATTTAGTGATTTAAAAAAAAATACTGCATCTCTATGTTTCACTGACGATTTAATAATAATAAATACCATATTTCATAATAAATATATAGACTTGACCCCATTTTATGCCAACGATTCTTGGTAGATAAAATTAAATTACTTACGGGTCGTTGATCATAGTCCCTGTTTGCTTTCTAACCTTATGAATTTCATACTTTATATCGATCAAAAGCTTTACTTTGGTCTTCATTTTTAATATTTTTTTCATCGTCAGACAAGCCGGCGGTCATGAATGGATGTATAAGCTGGTTGTACGTTCTTTGAGCCCGTACATCGCTGTGTCAGCGTTTTACACGATGCGGCCAATTAGTAGGTAGAATAAAGACACAATCAAAAGCGATATAAATATAAAGTGTCATACTTGACAAGTTTGTAAACCGATACTATATGTAGTACGGGTGTTCATCTGAATCCTCCAAAAAGATATAAAAGATATTTTATAAAAATAGAAGACCCGTAAGTGCATGCGAGATAGATATAGAGAATTGAATTATTATGACTTAAAGATTTAGGTTTCCGAATGGCTGATCAAGTTAAAATCAACTAATCAAGTGTCAAAACTATCATTAACAGGAACTAAAATGGCAGTTTTGACACTAGTTTGCCAGGATCGTGACAAGTAGCGTTCTGTCGCCTCTGCCTACCCCGGACGGGATAAGGCGTGAGTTTATGCCATTCGAAAACCGGGGGTTAGATGTTATGTAATCTTTAATCAGCATGTCAATTCTCGTTCCTTAAAATGGTTAAAAATTCGGTTTAGTTAACTTTTAGTTGTCAAATTGTCTTACCTGTTGTATGACAATTGGTCATATTTTATATTAAAATGTCAATAAAAGTTATGACAAGTTAACTTGTATATCTTTAATTTGTGTGTTTTTTTTTATTTTTTTTTTGCTTTGATAAGCAAAATTTTTCTGGTTCCATTTTCATGTTTTATTGCCTGGTAGTCCAGTCAAAATAGACATTCCAAACTGTAATCATAATTTAGTCTATTTTGACTGGACTATAGATTGGTTTTTCGTATAATAACAAAGTAATAACTTACAAAAAGAAAACAATAATATTAAGCTGTCTCGTACCAATAGTATCAAGCACTATTAAGTTTAGAACTAGAGATATAACCATCTAAAGTTTAATTCATGCGTATTTATCTGGCAGCGAAACACGGTCAAACCTTATAGGCATAGATACAAGCAATACTGCCTGTATTGCAGGTTTATTGCGAAGTTTGATGTATACAGAGGATAAGAGCAAATACGTGCAGAGAAATTTAGTCTAACACACAAACTAGCCAAAGTTTGGCACATAAGCACGCAGTTACTGCTAATAAATCAAACCTTGCTACGGTTGATTCATTCTTATCAAAATCAGACATTGATAATAATAATATAGTACACATTTATTTGTTTTTTTTTAACAAACCAAAAGACATTACGATGGGGTGAAACCTTTGGATGAAACCGAGTACATTAGGTAAAATAGACAAGATTGCATGATTTCCCCAACTGAATATTTTAGATTCAAGATCAAATTAAAAATTAAAAAAAAACCCCGATGTATAAAAATAAACCTAAACAGAACTAATTAAGACAAATCTAACGAGCCCAAACTCGATGGGTTTACTAAAAAGCAGTCCAGGGTTACGTATCCTATCTTCGAGCTGTAACAGCAAGCTCAGTGGTGACTTTAGTGTTTCAAATGTCAGATCCCACATATGCTTGCAAGTAAACTGAGCGTGGCACATTCCTATCACACCTGACAAACGACCTGATGACCTTGAAGACCTGAACCGATTTCCACCAAACATGCTAAGAATACTCTCGGCTAAAATATTGTATTGTATTTTATTATTTTTTAAATTTTATTGTATGCTGCTTTTTTGTGTTAATTAATTAAGTTTGAGTGTCTATGTTTTGTTAAATGGATCAAGTTATCTGAATAAAAAAAAATTTATATTAAAATACCAAAACAAAAAAAACGCACTAGAGTCGGATCATCCGTTTGGGAGCTAGGATGCCACAGACATAATATACACATTTACACACACACACGCACACACAAACACGTCAAACTCATAACACCCCGTCGTTTTTGCGTCAGGGGTTAAAAACTGGGTGATCAAACGAGATTCCTATGCAAACCAAATGTTGCGTGATTTATTAAGAATTGCCTTGAACCTTTATGTTTCAGTTACGCTAGTCATTTTTTTCTATGTAATGACCTTGCCGATGTTATTTATACTTCTATACTAATATTATAAAGAGGTAAAGTTAGTGTGTTTGTGACGTTGTAGGGGGTAATCTCTGGATCTACTGATCGATTTTAGAAATGCTTTCTGTGTTAAATAGTTCATTTATCGGGCAGTGTCATAGGCTATATAGTATCACGCTATGACTAATAGGAGTGAAGCAGTAATTAAATATGTTTAAAAAACGGACGCGTATTTTTCGCCGCCCAAGGAAGTGGGCACGGGTCAGCTAGTATATTATATACAGGTTTTATATTATTGATGGCCTGCTGCGAGTTAGTCTAATAAATTACAACGATTATATTTATCGGCCGGTATATTCAGTAAATTGAGTAGAAAAGGAGAAAATAACCATGTTATGGATTCCATTAACTGATTGTGTGTTTAGGGCATATAAAAGATGATGCATTATTTATTTATGGTATTAATTGAACATCCTGGGTTTTATTAGCGAAGATTATTTCGGGCGTAGAATGTTATATTTCGTTTTGAGGTTCCGTTGCCAAATGGCAAAAACAGAACCTCTTTAAAGATTCACCCTAACTGTCTGTCTGACCGTATGTCACGGCCTCTTTTTTCTTGATAGTGTGGTTTTAGATATATTATATTTTTCAACTGAATAGTTAGCGCCCCATTGATACTTCTATAAAATAAAAGAATAAAAAAAGCCTTTTAGGAAACTGGTTTCCAAATTTCGGTTTTCATAACAGCTGAAGGGGAAAAACTCTTGAAACTAAAGAAAATATTATGCCAACCTAAAGTTGGTTTTAACGAGATTTATAGTTATATGTATAGGTATATAACTATGTATGAAGTTTTTTAACACATCATTATTCTACAGAACCTTTGAGTAGCGAAACCGACTCGCAGCCGCTTTTATTAACGAAGTAGATTAGGTTTATGAAAACAATACCCCTTTTATACCTATACAAATTTTTCATTATCTTTATTAATATTTTAATTATATTACCTGGCGGTATTCTATCATGTTTTAATGAAAACGTTTAGGATTTCAATTTTATACAGCTACCTTGGATGTTTTAAGAATTGGTTGTGGTGCTTTAACTTTGTTTTTTTAATTGGAAGGAAATATTAAGTTTTAGCTGCTGTTGAGGACTTGGTTTCGATTGCTGTTCATTTTGTATATAACTACATTGTATAATACTGTGTGCTTATAATATGTTAGCTTTATGCTTAGCCATAGTTAAAAACTCTGCTTAGTACAAAACTAGACAGCGCAACTCATTAGTTCGTCATACAGACAAAAAAGAGAAAACAGAACAATCATCATAACAACCCATTAATGTCCCACTGCAAGGACGGGCCTCCTCTCGTGACGGAGGAAAACTTGGCCTACGAATACCACGCTAGCCAGACGAATTAGTATAGGGTTTAATTTCAAGTTATCCTTCTTTTTATTTCGTAAAGATGATATTCACGGATAGTCCTTAGCCGGTTTTTACGACACCCATGGGATGAGATGGGGTAATGACATATTGTATTCCTACTCCGTCACCACACGGAGTATACCTAATATTAATTACCTATTTCTTAAATCAAAGGAGACTATCAGCCACAAATGTTTCTTGGATAATTCCTTAACTTAATAGTTAGAGTCAACTTAAAAATTTTTCATTATATAGTTGCAATGAAGCAGAACTAGCTATTATCCTGTGAAAAGGATTATTTAGTTGGCAATTTACTTTTTAATTAAGCTTGGTTTGATTGTTTCATTCGTTTTATATATTTCTTTCATTGTAACACAAATAAGGAGAAAAATACTAAAGAACTTGCTAAACAAAGCTAACATTTGAATAACTATTAAAAGAAATGCGTTCTCTTTTTAATTTAGGTTGTTTAATTTTACAGTTTTCTTAACATTAACTACAGTAAGTATTAGTAATGATAAACATAGATATTGATCAATATAAAACATATTATACTTACTTAGGTATGAGCCATATTATTAAATTGTATTTACAATATCAACCACGCGAGTAAAACTGCTAGCAAAGCCAAATTATTCTAAAGCAAATTCATTAACAGCCACTAGAATATTACAACAAAGAGTAAGTACTTAAACATCACCTTGAATCAACAAAGTCAAATGTAATTAAGGTACTAATTGCCGTCTAGCTATATAAGCAAGATCAGAATCGTATTAGTCAGACTAAGGCCCTGCGCAGACGACGGACTATCCGTGACGCACTTTTTAGTCTGTGAAAATAGAACCTATGCAATTATAAGCAGTAAGGCACATGACGCGCAAAAAGTCTGGCGCACAAAAGACTCAAACATATTATGCCATGTATGGCAGAATTTTTGTGCGCCGCAGACTCGATCGCACAAAAAGTGTGCCGTCTGCGCAGGGCCTAATTTCGAATCGAGAGTATTGACACAAATTTATTAAAGGTATTATTTGTACGAAGGCTGAATAATAAATTAGTATCGACTTATATGCGTTGCGGTGTCTTGGGCTTACGTGACTTGTCGTAAAGCTGGTTGAATGTATCTTATGTAATAAATTAGGTTCAAGTAATTGATTTTTGTGTCAAAGGAAGAAGAAAAGGTTTTGTGTTTCTGTGTTATTAATTTGTGTTCGTATCGTATATCATTACAGATTTGGGTAACACAATTGTAATGTCAATGTAGTAGTTGTTATTTAATATGTAACTAAGTATAGTGTTCTTATCACTTTTTCTAGCTATATGGAATCGCTTTCGTGCCTTTTTAGATGATTGGCTGATATATTTTTTCTTTTTAGAATAATATACGTAAAGCTAAAAGTAGGGTGCAATATTAGGTATACCTTTGTTAACTTAGATTAATTAATAGTTTAAAATATCACAACAGAGCAAAGGCACAAGAGATTAAATATGTAATATTGCTAAGGAAGAGCGAGACCGCTTGTCACAGGCATTGTTTGTTTAAAAGGCGGTTTCAATCACCACATAATAATGTAAACCTATTTAAAAAAATAAAATTATTTGTATTGTATTTGTATTTAGTGCTGTCAGCTCTCGATCTACGTAATAGAAGACGCAGATATAGTAGACCAATAACACGATGGACAGCCTTGTTTACGTAATGAAGATGAGGAACGCATTTTGCTCTATTTTAGTTTAATTTTCACTTACTATTTATCTTTCTGAAACCTGTTGACTTTCGTCTTTTGATTGTTTTACGCAAATCTATATCGTGTTTACAAATAGGTACCTACAGTATTTAGGATCCTTACACATTCTGCTGATCACTTAACATAAGCCCTAAAAGAAAACACACCGCTCTTCAGTAAATTAAAGCAAAAGCAACAAAGAAATAATTTATCTGCCATTTTTATTTATATCTGATATCTGATTCATTACATATGTATGTAGTAAATCTTATACAAAAGCATCTGTTTCTGTATCTAGACTGTTGTACTGGTTCTAGTAGATATTATGCGCATAAAATATAAATAAATGTAAGCAGTTGTATTGTCGATAATGATACTATAAGCTTTCTTCACACTTTATTCTTGTTGTAGAATAACACTGTTAATGGTCTTAAATATTCAGCTTCTAAGCCCTTGGTATCCGTTTTCCAAAACGTTAAAAATAAATTAACTTGTTTAAACCTGAGGAGTTCCATGTGGTGACGGATTAAGAATACAATGTCACTACCCCATGGGTGTCGTAAAAACCGACTAAGGGACTATCCGTCAATATTATCTTTACGAAATAAAAAGAAGGAAAACTTAAAATTAAACCCTATACCAATCCGTCTGCCCAGCGTGGTATTAGTAGGCCAAGTATCCCTCCGTCATGGGAGGAGGCCCGTCCCTGCAGTGGGACATTAATGGGCTGTTATGATGAAACTTGAGGTCATTCTTTATCGTCCTTCTTTTTTATGTTACGAGATAAAGTTTAAGATTTTTGTCTAAAAGTCAAGTTTTTTCTAGTACACTTGTTTACGAGATAGATCCTTACAAAAGTTTATAGAAATAAAAAATCAACGTGTAAAATAAAACGTACCTAGGATTACTATAATTATTATCCAGATAAATGAACTAAAATTACATTTACCTCGTTACTAAATATCAAAATAACTTTCTCCTAAATCCATCCCACCAGTAAGCCATTTTACCGTATTTAAAATAAAGACCAACCTATCACTTTATCGAATTATTAAAACCCACACTCACCTTTTCCTATCCTGAACACATTTTGCGCCGCAAAAATTCTGAAAATCAAAGTCTAAAATAAAGATATCACTTTATCGACTTAACCAAAATTACATTTACCTCGTTACAAAATAACAAAATAATTTTCTCACAAATCCATATAAATTTAGCCAAGATTACCAGTAAGCCATTTTACATTAGCCCTAGCTTTACATCGAGGTCTCAAAGGACATTGTATGTTCAACTAACCATTATCAGTCATCGTAGACGGTGCACCATTTAAACGAAGATATTCCCCTGTGGCATTCACTCTAAAACGTCCGTTAGATAGTATTTCAGCGCAAACTGTCCTTATCATTTGATGCCTACGGGTTTCAAAACTCTTAAACCATAACAACTGCATAAGGTAAACACATTTCCGTATTTGTCGCATTCTAACACCAGCACCATGCCGGTGCCGTGTAGCGACGGCTGGAGAATACAATGTCGCTACCCCCTACGTCCTATGGGTGTCGTAAAAGTCGACAAATGGAGATAATTTATAAGCAGACAACACCACTGCCAGAGAAGGAAAACTCGAAAGCAAACCCTGTACCAACCCGTCTTGCCAGCGTGGTCCAGTAAGGCAAACCCCTCCTATATGATAGCACGCCCAAATAAACGGCCCCTAGTTCCCGGCAGTCCTGCTGTCCGTTGCTACGGTAGCGCTCGCGGTAACAGTGGGACGAGGGGTGCGAAGAATCTCCGGGCAAGCTGTAACGGACGCTCTCTACGGCTGGACCAACATCTCACCGAACTCGAGGTAGAACTAGGACGTATAAACTGGCACATTTTGGGGTTATCTGAAGTCCGAAGACAGGGGGAGGACACGATAACCCTCGAGTCAGGTCACCTATTCTACTTTCGGGAAGGTGATCGGCCCTCTCAAGGCAGTGTTGGTTTCCTGGTCAACAAAGTCCTGACCGGCAACGTTGTGGAAGTCAGCAGTGTGTCGACACGGGTAGCGTATCTCATAATTAAAGTCACCGACAGGTATTCCCTGAAGGTGGTACAAGTGTACGCACCGACCTCGACATACAGCGATGACATAGCCGAAGGCATGTACGAAGACATTGCTAAGGCACTACATGGCACCACCAAGGCTCACTACAATGTTGTTATGGGGGACTTCAATGCCAAAGTGGGAGTACAAAGATACGGCGAAACGAAAATCGGATCCTACGGTGTGGGGCGCCGAAACCACAGGGGGCAGATGCTGGTTAACTTCGTGGAGTCGCAGGGACTCTTCTTGATGAACTCCTTCTTCAAGAAAAAGCCACATAGGAAGTGGACATGGCAAAGCCCCGATACTGTGACGAGAAACGAGATAGACTTCATCATGACCGATAGGAAATACATATTTAGATATGTCTCTGTGATTAACAGGTTCAATACTGGGAGTGATCACCGACTTGTTCGAGGCACTCTAAATATGAATTTCAGAGCCGAGAGGCGTCGCATGGTGAAGTCTACTCTCAGACCTACCGCGCCCCAAATAGCTCTGGGATTCGACAAGTTCCAACTAGAGCTTCAAAATCGTTTCGACCTGTTGGAAACCGATGGCAACGTTGACCAGAAAACCGACGCAGTGGTCAAAACGCTACAGGATGTGTCTCGAAGGGTTTTCCCCGGAAAAGGCAAAGTCAGGCAGCCTAAGCTCTCCCCCGAGACTCTCGAACTTATGAGGCAAAGACGCGAGATGTCACCCGCGCGGTCCTCTTCGTCGGATGGGAGAAACCTTAACCGGAAGATCCGGAAGCTGGTGCGACGTGACCTCCGATGTTCCAACACCCGCGCCGTTGTGGCTGCGATCGAACAGAATAGAGGCACCAAAGTATTTGCGCGCCAGCTTGGTAGATCCCATCTAACGAAACTACACACTGCGGACGGCAGAACCGTGACCTCCAAGTTCGAGATACTCGAGGAAATAGAGAGCTTCTACAAGGACCTGTACGCTTCACGGATGAGTAAACCCTTGGGACCTAGCAAAGATGACCACAGAGCCCCACTCATGCGCCATTATACGGAGGACATCCCCGATGTCAACCGGGGCGAGGTCAGAGCTGCTCTCGAGCAACTTAAGAACAACAAGTGTCCAGGTGATGACGGAATCACTACAGAGCTACTAAAAGCTGGCGGAACACCTGTCCTAAAAGAGCTTACAACGCTTTTTAACTCCGTCATTCACCAGGGCCTAACACCTCAGGCGTGGAGCGGGAGTGCGGTGGTCCTGTTCTTCAAAAAAGGTGATAAATCCTTACTGAAGAACTATAGGCCCATATCACTCCTGAGCCACATCTACAAGTTGTTCTCGAGAGTACTCACAAACCGCCTCGCCAGAAGACTCGACGACTTCCAACCACCGGAACAAGCCGGGTTTCGAAAAGGCTACAGCACCGTGGACCACATCCATGTTGTTCGGCAGATTGTACAGAAGACTGAAGAGTACAATCAGCCGCTGTGCATGGCTTTCGTGGACTACGAAAAAGCCTTCGACACAATCGAAACCTGGGCGGTTCTGGATGCTCTGCAGCGATGTCGCATTGATTGGCGGTACATCGAGGTGTTGAGATCTTTATATGAAACTGCCACCATGACCGTCCAGCTCCAGGACAAAAAGACCCCACCTATTGAGTTGCGTAGAGGGGTGAGGCAAGGGGATGTAATTTCCCCTAAACTCTTTACCAACGCGCTCGAATACGTTTTTAAGACGTTAGACTGGACTGGACGGGGCATCAACATCAACGGCGAGTATATCTCACACCTTCGGTTTGCTGATGACATCGTCATCGTGGCAGAGTCACTGGAACAGCTTGACGGGATGCTGCAGGGCCTAAATGGAGCCTCTCGACAGGTCGGACTCGGCATGAACCTCAACAAAACGAAGATCATGTTTAACAAACATATAACGCCGAGGCCGATCTATGTCGACGGATTGATGCTCGAAGTTGTTCAAGAATATGTTTACCTCGGACAGGTTGTCCAGCTCGGTAGAAACAACTTCGAGAAAGAAATCGATCGCAGGATCCAGTTGGGTTGGGCAGCATTCAGCAAGCTACGTCGGGTCTTCTCTTCGCCTTTACCGCAATGCCTGAAGACTAAAGTTTTCAACCAATGCGTCCTACCAGTAATGACATACGGTGCCGAGACGTGGACACTCACAGTAGGGCTAGTCCACAAACTTAAAGTCGCGCAGCGAGCTATGGAATGGGCTATGCTCGGCGTCTCCTTGAAGGATAAAATTCGGAACGAGGTTATCCGACAAAGAACTAAAGTTACCGACATAGCTCGTAGTATTAGCAGGCTGAAGTGGCAATGGGCTGGTCATATCTATCGAAGGACCGATGGCCGTTGGAGCAAACGTGTCCTAGAGTGGAGACCGCGACTCGGCAAACGTAGTGTAGGACGCCCCCCAGCTAGGTGGACCGACGACCTCATAAAGGTCTCTGGGTCGGACTGGATGCGGAAAGCGCAGGACCGAGTTCTGTGGCGCGTGTTGGGAGAGGCCTATGTCCAGCAGTGGACTGCAATAGGCTAGTTGATTGATTGAACACCAGCACCGTGTCAAGGTTTCTGAAGAATCCTTCAAACCAACTTAAAACCCACACTCACCTTTTCCTTCTCTGAACAAATTCTGCGCCGAAAAAATTCTGAAAATCAAAGTCTAAAATAAAGACCATCCTATCACTTTATCGAATTAACCAAAATTACATTTACCTCGTTACTAAATATCAAAATAATTTTCTCCAAAATCCATCCAAGATTACCAGTAAGCCATTTTACATTAGCCCTAGCTTTACATCGAGGTCTCAAAGGACATTGTATGTTCAACTAACCATTATCAGTCATCGTAGACGCTGCACCATTTAAACGAAGATATTCCCCTGTGACATTCACTCTAAAACGTCCATTAGACAATCAATCTAGTTTCAGAACTGTTGACTGATGGGTTGATTTAGTAGATTTAGACATAATTTAAGGTACTTTAAATCTTGAAAGTTAATACTGGATAGTTTTCTGTGACATTTGAAATCGCTATTTACTCTTTTTTGATTTTTTTTATATAACTTTACTTAGTTTACTACGGCGGACAGTAAAGTCCGTAAGCCTCCATTTAATTTATAATCCTATTGTGGGACAATTAATAACGAAATAAAAGTCCTCAAATACACTTTAATAACGTATTTGATTTTATAAATTAGCTTGAATTTATGGATTACATATTACATAACCGGTCCTGCATTCGTAAAAGTGATTTCTGCGCAGCTTAGAAAGTTAATAAAACGTCCTAAATTTTTTATTGCGAAATCAAATAAACAATAACACATAAGAAAAGAAAACTAAAGGAATATAACTTTAATATTTTTATCATTAGTGTCATTAATGTGATATAAAAATAAGATCTAATAAAATATTATATTAGATAGATACCTAAAGAAAAATTTCATATTACCTCAATTTCAAGCTTCAAAGAATCAATCAAGACGGCTCGTTATTTGTTCACTGATATTATAAAGCCCTACATAAAAAAGAAAATACAAAAATAAGACGCAATAAAAATTCTAAGACACGAAATTGGCAAGACAAAATCACGTTTTCTAAGAACGGTAACATTTACGAACAGACTTGTGACTTTAGTTTGCTGTCTAAAGCCAGTACAGACAGTACCAAAATCCTCAAAAGTTATTCAAATGAACTAGAGCCTCAGAATTCAGAATAAATGCATATTGAATCTGTTTACGTACGTAGAAAACGGAATAGACCATACTTCTGTATTTAAATTTCTTCGAACAATCTACATATTATTGGTGGTCCGAAACGTACCTGTTTCTTTGTTTAAATACGTACACCATCTTTGTGGCTTATTGATACGACTTTATTGACCTAAGTCATAGTACAAATATATACAGTATTTCGACTTCATAGAAACGGACGAAACGCGAGTTATACCTACTCGCTCACGATAGCGGTGGCTTTGCGAAGTGAACAGTCGCGACTGTGCCGCAGTAACGAGCGGGAAAGTAGGTAAATGTAATTAAAAAGCTGGAGGTGGGCAGCCCTATCGCATGTTTACGTACCCGCGCAGCCGTATTATAATAAATATTCGGCCGAGATAGACTACTGGATGGACTGTGCTTATGTATTTACCCTTTAAACTATGTAATGATTGTTTTTAAGAATAAAGAGGAGGTTCTCAATTTCGTAGTATTTTTCGTATAGTTTGTTATCTCAGAACTCAATATTAAGACCAATTTAAATAAAATAGTTTTTATTTTGTTTGAAAGGGTATTTTGCTTCTAGGAATCTTTGTTTCTAAGAAATTTCAATAAAACTAGTTTTTTAAATAAATTAAATATCAATAATATTTCTTTTTAAATTTGTAATTTCTGTGAATCACACGAAAATACGTATTATTTAGTCAGAAAGCTTGCATTATATGAAAAGTTATGTATGAAGAACGTAAACTTGACTGTCGACGTCTCGGAGGCATGAGACGGACTAAAGACTGAAAGAAGTGGAAAATTTGGGGAAGACTATGTCCAGCAGTGGATCTCTCATGGCTGAGAAATATAGAATCTTTCTTTCTGTCTGCACACACTTAACTCTAACATTATTGACGTGTGCGTCAATTACCACTTACCATAATTTGTTGCAAACTTGTTCGTCATTTTCCATTAACCAAGTACGAACCTTAGACTACATATTTATCAGCCATGGACTCAAATCACTATGCAACAATGGTCAAACAACATAAAACATAATTCCAAAACAAAGTCATTCATTAAACGTCCTCATTGAATTTAATTTTGTAAATCTCATCTGTGCGTGCCGTAAAAACAATATAAAGATAACTGGAAAGTGGGATTCAGGGAAATGGTGATGAAATTCAACACATAAAATGAATAGACTTGAGACTTTATTATATCGTAAAGCTGAGGTCTTGTGACCACTCGCGAAGGAGTGTATAAAAATATTTCTCTTTTACATAATAGGCTTTGTTGCTAAATTCATGGTATTGCATTATTCTTGGAAATGAGGTGTAAGTAAATGCATTTATGGTGATTTTTATTCATTTAATGTGGCAGACGAACAAGTTTGACACAATTGATGGTAATCCGTGGGGTGACGAAGTAAAAATACATATGTCACCGCCCTATCATGGGTTTCGTAAAAACAGACTAAGGGACTATCCGTGAATATTATCTTTACGAAATAAAAAAAAAGGAAAACTTGAAATTAAACCCAAACTATACCAATCCGTCTGGCCAGCGTGGTATTAGTAGGGCAAGTATCCCTCCGTCACGGGAGCCTCCTCCCGTGACGGAGGGATACTTGGCCTTATCCTTGCAGTGGGACATTAATGGGCTGTTATTATAATGGAAAATGGCGCATGGTATGTTACGTCATACAAATAAAAGTTTTAAAGGGCCTTTACGTAGGTCACTAGCGCCACCAATAGAAAAAAAAACATAATTCGTAAATAGAGAAAAAAAACGGCCGATTTTGTTTATAATGCAATATTTAATTGGAAAACATTTAAAGGGTTGGGAGTGTGTTATAAAAATACTTAGCATTTTCTCAAAACTTTGTTATCAACATTTTACATTATTTATCCTATTTGCGAATTATGTTTTTTTTTCAATTGGCGGCGCTAGTGAGCCCTATAAACTACCTACCACTGTGTTGCAAGAAATAAATTTTCATAAGTTGTTTCATTAATATTGCTCAAAGCAATATACATCACTAGAGTAACCTAGTCTTTTATTGGTAGTAGCTTTATAGTTTTTCACAAGATCTAAAGATGTCTTGTGATGCTCTCAATATAACATAAATATTACTTTATGCTTCATAGCTCCTTTAATAAAGCTTGTGAGCCTAAATTCTAGCGTCGTCAAACAGCTTTTTGCTAAAAATTTAATCTAAGACACGATGCTTTCTTCTTTGTACCCTAGGGATGTTATGTTACTAAAATATTCTACCGATATCGATTACAAGAAAATATTATGCAAATATTTTCTTTTTATTTCGTACTCTGTATTCTCTGAAGCCTTCGATAGTTTTAACGTTAGGTTAAACAAGTTTGACTGTCTCTTAAAGTGTTTTTTTTATTTAATTATAAAAAACATAAAAGAGGTTTCAATCAATCAAGATTTCAATTAACCTATCGGAGCCCGTTGCTGGACATGGGCCTCTCCCACCACGCCCCACAGAACACATAGGTACCTATATACCTGTACATGGGCTAACATTTCCCAAATTGTAAGGCAGTTTTCATCCAAGGAGAGAGATACTTCGCCTACTAATACCACGCTGGCCAAACGAATAGGTATAGGGTTTAATTCCAAGTTTTTCTTCTTTTTATTTTGTTAAGACGATATTCTCGAATAGTACCTTAGTCGGTTTTTACGACACTCATGGGATGAGATGACGTGGTGACATATTGTATTCTTATTCCGTCATCACACAGACGGTTTAGTAGTATTTTAGTATACTGTTGCTTATTCACAACATGGTTAAACGTAATAAAACAAGTTAAAATATAGTTACGAGCTTAGTGGTAGGTTAAACTAATGGCGGCTTGGAGAGTAACCACTGGACACTCGAACGAAAATCCTCGCACTTGCATATCGTGTTTCGGAATCAGCCAGGGCACACGTGCGGTTAGACTGGCAAGTAAAGGCAACGCAGTGAAAACAGTTTATGAATACCGCCCTTACCGGTCTTATTTGGGATTTTTAATACAGTATTATTGCCGTGGCGTAAAAGGGATCGTCATCATCGTTATAGCAGCAAAAGACGTCCTCTTGAATAAACCTTCCATTAACAAAATATTTCCGCCATGTCCTGTCCTGTGCTTCCCTCATACAAGTAAAAAGAAAAATATTTTTAAACACACATAATTTTTTTACATTTTGATACCTTTGATTAATTTATTTTGAAATTGCTTCAATCAATTAATCAATCAACTAGCTTATTGCAGTCCACTGCTAAATTAATTGCTTGCAAATATCTAATTCTTTAGCTAAACAGAGTAAGGAAACGAATTTTTAAATAGTTTTAAAATATCGATAATGGAACTATTATATCGATATTTTCAACACTTCGTCTCTTCTTACACTTTGATTAAAAAGGCAAGGGGTAAGGCTTTGTCTCCACGACCGACATCGCTGGCTGACTTTTAATCTGGAAGTTGTTTCGAAATGTGGCAAGAAAATAATAATATGAACTGAGGTATAATTTGTAGGTCTTGATAATATTGTTTTCTAAGAATAGCTCCACATTTCAGATCTCTTTTTACATTATTTTAGGTTAAAGTTTGAAGTAAAAGTAAAAACGTAGGAGTTCTTGTCAACAACGATCATTAGTTTGTGTTATTATGTTTAATAGGTACGTTTAAATCAAAACACATTGGTCAACCAATCTAACATAACACCTCATAATGAAAATATTTCTCTTGTGTTAAGGTTTTTTTCTATTCACGGAACAGCAACTGTGTTCAAAAAGGGTATGTGCCATCCACTAATTGCTGCCTTGAGTCTAAATACCATTTGAGTCCGTAAAGTGCCTGTTTGTTTGTACAAATAGTGTCCCTGCAACAAAGGGCTTTATCCCTGCTGCTGAATCCCTTTCCTAAAATAAACTACAGGATAGAAAAAAATCCTTTATAGGAACAATAAAAAAAATAAATTGTCGATTCAACAACTTACGTGCAGACATCTCCTGTTGTATTTCGGTTGTCTGCAGTTTACAGTAACTCTTATAATACTTAAATTTTTAATAAGTCGGCAATCAGCTAACAAATATATACGAATATTCAAATGTCGGCACTCCGCTACTACTTACTACATACATTGTTAAAGTCGGCAAAGTGCGAAAGTCGGCTCTAAGCTTCTAAATCCAAAATCTATGTTTCTTGATCATCTAAGTAGTAGGTATATAATAAAAAAATATAAACAAAGCTCACAAAAAAGGTCTACACAATAAAATTGAAGATGTAATCTCAAAATTATTTTCGTTTATATTTCACCAAAGGGCATTCTTGGGTATGAGATAAGTGGGATATCAAAATTACGGCCATTCATGGACTTAAGGATGACCGCAATTTCATACAGTACTCGGCTGTTAAGTTGTGACATTGACTGTGAAGATTTATTGAGATAAAATGGTGTTATTGGGTGAATGCTACATAAAAATGGCCGTCATGTTTATTCTGAATAAGATTTTGTTTTGATATTGAACTAACTGACCCGTGCTCACTTCGTTGGCGGCAAAAACAAACGCGTTACTTTTTTATACATATTTCATTACTGCTCCACTCCTGTTAGTCATAGTGTGATATTATATAGCCTATGACACTCCCCGATAAATGGACTATTTAACACAAAAAGAATTTTTAAAATCAGTTCAGTAGATCCATAGATTACCCCCTACACACACAATCACACAAACTTTACCTCTTTATAATATAAGTATAGAAGTATAGATGAAAGCTCTTGGAGGTCGAATTGTAGTAGCTAACATTATTTTCCATAAAAATTGTTCCAATGTCGTTGTTTGGGTTCTGTTTTTCCCACGTATGAGCTAAACGTCTATTGGTTTGGTAGGGTGGTCGTCAAGAAGTATTTAAAAAATATTTATTTACTTAAACAAATATATATAATATCCCTCAGTCACGGGAGGAGGCCCGTCCCAGCAGTGGGACATTAATAGGCTGTTATGATGATGATGATGATGAAAACAAATATTTATCACGTTAATTTTATTATAGTCTGGGTCACGGCAGATTGAGGTAAAAGAAAAACATTTAAGCAGTGCAGTAAAAATATCCCAGAACTCAACTATCTTTTAAAATGCTGTACACATTCTTTAAATCGAGATTACTGAACTTCCGGCTGTGAAAATAGCCTAATGACATCTTAAACTACACCGCCATCGTTGTTATTTTATATTTCCCAATTAATTTTAGTCATTCTATTTATTTATTTATTTATTCTATTTATTTATTAAATCATTTGATCTTACAAGCTAACAGACAAACATCCAACACGCTTACAAGACTAACATTAAAGTACATTCATTAATCAATTTACAAATTATATGAACATGAAAATGATAATAATAATAGGCAATATAATTATGTAAGTATTAGATAGAAAAAAAAATTAATAAAAAACAAAATAATAATAATTAAAAGTGTCATGTCTAAGCTATGTCGTTTAAAATCTTAAAAAAATTGTCATACAAATGTCTAAACCCATCGGCAAATAAGTCCAGGTCATGATGCTGGGCAAGTATGTCCCCGATAGTGTGAAGTGTACGGTTGGTTGGCGCGTGTCGAGCGTGCTCTGTGCGCGCGACGGGCTTTTCGAGAAGTCGCGGGCGGCGGCGTGGCGCCACTTGGCCCTCTGAGTCACTGGAGATGTTCCATGGCACCAAGATACGGACTCGCTCTAGTATTTGGGGACTGTCGATTCTATGGACAATTATCGACAGATAATGCGCGATTTGAGTCATTGTCCTTCTAAATTTCAATGTCTCCATGTCCACCATACCCGAGACGAATACAGAAGGGTACAGGTACGGATAGTAACCATACTGCTTTAGGTACATCCACCGAGTAAATTTGCGTTGTACCCTTTCAATCATAAGAGAATATTTTTCTTCATATGGGTTCCAGACAACAGAACCATACTCGAGTTTACTGCGCACATACGCATTGTATAAAACTTTTGCAACGGCTATGTTGTCAAATTGCGATGCAGTCCTAACAATAAACCCCAAAACCTTGTGCGCTGATTTACATCTTTGGACAATATGCATGTGAAAATCCAATTTACAATCTAATACTAATCCTAAATCTTTAATGTCATAAATTCTATCCAGAGGAGCGTCCGTTAAATTATAATTAAAAATCAGGGGTTTCGATTTTCGAGTAAACGTTATTATTTTACATTTAAGATTATTAAATGGTAGGTGGTTGTCTTGACTCCATATAGATACCGCATTAATATCTTTCTGTAATGCGATAGCGCCAGCCTCGCCTTCAATACCCAAACTTAACTTTAGGTCATCCGCAAATAGAAGACACTCAGCCGTCGAGATGACTTCCGGTAGATCATTAATGAATATCACGAATAGCAGAGGTCCCAACGTGCTACCCTGACTTACTCCTGACCTTGTAAAATACTCCCCAGAGTCGTATCCATTTAACCTCACATATTGACGTCGATTGTTTAGGTAGCAGGAAAAAAAATTGAGAAGTCTTGGTGTAAATCCAATGATGGCCAGTTTTTTCAACAGTATGTCATTGTCCACCAAATCGAAAGCTTTTTTAAAATCGAAGTAAGCGCTATCGACCTGCTTTTTCCTATCCATTTGCGCGCAAACATAGTCTACATGAGTGATCAAATTGGTGGTGGTGGAGCGCGCTCTACGGAATCCATGCTGGCTGTTATGCAGTTGGTAACTGATTTGTTTATAAATCCGATCACTTAAAATTGCCTCAAAGATTTTTGCAAAAACAGATAGGACAGCAATAGGTCTGTGGTCAGAAACATTCGCACTACCCGCCCCTTTAGGAATGGGAGTGACTCTAGACAACTTCCACATGTTGGGATATGTAGACTGAGTCAAGGAAAGATTATAAAGACATAGTAGCGGCCCTCCAAGTACTGATATACAATCCTTGGCCAGAAATACAGGTACGCCATCAGCTCCCCCCGATGATCGCGGTTTGAGGCGCTTCACTGCTTTTCTAAGATCGATCTCATCAACCGCTGCGACCGAGACTGAAGCTGAATCTCGATAAATATGCGAGGCTTTAGCAGCCATATCCGGATTGAGTGCGGGTTTTTTTGAATGGAACACGGATGCAAAATATTTAGCAAAGGCATCAGCTGCTGCTTGATCCTTCACTTCAGTCTTTTCATGAATATAGGTATAAGTATTCCTTCTGTTCTTTTTCTTCTCTTTCACGTATGTCCAAAATTTCACCGGGTCGTCAATAATATTGTGTTGTAGTATTGTCATATAGTTACGATATTCATAGTCAATCATTGTTTTAACTTTGTCTCTATAATACATAAACATTGCCTTGTTGAATTCTTTACCCTCTTTCTTAAATCTCTTGTGGTGGAAGTGTTTATTTTGTATATTTTTTATAATGTCTGGGGTGTACCATTCCGGATATACGTATTTCCGGCTGTATACCCCTTGCTTCTGATAAGGTACAAACTGACATATAACTGCATGTAACTCATCATAGAAATACTCAACCGCGCTGTTGATGTCGTCTATTTTCGTCAGGTCAGACCAGTCCATTTCAGCCAATGCCTCATACAGACCTTGAAAATTTGCCTTGCGCCATGACCAGTTCTTAGCTATTTCCGAGTAATGTGTCACTTGTCGCGAAGGTGACGATGATATCCTATTACAAGGAAATGTTATATTAACGTCGAGCATAGGATGGTATTGATCAATATTGACCAGAGGATCATCACTGAGGTGTACCGCTATCTGATCGAGTTCAAAATTGCCCAGCACCAGATCCAACATACCGCCGTGATTATTTAAAACTGTATTAAATTGCTTTAGCGAGCAAAAATCACAAAAAAAATCAAAATTAGCTTTGATATTAACATTGCAAGAGTTTAAATTAAAGTCGCCTAGTATAACAATATTCATGTCTGGGTAAGAACAAGTCAGATTTTCTATACATGTCAAAACATCTAAATATTGCTCGTCCCTATAGTTAGGAGGCAAATATACTACACAAAATAAGATTTTAACACTTCTATATGTCACTATAGCAAATATTAACTCTTTGTCATCGGTCAAACCGGCAGTTGACCGAATATTTCTCTTTTACATAATAGGCTTTGTTGCTAAATTCATGGTATTGCATTATTCTTGGAAATGAGGTGTAAGTAAATGCATTTATGGTGATTTTTATTCATTTAATGTGGCAGACGAACAAGTTTGACACAATTGATGGTAATCCGTGGGGTGACGAAGTAAAAATACATATGTCACCGCCCTATCTCATGTCATGGGTTTCGTAAAAACAGACTAAGGGACTATCCGTGAATATTATCTTTACGAAATAAAAAAAAAGGAAAACTTGAAATTAAACCCAAACTATACCAATCCGTCTGGCCAGCGTGGTATTAGTAGGGCAAGTATCCCTCCGTCACGGGAGCCTCCTCCCGTGACGGAGGGATACTTGGCCTTATCCTTGCAGTGGGACATTAATGGGCTGTTATTATAATGGAAAATGGCGCATGGTATGTTACGTCATACAAATAAAAGTTTTAAAGGGCCTTTACGTAGGTCACTAGCGCCACCAATAGAAAAAAAAACATAATTCGTAAATAGAGAAAAAAAACGGCCGATTTTGTTTATAATGCAATATTTAATTGGAAAACATTTAAAGGGTTGGGAGTGTGTTATAAAAATACTTAGCATTTTCTCAAAACTTTGTTATCAACATTTTACATTATTTATCCTATTTGCGAATTATGTTTTTTTTTCAATTGGCGGCGCTAGTGAGCCCTATAAACTACCTACCACTGTGTTGCAAGAAATAAATTTTCATAAGTTGTTTCATTAATATTGCTCAAAGCAATATACATCACTAGAGTAACCTAGTCTTTTATTGGTAGTAGCTTTATAGTTTTTCACAAGATCTAAAGATGTCTTGTGATGCTCTCAATATAACATAAATATTACTTTATGCTTCATAGCTCCTTTAATAAAGCTTGTGAGCCTAAATTCTAGCGTCGTCAAACAGCTTTTTGCTAAAAATTTAATCTAAGACACGATGCTTTCTTCTTTGTACCCTAGGGATGTTATGTTACTAAAATATTCTACCGATATCGATTACAAGAAAATATTATGCAAATATTTTCTTTTTATTTCGTACTCTGTATTCTCTGAAGCCTTCGATAGTTTTAACGTTAGGTTAAACAAGTTTGACTGTCTCTTAAAGTGTTTTTTTTATTTAATTATAAAAAACATAAAAGAGGTTTCAATCAATCAAGATTTCAATTAACCTATCGGAGCCCGTTGCTGGACATGGGCCTCTCCCACCACGCCCCACAGAACACATAGGTACCTATATACCTGTACATGGGCTAACATTTCCCAAATTGTAAGGCAGTTTTCATCCAAGGAGAGAGATACTTCGCCTACTAATACCACGCTGGCCAAACGAATAGGTATAGGGTTTAATTCCAAGTTTTCCTTCTTTTTATTTTGTTAAGACGATATTCTCGAATAGTACCTTAGTCGGTTTTTACGACACTCATGGGATGAGATGACGTGGTGACATATTGTATTCTTATTCCGTCATCACACAGACGGTTTAGTAGTATTTTAGTATACTGTTGCTTATTCACAACATGGTTAAACGTAATAAAACAAGTTAAAATATAGTTACGAGCTTAGTGGTAGGTTAAACTAATGGCGGCTTGGAGAGTAACCACTGGACACTCGAACGAAAATCCTCGCACTTGCATATCGTGTTTCGGAATCAGCCAGGGCACACGTGCGGTTAGACTGGCAAGTAAAGGCAACGCAGTGAAAACAGTTTATGAATACCGCCCTTACCGGTCTTATTTGGGATTTTTAATACAGTATTATTGCCGTGGCGTAAAAGGGATCGTCATCATCGTTATAGCAGCAAAAGACGTCCTCTTGAATAAACCTTCCATTAACAAAATATTTCCGCCATGTCCTGTCCTGTGCTTCCCTCATACAAGTAAAAAGAAAAATATTTTTAAACACACATAATTTTTTTACATTTTGATACCTTTGATTAATTTATTTTGAAATTGCTTCAATCAATTAATCAATCAACTAGCTTATTGCAGTCCACTGCTAAATTAATTGCTTGCAAATATCTAATTCTTTAGCTAAACAGAGTAAGGAAACGAATTTTTAAATAGTTTTAAAATATCGATAATGGAACTATTATATCGATATTTTCAACACTTCGTCTCTTCTTACACTTTGATTAAAAAGGCAAGGGGTAAGGCTTTGTCTCCACGACCGACATCGCTGGCTGACTTTTAATCTGGAAGTTGTTTCGAAATGTGGCAAGAAAATATGAACTGAGGTATAATTTGTAGGTCTTGATAATATTGTTTTCTAAGAATAGCTCCACATTTCAGATCTCTTTTTACATTATTTTAGGTTAAAGTTTGAAGTAAAAGTAAAAACGTAGGAGTTCTTGTCAACAACGATCATTAGTTTGTGTTATTATGTTTAATAGGTACGTTTAAATCAAAACACATTGGTCAACCAATCTAACATAACACCTCATAATGAAAATATTTCTCTTGTGTTAAGGTTTTTTTCTATTCACGGAACAGCAACTGTGTTCAAAAAGGGTATGTGCCATCCACTAATTGCTGCCTTGAGTCTAAATACCATTTGAGTCCGTAAAGTGCCTGTTTGTTTGTACAAATAGTGTCCCTGCAACAAAGGGCTTTATCCCTGCTGCTGAATCCCTTTCCTAAAATAAACTACAGGATAGAAAAAAATCCTTTATAGGAACAATAAAAAAAATAAATTGTCGATTCAACAACTTACGTGCAGACATCTCCTGTTGTATTTCGGTTGTCTGCAGTTTACAGTAACTCTTATAATACTTAAATTTTTAATAAGTCGGCAATCAGCTAACAAATATATACGAATATTCAAATGTCGGCACTCCGCTACTACTTACTACATACATTGTTAAAGTCGGCAAAGTGCGAAAGTCGGCTCTAAGCTTCTAAATCCAAAATCTATGTTTCTTGATCATCTAAGTAGTAGGTATATAATAAAAAAATATAAACAAAGCTCACAAAAAAGGTCTACACAATAAAATTGAAGATGTAATCTCAAAATTATTTTCGTTTATATTTCACCAAAGGGCATTCTTGGGTATGAGATAAGTGGGATATCAAAATTACGGCCATTCATGGACTTAAGGATGACCGCAATTTCATACAGTACTCGGCTGTTAAGTTGTGACATTGACTGTGAAGATTTATTGAGATAAAATGGTGTTATTGGGTGAATGCTACATAAAAATGGCCGTCATGTTTATTCTGAATAAGATTTTGTTTTGATATTGAACTAACTGACCCGTGCTCACTTCGTTGGCGGCAAAAACAAACGCGTTACTTTTTTATACATATTTCATTACTGCTCCACTCCTGTTAGTCATAGTGTGATATTATATAGCCTATGACACTCCCCGATAAATGGACTATTTAACACAAAAAGAATTTTTAAAATCAGTTCAGTAGATCCATAGATTACCCCCTACACACACAATCACACAAACTTTACCTCTTTATAATATAAGTATAGAAGTATAGATGAAAGCTCTTGGAGGTCGAATTGTAGTAGCTAACATTATTTTCCATAAAAATTGTTCCAATGTCGTTGTTTGGGTTCTGTTTTTCCCACGTATGAGCTAAACGTCTATTGGTTTGGTAGGGTGGTCGTCAAGAAGTATTTAAAAAATATTTATTTACTTAAACAAATATATATAATATCCCTCAGTCACGGGAGGAGGCCCGTCCCAGCAGTGGGACATTAATAGGCTGTTATGATGATGATGATGATGAAAACAAATATTTATCACGTTAATTTTATTATAGTCTGGGTCACGGCAGATTGAGGTAAAAGAAAAACATTTAAGCAGTGCAGTAAAAATATCCCAGAACTCAACTATCTTTTAAAATGCTGTACACATTCTTTAAATCGAGATTACTGAACTTCCGGCTGTGAAAATAGCCTAATGACATCTTAAACTACACCGCCATCGTTGTTATTTTATATTTCCCAATTAATTTTAGTCATGTAACTAAAAGCGACTTAGTGGTGTAACATTTCAGAAAGCCATTACGCTTAAATAAAAAGCAGGACGGGTCCCCTGTGGCCATAAGTCACTCGTAGACACAATGCATAGAGAATAGGCGTTGTACAGCCAGTCTGGTATAAATTACGTTTTTTTGACATTTGCCAAAATGGTATTGCCACCTTCGTTTTTTATTGGTTGCCAGCATTGTTTAAGAGACAGTTATGTGCGATCTGAATTGGTGTTAGCTTTTTATTCGTTTTCATTTGATAGGATTTTTTAGAAATCGGTTGTTCTTTGATTTATTTTTCGTAAGTTTTTTTGGATCAAGTTTTATAGGTTTTAGGAGATTCTTTTATTTTAATTACATAATTATTATGTAAGATGTTGCTTGAACACAAAAATTTATTACTAGGTATTTTTTTTTGCTTTTTTTGTAGGATAATACCACTGATTTTCCAAATACAGAGAACATTAGCTTTGTGTGTTAAAATATACGTGAGTTTTTCAACGCCTTTTTTTTGCTAAACCCTTTTTTTTTCAAAAGATGATTTTGCCTGTGAACGCGTCATAAAATCAGCAATGTACCAGTCAAAATCAAATTAAATGCATCCAAACTACTTAATCAATTTAAATAAAATAAATCAAAACTGTAAGGAACTTAAAAGCTTCATAATGTAAACAAGCTAGTATATAAACTTTATCCATAAAATGACACGCCAAACTACCTTCAAAATTCCGTTTTACTATTCACAATCAATCCAATCAAGAGATTGGTTCACAAAAACATACCTTGTTTTTATAAGTGATTGATTGGCTTTCACGAAGGACAATTAAGATGACCCGAGATATTAAGCTATCTATCTTATGTAGGTACCATGACTGATTTATATTGATAGTGTTCGTTGGTTTAGATTAGGAGAGTTGATTGGTCTAGTAATTAGTGGAAAACTTTATTTTTTATGCCTAGTTTTTAGTTGACTTTGATTTAACTTTAATTAGGAGGAGGACATCAATTCGGTAATAGAAGGTAAAGATTTGGGTTTTTAGTATATTACTTGGTCCGATAGAAATTTTAATAAAACATCTACTTTATTTTTATATTTTCTTTCTATTTTTAAAATTTTGTTTTTAATAAAATAATGCTGTTTTATTTTAAAAAGTGACATAAATAAGTTACTTAAATTTTATTAATTTATTAACAATGTTTATTTGTTACGTAAGTAAACAATGAATTGTTTGCTTGTTTTTTGTCCGTTACATCATTCATTGAAACGAATTTATAAGCCTTAGTTCTAATAATTCAAACAAACTAATACCAGCTACAGTTATTTGCCATCATACTGCAGCTCAGATCATGATTAAAGGACATTCAAAATTAAACTAATGTTTAGGCAATCTATCTTTCAACTTGTTGAGCTTAACGCTTGTTTGTTTGTTAACAGATGATAGTGGTCACAATTATAAATTAATTTATGAACAAACTACAGCTAATTAGAGTTTTTGCTGTGAAGGCGTATTAATCTTAAATATTGACTTTAGATTGTTATAAAAGTAACTCTCTCTCTTCCTGGCTATGCATCCCACATGGTGGTGGGGTCAGCCTTCCTAATCTTCCTCCTCCACCCTGCTCTATCCTCGACCTCACTGTCACTGAGCTCGCACTCTCCCATGTCCCTCCGCACCACATCCCTCCATCTTGTCTTTGGTCTGCCTCTGGATCTTCGACCGGGGACAGAAAGTTGTAGCGCCAAGTTACCCACGTATTCCGTTGGTCTCCTCCTAACGTGACCATACCATCGCAGCCTACTCTCCTGCAGCTTGTCGGCGATGTTGCGTACACCCAGGCTACCTCGCACGTACTCGTTGCGGATTTTATCGAGCCTAGTGACGCCGCACATCCACCGCAGCATTTTCATTTCCGCAACTTGGATGGCATGGACGTTTTTCTGAGTAGTAGCCCATAAAATTATATATTGTTATAAAAGTAACATTTACATAATTTCTGATTGTTTCACAAAAATGTCCTGTGAACATAATAATAATATGTGGATATTGAGGTAAGAGCTTAGTATTAACTTTAAAACTTTCGTGTTTTATTATAACTTATTATTATTTTTATTTATTTTTTAAAAAGACAACTCCCGCACTAGGGATCATGCCCTGTGTCGCGGGGACTTTTACAAACATCAATTAACGGACACATAGAACACCCAGACTCAGGACAATAATTTGTGGATCTCACAAATTATTGTCCTGCGTGGGGATCGAACCCACAACCTCATGCGCGGCAGCCGCTGGCTCTACCGGCGCGCCACCGAGGTCGTCATATTATTTTTACATTAATAACTACACCGGTATTGACACGATTAAATTGTGGTAGATATTAAATTATTACTTTAAGTAGTTATTACACTTACAATGTTAAACGTAGCTAATTAAGGAAGAATTACTGTTTTAGTGTAAATAGCTGTTGGTGAACCTAATAATAAATAAATAAATAAAGAGCTTAATTATTTTAAGCTTTGTCTTTTCAAGGACGAACGTAAATCTATTGGTATCTGGAACTCGATAATTAGTTAAGTCTAATTATCTTTATACCGCAGATTACAAAAAAATAGACATAATATCCTTATTTCTACATAATAGTAAATAATATTCCATTACATATTATTTTCACACAACACCATCTAGCCCAAGCTAAGCAGTGATTGTACAAAAGGTACTGGACAACTGCTAAGCATACTATAGGTATTTTTTAAAAAGTTACAAAAACATTATTTATAAAAACATAACATACTTACATAAACTCACGCTTTATCCCGTCAGGGGTAGGCAGAGACGACAGAACGCCACTTGTCACGATCCTGGCAAAAAGCATGTCAAATCTCGTTCCTTAAAATCGTTAAAAATTTGGTTAAATTTATCAAATTGTCTTATCTATTTGACAACTAAAGTTAACTTAACCGAATTTTTAACGATTTTAAGAAACGAGAATTGACATGCAGATTAAAAACATAAATAACCTGTATAAAATTTATATACACGTAAATCATTAATTCCATCATAATTATTTAGTTAATAAACCAATAACCACTGGTTTAACAACTGGCTGATGTAAACAGAGCATCAAGGACAGTCGATAGTTATTTGATTAATTACTCTAATGACATGTTAGTATTATTTATAAGGGTATTCGAGCAATAGTCCCGGGTTCAAAATGATCTATCGATGTTTTTGTTTAATGTGTGTTGCTAATTACAGTAGCACAGCTGTGAGAACTTTACGTATTAGTTTATGTTTGCTTCTATAGTATTATACCAGGGCTTTTATTTGATATTAAACTTAGTGTAGTTTGAGAAAAAAAATGACAAAATTAGTAATCACAATAAATCACAATAATTTTGACGACCTCTGTGGCGTAGTGGTTATTCATTTATTCATTCATTTATTCATTGCACAATGTACATATGTTATCATTATATCAGTTACAAAATTTATAACTAAACTATAACACATACATACATGACCCTGTAAGGGTATTGCAGCTATTTTACTCATATTACATTATATTTATTTAAATTTATATTCTATTAATTACAATTGTTATCCAAATTACAATTATATTTTTCCTTTCTTAGTTACTATCACTTATTTATATAACTATTTATTTATTGCACAATGTATAAAATATAATGTAAGTTATAAAATTAAAAAAAAAGGGCATGGATACATGATCCTGTTATGATATTGCAACTATTACTTATTAATTATTAATTTACAAAATATATTTATTAAATTCTCATACATGTATTATATACTGCAATGACAAGTTACAAGTATATAATATATAAAATTTTCCTTATACAATATTCTACCAGTTATCTTCCATAAACTCCTTAATAGTATAATAACACTTTTCTAATAATAATTGCTTTAGTTTATTCTTAAAAATATTATTGCTTGTTATGTCTCTTAGGCTATCAGGTAACTTATTATTATTATTATTATGTTTCTCTTTTCCATAATACTCGGGTCTATTGGAGACCCGGTTCTTTGGAAGGCATACATCGGGCCGAAGCCAAGACGAAGAGGCCCTTTAAGAGATATTTAATCTGGTAATGGATACACAGGGCAGATACCATCTCTGAACGCACAATATGATACATCCAGAGATGGTCCCTGCCGAGTGCAAAAACTATTGTAGTGCATCTCTAAGGATGCGATGGAAATTTAAATAATAGTCTATGGATGAGTATGTTCGGTGGATATGGAGTATGTATGTTATTATTATTATTATTATGGTTATATCACATGATTGCTACGCAGAGGTCTCGGGTTCGATTCCCGCTAATGCAAAACTTTGTGTGCATAAACATGATTGTTTGCATTGATCTGGGTGTTTTCGATGTTGTATGTATTTACAAAAAAAAAGTATATAAGTACTAAAATCCGTTGTTCTGTTACCCATAACACAAGCAGGTTAAGCATCGCTTACTTTGGGAACAGATGGCGCTGTGTAAAGATGTCCGTAAATATTTATTTATTTATGTAATCAATAAAAAAAATGTGAAAACTTTATAGTAATGACATCTATTAATTAAATTTTATGTTACTTACTAATCTTACATAATAATATAAATGGGATGATAAAAATGATTAAGATTAACTATCTTTGATCATGATTATAAAAGTATCATCTAATCAGGCGTAAATGACACGTACCTAATTTGCTTGAAATGAAGTCCTTTCAAGAAAAAGCACATCATTACTTGCCCTTTTATATCTCTCTAAGCCTATTCTGCTACTTATACGCAAGTAAATGATGACATCTTTTATAGATTAGTACTATATTCATAGGAAAAAATAATTCTTACTATAGAACATTATGTCCATATAATATAAGAATATAGATAGGATATATAAGAAACCAAGTAGATGTGATGCTTTTTATATGCTGAAGTGAACCAAAAAACATTAATTAAATAAATAAATATTCCTCACACATTCACACAACGCCATCTAGTCCCAAACTAAGCAGAACTTGTACTATGGATACTAGACAACGGATAAACATACCTAAATATTTTTTTTTGTAAATACATACATTCATAGAAACACTCAGACCAATGCAAATAATCATGTTCATGCACACAAAGATTTGTATTGAGCGGGGATCGAACCCGAGACCTCTGCCTAGCAGTCATATTATAAATCCACTACGCCATAGAGGTCGTGTACTGAGTCTCAGATATTCTACGAGTATGTACCCGCGACATAGGGCGTAATCCCTAGTTCGGGAGTTGTGTTTAAATAAAACTTACTGTTTGAAAGCAAAAATAGCGTTTAACATAAACATGCCAGCTCTTCTACAAATATAAATAAGCTCCCAATATGGCTTGCGTGTGCCATTTACTTTTGCGAAACGTTACTCGATTCAACAATGATTGAAATAAAATTGTTCTTTATAGAAACTTTTATACGTTTTTATTTCGTGTTTACTGTGTGTGAAAATGTAATATTGTTCAGGGGAAATAGAATCTTGACAATAGAGATTATTAGCTATTGTATGTGCTTTAGTATTTTAAAAAGTTAATTTATCTTTCTAGGAGTTTAATATCTATATTTTTAGCTATTATTTTTAGTTTTGAAAGAATCTCTGGGTTTGTATGTGTTTCATTCATTCATCCACATTTAATATTTTACCCTTGGTTCATAATATAGAAATACTATAATACACCATTGACATTATAAAATACCTACTACTACATAATATACCGAAATATAGCAATAACACCATATTATTATTATTTCCTCGCAAAAAAAGGAGGATGTGAATAAAACCTCCCGAAATTCCCGTCTAAATCCCTAAATCTCGGTATGAAAGTGCAAAAAAACCGACAACTCTATATAGTCCCCGTTTGTGTTCGTAGTACCGTCATTATGCGGTAATCACACTTTCCGTCTTCATACAAACTTACTCTGTGATTGATCGGACCAGCCTGTATTGTATGAGTTTGTTCCTCTTGTAACTTTTTGATTGTTACTTTTGTGTTAGTTTTTGTTGTGTCAGGGTTCGTTTGTATGTGTGTGTTTAACTATAAATATCATGATATAAATATATAACTTATGTCATGATATTATAGTATACTCAAATATAACAATAAGAGCTTAATACATTATGAACAACTACGTAGCAAGTTCTACGGCGTAGATGTTTTCGTAGGTCACTGTAGAATTTTACTGAAGCTATGAAAATGCTATGACACCACTGCTGTATCAGATTTACTTATTATGTGTTGTAGTTAGCGAATCTATACTGTAGGATGACTATTTTGAAAAAAAAAATGGGAAATCAAGTAAAGGAGGAGACAGGGGTTCCTGAATAATTGGAACTACAGATACTATGCTGACTCCACAGATTTTTATTATATTTTACAACAAGTGTTACTATTTTTTTTATAAATTACATTACCTGTATTTATTGCCTCAGTCGGTTATTGTAACAGTCACTCCTGTGACCCTCTGGGATGAGATGGCAGTGATGGCATTTTGGTTCCGTACTCCGTCACTAAATCATAGTTATAAATAAAATAAAAAAAATCGAGAGTACTTCTGTTTTAAAGCTAGCGGTACCAATAAGAACAAACCATCGAGCTTCAGTATTGGCAATCTATCTTAACTCCGTGATTGGCGTCCGGTGAACCGGTCAGCGGAATTTATACCGGTGACATTTTCAATGATCACGCGATTGAACAAGCAGTTAGCTAGCGTCGACAGGTCACGGTTTACCGAGTTGAAATCGATTTGTTTTTATATCGATAATAAAGATTTTTTTGAAACGATTTCTTAGTTTTGACAACTCGATTATTGGTAGTCGGAAAACATTTTATCGATGATTATTATTGAGTTGGTTTTCCGCTGCGCACGTAGTTACGATTTGAAGTGCTTTCTTACCTTAATGCCCGATGTTTCTGCATGCCACAATATATCCAAAGCTAAGCAGGAGCTCATTAACGCCACTGACAATGCAATCACCGTGGCCAAGTTCTGGGCTGATTGCATTTGACCACCGATGGTACTGCATCGTGTGCCTTACGACTCGAAAGAAGAAGAAGAAGAAGCAGGAGCTTATAACTAAGCTTCAGTTATACAGAGGTAACTCATGTAGCATAAGGATTATGGTAATAAAATACTCCTCACACATTTACACAACACTATCTAATCCTAAACTAAGAAAAGCGTTCGCAAGGTTTGTTTTTTTTACAAATCTTGTATGAAGAAAACATATTACTTTTCAACATACTTGTACCTTGCTACTAGACCTAGTTTTTCCGATTGTCCTCTTTTTCATGTTTATTTAAGACTTTTCTTTCTTGTATCAAATATTTTTTCACGTAACTTTTACCTCATATCAAATTCCTTAGTGTATTTATTTTAGTTTCACACAATGGGGTTAGGGAGTGCTGATATTTGTTTTATACATTTTAGTAGTACAAACTGAAGGTTTTTAAGGCTAGGATACTTCTACTGAAGCGGAGATGAGATAAGAGACGAAAAGCTTTTAAAAAAAATGCAATATTATTTCGTTATATAAGTTCAGAAAAGATGGGGTACCACCCTACGTATAATCATCGCATGAGTGCTGTCGTGGTATAATTATTCTTTCTTTATACTAATTCATTTCATCGCTGGAAACGTCCTGTTCCTTTAGTACTAAGTATAGTATTGTTTGTATTGTTGTGTAGTTATGATAACATACCAGGTGGTGTTTCTCTTCATAAAGAGGACGTCTTGACCGGCACCACCGTTGTGACCGCTTAAACCATATTTTGCATTATTGCAGCGTACATCTTTGCACAGCTTTTTCCTGTACACTCTAACTTAAAAAATCATATTTAGTTCCGTTTTGGACGACTTCAAAAATGTCAACTATGCGGGGTTCGCGCGTTAAAGCAGTTTAATAGTTTACTTACAGTAAAAAGGGTTTAATAATAATATGAACTACTTATTAGGATTTTTTTATATATACTTTAAAAAAATTACACCTTTCGTTTCCTTTAGCCACGTACATAAACTTTATATAAATAAATTAACAATAGAAAAATCATGAAGCAGAATTATCAAATTAATAATTATCAATATGAGCTTTAAAGGCAATTGTTGTTCTTAATCCATCAGTTAATCTGTATTAAAAACACCAAACGTACATCCAACTAATATTATAAATGCGAAAGTTCGTAAGGATGTACGGATAGATGGATGTTTGTCACTCTTTCACGCAAAAACTACTGAATGGATTTTGATGAAATTTAGAGTATAGGTAGTTTAAGGTGTAGAATAACATTCAAGCTATAAGTAGCTACAAGGCAGGTAAAGCCGCGGGCATCACCTAGTAATATACAAATGAAAATGTTTTAGCAATATCCATTGTTTTGTCCATTTAACTTAACGATTTGCGCACGGAATGCAGCTGTTGCGTTTTATGTTTTTATTTGATACTAGCAATACAATGTAACAACGTATTAAATGAAGCGGGCAAGTGGAATTTGTTGAGAGATTAAAAAGTTAATTCTTTGTATTACTATTTAAACTGATTACTTTTTCTTAATTAGTTTATTATTTTGACTGAGTCGACATACGAGTATTATAATGTATTAAAAAACTAAAGCCTTAATTCGAGTCAGTAAATTCCTTACACATTCACACAACGCCATCTAGTCCTAAACTAAGCAGAGCTTATATTATAGGTACTAGACAACGGATAAACATACTTGAATACTTTTTTTTTGTAAATACATGACATATGCGACGATATTTCCGGACCGTTACGACTTGGGAAGCTTCAAGAAACGAGCGTACTCCCTTTTAAAAGGTCGGCAACGCATCTGTGATTCCTCTGGTGTTGCGGGTGTCCATGGGCATCGGTGACCACTTACCATCAGGTGACCTCCTGGCTCGTTTACCTTCTTTTACATAAAAAAAATATATTATGCATGGAAAACACCCAGACCAATGTAAACAATCATGTACATGCACACAAAGATTTGCATTAAGCGGGAATCCAACCCGAGACCTCTGCGTAGCAGTCATATTATTATATAACCACTTTGCCACAGAACTCGTCATTTTGTACAAGCCCTGCTTAGTTTGAGACTAGATACTATTCTGTGCGAAATTTCGCACTACAGAAATCTAGTCTTCTAAAATACTTTGGTTCATTCACTCTTCTGTAGTAATTCAAAGTAAAAATTCCAATGCGATAACGATATTAATCAACCAAATTAGTTGTCTAGACACTTCAAAACATATCATTTATTCATGTAGGTCGAAAAGAAAGATGTTTGAAACTAAAATAATATATATTTTTTTTGGAGACTTACTCAAGTACTGCGTAATTTACGTCTCTAAACCTATTTTAGTTTTTATACTTTGTGTAAGTAAAACTTGAAATTAATCCCTATACCAATCCGTCTAGTCAGCGTGGTATTAGTTCGCCAAGTATCCCTTCTTCACGGAAAAATGATTATGATGATTGACTTTGTGTACACTTTTGGCTTTGGAATTGAGCGAGCAGGTAATAATACCAACTAAATACTCCAAGGTGGCCTTCCGCAGGTGTTTGAGAGAGGTTTGATCTAACCGAGCTTTCACATCTTCACAACAAAGGCTATTCAAACTAAAGCTTTTGTGCCCGCACTTAATAATGCGTGATAGTAACTAGAGCCATTAGGGCTTCAGTTACTCTATAAGTTGTCCTACTAAGGTCTTGTCCGTGTGGTGACGGAGTAAGAATATAATATCTCATCCAATGGGTGTCGTAAAAACCGACTAAGGGACTATCCCTGAATATTATCTTTATAAAATAAAAAGAAGGAAAACTTGAAATTAAACCCAATACCAATCCGTCTGGCCAGCGTGTTATTAGTAGGCCAAGTATGGCCTGCAGGGAACGGGTCTCCTTCGTTACGGGAGGAGACCAGTCCCTGCAGTGGGACATTAATGACCTGTTATGTAGGTCATAGCTTATAGTTATAGTTTTTGTGAATATAAACAAAACTACGTTTAATATTTTAATGTCTGTTAGCAGCAAAAAGATTATTCTATACAAGCTTTTGAGCACTTTTAAACATTTCTAAACAAGATATTTAGAAATACTTACTTAGCTCGTCCAATTGGTATTAATGGATTCACTGACCATTTGATGATTTAATTACCGGCGGGTAAGAACATCAAGAGTAACTGGTTAATTTAATAAATTTATAACGTAGGTACTAGCTGACCCGTGCCCACTTCGTTGGAAGGCGAAAAAAAACGCGTCCCTTTTTAAAACATATTTCGTTACTGCTCCACTCCTATTAGTCATATAGCGTGATAATATATAGCCTATGACACTTCCCGATAAATGGACTATTCAACACAGAAAGAATTTTTAAAATCGGTTTAGTAGATCCAGAGATTACCCCCTTCAACGTCACAAACACACAAGCTCACAAACACACAAACTTTGCCTCTTTATAATATTAGTATAGATTTCTCTTATATTCTGGAAATACAGTATTGCATATAAAAAAACATCAGAAGTACTCAAACACTTTATCATATAGTTAAAACCATATCTTACCGGGAAAACCATGTTCCATTTAACGATCAAACGTTGCTTATATCAAACGTCTTACAGATTTGATTGGTTATGAAAGAGCATTTTCCCAATATACTGAAAACTTCAAACACACTAATAGATTAGCATTTTGAAAGCTTGGAGTAACCAAAAATCAGTTCGATTTCTACGTAAACATAGATCAAACATTAATGAAATCAAATAAATCTCATAATCTATTGGATTTAATTTACATTTCAATTCATTTATTCAATTTACATTTAAATAATAAAATAGATGAGTAAGGAATATAAATATTTTAATTAAAATAATAAGCTTTGAATATTAGAAAAAAAAGGTAGGGAATTAAGAAAGTAAAGATACTAAGGCTACTAAGACATATTAAAAGTATCGCTAGAAGATTAAGACAGGAAATGTAAAGCGAGAAAGTATAATCGAACTTCTAGAAGGGAGGTCCTAGAAAGACTTCATCATAACAGCCCATTAATGTCCTACTGTAAGGACGGGCCTCCTCCTGTGACGGAGTCATACTTGGCCTACTAATACCACGCTGGCCAGGTGGATTGGTATAGGGTTTAATTTCAAGTTTTCCTTCTTTTTTATTTCGTAAAGATAATATTCACGGATAGTCCCTTAGTCGGTTTTTACGACACCCATGGGATGAGACGGGGAGGTGACATAAATATTGTATTCTTACTCCGTCACCACAAATAAAGACTAGAAAGACTTAAAGGGACGTAATTAGTAATTTTTTTTCAGAAAGGGGTAGTTAGTAGTACTCGGAACAGATGGATCGGAATGTATGAATATCTGTATGAACGTACACGAAGCAAAGTAGGTTTGTGAGGAACATAGTACTTACTTGGTGCCCCCAGGTCTCTGCTAAGAAAACAAACCGTGAGTTTATGCATGAATGTATTTATTTTAATATAAATCTAATGTGATATCAGCCAATCGACATCCACTGCTGGACATTATTATGCCTCCTCCAAATATGAAAAAATAATACAAATAATATTAAAAAATATTATATAAAACAATATAAATCCTGCTGATAATATGATGAAACCGTTTCATGTCATTGTATTGATATTATTATTTTAGTTTAATAATTTGCATCCACCGAAATAATCTGATGGCAAACGCTACCAAATTAAATTGACCAAGCGAGACGAAATTATTAAAATATGAATATTGCAACAGAAATTTCATAAATTGATTAAGCCCGTTAGTACGTCGTTGTAGGGTCACCAAAATTGGATACAAGCATACCACAATATAATTATTATTATAAATGAATTTTGGCAAATGTAATTAATGTTATGATCGTGCCTTAACTTACACGAATGAGGTAAAAGGTTTATTGTTCTTGATTTTAAGGCCAGGCGCAAACGGGCCACCGACCACAGCCACTGTTGGCCGGCAACAGCCACAATCTCCCGAATCGTTTCCGAGTTTTCAATCTTTGCTTACTAAGACAAAAAAAATGTGTCAGTCTGAATCGTATTTATAAGGCTCTCTGTTGAATTCTTTATTCAGTACAATTAAGGTTTGTCTCTTAACTCATTACAGTCAATCCTTATAAACGTATAAAAGAAAATGTTTAGAACACACCTCTGCAAGGTTCTAATACTAACCTGATCGTGGGCTTGACCCTCTCAGGACACTTATTTATGGTATTCGCAAAAGGTTACCCCGTAGCTTAAATATTTTTTTATATTTATTAAATTGATGCACGGCCTCTGTGGCGTAGTGGTTATACAACATGACCTGAGGTCTCGGATTCGATACTCGCTCATTGCAAATATTTGTGTGCAAGGACATGATTAATTGCATTGGTCTGAGTGTTTCTATGTATAATATGTATGTATTTACAAAAGATAAGTATATAAGTATTAATATCCGTTGGTCTGTTACCCATAACACAAGCAGGTTAAGCCTAGCTTACTTTGGGAACAGATGGCGCTGTGTAGAGTTGTCCGTGAATGTTTATTATTATATTATTATATAAGCATGTTAAAGTTACAAAATACAGGGTGTTTTACCTCCTAGTGCGGGAGAAGTATTTTTTTAGTTATTGTAGTTATTGTTTGTGTTGTAGATATTTTGCGACGGAAAATATGCCTGCCATCATTGAAGGCAGGCATATTTGCAGCAGCATTCATGCAGCTTCACCACAAAAAGTTTGAAAAAATTTTAAGCAAAAAGAGAAATAAGCCCTCAAAAAATCGTACTAATTTATCATAAAAAAAGCAAAAAGAACCCGCCCAGGCCGCATTGTTGACAAAAGGCAACAATTACAAGTTGTGCGCAATTTATTTTGTTTGGTCAAACAACGATGTGAAGGATTGCTATCATTACTTAGATTGTCTGTTATGTTACACTGAACGCCGCTGGTGTTTCGACACAAATATAACTATTTTAAAATGTAAAATAACTTTTAACCTACTGAGAATTACATGTTTTTAGTATTTGTGGAGTAATGAACTGAAAAATACATGGTTTGTCAACCCTTTTACATTTCATGTGTGTCGTGAAAGATGACTAACGGAAGAACCGCAGTTAGTTATTTATTATTTTGAAAAAACACCTCTACCACCGTGAATAATGCCTTTTGTAGCAGGGACTTGTCCAGAGTGGGATTAGAACCCACGACCTAGTGCACGTCATGCACCAATGCAGTTAACTGCAGTATGAGAACAGTGTATACTACTGTTAAGTGTCTGGTCAGCGCAGTATTAGTAGACCAAATTACAATGTATCACTGTTCAAGACTACTCCTTACCTGCAACAACGGGTTGTTATGATTCGAAAAGAAGAAAGACAATGGAAAAATTAGAACTCGATATGGGACTCAAATCTCTAGCTTCGAGTTTTCATTCTTTTCGAATTTTTTTATTGTCTCTATTCTTTTCAAATTTTTCTAGTTATACTAAAGCTTATAGGTAAAATTTATATTTATTTTAAGGGTTATTATTATGATACATAGTATATGTACAAAAAGGACGTATACACTCACTAATTGCAATGTGAATAGGTCAAATCACAAATGCTTTTAGATGACCTGGTTTAACTGCGGTATTGCTACATTATCGCTTAGTATCAAAGTGGCAGAGGTAGGCAATACAAGTATACAACGAATATTTAATATTGTTTTATGTAATTTAAAACTATAGCTTATCAGGTTCAAATGTCTGTAAACATGGTGATCACTGTCTACCAGAAATCTGTAGAACTTTCAAAGGCTTATCTTTAGCAAAGTACAACTGTTTACAACGCCGTGTAGTTTTAGTCTCTTTCCGCGTGGTGACTGAGCAAGAATACAATATGTCCCCATCCTATCTCGTCCCATGGGTGTCGTAAAAACCGAGTAAGGGACTATCCGTGCATATTATCTTTACGAAACAAAAAGAAGGAAAACTTGAAATTAAACCCTATACCAATCCGTCTGATGGCTTGGTATTAGTAGGCCAAATATCCCCTCGTCACGGAAGGCGGCCTGTCCCTGCAGTGGGACATTAATAGGCTGTTATGATGTAGTTTTAGTCGGCTCCAGTTCGATATGCTCATGATATTAGCAGCAAAAATGGATCAAGTTTCAGGTTAACATGGCCAAAAAGATTTTTTCACCATCACTCGGAAAAGCGTCGACGGGCCCCAAGAACAAAAGCGTATCTGCAATATTATCGATTTCGAGTATGAGCGTTTGAAGTTCTGTGTACGCATGAACATTTTTTATTAACGCAAATATAAACTTATTGCAAAAAATCTTGGCAAAAGCTAATGAAGTGTTAAATATCTTGATTTTCATGTTGTTTTAAAAGAGTTTAATTATTATTTCGAATAAAATGAATTCTTATAATCCAATAAGGTTTTGTTCTCTGTAACGATCTAGCACATATATTAATATATGACTTTGTTTTTCGGAATGATCTAGTATATATCTTAACATATGACTTTGTTTTAGGGAATTGATGTCTTGTTTTGGTGTCTTAAAATACATTATCTGTAATGTTTTGATTCATAAAAAAAACAATTACTATAAAATAATTTTGTAGATACATATACAGAACATTTTTATCTAAGATTTTTTTGTTGATAAAGTAGTTTCTTTAAGTTTCTTTAAAAAAGACAACTCCCGCACTAGGGATCATGCCCTGTGTCGCGGGGACCTTTTACAAACATCAATTATCGGACACAAAGAACACCATGGGGATCGAACCCACAAACTCTTGCACGGCACCCGCTTGCGCTACCGTCGCGCCACCAGGTCATCAAACATCAGTAACATAATGGGTTATAGGACGGAACCCTTAGATAATAGCGTCTAGGACTTACGACCTAGATGTAGGCTTAAGTAGGCCCCCTTACAACGCGTTAGCGGTCACCTTCACTATCTGCCGCCTATGTTCCATCCTCTGCCTATTCACTTTTGGTAGGAGTCTAAAAATGTAGTTTTAGACATTTGTGATAGTAGAGAGCTCACTGGAGTTCTCGGCAGTCCTAATCCTTTTAAAAAGTTGTAGAGGGATTTAGCGGGAGTACCCCTCCCAGCTATATCAACGGCATATAGAGCCGTTTGCCAAGCCAACTTTGACTTGACAAATTATCTCATTTGTCAAGTCAAAGTATTTTTTGTCTTAATTTCGTCATTTTTAAGGATGTTAGTTTTCCACGGTACCGTGGGCTTAATAGGCACTACACGCTTTTTCAAATTTGAGTAGAGGAATATGTCTGGTCTCAACGGCGACCCGCAGATATCCTCCGGGATGTTGTGTGTCTACCAGTATTGTCCAATCGTCTGCTGAACTCAGAACAAATTAAATATTTTACCTTTCAGCTCTAGCAATCGATAGACTGACTGCCTCACGTATAATTCCTAGAGCTCTGTCAAGACGTTGCAGTAATGACTTCTATCCAAAATCACTTTGCAGCCTACCAATATGTGTCTAGTCGTGCCAATTTCTTTGCCACATTCCGTGCATTTTTGTCCGTCGCTTTTCCAATCTTACAAGATTACTTTGATCGTTCAGAGTCAATTAAAAGGCGTTGAGGTATAATTTAAGTAATGCTGCTCATAGTCATAAATTAAAGTGCGAAACTTCAAGGGTAAAGGTACAGTAGTCCCCTAGAGTAACCCATTCATTTTGCATTTTTAGGTTCATTGCGTGCCTTCGTAGCTGTTATTCTCATCTTGGTTTATGAAAGATTATGTAATTTCTTTGTTTGATTATCTTTCCGTGTTTCTAAAACCGGCGCTAATAGTTTGAGCGCCTATCATGACCTTTTTGTGATATTGTAACCGTAACTCAAGCGCAGATGTATTTTTATCAGTTGGGATGGATTTTAGTGGTCGTATATCTAGCCTTTTTTTACGTTATTTATCGGTTGTTGATCTACCATTTCAATGTCATTTATGAAACTATTGAATACATCTTCTAGTACTAGAGAGCGATCTTTATCGTTTATCTTTCTACCAAACAATTTAAAAGGCACGGTTACTGATATTATTCAAACGTTTTATCCGCCTAGAAAAAGCCCGGGGCCATATGAAGCATATGTCGTATCCACTTTCATTCCATCAGTCTACATACAGAATTTATCAACCTTTCGCAGTAGTTCTCGGCACTGCTTTGGATTTCGAGTAAGTATCGCTAGGTCGCGTCGTCTGCTAATGCTAGAATTGATCCTGTATATTTGACATTGGACTCAAGCCGATATCCCCACCTTTTTTTATCTATTGTTAAGCTATCTGTTAGTGGAGCTTTAGCCCCTCCAAACATATAACAACATCAATATTTTCAGCTACAGGTGGTAGTAGAGAAAAGTTAATGTAATTTTGACAGCCAGTTTCTAACAGAAAGCAAAAAGGAAGGTATATGTCAAAGTGGAATTTATTGCTAAACGCTAATTTACTAAAAAAAACATTAAATCGGGTACTTTTGTATTGAACAAACACGGATGATAAAATACTTTACAGAGAACAAAATTGCATCTTTACCTACGACATATTTTTTTCTTAAAAATTTCGTAAAACATAATCGTATCAGCACAACCGTTAAGTAACTTGGAATTCAGTTTTGTCGAACATAGACTTAAGGTGAATAAAAATGAAAATAATTGATTAAAAATCAACATCTTTTTCTAAATAAAGTCTTATTGTATATTTAACTAATTATAAAACTAAAATTATAATGTTTTATGTGAATTAATTATAAATTTAAATATCTTGTTTTTAGATTTTTGTAGAACAATATAGTATATGCACAAACGATAATAAATAACGCACCTGTCTTTGACGAGTACAAACACGTAAATGACGTTAAGTCGCTACACACGCGGCATGGGTTCCAAGGAACATGCTCCTACATGTATATACATGTTTGTTTGTGGAAGCATAATTTCTGATACGACAATGTTCGATTGGTTATTTCAACATACAAGAGAATATTAAAAAAATAAAAACGGTGTCGTATAGCTATTAGTGTGTAGAATACGATTATGCAATAAAATACATTTCGTCTTATTTTTCCATAAGATTTTGTTCTTGGGGCCCGTCGGTTTCATTTTTGTGACCTGGGAAGTTCAGCTTTTAATGTTCATGTTAAACAATCATTTTACAATATCACATTGAACAAGTCAATTTAAAGCCCCCAAATCTATACTAAAATCTCTGTAAACTGAACTAGAATTCGTAGCTCAATTTCCAACAAAATTACAGTAGGTATTACTAATAACAGTAGTAGGTAACACAAACTGTAACTTTAAGTTAATTAACTGATCGGAGAGTCACTAATGTTCCTGTAATGTATGAATGATAGAACGGAGCTTCAGAGCCTTTCGCATTTAGATTGAGAACAATATGATATAGATATAGCCTGATTTAGCTTCAGTTTTGCAACATTTTTGCCCAATACTGAAATAGTCAATACCTATAATTAAATTACAATTACATTTAAAATTTACTTGTGCATTAGTTTGTAGACAAAAGAATAAATTATTTTCGTAAGAAAAGAAAAATGATACAAGACCAGAAGAAAGTTGGTGTAATACCAAGCTTTTCTCTATCACTAGTAAGTTGTATTTACCATATGGCCTGATAAGATGAATTTTAAATATTCATATTAAAAAATTAGGAAAAAATAAAATCAAACAAGCCAATTTAAAAACCCCAAATCTATACTAAAATCTCTGTAAACTGAACTAGAATTCGTAGCTCAATTTCCAACAAAATTACAGTAGGTAACACAAACTGTAACTTTAAGTTAATTAACTGATCAGAGAGTCACTAATGTTCCTGTAATGTATGAATGATGGAACGGAGCTTCACACCCTTTCGCATTTAGATGGAGTCGAGCTTCAGTTGTGGGGTAACCGTCGGGGAGGGCGCACGTCCCTAGCGAGCGAGCGCCATTTGAAAATTAACTTGACGCCAACCGGTGGCGTGCGACACCGTTGTGAAAAAAATCGTGTTTCAACTTTTCTGTGTTTTTGTGATACAAAAAGGGGATTCTATAGACTTTGTATTTAAAGTAAGTAGATTTTTCTCATTTTACATTGCCGACTTTTATAATTTATAGGAGGAGTAATCACACTATTTAATTATTACGAAATATTCACATGAATTTCCAATTATTTTTCCAAAGGAATTCTTAATTTAAAGCTTGTTATAATATAAATACGAATAAAAATAAGAATGACTAATATAATAATAATTATTAATGTGATTCTAAAATTTTGAGAACAAAAGGTACATCATAGTTTTGGAACCAAATAAATTTGAACATCTACCGACAATATAAAATATTTTAATGTGCTGTATATTCTATGAGTTATACAAAGGAATAAATGTAGGAAACCTTCGACTTAATACCGTGCCTATAATCTAACTTTCGCGTTTATAACACATATTTGATATTTGAGTTCAGTGGTAATTTAGTTTTATCTTTACGATGATTTAGGAACAGAATAATAACATTATAATATGCAAGGATTCCAGAAATTTTAATTTTATTGGATGGATGGATCATTTATTTATTGCATTTAAAAGATTTACATATTATGTAGATTATCTCCAGAAACTGCTTGCGAAGTTTAACTGTGAGATCGTTGATTCTCTTAATATTAACTATAAAAAATTATATTATTGTTTAGTAGTTGTTTTTATGAACTTCACGAATTAATTGTTTTATTTTCGTCATTTTAACGCTGAAGATATTAAATAAGTTTAGAGGATTTAATGCTTTTATGTCATTGTTAATTAACTTACTTAGACTTTGCATAGTTAGTTGTCCAATCATCATCATTATAACAGCCCATTAATGTCCCACTGCAGGGACGGGCCTCCTTCTGTAAGTTGTCCAATGCTTTTTGTCAATTGGAAGAAAAAGCATATTTAAGAAAACGTATAATATCACCTGTATATAAAAGGCACCATCTCTTTTTGTCTTGTAGTAGCTTAAAAGTCAACTAAGTAAGATTTAATAAGTATACGTTACAAACAAAGAAATCAAGTATGATAACTAATGCACTGGTTTTAAGTATCAACAACTAAAAAGCAGTGGATTTTATGAATAAATAAATGAAGACCAAGATTAACTTAATTCCCAAATAATTATAAATTAAAAACAAATACAATACAAACACAAACTCCCAACTAATTATTTCACGACTAACCCGGAAGATGGGAAATGCAAAAATAATTATCCGGGAAATTCTTATAGGTCAAGTAAAAGAATTGGGTTAATAAGGACATGAAACTGTAATAATAATGAGCTGAATCATCTTTGTTTTTACTTGACTGCCCTGAGAGGCGTTATATTTTAACAGCCAAGGAGATACCAAGGCAGTTGCCATATTGAAAGGAACATCGTAAAATTGTTATTGATGGTTTTGCTAACAGTTCACAAAATGTGTATATGTGGTGGTCAAATAGATTGGAGTGTTGGTTAAATTTTTGGGGTTTGAGGGGGATTTTTTTGGGAGACAAAAGAATTTGTCTGAAATAAAAATAAAAAATATTAAGTATGTGCCATACACATTCAAACAGATAACCTCTATATTTTTACATAATGTAGTGTGTGTGTGTTAGTTAGAACCGAAACTTGTTTATCCACGAGCTTTTCTTTAGTTTGTTGATTAAATGTTAGACGTTTAATTATATTTCGTATGTTTTTCGTGTGGTTATGGAGCAAATACAATCGAGGCTTAAAGATGGCACTTATTCTAGTAGGCACCAGCTTGCCTGTGCTTTGATAATTGACATTGCTGACATCTACCGACGGTTACCACTATCAGCAACACCCCACGTGTTTGTTTATTGCCACGAAAAGATAATAAAAATAATTACTTTCATCACCTCAGCGGATCTCGTACAAACTAAAATATAATAAAAAAAATTGCATTAGGTAATACATAAATCTATTTGGTATATTGATAGCAAACTTACAATAGTCTGTCCAGGATATCGATTTCTCCGTTCAATATTACAGTCCCGTATACGTATACGTTTAAGAAATATAGAAAAACAAAGGTTTTAGACTCTGCTATAAATAGAAATACTTTAAACAATTGCTTATTAATTAATTCCAGTAACTATCATTTTCTGCTCCTTAAAAATTTAAAGGTAAAAAATAATTCTGTATTATCGAATTAATTATTTCTAAATAAGTTTAAGTTTCGAGGTCGACATACAACAGTCATGTAAAATCGATTTGTAATAATAGCTTTGTGGACAACAGTTGATTTGTAAGCCACATGATTGATGTACCTAGTTGTCAGTTTGAAGATTACCGTCTGAGTGGTGAGGGGTTAGTAGTGGAAGCGTTGCCACCCAATTTAGTGGTGAGGGAGTCGTGTAAGCTGTCAACTGCTACGGTAAATAATGTAACATTATTTCAAATAAAATTCTGGCATCTTCATAGTATGCCAAAATAAATTATACTAAATAAAAATTATGTTAAATGAAATTTTGCCATCTTAAAAGTATGCTATTTAAAGTGTTGCGTAATAGTTATTATGCTTAAAGAGGAAGCCTTTAAGTTTTTCAAATATTCTTCTAAACATCTGGTAGGCCAAGTGTGTCCTAATATTACACCGTAGGATTAATTCCAAAAATAGTAACATAGATTCGCTTACGAGTATTTCAAAGCGTAGCATACAAACAAAAGCCACAAATAAAAATAATTCATTACGACCTAAAAAAAGTGAACTAAAATATTTTCATATAACATAACAAATTTGTTAAAAGCAACGTTTACATAAATATTTCAACGATAACTTTTTTAATTTTCACAGTATCATAAAAATTACGGCGTATGTGTATCCAACGTATTACGTAGTACATTTTACGAAACTTTCTGCAAATTCAACTGCATTTGTTTGCCAAAATGACATTTTTTTATGAACATTGTTTTGACGTCACAATTTTGCCCTCATGTGCTTTTTGGGAGAACACAATAAGTGTAAGCTGTTTGAGGACTCCAATGTTTTTGTTATGTGTTTCATTTCACGAATGTACATTTAAAATGACTGACCTCCTCTTTTGTTAGCTGGAATAGCAATGTTTTTTGGCAACAATTTTTATAAACATTATGTGTTTGTTCGAACTTATTTTTGGTTTATTAATTGTTTTTCTTGTAGTTGCGTGACGTTTTTGTTTCGTATTTTATATTGATGCCTATTCTTTTGGAATTTGACTTCTTATGATTTTTATTTGTTATTTTATTGGTTAGGGATGAACTGGTACGATGATTTTAGCAATTGTTTTATGGACTGAAATTAAAAAAAGAGTGCTTAGTATTGGCCGTAAAATTCATTTGCCCCGATACATCCAACAATGAATTTGGAATTGAACGAAAGCCGAATTGACTTACAAATATATTTTATGAATGTAATAAGTTTCATCAGTGTATTCAATTTCTTGAGAAGCTCCGCTTCAAAGGGTTTTTATATACATTTCTCTTTTTCCTCTAAAGAAAATGTGTAAATCAATACAAACATTTATGCTTATATGTATATACATAAAGATCTACATTAACTAGAAGTTAAACCAATTTTTGTAGTCAAATTTATAACTGACTGTAACCATAACGACACAACAGTAACAGTTGTCGATACTTTCTAGTCTCGTTTTAATAACTTTACCATGAGCTTACATTCATATAACAAACTGGATATAATATTACCTTTTTATTATCAAAGGCTGTTGTAGCTTTTCCAAAAAATAACTTTATTTTCTACTAGATACAAGATATAGATGCGCGCGACATTTTTAACCTTGGAAAAATAATGTCAATTGATGAGTTGCCATCATTCGCAATTGTGCAAGAACAAAGTATTAGATTTGAAGGTGATCAACTGTATCCCTATTTTAAAATTGATCGTAAGACATATTTTTTCATCGTCATCATCATCATTATCAGCCAACAGGCGTCACAGGTCAATTCTTTCTGGATTAAATCCTTTATTTTCACAAAAAATTGTAAGTTACAAAGAAAATATTTATAACTGAGAAGTGTGTGTATGTTCTTTTGTGATTGTAAATAAAATGCCCATCATCATAACAGCCCATTAATGTCCCACTGCAGGGACGGGCCTCCTCTCGTGACGGAGAGATACTTGGCCTACTAATACCACGCTGGCCAGACGGATTAGTATAGGGTTTAAATTCAAGTTTTCCTTCTATTTATTTCGTTAAAGATAAGATTCACAAATAGTCCCTTAGTCGGTTTTTACGACACCATGGGATGAGATGGGATGGTTACATATTGTATTCTTACTCCGTCACCACACGGAGAGTGGAAGAAGTGTGTGAATGTTCTTCTATAAATGTAAATACAAGTCCCATCGTCACTCAATATAGGACTAGTTTGCACTAGTAAACGTATATTGGTTTAGGGACGCAGTTGATTACTATGGGCTTGACAACTACCTCAGATCATTCTAGCGCTTAATTGTTCGGCCATTTTGATTGCTTATATAGCTGCTTCATATCCTCTTGTCTTACTTGTGTGCAATTTAATAGGATACAAAGATCTCTGGTTCTTCGATTATAAATAAATAAATATTCTTCACACAACGCCAACTAGTCCCAAACTAAGCACACACTAAGCTTGTACTATGGGTGCTAGACAACGGATAAACATACTTAATTTTTTTTGTAAATACATACATATTATACATAGAAAAGACCCATACCAATGCAAACAATCATAATAATATACATGCACACAGAGATTTGTATTAAGCGGGAATCGAACCCGAGACCTCTGCGTAGCAGTCATGTTACATAACCACTACTCCACAAAGGTCGTCAATAATATTAAAACCTATCTTGTTACTAAGTCTACTTCTGGTCAAGGAGTATGAAACCTAGTAAACCATTCCATCTCTACGTAAAGGTTTCGTGAAGGCTGTCATAAAGAAAATTCGCGTTTATTACCTCTACGAAGGCTTGACGTAAAACTATATACCAATCCGACTAGCTGCTGACATGTTCATAACAGCCCATTTATGTCCCACTGCAGGGACGGGCCTTCTCCCATGACGTAGAGATACTTGGCCTAGTAATACCACGCTGGTAAAACGGATTGGTATAGGGTTTAATTTCAAATTTTCCTTCTTTTTATTACATAAAGATAATAATATTCACGGATAGTCCCTTAGTCGGTTTTTGCGACACCCATGGGATGAGATGGGGTGGTGAAACATTGTATTCTTACTCCGGTGACATGTTAAGTAGACTAATTTTTTTTTGTAGGCCTTTCTGTGCATTGGGACAATAACCTGCTTCAATAAAGTCAAAAGTAGAAAAGTAAAAATACTTAACAATGCTTCGTTCAGTAAATTGTTTTACTTTTTTAATATAGGAATATCAAGACAGCTTTATTCCATCACGTACATTCTGTTCAAAAATCATATTATAACTCTGAACAATATTCAGTACAATTGTACCTTATTTCTTTACGTGAACAAAATTGTATAACGTGCGCCACCTCGTCTGAGTTTTCTCCACGAAGGCTTCTAAATTAAAATTCTGTACAGTCTTCTTTAACTGCGACTCCGAAAGAGTCATCAAAAACCTCCATTCACAGTACGTTTGAAAATTGTAATTTATATCGTCAAGCCTTCCATGAATAAATTCACAAAGCCTTTTTAGGGTATTCAATAACTTTTTCAATTATTATCAAACATCGTGCTAACTTTTACAATGGGCACCTATGTATAAGCATTGTGGAAAACTCGGAATCAGTTTTTGTTTTGCAAATGATGCTGTTGAACAAAGGACTATAATAAAGTGTTTAGGAGCTCGATCGTTGATACGATTCAACTTTTGTTGGCGTTTTATGTCATTTCGTATATAGCGTACAGTACGTCCATATTGTGCCAGAAAAGTTCTGTGAAATAAGGAATAAAACGCTCTTGTGTATTTCTAAATTTACTACCGATAAAATATTGAATCATAAAAAGGCTAAATCAATACAAGAATAAAAAAGTGGGTGCTGTTTATAGTATGTACTTAGATTCAAGCCAACATTATAATTACGTCATGGTTTTCATCATATTAATGTCCCACTTCAGGTACGGACCTCTTCCCATGACGGAGGGATACTAGGCCTACTAATACCACGCTGGCCAGACGGATTGGTGTAGGGTTAAATTTCAAGTTGTCCTTCTTCTTTTTATTTCGTAAAGATAACATTCACGGATAGTCCTTTAGTCGGTTTTAACGACACCCATGGGATGAGATGGGGTGTCACCACCCCATATTGTATTCTTACACGTTATGTTTTTACTTTTATAAAGCTCCTTTTTTTCATGTCCCAGGCACAGTTACATGCCTAAGCCATGATGAAACCATTTAGAGGCAAAGTACTCATCATTTGAACATTTTAATCATCTTGCTTAGAACAATATCTTATAATGTATCAATCGTAAAATTTGACTTACTGCATTCAGTCTTGTATCAATAAAATACAACATTTAATAGCTTAATCAATATCAATAAACTCATTGAATTATATAATGAATAAATAACACAAATACAATCAGATACAAGAAATAATGTAGCTAAGCCTATTTCAACACAGATTAATGAATTAGTCGTCGTCACGACAATGAACGAAGCCGCGTTAACATCAACCAATGAAAGTTATTATGTTCATTCAGAAGTCCAATTTATTACACCAAAAGCACTCTCGACTATTGTTTCTGAACTGTGGGGGAACAATAAAGCAATTTCTACTCAAGATCTTAAAACGAATGACTTAAATATTTGTTGTGAATCAATTCAGAAGACTTCAATTTGTATTTCAATGTTAAATAATTTACTTTATGTTTCACTACAGGAATGTAAATAAGTCAAGTGCCTAGAGATCACGTGGCTGACATCATTTACTTTGAGGCAACACTAATATATGTTATAATTATGTACAGATACATTTTGGTCAATTTTCTTCCTTCCTGGTGAAGGCAGTGAAACGCAAATGAATTTCTATGGAATATTTCACTTGTTTAAAAGCACAAAGCTTTATCATTTTCTTTATCGATATTTATCACAGTAAACGCAAAAATTATCGATCTTCCTATCTGTACTGTCAGCGAAGCCTTTGATCAGAAGAGCTCAAGAGCGGCTAATATCATACCTTGATCATGAAATATTAATAATAATATATAAAATTCCATAAATAATAAATTATTTATAAAACTGAACAAGTTTATACTTAAACTTAAGAGAAATATAAGCACAAATATAGGTAAAGTGCTAAGTAATATTGCAAAATATAAACTTATAATAATTTTATTATTTTTTACGTACATAACTTAAGTACAGAGAACGGTAATCTCACAAGTTAAAGGGTTTTATGATTTTTTTATTGCAGCACCTTTTACATCAAACTTTATGTTGCTCGAGTGAAACATTTGAAAGGAAATTCCGGAGTGGAGTAACGCTAATATTGAAAGTTAGACGTTCGGTTTGAGTGGAGTGCGTTTACGTTATAACACCCTTTTTGTTTACTACTTTTTTTAACGTAAACTCGGTAATGGGACTAAAGTTAATTGATGGAAAGATGCAATTCAATATGACTGTCTCGGTGGCAAAAGGTCGTGTTTTTTAAATTTATTTTTTTTGTAATGGGAGGGAAACGAGCCAGCAGGACACCTGATGGTAAGTGATCACCGCCGCCCATGGACACCCGCAACACCAGAGGAATCACAGATGCGTTGCCGACCTTTAAAAAGGATGTACGCTCGTTTCTTAAAGCTCCCCAAGTCGTAACGGTTCGGTGGTGTCCACTAAATTTATGTTTGTAAAGCCTAAATGCATAAGTTTAATACAAATTAGCTTAACAATTAAATATATAAAAACCTTGTGAAAACATGCAACGTAGATTAGGCTCAATTTTATTCATAAGCAGTATAATTGCCAAGAAAAATCAAATCAAACCAATATTCAAAAAATTTGCATTAATAATAAAACTCGAAGATTGAAATGCTTCTACCTTTATTAGTATTACAGTAGCCATACCATTCATCACGGACCATTAGAAGTTAATAATAAAATTTATCAAATCAAAATGTCTGTCACCTTATAGAATTTTAAGTGAATTGAAATACTAATAAATCATAACCTTTACTTTTATCAGAACAAAGGTACCTGAATTTCGATTCTACCCTCTTACAATTTCAACTGAATAGCATTTATAAATCGATGTCACAAAGTCTTTTGAAACATTTTGAAGTATTAAATATTATTTATTGGATTTCTTAATTTGTTTACTTTATATTGGTTATCTTGTTATTTTATCTTCTTGGTTTAATTATGTTCGTTTTGGCAAAAACGTTTGATAGTGATGTTTATTAAAACATCAAAGATGTTTTAGTATGTAAGACACGGAAGTATGAATGTAATTTTTTCTTCTTATTTATGGCATTCTTGAGAGAGCGGTCATCATTGCAAGTCTCCCACCGTGACAGTTCCCTTCCATTCGTTTAATGTAACTAGCCTAAAGAAAATTGTAAAAACAGTCTAGGACTTTAAGACAACAGTTGGTAGCCATAAAATAGCTTTATTTCAGGGCTGTCATGTTCCTGGTCTAACCGCACGTGTTCGTTGGATTTACATGTTGCTACGTCTACTTCATTAGCCTCTCATTACCATAACTGCCCATTAATGTCCCACTACAGAGGAAAACAGACATAGATAGATAAGGTGGCAATTATATCCATAATGGTTAATTTTATCATAATAAAAGTCATGTTTTACCTATCAGAAACGAGTTTCCTATACATCTATTTAAAATTCGAACCAGCTTGATAGGTATTAGTTTCGAGTTTTAGTTCTCTAACAATGATGTTACGATTTTCCGGAAAAACTGTATCCCTTGTCAGTTACTACAGTGACAAAAAGAATATTAGATATTGATATATTATTTTTAAAATACTACTGACAACAACCAACGAAAAAGAGTTTTTTGTTTGAAAAAAAAAAAAACAAAAAGATTTTTACGATACTAAATTCAGTGGTCGCCAGTGAACATCGGACTTACTTTTAGGCGGAGAACATGCCCAATTTGTTTCCTGTCGGATAACTTGCCATTGGGATTTGAATTCCTATTTCTTTTCATAATATACTAACATGTAATAGTTTGGAACTAATATCAGAATGTATTTATTGTCACGAAAAAAATATGTTAGAAATACTTTGTCTGGGAAGAGGTTGGAAAAAAAAACTTCTTTGTACGTAACTAGTTTCGAAGCAAGAAAAAAATTCTTTAAACGTAACTGGTTACGTACGTATCACGTAAAACAAGAATGCATTGCTGTTCATTGATTCATTCGAAAATTAATTAAACTTTATTAAACTTATTTAAGGCATTTTCAGTCAATAGAAAGATACAATTTTGAAGTAACAACAATTTTGTATGATTGTACTTTTAAGATACTTTTTATAAGTTATTTGTAATTTTATACCAATAAATATTCTATTCTATTCTACTTACCAAATTACAAAATTGTATATTAGTTAGTTATTTATATTAGAAACTCGGAAAAAACCGGTTACCGTATCATGTCTTGAAAGCCAACAAAGAGAAATGTGGCAGATATTTATACAAAAACAAAATAAGGAAAAGTAGGTAAAGTATCCTATATCAATCTGTCTCGTCAACGAGGGTTTTGTTAAGGGAAAGTTTTTCTCTGTCACTGATGGAGACCTTGTTTTACTATTCAACATTAATGAGCTCTTTTGATGAAGACAACTGAATCCGGATTTTTTTTTACTTTTTATTAAAGTTTTTAGGAAGTTAAAACCCAAAAATTAAACTAATAAATAATCCTCACACATTCACACAGAGAGGGAGAGAGGTCTTGGGTTCGATTCCCGCTCAATGCAAATCTTTGTGTGCATGACCATGATTGTTTGCATTGATCTGAGTGTTTTCTATGTATAGTATGTACCTACGTATTTATAGTATTTACAAAAAAAAGTATTTAAGTATGTTTATCCGTTATCTAGTACCCATGGTACAAGCTCGGCTTAGTTTGGGACTAGGTGGCGATGTGTAAATGTGTGAGGATAATTAACTAATATTATGATTGCCGTGCTCGAATATTTCGCTAACAAGACAGTCATACAAATAAAAATTGTATCGCACATAGTAAAGTGGTTCAAGATACTACAGTTACTACTAGTTTGTTAAATACACTGAGACATACCTCAGTATAAGTTCTCAATACTTCAACTAAACTTTTGCAAAGACATCGCCGTCGCACACTTTAAGATGACCATACTTCTTTACAAACTAGAAATTTACAACTTTTGCTTAGAATTTTGTTATGAAAGTTTCTGTTTAATGTCTACTGAAGTTTGCATTAAATTATAAATAATGAATCAAGTTTTACTTGTACTTAACAGTAATTAGTTTAGGAATGATAATAAATTAAATTAATAATTAAGTTTAATGGATAATTAGATTATGCTTTACAAAAGCCTATCTAGTCTTAATTTTAATTAAAGTTAACGAAATTGTTGGGAATTATGTGCTTTCTTCTGATTAGGAAGATGACAATGATTACTTGTCATTGCTACATTGAGATATTAAAAGGTGATTCATAATATATACAATACATAAAAAGGTAAATTCAATAGAGATCTGAACTAATAGTTTATCTAAAGTAATAAAAATTAAGAATCAGGTTGGTGAAAAATTTGGAAGATATGAAGTGTTTTAGCTGATAATAATGTTGTAATGTTAATAAGCCCATCTTACGATCACGAATATTACAGAAATCGCCAAGTGTTGTAAACAAACTGATCCCTATGAATACCTTAGAAATCTAGGTCTGGCACTTAAAGAGTTTTACAAGCACTCCAGTACCAGACACAAAGGACTTCACTAGAGATCAAGACAATTATTTTTGTCAAATAAGAAACTTTTTGCATGAAATTTGAATATACACCTCAAAGGCTGCTTGTATATATCAATATCATCAACATAAGTAATACGATGTTGTCACTGCGTCTGCCACCCTTTGAAATAACATTAATGAAAAATAAATACTCATGACGTTATCATATTTGTGCGAGAGTTGTACTTGGTTATAAATTTGAATGTAATTTATATTTTAACTCTCTGAAATTACTTCTAATTTCATATTTAATTAGTGTAAAGTTTAAATTAAGTTTTAAAGTTTGAATTATAATTACCTTCTATTAAAAGGACTAACACAAAAATAAAGACATTTTTAAAAGATTGAGCATCAGTGGGAATTTGTTTATACATAATTGGCAATCATACATTTATCATATTAGTATGCATATCTATAAATTTATTGAAAATAATATCCTTTAAAGCATAGTAATTTCAGTAATTATATTCATAAACAAAATACCTATTTCACTAGCCACATCCACAATAAGTCTAATATTTTATTTCCATAATAAACAAACAAATAGACTATCGTCAGAAATATTTTGCTAACGTTAACATTGAAACATCTAATTGAATATTGGAAACACGCCACGATAATTGTCAGTTTCGATAAAAATAAAATAAAGAAAGCAAAATTTTTCTTTGTTCAAAATTATACTTTCCTTTCGTGTATACCTATTATCTGTTTTAGACGGAATATTGCAAATTGGGTACGAGTCGTCTAACAAAAACAGAGGAGCGAGATCTCCAACCTTTTTCAATTGCCCTTGTTGGAGTTAACAAGCCGTGAGATATTTTGTGGTTTTTTTCTCGATCATTATTTTTTAAGATACATTTTTTTAATGTTATACCAATTTACTGAATCATCGGCATTGTGATTTGGTTTGATTGATTAGCTACTGTTTTTTTTTAGATTTCTATTATGGTATATATATATAGGCTTTTTAAGTTATTCATGGTACTACGGTGACGTAGCGTTGAGGCTGTTTAGGATGGCTGTAGTTTTAAATAACACGCAGGATTATTATGGATCCCTATTTTTCTCATATTGGTTTTTGTACTTGTTTAAATTGTCATAATAAGTTAGGCATATTGTCCTTTTCGTAATAATAGTTTGCCATTTGGTTTTTAGCATATTATGTTTGTTGGCAAAATCTAGTTTTCCATAATTTCATTTATACTAATATTGTTTGCAATAATCGTCCTCAGTCATAATATCTATTTGCCATACTTAATTATTATTTTTTGGTAAAAACAGAGTTAGAGCAATCCGACTTGGATAGTTTTAGTCGTTTGGTTAGATTTATTTTTTAACCACCTAGAGGTAGGAGATCCGCGAAGCGGGGCTCCGTCGAGTTAATTTGGCGTTATGGTTAATGAAATTATGGCAAAAATCAGTATGACATATAAAATTATGATTAAAAATGTATGGCAAATGAGTATTTAGCGTAACTAATGGTAGGGCAAGTAACATTATGCAATGGTAAATTATGTCATAAAATGTTAGGAATAAAGTAGATAACCGGATTATTATTATGCGTGATTCGCAGGCTGTTTTAGTCATTCCGTTAAATAGATATTTGTAAAACTGTGTTAGTTTAACAGAATTCAGTTACGTTAAATGTCTTTAAAAAAAAAAAAACATCTATTAAACTAACAATTCAGTGGGACGACATGAGGTGACGACATAACACAGACAAAGTACAGATATATATGTTGATTCTAACTTCATCATGACTCAGAGCAATTACGTCGCCTTCACCACTACATTTTTTAATTAAATCGCCACAAACATCTAACATTTTTCTATCACTTACTTAACAAGAAAAATATAGAAATGTTACATTTCTCGCGTAAAACTAGCAGTCCGCTTCAGTAAATTTACAACGTACGTGTTTTACAAAGAATGACGAGTGCAATACACTGTACGCTTTCATATGGTAAAGTTTTTGATTGTATAGCTACTGATTTAATAGAATACGTGCGTATGTTCTTTGGGCTTAGAAAACTGCAGTATTAATTAATAAAACTTTCGCAAGCAACAGAAATACAAAATAAATACTTTAGTGTTCATAAAAATTACTTATTTACTATTAGTTATTTTATATAAAAAATTCCTTTAAATTAGTAAAATGTTAAATAATATCAGTTTTTTATAGGACAGGAATAATTATTAAAAAAAAGGTTTAAAAAAAAAACAATATTTTTCCAACGTAAAATTCATAGCATTCTTCATCAATAACGTAATATTGAACCTATCAGAATGAACGGATACACTTCATCCCACATCATTCATCAATTAAAAATATTCTCCAATAATAACATTTTTGATTCGTTCGCCTGTATTTTGTTTGTAAAAAAATAATGAATGTATACCTATATACGTAATAACATCCTTTTGTTGCTAATAAAAACGTGAAGGTTTTATTAAAATTGTTTTTAATTGAAAACAAATTCAATAATAACACGATCAATGTAAAAAGGAGAGATTATGATACATAGAAAACAAATAATTAATTGGACTGCCTCGGTAGCCCGAAGGTTGCTGAAAATGATGCCGTGCACGATTAATACATTTACATAAACGTAACTAGGTATAGCGATGTGTAACGACGTGTACCGACGACGACTATTACTTCAGTACTGTGATCGATTATTAGCGGTCAACGCTTGATTACGACTATGTCTACAGCTTCTGTATACCACTGCTCCTGTTGGCAGAACAATGTATTATTATCTAGAAGGCTTCTAATAGGAACAATTGATTTGAAAAAAATACTAGGTGTGTGTGTTAGTCTAGATTCTTCTCACAGTTATAATAATAATGATAATCCTCACACATTCACACATCGCCACCTAATCCCAAATTAAGCAGAGCTTGTACTGTGGGTACTAGACAACGAATAAACATACTTAGATCCTTTTTTTGTAAATACATACATATAATACATAGAAAACACGCAGACCGAAAAAGATTTGCATTGAATGAGAATCGAACCCGAGACCTCTGCGTAGCAGTCATGTTATATAACCACTACGCCATAGAGGTCGTAAAAATAAATTACTAAATTCAATATAAATTTGAAATTGGTTAGTTTTCTTTAAACATCATAATATATCAACAATAAACATAACGTAATATGTAAACACTAAAATACCACGTAATGTTTCCACCGTAACAACGTTAACTCACCGTATTTTTTGGCACATTAAGCAGACGAGTTATGCTCAAACACAGGGCTTGACGGTGGCGTGTGAGACTTATATTTACTCGTATTTTTAACTAGAGGACTTAGTTGCTTAAACTGTATTTTATATATTTAAATATTGTTTTTGTTATCCTTACACATTCACACAACGTCATCTAGTCCCAATCTAAGCAGAGCTTGTACTAATGGGTACTAGAGTACGGATAACCATATTTAAATATATTATACAAAGAAACACTCAGACCAATGCTGTTTGCAAAACAACGGATATTAGTACTTTATACTTTTTTTTGTACATACTTACATATTATATATAGAAAAACTCAGACCAATGCATTGAGCGGGAATCGAACCCGAGACCTATGCGTAGCAGTCATGTTGTATAACCACTACGCCACAGAGGTCGTCAAATTAATCTGATATTTTAATATCGTCATAATCTCATTGGATTCTGCTTACCTAAATAAGTCCTTCGTATGATAGGGCTTCCCCCTGCGTCTACCCGCAGTGGCTGTTTGATCAGATTTTTTTTGCTCCAACGGCTGTCGTTTCTTTGCGCATCTGTGTATTGCCAAATTAATGTTAATTTCCGTGTGGAGACGGAGTAAAAATACAATATGTCACCACCCCATCGCATCCCATGGGTGTCGTAAAAATCGACTAAGGGACTATCCATGAATATTATCTTTACGAAATAAAAAGAAGGAAAGTTTGAAATTAAACCCTTTACCAATCCGTCTGGCCAGCGTGGTATTAGTAGGCCAAGTATCCCTCCGTCACAGGAGGAGGTCCGTCCCTGCTGTGGGACATTAATGGGCTGTTATGATGATGTACGTCGTCTAAGAGCCCTATATGTACAGTTAGGTAAACTAATAAAATAAATGTAAATAACATAAATTACAAACTGTAACTGACAATTGGCTTTCAGTTCAATGTAAAAAGGTTTTCTGTGTTGGCATTTTCAAAGCATACAGTTTGATTTCGGTAAAAAAGGGCAATTAGATAATATCACTCGCTTGGGTACAGTTTAGACCTTTCATTTGTTTGCTAACGTATTTGATTATTCCTAATTGGATATATTTCTCTAAGGAACATTATTAGAACGATGTCCTCAATTTTATTATTCCCTGTTCAATTGAAATTATCTTACTTAGCGTCTTTTTGGGGTAACTACTATACCAATATTGACGACCTCACAGCGCAAGCGGCTGCCGTGCACGAGGTTGTGAGTTCGATCCCCACGCAAGACAATAATTTGTGAGGTCCACATATTATTGTCCTGAGTCTGGGTGTTTTTTGTGTCCGTTAATTAATGTTTGTAAAAAGTCCCCGCGACACAGGGCATGATCCCTAGTGCAAGAGTTGTCTTTTAAAAAATAAAATAAAAATAAATTAAAAACTGACTGACCACACTTCCAGGAATTCCTTTCGCACAGTAGGTTCATGGCTTGCGAATTTCCTCAAGGCATTTTCAAAAAAGACATTTCAAAAAGTCTTTTCTCAAAACATCAATCTATTAAATGGTATATTAATAGAAAAGAAGAGCACAGTAATATAACTTTCAACCTCATGAAAGGGACTTATTAGCAGAAATTACGTTAATCAAATGAAACACAACATACTAAGACAGTAATGATAAGATGAAGCTGTATCATTAGACAAAACGACCCCAAAACTACTTAGAGATAGTTAATAATAAATGAGTTATAATAACAAATATTACTGTCAGCTTTACAACCCCAGTGTATGTTAATACGGTGACTGACGACTGACGACACTTTCAGGAATTCCTTTCTCACAGTATTAAGTAGGGTCGTTCGTCATCATCATCATAAGAGCCCATTAATGTCCCACTGCAGGGACGGGTCTCCTCCCATGACGGAAGGATACTTGGCCTACTAATAACAGTAGGTTTATGGTTTGCAAATTTCCTCAAGGCATTTTCAAAAAAGACATTTCAAAAAGTCTTTTCTCAAAACATCAATCTATTAAATGGTATATTAATAGAAAAGAAGAGTACAGTAATTTAACTTTCAACCTCATGAAAGGTACTAATTAGCAGAAATTACGTTAATCAAATGAAACACAACATACTAAGGCAGTAATGATAAGATAAAGCTGTATCATTAGGCAAAACGATCCCAAAACTACTTAGAGATAGTTAATAATAAATGAGTTATAAAAACAAACATTACTGTCAGCTTTACAACCCCAGTGTATGTTAATGCTGTGACTGACGACTATCAACACTTCCAGGTATTCCTTTCTCAAAGTATTAAGTAGGTTTATTCATATAGCTTACGAATTTCCTCAAGGCGTTTTGTCGTTTGTGATTTTATGTAAGAACGTTAGAGGCGATGACGTACTAAACGTTAAGGTAAAGAGATATGTGAGATTTTGTGTGCTTATGAGATTTTAAGATAGAATGACAAGATATTTTGCTTAAGGGAATGTCTTTTAGACAGTTTCCTTGTTATAATAATTTATGAAACTAACGCCTAATTAATATAAGCACACTTTTAGACATTTAATTATCAGTCACTAAGACAGTTTATTTGTGAACCACACAAACAATACAGTAGTTTGGAGTTGACTATTAGCACGTATAAGTTTAAATAACATTATCGTGAAGCACCAATTTTAGTCTTACAATATTAATCAATCCTTTTTCTACAACAAATATTTAATTTTAAGTATGACCACTAAGGTGTGCATTTTTACTAAACATTTAAAAGCATCGTTTATTTTTTCTTTTCTTTTTTTTATTGACCAAATCATTACAATATATCAACAATAATTTAATAAGCAAACCACTCGCTGAAACCTTTAATGGTTTAAGTGCAAGAGGGAGTTCGCTTTGTTTTACATAGTTAGTTGTGTTTTATACATTTTTCCAAGAATGGTTGCTTTAAAAAAGGTAAGTGTAAGAATCTAGCAACAGTAACCCAAGTATGTAAAGATTATAGTACTTACATAGGGCTTGGTAGTCTTTGCCTACCTCTATAGGTACAATGGGTAATTATATATGTATATAAAGAAATGGAAACACAAGTTAAATAAAACAAGCACAAAACTGTTTGTTTAATCTTACCAAAGCAGATAGTCCTTTATTCAAACGAGAACATAAAATATGAAATGATTTATATTCCGAGTAGACAGCGGTCTGGTTACGTCTTGGTGAACCAAATGCCATCCAATTATAGAGTCAGTTTGAACGGCTAGTTGTTGTAATAAGTTTATTTTAATATTTATATATTGTGAACTGCTTACTGAATTGTTTTCATAACTATTGTACTAGAATTTTGTTTAATATTAAAAAGTTGGAAGGATCTTTTAAATTAAATAGAAACTTTAATGTAAGAATACCACTCTGTTACTACAGATATATTTTTTAATTATTTGAGTATTATCAAGGAAAATTGTATTGTTTTATTTTTGTCAACTGCTGCACCTTAAATTTAATTTTAATGCAACCAGGTATGGGTGTTACCATGTATTGTGTTCGCGTAATAATATTTTATTCATCAAAACTTTTATGACACAGAAAAACAAAAGAAATTCACGTGATTATTACGGAATAAAACCTGTTCTTTTATCACTCTAGTTGTAAAGTTGATAAAGAAACCTAATACATTAGAAAAATAAATAAATAACATATTCAGCTATATAAAGAAATACAATTTTCAAGAAATAGTAAAGATATCAACAATTTCTACAATGAAGTCACTCGTAATTGTAAGTAATTTATTTAATTAAATATCATTAAAAGCAATATGGATTTTGTGACTATCATTATTATTTATAATTCTCTATCAAATAATTATAGTAAGTAGCATGTTAAAAAAAAAAACACTTTGTTGATGAGGATTGCTTCTTTGGAAACATGTCATAAGACGGCAGACATCGACCCAGCTGGTGGTATGTGGTAACCGCCACTTATGGACGCCGTCAGAGCACAGCCAGTGTGCCAGAAAACTTTATCATCATATCACCCATTGACTTTTACTGCTGGACACAAACCTCCTCAAAATATTGCCACGTTGTGCGGTCCTGTGCCTCCCTCATAATGATAAATGATAAACTTTATTGTTCGTAAAATAAGTAGGTACATAACACATCAGATAAGTCACTGAACTCCACACTAGGATTCCATGTGTCGTGAAGCCCAGTCTCTTTTACAGTGGTCTCTTAATTACAGTATAATATACTTAATACGAGTAGGTTATCAGAATAAACTTGTAAATCATCTGTAATCATCCATCGGTTTGTCGCTGTCCTAGCCAGGTCGTCAGTCCACAGTGTGAGCGATCTCCCCACCGTGCGTTTTCTGTACCTAGAACATAATTCTTTCATAATTTCATTTGTTTCTAGGTACTTGGATTAGTTCTTTCCTGTATAATGATGACAACTGCTACTTTTGTTCCTCCATTCTTAACTCGTATCACGAAGCCTACGACAAAAACTATGATTCCATTCTCTCTCGCGCAATGACAGTAAAAATATTATCGAAGAATAAAGTTGTATCTAGGACATTGATTTACAAAAAACCAAAGATACACACTCTACTTCCCAAAAACGTCCGCAACAAATGGGCGCATTGTGCACTCTTTTCAAATTAGTATCGCGTTGTTCTACCGGCATACGTCAATCATTAAATTTTATTGCTTTATGTGCATTACTTTTTAAATACAACTTTATGTCATGCGTGTAAGATTGAATTTGAAAAAAGAAATATGTTTACGATATTACTATACGTATTTATTGCGTATGTTTAATTTGGTGACACTTTTGGCTGCTAGTTTTGTTTGAAAATGTGCATCTAGGGTTTTTTATAAATCAATGATCTAGGATAGGATAATAGGATTTGATTTTTTTTCCTTTTTTTTATTAAACTATAGTACTAAACCGGATAAAAAGCAGTAACCATATATTTTTGTAGGTATGTTTTTTGAGTAATAAAATCTCTAAATTATTGTGTCAAATGTGGTAACTTGAACTTAAAATAAAATATTTAAAACTGCTTTATTCCATTTATTTAGCTGTTTTATTTATTTCACATTAAAAATCATATTCACTTTTTAAGTTTTACATTTTTACGTGAAAAATCAGATTCACTTTTCTCTTATCATAGTACCTACTATTAACAGGGCCAGTGCTCTTTTGCGGTTAAGCAGACACAACTCGAATTGAAGTTTCTATAGTGGTACACCCACAATGTTTATTGGTACATACAAAGTAGATTCCATCATCATAATATCAGCCAATAAAAGTCCACCTCTGGAGATAGGCCTCCTCCAAATAGAGATATCTGAGGGAGGGCGGAGGGAGAATGAGAGAGGCACAAGACCGCGCAAGGTGAAGACTTTGAGCGGTCTTGTGCGCCTTTCATCTATGGGTATACAATTATTTTATTCATTGTTTTTTATGTTTTTTGTTCTTAGGTACTTGGAATTTTTGTGGCCTATATGATGGCGGCTGCTTCTGCCACGTTCGCTCCTCCATTCTTTACTCCAACCGCGGCCACGCCTAAAGCAAAACCTAGATATCATCATTATTAATTTAGAAATAAACGTTATATAAACAAAATAAATATGAATTTTTGTGACTAATTTTCCTTTTTTCTCATCACTTAACATTATGCGATATGAAAGTATGTCAACAGAAGATTATGAGGGTAAACTTTCTGTGATATAACGGATGTTTCTGCCTCCCGATGTTATGCGATATAAAATGTATGCGAAATGAGTGTATGTCAAACAAATTTTAGCTAAATGTAAATTATGTCATTTATTGTTGTACAAAATAATAATCTGCCATAAAAAAAGGCTTCGTTGAAAAGGTAAACTATTAAAAAAATGTAAGTAAATTCTTCTACAGATATAAGCAAATACAAAAGCCTAACATGACCCCAATCATGCATCCTCAGAGAAAAATATATCCAATTAAGAATAATCAAATACGTTATCATACAAATGAAAGGTCTAAACTGTACCCAAGCGAGTGATATTATCTAATTGGCCTTTTTTACCGTAACCAAACTGTATGCTTGAAAATGCCAACACAAAAAACCTTTTTACGTTGAACCGAAAGCCGTTGTCAGTTACACATGTTCATTTTAATACTGCAAACTAAAGGTTCTTGAAGTCAGCGCATATAAATTTAGTTTTTTTTTATGTATCATTTATATGATAACGGTAGGTTTATCTTAGGATGAAGATCGGATTAGACGAATAAGCTTCTTAACCTCTCAGCTGGCAAAGCAAAATGGCGGAAAATTGCATATCTGACCACCACCTTCCCGCCGCCCTTGCCAGCCAGTGTTAAAATGCTGACTAAGGTTTGGTATGTTGTATAAGTCCAGCAAGATTCATAAAAGCCGATTATCATCTATTCAAATTGTGTGTTTTTGGCGACTAAGAATTAAAAAGCATTATGTAAAAGTCTGGCTGATGAGATTGCATTTTATATATCAAGGTGAATAGTAGGTATCATAATAGCCTTAAAAGGTCATTGTGTAATAAAATTAACATTTTTTTAGCAATAAAATAAAAGCAACTTAGTAGTATTTTTAGACACTAGAAGCAGGTTACCACATTAAACTCGTTGTTTATAATTACTTACTGCAAGTTTCCTATAAAAATATCATTTTAGTACAAACAATAAAATAATTATAATAGCGAAAAATAAATGAAAAATAGTATATACCTATCTGTGCCAAATCACTATAGAGTATTTATTATATTTGAGAGTAAAGTACAAGATTTTAATTATAGCCTATTTTCTATAAATTGACCTGAATTTGATCAGGAAAGCATAATATTTATATAATAGTAAATGTGATTTATTTACAGGGGTCCCTAAAACTGAAATATGTTTATTTAATTTCCTTTCATATGCCATCGTCAGACCTTTTGTTTGGACATAGTTAATTTGTTTGCTTAATGTGGCGAGAAATATGCCGAGCTTGTGTTGTTACGATGTTAGCTTTACGAGGTTTTTTATTACTTTGTATATACCATACCAACTTTATTTTTCAACATTACTAAAACATAGGGTACGACATAGCCTCGGTGTATAACGTAGCCTCTCCGTGTGGTGACGGAGTAAGAATACAATATGTCACCACCCCATCTCATCCATGGGTGTCTTAGAAAACGACTGCGGGACTATCTGTCAATATTACCTTTACTAGAAAGATGGAAAACTTGAAATTGAACCCTATACCAATCCGACTGGCCAGCGTGGTATTAGTAGGCCAAGTATCCCTTTGTCACGGGAGAAGGCCTGTACCTGCAGTGGGACATTAATGGGCTGTTTTGATGATGATGATAACATAGCCTCGATGGTGTCGCTTATTTTTTTAGCGATCCGTAAAATGTTGTCTTGAGTATGGATGTTCTTTGTGTCCGTTAAATTGATGTTTAAAATGTCCCTGCGATAAAGGGCATGATTCATAGTTTGGAAAAAGTTAAAAAAAACTATAACCTCAGGGTTTTTGTTTCTTTATTAGAACGCTTAATCATGACAATGATTATGTCGCCTTAATTTGGACAACAATTTAACTATCTACCTGGATACTAACAGTAGTTTTGTCATTTTACACAAGTTCTTCCAGTTCTTAGATAAGGGATAAGCCAACAAGGTACCCCAGGGCTTCAATATACAAATGAAAAGTTTACAAAAAATTTCTAACGCGAATTCGGGCACGGGAAGTAATGAGCGCCTTACTATTAAATTAAATTAATTTTCTGTTAATAAACACATACCTACATTTCTAATTTGGTACTTAGCCAGATAATTTACAAAGACCTTTAGCATTAATTTCAGGCATGGCACTTAACACCTCCTAAAGTGGCACTAGCTATAATTAATTGACGTTACATAATCCATTCTTAATATTTGGTTTACAGGATAAAATTTGAAAACATAGTAGAAACTTAGATAATTATTTGATGGAAACACTTCAAAATATGAATACGAGGTTTGAAATTCACTTAATAGGTATAAAGTGAACTTAGTGCTTAGAAGAGAAATACGCTTTTCAGGCTATAGAGTTACTACGTTCAACCGTAAAAAAATATATGTATCATAACAGCCAATTAATGTCCCACTGCGGGGACGGGCCTTCTCCCGTGACGTATGTACTAATACCACGCTGGCCAGACGGATTGGTTTAATTTTAAGTTTTCCTTCTTTCTATGTAAAGCTAATATTCACAGATAGTCCCTTAGTCGGTTTCTACGACACCTAATAGAGAAGGAAGACAAAGAATTGAAAAGGTAGCAATCATTATCAAGAAGCCAATGTTCATTAGTGAATTCCTTATATGGTGATATTTTTCATCAATTCCAAACAACAAGAAACTAAAATCATATTCTCTCTACATATTTCGAACAACGCAATTTCATGGACAAGTAATTCCATCCTATACGTTTCAAGAAAGCCTAGAATATTGTTTTGCGAGTAATAAATGAAATAAAACGTTTAGTATTCTTATGGGTTCCAAGAAACATAATATGAGACACATATAAAATTATTTCCGCTCATATTTTTACGGATTCATCACCGTGTGTTCTCATTTTAATAACAAAATTGGGATATTACGAGTACATATCATATTTGTATGGAGTAAACAAAGAAACATATTGAATTACTTATTCCTTGTAAATATCAAATGGTATTGAGAGAGCTTTTTATAGGAATGATGTTTGATAAAGATAAGTTAATAATGTTATTACAGGATTAATGTTACAAAATGAAAGTAATTTTGATATTCTTAGAAATGTTTCCGTGAAATTTTTGTTAACCATGTTTTATTGCTAATAATCGTTTAATATAATTTTTTTACATTCAAAGAAAATAAAGGAACACAAATCTTCATCTGATTCGTTATTTATTACGCCCATAGCTCACGCAGAAGATTTGAAATATGATTTATGCAAATTTTGTTTTGGATTTCTAGCGCTGGCATGTTTCCCCGACTGTAGGTTACAAATTCAACTGGCACGATGGGATCAAGTAGGTAACATAAATATATGGTCATAATAAGATCAACTAAATAAAACATAATTCTAAATAAAGAAATAAGCACAATTTCTTGACGACTATAAGGCACAGTACTTAATATTCATGGCAGCTACGGGGAGTTTTCAGGTTTGATTCCTGGTCATTGTAAATACTTAAGAGACCTGTCCTAAAACTGCCTTCTTCGCGAAATTGGTCCCACTCGATCATGTTAAAGAAGGCTGTCTTTAAGAGCATTGTTGCTACTGTGTAGTGTATCTTACCGTATTAAAATTGTATAAATATTTGAATCACCTATTTTCTTTGCCTATTCACTTGCGGCCACTTCAATAAATATCTAAACTTAGAAACCTGCCTTATTCGCCAACAATCGTAACAATAAACTATTTATTGAAGCGATCGCTAACGTAAGCCTCGCGAGTTTGGTAACAACCGACCTTACGAAACTTTATGAATATTTGAATCTAATTCCAAAATTATTTATAGAAACAGTGCTCAAACTCAGAAATCCTGTCATTTTAATGCTATTTTGAGTTTTGTCACTACTCTGTTTTCAGGGAATACTAATAAGGGATGACCTAACTCAAGATTAACTATTTGCATAAAGTCCTTGAATTATACGTTTGGATTAATGGTAATCACGTTAAGCCGCCTGTCCTAGTGCCTATCACTAGTAGTGGTCGTTACATTAGTATAAATTAAAGCCTTCGGGAGTCTTGTAAGAGTATAAGGCTTGTTCTGTAACAGTCCACCATTAAGAAAACTTACAGCCACTGCTCTAAATTTTTCAGGCTCACCCCCGGTTTCCAAATGACTGATCAAGTAAAAATCACCTAATCAAGTGTCAAAACTGTCATTTTAGTTCCTGAAAATTATAGTTTTGACATTTAATTTTGATTTGTTGATTTTTACTTGATCAGTCATTCGAAAACCGGAGGAAATTATATTAATATTATGACTCTAATCATTTTCCGAAATCAAAAATAAATGATTAAATATTAATTAAATTTAAGCTCTATTGTATATTGGGAGAGGCCTATGTCCAGCAATGGACTGCAATAGGCTAGTTGATTGATTGATTGAAGCTCTATTGCCTTATTCCTTAATATTAAAAGCGCAGCAAGTTCTAGTTTATTTCATAATATTAACTTGTCCTTTTTTCTTACTAGTTCAAGTCAAGATCCCCTGTAGTAACGTTCCTCTTTTTAAGAGGCAGCGTTACTTGACCTATTAATACCACGATGGCTAAATGGGTTAGGACTTGACTTGTGCTTTTATTTCATTCTTCTATGTTTACTACTTTATCATCTATACTAATATTATAAGGAGGTAAAGTTTGTGTGTTTGTGACATTGTAGGAGGTAATCACTGGATCTAATGAAACAATTTTAAAACTTCTTTGTGTGTTGTATAGTCTATTTATCGGGGAGTGTCATAGGCTATATAGTATCACGCTATGAGTAATAGGAGTGGAGTAGTAATGAAATATGTTTAAAAAAGGAGACGCGTTTTTTTCGCCGCCCAACGAAGTAGGCACGGGTCAGCAAGTCGTTAATATTTTTGACTGGATCTTTATACGAATATTTTATTCTCTTGACTATAAATATGTAGAAAAGAAAAACTAATTAGTAGAATATTTATTAGTTTTGGGTTCGCCATGATTTGTTTATAATGATAAGAGTATTAGTCGCCCACGCTCATTTATTTCTCGTTAGATACCGGAAGGCTTTTAACGGGTTAACATTTAGAATTGTTTACAATTAGTTGCTTTTATAGATACACCTTGAGTAAACAAATAGTATCCGTGTGGTGACGGAGTAAGAATACAATATGTCACCACCCCATCTCACCCCATGGGTGTCGTAAAAACCGACTAAGGGAGTATCCGTGAATATTATCTTTACGTAATAAAAAGAAGTAAAACTTGAAATTAAACCCAATACTAATCCGTTAGCCAGCGTGGTATTAGTAGGCCAAGTATCTCTCCGTCACGGAAGGAGGCCCGGCTCTGCAGTGGGACATTAATGGGCTGTTATGATGAAACAAATAGTAAGATATCTTAAAATTATATAATAGAAATCTTTATTCCACATAAAAATAATGAAATAAAATATCGAGCTGTAATAAAACTAGATAAGGAAAAACGCTGGTTTTTCTTTTTCCAAGTATGCTTTATAAACGTCTACTCATATTTTTACTTAGAAGTAGAAAACGTTGTTTGTATAATATTTTTTATTATTTTATACAGATTGGGCGAAGATAGTGTAAGAAATACACTATCGGGGCACGCCAAAGTAGTTAGTGATAGTTTGAAAATACTTGCGTTTTTTGCCGCATATTTGGTGATGTTACAAAAAGTTTGGCATAGGTTAGTTTGACGGGTCTTTTACTGGAAAATACATAATATTTCAAGGATAATCTAAGCTACTGTTTAGAAAATACAAGAACAAAAACATTTTCAACCAATACTACTAAGGTTGTAGCATTACCATTTCTTGGAATTTAACATCTAGACTTACAATAATCGATAGTAAGACTTACTAACCTAACCATAAGCAACCGTACGTACTTCAATACATTTGAACTTACTTATACATTGTATAGAACTAGAGGAGCCAGTACAATGCGTTACAATTCTCTGTAGAACGTAAATCTAAGCTCACGTGTGCAAGGCGAGGATTAATGTTGCTTTACACTTAAGTATGTCAAGCTTTACTATAAGATATTTCTAGTAGATACTACAAGAGATAGCTAATCAAATCTTAGACTGTTGAGTGTTCATATTTATGACGCTTACAACTAGTTGAAATCACTTAATTCATAAACGATAATACTGGTTAAGAAATTCCGACGAGGACAATCTATAAATGGGTGATCTCTTCATCATAATCATAACAGCTCATTAATTTCCCACTTCAGGGACGGGCCTCCTCTCGTGACGGAGGGATACTTGGCCTACTAATATCACGCTGGCCAGAAGTGGGTAATATTCACAGATAGTCCTTTAGTCGGTTTATACGACACCCATGAGATGAGATGGGGTGGTGACATATTGTATTCTTACTCTGTCACCACGCGGTAATGGGTGATCTCTTAGTGCTATTTAATATGACCATCACTCAAAAACTCCTACACTAAGGATCGGAGCACTAGATAGGGAATCGAACCCAGGAATTTAACGTAACTGTCAGGTATTGAGGCATTTTCTTGAATACAAGATTAATCATTAATATTGAAACCATACTTGCTGAACGTGTCTTATTTGTACTAAGGGATAATCTATACTAATATTTTAAAGAGGTAAAGTTTGTGTGATTGTGTGTTTGTGACGTTGTAGGGGTAATCTCTGGATCTACTAAACCTATTTTAAAAATTATTTCTGTGTTGAATAGTCAATTTATCAGGGAGTGTCATAAGCTATATAGTATCACGCTATGACTAGATAATAGGAGTGGAGCAGTAATGAAATATGTTTAAAAAACGGATGCGTTTTTTTCGCCGCCCAACAAAGTGGGCACGCGTTAGCTAGTGTTTCATAAAATTATGAAATAAGTAAAGAAAAAAATAGAAATCTATTTACAGAAATAGACAAAATCCATCATCTTCCGTGAAAATTCAAAATAATCTAATAAAAGAGTCGACGATAAGCTTGATAAATCCTTTAGCAAAATTTATTTTAAGATTGAATTTAGTTCACAAGTTATTATTTTTCTTCAAAATTCTATTTTAATGATAAGTTTTACATCTTATTTAAACAAATAAACTAATAGTTAACGAACTGATAACATAACAATTGTCTAGAAGTCTCAATTTCTATTCCCATCGTAAGTATGTTTATCTGGTTGTCCATTACTAAGTTACAAATGTTTATTATCCGTGTGGTGACGGAGTAAAAATACAATATGTCACCACCCTATCTCATCCCATGGGTGTCGTAGAAACCGATTAGGGGACTATCCGTCAATTATCTTTACGAAATAAAAAGAAGTAAAACTTGAATTTAAACCATAAGGTTGAATTCTACCACGCTGGCCAGACGGATTGTTATAGACCAATCCGTCTGGCCAGCGTAGTATTAGTAGGCCAAGTATCCCTCCGTCACGAGAGGAGGCCCGCCCCTGCAGTGGGACTTTAATGGGCTGTTATGATTATGATGAATTACTGCTTAATTTAGAGCTAGATGGGGTAGTGTGAATGTATAAGAAATATAAAATTATGTTTATATTTTCAAGAACAAACCTATAATTATTTTAGGGCTGTAAACTCAATTTTTACAGATACCAATTTATTTTGTTTTAAGCTTCCTAAGACACCGCAAAAGGACAGAGTGGCAACCGCGACCTGTCGATCGATTTGCGCGGTCACAAGGCTGTGTCTACATCAATTTGATGTATTTTGTCTTTGAAATACTAAATAAACATTGAAACTTGTTTTAAATTCATTGAAAGTTTTAAGTTTAATCGTGCTAACCATTAGGGTGTCTTGCAAATAGGTCCCTTGGAAGTGATACTAATATAATTTTTAGTGAGCACTTGTTACGAGCGTCCTTTTGAAAGACCACCTCTCGAATACGAGTATCATCAAGGACAACGTACCAATTATACAATTAATCAGACTACTGGTTGTTTGTTAATAAACATTAAATAAATTCAAAAACATTGGCCTATATCTAACATGTCCTAATATTTCTCTCTGACGAAATGGTTTCGGGTTATATTCACGTTTAGTTCAAAGCTTTGTAATGATAAATGTTAGTATTTTTTTCCAAATAATTTTATATTTAAAAATAAATAATATTTAAAAATAAAATGTTCTGTATAGCGCATATGGAAGAAGTTTAGCATATAAGGTTAGTTTGATGCTAAATGGCGTCCGTGTGGTTATGGAGTAAGAATACAATTACGAGTATGTCACTACCCCATCTCATCCCATAGGTGTCGTAAAAACCGACTAAGGAACTATCATCTTATCGTAATAAAAAAAAGGAAAATTTGAAATTAAACCCTGTACCAATCCGTCTGGCCAGTGCGTCACAAATCTGTATTAACTTTTCTTCACCAGTTTTAAAACAAAGATAAGAAATTTGTTAAAGGAAGGATAATAAAATTAAATTTTTGCAATCTTGAGCGCTGATAGCTCTTGCAATATTGCAGCTAGCAATGCTATGGTTGTATTGCATAAAAATGCAGCCTTTAGCGTGCAATTCAATGCAATACAATTTTAATTTATTTCGTATAAACTACTATAAACTCAGTACACCTGAGGCCACAATTAGAAATACTTACGGGATTAAGATCTCAAACTTTTATACAGTTACTTTATCAGTATTTTTTTCACGTGGCCTGTTTAACTTCGTTCTAGAAAGTTCGTTAAAGTTTTGTCGTGAACCTTTCTATTAAACTCTTTGTAATTAAGTTTCTCTTAAGTATAACTTGGTTTTGAAAGTTCAGAGAATTCATATTGACTGCGACGAAAATTGGTTTGTGATATTATAATATTTGCTTTCATCGCTAATACTGCTTGAGGTTTTGTGTGTCGTGTTACGTTATTATTCTTGGCGAGTATAATTATAAATCTCCGTGTGGTGACGAAGTAAGAATACAATATGTCACCACCCTATCTCATACCAATTATTGAAATATTTTAATCAGAATAGCTTACTGCATAAGGATCAGTATGGCTTTACAAAGGGTTGTTCCACCACTGATGCAGGCGTAGCTTTATTAAAACAAATTTATAATGCTTGGGAGAATTCTTGCAACGCTATAGGTGTATTCTGCGACCTTTCAAAAGCATTTGACTGCGTATGTCATGAAACGCTTGTACACAAACTTAGGCATTACGGTTTGCAGGATTCTTCCTTAGCTCTTCTCTCATCCTACTTGAGTAGTCGGACTCAATATGTTGAAGTTAAAGATTCGAGGTCCTCAGGCTTGCCCGTAACGTTGGGTGTGCCGCAAGGTTCAATTTTGAGTCCATTTCTGTTTTTAGTGTACATTAATGATTTACCTTACCATTTAAAAAACATTTGTGACGTTGTACTGTTCGCTGATGATACATCTTTAATATTTAAAGTTATTAGAAATAGGACGCATTTTGACGAAGTAAACAATGCACTCACAGAAGTAACTAAATGGTTTACTGCTAATAACCTTGTACTTAACCCAAAGAAAACGAAATGTATTAAGTTTGCATTACCAAATGTTAAAAACCTTGGCCCAAGTTTAATTTTAAATGGTGAACTGCTGGAAGCTGTTCAATCCACAATGTTTCTAGGTATAAAAATAGATGAGAAGTTACAATGGGGTGCGCACATATCTTATTTATCAGCGAGGCTCAGCTCAGCTGCTTACGCTGTTAGAAAAGTTAGATATTTGACAGACGTAGATACAGCTAGATTAGTTTACTTCAGCTATTTTCACAGCGTTATGTCATATGGTATACTATTGTGGGGTACAGCTGCCGATATACAAAGTGTATTTATTTTACAGAAAAGAGCTATCCGTGCCATTTATCGGCTTGGAGCACGAGAATCGCTTAGAGAATTATTTAAGGAAATAGGTATCTTAACCGTCGCTTCCCAATTTATTTATAACAGTATATTGCATGTAAGACAGAATATACATTTATATACCAAAAGAAGCGATATTCATACGGTAAATACTAGAAATAAACATAAACTGTGTGTCCCTCATTACCGTTTACACAAAGTACATCAATCGTTTATGGCACTTAGTATACGCCTTTATAACAAAGTACCTGTAGAGATATTAGAATTACCGATTACTTCATTTAAAGAAAAAATTAAAAGTTGTTTAGTAGCCAAAGGATATTACACTCTTGAGAATTATGTTAGTGACCGGGATGCCTGGATTTAAAATAGGTCTATGAATTAGGACTCGCAGAAAAATTTACTTTGGTCGATGTGAAGTAAGCGCGTCCCTCTGCCATTTGTATCTCCCCTAATTGTAGTTTTTTTTGTTGCTCTTATTGTCAGGACTCGTCATGCTCACTATAATGTCATTGCTTGTGGTGGCGTGGAGGCCGGGTCAATCCCTTCCCTACAATATGGCGAGGGGGTTGATGGCTGACCTTTGCGTTATACTCGTGAACGGGTGCTACTTGGGGTGACTGGTCGACCCTGACATTAATAAATTTACATTGTAATACACTTCTGAGTTTTTATTCAAGGGGTCATTTGGCTGAGCGACGTCTTTACTACTGGATAGTTATTTATGAATGTGATTTGGTGCTCCCACTTTTATGTACTACCTACATCACGACGCTACCTTTATAATTGAATAATCCTTGGTTATGGTTATGTATGGTATACAATGGTTGCAGCGCCTAATTACAGTGATCTCCTATGTAAAAATTATGACGTCAAGAAAATGCAGCAGTAGAGTTTGTTGCGCCGCTTCTTCTCTACTAGCGCTTTGGAGGCGGTGGTAAAGTTTTCTAAACTTTGAAATGTTTTTAAATTTAGATTAAGTAATGTTAGATAACGTCAAAAAGATACAATATTATTGTACTACTTTGAATAAATGAATGAAACTGAAACATGGGTGTCGTAAAAATCGACTAAGGGATTATCCGCGAATATTATCTTTACGAAATAAAAAGAAGGAAAACTTGAAATTAAACCCTATACCAATCCCTCTGGCCAGCGTGGTATTAGTAGGCCAAGTATCCCTCCGTCATGGAAAGAGGCCCGTTCCTGCAGTGGGACATTAATGGGCTGTCACCACACAGAGAGTCACTACTATAGACACACGTTATTATCATATCCTTGTAAATTTATTAACTACAGTACTACCCTGCCAACAAAACAGTAACATTTTGACACTCCTATTGTTAATGGATTAATTGCATATACGTCAGACTAAGCTAAAATGTACTAATGGCATAGCTAACTGGTCGTTTAGTCTATAGGATTAAATACAATGCTTCTATTGATTATATTACCCGTACGAGAGCCAGTAGATTTATGGCTATAGGAAACTTATATCCTGCTAGCTAAGCCAACTATGCCGGGAATTTCAATAGATTAACGACCAATAAGCCGGCATAAATATCAGCGTGTAATGAAAATTAATTACTATGATCAAAACAAACGGACTTTGGTATTAATACGTTATTGGATTGTATGTGGCAAATCATTTGTTGCTCATTTTAAATGAATGTAGTTGGTTAGCCGCTTTCTATGTTTCCACAATTATTTTATTAGCACATCTTTCGTGGCTATTATATACGTTAAAGCACCATCTGTATCCGTAATGAAAGATTAAGAATACTTTACACAAAAGAGACTTTTACACAAAACCTTTACCTTTTGGCGTGATTTGTTTTACTTTAAATTATTAGGAATTTTCGTCCTTGTAAGCGAGCATTAATCCGTTTCTATGATAAGAGTATCGACTTTATCTTAAAAGAAGCAAAAGTAGCTAGCTGTACTACGAAGACCCAATAAATAAAACACAAGATATTTGGTTCTGCACTAGAACAGTTACCGAGTTGAAGGAAATTGTCGATATGCCTCTGTACGTGCTGTGAAGAGCGTGCCATCAGGGTAACAAATGCCCAGTCCTGATGATACAACGTAGAACCTAGTGAATACCAATGTTTGACCACTTTTTTTTTTCAGTGGCCTTTAACATCTACGAAAGATGATTTAAACAACAGCCGTGTCAAGTGATTTAGTTTTGGCACTTGCGCTGATGACTAACAAGGCCTATATTATTTTTTTACTAAGTATATATTGTAATTTTTAATACTCTTGTATGAGGTGCAAAATAAATATTTTTTTCTTTCTTTCTTTCTTTCTATATGAGAGCGACAACGCCGGTCGCAACGTCCGCAAACAAATTGTGTTCCAGGTGACGTCAAAGGTTGTGCCATTCGTTGGTGACGCAGATCGCGCTTTTGGGAGAGCAGATCGAACCAGGCACTGTCATGCACGACCACCCCTTCAGATCTCTCCTCTTCAATCTCTTCCTCCAACCGTCACGGTCACCAGAAACTTTTTCCCAGGTGTTCGAGTCAATGTTAAAAGATAACATATCGCGTTTAGCGCTTGACCACATACACCCATGTTTTCGAGCTTCAAACACAGACTTCGACATAGCGTAAAGAAGCATTTGGTCAGACTGGCAAAGTTCCAGCGACTGAATGAAGTCATGTTGTATTTACTCCTATTACCGTATTCGCACTTTCATATTAGTCAGTGTTAATCAAATAAAACATGAATTTGATATTTACATTTTTCTACAAAGTATGCTGCTAATAATCAGCCACAAATACTTTGCCCATTCCTGCAAAATCTTTTTGCAGTTATTACCATTGGAGCGGATAATTAATTTTTGATTTCACATACATACAGGTTAAAAGCTTTCAGTGCTTAGTAATGTTATTTTGTGTTTTATTATATTTATGTCAATTCACAAGCAGTTAGCATTTAAATTGGTTTATTCTGAATGCTATTCACGGAAAGCTCATGTGGATTTGTAGTTAAACAAAGTCTAATTGACTTCCATTTACATTTAGAATGGCTTTTGCTTTGTTTTCTTTTCGATCTCAGGAGAACAAGGTTTTTATTTAATGTGTGTGTGTGTTAAACAGGATTGTCTCATTAAATTGGCAATATAGTACACAAAACAGACGGTTAGTTAAAATTTACGATTGTCTATACCACATGGTGTAGTGATTGTCTATGCTACATGGATCAAACTGGCTCTAGTCTGCTCTCGGCACCTTAAGAAACAAGCTTATAAGTCCTATAACCCCCCAGTTTCACTATCTACTTCTAAACACAATAAATTTGTAGTTCTGTGGTGGACCTAATGGGAAGTACGGTCCTGTAATTAAGGAAACGGATGATTACGGAAGCAATTTATTTTTACATCCATGGCTGAATTTTTTAACATATTATAGCATTCCAAAAAAACGTAATTATATTTTAATTTATAATATATTCAAAAGATTTCGTTACTTCAGTGTGTTTAATATTGAAAAATAATTAAATTCCAACGAAATTATTGTAACGGACAAAATTAATTTGGGCTCCAAAAAAAACGTATTTAGGGCATTCAACGGCTGTCATCGTTTGATAAGGGTCGGTACAATTGTTTTTAGCTTGCATTATTCAATTTAGTCGCAATTCGATTTTGTTCAACAAAAATAAATTACCTACGTAAATAAAAAAACCCCTTTAGAAGAGGAATTTAAGGTAAAGTTTTGTAAGCGAAATAGGTACAGGTAGTATAAAAACAATGCAATTTTCTTCTTACAGAAAAATCGTGTTACAATTTTTCTCAACGCCCCGTGAGAACGCGCTTGAAAATAATAATAACATCGTTCCCCCTGAGGTTAAAGAAAATATAAATGTTCATACAAAAAAAGGGGTTGTTTTCATAGATTTTATGAGGTATACTTAGGTTGAATCTCTTCCATCTTGTTGGTAAGACTAATATATCAGAAGAATGGAAAAAACAGATTTTGTTTGTATCATCCATCAAAATTATGATGGTTTATTATGGCAGTTCAAATTGTCCCACTGAAAGAACGGGAGTCCTGTATTGATGGATATAATCTTAGTCTAGAAAATCAAATATTAAGCTGGCCAGACAGCCTTGTGTAGAAATGGGTTATCATTTGCTTCTTCTGGCTGTGTGAACTTAGAATTATGTGAACTTTACAATAGTCGACTTTTAAAACGTCATTCATTAATCAAGAGAGAATGTGTCACTATCATCATAATAGCCCATTAATGTCCCACTGTAGGGACGGACGGCCTCCCGTGGCGGAGGGATACTTGGCCTACTAATACCACGCTGGCCAGACGGATTGGTATAGGGTTTAATTTCAAGTTTTCCTTCTTTCTATGTAACGGTGATATTCACGTCCCTTAGTCGGTTTCTACGACACCCATAGGATGAGGTGGGGTGGTGACATATTGTATTCTTACTCCGTCATCACGCGGATACTTGTGTCATTATGAAACACAGATATTGAGACACTACCTATACAAAGTTAGTTAGAAAAACCCAAAGTATTTGAAGTGCATTCTTAGGCCTCTTGACAGAACAAGATAAGTATAAGACGCTTGTATTTTATTCTTAATCCATCACCACAAGGACCAGTTACAATTGTTAAACATAATCAAAAATATGTTGACAATATGTACATATTATTGTATACATTTTATCATTATACATTAAATTCAATCTGTTAAGCATACATAATCCCTCAAACAGGGCCTACTTAACGTTTTCTATCCTGTTAATCGTGGGAGACCATGCGTTCGGTACAAAAAAAGAGAATGTTCCGAGTTTATTATTGTGGATTATTAATTTTACTCACAAATTTAAATGTCTATGTAATCTTAAATGCGAGTATTTATTTTATACTGATTAGTGGACAAAACATAGACAAAACTGTTGTGTTAAAGATTCACAAGATGACACACTCATATCATACAATATGTAATCGATATAGCATGTTCCTACTTAAAACTATTGTAAAGCTTTTTTGTGTTATGAAGATAAAAGAAAAAAAAATTACAAGTGATGAAAAAAAACTTCATCAACAATAATTTACATATTTGTAATTAATATCTCTTTACATTAAAAGTTTTTGTAAAAAATACTCTAAAAAACTTTTTAATAAGAAATGCAAAGTGATGGCTACCCTACTCGTTTGAGTCCTTAAGCCGTGAGTGAACATTTCCCCTACGTTCGAAGATAAAACGAAGCCTTCTTACAGCTGTGCTAATATTACTTTGTACATTTAAATTTTACGAAAATGTCAAGTGTTCTGAAGAGTATTTCAATTTTCAAGTACGAACGCCAACTTTGTTGATTTCATTACAGCGAGATTCTTCGAGAATACAGTTTATATAAATATGGTACAATTGTTTTTAAGTATAGATAGGTACTTATTTAAAACAAAAGTGTAGTTACTTTTATTGTTAACTGCCTTAATGGCTAAGCGGTTTATACGCGGCTGCAGTGTAGGAGGTCGCGGCTTTTATTCCAATGCAAAACAATTATTTTTGTGATCTATAAATAATTGTCATAAGCGTGGATGTGCGTTGTGATCATTAAATTCATGTCTGTAAAAGTCGTCACGGTACATGGCTCGGTCCCTGGTGCGGGACTATACTCGATTTGTTTAGGTATTTATCTAAAGGTAAGCAAAAAAAATGACAATTGACAAGAATTTGCTTTTTTTAGAATTTGCTTCGAATATTTAAATTTAGAAAATTAAAAGCTCTTAGTAGAATATTTTTATAACTATACTTTGTTTTACCAAAAAGTTTGTATACTATAATAGCTTTTGTGACGGTTTATACTTTTTTATAGATCCATTAAAAACTTGTTGTAGAACCTTGTAGGTATAACTTTTAATGTTGTTCGTTGCAAAAGAGGTTTACATATTTTCCCAGTAGGTCAACCTAAGTCTTAGCCTGAAGTTTTGTCAATATTTTAACTACAGACGCGATGCACATTTAGACTTTGCAAATATTTTCATATTGACGTTACAATAATAGGGAAGCGATGTAAGTATTTAGCTTATAATAGCTAATAGTAACTTTATACGTAGAATGAAATAATAAGATTTAAAGGTAGGTATTTAGATTGCAAAAACAATTAATATTTTTTTATAAGAAATGTCTTTAAAACAGTAATAATAACACTTATCCAAAATACATTAGATAAACGCTTTGTTCCATAAACTTCTCAAGCCATAAACACATTTGCGAATCTGAAGTATGTACGTATGAAAGTAGTGTGCACAAACTTTCATAGTGGTAGGTACAGTGTATCCCAAATGAATAAACAGTTTGATTAGATTTGAACCTTTCAAAACTATTACCACAAAGTTCTACCTAAATTAATTAAGACTTAATATTAGTAACATAGGTATAAATTAGTTATTGTTTATATGGTACAAGCTATATGATAGGAACATGTAATTGTTAGAACATAGTACTATGTATGTTTCATTTCATGTTGAACTTAGATACAAGTTTCGGGTAGCAAGAGAGGTTTCAAGTAAATATGTATTACAAGCTTTGTTTCCCGACAGATTTCATTATCTGTTTACCTATAGTATGTTAGAATATGAAAATATGTAATGAAAATTTATTTTCTATGCTACACAGAAAAAAAGAAAGAAAATCTGAAATTATTTTAACATTTAGTTTAAGATTGCGTGTGAAATACTGGTGTCTGTAATCACCACTATCACAGAATCAAAAAACCGTCTACTACTGGACGTATTCCCGCCGTCGTCCGGTCCTAAATAGATCGTTCTACTGTGTGAGGGTATCCCAACTCTGCGTTTTTCTGTACGCTCGCCATTCTGGAGCATTAGTGATTCATCGTCTGTCAGTTCTTCAATCTGTACCTACTAGAAATCATTTGTGACATATTACCAGACTTTCCTAAGCTCTAGACAGGTTGAAGCACGGATGGGTGTAACCAGGCCCTAAGGTAAATTACTATTTCTCGTGTGGAGATTATGATATTATATCGTACGTCAGCCTCACAATTTGCCTACAAAAAAAATGTTGCGTACATTTTTAATTAAAGCTTTTTCATGTGTACGTAGATATTATATTATACGTTGACAGGCAGGGATCAATGTTGTAAACGTGTCACTAGATATTAGAGCACCTGGTTGAACGTTAAGCTAGTATTCACAAACAAAAATTGCTGTAGATAAACAATTTTTTAGAATCTAGATTATGCAAAAAGTATTGAAAAAATTTAAACAATGTTTTTTATGTATGTGTTTTGTGTCTGTTCTGTAGTTCGGTTGAAAAGGTTTTGTTGTTGCTATATAATTTTATTTAGTACCTATTCTTTCGGTTTGACTCTTGTTCAATTCAAATCTGTGTGTGCATGAACATGTTGTAAGCATCTGTCTGGTTTTCCCTGTTAATGTTATGCCGCATTTCACAAACTTTGCCTGATTTGCAACTAGCTCTCTAGTCGCAAATTAAGCAAAGTTCTAAAAACATACAAAGGACACAATAAATTATGTAGTACAAAAAGAAAACTTAACTTAATTAGAGTTACTAAAGCGCAAGAGAGATCCTGTTTTATCACATCAACCCTGTATACTCGTACTAAGTGTACATTTTGACTCCGATCACACTGTTTATGTTTAAATCTAACTTATAACATAACAATACGGAAGGGATTAATAAATGATGAGAACGGAAACCGTAAGTACCTATTCAAAGGAAGAACCGCTTGAAAAATCAAATCGCTTCAACAACAAAACTCTACTTCATAGCAAAATACTTAAAAAGATCACTCCTTATCTGATAAGGCAATGGACCTTCAACAGTCTAAATAAAATTTAAAAATTGTTATTATTGAATTTATTTATATTCATCAATTGGCCAAAGAATTAAACTTATTGATTTGTGACAATATTGATTATTATTATATTTAATTATGTAGATATTATGTAAAGTATAAACCTTTTAAGTTGATAATTGAAGTTACTAGATAGAACTACAGAATCTCTTTTGTCGCAAGAACCATTATTTAACTGTTTATTTTCACTCCAAACAGACAGTTTATTTTAAAATCTAAATAACACGGAAGGGATTAAGTAAATGATGAAAACGTAAGTAGCTGCTCAAAGGTCGAACCGCTTGAAGAATCAAATTGCTTCAACAACAAAACTCTACTTCATAGCAAAATACTTTGAAGGATCACTTCTAATCTGATTATATTGAACTCTATAGACCTTAAACAGAATAATTAAACTTGTGGATAGTTTATAAACTTTAAGTAATGTCAAGTATTTACCAGGGTAGGAAGTGAAGCGATTTCAAATTGTAATGTTTGAAACTTAAACTTAACTTACCTTCGAATTTTGTTAGATTAGTTTTTGTTACAGGGCTACATTTTAAAGCCTTAGCGATTAACTAAAGGAATTGATTTCTTTCGCATGGAAGGAAAGTTCCTCTACTAATCTGAGCAGTATCGTTTAGTTAATGTTAAAATTGACGACCTCGGTGGTGGCGCGACGGTATCGCAAGCGGCTGCCGTGCACGAGGTTGTGAGTTCGATCCCCACGCAGGACAATTATTTGTGAGATCCAAAAATTATTTTCCTGAGTCTGAGTGTTATTTGTGTCCGTTAATGATGTTTGTAAAAAGTAACCGCGACACAGGGCATGATCCCTAGTGCGGGAGTTGTCTTTTTGTCAAATAAAAAAAAAAATGTTTTAAAGTTTACTTCTATTGTAATTGTATTGTGTCTTCTTGTATTTTAGGTATTTTACAACGATTAAGGATTTTTAAATTATCCGCTATGGAAAAATATTTTACAAATAACAAAACAATGTAACTGTAATTATTACTTACCTACTCATTCTTACGACGCCATTTCATCATAACAGCCCATCAATGTCCCACTGCAGGGACGAGCCTCCTCCCGTGACGGAGGGATATTTGGCCTACTAATACCATGCTCTGGTGCCTGTTATAGACGTCATTCACCTGTACAACGGGTCACCAGGCCCTCCCTAATTAAGTTTATATTAATCGTGCCAAATTCTAAGAAATAAAAAAAAAGAGACGTAAGAAACATCATTATTTTTAGAACTTTAAGAAATGTAGAGCTTAATTTTTTATTCAGTTTTAATATTGGAAAATATAATAATATAAGAAAATAATAAAGTAGTTAGTTAGTTCTGATTTTATTATAATAAGTAGTGATTATAAAAAAATAAAATCAGAAAATACATAATATAAATATTATAACATTATACCTCGACAAGGTCGGAAAAAGATTGGCAATTCGAATCCAACGCAATAGCTTATGAGACCAATAAATAAATATAAATATTTGTGGGTGTTGAATGCTTTTTGTGTTGAAAAATTCCTTTGATACGCAAAAGCAATTTCTAATACGTGGGTTTAAATAAAGATTATTAATTAGAAATTTTAATAACGTACATATTATTAGAGTAATTAAAGCTTGTAGCTTATAAATAACTGTATATTAGTAAATTAACTAATTAAATTTATAAGTTAACCGCTTTAATATTAACCAAGAACGTTTATTTGTTACAGATAAAAAATGCAAACCCGAAAACGTCAAAAGAAAAGGCGGGTGAAAAGCAGTGTCGTTCGATGGACGTGCCATAGAAAAATGTAACGTATTTCAAAGAAAATAAAGTTTAAAAATGGGTGAAGTTTTGTGGTCTATAATGGGTAAACTAACGAACAAAGATTTGTTGGTAGTGATTTTGTTTTTGTGTATGACAACAGTTTGTGACAGTCAGTGTCCAAAGTTTGCGGAAAAGCCGCTCGAGACGAGAGTTCAAGATGCTTCAATAGTTTTTAGGGCTGTTGTGGTTCAAACACATTATCAGGTGAGTTATTATTTAATCCGTTCTTTATAATAATAAGACTAAAATTACAAAACCTGACTACGTTGTTTTCAAAATAAGTATAGCTTAGATTGCTTTTTACTCGTCACGCTGTAACACTAGTATATAGGCTGTGCTTTTTTCACAAGGAATATAATGTATACTCTCAACATACAAACTGAATTTAAAAAAAACATTCGAAAAAAAATTCTATATGCACTCACGATCTCATGTACCAGCTTCTGACGTAATTACCACCGAAAAACAAAAAATAATCAAGGAAACTAGACGCTAGGTACTTACTACTATATATTTACAGGGACATAATTATTTACTGTAGAAGGAAAACAGACCAAACCAACAAATTAAAAAATTGTAAGGGTATCGAATCCCCGACCTTTCCATATCATCATCTGATGATGAAAATTTGTTTGTCAATTGTTTTGTTTTTTGAAAATTTGAAAAATTTGTTTGACATAGGCCTCCTCCAAGTACTGCTACCCCGTGCGGTCCTGTGCCTCCCTCATCCATCGGCTTCCCGCCTCCATTTCAATCGTGTACAAACCATTTCCCAAAAACATTATACCTCATCGGCTTACTAAACTATGTTCAAACAATTTAAATTTTAATCGTATTATACATAGTTAGCGTAATGTTCGATATCTAAGCCTTACTCGGTATAATAAGTAGTAGTACAAACTTTGTTATAATCCAATAAGTATCGATCGGCGGAATCGCACACACATTCTCTACAGACGATTTAATCTTAGGAAGTGTAAATGTAACTGGTTATTATTAGGGAAGTTTTAATATTCAGTAAGATTTCGTTTGAATATTAAGTAAATTTCACCGTGTGGTGACGGAGTAAGAATACAGTGTCTCACCACCCCATCTCATCCCATGGGTGTCGTAAAAACCGACTAAGGGACTGTTTGTGAATATTATCTTTACGAAATAAAAAGAAGGAAAACTTGAAAAAAAAACCGTATACCAATCAGTCTGGCTAGCGTGGTATTAGTTGGCCAAGTATCCCTCCGTCACGGGAGAAGGGCTGTCCCTGCAGTGGGACATTAAAGGGCTGTTAATGATGAAGTCTCCGTCAAAACGTCTATGATATTTTAGATTAAAATTTAATACGCAACTAAACTTTAAAACCTGGAAAAATACAATAAAATGGACATACGTAACATAATTTTCCTCTTTTCACATGTCTGGTCAAAAGTAAAGAAAAGTAATTACATTTTAACAATTGTCACTAAAATTATTTGTTTAAACATTCATTATCTTTACAGCCGGGACTTTACAACTTAATTATGACGACATCACAGACACGTCCTAAAATTTGACTGCTCAAGACCTTTGAGTTAAAGGGACTCAAACTGTTAGGTCTAATGTAGCATTAAAATGTACTAATTGAAAGCTAACCGTTACGAACCTTGTAATAATTATCTTGAATGCTAAGTAGGTATTAACAAACTACAAATATAAATATTCTAACTAAGCAGAGCTTGTACTATGGATACTAGACAACGGATAAACATACTTTAATACTTTTTTTTGTAAATACATTCATATTATACATAGAAAACACTCAGACCAATGCGAACAATCATGTTCATGCACACAAAAATTTTCATTGAGCGGAATCGAACCCGAGACCTCGTGTAGCAGTCAAGTTATATAACAATTACACCATAGAGGTCGTAGAAAAATACTTATACTAAGGATGTTTTAAATGACGATTAATGAAAAATTGCTTATATTAAATACATGCTTAGGCAGGCATAACTATAGAAAGCAGGAGCATAACAAACTCGTACATCGAAAATACTCATCTATTTAGATGTTATCCACTCAAACGTAAAAATTTTCCGGTTGTACGTCCAAGCCACTATAGTGGCTTCAAAAATTTTCCGGTTGTACGTCCAAGCCACTATAGTGGCTTCTATGACTCGGTTGCTAGAAACGAGTTTTTACCTATGTTTACATTGTTAAAGTTACGTCGACTTGCTACTAGATGGTTCTACGACAAATTATCGATCTATAGATATATTTTCTTTATGAATTGTCATATTAAAAAAAAAGTTATTGACAGTTGAAAACTACTTTGCCAGTTTTTTCTAGTGCTCTGTGTTAAAATGTAAGTATTGTTTTATTTTATTATTATAATGCATTAGTGTTATACATAAAAATAATCCTCAAGATTATTGCTTATAGAATATCTAAAAATGCAATGGTTTGCGAGTCTTTTGTAATATTGTTACTGGACTTGAAATGGACATGTAAAAATTTTTAATGTTGTGTTCAATTTCACAATAAATTACGTTATTTTACTAAGTGTATTGCTAAAATATTTGTTGTAATATGTAGTACAGTTAATTATTACTATTATTGTGTTCTTATCTGAAGAAAATATGACGAATACAATTAATATTTTGGTTGTTTTAAATTTACGGTCGGCCATATTGCTTGTGGGAATGGGTGCTTACGTGTGGGAATGGGTAGATTGTTTAGGATAATTAAGCAACATTGTGCGACCCATTTATTATCTATTTGGTATTAAAATAAAGCTTAAATAACCTACTATAATATGGCAGTAATGATTTAATAGAAATATGATACCATAGATTCGGAAATACTTGTTAAACAAATTTTTTGCCTTAATTTATCGTAGTTTTGCAACTTGTTATTTTTTTTTTTTGAGTTTCGGGCTGATGGTCTACTTTAATTTAAATATACCTAGATGCCTTATAGTTTTAGGTTTATAGTGGAATTTTTATTTTGCTGTAGTTGTAGTAGCTTAGGAGTAATTACATTTTATATCGGCAACGACATGACGCGCGGAACGCAGTTACGGCCCGGACGTTTGACGCTCTAGCGGCCCGCGAGCTCGGACGTTTGAGTGGTTATAACTATTTTAGTTTTTAAATGTTTTTACTTTTTAGGGTTCCGTACCAGTTTTGAAAAAACGGAACCCTTATAGGATCACTTTGTTGTCCGTCCGTCCGTCTGTCCGTCCGTCCGTCCGTCCGTCTGTCTGTCAAGACCATTTATCTCAGGAACGCATGGAGGTATCAAGTTGAAATTTTTACCAAATACTAAGGCTTGTTGCCTCTTAGTGCCGTAAAAAAATCAAAGTGCTAATCCAACGTAATCAAGAGATATAGCCGTTTTTGTCGCAAATTTAGAGGGGTAAAGGCAAAAACCTACAGGGTACTTCCAGTCTACCTACAAACTTGAAATTTGGCATGAAGCAAGGTCTTATTGTACATGTAATAGGAAAATTCCGAAAACCTCAAATTTTTACTTCAATCATATTATATTTTGATTTCATTGAATTTTGGCGGGAAAGCTGAGTCACGTGACCTGTGACGTCATAGAATTTTGGTCACGTGACCCGTGACGTCATACAATTTTGACAGATGAGTCGTGACGTCACAGAATTTTGGCGGGAAAATATTTTTTGACAGTTGAGCCGTGACGTTTTTGAATTTTTGACAGATGAGTCGTGACGTCACAGAATTTTTGACAGATGATTCGTGACGTCACAGAATTTTGGCGGGAAATTATATTTTGACAGGTGATCCGTGACGTTTTTGAATTTTTGACAGATGAGTCGTGACGTCACACAATTTTTGACAGATGATTCGTGACGTCACAGAATTTTGGCGGGAAAATATATTTTGACAGCTGAGCCGGGACGTTTTTGAATTTTTGACAGATGAGTCGTGACGTCACAGAATTTTTAACAGATGATTCGTGACGTCACAGAATTTTGGCGGGAAAATATATTTTGACAGCTGAGCCGTGACGTTTTTGAATTTTTAACAGATATGAGTCGTGACGTCACAGGATTTTTGACAGATGATTTGTGACGTCATATTATTTTGGCGGGAAAATATTTGAAACCTCTGTCACTTTGAGAGCTGTCACTTTTGACAGCTGTCAATTTTGACAGATAGGCGTGACGTCATAGAATTTTTGCCAGATGAGTCGTGACGTCACAGAATTTTGGCGAGAAAATATATTTTGACAGCTTAGTCGTGACGTCATTGAATTTTTGACAGATGAGTCGTGACGTCACATAATTTTTGACAGATCAGTTTTGACGTCATAGTATTTTGGCGGGAAAATATTTATTGACAGCTTAGTCGTGCCGTCATTGAATTTTGGCGGGAAAAATAGTATTTAAACAGCTGAATCCTGACGTTATCACAATTTGGCGGGAAAATAAATAGGTTTGTACGGAACCCTCGGTGCGCGAGTCAGACTCGCACTTGACCGGTTTTTTTTTTGTAACAAAACCTATTGGGACGTGAATAGTTTTTAGCTTTATTTTAGCAACGTATATGCCAATCTGAAAATTAAAAAAAAACCTATATAACCACTTACTCTTTTATTAACCTAACTCGGCACGTTTTTTACAAAAAAAAATTGATAACGATGTAAACAAACCAAAACGTTTGAAAAATTGTTATTCAAACAAGAAAAAGCCTTTCAAATTATATCAGGAAATTGAGGTTAAATCAACAGTTGAAAATTAAAACAAACTTTGAAGTTGTGTTTAATTAAATGCAAATGTAATCGGTGGCAGAAAGCATGAAATATTTCCAATGATTTATGGGCATCGGCCATTTTTTATACCCCGAATCCATATTGGAATGTTTCCTATTCATTTTGAATGAGAAATAAAATATAATTTCTATTGATAAATAAATGTGGACAAAGAAATTCTAGATTTCGTGTTAGTAAAATAAATCAACATTCGTGTTTTAAATTACAATTTGCTCTTAACGTAACTTATTTTATGTTTCCGGATGTTTTTTAAGTCTAAAAATTTACGTTTGGTAAAGTTCTCTTAATTCTGTACTTAGATTGTAGACTGTGGCAACAGGTGAGGAGAGGTTCTCGATGATGAATTAAAGAGACATGTTATCTGTCTTAAGTTCGTTTATTGAATGTAATCATATATTCTTAATACTAAAGTACAATATTATTATATTAGGCTTACTAGCATATTTGACAGAGCGCGTGTAACCTAATTTATAATGTTACTGAGTAATCATTGCGAAATGTGTTTAAGGGTCTATACACACTACAGCTCCCCTGAAAAGAGGTGGCTACACACCCTCCTTTTTTTTTTCATAGTTTTAGTTTTGTTACACGGCTGTGAGAAGTATGCTCTTAAGTGCAAATGTTGCTTAATCTAAGAATTTTAAAAATTACAGTTAGTACAGGGTAAATTATGAAAAATAAAGGAAAATAAAAAAATATTTTTATTACTTATAAAATAATTTAGTATTATTCTTATGCACTAAACATTCATTATTTTTTTTTTTAATTAAAACATTGGGAGCTAAATCTTGTATTACTTCATATGGACCGTTATACAGTTTGTCAAATTTATTTCCGATTTCATTTTTTAATAATAATAAATCTCCTTTCTTATAAACTATTGGGTTACTATTACGATCATACTTTAATTTTCTTATCATTTTATTTTCTAACAAGTTATTCTTAGCATCTAAATGTGCTTTTTGCATTCTATATTTTAATTCTTTATAATAATCATCAAAGTTATACAAAGGTTCTACTTCTAAAGTTAAGTTACTGGGTAATTTACACACTTTACCAAAAACTAATTCAAATGGAGTGTACTGTGTCTCAGAGTGAATGCTTGTATTAAATGAAAAACACCAAAATGGTAACCAATCGCTCCAATCGACTTTGTTATTTTCGCATTGAATTCTAAGATATGCGGCTAAATGTTTATGTGTATTTTCAAGAGCTCCTAAAGTCTCATGATGATATGGCGTAGAACAATGTTTTTCTATGCTTAATAGTTTGCATGTTTCTGTCATGATAGATGACATGAACTCTGTACCTTTGTCGGTTAAAATCTTTCTGGGTACACCGTATCTTAATATAAAATTATTGACGAAACTTCTAGTTACAGATTCCGTATCTTTACGTGGTAAGGGGTATGCTTCAACGTATTTCGTTAAGTTACATTGAATGGTTAAAATATACTTATTACTATAGTTGTCTATGTCTAATGGTCCCATTAAATCTAAACTAATTATTTCGAATGCCGAGTTGGCTGTTGAAGTTATAGTCATTGGTTCTTTAATATTCCTACTTGTATACTTTTGTATTTGACAAGGTTTACAATGTTTGACATAATTTGATACGTCATTGCTCATACTAGTCCAAAAATAATATTTTTTAATATTATTTAACATTCGATTTATACCTGCATGTCCGCTAGTTGGCAAAATGTGAAAGTCATTAAGTATTACTCTTATTTCTTCCTTATCAGTTACTTTTATTATATCTCTAGTAACAAGAAAACGTAAATGGTTTTCAAAATGTTTCCTATTGCTCAATAAACATTTAATATAACTTGCATTGTGCTTATTTTTTATGATTAACAATTCGTTAATATCTACCTTTTGGCATAATTGTACTAAATCCCTCGCTAACACCTCATTGGTTGATAACGATCGGGTATCTAGACATATCGCGCATTGCGATGGCACAAAAATACATGAGCTGTCGTTTGACATAATATTCATTAAATTATTTTTATATTTTCGTATACTATTTTCCTCACAAAATATTAATTCTACTACGTCTTTTGGTTTTTTGAGAATTTCTACTACCGTAGGTTGATCAAGCCTATGGGTCGTAGAGCTCTCAGAAGTCTGTCTATCAGGGTAATCTTCAGTTACTCGTAACTTCTTTGATTGAGCACGGGTTAAGACTGAAACTTTCTTGTCTTGTAATTCTTTTAAATCTTTACACGTCCACAAGATTCGGCTTAATGCGTCTGCAGCTGCATTATTCCGACCTGCAACGTATTCTACTTCAAAGTCGTACTCTTCTAAATATAAACGAAATTTCATCAAACGGCTAGATGGATCTTTAAGGCCAAATAAATAAACTAATGGTCGGTGATCCGTAAAAATCTTAAATTTTCTACCGTAAATGTAAGGTCTAAAATGTTGTACCGCCCAAACTATAGCTAAAAGTTCTAGTTCTATAACTGGGTATCTAGTTTCAGCTGGTTTTAAACTGCGGCTAGCATAAGCAACAGTTTTGCCATTACTATTTGATAAAATAGCGCCTAAACCTATCTTAGATGCGTCTGTGTGCAATTGAAAAATGTTATCTTCGCTAAAATTTGGATAATCTAAAACTGGTGGATTCATTAGGGCTGATTTCAAATTAATAAAAGCAGTTTCGCATTTTTCTGACCATTTAAAAGTGACATTTTTCTTACATAATGCGTTTAAAGGATAAACAATACTCGCAAATGAATGTATAAACTTACGATAATAATTTGCAAACGCGACGAATCGTTTGACTTCGTCGACACATGTTGGTCGGGGAAATGAACTCATTACGGCAATTTTTGCTGGATCAGGAAATATACCATCTGATGTAATTTTATGCCCTAGGTATACAATATCTTTACGTAAGAACTCACATTTTATTGGATTTAGTTTTAAATTAACTTCTCTTAAACGATTTAATACGCTAATAAGATTGGAATTATGCGTTCTAATACTGTTTCCTATGATAATACAATCATCTAAATAAAGAAAACATTTTTCGTAGTTAAGGCCTGACATGGCTACGGTCATCAGTCTTGAGAAGACGCTGGCACTGGTCTTTAAGCCCATAGGACAGCGCTTCATTTGGTACTGTTTACCGGCTGTGAATGCAGTACATTTACGCGAATCTTCATCTAAAGAAAGTTGATACATCTTGTTTAAACAAAATGACGTGTATTTACGCGAATCAGGACTAAGTGACAGTTGATAATAAGATTGAGAAAGATCTAATTTCGAAAAATAAATGCTACCAGATAAAGAATCTAAAATATCTGTTATATTGGGTAACGGAAACTTGTCGTCTTTTATTTTGTTATTTAATTGCCTGTAATCAATTACAAGTCTCCATTTTTTCTCATTTGATCTATCAGCTTTCTTTGGAACCAATAATACAGGACTGGACCATTCTGAGACGGTCTCTTCAATAATATCGTTGTCTAACATTTCTTGAACTTGTTTTGCTATCTCACTTTTTAATGACTGAGGGATCCTATAAGGTTTGACATACACTGGAGTCGAGTTGTCTTTCAAAGTTATGCTATGTTGCATTAAATTTGTAACAGATAGTTTATCTCCTGGTAAATGGAATACATCTGAGTATTTAGCACAGATTTCTTCGATACTAAGTTTTTCCTCTTTGTTCAAATAATTCAAATTAAGTAAATTAAATAAAGTTTTGACTCGTTCAACGTTTTTGTTGTTTTGTTGATTAAAGTGGCAAATATCAAAGCTAGATATTGAGTGAACTTCAACGTTCGATAAGTTAATTGTTATATCTATGTTCTTTGTATTTAAAATTCTGACAGGAATGTAACCTTTTTGCGGTTTTGCAATCATTCCGGCTACAAAAACTCCTTCTTCAATCTCTTTCGCTAAAATGACACTATCTTCTTGTGAAGTACATGGTATATACTTAATTATTTCGCAACGCGGCGGAATAGAGTATAAGTATTTATCTTCTAATGGTGAAAAATGAATGTATACTGTATCACTCAGAGTTGATAATCGTAGTGAATTACTCTCATAGTCAATTAAAGCTTTATAACGCTTAAAAAAATTATCACCTAATATACCATTGCTAGAACATGACATGTTCTTGAAAACATAAAACTTTTGTCGAAAAGTAATACCTTCGTATTTTAAATTCAAGAATAAATATCCTTCGGAAGTTAATTTTCCACTAACACCTTTAATAACAGTGTTATAAACATTTAAATGTTTCATATATTCGCGATTATCGCATAACCACTCGTATTTCAAAACACAGAGGCTAGCGCCGCTATCTACTAATAAAGATATCTTATTATTACTTCCATCTAAATTTAAACTAATTATACTTCTACTATTACAACTAAGTATAAAGTGTTCGTTATTACTCAGTGTGGGCACGAAAAAACTCACTATCCGGTGCATTTTCAGTACGTTCGTTTGTATTATGAACTGTGTTCACTTGGTTGTGCGACGTTTGTGAACGGTTTGTGTACGTACGTGGCGAATGAAATTGCGAATTATGATTAAATGAGGGCCGACGATAGCCGTGGACACCGTGACCACGACCTCGTGAAGGTGGAGGTCCTCCTCTAGCATTGTTAGAATACGGTCTAGGATTATTAAAATTGTTTTTATAACTAAAATTATTTTTAGAGTAATTATAATTATTGTTTGACATACCTCTATTATTACGAAAACGGTGATATTGCGAATGAGAAATTCTCATAACCTGGCGGTCATTGCTTGGTGATAAGCTGTGTTCGTCTAAAGCTGTACGGATAGCTTCCGGAAGGGAAAGAAATTGACGAGATGCTATAATTGTACTGAGGCGAGAGTCGTTCAGTCCGTCGGCAAAACGTTTTATAGCTACCTTTTCGTTGATTGGACGAAGTACTTCATATTTACTGCTATCTCCGTCAGTTTGAGCTATGGTTAGTTTGGCAAATAAATTTTCTAAATCAGAGCCAAAATTTTCAATAGACCTATGTCCTTGACGTGCTGATTGTAACTGAGATAAAAGAGCTACAGCTGATTTTTTGGGGATTAAATAATTACGTATATCTTCTGACAAACTAGACACAGTTATGTAGGTAGGTTTTAATCGGAGCTTTGCACTGGGAGAAAGTCTTGTTTTTAATACGAATTCTATTAATTGTTCTTTGCCTGAGTCGTTTAACATCTTACTGTATAATTCTATACTATCTAATAATTGCATTGTAACCTCTTCTTTACCTGTCATAATAGGAAGCAACGCAATAGCGGATTTTATATCAAAATTCGACATTTTTGTAATATTTTCTGAACTACAACTAGAATCAACGCTAATCAATACCTTAATTTGCTTATATGTTTTATTAATTTCGTCTATCAGATCTTGGATTATGGTTACTTCTTGACTACTTAACTTAGAACTTTCAAATTTACTATTAATCTGTGACACAATACCCTCTAATTTGCTATATTCAGATTTAGCTTCGTTATATTTAGTAAATGCTAAATCGGTTTGACGTTTTTCTGGTCCAAGTTTGACTAAATACTGTTTGAAATACTTTAATTTATCTAATAAGTCTAATAAATCTTGGTGCATGGCTATACAAAAAATTCAAAATTAAAATATTAATACATGACCTACTTGTTACAATTAGCATCGCGGCTATGTTGGCTTGTGTGGAGTGCTGATGTGACGTAATCTGACGCGGTCTGACATGGTGCGTCGCGTGGAGCGCTGGGCAGCAAAGGGTACGATGTGGATAACAGCCTGCTGGTGATGGATGACACGATGTCTTGATTGGGCCGGGCGTTTCCCTGGACACCTCGAACATGGGCCGGGATTTCCCTGGACACCTCCTAGTATGTGGACCGGGCTATACCCTGGATACCATCCTTGTCCCGTACGCTTCTTTCTTGCAATTATTTCTGGTTTATAAAATCGTATGGAAAATAGTCTTCATTTTTCTGTATTTTTTTGGTAAAAGGATGAATGTAGTCTTCGTTGTATCGGTAAATCTTAAGTCTTCATAATGGTATTTTCTTAGTTTTTCTTCATTTGTGCGGCATTGTGTCTTCATAGATTGTTGAAGGCAGGGTCGCCATGTGGCAACAGGTGAGGAGAGGTTCTCGATGATGAATTAAAGAGACATGTTATCTGTCTTAAGTTCGTATATTGAATGTAATCATATATTCTTAATACTAAAGTACAATATTATTATATTAGGCTTACTAGCATATTTGACAGAGCGCGTGTAACCTAATTTATAATGTTACTGAGTAATCATTGCGAAATGTGTTTAAGGGTCTATACACACTACAAGACCGCAATAAGCAGTAATTTTTTATCTATCGCGATATCGTTTTTGCTGTTTTATTTTTAATTAGTTGTAGTCAGAAGATTATAAAAAATGGTAATGTCGAAAATTCATAAGACTATATTATGAGAAAAGACAGTTTTGTTATACCTTAACATAACGCAGTGTGTAAACTAACAATCTTAGGCCTACTACAATGATCAGTCAAAAGTTAACATAAAAAATGTACGCAAAAAACTGTTTAAAAAAGTTTCCAAGAATAATTCTTAACATTCTACAATATAAAAGTACCTACCTACTGTATCATTATCGTATCGTATTAAATACAAACTCCGCAACAAATTGCCTAACAACCTTCCTCGTAGGATGAAGGCGATAACTTGATATAGCTGGCTCTACTTAATTACGTGGAGCGCGGATCGCTTGATAAACGTGTTTAAGTAGGGTCGCATAGTAACAAACATAATACGGGATGTGTTACTCTTGTAGATAATGTGTTTATTAAAAATTGTTCTTCGTATTAGTGTCATTTTGTTTGATAATATTCTTCGTCTTTCGTTTATTAACTGTTGTTTTTTTTTTTTTTTTTTTTAAGAATTTAATGATATGCCTTTAGGGAGACTATGACGGAGCGACATAGTCAAATTTTGACAAAGCTCCTTAAATAAAGAAAAAACAAAAAAGATATGCCTTAAAGCAGTCTAGATTCTTAGCGTTCTATAACTAACTTCTCTGTACTGTAGTATGATAGATATTGTAGAGTAAAGAGATGATATCTTTTTATACCGTAATTTAGCTCATAGATAATATTATTATCTATGAGCTAAATTACGGTATAAAAAGATCTGTAACCTCAAAATAATCTTAAGTCTTGTAATGTTGTCTGTGAAAGTGCTAGAGATTCTTATTTCTTTTGTACTCCAATAAATTCGTCTCACACTGAGAATCAAGCAGTGCGTGTAATATGGTACAAGCTCTATTTAGACAACAAGTTGTAAATTATACCTACCAAATAAATCCCCTTCGGCCGTTTTGGAAACCGAAGTTTGGTAACCAGTTTCCTAAAAGGCTTTTTTTATACTTCTACGTAACTGGTTTCCTAAAAGGCTTTTTTTTACTTATACGTAACTGGTTTCCAAAGAGGAGTTTTTTGTACTTTTACGTAACTACACTCTGGCCACTCTAAAGCCCGATTTACACATCGACATCGTACGAAGTAACACCCTCTCTCGCGTCTCGCCAAAAAATAGGAGGGAGATCTATTCAAATCAACATAACAACTTACTACTTAACTCGCTACTGTACTTGTCGATGTGTAAATAGGTGAAATTTCACAGTAATTTTTCAGAGTATAAAGAACTAATCTCTTCTGTGTGTCCTGGCTAGTAATAGTTTTGAAAGACGTCATCAATCATATAACCACTCGTCTGGCAAGACAAAATGGCGGAAAATTGCACATCTGGCCAACCAATTTTCGGCGTTTTGCCAGTCAGGGGTTTTAAGCTGACCAATGTTTGAAAAAGCAGATTTTCTTTAAATCTAATTGGAATTTAGTATAAGTCCAATAAGATTCTTATAAGCCGATTATCTCCCATTCTAAATGGAAATTTGTATAAATCTAATAAGATTCTTGATAATAAATAAAAAAATATGAACTTTACCTTGCAAAAATCATACCTTGCAAAAAAATTGCTCTTCCGTGTTATGAAAAATAAACCACTTACGAATGTTTTATTACATTGTTGTAACACAATAACAATGAACACTTATTAAACTTCACATAACACCACTCACAATCACAAACAAAGCACAAATACAATTTAAACTTCAATGTTTATATAACGCGTAACACGACTCGCTTAACGTAAACAAATGACTGACAGATTCAAAAATAAATCTGTCATAGCTTTTGTTCCATAGATTAAATGATTTTTATATGAGAGGACTAGAAATATCATGCATAGACGATTTGTAATGAGTAAGGACTAGAACAAATAAGAAATATTTTCTAAATGGCAAGAAAGTAATACGATGTTTTGACCTTGTCAAAACGCCGATTTACGGCGTTTGGCCAGATGGACGTTTTTTTTAGGCGCCGATTTACGGCGCCTTGGCCAGACGAGTGGATAATAAATTTATGATACTCTTGACATTATTTAATGTCAAAAGATAAAACCTAATCTTAGCATTCCATGGATTCTCCGTGAGGGTGCCGGGTCCATCGCGTGATAGAGGACGGAACACTTGCATAACAGCGTCTGGGACTTACGACCCTGATGTAGGTTTAAGGACACAACGCGTTAGCGGTCACCTTCACTGTCTGCTATGTTTCGTCCTCTACCTATCCAAATTTGGTAGGAACCTACGAGCTTACTGAAGTTCTCGGCAGTCCTAGTTCTTTTAATAGGCTGTAGAGTGATTTAGCTGGAGTACACCTCGCACCTATTTCTATTTTTGAATTTTCTGAATTGTGAATCGATAAATCTTTCAATAGATTTCAGACACCCAACCCTAGACTACAAAATTAAATGTTAAATTTCACTTATTAGAGTGGCCATAGTGTAGTTACGTAGAAGTACAAAAAACTCCTCTTTGGAAACCAGTTACGTATAAGTAAAATAAAGCCTTTTAGGAAACCAGTTACGTAGAAGTATAAAAAAAGCCTTTTAGGAAACTGGTTACCAAACTTCGGTTTCCAAAACGGCCGAAATCCAATGCAAACATTTGATGCGTAAGAAAACATTGTCTGTGGTGCAAAAAATACTCAATACTCTTAGTAAAAAAATTTAAAAATCTGCATATGCATTATATAAATTGTCAGCAACAGTAGATATAGAGGCGCTCCTTACTGCTTACTACGGTATAGCAGAAACCCACCTCCGGTATGGAATTATTTTCTGGGGAAATTCTACTGAAAGAGAAACAGCTTTTAAAGCGCAAAAAAGCTGTATAAGGGCTATGTTCAAACTCGAACCGATTGATAGTTGCCTGCCATATTTTAAAAAACATAGAATTTTAACACTACCTTGTTTATACATATTAGAAGTTGCTTTATTTGTAAAATTAAATCCTAATCGATTTACACGTTTGGACGAAGTTGTGCAACGCCAAAGACGAGACAACATGCGTCTTTGTTTGAAGGCTGCTAAAACTGCCCTACTCCGTAAAAGTATATACTGCATGGCCCCAATTATGTATAATAATTTTCCAAAGAGTGTAAGGGAATTACCAATGCCATCATTTAAAAAGGTAATAAAGAATGAATTAATAAGTAAGGCATATTATAATGTCACCGAATTCCTTACTGACAAAAAGTTTTTACAATAAAGAATGTATTAGTTTAGTAAACCTTATTAGTTTCCATTATTAGATTTTATTTTATTTATTAATTAATTTTACTTCTTAATTGACTTTGGTTCTGTACATTTTAAAAAAACTTTAGCAAAGTAACTTTTTAATTTATTTTCCTAACTATAATTATGTTAAATTTTGCATGCCTACAAAAGGTAAAATATAGCTGAACTATATGTTTATTTTTAATATCTATAAATGTATTTTATACCTACCTATATTTGCAAAATAAATAAATATTCTATTCTATTCTATTCAAAGTATGCCGGGTAGCGGCAATGGCATCTTGAGTATGATAGCTATCAGACTGGACTCCGCAATTCTGAGTCGACTCACTGGTCTGCATGTGAGAGGTGCGGCTGGGTGAGTCGACTCGGATTTATTTATTTATTGTTAATAATAAGTGTTAATATTAAGTTAATTTGTTGTTACTAACAAAATAGACTTTGTTGTCTGACATAAACTATTTTTATTTTTTTTTATACTCATACACACAAATAATTATATTCAATAAAAACGGAACCAGAAACATTTACGAAGTCGTCATTTGTACTAAATTATAATAACCACTCGTCTGGCAAGACAAAATGGCGGAAAATTGCACATCTGGCCAACCAATTTCAGGCGTTTTGCCAGGCAGGGGTTTTAAACTGACCAATGTTTGAAAAAGCAGATTTTCTTTAAATCTAATTGGAATTTAGTATAAGTCCAATAAGATTCTTATAAGCCGATTATCTCCCATTCTAAATGGAATTTTGTATAAATCTAATAAGATTCTTGATAATAAATAAAAAAATATGAACTTTACCTTGCAAAAATCATACCTTGCAAAAAAATAGCTCTTCCGTATTATACGAGCTTTAATAGCGTAGAATATTTCATGGAGTATGTATGAGGCATAATGGAGCTTTACTCATCCACAGTCCTTTATTTTATTCGATTTTTTGGTGATAAGCTCGTTTGGATCTTATGGCCAGAAACGGGCTTCTACAATAAAGGAGATAATACTTAGTTTGCTATAGGGTTTTATGCCAAATTGTGTGGAAATAATTATCTGTAATAATTTGCAAAGTTAGCTTTTATGACACTCATGGGATGAGATGGAATAATGAGACCATTTCTGCTTCGTTATAATAAATCTTCTATATAAATAAAACTCAAAGGTGACTGACATAGTGATCTATCAACGCACAGCCCAAACCGCTGGAGGGATCTGGCTGAAATTTGGCATGCAGGTAGATGTAATAACTTAGGCATCCGCTAAGAAAGGAATTTGATGAATTCTACCCCCAAGGGGATAAAATAGGGGATGAAAGTTAGTATGGAACTTTGTCAGTTTCAAACCGATCGGGCTGAGTCTTTTCATGCATATAGCTACTATGACGTTGGCACCCCCTTAGAAAGGACTTTGATAAATTCTACCCCCAAGGGGATAAAATAGGCTATTAAAGTTTGTATGAAACTTTGTCAGTTTCAAACCGATCGGACTGAGACTTTGCATGCATATAGTTACTATGACGTTGGCACCCCCTTAGAAAGAAATTTGATAAATTCTACCCCCAAGGGGATAAAATAGGCGATTAAAGTTTGTATGAAACTTTGTCTGTTTCAAACCGATCGGGCTGAGACTTTGCATGCATATAGCTACTATAACGTTGGCACCCCCTTAGAAAGGACTTTGATAAATTCTACCCCCAAGGGGATAAAATAGGCGATTAAAGTTAGTATGGAACTTTGTCAGTTTCAAACCGATCGGACTGAGACTTTGCATGCAGGTAGATGTAATAACTTAGGCACCCGCTAAGAAAGGAATTTGATGAATTCTACCCCCAAGGGGATAAAATAGGGGATGAAAGTTAGTATGGAACTTTGTCAGTTTCAAACCGATCGGGCTGAGACTTTTCATGCATATAGCTACTATGACGTTGGCATCCCCTTAGAAAGGACTTTGATAAATTCTACCCCCAAGGGGATAAAATAGGCGATTAAAGTTAGTATGAAACTTTGTCAGTTTCAAACCGATCGGACTGAGACTTTGCATGCAGGTAGATGTAATAACTTAGGCATCTGCTAAGAAAGGATTTTGATGAATTCTACCCCCAAGGGAATAAAATAGGGGATGAAAGTTAGTATGAAACTTTGTCAGCTTCAAACCGATCGGGTTGAGACTTTGCATGCATATAGCTACTATGGGGTGCGCCAAAGTACACCTAAAATTTCAACTCCTATAATTATTGGAAGTCCGAAAATGTTCTTCCTAACATTTTTCATCCTAACAATCGCAATTCCTAATTTTTTCAACCGACTTCAAAAAGGAGGAGGTTCTCAATTCGGTTGTATTTTTTTTTTTTTTATTTTTTGTGTTTGTTACCTGATTTCTCGAAAACGGCTAGACCGATTTGAAAAAATTTTTTTTTGTTCGTATCGGTATGCTTCCCATTTGGTCCCATTGTCACCAGATCTGGATCTGGATGAGTGGATCCCAGAGAAATCGAGGGCATCTCTTGAAAATTGTAGGGACGCATTGTGTAAAATCTTGTCATACATGTGCATCTTTGACGTCACTACCAAATAGTCAAGAATTAGAACTGGTCAGATCCTGGAGACCAGAGAGAGTCGAGGGAACACCTTAACGGCATATAGCAGCTACCTTGTGTTTGAGCTTATTTTAATTGTATTGATGAATACTTTACAAAACTTTACACAAACATGATCTGATGATGAAGAAGATTGAGGGTCGAGGCAACTCCTCAACGGTATATAGCAGCTACCTAGTGTTTGGGCTTATTTTATTCGTATTGATGAAAACTTTACAAAACTTGACACAAACATCATCTGATGATGAAGAAGACTGAGGGTCGAGGAAACTTTTTAACGGTATATAGCAGCTACCTAGTGTTTGGGCTTATTTTATTCGCATTGATAAAAGCTTTACACAACTGTACACAAACATAATCTAATGATGAAGAAGATTGAGGGTCAAGGGAACTTTTTAATAGTAAATAGCAGCTACCTAGTGTTTGGGCTTATTTTATTCGTATTGATGAAAACTTTTCACTAACATTATGACTGTAATTGAAGGTATGGTTTAAGACTTAATAATGAAGTTCTTATTTGAATTTAAAATAGGAATTAATACCGGATTATAAATAGACTATAAACAATTTTTTGAATTGCATTTCATTTATTGTAAACTTATTCTTTAGGTACAACAAATTGATAATAATAACTATTATAAGTATTTATTTGATTAATTTTTATGTCAATTTATTTAAATTATCAATTTAGTGTGCATGTCGCATAATAAATTAATAATTTTTATTACTAATTAACCACGCCGAGACGGTGTGGCTACGCTTTTCGATGTTCTCCCTATTTAAAACGTTTTTCATGTAGGTCCTTTTTTGTGAAAGCTGATTCTTACGTTGTTCACTAGTCTCTTTTGAAATGGCATTGGAGGTAGATTTCCTACTTCGAGAATGGCGTTTCTTCCTTTCTTCGGTTGTCATCGAATCGAACCCGTGGCGGGCGCGTCAAGTCTTGTGACCTGTGACGCGCACCAATGAACATACCGCGGCGGCGCCCGCGCTGCACTCCCCGCGCGACCCGACGTTGACCGGTCCGCCCGCTACCGTTCAGTCGCGAGCGAGCGACAGTGCGAGACGTAGACCGACGGCGAATGCACGTTCGCGCACTTCATGCGTACGCAATTAACTCGATCTCTAGATTCTAATTTACATCTTGTTTTCTACTCCTATATACACGTAGTCTAAGCTACGTCTAGCTAATCTACATCTTGTTTTTTATTCTTGTGTAACTTAACTTAACTTCAGTGCTGTGAACTTAACTAACTTAATAACTCTGTATTCTCTTTCATTCTGTGTCATTAAGTAAATAGTCTTGTAAATAACCGTCACGTTTTCTTTATCACCTCTACAGTCTCATACAATCAGCGCTGTCTCATGAGCAGCGCGTTTCGTAGGTCTACCCATATTTAGACAAAATAATGTCCCTGCAGGGACGGGCCTCCTCCACTGACGGAGGGATATTTAGCCTACTAATACCACGCTGGCCAGACGGATTGGTATAGGGTTTAATTTCAAGTTTTCCTTTTGTTTATTTCTCAAAGATAATATTCACGGATAGTCCCTAAGTTGGTTTTTACGACACCCATGGGTTGAGATAAGGTGGTGACATGCATTCTCACTCCGTCACCACACGGATTTATAGAATTGGTATTCACTAAAAATTTGAAAATAAAATTGATTTTTACAAAAAAAAAAAACCGACTTCAAAAACACAAATTGCACTAAAAAGTAAAAAATAATTAGTTGTATTTCGGTTTTACAACATTAAATCAGCCATTCCTTCTACTGAATTTTAATCTAAAGAATAGGTTCTTTTAATTATTGTAAAAAGTATTGTTTAAGATATTTCTTGAAGAGTCTGTAAATATATTGATTTGTAGATTCTTTAAAAGATAATCAAATTATTACAAATAATGTAATATTATTGTTATTTTTGGAGTCGGTGTCAGCCAACGCAATAAGTACGATAAAGTTATACAAAACTTTATGGCCTTTTCTAACACACTCGAATCACTTTAAATGGTTTTTAATTAGATAAATATTGCATTTAAAACAAAAACGGCCGTTTCATTTTCTAATGCGAATTTTAAGTAATTGTTAGTCTTTAGCCTGTGTGTAACATGACTCCATAATGTTTGTTTAAATATTAAGTCAGAAATAAAAAATGGTAGGTATATAAACTATCGTGGCTGACACCGACTCCAAAAATAACAATAATATTACATTATTTGTAATAATTTGATTATCTTTTAAAGAATCTACAAATCAATATATTTACAGACTCTTCAAGAAATATCTTAAACAATACTTTTTACAATAATTAAAAGAACCTATTCTTTAGATTAAAATTCAGTAGAAGGAATGGCTGATTTAATGTTGTAAAACCGAAATACAACTAATTATTTTTTACTTTTTAGTGCAATTTGTGTTTTTGAAGTCGGTTTTTTTTTTTTGTAAAAATCAATTTTATTGTCTCTAATGTTAATAATCCGAAGCATTCAACTTCATAATTTCAGTAGCAATAAACATCTATTATACTATTATTTGTTTTCCTATATTTTCTCATCATAACCATCGTTTATTGTATAATTTAAAGTCATATCTTTTTTGTTTAGATTTTTTTTTATTCATAATAATCAATATTATACATTAATTTTGCGTAACTTTGTTGACAACATGTAGGTATAACATAATATACCAAAGACCAGAGCAAACCCAGAGTCCCGCTCCAATCATTCAGTCAAGGTCCAGAAAAGAAATGGGTCCTATTCATAATTATTGGTTTAGGTTATGGTAGAACTGTGACCCAAGCGCACGAGCCGAGCGAGCGCAGCGAGCGTGCCGCGGCAGCGGCCGACGAAGTGCCAGAACCGAATTGGCCCTTTATTTATTGGTTTAGTTACGGTTACGGTAAACTCTCAGGCCATAAGCATAACCGTGAACGAGTCATGTTTTATGGATTTCATTCATTTAAGACAAAAATATTCTAATAATTTAAAAAAACAATAATTAAAAAAAAAAATGGTAAAAAGTTGTTTTGTAATCACAAGAAAATAAAAACAAACCTTTTTATTATTTTCACTTGGTAAATATTTCTTTCTGAGTATGAGAGAAAATATTATGGTGAAAATGTTTAGAGATAAAAGCGTTATGATAAAAAAACATTAGTAGTTTAAATATATTTACATAACGATATTATTCATAACGATTTTCGAAACATGACTGTTATGAACATCGCCGGTCGCAATACAAATAGTATGAATGAAAACTTTAGGATTTAAAATTTTAGGAAGAGTGATCGTTCGGATTACAAATCGTTAGGAAGAACATTTTCGGATGAAGAACTTTAGGTGAGCCAATATGGACCCAGCTACTATGACGTAGCCACTCCCTTAGAAAGGATTTTGATAAATTCCATGCCTATGGGGATAAAATAGGTAATGAAATTTAGTATGAAACTTTGTCAGTTTCAAACCGATCGGGTTGAGACTTTGCATGCATATAGCTACTATGACGTAGCCACTCTCTTAGAAAGAATTTTGATAAATTCTACGGGATAAAATAGGGAATGAGAGTTTGTATAAATCTTCTTATATTTTCGACTGATTAAACTGAAATTAAAGATTGGAGCTACTATGATGAATTAATGGAGAAGTTGTAGAATGTAATGTATGTCGTCGCTATTGCTGGTGACGGTGCATGTTGGTTTCGTATCTCTTTTATTTAATGTACGGACCACAAGATAGAGCGATGGAGGTGCGTTCAGACATTGTCAGATATGTGGTACGAGGTAGGTACGAGACTGCAACGAAAGTGTTATATTGCAATATAGTGGAAGCCACTACCTATAAGGTATTAACTGGGTGTGCGAAAGGTGCAGTTGTATTAATACAACGATCACGTTCGAAGTCAAACGATTACAGATTGCCCTAAAAGTCTGCTTTGCCATGACAATAAATTAGTCTTACTTTGACTTGAGAGAATATTGCTTCTCTCATGGACTGTATGTTTTATGTTGTTTGCTCACGAGTAAATTCTTCCAATAGCTTAATATATTGGCGCCTAATGACAGATTAGTTATTAAAAATGTTGTGTACAAAGAAGTTATGTAGGCCCCTTATTTTTACACACGCTAAACAAAAAATAAGCCTAATTAATAATAATACTACTGAACGCGAGCGAAGCCGCGGGCAAAAGCTAGTATTATATAAAAGGGAATATTAACGCGGATTTTATTTACCTTTATTTTACTTGACGTTTCGGCACAGGTTGCACTGGCCGTTGTCGCAAGCTAGCTGGTGATGCGAGGTCACAGCTTCGTCTTCGTGATAGATAATATATTATTATCATCTACCCTCGACCGCGACCACGGCCAGTGCAACCTGTGCCGAAACGTCAAGTAAAATAAAGGTAAATAAAATGCGCGTTAATATCCCGTTTATATAATATTTATAGTAAGTTTATCCGTTGCTTATGTAGAGCATAAAGCCATATTACAAGCTCTGCTTGATTCTTAGTGAGAAGAATTAACTAGTCTACAAAAGAAAGGAAAATAAGGCACTTTCACTGACCAAACACTACAAGACTATAATTATATTTTTTTAAGGGTTATAGATCTTTTTGTGTCGTTATTTAGCTCATAAATTAAATATCATCTCTCTGCAACGTACTACAATACATAGGACTGCCGAGAGATTAATTAGGCTCTCTGCTATGTCGCGTTAGTTCCTTCCCAAGCGCCATTGTTAGAATCTTATTAAATTTGGCTAGGTAGAGTATGGATAACAGACAGTAAAAGTGACGCTTTCAAAGGAGGCTTTTCACTCTATATCTAGGTCGTAAGACTAAGACCCATGTAACTCTAAAGTTAGCTTTTATGAGACCCATAGAATTAGATGGAATAATGAGAACATAATATTTCTGCTTCCTTAGTTTTTGAGATCCCATTTAATTTAAATAAATTTTGGAACAATTTGGGTTAAGATGTAAGTAAATATGTATCACATAGCAAGAGGCTTCACATTTCTGTGCGCACATAACTCTATCATAGTTAACGTATGTTTGGTATGCTTTGTCACTATGCTACTGATTATTATACGAGCTTTAATAGCGTAGAATATTTCATGGAGTATGTGTATGAGGCATAATGGAGCTTTACTTATCCACAGTCCTTTGTTTTATTAGATTTTTTGGTGATAAGCTCGTTTGAATCTTATGGTCATAAACGGGATGAAGGAGGTATACTTAGTTTGCTAATACATCTAAAGGGTTTTATACCAAATTGTGTAGAAGTAATATCTGTGATCATTTGCAAAGTTATCTTTTATGACACCCATGGAATGAGATGGAGTAATGACACCATATTCCTGCTTCGTTAGTTTTTGAGATTCTAATTAATTTATCAAAAATATAGAACAATTTGGGTTAAGATGTAAGTAAATAATATGTGGAGAGAGAGGAGAGCAGAGGCTTCAAATTTCTGTGCGCTCATAACTCTATCATAGTTTACGTATGTTTGGTATGCTTTGGCACAATTTTGTTTCAGTATTATGTTGCTGATTATACGAGCTTTAAATAGCGTAGAATATTTCATGAAGTATGTATACGGCGTAATTTTTGTATTTATTTGTAACGTAATATCCCTTCAACTGTAGAGGCCATTTAGCCCTTTCTTAGTAGGCATAATACTCAGACTAAATAAAAAATAAAGACGTAGCGCTGTCAACAAAAAAATGAAGCAGGTTTTGTAAACATGTGAGCTAATTATTCCAAAACCATTTAATAAATGAATAAGCATGTATGTTAGAATCTGGAGTGTTTCCAGACATGGTAGCCCTTATTAAACCTTTACATAAGAAAGGCCCAAAACATGACATTAATTATTAAAGACCCATATTACCAAGTTGTACAAAAATATTTAAAAAGTTATAAATACATAATATGTTATGTGAATTTCTTGAATGTTATTAATCAATTTGGATTACTAAAAAATAAAAGTACCGCACTAGCAATTTTTAAACTATTTCAGGGAATCTGGAAAAACATAAACAAAAGGAAAAGATGTACAGTACAAATGAAACAATCAATAAAAGACATATTGGAAATATCCTTTGGATGTCCATGTTTAAACACACGATGAAGTCCGTTTTGTGTATAACACAAGTCACCATTATCGAAATGTGTCAAACAAACTACGCTGCGCGCCTTAGGATTCCATGATTTATCATTCCGGCTAAGTCGAATGACTTCAATCCACTTCTCTGCTACAATCTTATTTCGACTAGGAAACCTTAAAAATGTATATGTTCTCTTTAAACAACTCCCGCATTTAGATCAATTCTTGATATGGTACCGATTTCGGTAACAATCCTAATACGAGCACAAGCAAAACGAACGTTTTCCTATACTTAGTTTTATTCTAAAACAAGAGACTCTGACATGAGGCTTGTCAAAAAAAGATGATGAAAAATACGGCAATGGATTTTCTTGTAAATATTTTATTACGATAAAAGAGAATATAAGAGAAAATGCACTGCCATATTTTTCTTTTATTTTTTATTTATATACCTAATGTTACCTTTTCTATTACTTACAAGTACTTACCCTATAAACAGGGAAATTTCTGACGCTTACTAGTGCCAACACTTGTTGAAGTTTTGTGTTCCAGGCCGTCATCATAAGTCAATAATATTAATAATTAAAATTATGAGTTTTTATATTTACTTACGTATGATATGTGATTCCATCTGGCTTTTTATTTTTTGAAGAATTGTTTTTGCACCCTTCTACGTCACAATTAGGCATTTTCCAGAATAAATAATTAAAAATGTTTATATGTCATACTCTATTGACAAACTAGCGCCAACTGACTGATAAGGCGTAGTTTGGGTAGTAAATGTGTGCGTGTGAACTTGTACGTATAGAGCGAGGCGTAGTTTTGAATACTTCAATCGAGTGTTCGCAGCGCTACGTCTTTATTTTTTATTTGGTCTGAGGCATAATAGTGTGTGACATTTTTTTGAAATATATCTCTTGGCTTTATTCTTCCGAAAGAATTTTTATAATACCACTATTTATAAAGCATTTAGATATGTCAAGATAACTGTGTAAAAAATAAAATAAAGAGTTAATAAATAGCACTTGTAACCGACGCGCATGTATGACTCGTTTAATGAATGTGGATGAGGCCCAATCTGTTTGCCAGGATCGTGACAAGTGGCGTTCTGTCGTCTCTGCCTACCCCGGACGGGATAAGGCGTCAGTTTATGAATGTATGTATGAGTTAACCGTATAGGTTTCTTAACCAAAAGGCCGTCTAGGTTTGTATACCATTGTTTGATTGCATTATCCTTACAAAAAAGAAATGTACGCTAAACCTGTCTTTGATCAGATTGATAAACAAAGCTTGCCAAGTTACTTTCCATATTTAAAATTGTGGTTAACAAAAGAGATAGCAAAACTCTCTTATAATGATGCATTCGTTAACATAAAACATAATGTAAATCAAGAACATTCTCTTTTATATTCTTCTTTGTCGAAAAAGTAAACAATCTCAAAATGTTTCTTATTAAGTAAACAAACCAGCATAAACAGAAATATGAATTAAACAATACCCAGTCATTAATTTAAATGGTTTTAACCCTCCGAAGCTTAGTACGAAGTCGATTTCCAAATGCAATTTAGTATAAATTGTAAGCCCATGGAAGTTGCTTTGAGCTCTTGTTGAAGATTATTGTTTGATTTATTAATATTAAAATTCATTTACTGTTATTTTGTGGAGTTTCTATTAATTGAAATGATAATTTCATCATAACAGCCCATTAATGTCCCACTGCAGGGACTGGCCTCCTCCCGTGGAGGAAGGATACTTGGCCTACTAATACCAAGCTGGCCAAACGGATTGGTATAGGTTTTAATTTCAAGCTTTTTAATAAAGATAATATTCACGAATAGTCCTTTAGCCAGTTTCTACGACACCCTGGGATGAGATGGATTGGTGACGTATTGTATTCTTACTCCGTCACCACACGTATACCATAATTGAAAAGAAAATTTATAGTAACGTAAGGTTTTTAAATAGAACATTATTTATAGATTAGACAGCGACTAGGCTTTAGCATTTCTGGCGTCCATGAGCGGCGGCGGCTACCTCGTCTGCCATTTAATTTATTCAACTCGTTATTTGTGTACTTTTATTTTGAATATTTTGACGATCTCTGTGGCGTAGTGGATATATAACATGACTGCTGCGCAGACGTCTCAGGTTCGCTTCCCGCTGAATGCAAATTTTTGTGTGTCCGATTATTCAGTCATCATAACAGCCCATTAATGTCCCACTGCAGGGACAGGCCTCCTCCCGTGACGGAGTGATACTTAGCCTACTAATACCACGCTAGCCGTCTGGCTCGTCTGGATTGATATAGTGTTTAATGTTAAATTTTCCTTCTTTTTATGTAAAGTTAATATTCACAGATAGTCCCTTAGTCAGTTTCTACGACACCCATGGGATGAGATAGGGTGGTGACATATTGTATTCTTACTCCGTCACCACAATGAAAAGATTTGATCAATAATGAAAAACTAACTTAGATCACCAATATTTTTTTGTAAAAGAAAGTCTCGCCTGGGTACCAGCGAAATGGTTATGTCGCTTTCCCGTAGGCCAAGCTACCGAAAAAATCATCCACCATTTTCGGATAAGCAATAAGTTTCCGGGAATAAAACTCAGGATCCCCAAATTTTGCTTTTCTCTTCCGAGAGTCTCACATTCGTCGAAGTGACAGTCCCATACAAAAACAATTTATATTTACAACTAACATTTTGACATTAATGTTACATTTTATAACAGTAATAAACTCTTAACGTCCGAGATATCTTTACAGAGCACTCGCAAATAAGCCACAAATTATTCCTCACAGATTCACTCATCGCCATCTAGTCCCAAACTAAGCAAAGCTTGTACTATGGGTGCTAGACAACGGATAAACATACTTTAATACTTTTTTTATTTCAAACACATACACATTATACATAGAAAACACCCAGACCAATGCAAACAATCATGTTCATGCACACAAATATTTGCATTGAGCGGGATTCGAACGAGACCTCTGCGGTAGTAGTCATGTCGTATAACCACTACGCCACAGAGGTCGAGGTCGTCATTTATAACAGTAATAAACTCTTACCGTCTTATTACAAAAAACTAAATAAAACTCAGTTTAAACCAGGTTCAGCTAGCACAGGCTTAATTTTTAAACTGCAGTCTAAATGTCACCGTATTACAAAACATAAATAAACCGTGGCTTTCATAGAACAGCAATTAGACCCTAGCTTAAATAAACAGTCACAGATTATTCAAAATATTGCTTGATCATTCATTACATCATTCGATTATAACGTTCCGTACTACTCGAGGGAAAGCTTATTGCTAAAAAATTGATAAATGTAATTACATATCAGCAATGAAATGATAATAATTTATATATTTAGTATAAATATATAACATTGGTTATTAATGATTACCATTTATTATTCTAGGGCCCTGAAATAATAAGCATTTTCATAACTCGCAATGTTAAATATATAAGACGTAGAACGGAACAAAATAAAGAAATATCATCATTAGGTACTTATTCGGGCATCATTTGAAATACGAGTAAGATGTCAACAATATGAAAATAGTTTGTATGTGATATGGTAATCGTTGTAGGTAAAACAAAAATACGTTTTAAGTAGTTTAAAGTTTGCTCTTTTCTCAACCGATTAAGTAGGTTTTTAGTTGTTTTGTGTAGGTGTTGTTGTGGCCCAGCTTTGTAATGCGCAAACCTTGAATTTCAGGGGAACAAAGTACATCCCCGAGGGTCGTGTGATATTATCTACCAATAACTCCAAAATATTTTTAGTACTTAATACGTTTTCTAAATCTATATTTTTTTCTAAAATCTTTGGATAATTCTATAAAAGGATCAACACGAACAAGCTCACTACTGGGTCTTCGTCTTTCTAAAAGTTCAATATCTTCAATATACATTAAATGTACCATGTCGATATCCATTTTGAAACAAATCAACAATATTATAATATTAACACATTACCAATAGCAACGCTAACCTCAAAACAACAACTTTGACAGAACTGTATGTATTTAGACCATGGTCTATAGTTTAAACTAGGGGTCGAGTAGGTTTATCTTTAAACCTGATATTACGCCATGGTTTAGTGTTAAAACTGATTTTGTAATAACAAATTTCAAAAACAGTGGTTTTGTGACGTAATAAACCGTGTTTTATAGTTAGACCGTATTTTGTAATATGGCCGTTAACGTCCGAGATATCTTTACAGAGCACTCGCTTATAAGCCACAAATTAGGTTAAACATTCTCTTGGCTAAGATATAGAGTTACGTAAAGGAAAATAACAGTATAAGTGTAGTTTATCTATACTCATATTATTTAATTGAATAGCTTGTTTATATACAAATCAAATCAAATAATTTTATTTGTGAATCATGGGTCATATATAGGTCTTATTATACATAAAATATTGTTCATACCATGATACAATCTTATATTCTCGAATAATATAGACAGGGATGAAGTTATTTGGTTAAAGATACTAGGATACTGGATTAGTTGTTCATTGCATCAGAGGTGTAACCTACGAAAAAGCAGATTTACATCCCGTGTCGAATGATATTGAAAATCATTTTATTTTTTCTTTCATTAGAATTATACAATGTCTTTAAACGCGAAGATCTTACCAGATTTCGCCGGTTCCTATTTTAAATTTATGCGTTTTTATTCTATCAAAAACCATTATACAAAATACTGTAAAAGCAATCTCATGACGCTTGCCTTCCAATATTTGCGGGAGGTTTGTATTTTCAAGCAGGTTGTAATATAAAAATTAATTAAAGAATATTATTGTGTCATATTGTTCGTTTTCAATTAAGTAATAGACCTACAATTTTTGCTTTCTGTTACAATAAAATAAACGATAACTTTTTATTTTCATTTAAACATATTTATTTGTACAGAACAAATTAAACAAGCCAAGGTAGTTTTTTATATTTTTGTAGGTCGCTTATAACCATTATAGACTTCTTTATTATTATTATTTTTGAAAAGTTTGTTTTTCTCAGCTTTTGGCTGGTTTTTTCTACATTTACGGGCATTAACCAAGTAAATGCAGAGTGTAATGTGTGAATTTTTAGGTTGTCACTGTGTTTTCTTCCAGAGACATAAACTTTCGAACTATCCTACATGTGTTTAATATAGCTGTTTTCTGTAGTGTGATGTATAATGAATTCTTTAACTGTAGTAATGTAATGCTATGATGGAGATGTTTGGGAATTATACCTGTAGTGGAAAGTACTATTGGGACAACATAAACCTTGTCTTGTCTCCATATTCTAGTTACTTCGTCTTTAAGTTCTGCATATCGTCCCTTAGCTAACAACACCGCTCAAGTCGAAAATTGGTGGTTTTTACATTTTAATGCCATTGGATGAAGCTGCTCATTGCGCGTCGAACCATTGGTCTCATGAAATAGATATCAGCCAATCAGAAGCCGTTATTCAAAAAATAGTGACAGCGCTCAAGTCGGTTGGCGTCGCAACACCGCACAAGTCCTTAGTTTGTCATACTATTCGCACGAAAATACTTCCCGTTCCGTGATTATTAAATTTTTATGCGAATTTTATGGCTGAAAGGTCTATGCAAGAAGTTTAAATAGAAGATTAAGAGGTAAGCTATAATATAATAAAGTAATGTTTATTGATTTATTCGTATTAATTTAGAATTAATTGCCAGAGCTAGAAAAGGACTGACTACGAATAAAAGACAAAACATCCAATTTGTTAAGGAAGGTACTACTAAAAAGACCACCTACAAGTCTTTTTCAGTCCTGAGTCCGGCAGACGATTGGACTCTACTGGTTGACACGTATGAAACACACTACAAAATCCCGGAGGATATCTGCGTGTAGCCGTTGAGACCAGACATATTTCTCTACTCAAAATTGAAAAAGCGTGTAGTACTTATTGAGCTCACGGTACCGTGGGAAACTAACATCCCTAAAGACCACGCAATTAAGACAAACAAATACTTTGACTTGACAAATGAGATAACCAGAAATGGCTATAGGGTTACTCTGTATGCCGTGGAAATAGGTGCGAGTGGTACACCAGCTAAATCCCTCTACAATCTATTAAAAGAACTAGGACTGCAGAGAACTTCAGTAAGCTCTCTACTATCACGAATGTCCAAAACGGCATTGTTAGGCTCCTACCAAATTTGGATAGGTAGAGGAAGGAACATAGCAGACAGTGAAGGTGACCGCTAACGCGTTGTAAGGGAGCCTCCTTAAACCTACATCTGGGTCGTAAGTCCCAGACGCTGTTATGCAAGTGTTCCGTCCTTTATCACGCGATGGACCCGGCACCCGCACGGAGAATCCATGGAATGCTAAGATTAGATCTTATTAAAACTTGACTGCTCGGAGAGTCGGGATGACCCTGGAATGACAGGTGACAGCTGCAATAGACACATTACCAGTGGAAAGACAGTCGACTGCTGGAAAGACAGCCGAGAGCAAGGGCCTAGCAAGCCCTTGCTCAAGAGTTAACGCGCTAAAAGTCCACAAAAGAAAAATACCCCTAGGACAGTCCGAATGGGAGGGGGGGGGGGGCGAAAGAATTGTTCACAGATAGATTCTCAAAACGACAAAGGCAAGAAAAAGAACTTGATATGCCCCACGTGCGGGAAAACGTACAAAATAAGAGCCTGGTTTTTTAAACACTTAAAAACACAAACATGATGGTGTGGAAGCCGGACAGTCATCTGTAAGTCTAGAGATATTGATACGAATAAATGAATATAAATATAAAGAATGATATTTTTTTTTAAATATTTTTAAATAAATTTTTTTTTTGCAAATCATCTTTTAATACCTTCATCCCTTACATTTCCCCAAACAACACCGCCTAAATCTAATAAAAAATCTGCCAACACTGCTCAAGTCATAGAATAAAAGTTAAAATAAAAAAAATCGTTAAAATAAGTATATATATAATTATTTCTTAACCTATAACTAGCGTATGTATTAAGTGGCAATAGTAAAAAACCACAGATATTTTAGTTTTAAGATAGTTTAGTTTTAGTTAAATAGACAGTTTTATTCGTCTCCTGTAAAGTTGGTAAAAATGACTTAAGCGGTGTTGTAAGCTAAGGGACGATATTTGGATATTTTTTCTGTAATTGTTTTTTGTATGTTATGGGTATTGGGTACGGCAATATCTATAAGGTAAGTGGTTTTAGTGATTTTGTCCTGTAGAGTAATATCTGGTCTATTGTAGTGAATGGTCCTGTCTGTAAGTATAGCACGATCGTAGTATAATTTATGAGTTGTATTTTCTAATATTGTTTGTGGAGTGTATTTGTAGTATGGTGTGTTTGATTCTTGTATAAGGTTGTGTTTGATTGCAAGTTTTTGATGAATTATGTTAGCGATTTGATTGTGTCTGTGTGTATAATCAGTTTGTGTAAGAGTAGTGCATGCGCCGGTTATGTGTTGGATTGTTTCTGACTGTGTGTGACACTTACGACATTTATCATTTCCGATTGATGGGTCTTTAATTATATACTTTCTATAGTTTTTAGTGTTTATGATTTGGTCTTGTATAGCTATAATAAATCCTTCTATTATTATTATTATTATTATTATTTGATACACTAGCAGCTACTAGCTCTTTAGTCTATAACACTCGGTTAACAGTGAGATGAATAATAATTTTGTTTCTATTATTTTTGTTTTGCAAGTAAAAGTTTGTTAAAGCATTCATGAATATTTTATTTCACGTAAAAAAATAATATAACATAACAAAAAATACCTACATCATCTCTAACATAATTTCAATATTTAGCGTTTAATTCAACCTGGGTCCCGATTAACGAAGGATGTCTATTTGATCGCAAACATCGAAGAGTTAACTCTACTAAGCTTACAGTCCAGACGTCGAAGACCTGAGCTTAACCGATGTGACTTTATTGAGTGATAAAATCCAAAATACTAAATAAAATCTTTAGCCAAAAATTCGCAGTTAAAACACGTATAATGGATCAGTTAGTCTAGTTAATACTAGGGACGGTGATTACGACTCCTAATTACGAACCCTAATTTGCCAATTTAAGACCCCATTGAAAACAGAACCGACCCTGTGGCGTTTAGTACGGGGTCCCTTTGAATTGTGTTATTTATTTGATGGCTTTGTTCAACGCTCGGCTTATCTCAAGCAGTTTTAATAAATAAATTGAATTTGTAATTTATGTACCTGTTTTTCTTTTATAAAAGAAGAAATGTTTGTTTTGCGAAATATAATTTTTCAATTTAAATACGCCAACCTAATCAAATTAATGATTTTTAGGTAAAAATGCTTAACCTTTAACTGGTGACATGGTTATTATGTAACGTAACTGGTGACGTGCGGTCTGAGAAGCCGCTGCAGTGTTTGGTCTATAACATGGAAATTAAGTATGGTAGCTTATAGTATTTAAAAATAGTATAATCAACTATTACTGATTAAAATAAAACAAATAAGTTTACTCTAAATATAACTTTTATAAGGAACTTGGCATCACAGCTATAAGTAATAAGCGTCAATTTGTGTGTGTCTTGCATTGAAAGACTTTAAGTTGTTCTTCCATTAGCTGTTGTAATGCCTGCTCAGTGGCATTGTATATTGTATATTGGAAATTTGTTGCAGTTTCTGGTGTTGTTTATGTATTATGTTTTTGTGTATACTGTGTTTATAATAATAATGTTTGTTGTATTTGTACATGAATTTTATTTGACTTTATAGAATAAGCTCAATAAGGTAGAACGACGTGGCAAGTGACACGTGCAACTACGTGTCCATACGTGTCAGTCAACTTCAGTCAAGTGTCAACCCGTTGTCACTGTCACTGTCGTTCATTTGAATGTGTTTGTGACGTACCTTAGTACTAAGTCTTGTTTGTGTTTTTTGTCCTCTCTGTTTTTGTTTTTTAAAAAAAGCTGTATTGATTTATTAAAATTTTTAAGTTTACAACCAAAAAAAATAAATAATAACGGGGCCCTGCCAGAATACCAGCGCTACTACGGTTAACAAGTCGTAGTAGCAAAATGCTGAGGCAAGGTCCTTTTGGCCAATTTTATGTGTGTGTAGTTACTATTTGTTTTTTTTTTCTTGATTCTTGTGTCTGTGTAATATTTTTTTTTCTAAATTTTTTGTCTTTTTCATTTAATGTATGTGACTTTTATTGGCCAATAAATAATTTTTCTTTCTTTCTTTCTAATATTTTTAATCAACCAAACATAGATGAGATCAATAATTAGTAATAAAAAAATTAAAATTCAACATTTTAATTAAAAAACACTTTTTATTATAAAGATTAGATAGTAATTAACTAAAAAAAAATTGAACTGAAATAAAAAAATAGAATTGACAAAATTGACAGTGGCCAAACTTATGTCATCTTAGTAGAGGTTCATCTCCACTATTACTTCCGGAAGACCGTTTGTCCTAAGTTGACTTCTGGCTCACAGTGTGGTGTCTTACTGGATCGTCATCTTTAGAATTACTTGGTTCCGTTTTCGAGTTATGATCACTTTGCTCCGGGTGTAAATTTTCGGGAACGTTTTCGGCTTCCGAACCACTTAAATCTTCCTGTACCAACCATTCCTCAATTTAATATTGTGTTCTAGTGCTTGGCACTACTCCCGACTCCCTGCCCCTCTTTTTTTAATGTTCACGGTTGTCCATGTTGTAGTAATAACTGTAAAAATAAGAAGAAAGCAAATAATGAAAATTTTTACATTTAGTTACGTAAATGGTGACATCGTGCCTGAGAGGCCGCTGCCGAACTTTAAATCAATGTAACTTACCTATTTGGGTCCGTGCGATGCAACTTTCTTCCTCTATGTCGTAAATGAGACTAAACTTGAAGGTACTCGGGAGTATAAACAAATGAAGCACGGGGAAGGGGGTGTAATGACGAATCACTGACGCTGCTCGGCCTGTGAGACCGCATGTCACCAGTTAAAGGTTAACCTGGATTAAAAAAGACGAAGACGCTAAATAGGCATTTCTGAGAAATTAGTCTAAGATCTCTAAGGGACCGTTCATATTTGACGGACAATGCGTAGCGTATTGGGAAACGTAATAGAAACTGTATGTTCGACGCACTAACGTATCATCGGTTAAGTGTGAACGGTCAAGTGTTTTTCTATACATTTGTCTGTTCTGGCGTTACGCGACCGATAATACGCGACGCATGTTCCGTCAGATATGAACCTTCCCTTAGATCTTAGATTTGGTAAGCTGTATTAATAAGCATTTAAAATTAGATTTAATAATAATTGAGACCATAATAAGAATTATGAATTAAAGAAGAATATTTTTAACCTAAAGAATCATACTTTTATATTATAAATGCGAAAGCTTGTGAGGGTGGATGGATGTTTGTTACTCTTTCACGCAAAAACGGCTAAATGGATTTTGATGAAATTGGAATATAGGTAGTTTAGGATGTTGAATGACATATAAACTATCTATAAAACGCGGGGGAAGCCGCGCCCATCAGCTAGTAATATCATAAATAGTTCTGGTCATATATATGGTCTTGCGCGGGATTAGAAACTGCGATCTTGTTTCAGTTTCAGTTTCTTTATTTTTCAACATAATGTTACAAAATAACAGCTTATTGACGTCAGTTTAAAACTACTTAGTCTAAGTTTACATATTAAAAGTTTTCCAAACTTTACCACCGCTTCCAAGGCGCTAGTAGAGAAGAAGCGGCGTAACAAACTCTAAAGCAGCATTTTTTAGACGTCTCTATAATTTTACAACAATTTTGTAACTGTAACAAAGCGCTGCAACCATTGTATACCATATAAAAACTAAGGATTGCACTAAAGGATCAATATACATTTTTAAATATCTTAAACTAGAAGATTCGCCCTGTACACACAAAAGTGGGAGCACCAAATCACATTTATAAAGTTTTCTAGTAATAAAAACGTCGCTCAACTAAATTATCCCCTAGATAAATAAGTGGTGTACCAAAAATGAAAATTACTTAATGTCAGGATCGACCAGTCACCCCAAGTAGCACCCGTTCACGAGTATAACGCAAAGGCCAGCCATCAACCCCCTCGCCATATCGTAGGGAAGGGATTGACCCGGCCTCCACGCCACCACAAACAATGACATTATAGTGAGCATGACAAGTCCTGACAATAGTAATAGATGAAAAATAAATACAATTTGGGGAAACACAAATAGCAGAGGGACGCCCTTACCTAACATCGACCAAAGTAAATTTCTGCGAGTCCTAACTCTTAAATCAAATGTGGACGAGTGTACATTTGTTTGTGTAAAATTGAAATAAGTATATAAACAAAACATTAAGTTAAAATATCATACGAAAAAAAACGTATTGTAATGTACCTAATACAACTTATGCCATTATTATTAATGGCACATTATGGGAGACCTGCACCAAGCCAAACACTCTTATCTTTAAGGTAATCGTCTGTCCTGTAGTATGCTTTTTTACATAAAGTGGTCTTAACATAGGTTTTAAATTTATTGTCAGGCATACCAAGGACCGACTCAGGCAGCTTATTATAAAAGCGTATACAGTCGCCTTTAAAAGAATCACTAACCTTACTAAGTCGATAGCTCGGAAGGAGCAGTTTATTTTTATTACGCAAATTTCTGTCTGTGATATCACTTACTTTTGTGAATTTATTTATATTCTTCCTGACATACAGTATGTTTTCTAATATATATTGAGACGCTACGGTTAAAATATTTATGTCTTTAAAACGTTCCCTGAGAGAGTCTTTCCTGCCTAAACAATAAATAGCACGTATTGCCCTTTTCTGTAATATAAAAATTGTTTCTAAATCTGCTGCATTACCCCAAAGTAGTATACCATAGGACATCAAACTATGGAAGTAACTAAAGTATACCAACCTTGCTGTTCCTACATCTGTCAACTGCCTAATCCGTCTAACAGCAAAAGCAGCAGAGCTAAGCTTATTGGCTAAACCAGTGATATGATCACCCCATTGCAATTTACAATCTATTGTAATTCCTAGAAAATTAGTACTTTGTACAAATTCCAACCTATGCCCCTCCAGCATGACATCAACATGTGCTTGCCTTACATTAGGCAGTGTAAACCTTATACATTTGGTCTTTCCAGCATTCAACAATAGATTGTTTGCAGAAAACCAATTTGAAATGGCATTCAGAATATTGTTAACTTTATTTGCATTTGCAGTACGCCTAGCCACTTTGAAAATTATCGATGTATCATCGGCAAACAAAACGATGCCAGCTTGTGCTTCTATCATATAAGGCAAGTCATTGACATAAACTAAGAAGAGAAAAGGCCCTAGAATTGATCCTTGCGGTACGCCTATTTTTACGTTTGTCCCATTTGATTTAATGCCTTTTACATCTACCGTTTGAAGCCTATCTGTTAAGTATGATTTTAACAATTCTATTGATTTTTGGTCAAAACCATAACGACGTAGCTTGAACAAAAGTGTTTGATGGTCAACACAATCAAATGCCTTAGAAAGATCACAGAATACTCCAATAGCATCCTGCGAACCCTCCCAAGCGTCGTAAACCAGGCTAACTAGAGCCACTCCCGCATCGGTGGTAGATTTCCCGCCAGTAAAGCCATATTGTTGGCTATGGAAAAGATTATTGGTCTTAAAGTGCAGTAGCATTTGATTGAGCATCACTCTTTCAAACACCTTACTCAAAGCTGGCAAAATAGAGATGGGGCGGTAATTTCCAAGTTCTGCCTTAGATCCCTTCTTAAATAATGGTATAAGTCTACTATGTTTCATTAAGTCAGGAAAAGTACCATTGTCTATACATTCGTTAAATATGAGTGCCAAATCAGGTGCAATGATATCAATAACATGACTAAGTAAGCTAACTGACATGCCCCAGTAATCCTCAGACTTCTTCATTTTAAGATGTTTATATGCTCCTAGGATGTCACCAAAATCTATATGTTTAAAGTTAAATTTAGAAGCAAAACTAATATTATTATCTAGAAGGGCTACAGCACTGTGAGCGCAAGAGTTGATTGAAGAAGTCAGTTTAAAAGGAATATTGGCAAAATAATCTTCAAAAGCATTTACAATATCTTTAGGAGAGGTAATACTCTTATTTTCTAATTTAATTCGAGTAACACTATCCCTCATTTTACATTTACCAGACTCTTTATTAATAACTTTCCAAGTCTCCTTCATTTTATTAGGGGCTCTAATTATTTTCCTTTTGATGTGAATGGCCTTTGCCTGCTCACATACTTTCCTAAATATCCTAGAGTAATTCCTAACGTATTCACTAAAACCACTATCTAATCTGTACTGTTTCTGTGCATATAAGTCAAACAGCTTTCGCCTACTTTTATAAATACCTACAGTAGCCCATTCACTGAATCTAGATTTAGTGTTATGCTTTTGATATTGTTGTTTGAATGTATTTGAAAAAGCATTTGATATTGTACTAAACAAACAATTATAGTGGACTTCAGGATCATTACCTGTATAATCTATAGCTTTAAGTTTATCCTCTAATTGGTATTTGAATTTTTTTATTTTATTAGAGGTTATGGGTCTACACATTATTTTCTCCTCAGGTTTATATTTATTACCATTTGAAAAAGACACTATTTGTCCACAGTGATTGTCCACACTTGTGAACAATAGCCGCATAACTTTACCGCTGGTCCATTGAACAAGCAAAAAGATATTAATACTATTTAGCCACTAAAATAAACACATTAAAGCAAAGCAAACAAAGGCTAATTATGTTTGAAATATTATTTCGAAACTTTCATAATTAAAATTTTCAAATGTTTAATTGGTTATAATTTTATTCTGTCAAAAACTGTTAAATGGGTTACACAGCGAGTTACAAATTTATTGTTACAAATTATATTATTTCGTGAACAATTTTACGACTATCTTATTTATGTATTCGATATTACGAGTATATTACACTTGAAATTTTATATTATTTAATTATGTAAATATACTGAACATAAAGTTTCTCGTATTTTATTTAATTTTACGGGTCTACTTAAGTAACATTTACGAATTACTGTGACTTACCACTATTAAACAATTAATAATGTAGTTTAAAAAAAAACTGTAGGTTTACTTTACCCCGCGCTGCTTTGATAGAATGGTATAATGTTTTATTTCGAACTTCCCTCTAACTTCTTTTGCGCAAATGTGATTAACAATTACTATGCGCTTAAACGACACAAAATTGCTAGTCTGTCAATCACGACTACGCAACTCCTACGAAATAAAACTAAGCAACTCTAAAAGTAATATGTTTATAAATAAGAATTCACAATACTAAGTTAATTTAGAAGGGTCAAACAGAACACTATTATGTCGCAAAATCTTGTCAGAGATACGGCCTTTCATTTATCTATCTCCTCCATCAACATCTAGATAAAGACAATATGTACACGAATATGGATGCCAGTAACAAAGCAAATACCGAAACTTTGCCAAGTCAATGTTATTTCAGATTTGTGGCGTATACTGTTCACAATTTGGCTAAAGTACAAAGATATGTATAATATTATGTAAACGGTTGAAATTTCGTGCTTCAGTTGCTGGTTTTATAGAGGCTAGTGTAGTGATATTGTAACTATGTCAAAGATGTTTATGTTCAAGTAAGGAAATTGAAAATAGCTTAATAATTAGTACATTAGTCGTCTACTAGCGAGTGAATGGGTTGAAAAATTCTAAAAAGTCTGCTACGATAACTGCTACTACGAGTATATAAAATATTAATTTTATCTTAAAAATCTTTTATCATGACAGCCCATTAATGCCTCACCGCAGGGACTTGGCCTACTAACACCACGCTGGATAGACGGATTGGTATAGGGTTTAATTTCAAGTTTTCCTTCTTTTTACTTCGTAAAGATAATATTTACGGTTAGTCCCTTAGACGGTTTTTACGACACCCATGGGAAGAGATGGGGTGGTGACATATTTTATTCTTATTCCGCCCCACACGGACAATTAAGTTTACAAAAAAAATCTTTATTTATAAAAAAATGTTAGGTAGGTACTTCCCCTATTAACGTAATTTTCCATTATTACTAACAAGTTATAACGAACCAATAAATTGTAATAATTTGTACACAATTCACGTCAGAAGCTAGTACGAAATGATATCGAGGAATTATTTTTATATTATTACATTTTCTCGTGTAGGCGTACCCACATCTCGATTTCTGAGTATAGTAATAGTTGCTATGTAAACAGATGGGATAACAGAAGTTATATAAATATGAAGTGTATTATATTACTGGGAATTGTTTACTATATTATATGAATATTATGACGCAGATGAATATATATTACTATATTCATCTGCGCTCGAGTCACGGTTACAATTCCACAAAAAGTTCATGATAGGCGCACAAACTAGTAGAGTAGGTCTAGGAAACACGGAAAGTCAATCGGACAAAGAAATTATAAAATCTTTCTTAAACCAAGATGAGAATAACAGCTACAGAGTGCACGCAATAAACCTAGAAATGCAAAATGAATGGGTTACTCTAGGGGACTACTGTATACCTTTAGCCTTGAAGTGGCGCACTTTGCTTTACGACTGGTCACCAGCATTACTTAAATTCTACCTCAACGCCCTTCAATTGACTCTCCCCGATCAAAGCAATCTTGTAAGATGGGGAAAAGCCACGGACAAAAAATGCACAGAATGTGGCAAAGAAATTGGTACGGCAAGACACTTATTGGTAGGCTGCAAAGTGCTTTTGGATAGGGGTCATTACTCGCAACGTCACGACAAAGTATTAGGGATTATACGCGAGGCAGTGAGTCTGTCGATTGCCAGAGCTAGAAAAGGACTGACTACGAATGAAAGACAAAACATCCAATTTGTTAAGGAAGGCACTACTAAAAAGACCACCTACAAGCCTTTTTTGGTCCTGAGTCCGGCAGACGATTGGACTCTACTGGTTGACACGTATGAAACACACTACAAAATCCCGGAGGATATCTGCGTGTCGCCGTTGAGACCAGACATATTCCTCTACTCAAAATTGAAAAAGCGTGTAGTACTTATTGAGCTCACGGTACCGTGGGAAACTAACATCCCTAAAGACCACGCAATTAAGACAAACAAATACTTTGACTTGACAAATGAGATAACCAGAAATGGCTACAAGGTTACTCTGTATGCCGTGGAAATAGGTGCGAGGGGTACACCAGCTAAATCCCTCTACAATCTATTAAAAGAACTAGGACTGCCGAGAACTTCAGTAAGCTCTCTACTATCACGAATGTCCAAAACGGCATTGTTAGGTTCCTACCAAATTTGGATAGGTAGAGGACGGAACATGGCAGACAGTGAAGGTGACCGCTAACGCGTTGTAAGGGGGCCTCCTTAAACCTACATCTGGGTCGTAAGTCCCAGACGCTGTTGCGCCAGTGTTCCGCCCTCTATCACGCGATGGACCCGGCACCCGCACGGAGAATCCATGGAATGCTAAGATTAGGTCTTATCTCATTTATTATTTCGTTGTATTTTAGTCGAGCCTTCATCCGCATGGATGTCGGTTATCGGAAATAACATATTAAATTAAATTGATATTTGAGTATATAATGCAGCTATGTTACTCAGCTACTCTATATTCTATAGGAACCTAATCCTTAATTAGATGAGAACGTAACAAACATTAAGTATATTATTTTCCGAAGCTTTCACGTTAAAATAGTAGTAAGATGTGACAATAATTAACACGAGTTTTTAACGTCATAACGAGATAGCGCAATAGTTACAGTTATGATTACTTTCATAATAATATTATCATAATTATGTACTTAATACATTCTCTCTCATCTATCAGTTAACTATAAATAACTACATATACCTTTCGCCTGTCCTCCCATTTGGTTGAGGGCCATCCGCCCCACACAGCCCGTGTAAAGTAGTAAATGTCGTCAGAGACAAACTACTCGTCCTCAACAAAAAAAAAAAACCTGTCCTCCCTGTTAAAATACATAAGTCCAAAACAATCATTTTTAATGCAACTGTCTGTGTGGGATTTGCCTTGAACGCCTGAATGATAACTGCAACGATTCCGTTCATTTATTCAGGGACTTTTATTATTATTTTATTCTCTAGTAATATTTTGCCTATAGTTTAGCTAGCACCCTACTGACCTATTTCTTTAGTACTCCTTATAACTTTCACGGATCTATAAGCATAGCCATTAGCACCCCGTGTATTGACCCGACTGCGATGAAAAAAATATTCTTGACAACTTGTTTCTTTTAATAACGTCGACTACTTGAATTTTTAAACAAAATTTCAAGCTTGCGAAAAATAAATGCTTCCACTTATTTATGAGAGGACAGGCGACAGTACATTTTTAATCGAAATGGATTGTTAAAAATTTTATCATTCCGATGATTTAAATGTTCAAACATATTTAAACAATGATCTGACGGTCTCTGTGGTTATATAACATGACTGCTACGCAAAGGTCTCGGGTTCAATTCCCGCTCAATGGAAATATTTGTGTTCATGAACATGATTATTTGCATTGGTCTGAGTGTTTTTATGTAAAATATGTAGGTGCATATTAACAGAAAAAAAACAAATATCTAAGTATTAATATCCGTTGTTCTGTTACCCATAACACAAGCTGGTTAAGCCTAGTTTACTTTGGAAACAGATGGCGCTGTGTGGAGATATCCATGAATATTATATTTATATTTAAATACAGAATTTGAATTAATTATTAGCTTGAGATAGCAGACGAGTAAGCGACCTACCTGATAGTAAGTGGTAACCGCCAGTTATGAACGTCAGCAATGTCAAACCACACCGAGGCTTCTGCCCACCTTTGGATTAACGCTCTTCTAAGCCTCTATTTGAAACAGAAAAAAAACTTTATTTTCATTGTTGAATATAAACACCATTGTTTTGACCTTTTAAATATTATTACGAGGCGTGTAATTCACCTTCAAATGATATGAATAACCTTTGATACGCTTAGTAACAAGTCATATATAAAATAATGTCTAAGTAAATTTCATCAAATAGTTATAACAATGTCATCAACTTAGTTTATTAGTTACTTATATAAAATAAATAAAATGAGTGAATCAAATTGTACATAATAGACACCAACCTTTTTGTTTTGTGACTGCTTATAGTATTGTATAATGTCTTCTGTCTGATAATATACAAACAATTTGCGCTATTTGACTGATATTTTTTGATTTCCGTTCCTGCAGTGGGACATTAATGGGCTGTTATAATGATGATGGATCTTATTTGTAACTATTGCGCTATCTCGTTGTGACGTTAAAAACTCGTGTTAATTATGTCTTTTAGTCACATCTTACTACTATTTTAACAATACTAAATACTATTAATATCTTTGTTAGTTTCTCATCCAATTATAGATTAGGTTTCGATAAATAGAGTAGATGAGTAACATAGCATACCATCATCCTCATCTCAACAAAAAGACGCTAAGTTTAAACTATCCTGTGCCTATGTCATTCTCCGAAACCTTTATCAGATTTCGGTCCACCTTATAAGGCGTTTTTACACCATACATCTTCAAGTTTGCGGTGGTTATTCGATAACTTTTCCACTCTAACCGTCGTCGTTATGCGTGCTACGTGCCCAAAAAATCACCAATGGCAATGTCTTTATTGATTGCTAATTTTGATGCCCGTAAGGGTTGTGCACAAGATTTCGAAATCTTATCCGTGTGGTGATGGAGTAAAAATACAATATGTCACCACCCCATCTCATCCCATGGGTGTCGTAAAATCTAAGACTAAGGGACTATCTGTGAATATTATCTTTACGAAATAAAAAGAAGGAAAACTTGAAATTAAACCCCATACCAGTTCGTCTGGCCGGCGTGGTATAAGTAGGCTAAGTATCTCTGCGTCATTAATGGGCTGTTATGATAAAGAGTTGTGCACAAGATTTCGGCATTATGCGTGTATACGCTTAAATAATGAATATGCTGAAGACTTGGATGGAACATAAAACACAGCTGTTTTTTTAAACCACGCCTTCATTTTCCCTATAACATTATTTCTCTCATGAATAAATCTGAATTCCCATTAAACAAGGTATCGGATCTTCCATAACAATGACGCGATAACATAAGATTACTCATAACCTCGTATCTTATATCCAATCCATACCTTTATAGGACTTAGAATAATAAGAAGATAGTGTCCCATAAAATTATACGACAATATCACCTGGTATTCACATGAAAAGGTAATATTTACCTTATTACCTATAACATAAGGTATTTAATAGCACCTCGCATGGTTTTATTACCATTTTCCGAATTAGGTTAAAATTATTTTCTCATATTTTCCTGTCTACATTTGTATTTCGTATAATAAATAAAATATTATAGATTAGGTTGAAATATATGCGAACGTTGTAAAAGTTGGTTTATTAGTAAAGTTTTCATTGTGTTATAGAAAAGCAATTATATTGAAAAATATAGCAGTTTGAAAAGTTTTAGTTCGGGATTGAGAATAATAGTGTTGTATTACAAAAAAAGTATTTGTTATATTACGGAAGTTAATAAATTATCAATTCAAAAACAAGGAATATATATATAATTGCCGTGCGGTTCTTGGTTAGAATAGGGCTGCCGAATATCCTCCCGTGGGTGTCGTAAGAGGCGACTAAGGGATACCACAACCGGTGCACACCACCTAACATCTCGGGTCAACCTCCTGGTGGGGAGTAAACCGAACAACAGCATTAAAATATAGCCAAAACTTTTGGCAGCATATGGAAGAAGACATGCTGCACAGACCCAAAAAAAAATAGGATAAGGGCAGGGGAATGATGAATTTTTAAAGACAATTCTTGCACTATAGGTATGTCTACTCTACGGAGAAAGCTTGTTAGGCAATTGACGAGTTCTTGCGGAACGTTATTGTGTGTTATAGGATTCTAATATATTTTTGGAATTTTCTAGAATATTGGATTTAAATACCTTACTATACGTAAATAATGTAATATAGCGGACAGTGAAGGTAGCTAATGAGTTATAAGATATATAATTATAGTTTTAATAGGTTCCTACAAGATGGTTTTTTGTATTTTTATATTTTACACTAAGGTTCATTTTTCCTGCATTAATCTAATAATAAACTAATAGGTACTTACCACAATACCAAACAGAGACATTAAATTGTATATTTTTTATTCTTCCTTAAAAGCAACTTGAAAACCCCGCTTCGTTCATTCAAAATAATCAAATTAACCTTTAGTTCTAGTTCTATTTTTAAACAAAAACATCTGTTATTTTCTCACGCTATTTGCGTGTTTAACAAATCGCACGTCACAAACAAAAGGGTATTATTTCGAAAACGTTGTTTTGAGATATCGCGTATTGAAGTTTTAAAAAATCATAGATTCGGAACTACTTACTCAAATATTTAAAATTATCTCTAGATTTAAAAGTACACTATCCTTCTTTATGCTGGTTAAGTTTAGTTTGTGTATCTATAACAGTTTTTTTTATATTAATAGTTTTATGGGAACAAAAAAAGATGATACCCTTTAAGCAGTTCAAATAGCTCTTAAGTTTAACTTGCTACTCTCTAGCTTAACCAAAATTTACCAAATTATTTCGATAACCAGTTGTAATTAATATTGATACTATATTAAGCAGCACAGAAATTATATTTTGCCTACATGGCTAAGGGATTATAATTCTTCTTCTTCTTCGTTTCGACGGCAATAAGTCTAATTTCAAATATATTTTAGATGTGTTTTGCCCAAAAACCAGCGACAGCAACAGCATTATTGTTGGCACTCTTTAGGTCTTCTGGTGTGCAGGTGGCAGGGCACATTGGGCATGATAGGAAGTGTTCCATGTCCTGGACGAGAGAACCGCACCCACATCCACTATAGGAGGGGTTCAGATAACCCCATTTAGTCCGGTTAGAGTTACAGCGGCCTACTTGGGTACGTAGCCTATTGAGCGACCTCCAGATCGGCCACTGCTCCTCGAAACTAGGTGGAAGATGTTCGGCGGGTGGAATGAAGTCCGCCGGTGGTGCAAAGTTTGAGGCCCACCCGTCCAGTCTAGCCTTACTGGGGTCACCGCACAGTGCACGTGTGTGTCGCAAAAAACTCTTACGACTTTTGAGGCGTGCCCTGGGTATATTGTGCGAGTAAAGTGGATGACGAGGGTCGGTCTCTTGTTTTTCCTTTCACTTTCGCAAATGACCTGACGGCGAACACCAGGTCGAGCAATGGCGGCCAATGAGTATAATTTGACCAATGGGGTAGGTTTCAAGCAGCCAGTTATTATACGGCATGTTTCATTCAGGGCAGAGTCGACCATACCTGCGTGAGCCGAACGGTGCCATACCGCGGACGCATACTCTCCTGCCCTGTAGGACAATGCCAGACCCGTAGTCCTGACAACATGTGGGGCTGCCCCCCAAGACGCAAAAGTTAGGCGTTTGACCAAGTTGTTTCTGGTTGATATTTTTTGCTTGGTATTATAATAAATTAAATACTGATTGCATCTAAAAAATCTAGAAATTCTATTTGTTTTAGTATCATAATTAGTTATAATAAAAAAGAAACTCAATTTGAAAGAAACATAATTTAACAACATTATGTAGGTACCTACAGTAACAAAACTATCAAACTAAATCAAATGTGATACTTTGGGTACATACGTTAGATCCCTGTTGTCACTGTCAGCAAATGGGTCTTCGTAGAAGTATTGAAGTGGGCCATGAAAGAGAAAGTTGTACCTGGGAAGTAGGTATGTGAAGTTAATTCGTGCTATGTAAAGACAAACCAGTTATACGTCCGATCGTCTTGCAACTCCAACCAGTTCAGTGTGGCGGTAGGCTTGCACCAAGGGTCGGCTTTAAGTCCTTACCTCTTACTGACTATGGACGCCTTGACGGCGGGCATACAGGAAATGGCACCCTGGTGCAGTGTTTGCCGATTACATTGTTCTGGTTGGGGAGGATGGACCTAAGATCCAGAGCAGATTAGAGCGTTAGCAGTCCTGAAGCCATAGCGCTTAACGGCATGCGCCTTCTAGTCTTCTCTGTCTTCCGGTATCTCGGTTCTTTCATTCAAAGCGATGGCGTAGTAGATCGGGCGGTCAAGAACCGAGTTAACATAGGATGGATGAAATGGCAGCAGGTCATTGCTTCACGGGAACCATCTGTGACCCCCACAGTCCCCTTAATTTAAGGGGAAGATCTATAAAACTATGATTACACTTGCCGTCCTGTATGGATCAGAGAGTTGGCCAGAAAAGAGATGAATGAAAGACAATCTGTGTGGTGTTACGAGAGTAGATAGAGTAAGAAATGAGTATGTAAGAAGATTTGAAAGTGGCACCGGTGGCAGAAAAATTACGTGGCAGCCGGCTGTCATGGTATGGGCATGTTATGCGGAGAAATGAGAGTCATGTAGTGAGGAAGGTGGTGAACATGTGTGTGGATGGATATAGGGGAAGAGGACGACCAAAGAAACGATGGATGGATTGTGTGAAAAGCTATATGGCTGCGAAGAGTGTTACTAGTGAGATGACGTCCGATAGGACAGTATGGAAGAAAAAAATATGCTGCGCCGACCCCAAATAAAATTGGAATAAGGGCAGGGAAATGATGATGATGAGCAAATGGGTCTTTGTTTTCTTCATTTTAAGAACTGTCCGGTGTACTTAGGCGATTGCTGATTGCTTTCATTATTAAACCAGCCTTCCTATTTCGCTTCATTGTTTTGATTATAACTAAAATTTAAAAAAGACAAAATATAATAACAACTTAAAAGGTAGTATTTTACTTGAAACTTGCAACCATAAAATACAATTGACAAGATGTACAGAATTATCTCAAGCAAATCGGGAGCTATAAAGTATTATTTTAATATTATTTCGTTAAAATTACCAAATTATATTATATTGAACAGGCAAGACAGTATTATTTAAAATAAAACATGAAACTAGTATAAATTTTAACAAGCAATAAGGTATTAACTTTACATAATACTGTTTAGAATACTTACAACTTTATAGATTGATTCCATATTGACGACTGGACGGGTTGTAACTCAGAAAGATACGTGCGACGGCCACGAACGATGCCCGGCTACTGAATCAACTAAGATGCGACTGTCTTACCTATCTCGAAAATAGGGTGCATAAATAGTCAAGAAAGAATTGTATCGTTATATTTCAAAAAGTATTTGGAATTTAAATACTATTTTCTTACCAATTTATAGAGAAAAAAATTAGGTTTCCGAATTCAAAATAAAAAAAAAACGGTTTTTCAGACTTAATACCCTTTTATTTATAGCGTGCGAAATATTACTTAACATTGTATTAATAACACGCAAACAACCTTTGCAATATACTTTATTCATTTTGTTTGGTTACTAGGTATTATCACGCCTACATTAGTGATAGTCTAGAAAAATACATAACGTAAGTATGGCAAAATAGCTCCTTTGTATTTTTCGCCCTCTGAATTTCAACGCATAAGGTTGGTTAGCTATGTACGGTTATACGTTACAAAATTATTCAACATAATAATAGTCATATTTTATTAAGGAGTGAAAATGGTAATAAAAATGTGCTGATTTTCTATCGATTCAAATTTTTGCATGAACAAGATTTTTGTGCATTGGTGTAATGTACCTTTCTTAATCTTTTTTAAATGGGATTCGACCCGCATTTTGTCCACAACGGAAACCCATTTAAGTCTTTGTTTGGTATTGTGGTAAGTATTAGTTTATTATTAGATTAATGCAGGAAAAATGAGCCATAGTCTAAAATATAAATACAAAAAACCATCTTGTATGTACCTATCTTATAACTCATTAGCTACCTTCACTTTCCGCTATAATGCATTCTTTACCTGCCCAAATCATATAAGACCTCAGATCAGAAGCTTGTTAAATCCAATATTCTAGAACATTCCAAAAATACATCAGAATCCTATAACACTTACTCGTAATTACGTTCCGCAAGACTCGTCAATTACCTAACAAGCATTCTCCGTACATCGTAAGAGCGTTCGCCAGAAAGTCGCGCGTCATCTGATGATGATGCTTATAACAGCCCTTTTATGTCCCACTGCAGGGAAAGGCCTCCTTCCGTGACGGAGGGATACTTGGCCTACTAATACCACGCTGGCTAGACGGATTGGTATAGGGTTTTATTTCAGGTTTTCCTTATTTTTATTTCGTAAAGATAATAGTCACGGATAGTCCTCTAATCGGTTTTTACGACACCCATGGGCTGAGATGGGGTGGTGACATATTAAAATTTTATTATTGCATTCTTTACCTGGCCAAATCATATAAGACCTCAGATCAGAAAGTTCTTAAATCAAATATTCTAGAGCATTCCAAAAATATATCAGAATTCTATAACACATAATTCCGTTCCGCAAGTACTCGTCAATTACCTAACAAGCATTCTCCGTACATCGTAAGAGCGTTCGCTTGAAAGTCGCGCGTGTTCTTTTGCTCGAGAAAACTTTACAGTTGAAGTGGATCTCAGAAATTAAGTTTTCATCTAACTCAAGTCTTGTAAACTTTCCTTAACTAATATGGAGAAGTTTGAAGGCACTTTTAACCTCCTTACATACTACTAATAATATGTAGCTAGATGTACTTTCACAAGAGAATATACACTAGAGAGTAAGACAAGAATAGATTAATTAATGTTTGAAATTTTACTTGAAGGAAACTTGTTTGAAGGGTAAGGGAATACGAACCTATATAAACTTATGTATCGAACATTACAATTACCTAATCATTTTAGAATTTTTGCGTAAACAGGCATTTTAAAGTGGGATCAGGAGACTAAACTTATTTAGATTTCCAAATACTAAACAGGATTTTTGAAAAATTAATAAAAACCCAAATTAATATTATTGGGATTTTTGTCAATTAAAATAATATAATATGTAAGGTTTGTCAAAGATTGCCATTTCTAAAAAAATCATTAAATACTTTTAGTTTTTTTTTTTTTAAGCTTTTATTTTATTTAAAAGAAATGGATACCAACTATCATGTAAGGGAAAGATGAAATTATCGTGAAGACGTTATAACTAGTCCTTTACGACATAAAAGGTACCTAAGTATATAAAATATTTTCAAGACACTACTACAACAATGTCCTCCAAAATATTAAGTCACCTGTATTGCGTCATACTTCTCCACTTTATACAACAAGGAAATCCCTCAGAGGAAAGCACGAATTTTAATATTTCTTGAACATCCCTTGCGTATGAGAAAAGACAGATACTAGAAAACTTCACTTTCTTGTATAGTAAAATGTGCTTTAAATATTGGAGTACAAGGTTGTTTTTGTTTCTAATAAGTGTTTTATTACTCGTTGGACGATTATCTTCACGTTTTATGGATATGTCGCAGTTATTCTGGTAAATCCGTATTTTGTTTTGTTATCCTCCTAAGACAAATAAGGATATGTATTGTATTTATTTGTGTGTGTAGCTTGTGAATAAATTTAATCTTGTACAAAGATGTTTTATCAAGGGTCCTCATATCTAGAGCGAAAAAGCGAGCTCTGTTGTATTATTACCTAATTGATCCAAAAGCAGCTTTTGAATTTTTTAGGGAAAGTTTAATAATGTATTATCCTTGGTCAAAGGGCTAGTCAAAAAATTTTAGGCTATCGTCTAAATACATAATGCCTAAATAATAGTGTGTGTGTGTTAGTATTAATTTCATTGTAATGTTTTTTACAAATTCATATTTCTGCACCTACCATTTTGTTTTCTCTGCATCACCCAAAGGTTGGCTGGTAGAAAATGCCCTGAGGCACGAGTATAAATGAATATTATATATGTACATGAGTATCATAGAGCTTAGGTACCTATATCTTTTCTATATTGCTGCAGGGCACGAGCATTTCACTGAACAATTCTACAAGCTACAAAATTGGTACTTACATGTAGTTTTGTTTCGTTTTTCCCTACAAATTGTGCGTTATGTGTCATTGAAAGATTCTTTTTATGTGTCGCGAGTACGCTCTTTCATTTAAGAGTCTTACGAATTCGGGCAGCCTAAAATGTTATATGGGTATTATTAGCGTTTATAGGACGTAAACAACATAGACTCGAAATATATATTTTTAATCATACAAGCAATTTTCATGTTTCATGCATTCGGAAGTTTTTTTTGGTAGCTATACAGCGCGTCCTCCACACCACTAAAGGAACTATTTATGAGGCAATAATTATTAAAAGCAAACAGATTACGAATACTTCGTTCAAGCAGATAAACTTTATGCATTGTGACGTTATCAAGTCATCGTTTATGGTCATCATCAGTCAATAGACGCACGTCTACTGAAGAACATATCCTCTTCCCTATACTTCTCAGTTTATTATGTGAAAGGTCTACTACCCTCTCTGCCCCGTTTCGTAAGCGGTTGTTATCCCAGAACCTTTCAACCTACCCAGACATGTTCTACGTACTATATGCCCTACCCACCATATGCCCTACCCACCGCAATATTTCATGTAAATACGCTCTGAAATTAAAGAGCAATGTAAACAAACATCTAAGCTCCAACTAAATCCACAATAAGCATTAAAACTTTAACATTTGTTATATTAGCAGTATTTGTAAGGTTACCTCTAACCCATTACAAACTGTTTTTAATTAAAAGACTAATTTCGCAAAGTGTCTGCTACACAGTTACAGTATAACTTTTCCCTTTGAGGCATCTTATATTACTTTACTTGTAATATAATAGCTTAGAAGTTAGCAGTATTTGTTTAATTAGTTGATTTATTTATTGTTAGTTTAATTACACACTATCTATCATTCGTTATTTACTATGAACAAGAATCTCCCTAAGGAGGTATTGAGTTTCTTAGAACTAAGTGGCTAATTATCAATTAGCCACTACCACTACTGTTACAGAAATACGACATAAATTGCTTTGCTTTAAAATGAAAAATGCCGTGCGATAAAATCCCTTTCAATACCGCGGCATCATTTTAAAGCATAGCAATTTATGTCGTATTTCTGTAACAGTACGGTTGAATTTCCATTAGTAAAAATTAAAATCCCTTGCCATGCCGTCCGGGTCTGCGTAAGCCATTACACTTTTACACAACGCCATCTACTCACAAACTAAGCTTGCACTATAGATACTATACAAAGAATACTTAAGATTTTAATATTATTACTTAAATTATATTATACATAAAAAACTACTAAACTTGCGGTTTTTGAATCAAAAAGCATGTAATTTGCTTTTACGTACTTCATACGAAGATATGTGTGAATGTAGATTGTAGACGAAGCTGACCAGGTTTGTAAAAAATAAAATAAATTGTTTATTTGCACCACACAATCATCATGACAGCCAATTAGTGTTCTATTGCAGGGGTGGGCCTTCTCCCGTGACGGAGGAATACTTAGCATACTAATACCACGCTGGCCAGACGGATTGGTTTAGGGTTTAATTTCAAGTTTTCCTTCTTTTTAATTCGCAAAGATATTATTCACGGATAGTCCCATAGTCGGTTTTTACGACACCCATGATATGAGATGGGGTGGTGACATATTGTATTCTTACTTTGTCACCATACGAAGCACCACACAATAGTACGTTACAATTAGGTACTTACCTTAATTGTATCTATGGATGCTGACGTCTGAACTAGGCCTAGCCTGTATTTCAGACGCCAGTTTTCTTCATGTGAAACAGTTCTGTTCAATACTACATAATACCTAATTACGTTTACATAAAAAAACATACTTACGTCAACACACGGAATGTACTATGTGAAAGAAACAGTTGCGTGAGTAATATATAAAGTTACATATCGCTCAGTAGTATCTGCTAAACTTCATTATAACAAGGCAAAAATTTATGTATGCATGTATAAGAAATCTGAAGAAAAAACATTCAAACGTAATAAAATACAGAATTTTATTTCTTATATAAATAACCTTTTTAATAAATTTTATCCTATTAAAATGTCATCTTGTTCGACTTGTGATCTGATAAAATAATAATTGAACTAAAATATAATAATTCAAGAAATACACGAGACGAAAATGGAATATCTTAACTACTTACAAAAAAGTTATAGGATATATTAAGGTCACATTTTGTTTAATTTCATTGTTTTATTTTATTTAGTTTTTTTCCCGAGTGATTTCCGACATGAATACCTACAAGTATCACCATCCCAGCTTATCACGAGTGAATTATTTAACAGTCAATATTTGTTTTTAAATAAAGGAGCAAACTTGTCATAAGCCCGAATTTCATCCGAAACTCTGTTGCTGATAAAATTAATTTTCACAAAAAAAAAGAACCGACTTCAAAGACAAAAATTGCACTAAAAAGTAATAAATAATTACTTGTATTTTGATTTTACAACAATAAATCAGCCATTATTTCTATTTAATTTTAATTTATAGAATAGGTTCTTTTCATTAAGTATTGTAAAAGTATTGTTAAGGATATTTCTTTAAGAGTCTGTAAATATATTTATTTGTAGATTGTTTAAAAGATAATCAAATTATTACAAATAATGTAATATTATTGTTATTTTTGGAGTCGGTGTCAGCCACGATCGTTATTATTAAGTATACCATTTTTTATTTCTGACTGAAAACTTAAACAAATATTATGGCGCCGTGTTATACACAGACTAATAATTACATAAAATTCACATTCGAAAATGAAACGGCCGTTTTCGTTTTAAATGCAATATTTATCTAATTAGAAACCATTTAAAGTGATGAGAGTGTGTTATACAAAACTTTATTGCCTATTCTAACGAACTTGTAGACAACATTTTGCATTATTGATCCTATTCGCGAATTATTTCTTTAAATCTAATCTATTTTAAGTTCTGGAAAGCTTTAATCAGTTATTAAATATAATATTAAAACGTTTAAATGTGATACTGGTATTTTAAAATATATTTATTTAAATATGATAAGAATAGTTGTTTAATATTTGTTTAATTTTTAAACTAATCCATACACAATCAACAAATATAATGTCGAAGTCATTTATAATCTGTAATTCATGGCCGTCATTCCGTTTGCTTAGGTATTATCGTACTTATTCCGTTGGCTGACACCGCCTCCAAAAATAACAATAATATTACATTATTTGTAATAATTTGATTATCTTTTAAACAATCTACAAATAAATATATTTACAGACTCTTAAAGAAATATCCTTAACAATACTTTTACAATACTTAATGAAAAGAACCTATTCTATAAATTAAAATTAAATAGAAATAATGGCTGATTTATTGTTGTAAAATCAAAATACAAGTAATTATTTATTACTTTTTAGTGCAATTTTTGTCTTTGAAGTCGGTTCTTTTTTTTTGTGAAAATTAATTTTATTTCTAAATTTTTAGTGAATTCCAATTCTATAAATCCGTGTGGTGACGGAGTGAAAACACAATATGTCACCACCTCATTTCATCCCATGGGTGTCGTAAAAACCGACTAAGGGACTATCCGTGAATAGAGATTGAGATATAAAAAGAAGGAAAACTTAAAATTAAACCCTATACCAATCCGCCTGGCCAGCGTGGTATTAGTAGGCCAAGTATTTCTCCGTCACAGAAGGAGGCCCGTCCCTGCAGTGGGACATTACTTTGTCGGAATATGGGTAGACCTACGAAACGCGCTGCTTATATGAGACAGCGCCGATTGAATGAAACAAACGAAGAAAGGGATAAACGCCTTTTAATGTAGGAAATCTACCTCCAATGTCATTTCAAAAGAGACTAGTGAACAACGGAGGACCTACATGCAAAAAGTTTTAAATAGGGAGAACATCGAAAAGCGTAGCCACCGTCTCGGCATGGTTAATTGGTAATAATAATTAAGTTAATTAAAATTAAAATAAATCAAATAAATATAATAATTATTATTATCAATTTGTTATATCTAAAGAATAAGTTTAAAATAAATTAAATGCAATTCAACAATTTTGTCTATTTATAATCCGTTATTAATTCCTATTTTAATTTAAAATAAGAATTTCATTCAAGTCTTAAACCACACCTGCGATTACATTCATAATGTTAAGTTTTCATCAATACAATTAAAATAAGCCCAAACACAAGGTAGCTGCTGTATGCCGTTGAGGAGTTTCTTCGACCCTCAGTCGTCTTTATCATGAGATCATGTTTGTGTAAAGTTGTGTAAAGTTTTCATCAATACGAATAAAATAAGCCCAAACACTCGGTAACTGCTATATACCGTTGAGGAGTTGCCTCGACCCTCAATCTTCTTCATCATCAGATCATGTTTGTGTAAAGTTTTGTAAAGTCTTCATCAATACAATTAAAATAAGCCCAAACACAAGGTAGCTGCAATATGCCGTTGAGGTGTTCCCTCGACTCACTCTGGTCTCCAGGATCTGACCAGTTCTTACTCTTGACTATTTGGTAGTGACGTCAGAGATGCACATGTATGACAAGATTTTACACAATGCGTCCCTACAATTTTCAAGAGATGCCCTCGATTTCTCTGGGATACCGTCATCCAGATCCAGATCTGGTGACAATGGGACCAAATGGGAAGCATACCCATACGAACAAAAAAAAAATTTTTCAAATCGGTCTAGCCGTTTTCGAGAAATCAGGTAACAAACACAAAAAAAAAAAAAAAAAATAAAAAAAAAAAAAAAAATACAACCGAATTGAGAACCTCCTCTTTTTTGAAGTCGGTTGAAAACTGTGCTTATTTTGTTTTGAATAGTCACTATGCTAAATGAGATTTATAACTTAAAATGTAATATTGTGTTTATTTTTGTTGCAGAGTAAAACACTGGACTTAGCTCTAGTGTCAATATACAGAGGTGGAGTGGAACTGGCATCCATCAGTCAATATGCTGGTTCACCATACAACACAACAGACAGGTAAGCTAGCAATTATTTTTTTCTTGATGTCGAACAAATGCCATCGTTCAGAGGAAATCGTCGCGTCTTTGATGTCCACACAATAAACAAACAAAAATTGTCAACAATTTCTTTATTTACACTACTTTAGATATATTTCTTACAATATCAGTAAAGTCTAAATATTATTAGCTAGTTTCTCAAATTAAAAATGAGTAATACTGAGATAAAGTCTAACATCACTGAACATATTTCAGATTTAAAAATTAATTTGTATGATAAATAAACACGTTAAGTGCAATGCTCAATGACATTCTTTACAATACACTGGTGCATTATAATATCTTAATAATTCTGAATACAATATCAATGATACTAATCAGTTTTAGAACATTGAATTTTCAAATACATATATCAACGATAATAAAATTAAATCTTTAACATAGATTAAAACACAAAGAAACATGCTTTGATGTCCATTTTACTGTGAAACCGTACAACAAAAGCCGATACAGAGCTAATCCTTTTAAGCATTCGCTAGGTGGCGTTACTGAGCGTTGTCTAAGTAATTTTACTCTTCGCGTAATTGTTATTTTATAAATAGTAAAAGTTATTATAAACAAGTTTACCTTTTATAGGCGCACTTATTAGGCCTTTCCGAGTGTCTGTGATTGAAGTGAACATTAACTTTGACGATTCGTCTGTGTTTTGATTGGAATTTGTGTTGAGTGACTGTGCCGGTATCTGGAATCGTTACTACATGTTTTTACTTACACTTACATGTAAGTAATGTGCACTTTTATACATATTTGATGGACGTGTTCACTCAAAACAATTATTATAAACAAATTTTATAAAACCGTGAATTTCTGTTATCGACTATTAACATTTCAATTTTTGCATTATCATCCTTGCATTATTGAATATACCTGCGCCATCTATGGAAGTTGCTTGAAAACTCGTGATATGACAGCGCGCTTGATTGCTTTTAATGAATTTGCTACGGATCGATCAATAACTGCTTAATTGGTTCCAGTGCGGTAGCATAGGTGGCATTGCCTGTTTGCTTAATTGAATGTATAACAACACAATACATTATACTACTTAATTGTTTTGAAATATTAAGTAATTTCGTTATGAATTGTGCTGGATGCAATGATGTTATTTCTAAGGGGGCACAGCTATTGAGCTGTAATGCCTGTAAGGGTAGTTTTCACTCTGAATGTCTCAACATAAAGTCTAGTCAATACGAGTCCCTTACGGAGGACTTTAAGGGATCATGGAAGTGTCCATCGTGCAACAACGTTACTCGACGTACACGATCGAATTTACTCACCCCTGTTAGATCTACGCAAATACCTACGCTTGAGGATACAGTCAATATGTCATGTGATAATTTAGTATTTGGTCACGATTCTATTACTACTGAACCATCTTATTCTTTAATCAACAAGGGATTCTATCAAATAAGTATTTTCAAATTACTTATTTGATAGAATTGACAACCGCTTGCAGGTAGATGCTGTGTACACCGATTTTCGCAAAGCTTTCGACAAGGTGAACCATGCGTTGCTGCTGGATCGTTTAGCATTTAATGGTATTCGCGGTGACCTGCTGCGCTGGTTTGCTTCCTATATTAGTAATCGCAGTCAGAAGGTTGTAATTAATGGCTATTGCTCGGGTGATGCATTGGTTACATCAGGAGTCCCACAGGGCTCTATCCTGGGTCCTTTATTGTTTATACTGTTTATAAACGACATAGAAAGGTGCTTTAGAAGCTCAAGGTTTCTGTTGTATGCTGATGACCTTAAAATATTTAGACCTATAACAAATGAACAAGATTGTCAGCTTCTTCAGGATGACTTGGACAGGCTTACCATATATTGCCAATCTCGTAAGCTTCAGTTAAGCATTCCAAAATGCAATTACCTAAGCTATAATAAAAAAAAAAGGTTATACTATATAAGTATCATTTGTGTGGCAGTGGATTGGGCAGGTTAGATTCTATCCGAGATCTTCGCGTGACGTTGGATTCTAAGTTGTGTTTGGATCTGCATGTTGAGCAAGTAGTTAACAGGGCATACAAGATGTACGGCTTCATAATGAGATCTACTGTTGACTTCAGGCGGGTTTCGTCATATCTTTGTTTATACAAAGCATTGGTTCGATCACAGCTTGAGTATGCCGTACCAGTCTGGAATCCTTACTATAATAGGTATATTGATATGATCGAAAATGTACAGCACAGGTTTCTCCGCTCCATGCACTACAGGTGCCGTGAAACTTATTTGGATTACGATCAGTTGCTCGATAGGTATAGTCTTTTAACGCTTAAGTCTAGACGCAAGCAGCTTGAGGCGATTACACTTTATAAAATTGTAAACGTAAAATTTGATTGTATGGAGTTAAATAATAAGCTATGTTATGCAGTCCCCAGAATTGTCCACAGGCGGCAAGTGCGTGCCGGGAAGTTATTTGCAACGTATACGTAGACTGCCGACTACAATGAGACATCATTGACATTTTTAATATTTCCGAGATTGAATTCCGAATTAGTATCCTAAGAACTCTAAAACTTAAATAACATTACAATATATACCTACAAGACCGACAACATAAATATTTATTACTTACTTTAATTCTATCTAACTTCGTAGCGAGTTAAACTTGAGTTTGATGTAATACTCGCGGTAATCTGTGAACAGCGCTGTGGGCTGCATTATTATTTACTTATAAGTTTAAGAATATTATTTGTATTATATCTATAATGTAGCTGTTTGTTGTTCCTACTTTAATAAAAATAAAAAATAAATTCATTAATTGAAAATTAAAATATTATGTGTATTAATTTACATCACAATATGCATCCATTTATATAATATCAATAGAATTTAGAATATTAAACCAATATCAGGTCTAAAGGTAGATTAGTTGCACGTTTGCGTACAAAATTGGACTTTATTCTACTTATTACTAACATAAAACCTAATGGGTTATACGTCAAATTTTTGTTGACAACCTGTCAAAGGCATAAAGCTTACACTAGATTACTTTCTGGGTAGGTACTTAGTAACCAGAAAGAAGCCTTTGTCATTAGAAAAAAAATTGTCAGCATTTTGGTTAAAAACTTTTGCAGGAAAATACTTCAGTATTTTATGTTGTATATTTTTATTATATACCCGTGCCCACTTCGTTAGGCCGCGAAAAAAACGCGTCACTTTTGTAAACATATTTCATTACTGCTCCACTCCTATTAGTCAAAGCGTGATACTACATAGCCTATGACACTCCCCGATAAATGGATTATTCAAGACCGAAAGAATTTTTGAAATCTCTTCAGCACTACCAAATTGATAGAAGTCACTACTAATCGGGTCGACACCGAAAATAACTCCGCTCCATAACATTTAAGTACAATGGATTGTTCCCCATCTGGTACCGTGGTCTTAAATAATAAAAATGCACACCAATTGAAAATAACATAGGCTGATCATTTCTTTGGTAGCCTACAGTAGTCACAGCTTTAAAAAAATCTGTATTTTTTTTTTTATTTTATTAAGGAATATTAATCATTTCATTAATTGCTAATTATACTAATTTCTATTCTAAACTTAATATATTTAAAGTTTAATTTCAAACGACATTGTTTCTTAGATAAGTGATAATAATATCTTCATTGAAATGAAACTCACAATTTACGTACATTAGAGCTTTAATAATGTCTTTGTTAACGATATTGCTTATTAGAGTGATATCAGGTCACCGTATCAGTTTGTAGCGGTTACAGTAATTGTTATATGGGTATAAGACTGTCTTATTACATTCTACTATTACTACTAAGTAATAGGTAGGTACTATATACAGGGTGTCCAAAAACTCAACGATAATGTCGGCACCAGTTGATGTAGGTACTTATGAATACTCGAGAAATAAATAAATAATTATTTCAGTTTTTTCTCTAGTAAAAATCTAGATTCTACTGAACATTTTAAGAATTGTGATGGATAACAGTCTAACGACAAGTAAAAAAACCCATAATATTTGTAAAATTGTAGCCGTAAAAAAAAATATTAAGACTTACACATTTTTTACGTTTATCTTAATTTTTATTTTTCTTAATTTTTGTCGAGTTTTCGAAAGAAGATATATACTCTGGTGCCGTCTTATCGTTTAGTTTTGGGACATTCTGTACAGCGGTACTAGGTACTATAGGACAACCTATATCCTAGTACTAAAAGTAATTTGTTGGGTAATAATGCCTACTTAAAACAAGCGCTTTGCAATTTGAGATAAAATTGTATCTTTGTCAAGGGTGTTAAAGTCTTGTTATAGTTGGAGATAAGTTTTGTTGTCGTTTCTGACACCACATTGAGATGTTGTCGTTTGTACAAGTAGTGGTGTTAAGCATACTGTTTGCTATTAATAGTCCAGTCAAAATAGACATTCCAGTTTGCATTAATTCCCAACAAGCTGGATTTTTGTGCAGGCCTTGAATACGTCATTACAAATGATATGTCAAAAGTCCCCATCGATCCCGCTTGTGCGTTGTTTTTTATTCAAGGTCAAAGGTCACAAATATGCGTTTTTTGCGTATATCTCTGAAACAACGAGAGCTATTGAAAAATGCTTTAGACAAAGTTTGTAGATCGTAAAATTGTCTACAAAAAATATCTCAACACTTTTCTCCTACAAAGCATCGCTTTCGAGATATCGTGATTTTAGAGCGCGTCCGATCCTGGACATAATATTTACATTTTACAAGGTCATATGGCTCCTTCATCAATTAGTTTACCGCTTTACTAACTAGCTTGTCTGTCCATAATGTTAGGTTTTGTAGATATATTTCATAACAGCTCATTAGTGTCCCACAGCAGGGACGGGCCTCCTCCAGTGACGGAGGGATACTTAGCCTACTAATACCACGCTGGCCAGAGGAATTGGTATAGGGTTTAATTTCAAGTTTTCGTTTTTTCTATGTAAAGGTAATAATCACCGATGGTCCTTTAGTCGGTTTCTACGACACCCATGGGATGAGATGGGGTGGTGACATTGCATTCTTACTCCGTCACCACATGGATAGATATACACGGAGAGCTATAGGTATTTGAAGGAAATAAATGTTTGTCATCTTAACATAGACAGAAGCTAAACTTCGATTATGAGAGGTTGTTATGAAATTGCACAACAGAGGAAGCCTTCATTACATACATACAAACATACATACATAAACTCACGCGCTTATCCCGTCCGGGGAAGGCAGAGGCGCCCTCTGTCACGATCCTGGCAAACAGATTGGGCCTCGTCTACATTCATTAATCGAGTCATACATGCGCGTCGCCGAGTCGGTTACGAGTAAATAGAAAAGTGTCATTTTAATCGAAAATTGTTATGGTAAAATCTTTAGATCATCAAGATGCTTCCCACGACTGAATAAGGGTCTTCCTGTTTTTTTAAACGCATACTGAATTTTCTTGCAAGACAATATAAAGGGAAAAGTTAGAACTAATTTCCGTTTGGGATAATCGGAGCTTATTTTGAGAGGTCCAATTTTGTAAATAAAAGGAAAATTCTCGTATGCTATTTCCTGGAGTAAATTTGTTTTTAAACGTTATGGCGGGCATTATTAGCTTTGCTATTTTACCCACTAAGGTTTTAGATGAATAAATTTAAACATTGCTATCTGCTAAATGAAAATTTTGTCTGACATGACGCATCAGAGTTTTTTATAACGAAATACAAAACTCAAAATAGTATTGACAATTTTATCTTTCTTTTGTCATTTAATTTTTAGTAGATTATAGTGCATTTATATTAAAAGTTCACGAATTAAAGTTTCTGCGAATAAAATAAGGTGGAAGACAAATAAAAAAAGCTTGAGACACAATTCAGCACCAATCTCAAAGGCAGCGACTACTTCGCTAATCGATCAAGTTTCTCTGAATCGCTGGCGGAAGCTCTACCTAGCAATGAAACTTTTAAGGACTGTTATAAAAATATTAATTAATCAAGTTGTTAAATAATTCCTGAACATTTTAGCAATTGTAGTTATTTTAAAAATTACACTTAGCTAGCTTAAAATAAAAGTTCAGCCCTTCCATTATTAATTTAGGGTACACAACACATATCAACGTCTAAAAAGTTAATTCACCAACGCGAATTCATTACACATCTTTATACTAATTAAATAACAGCAATAAAAGCTTGAAACAAAGAAATTTTCTTAACATTTAAACTTGAAAACTTCGTACTTAAGACGAGTTACTCATTCGGAGAAACCGTCGCAAATCATCTCGTCCGTAGTTAAGAAAAGCGGAAAGGGTAATGTAAGACTTCAATCTCATGCAGCGTAATAAAACGGTTAACAATACAAACTAAGGGAAAGCCGCCGCGCGGTATCACAAGTGCCAAAGTTTGCACAAGAAGACCGAAGCAAACACGCACAAGTTTTAAGGCTGTGGACTAAATTATAAGCGAGATGTTTAATATGTTAAATAGAAAGTTGAATAACTTTGCCGACGTATTTCGGTGACGAGTATTTAATTTGCTAATTTATACTTTTGCTTGTGTCTGTGTTAATCTAATTTCTGATCCGTGTGAAGTTATGTGCCTTATGTCATTATACCGTCTCAATTCAAGGGTAACGTAAAGGTAAAGATGATTACGGAAACTAAAAGATGTTAGGTATGCATGCAATATACCTATTTGCTAGAGAAATAAAATTGTGAAACAAACTTCCAGCACATGGGCTTTTGCTATCCTATGACACTTGTATGTAGTGCGCAGAACTATTTGACACAACCGGCAAGGTGAAAGGGGTGGTTGATAAAAACTTTGATATTCGTATGGTATTATTGGGCTAAATTCTCTTTTACGTAATTTTCACTAAAGATACATTGGTATTAATGGAAACATCGTAAGTAACAATTTTAAGCGCTCAATGCCAAAAGCGCCATATTATTTTCTGCTCCAACGGCCGTCAGTGCCGCGCGTTGGTTTCTTGACACTTCACTCAAACATTCACATTCCTAAAGTAACTAGTGTGTTAGTAGATGTGGAAAGCTCATGTAAAAACCAATAACATTGACTTAATTAAAACTTAAAATTTAAAAAAATAATTCGCTTACCGCTTGTGTCCTCAGTACGAAGCAAGTTAAAGATTAGTGCAGAACTCAATTAAAGCAACCAAGTTTCTGAGATCGCGATCCGTATAATTAAATTTTCTTCAGCAAAAGTGCTGCGTGATCGGAATGTACTTCGAATGCAGGCGTCGGTGTGTATCGCGAGTAAACTCAGCTTTATAGATATAAGGACGTGTTCACATTATTCGTGTAACTTATTTTAAATAAGAAGAAATTTAAATGAATACTATATAGATAATTATAATGTTTTCAGCTCAGGGCAGGCTAGATTGATACTATCACTAGGTGCGTTTAATCCTTCAACTAGTAGTGTTGTGCAAATTAATGTTACTCTGTTTAGATGGGAGGCTGCAATAGCTAGAGAATTTGTGGGGCTATGGGTCTTAATAGCTTAATAGCTTTTATATCAGAATGACGCTAAGCTTTATAAAGTACTTGTTCCTTTTATGAGGACTATTGTGACCCAAGTCAGGCCCACTGCAGGGACGGGCCTCCTCCCGTGACGGAGGGATACATGACCTACTGGCCAGACGGATTGGTATAAAGTTTAATTTCAAGTTTTCCTACTTTTTATTTCGTAAAGATTATATTCACGTAAAGTCCCTTAGTCGGTTTTTACGACACCCATGGGAGGAAATGGGGTGAGGACAATATTGTATTCTTACTCCGTCACCTTACAAAAAACCAGTAGTGTTGTGCAAATGTAACGGTGTTTAGATGGAAGGGTACAATAGCTATAGAACTTATAGGGCTAGATTATTTATCAGTTTGTGTCTCAGGATGACTTCAGGAGCTTTTATAAAGTACCTGTTCCTTTTATAAGGACTAATACTTTCCTTTTACCTGTTCTATATGGTTACATGAACCTTTTAAACAAGCAATCCTGTGGCGATAGCACTGGGTACTATTTTACTCTGTCACATGATTCGTGTAACTAATTACATATTATATTACTTACTAGTAAAAATAATAAGTAACGAATTTTACAGAACAACTAAAGAACACAATTGAAAAGTGTGTAAACGTTTCTTTAGACAGTTATAGCCCAATAGGAAGCTTCTCAGACGATTCATTGAAGAAAGCAATTGATTGAAAACTTTTTTCTTTTGAAACAAGTCATTTGAAATAGGAAAGTTAAGACATTTATTCTTTTTTATCCGTGGTATTTGAAAAGAATAAGTAAATAATGAAAACGGATTGAATATAGGTAAAATAATGTTGCTATTACGAGTATAAAAGGTAACATGTGTATACCACATAAACTAGTATAAAGTTGTACAAAATGAATAAATAAAATAAATTAATATATTCCTCACACATTCACACTACACCATCTAATCCCAAACTAAGTAAAGCGGATAAACATACTTCAATACTTTTTTTTTGTAAAAACATACATACCTATTATACATAGAAAAGCAATCATGTTCATGCACACAAAGATTGCATTGAGCGGGAATCGAATCCTAGACCTCGGCGTGGCAGTTATATAACCACTATGCCACAGGGGTCGTCAATGTAACCTTCTTATGATATTTATAAAACTGCTAGTAAAACAAAGAACAAAGAAAAATCAAAGAAACAGTAAAATAAATAGGTAAAAGTGACCTAATTCAAACATTTTATTTCAATCTTACAAAAACTTCTAACCATAAAAGTAAAAGGTTAGCTAGAAATAGTACTTTATTTAGGCTTTATCAATAGAAAACAAGGTAGAAATTCAATTTACTTACTACGTTTTTATTCTTAAGTTTCTTTTTGACAAGGCATTTAGACCAATTCCCACTCAATTTAGTACATGTTTTTCCTCATAATAGAAGTCACGTAAGTTCGTCGTAAAATGTTTTTGCCAACTACCTTTCTTTGCACGTTGCGGATAGCCTCAACTTTTTGTGGTTCGTAACGACATGTGAGCCACTAAGAAAAACTAAGTAAATGGATACTTTTACCAGATATTCTTGTCTAGAATTCTAGAAAAATATTGTTCGAAATTTCTTTCGTTGTGAATCTTTTTACATTGTATAATTTAGTAGTTACAATAAATCTTTGCTAACATAACAATATTTTTTGTGTAGGTTTGTTTTGGCCCTTGGGTATGAGATGGTAATTCACTTACTAGGCCATAAGTTTGTGCTGAATATTATAGGTGCTTATATCATAGCAGCAGCCCATCATCGTTATTCAGATCAGATTTTCTATCAAGTTTTTTAACTTTACTGACTAGTAAATATACTTCTTATTAAATAAATAAATATTCACGAACATCTCTACACAGCGCCATCTGTTCCCAAAGTAAGCTAGGCTTAACCTGCTTGTGTTATGAGTAACATAACAACGGATATTAGTATTTAAATATACTTTTGTTTTGTATATATGTTACAGCCAAAGTAATAAATATGAATATTATACATAAGAACTAGCCGTTATGTATAATGGCTACTCAATTTAGATAAAGTGATAAATGTCGCAGAATTAATCACATTAACTAGCCATTATAAATAATATCTTCAAAGACTCAGATAATGTAATTAAACAAGTAGGTAAAGATTACTAGAATATATTTATATGATACAGAGCGGTTGATTTATCTGTGGCAACCACACATATTTATCTGGATATATTTACTATAATATATGAAATCGTATATTACCTAATCGTCTTTATCTATAATACTTGTGTGTCATAAAATAGGGTAGTATAATTGTTTAAATATATCCTATTTTTTCTTGCTATAAAGTAATATGTCCTAAAATAAAATAGTAAAGCAAAAGTCAGAAACAGTTGGTTAGGTTAGGGTAGTATGGTGACTAAAGGACGGTGCTAGAATATAGTAATACTCATAATAATTAAGGTAATAATTAGTTGGTTATACCGTATTTATTATTTTGACTAACTTTGATCAGCTATTATAAATAATATCTAGATGAAGTGATTAATTTATCACATTGTCTAGTCAATTTGGATATTATTTATAATGACCAGTCCTTAGGTATAGTATCTATTTAATTACTTTGGCTGTAACATATACACACATATTACACATAGAAAAACTCAGACCAGTGCACATAATCATGTTCATGCACACAAACATTAATTTGCAATGAGCGGGAATCGAACCCAAGACCTCTGCGTAGCAGTCATGTTATATAACCACTACACGACAGAGATCGTCTTATTCATCGAGGCCACCTTATCCGGTGGGACATCACCAGTGTCTCTCATTTTAGTTGCTTATTTAGTTAAGGGTCACTAATAAAAGCTCTCTCAAATTGCTCTTAAAGTTAAGTTTAGTGCGGAACTAAGATATAAACCTTTTATTCCTACATTCTAACCATTTTATTGTAGAAGAAAATTGTACAAGACAGACAATTTTGGTTTTGTTAGCTTCATAATGCTTTTGCAAAAACTATGGCGTGGTAAAAATTTATATTCTTACTTCGTCACCACTTTAACAGCTAACTGTATTGTTTATGCTTAAACTTGTAAATAGCTTTCAGTTAGTACTGAGAAAGAGAAAAAAAAACAATGAAATAGTATCTTGGCTGTTGCAAATGAAAAAGTTTCGCATTCGCTCTAGTTTTATCGCCTTGAGATAAATTTAAAAAAGGTTTTTCTTATTTTAAACGACTAAAAAACAAAAGAAGCTTCTGGATTCGATTGTATTTTGTCTTATTTTTTGTACTTCATATTTCTTTCTTGACCATTTCAATTACATTTGTTTTGTTTTAAAGAGTAGGTACTTTTGATGATCCAAATGAATCAAATTTCGTAGGTATTATTATCTTCCACTAGCTAACCCGTGCCCACTTCATTGGAAGCTACTGTAAAAATAAATATACTGGTATGTTTGCTATATCATTAGCATCCGGGAAAAATATTTATTTATCTGTACATAATAAATGTATTTATCTTATTTTCTTACTTATACGTAATAATTCACAACTCGACGAAAGTAGTTGTCATTATGTGGAAGAAGTAGTAAGTGGTTCTAAATAATCTATTTTCTTTTCGTAGTTAAGTACCTATTACCGATACTCGTATTTTTTTAAATTTATACTGTTTTCTTAAAAATTATGTATATTTTTAAAAATTCTTATATAACGTAACAATGTCAAATCTTGTATAAAGCAAAGCTAGTTTAATAGAGAAAAAACGTATATTTTTTTATAAAAATACACTAAATTTTAATAATTTCTCTGTAAAACCATTGAATATTTAATGTACAAATGACAAAATTAAATTACGTTCTGAATCTCTCTTAAATAATATTCTAAGCTAAATATAAAATACAAAATCTTACGTCTCTATTTGACTTTACAACTGAGAGAATATTCTAAGGGTATACCTTAGGGGTTTTTAGTTCATACGAAATTTTTAAGAAATAAAAATGCTGAAAACGTTTGTAGAATCCTGGCTTGGAAACATTTATCGTTATTACACATGTTACACTGCTTATTGAAACAGTCATTTATTATGAAAAAAAAGGGTCTAGTAAATAGCTAAGCACAGACTTTTGGTTTGGGCTTGTTTACTTTATTTTATTTTGTGTAGGTACATAAATATATTACGTGTACCTGTTTTTTTTAGATTGTGCTTAAATCACGAATGATCTTTATGATACTGAGGGGTTTTAGTATCATTTGCAAATCGGATTTCAACTGACTTAAACGATATTGTGTTTTTCATTAGTTAACATGTATTGTGTCGGAGGCTACAAAGAGTTATTTTAAAAAATCTTGGTGGTTAATTATTGAACACAGCCTCTGCAATCCCAGCACCAGAATCGGTAGGTTAAATTATATTTTAAGAAGGCATGCGATAACAAGTCATCCTGACATATTGACCTGCTATTATAAAGTCACGATTCGTCATCAGACGTCAAAATGACTAGTTTAGGAAATGACGAATTAGGAAAGTGACGAGTTTGGAAGATGACCAATCAGGAATATGACGAATCAGGAACAAATCCGCCTTAGGTCATGGAGGCCTGGGATCTTTCCATAAGCTCTTCTCTGCGAAACGACCAGTCTGGTGCTGATATCTCCCCCATTCCCCAACATTTACACTGAAAATTGTATTAACAGGTGAATACATAATCTAATAATTTGTATTTTTCTGTTCAACAGACAAGTAAACCTAAAAATCAGTCCGCAATTCGGAAGCTGCTTCAACTGGAGTATGACCCCGTCACAAAGCGAGCTGGTGGTCTTCGCAAGGATCAGTGATCCAGCTGTGGATTTAGAGACCACGCCACCTGATGGTCCGTGGCTCGAAGCAACAGCAGCAGCAGTTCCATGGAGCTTGGGCGTTGATATAGCTATTTGGAATGCCGTTGGTAAGCAATATTTTACAATTAATTTTTTATAAAAACTAGATAAAACAATGCCAGAAAACTGAAAATGAACATTATAGCAATCCATTTAGCCAACGGGCTTATATAATTCTAAGCTACCTTCAATTACGGGTTACGGACTGGCTCATACATGCAATAGCATAATAAAACCTGATAAAAAGATACGTGTTTGTAATTAAACTGTACACGTAAAAATACTAGTTCTGTATATATAACTAAATAAATCAAGTGAAAATAAAACCAAACATCCCTCAACATTAGATTCATGTAAGTTAGTTATTAAAATGAATCCATACTAACATTATAAATGGTGTGTCTGTCTGTTTGTCTTTATTTCACGCCAAAACGGAGCGACAAATTGACGTAATTTTTATGTGGAGATAGTTAAAGGTATGGAGAGTAACATAGGCTACTTTTTGCAACCCAAATTAAACGCAAGCGGAGCCGCGAACGAAAGCTAGTGTATTATATTCTACGTATTAAAATCCAATACACAATTAAATGTACGTTATTAATTTTATTCGAAAAGTAAATAGCACTCCAGAACAAGTTCTCCGAACTACCGCAAAACTATTGCAATAACCTTTGGAGAGTGAGTTCATTTATCAATATTGCAGGTTGGGCGGGATGGGGAGAGTGGGGTGCGTGCAGTAGGACCTGCGGAGGGGGAAAACAGACCAGAAGGAGATACTGTTCGAAGTCCACTTGTGAAGGTTATGGAGAACAAGAAAGGTCTTGTAACTACTTCGATTGTGAAGGTAAGACGTAATTTAATTAAGAATTTTAAGGTATGTAAGGTAAAATTGATTCTGAAGAAAATATTAGGTTTCCAAGTGTCAGGAACGCGCGTGTGATTCCTCTGATGTTGCAGGCGTCCATAGGCTACGGTAACAACTTACCATCAGGTGGACCGTATATGGTGTAAAAAAAATACACGGCACGGGAAGGATTCGAAGCGTTGTTATCGAAGAATACACCACCAACGCGCATGGTATTTACCTTTATTTTACTTGACGTTTTGGCACAGGTTGCACTGGCTGTGTTCGCAAGCTAACAGTGTTAGGCCTCCCCCACATTAGACGACGGCATTTCTCAGATGCTTGAGTGACGCTCATGCCACGTCGACTTCGCGTTCGCTCGACGTTAGCGTCTCATGTACGCGGCGATGACTTGACGATTAACCCCTTTCAGTCAGTTAATTTTAGAGATCATGCTGTGACTGATTAAAACAAAAGCGGACAGTGTGGGTAGCGGTCAAAGAGGTAAGAATGCGACGCAAACGCCGCGTGAGCGCTACGAACGAACGCGTACGCCAAATGTAGGGTCAGCTTTGCTTGTTCCGAAACGTCAAATAAAATAAAGTTATATAAGGTAAAGGCACCTAATTCCGTGGTGTTTTTAACAAAACAAGAAAGAACATTAAAAATTAAGTAGTTATCGTAGCTTTGTATACAATTTTATATTTTTATCAGAAGCGTTAACTATCTAATTTTTGAAAAATATATGCAGTTTTTCAGTAAAAGGTTATTAAAATTGATAAAATAAATAAAAATATGAAAAAAAACGATGCGCCTAATTCCGATGTAAAAATCTTAATTCCGATGCATTTGGATCCTAATTCCGAGTATAAAAATAGAAAGGGAACTACCTATGTAGGGAGAATCATACATGATGTTTAAAAATCAAAGGTGTTTATTTTTTATGTTAAATCAGTTCATTTTTTAAATCTAATCTTATAAAAATATAAAAATTAACATAAAAAACAACATAAAAAGAAAGACATAAGGGTGATTCTTCGAGCCCAACATTTTCGATGTCTGGAGGTTTTTCTTTGTAACTAACAGACCAACCAAACTGCAATTATTCTTTAAACATAGTATAGACAGTTACCTATCTTGAACACGTTTTTTTGTTTAATAATAGTTTTTTATATATTAAAAAAAAATTATTAAAAAGCGTTCTTCTGATTAATATGGTGTGTCCGTACCCCAGTTTCTTGAACGTTAGTAACAGTAACATTTTTTCTTATTAACGAATCGATGTACGTTATAAATATTACGATAGAATATTAGTTGTTTCTTTACACAAAAAAAATGGTACTAATATTTGCGATAGTTTTTTAATAAAAAAATAAATTGTGAGTGTCCGGCACAAAAGTCTGATTCATATTCGCGCGCTTTACTCGTACCTAGCTAAGTACGAAACATCAGGAGATCCCTTCTAGTGCTGGTGGTAGCCAGGGACTCTGCTGACGTGGTCACGACGTTACATGCGGCTGGTTCGTGTTGTTGCGGAGTTATAAATGTAAATATCTGATTCATATTACTTTGGTTCACCTGTGTTTGTGATTACTATGTTGGCTGTTATAATTAACTTAAATGGTTTTCAAACTTGAATCTGTTGGAAATATAATTCAATTGGGGACTAAAATCCTATGTATAAATAGCAATCCTTAATTGTATACGTGTAGTGATTTACCGATGTTAAAAGGCAAAATTTTAATTTATATGTACCTGATTCATACGGTAAAAATACTATATTAATCAGAATTTCACACATATTGTTAATATGGCGGCACGGATAATGATTGATATTGTCAAGTTGTCAATGCTTCTAATAACTAGATTTAGGTGTGGTGATAATCATTGTGATTATCAACTGTGATTTTAATAAATAAATGACTGATTTTTATAACTAGAATTTCATTTTTGTTCCTAATTCTGATTTATATGACCTCAAAATTTTTTAAGTTAATTATCTCGAAAACCATTTCATAAAAAAGTGTGCCTTTTTCAGACATTGTACATTAGGTTATCATCTTTGACAAAAAGATGTTTTATAAGCCAAAATGTGAAAAAAAAAATTGCCCATATGAATCAGACAAAGAATCGAATTTCGAAGAAACACCCATAAAACATCAAACAAAAGTTACATAAACATACACGCTGTAAATGTATATGTAGTCTTCAAACAGGCAGACTGACAGACAAAAATTCGTTTAATTGCTGTAGTTTCATAATTGGGTAAAGAATATATTAACACGCACACTCCAATTTTATGTATTTGTTGTACTATAGATTATTAGTATTCTTTCAGTTACTAAACGCATACTAAGCACATAAAAAAAGGAACACTCTGTATTTAAACAGGGTCAATACTCTCTATGACCGGGTCAAAACATCGGAATTAGGTACTCATGTAAGCTTATTCCGATGTAAATACATCGCAATTAGGTGCTCATATAACCTTATTCCGACGTAAATACATCGGAATAACGGTTTATGTTGCTAAATCAAAGTTTCTAATTCCGAGTAATAAAAAGTAAAAGATTTTTTAATATTATGCAAATTGAATAGTAGATAGTTGCAATATGAAAGGGAAAAAAATATAAAGTACATACATATAATAACAGAACAGATTAAAAACCGAATGTCCTCACTAATTTCTTCCGTACAACGTATAAAGAAAGTACCTATACAAGTCATTTTTGACCTGCTATAATTAGTGAATCCGACGCCACGGTGTACCTCGGAATTACATTATTAAATGTATGAGTTATTCATTAGGTCAGAAGTAACACATTAAACTTTGTAATCATAAAACACACACGGAAAATTTTAAAAAAGTAAATGTCTTTAAATTTGTTATTCCGTGGTATACATCGGCTATTAGGAACACACTAAAATATTTGGCATCTAATGCCGTGGTATTTTAAACACTTATTTTCTTGCTAATTTGCAAATAAAATACTCAAATATTAAGTGTTTTCGATAAAAAATATTGTCCTTTCAATAATTCAACCTAAACGAAAACTCGCATTGTATAAAATTATCACGTAAAACGCTATTTGGCAAATCGTGATACTCACGTGCATAAGGTCCCAAATGTATGACGTGTGCTTTCGAGGCCGCTTTCCGCGGCAAAATGACCGATTATTCTACAGTGTGAACACACTAAACTCTCTTTTGTTTATATAAATATGAACAGATAAATTATTAATCTATTATTGTATCATGCAGACCAAAATAACTAGTAAATTACTTAAAAAAAACCGTTTTTCGAAATACCTCGGAATTTGCTGCCATTTTTAGAACCCCTCGTAGATAGGTGCCTTTACCTTAGCATGCGCGTTAATCTCATCATCATAATAACAGCCCTTTTATGTCCCACTGCAAGAACAGGCCTCCCCTCGTGACGGAGGTATACTTGGCCTACTAATACCAAATACCACGCTGGCCAGGCGGATTGGTATAGGGTTTAATATCAAGTTTTCCTTCTGTTTTTATTTCGTAAAGATAATATTCATAGATAGTCCTATAGTCGGTTTTTACGACATCCATGGAATGAGATGGGAAAGTGACATATTGTATTCTTACTCCGTCCCACACGGAGTCGTTAATTTCCCGATTATTTAATATTTATAAATTAGTCCATTGCTTTCCACGAAGCCATTAGCCCTCGTAATTCATTCAAGTGTTACAACGCCATCTAGGCAGGCGTATGTAATTTAAGATGTAATTAAATTAAGAATTCCAAGGTACGAATTTCGAAATATAAGTTTAGGGATTAAATCACGTTTTATTGTTTAATTTCACTTTGTTTTCGATTTACGTTTGCTATTTGTAATCGTTATTAATGTTAAGGTATTTTGTTAGGCACGAAGTATTTCAATAAAATGTTATACTATATTAAAATACAGTAGCAAAACTTTTTGAATTGTAGCAATGAATACCTGTTTTGAATTCATGATATTATTACAAGAATGTTGCTTCTTCGATTGTTGCTTTGGGCATTAAACAGATTAGTTCAGAAGGCGATTTATGTACAAAATAGAATAAATATTAAAAGAAATTTGTATGTAAATATTAATTTCTTTTAAATATTTTTTTTTTAAATTATAACATAGCATTCTACGTACCAAAATTGTTTTAAAAAGACAATTGTTTTAAAAAGACAACTCCCGCACTAGGGATCATGCCCTGTGTCGCGGGGACTTTTACAAACATCAATTAACGGACACATATAACACCCAGACTCAGGACAATAATTTGTGGATCTCACAAATTAAAAAAATATACCTATATATTTTAATTTGTTATGTTTATTAAAATGTTTTTATTTTTTAAGTCCATCCATCCATGGCAGACTATTGACGTCCACTGCTGGACGTAGGCCTCCTCCAAAAGTTTCCACTCTGCGCGGTCTTGTGCCTCCCTCATCCATCGGCTTCCCACCGTCCTAACCAGGGCGTCGGTCCACCGTGTGAGGGGTCTCCCCACCCTGCGCCTTCCGGTGCGCGGTCGCCATTCCAGAACTTTTCTGCCCCAACGGCTATCAGTTCTCCGCGCTATGTGCCCTGCCCAACGCCACTTTAACCGGGCAATCCTGAGCGCTATGTCGGTCACTTTAGTTCTTCTGCGGATCTCCTCGTTTCTGATACGATCACGCAGGGAAACCCCCAACATAGCTCTCTCCATTGCCCTCTGAGTGACGGTAAGCCTTCTGAGAAGGCCCATAGTCAGCGACCACGTTTCAGCTCCATATGTCATTTTTAAGTATTACCTAAGTATTTATTGAAATTTCATAAGCTTCAATCCGCTTAGTTATTTAATAGGATTTAAGTTATTAAGTATTATATTTAGCGGATTATAAATTTGAACAGATTGAATTATTAAAATTGAAAAGTGAAAACGAATCCTAATTATATCGGGGAATGAATTGGAGTAGCATGTCATTTACAGGATGATTAAAAGTATATAAGACAATCAATTGATGATTCTGTTGGGTCAGAAAGGATTTGGACAAGCGAGCAAGGACCTGAGCCTGCACCCTCACTATGGTTTAAGGTCAGAATAAAGGACAGACAGCGGCGGGCATTCGATTGACGAGAGAGGAACGGAACCTTACAAGGTGGAATTAGTTAGAGGAGCTCTGAGTCCAACAATAGGGCTTTTTAACAAATCTTAACAAATTTAAAATATATTTCCAAATCCTCACCGCAATTTGTTTCAAACGAAAAACACGACGGGAACATAGTTCAACATCATCTTACAAAATAATTTTAAATATACTCGAACTTAAATGCTACATATCGGTTTCAATTTCAATTTTAATGGAATCTTCCTTTTCCAAGTCAAACGTCGATTCCGAAACCCTGAACGTAAACGTTTCAGTAATAGCCTCACATCACTAGAAAGCCGCTTCGCATCTAAACGCAAACGAATATTGGATTTTAAATTATTTTCAGACTAGCTCGTTAACTGGCATCGTAACAGCACGGAATCGATAGGTCGAGTGAAGTTACCCAACTATTTCGATCAGGCATGCAGGATGTAGGTGACACTTTGATAAAGCGATTTTAGCTGCAAAACAGCTTGTTGCTACAGGATTATTTTTTAATAGAGTTTAGCATGTGATTGACGGAGCGCTTGTCAATTTATGTCGTATGTGAAATGGAGCACTTAGTTGAAGAGATTTTGTTTACATTAAAGGAGCGTGAGCAAGCGAACGTGTAATTTCATCAAAAGTTAGTGTAGAGTAACTCATAGAAAGAAGGACACTAAATTATTACTAAAGAAAATTAAACCAACCGTATTACACCACTGTACATACTCGTATCTTCGTTTCACTCTTGCCAGAGCAGTCGTGGTCACGATGAGGCGTCCGCGTTGGTGTTAGTGGCGGACCCAGCTTTTTTCATCGATCCAAAATATCCATCACCACGATCTCCCGCCATCTCTCTCTGTTCGCAGACTGTCTGGCGCTGTCTGACACGTCGCTCCCCACTGCGGATTTAACCTGATCAGTCCATCGCATAGGTGTTCAGACGCGTGATCTGATTTCCTCCACCTTTCCTTTACATATACTGTACCTACTGGACATCTGCCTCATAAAAATATTGCCACCTTGTGAGATCCTGTTCCTCCCTCATTCATCGGTTTCCCGCGTTTACATTATGCGGTACCTACTCTTGAACTTTTCTGCCCCAGTGGCATTCAGTTTATTTGCCCTGCCCACCGCCACTTTAATCGAAAATACATTAATAAATTCCTTTAATCATTTTTATATTCATATTAAAAATAATTACGTAATTAAAATAATCAGTACATAAAACGCTAATTACTTACGTTCGTGAGATTACGTAGGCTTACATTAAAAATAAAATAAAATTCCAATTAACGGCACTACATCCAACGTTTATTACCTATTAAATTACTGAATGCCTGTTCCATTAGACTTTCAGGGTCTTAATTCATGAATTCTGAAACAGCAATAAAGTCAACTTGTATTATAACAACATATGGGTATTATATTCCGTGTGGTGACGGAGTAAGAATACAATATGTCTCCCCATCTCATTCCATAGGTGTCGTAAAAACCGACTAGGGACTAACCGTAAATATTATCTAAGTAAAAAGAAGGAAAACTTTAAATTAAACCCTATACCAATCCATTTGGCCAGCGTGGTATTAGTAGGCCAAGTGTCCCTCCGTCACAAGAGGAGGCCCCGTCCCTGCAGTGGGACATTAATGGGTTGTTATGACTATGTATATAATATAAAATAATATACATTCCATTTTTACCAGGTACAATAAATCCGCTTGCGCCAGGAGCAAGAAGAAACTTCCATCCAGCGCAGGCGAGGTGGGGCCCCGTGTCTGATCGACCGCACGCCTTTAGCTTAAGGCCTAACTCTTACATCTGGATCGCTTCTTCAGAGCTGTTTGGTGCTGGGAAGACTTTTCCACGAGAATTTACACTGTTCATCTCGCTTAGACTGCGACCTGAGGTGAGTATAATTAACTTTGTTGGTACCTTTAGTAATAGTAAGGCTAGGCTTACCTACCTACATATATTATATCACCAGCCTCCAAGGCCCCAGCTGAAAATCAGCGCGGCAAATACTTTTGCAGCATATGCTGAGCTGTAGCCTTTATTTTTCACACAATGCTATGCCTGGAGGTAGTATGTTACAACTTTTTTGTACTTAATTTCATGACCTTTGCTAATGTTCCATATTTTATGTATGACTTTGAATTATTTATTGTTATTTCTTTTTTTTTTTAATTTTTTTATTATGGTTTTAAAATCTATAAATATTTATAATCCAAGGGGACATTAGCAATTGGCCTTAATATTTATACTGTATTACAATATATTAAAATTGAAATTTAATTTGTGTATTGTGTGTAAAATAAAAACATTTTTCTTAGGCTTAATTCTCCGTGTGGTGACGGAGTCCCTTAGTCGGTTTTTGTACTCTTACTCCGTCACCACACGGAGTATACATGAGGTTATTTCTGAACCATATTTTTACTTTCATACGTATTTAAATAAATTTAAAATTTCATAAATACAAGTTTATTTAATGATACTCTATTCATATTATATAACTTAGTTAACTTAGCCTTTGTTTAACGTAAGAAACCTTACGTTTACGAGCATTTAACGTCAGCCTAAATATATAATTCCTTCTTAAACTTTTATATTAGCACCTAAATAAACAAACGGGTACTTTCACAAATGTAAATGAATTATGAGAACAAGAAAGTTAAATGAATATATTAAATAATCTAATTTCATGCCATTGGAGTTTTTAGCCTTTTATTTTTAGACGCCTTTCTTCCGCCCCTTTTTCTATCTTATTTATAAATAAAATTAAAATAAAAAAGCCTTCTATTAGTGCAGTGGCAATTTACAGAAAACAATTAAGTTAAGTTTATGTCACTTTAGTACGATATGCCCTGGACCCCACTTTTGGTGAACGCCTCCGCCAGAGATTTCCACTCGTCGCGAATTTTCACCAGGGTTAACCAAATACTTGAATCGACTGTTTCTATTTCGTCCCTCCTTCTTGCTTTTGGACGACCTCTGCATCTGTGACCATTTGTTCCACCAATCTTTGTCCACCTGTTATCTGTGAGACGTGCAACGCGATATCTTATTCTTCTATCTTATTTACTTGACGTTAGTGAAAATGTTATTATTTCACTACAAGGAGTTGTAATATACTTAAAAATTTGATGCACTAAAAGTAAACTAACCGAATAGATGAGTAATAAAGCTTTATGTTACAACATTTCGTGTGTATCGTAAAACTAAGGGAGAGTTATGTATAATATTACCAAAGGCCAGCCAAGTAATAATAATTTAGAAAGGTAATTTTGTAATAAGTAGAGAAAGCCTGTATCTTCAATAAAAGTTTCCAAAATTAGAATAACTTAAAAAAAAAAGCTCGGCATCGCATCTGTGATTCCTCTGGTGTTGCGGGTGTCCATGGGCGGCGGTGATCACTTACCATCACGTGACCTGCTGGTTTGTTTGCCTACTATTACATAAAAAAAAAATATTAAGATCTTCATCTGCTCCACTTTTTTGGATTTACAAGAAAAAGCGACATGAACTGGTATTATTTTGCATATGAATCAATCTTGGCCTATATGAAAATGGCTTACGGTTAGGCCTGTTCATATTTTGTTCCTTATTTTATGTAATATTACCATAATTATATTATTATCTAGTTTCCTTGTTCATTACCGCACAGACATTTACGTATAATAAAAGAGAAATAGCTAAAAAAAAGATAGATAGCTCAATAAAGTATTGAGTTTTGAGTATTGAAATTTCTAACCAAATGTGTCTTTCCCCAGAGTGGTGGCTACGGTCAAGGCACACTGTTCTCACTACGGTCACGTCGACGTACCGGCTCCTTCTTATCTTTGGAGTTGGCTGGTCGAGGAGCGGCCAGACTGGTCCATGCTGGTTCAGGGTCATCACGCTCCATATACTTAGCGGTACCGCTGTATGACTTCCGTTGGCATCATATTGCTGTGAGGTGAGATTTTTTGGATTTTGATTTTTTTTTTTCGCAGGGAGTTTTTTCCTCCAGTGATATTTGGGGGACTCTACTTATTTTATAATCCTTGTAGTGTAGTGAATTTAGATTTGAATATTCCTCACGCATTCACAAAACACTTGTCTAGTACTTAACTTACCAATGAAGTACACAATCAATAATATTCTATTTCACATGTATTTACACCTGAAATGATTCAAATAATTTGTTTCTTTATAAAAAAAATCAGTACTTATCAAAATAACCAATATATTTTACATAAGTAAATAAGTTTATTTCTTTATGCTGGTACTACAAAGAAGGCATTCTGTCAAGACAAACGGTAAAAGATTTCATGAAATATTGTAGTGCTTACTTGTAATATTTCTTACGGCTTAGGAAAAATAATGCGACAATTTCTTTTTCAATTTCTACGTTTGTATTGTGGAAATAGAATAAATACAAATGTAAATATTGTTGTCTATACTTACTAATATTATATAAAGGTTAAGTTTGTAAGTTTGTGTAGTTAGTATAGGGGGTGATCTCTGGATCTACTGAACCGATTTTAAAAATTCTTACTATGTTGAATAGTCCATTTATCGAGGAGTGTCATAGGTTATAATAGTATCACGCTATGACTAATAGGAGTGGAGCAGTAATGAAATATGTTTAAAAGAATGACGCTTGTTTTCGCCGCCCAACGAAGTGGGCACGGGTCAGCTAGTATAATAATATGCTACGATGCAAGAATATTTTGTAGATATTTTGTTTTAAAATAACTTTCGAGAATCGTGATTAGAGATATAACCTTTTCGACTTTGAGCATTACATTACAATACTACTACCTCCCTGTTTATATAGGTTTGAATTTTGGAGCATTCTGATTTAGTGTAACTATACAAGGTACGCATTTTAATGGTCGGTTCTCCTCGTTCACTGATGTAAACTCGATTTATATCATGACAGTTTGTGCACTGAAATGCTCAGTTCTCCTCCCTCATTGATGTAATGCTCGACGCTGTAACGTTACATTACACGCAAATGCTTCCGGTGAGGGAGCACCTTTAAACGTCACTCACCCAAAACACGAATTGTAAAACATAATATTACATTTTGGATGAATTACTATACAAAAATTTTAAGTTTGAGGCATGATTTGTATCCGTAACTTAATGTTTGCCACTTAAACAACTGAGCTCAAAATCCAAATAGGTTTCGTATTGCTTCATAGGAATTATATATAATTTAACCAAGAACTTATAGAGTAAGAATACATACTACCCCATCTTATCGCGTTGAGCTCAGAAAAAGTACTAGTCCTTAGAAAGAATTACTATTAAATCTGTAAATTACTATATTGTCCGTCTGGTGACGGAGTAAGAATACAATATGTCACCATCCCATCTCATCCCATGGGTGTCGTAAAAACCGACTAAGAGACTAACTGTAAATATTATCTTTACGAAGTAAAAAAAAAGGAAAACTTGAAATTAAACCCTATACCAATCCGTGTGGCCAGCTTGGTATTAGTAGGCCAAGTATCCCTTCATCACGGGAGGAGACCAGTCCCTGCAGTGGGACATTAATGAGCTGTTATTATTACTATAAAATCTAGTACAACAAAATAAAAGGCAATAAGTAAGAAAAAACACAATGAGAAAACATTTATTGTATTAGTCTACAAAGGATTATTAATATTATAGTTTTATTTACCCTAAGTAGTTTACTAAAAGGGAATAAATTGGACAATTTGTCTCTAGCAATCTTGTTTTGTTTGTTCATTGTTTGTTAGCTGGCATTATTAGGATCGTAATTAGGGACAGGAGATAAAGGTGAAATTTCCTTGTATAAATAAAATATATAAAGGTAAATATCAGAATTCAGCCAGATGCTTAACAAGATTAATGATTTGAGATTTCTTTTTCTATTGTCTTCTTAATGTTGGCTAGATAAATGATAATAGGTTTAGTTATCATTTTACTAATCAGATGTTAGTTGATTTTGATTGTGGATAGTAAGGTTTAGTCTTTAGCTGCTACGCAGAAGTCTTAGGTTCGATTTGCATATAAAATGTTTGTGTGCACGTATGTTTGGATTGGTTCAAGCCTGTGTTCTGGACATTATCCGCAGCAGAATTTCTCTACAGAACTACTCGCAATCGACTGTCTTACCATCGTCATCACGTTTATGGTTGGGGGTCATCCACTGTGCGATTTTTCCTTCCGCGAACGTCTATTTTGTGGAACAAGCTCGCTGCGGTAATTTTCCGGGCCGTTACGACTTGAGGAGCTTCAAGAATACGCTTTTAGGTCGGCAACGCATCTGTGATTCCTCTGTGATCACTTACCATCAGGTGACCTGCTGGCTCGTTTGCCTCCCATCATCTAAAAAAAGGCCATTTCTATGTAGGTATATTATTTTTTGTGGTTAGAAAAAAAGTATTTAATAAGGTTTATCCGTTATCTAATACCCTTAGTATAAACTCTGCTTAACATTTCATCTCGTTGCTCCATTCAAAATTAAATTACACTCATGGCAGCTATGTAATGGGAAAATGAGATTTTATAACTGTGACACTGCTTCTGTTTATTCACACTGTGTTAAATGCATGTATCTCTTTGTAATCTTGTTACATTAGTTCTCTTTGCTCGAGCTTAACACATTGCTTGTGTTTATGGTATGAAGTTGGATTCATTACTTTATCCCGTACAAAGTTGTATATGAAACTGAGTTATGAAATATAGAACATGTTTTAATACGATAAAAGCGATGAGGCTAGCTAGTTTGTTATCTTTGTGTGTGTGTGTGAATGTGTGTATTTTAAACCTTTAATACTTTTAAACGTAATTTTTATTTTTATTATTTACTAGCTGACCCGTGCCCACTTACGTTGGGCGGCGAAGAAAACGTTATTAAGCGTTTTACCTTTTTGTTAAACATATTTCATTACTGCTCTACTCCTATTAGTCATAGGGCTATGACACTCCCCGATAAATGCACTATTTAACACAGAAACAATTTTTGAAATTGGTTAATTAGATCCAGAGAGTTCTCTTTGTAATCTTGTTACATTAGTTCTCTTTGCTCGAGCTTAACACATTGCTTGTGTTTATGGTATGAAGTTGGATTCATTACTTTATCCCGTACAAAATTGTATATGAAACTGAGTTATGAAATATAGAACATGTTTTAATACGATAAAAGCGATGAGGCTAGCTAGTTTGTCGTGTGTGTGTGTGTGAACCTTTAATACTTTTTAACGTGATTTTGTATTTTTATTGTTTGTCTTCATCATAACAGCCCATTAATATCCCACTGCAGGGATGGGCCTCCTGCCACGACGGGGGGATACTTGGCGTAAGACGAATTGGTATAGGGTTTAATTTCAAGTTTTCCTTCTTTTTTATTTCGTAAAGATAATATTCACGGTTTATATCTTAATTAAATAGAAATTACATTGCCAATGCTTAAGCTCCGGGTAGATTATGACTTTTTATTAGACATGATTATATTTTTGATTGAATTCCTTTCATGGTATAGTTAAGTTCAAACATTTTATTAAAGAAATACCAATAACGTAAACGATTACATGCCGTATAAAGCTTTTCGGATGATAAATAAATAAATTATCCTCACAATTTACACATCGCCACCTAGACACAAAGTAAGCAAAGCTTGTACTATGGCTACTAGACAACGGATAAACATACTTAAACACTTAACTGTCCCATGAGTCATATATGAACATTGGCGGGACAGGGAAATAGTTAAATACTTTTTTGTAAATATGTTACAGCCAAAGTAATAAATATGAATATTATACATAATAACTAGCCATTATGTATAAGGGCTACTCAATTTTGATAAAGTGATTAACTCACTAAATTTTACCTTTTATCTGCCAAAAGTCAGAAACAGTTGGTTAGGTTAAGTTAGTATGGTGACCAAAGCTTTTTTTTTTATGTAAAACTTGATTATAGTACATATTACTATATTCTAGCACTCGCCGGCCGATACCGCGGCACGCTCGCTTCGCTCGCTCGGCTCGTGCGTCCTTTGGTCACCATACTAACCTAACCTAACCAACTGTTTTTGACTTTTGCCTTAATATTGTATTTTTGCCAGTTAAAAGGTAAAATTTCAATGAGCTTTGACTACCATCGATGGTCAAAACCACTTTTGACTGAAAAAACCAGTCAAAAGTAGTTATGAGTTTTGACTATAACATATATAATGGCTAGTTAATGTGATTAATTCTGCGGCATTTATCACTTTATCAAAATTGAGAAGCCCTTATACATAATGGCTAGTTATTATGTATAATATTTATATTTATTACTTTGGCTGTAACAAATACATACATATTATTATACATAGAAAACACCCAGACCAATGAAAACAATCATGTTCATGCACACAAAGATTTTCATTGAGCGGGAATCTAGCCCGGGACCTCTGCGTAGTAGCCATGTAATATACCGACTGTGCCACAGAGGTCGCAATCGCGCTCCCGAAACCTCTCTGGAACACCTGAGAAAGGCCATAGTGGTGGATTTAGTCGATAGACCAGTCTGGGAGTCCGACATCACCTGCTCGTCTAACCTCGAATCGACAGGTATACGCAAAGTATTTCATCCACAGAAAAAAAAGGCCGTATAGAGTTAATGAAAGCCGTCGAGTGGAGGCCTAAGGTTTTCATATTAACTTTATTAACAAAAGGACGGACTAATTTGAGAGAAGTAATGGTTTTATTCGTATAGAACGAATTCATGTTATTAAGTAATTCATTCATTTTTCTTTTGTTTTATTAAAGTATCGATATTTTAGGGACGCTCTGATTAATTTGAATGATTTGATTTGATTGATAAATACTTATTTTTGACTCCCAAAATCATATTGTAAGATCTTTTTTTTTATTTATGTTGAACTAATGAATTTGACAATGAGTTTGACAAATGCCACCTTGATGACGACATTAAAAGTCATATTGTTTTTAAATGATAAATAAGACTAATTAGGATTAATAAGTAAACCTAAATTCGTGTTACATATGTAATTGGTATAAATATTAATTTTTCAATCAATCAACTAGCCTATGTAGTCCACTGCTGAACAAAGACATCTCCCAACACGCGCCACAGAACTCAGTCCTGGGCCTGCCGGATCCAGTCCGACCCAGAGACCTTTATAAGGTCTTAAATACTTTTTGCCTTAGGACAAATATAGTAATACATCAAACTTATTAACTCATGTTATTATGAAAATATATAAAATTAAAAATTAGTTAGTCACTAAAATATGTGCCATTCATCATTCCCCTGCCCTTATCCCAATTTTATTTGGGGTCGGCGCAGCATGTCTTCTTCTTCCATACTTTCCTATCGGACGTCATCTCACAAGTAACATTCTTCGCAGCCATTTCGTCTTTCACACAATCCATCAATCCATCGTTTTTATGGTCGTCCTCTTCCCCTGTATCCATCCACACACATGTCCAACATCTTCCTAACCACATGACTCTCATTCCTCCGCATAACATGCCCATACCATGACAGCCGGCTGCCACGTATTTTTTCTGCCACCGGTGCCACTTTCAAACTTCCTCTTACATACTCATTTCTTACTCTATCCGCTCTCGTAACACCACACATTCCTCTTAACATTCTCATCTCTGCTACATGCAATTGTCTTTCATTCATCCCTTTTGTGGCCCAACTCTCTGATCCATACAGGACGGCAGGTCTAATCATGGTGTTATAGATAAAATATGTGCCATTATTATAATTTATTTATTATAAGAGTCTGAATTTTTAATAAATTGAAAGCCAAATATAAAAAAAAGAATAGCAATGTCCATTCAAAGTGATGATACGGAATTCAGACATAAAATGACAGTTGTTAAAAATCTCTGACACTAATTGGACGTGAACTATTTTTTGCTTGCCTATCGTGTTTTATTCTGAAAAATATTTTTATTTCGAACAAAAGATTCTTTTTTGTCTGGTAAACATAATATTTCACTTGATTAACAACATTTATTTTAGAATTGTTGAATAATTATGTAGTAGCCGCGGGTCTGGCGAAATCGATGGATTAGGGAGGCACAGGGCCGCGTAAATGAAATTATTTGGAAGTCGAGTAGTGGGCGTCATTGGGCTCATAATAATCATCGTAACGTAGGGATACTTAGCCTACTAATACGACGCTGGCCAGACGGATTGGTATAGGGTTAATTTGAGGTTTTCCTTCGTTTTATTTCGTATAGTTAATATTCACGTATAATCCCTTACTCGGTTTTTACGACACGCATGGGATGAGATCGGGTGGTAACATATTGTATTCTTACTCCGTCACCACACGGATAATATTTATCATAATGATGATAAAAAGTACTGTCCGAAAAAAAACCTCTATTACATTAATTTTTATAGTTGATATTAAAACAATACAAATTCAAACACAGATTCAACAATTCAAAAACAACTTGTAATATCAAAACTAACAACTAAAAGATATCTGAATCGCACAGAATGTAGTACAGAGATAGGATCACACTATCGGGAACAGAACAGCGAAGCTATCATTCTCAAGGGAGGTATAACCTCATCCTAACGTCGGTACAGAAATAGTTCGATAAGGGGTTCCGGAATCGAATTACTTACTTTTGTTCTCTATGTAGGCTTCGTAATAGTAAATGGTAAATATTTTACTTGGGAAATTAGTTTCGCGGTATTGAATAGCTTTTATTGGCAAAAGGAGTGTTCTGGAATCGACAATTGCTATAAATAGGGAGCGCTTGATGAAAATGGTAAGCATTTAACTGGTTCAATGAAATGTTATTTCTATTCGGTGAATTCTATCATATCTCTCGTACCAATTGAAAGTGACAAGAATGAATGAAGATAATGTATGAATGTAGATGAAACATAGCTCAGGTTTGTAAGGATAATAGTATTTGACAGTTAATAGTCTCTGCCTACCTTGATGGAATAAATTTATGCGTATTTAAATGTATTTTTCTGGAAAGTAATAAACAATAGGACCTAATCATTCCATGAATTCTCCGTGCGGTTGCTGGGTCCATCGTGTGACAGAGGACGGAACACTTGCATAACAGCGTCTGGGACTTACGACCCAGATGTGGTTTTAAGGAGGTCCCCTTACAACGCGTTAGCCTTCCCACCTTCACTGTCTGGTATGTTCCGTCTTCTACCTATCCAATAGTAGTAGGAACCTAACAATGCCGTTTTGTTCTCGACAGTACTAGTTATTTTAAAAATTGTAATAAAATAAATTATTTTCAGAAAAAAACATCGTTGATCTAAAAATCCATTTTTTTTTTGATAAAATCTTAGCTTTGAAGAGAGATCAAACCTAAAAAATTACCAACAGATTTAAATCAACATCACCTTTTACTTTCTTTACAAATTAAGATATAATATAATAAATTATTGCCCTCAGTGTCCACGACGACAATACGGTACGTGCATACGTCGACTGCCGCTGGCTACGCACTGATGTATTAGAAAAAGATGCCCTCGACACACCAAGGGATGCTGATCTCATTATTGGATACCTCTTCTCTGTAAGTATTTGCTTTAGCCTTTTGACCACGATGTTAACAAAAATCTGCGTTCTTTACGCTAAGCATCAAAATGATTTTATTTTATACATTTATTTTATTTTTCTTTATTTCTTTAAAGGGCCATGCCCTGTGTTGCGGCGACTTTTACAAACATCAATTTAACAGACACAAAGAACACCCAGACTCAGGACAATAATTTGTGGATTGCAAAAATAATTGTCCTACGTGGGAAGCCGCGACCTCAACAATGGCAGCAGGTTGCGCTATCGTCGCGCCACCGAGTCAGTTTGGAAGCCATTTTGGAAAGCCAGTTGTTGCAACATGTTTTTATTTTATTGGAACTTTTAAACGTCAATGTCAGTTCCATTGTAACTTTATCCTATAACAATACAAACTTTAACTAATACATACTTTTTGCAATGTTTGTACCATTGATTTATAAAAAACCCTAGATGCACATTTTCAAACAAAACTAACAGCCAAAAGTGTCACCAAATTAAACATACACAATAAATACGTATAGTAATATCGTAAACATATTTTTTTTTCAAATTCAATCTTATACGCATGACATAAAGTTGTATTTAAAAAGTAATGCACATAAAGCAATAAAATTTAATGATTGACGTTTGCCGGTAGAACAACGCGATACTAATTTAAAAAAAGTGCACAATGCGCCTATTTGTTGCGAACGTTTTTGGGAAGTGGAGTGTGTATCTTTGGTTTTTTGTAAATCAATGGTTTGTACACATTAAAATATTTGTAACGTAAATTTATTATTGATGATTGCACAATATTTTAAGGTGTCACAACATGCGTAATTTAATGTCATACGTTACATATTAAAATTAAATTAAGTGAATTACAACTGTTTAAATGGGTGATAAACAAAAGCTAATGTCAAAACTGAAAATAAAAATAACGTCTTTTTTTGTGTTCCAAATCAGCATTTATTATGAAATGTAACAAAATGTATCTTTTACAATACAATTTAGAGATCAAAACGTCATATTCTAGAAAATACCCTACATTTTAATATTAAAGTGTCCACCGAAAAAACTAAAAATTCGACAGAAAAGATAAAGATCACCTTGTAATCAATGAAGGCGATTTCAAAATGTTTTAAACATATCACATGATATTACTTAAAGAGTGCGTAAATGTTTCACACTAAAACAACAACAAGTTACAAAATAGAAAAACTTTAAAAAAAATAAAAACAAAATTTCCAGGGAAGTGACTTAACTTCCGTTGACTTTAATTAATACAAATGTCAGTAACAATTAGAAGCTTTTTAATCAAGCGAGTCTTCACTATCCGTGAAGGAAAAAAAATTAGCTTTGTTATAACGGAATGCCTTTGGTGGCATTGCAAAAATATGATCAGAATCAGACTCATCAGAATCGGATAATATTCTCAATCTTTTGTTAGGGCGAACAGGATAATTTAGCTCAGTTCCTTCCTCTGGTGTCACAAGATCAGATCTATAAGTTACTGTGTCTGCTTCAGACGTCGCAACACTTCTTGGTGACAAGGCAGCTACGGGCGATACGGAAATTGGAGGAGAGTGGGACATAGCCCTCTTAGGCTGTACTGATATCTGTCCCAATTCAAAATGTGAGCAAATCGTATCTGTTGGGCATTCTAGACAACTCAATCGACGAGCGTGTAGAATGTTTGGTTCGTTTCGACTCCAAGAGAGTTGGTGTATCTTCAATGTCCCTTTGAAAGCTTTGGTTATGCTCTGGTCCAAAATGTGTTGAATTTCTTGGACATTCGGATCACCAATACCAAAGATTTCTATCCCTTTACAATTTTTTTTAATGCAGGTCAAGAGAGAATCGTAGCTGGATACATCTTGGCCCATCGCAACCGAATTGTCACATAACCTCTTGACACAGCCCCCTACGCCGTCTGGGGCCCCTTTACCGTGTCCTTTCTCCTGAAAGTGCCATGTTATATCCGTAACAGTATTTAATTCCTTGCCCAAAAAATTAGCCATAAAAAAAAACATAGACTTATTCCTATACTGGGTGGTCGGGCCGTCACTCAAAATATGTAAATGGGTTATGTTGGGACTAATTTCTCTAACTCTATGAAGAATAGGTATAAGATGAGAACATATCATTACTGGATCATGTCCTAAGTTCTCTGAGACAGTACACATAGATGTTGTCTTAAAATTATGCTTCAAAAGTGGTAAAGAAACAATAGGTGGGTAATGATGGATTGCTACACATTTTATTGTAAAAAAAAATTTACATAAATTACAATGTAAATTTACAGAAGGAAAATAAAATCACTTCTGTGGACATTTACCCTTCCGTGGACATACAGTCCACTGAAAAGTTTTTCCACAGAAGGGTAAAATATTTAATAAATGCGGTGCAAAGTAAAAAGAATTGAGGTTAGTAAACAAGCCATGTAGTTTTTACAAATGGCCGGCGGTATTTTACATAAAAATCAAGGTTAATAAACGTAATGATAAGCGACCCAAAAGCAAGGACATGACAAATATTTACCTAGGACATGTCATGTAATTTCCATTCATCTATGTTGTATGATTAAGATACCCCAGGGCGTAGTCTTTGGCCCATAGGTCAACACAATGTTACCGTGATTTCTATATTTTGGGTAATGTGGAGGTTTTATTTATGTTGTTTATTTGGTTCTGTTTGGAATACCGGCAAGGATTTCTCGCGCTTTATTTGGAACTTTGTTATGTAAGGTCTAGAAACCTGATTATTTCAATAATGTTTTTCGTTGTAATTTTTATTATTTTTAAGGCTGATTAGTTTTAGAGGCAAGGAGTCTAAAACATTTACCATAATTTTATTATGTAATTATTTAATTATTTTTAATCCCTAACTACAAAAAAAAACAACAAATTAAGAATTAATTGTGTAAAAGCTATGTCTTAAATTGATTCACCTGTCCGAATTAACCTTAAATAAATAAAAATGATGAAAAATATCGTGATATTATATTTAAAGCAACTTTTTGCTAAGTTAGGTACTCATAAATGTACGTATAATAAATAAATCTCTAAAAACATTTACGCGTGGTGACGGAGTAAGAATACAATATGTTACCACCCCATCTCAACCCATGGGTATCGTAAAAACCGACTAAGTGAATGAAAAAAGTGACTCCATGAATATTATCTTTACGAAACAAAAAGAAGGAAAACTTAAATAATCCCTATACCAATCCGTCTGCCCAGCGTGGTATTATTAGGTCAAATATCCCTCCGTCACGGGAGGAGGCCCGTCCCTGCAGTGGGACATTAACAAGCTGTTATGATGATAAAAACATAAAATAACAAGAATTTATGTGACATTTCCTAATCCCAAAAGTTGTGTAACTTAATTTAGGTTCCGTATCTAGCGCTGACTAGACTTTAATATGTAAATTTTGTCTACAGGGTGATCTCGAGCAGTTAGTGCTTGTGCCAAAAGCAGGACAAGCACAAAAGCAATGTTCGAGCCAAGCTGTTGGCATATCTGCGCCTTACGTCACAATACATGAAACGTAACTATAGTAAGTTAAACATGCAATGTTTTGCAAATAGCAAATGTTAATGATATGATAATATTTATGCCATTAATTATTATTGTAATGATTATAATGACTGTATCATTTAATTACTTTTAACAGGACATAGAAAATGTATTAGGTTGTAAAAACAAACATGTATGAAATTATTTGATAGATATATTTATGTGATACATTTAAAATTTCCATCAAACATTTTTATTTAATATTCAGTGATATTAAAGAAGTATTTTTTGCAACAGGTTACACGAATAAGTTAATGTTATCAAATTCAATCATTTTCATAAATTTATATTAAGTTTAGATATTAAACCACTAAGTACTCTAAGTTAAAGAAAGCCTTTTTACTAAAACATTTTGTTTTTAACATAAAATTTCTTTCTAAGAAAATTCTATGTTAATTATTACAAATGGACGCGAAAACTAAGAAGTATAATTACCATCAGAAATACAGGATAGCTTGACATAAATTGAAACGTAAACGTTGACTTGATGAATGACTTAAGATAGATGTTGATCAAAGGAGTCGGATAAAATTACTCTACAAAAGAAAATCAAATTTACATATTAATGAATAGAATTTCAACAACTTACTGAAAAATAATATTTATTTGCATGTAAATTGAAAAAGGTAAATATTAAGATCAACATTCCTTTTACTTTACAACAATGACACAAAAGTAAAATAATTTAAATGTACGAGTATAAACAAAAGAGGGAAAGGGTTGAGATAAAGTTAATTTATTTTGCAATAATGGGTATGTATTAACATCTAAAGATGACAAAAAAACATATAGAAGTGCAGCTATATATTACTATGTAAGCATCCAAAAGATTTAATAGCGACGCATATAATTTTACCTAATATACTCAAGGTATATGCAACTGTTTATGTATAACTCAGTCACATTATCTAGAGACCTTGCTGGAATGCGAACCTCGCGTCCCGTTCTCATTTTAACCCCGCGCTCGCCACGGGCGCATCAGTGATTCGTCCGACGCGACGTGACGTCATCGACGCCAGGTCTCGAGCCAATGTGACCGGTTATAATTGGTGTAATATTCAAGCATTTTGTGTAATAATATTTTTGAATCATATAATTATTAGTTAATATAAATCCATGTTTCGTAAAACAAAATTCATTATAATGTAAGCTTAAAATTTTGTATCATATAAATTAGGACCATGCTGTAGATTCTAGTTTAAATGTAAACTGTGGCTATTAATGTTAAAATAGAATGTTATTAATAATTTATTGTAAATATTATTAATAATGATGATAGCAGTAATATTTATAATCTCATCATTATTTTCACTTCACGTATATTTTGGTATAGAAAGAAAAAGATTATTTCGTTAGAGCTATTGAAGTTGTTCTAATCTAAGTAATATTTTAGTAAACCGTTGTGGTTTTCAGTGCTTAAGAATATTCAATGGTGTGTTGATTTTTAACCTTTAACTGGTGACATGGTTATTATGTAACGTAACTGGTGACGTGCGGTCTGCGAAGCCGCTCCAGTGTTTGGTCTATAACATGGAAATTAAGTATGGTAGCTTATTATGGTATTTAAAAATAGTATAATCAACTATTACTGGTTAAAATAAAACAAATAAGTTTACTCTAAATATAACTTTTATTAGGAACTTGGCATCACAGCTATAAGTAATATTTTTAATCAACCAAACAAAGATGAGATCAATAATTAATAATAAAAAAATTAAAATTCAACATTTTTATTAAAAAACTCTTTTTTTATAAAGATTAGATAGTAATTAACTAAAAGAAAAATTAAACTGAAATAAAAAAATAGAATTGACAAAATTGACAGTGGCCAAACTTATGTCATCTTATTAGAGGTTCATCTCCACTATCACTTCCGGAAGACCGTTTGTCCTAAGTTGACTTCTGGCTCACAGTGTGGTGTCTTACTGGTTCGTCATCTACAGAATTACTTGGTTCCGTTTCCGAGTTATGATCACTTTGCTTCGGGTGTAAATTTTCGGGAACGTTTTTGGTTTCCGAACCACTTAAATCCTCCTGTACCAACCATTCCTCAATTTAATATTGTGTTCTAGTGCTTGGCACTACTCCCGACTCCCTGCGCCTCTTTTTTTAATGTTCACAGTTGTCCATGTTGTAGTAATAACTATAAAAATAAGAAGAAAGCAAATAATGAAAATTTTTACATTTAGTTACGTGAGTAGTGACATCGTGCCCGAGAGGCCGCTGCCGAACTTTAAATCACTGTAACTTACCTATATGGGTCCGGGCGACGCAACTTTCTTCCTCTATGTCGTAAATGGGACTAAACTTGAAGGTACTCGGGAGTATAAACAAATGAAGCGCGGGGAAGGGGGTGTAATGACGAATCACTGACGCCGCTCGGCCTGTGAGACCGCATGTCACCAGTTAAAGGTTAAATATACAGAGCTAAATCAAGGGTTATAAATTGTCAATTCAGAAAAAGGACTGCGCGATAAAAGTAACAACGCCAGAATTAAAAATCATAATTATAGTCTAGTAGATTCGAAAAAGCGTAACTAAGCATCTCGGTAAAAACAAAAAACCACATTCCATTGAAGCATACATACCTTTTAGCAACAAACGTTTATCAATAAACGTTCCAAACTACAATATCAAACCAATAATTTGTTATTAAAATTTTTATTATATTCTCTTTCTTATGATTACAATGTCTACTTTAATGTATACTAATTACAAAGAACAATTTGGTTAATAAGAACATGAGCTATGTACTTATTTTTCTTCTTTAATAACTACAAAGCCATTGTAGTTATTAAAGAAGAAAAAGAAGAAAGCGCAGGTAAACGGGCGTTTTGTTTGGACTTAAGACCCATGGCGTACACGAACGAAATATGGCGGGATATGTAGTTAAATATACCTAATACTTACTGGTATAGGTCGCACTTTTGTGGGATATGGGATAAAGGAGAAAAATAAAAATTTTGTTTATTGTTTTAAGGCATTAAATAAAGGATTTTTCAAAATATTTCAGTAACTTATTGGCCTTATTTCGATAATACTTGGAGCAGTAGTCTGTTTAATACATCACAGCAGCTTTAAATTATTACGCTTGTAACCAAATAGCAAAGAAATAAAATCACGTTCTATAAAAATGTTTTTTATTCTACTGGTCACCTACAGTTTGCGCTACCTAACTTGGCTGGGCTGAAATTATTTGAAAACTGTCGCGTTAATTTCATTTTTCTACAAACTTAATAATGTTCAGTATTTAGTTCTTCCTACTCACATACAGCCAAATAACTTTTTTCTCCCGGTAGGTACATTATTTTTTTTATATAATTAGAAAAGCGATATTTAAAGTCTACAATTTAAACCTAGTTTGGTGTTTGTACGCGAAAAAAAACAAAGTGGGTCAGATTCGCCCTGTTACCTTTATATTTGAATTTAAATTGGATTGTATGTATATGATTTTATTGCTTTGGTATTTTAAATTGGTGTTATTTAAATCATTTTGGTTGTTATTCTTGTGTTGTATCGTTTTTTTATTTAATGCCATTGTCGTTATGCCAATCATAATGACAAGAATGTACCAATTATACCTATTACGAGTATAGACTACTCGTAATAGGTGTTGCGATGAATTGGTATTTTTTCCGTAACCGTATTCAAATGTGCATGCCGTGTTAGCCATTAAGTAGTTGTTACACTGAATATTGTTTTGTTTAAAAATGTACTGTGTAAACAATTGTTGGCTAACCAAAATTAATAAATAATAAATATTTATGCCCTAAGTTAAATATGTTTGTAAATTACTAAGGTAAGATTATATAAAAAGTAATTATATAGTATAATATAAATTGTAATAGAAAATAGTATTCGAAGTATTAGAGTTTCTTACATTAGAGGGCCTAATATTGTAAATAAATTCTATATTAAAGAAATTGTATTTGTAAATGTTGGTTTTACTTTATCAGCTATGTTAGCAAAGCTGTTAATCGAGTAATCTTTAGTTTTTCTATACGTACTGTCATAATATTGGTTTAACTGTGTAACGTTTTCAAAGGAACTGTTTATATTTCACTTGGATAATTGAATAAAGAGGATTATAATATACGTATGGTTTCATTTAATTTATTCCTCTATGGGATCGAGCTTTGGGAGTTAGTTACCGTTTAATATTTACTTTTAACTTTGGTTAAATATTTCAGTGTGTATTTAAGCTCTTCATATTCAATAGAATTTGCTTTTATTACAGGTTACTTGTAACAATAATAAAAGATGTTAGCTGCGCTTAAATGCTACAAACGGGCGACATAATATTTTTGTTTCTTCTAAACTCTGACTAGAGAGACCCTGACTAGAAAACTAGACTAGTAGACGTTGTATGTACATAATCAATGTACCTAAATAGTCGCCTAGCTATATAAAAAGCTATGAAAACAGCTACTTGAACACTTAGAACAAAATATACCAATATATTTTTAGTTCTAAAACTACCTTGTCATTAAAATATGTTTTTGTTTACAATTTGATAAAGTGGTTGGCACATAAAACGAAAATATGAACTCAATTGTAGTAAATATGGGAACCTACACGTCAACACTTAATTAGACTTTGACGATCGACACATGCAAAAAACTCTGCCAAACACGTAGAAAAATCTGCAACCTGTTGCTGGGGCCTGTCACAAGCCTGTATCATTGTATAAGTAAAGGATAGGTAACGTACTTTCCCGTTAAAAAGAGTAAGGTTGTAAAAGTTGTAATGTAGATAAGGAATAGTGTTGGGCCAAGCACGCTTCCTTGTGGTACGCCGCAATCAATAAAAATATTATCCTTATGAATGTTAGGGCCTAATATTGTAAATAAATTCTATATTAAAGAAATTGTATTAAATACAATTTTTTTCTAAAATTGTATTTAATACAATGTCTTTAAGATAAAGTAAAACCAACATTTACAAATTTTGTAAATGTTGGTTTTACTTTATCAGCTATGTTAGCAAAGCTGTTAATCGAGTAATATTTAGTTTTTCTATTCGTACTGTCATAATATTGGTTTAACTGTGTAACGTTTTCAAAGGAACTGTTTATATTTCACTTGGATAATTGAATAAAGAGGATTATAATATACGTATGGTTTCATTTAATTTATTCCTCTATGGGATCGAGCTTTGGGAGTTTGTCACCGTTTAATATTTACTTTTAACTTTGGTTAAATATTTCAGTGTGTATTTAAGCTCTTCGTATTCAATAGAATTTGCTTTTATTACAGGTTACTTGTAACAATAATAAAAGATATTATCGACGGGTCCTACGTAGACTAGTATAAGTGCAAAAACACAAGTTTACAGGAGAGCAATTCAAAGGTTCAAAAGCTTATAACTTTGTCAAAGTTCTACAGAAATTACTGAAATTTTGATAGGTTATACCTGGAAATGAAAGGAAAAAACCGGACTAAATATATTTTTATATTTCTTTGTATTTTAGAAAATAGCTGTACTTGCATTTGTTTGGCTTGTTTTGATCAAAGTATCCAAACAAGTAAACCGTTACAAGTAGCCACTTGTACTAGTTTACAAAGTTCTTACTTAGTTTTTAAATAATGAAAATAAAAGAAATACACATTATTAGTCATACATATGAGTGTAATTTGTAAATCATGAAACCTCGAAATATGGGTAAATAATTTCATTTATCTACTTTTAGCACTTGCACTACTTTACAAGCTACTAAGAAACTAGTTGTACCAGTAATTTATGTAGTTTTGTGGTCATGAACTTGGTTTTTTAATGGAAAAATGAAACAAACAAACGTACAAAATAGTAAAACACGTTTATTGTGTAACATTAACCCCCTTACTCATAAAGGCCTCTTAAATTTAAACACTGTTTAGCGAGATTTTTATTAGCAAAACCAACCTTATGCTAAACAAAACCGTAAGAATTTAAGCGAATCAATCGACTAAACTTTAAGAGGCATTTATAAGTAAGGGGGTAAATGTGTAAAAATAAACGTATTAGGTTGGGGAAAAAGTCTTTTCGTATTTTTGTATGAAAAGTCAAGACATTTTTTTCAAAGTTTATTTACATTTATTTACAATATATATGTACCGTTTTGTTGAACAACTTTCTGCCATTTTGTGGGCAGAGACATTATCCCATTACTGTAGAAACTTTGGGACTTCTGATAAAAAAAACGGGACAAATAGTTTTGGCAGTCCTCTCTTGAGGTCAACCTTACAGAACCTAAAGAATTCTGAAGAGACCGAAACAGGTGAAAATCTGAAGGCGCAAGGTCAGGGCATGGTGGATGCACTAGGACCTCCCAGTCGAACTCTCTTAATTTTTGCTGAGTGGCTAAAGATGTGTGTGGTCTACCGTTATCGTGATGAAAGACCACACCCTTCCTGTTGATCAATTCCGGCCGTTTTCTCTCGACTGCTTCCTTTAATATCATCAGTTGCTGGCAGTAAAGATCAGAATCGATGGTTTTGCCGGGCGGTAAAAGCTCATAATGAACAATGCCCTTCCAATCCCACCATACACACAGCATCACCTTATTTCGTGTTAGGCCAGGTTTGGCCACAGTCTGTGAAGCCTGGCCAACTTTCGACCACGACCTTTTTCGCACGTTCTTGTCGTACGTGATCCACTTTTCATCGCCAGTTATCAATCTCTTCAAAAACGGCTCGGTTTCATTACGTCTCAATAATGAATCGCAAATGAGTACACGGTTCATTAAGTTTCTTTGAGTGAGCTCGTGTGGCACCCAAATATCGAGCTTTTTTGTATAACCAGCTTTCTTCAAATGGGTCAAAACTGTTTTGTGGTCAATTCCCAGTTCTTCAGCTACATCGTAACTACTAATATCCCGATCTTGCTCCACTCTTTCAAAAATGGCGTCCATTTTATTCGTAACAGGGCGACCAGAGCGAGGTGCATCTTTAACATCAAAATTTCCGGACTGAAAACGTTTGAACCAAATTTGTGCTACTCTTACTGACACTGCATCAGGTCCATAAACATCACAATTTTTTTTCACTGCTTGAGTTGCATTTTTGCCTTTTTATAATAAAATTTTAAAATGTATCGAATTTCTTCATTAGATTCACTCATTTTTACGCAGAGAAAAACAAATGAAAAATAGCGGGAAACAACTTTTTTTTATTTTTTTCTTTTCTTTATAATGTAACCTTTTTAATGTTACCAAAACCAGCCAGACACAAGTAGTACAGTCAAAGAAATTTTATAATAAGTTTATACCTACGTTATGCGAAAAGACTTTTTCCCCGACCTATTATTTACTATTTTTATAATGACTTCAAATTTTAAAGTCTTTTCCATTTACTTTAAAAAATTTAAAAATTTAACATGATTCTCGCTCTGATAGTAAATATCATCTTTAATAGGTTAAGGAGATATTAAATTATTAAATCAGTCTTTAGCAAGCTATAAACTTTAATAAAATGTATACTTGGCTTCGTCTTTTTAGTAATAATAATTAGTTAAAGTAATCAGTACTTTCTTTACCATGTTAATAAATAATATGTATCTATAACACGAATCGAACAAAATGTTCGATTTTTTTAGGTAAGAACTGTTTGACTACTAAGACTAATTAAATAGTTGTCTTACAGACTCATCAAAATAAAATATATATTGCACAATTAATTTTGTACCACAACAACAATCTACTAAGTGGTAAAAATAACTTAAAAAAATAAGACTTCAATTAAAATAAAAACCTAGTCAGATACATTTACGTATATATAAAACGTTCTAACGTTTTATTTATTTACAAGAAGGCGTGCAGGGTGGCCATCTTTTTGTTAAGTGGAAACATTGTTGTCCCTCCAAGTGGATGTACTGGGAAAAGTTGTCAGATACTATTCTCCCGTGATAACTTTTCACTCTTTCACAAGATCGATTGAATTGCATAATGTCACGTATTATTCACGGCTGTGCTAATACACAAGTGATGACAAATTTATGAAAGTGAGATTTTTTTTTATGTATTGAACAAAAATGTCTTAGCTATATGGCTCTGTAGAATTATATTGTCTATAAAGTAACGTTGCCTTATTGTGGTAGCTATAGCTGCAAGCAATTTAAGCCCTAACTTGTAATTTATCAATTGATAGAATCATACTTAAGTGATAGGATTCAATTTACTGAAATTAATAGAATCTGTCCAAAGAACAAAATAGAATCTGTCTATCTATCCAAAGCAAGGTGCATTAAATATGGAGTTCCTCAAGGCAGCGTACTTGGACCCCTGCTTTTTCTAATTTATATAAACGACCTCCCAAAGGTAACATCGCATGAAATGGTTCTTTTCGCCGATGACAGTACAGCTGTAGTAAAATGCACAAATCAACTTCAATATGAAACTGACATTAATGTTTGTCTCAATAGTATTGTAAACTGGCTTGAAAATAATAATTTAGTCATAAACTTAACTAAAACAAAAATAATGCACTTCCACCAACGATATGAAAGCCCAAAAGTTAGTATTACTTACCTAAATCATAATATTGAAGAAATAACTGTAACTAGGTTTTTGGGTGTGACAATAGATAATAAGCTTACTTGGAAGCCACACGTAGAAGAGCTATGTAAGCGCCTGAGCAAGGCCGCCTACGCCTTATTTCAATTGTCAAAAAAAGTAAATAATGAGACTTTGTTAACCGCATACCATGGACTAGTGGCCTCCGTTTTGCGTTATGGCATAATTTTCTGGGGACGGTCTACTGACAGGGATCTCGTATTTAGAATGCAGAAGCGGTGTATAAGATCAATATGTGGTATTAAAACAACAGACAGCTGCATCCCTTATTTTAAGTCTCTAAAGATATTAACGTTTCCGTCTCTTTATATATTGGAATCAGCGCTATTTGTAAAGAAAAACCCCGATTATTTTCAAAAATTGGCAGATGTTAAAAAGGGTCCCATACGATCCCAATATGTAGATAAATTGTGCAATGTTAAATGTAAAACAGCCCTTATGAAAAAAAGTTTTTTTGGCTCTGCTCCTGATATTTACAATAGGATACCTGCGAATATTAAAAATATGACATTATTTAAATTTAAAAAAGAATTAAATAAATTATTGATAGATAAGTGTTATTACAGTGTTGATGAATTTCTTAATGATAATAGTATTGATACATAATTGTTAATTTAATTAATTGAATATATAAATAGTTTAAAATATATTATGCATGAAAATAGAATAATAATATTGTATTACGTTAAAACACAATTTTTGTTATATTTGTATGTCAATAAGGCAAAACATAGAGCACTATTGTAAATACTCAAGACCTCTTATGTACTTTACCTATGTTTAACAAATAAATTGTTCTGATTTCTGATTTCTGATTTCTAAATAATGCAAAAACTAACTTATTTATGTTAGAAATTCTTTCATTGCACAACTAACGTAAATTTTAGCTGCTTATTAATTCATTTACCCACAATTTATTAAAATATATAAAAAACCAGCAAAAATTAAAAAATCAATAAAATGTAAAATTTTATTCAAAATATTTCCCATAGTTCTCTACTAGCAATATGCTACCCATTCTCCTACCAGGTGTTACAACACCGATCATTTTCCAGATTTCCCAGAGGACCAGGATTACTTTTTATGTAGTTTTTCTAAAACGTTAGTGACACAAATACCAACATATCAAATATTTTTAAAGATCTGAGACCCTTAATAGTTTCAGGAGTATTTGGGTTAATTGACCCCGAGAACGCTTCATACTTATTATTATTTTTATTTTCACTGATCTTAAACACTCAAAACGTCGTAAAAATATGAATAATTTTTAGAAATTCAGTAGATAAAGTAATGTTCGTTGCAGTTACACCCGTATCGTACGTACGCCCTGTATCGTCGCCGCGCGTATACTGGTGCAACGGTCACTTACACTCACGCGTCACGTAGATCATAACTACGTAAACAATGCAAGTAACTTATATCAGTTTTGACCGTCTCCTTGCATTAAATTGTGTTACTTACATCAGTTTACGTGTTTGTATCGCCGAAACTAAAAGACATTTTAATTTTTTTCTTACTGATTTGAGAAGAATAGGTTATTTTAAGGCCATTCAAGCAAAAAAGTCATTTTCGTCAATTTGCGGGTTACACCAGTATACGTAGGACCCGTCGTTATAAGGGCGCTTATACACGTTAAGAAAATTTACCGTGCCTGCGACAGACAAGACAAATCTTCGTGTAGACACGTTAAGAATTTTGTCTGTTCCACACACGAAAACTTTTCATGTCTTTCGCAGACAAGACTGATCGAAACGTGTACACGACAGGATTTTTTTTCGTGCAGTCGTCAGACGGGCGTAGGGCGCGCAAGTAATAACAAGTTTGATAATCAGTTTGAGTTTCCTTTAGTAAAAATGTTAACTAGAAAGCAAAAAAGTATGATACCCTACAACACCGCTCCCCGCCCCTCCGCAACAACGTTCGCCGTGTCTTGTCTTGCGCAGACAAGATTGTTTTCTTATTCATCGCCGGCGCAGTGTACACAGGTCGTGCTTAGAAACGACACGCATTCTTGCGTAGGTATTCCATGGGTGTCGTAAAAACCGACTAAGGAACTATCCGTGAATATTATCTTTACATAATAAAAACTTTTAGTTAATTTCCGTAAGAGTCAAATAAAACCTTAAATGACGATAGTTATACGTTGAAAGGTGTAAAATTCTGATCGTATAATCTGGCATTACTGACATTATAATTTTAAAGGCATCCTGTCGTGATTTATTTGACGTAGATCTGCGATTATAAGATCACAATCTCCCAGAGAATTCCAATTACGATGGTGGCGTGCGTGATTGGAATAAATAAGGTCCTACTTATGACGCTGAAAGCAACGAGCGGCTCGAATTCGTATTAGTCGACTTCATGTGGAATGAAGGTGATGTAGACTGTAGAGGGCTTAGACACGTCTGCCTTTAACATTTTCATACTAGGTAAATATTCTTCTTTTAACTAAGTTGGTGGATTTTTAACTAACTGGTGAATATTGGGGTTTAAATAAATTTATTTAGTACGTTACTGTTGTGTGCAAAATAATAATAATAATAATAATAAAATCTTTATTTGGAACAGATACACAGGTACATTTTTACATATGAGATCGATAATAGCTGCAATAGTTGTAACACTGTACAACTATTGCAGCTAGTCATCAACGCACAGCCCAAACCACTGGACAGATCTAGCTGAATTTTGGCATGCAGGTAGATGATATAACGTAGGCACCCGCTAAGAACGGATTTTGATAAATTCTACCCCTAAAGGGATAAGATAGGGGATGGAAGTTTGTATGTAACCTTGTCAACTTCAAACCGATTAGGCTGAGACCAAGCATGCATATGCTACTATATATTGAAATAAGCCTTATTTATCATAATATTTATAAACGCGAGCGAAATCACGGGAAAAAGCTAGTGTGTGCATATAGTCGAAAATACGACTTTCCTGCGCTCTAAAGTCACGATATCTCGAAAGCGATGCTTTTTAGGAGAAAAGTGTTCAGACATTTTTTGTAGACAATTTTATGATCTACGATATTTATAATGACGTTAAATGCGTATTTCCCATAGAAAACGAGATAATGGGAAAAAACTGATTTTCGTGACCTTTGACCTTGAATAACTTATGACGCAGACACGTGATCATATGAGACTTTTCTACCAGTCATTAGTACACCAAAACAAAGGTTTATGCAAATTTACAGCTTATTCGCTTCCATTCCGAGGTTGAATGCTTATTTTACTGGAGTAATTCTAGTTACATTATGTCTATCCTTGTATTCGATACGTTTATTTTAACAGATACCAAAGGTTTTCTTCTGCTAACTAATACCTTCAACTGTTATAGAAGCAAATGTTTTTGCCTATATAAACTAATAATAATAACTAATATAACGTAACTTACATTTTTTATTTATCTTTAATAGACAATCAAAGATAAATGAAAAATGACTGATCAACTACATCTTTTAAAATAAATAAACAGTTTTACACTTAAGTTACGTTAGTTTATACATGGAAAAATATTTGCTTTCATTTTAATTAATTATTTACTTACTGTTCATTTTAAATGTACAAAAAATGAGTACCAAATTAGTTTTTGTAACTTAAAATCCTAAAAACACAAAATAAAAATTACAAAATTCAAACATCGCCCGTAAACAAAAGCAATTCGAAAGTTGAATAATAATTTTGTTGTACGTAAATGAAAATGTACGAATTAATTAGACCGTCAGAAACATTACGGAAAGTTTTAAGAGACTTCATGGCCTCTGAATGTCGAGAACAGAAAAAAAATATGCGATTCACTAAACTTTTTGAATGGAGTTGAAAGCTTTAAAAAAACGATACTGTTGCTTAAACTTTTGATCCTAAAAATGTAAAATCTGAGGAAAAAAGTAGTAAAAGGGGCTTATGAATAAGAAACTTACGTTGGGCTAACTTTTATCCAATGTATTGTTAGGTTTAAATTAATTAGGTCATTCTTCTTTACATGTCCCACTGCTGAAACAGGCCTCTTTCTAATAAAACATATAAAGTGCTTGGCTAAATGTGATGAGGTACTAACACAGGTACAAGGGGTATCTTTTCAAGAAATGAAATGAAAGGTCTCTGCGTTTTATAAAGTTCTTGTTTTATGTGTTAAAGAAGATCTAATTCTGAAAATCTCCTATCTTCTAGAACTATCTTAGCATAGAAGCATATTTCTACCAAATCTTAGCTATATAGAACATCAAATAACAAACTTACACAACAAGAATGCTACCATACATCAATAATTAATTTACGTTAATTTAACTAATGCTTTGATATCAATTTAAGTGTAACAAGATTACACATACAGACATACTAAAGTACCCTTTAATCGTAAACAAATTACATGTTCAAAACATAACATGGCTAACGATAAACATAATTACAGAGTAGATACACTATGGTAATTAATCTTTCTCAGTTGACATAATACGTAGTTTATCTTTATACAAGGGGATGAACGCAACTTTGTATTGAAACTACATCATAATGTGCTAATTACTTTGTGTTAATCTGTTGTATTTAAGTCAGTTTAGTGACAGTTTTAATCTAAAATGTGCCTTTTTGTAAAAGATAACACCTGCTTCTGCATTAGGTATTATTTATACTTTATAATATTATAAAGAGGTAAAGTTTTGTGTTTGTGACGTTGTAGGGGGTAATCTCTGGATCTACTGAACCGATTTTAAAAATTCTTTCTGTCTTGAATAGACAATTTATCGGGGAGTGTCATAGGCTATACAGTATCACGCTATGACTAATAGGAGTCGAGCAGTAATGAAATATGTTTAAAAAGGGACGCGTTTTTTGCGCCGCTCAACGAAGTGGGCACGGGTCAGCTAGTTATTTATATTGAAAAATACTAGTGTAAGAAAAAGTGTTAAAAGCCACCCATTTTAAGTTTGTTAATTATCAAAAGATTTACTTGTATAAAATGCTATATTTTCAGCATTGTTCATTGCATCCTACAGTAATGTTTCAAGCTAGGGTCGATCTCTCTTTGCTTCAAATGATAGATGACATTTATAATTTCCTACTTTATGGTATATTTTTTTTTATTGGCCTACCAGAATGACTCTATGGTGCCTGCTGTTAAGCATCCAATAGAGTGTAACAATGGCGAGCAAAAAAACATTACTTATTATCATTTTTACTTATTATTTCAATTATCTAGTAAAATAATAAGGGTAAGAGACTCTGTCAGTGGGCTTAGTGAACCATATAGTCCACTTACTCGTCTATGTAATAAACATGTAGCAACTACAGTATTTAAACGTCATATGTGTTGCATCTGCTCTCCGTATGGTGACGAAGTAAGAATACCATGTCACCACCCCATCTCATCCTATGGGTGTCGTAAAAACCGACTAAGGGTCTATCCTTAAATATTATCTTTACGTAATAAAAAGAAGGCAAACTTGAAATTAAACCATGTACCAATCCGTCTGGCCAAGTATCCCTTGGACATTAATTGGCTGTTATAAAGTGTTGCATTAGCCGGCCAAGGTTACCGTCATCAATAAAAAATACTCAGCAGTTGAACATTAAAGTATTGGCAATAAAAAGGATCTGTTTATAATGTAAGTAAACGCTAGTAATAACTGTAAATATATCCAGTATATCACAATAGTATCGAACAATGCCTATTGTACGTTTAGGTAACAAGTTATTGTGCTAATAGAATCTGATATCTAATATTATGTGGGGTATTACAATATTGTTATAAATCCAGATATTGTATTAAATCATACCTTTATATTTTTCTCTGTGTGGTGACGGAGTAAGAATATAATATGACACCACCCCTACCTCATCCCGTGGGTGTCGTAAAAACCGATTAAGGGACTATCCGTAAATATTATCTTAACGTACAAAAAAGAAGGATAACTTGAAATTAAACCCTATACCAATCCGTCTGGTCAGCGTGGTATTAGTAGGCCAAGTATCTCTCCGTCAGGGGACGAGGCCCGTCCCTGCAGTGGGACATTAATGGGCTGTTATGATGATGCTAAGAGCAAACGGTTACTAATACAATCCCGTGAGCCGTTTGCTCGTTTGCCGTTCGCGTCCTGGCTATTTGTGCCTTATGGCTAACGCAGACCTGGACGGCATGGCAAAGTATTTTAATTTTTACTAATGGAAATTCAACCGTACTGTTACAGAAATACGACATAAATTGCTATGCTTTAAAATGATGCCGCGGCATTGAAAGGGATTTTTCATCGGTTGAATTTCCATTAGTAAAAATTAAAATACTTTGCCATGCCGTCCAGGTCTGCGTTAGCCATTATGGATAAATAAAAAAAAGTAACAATAATAGAATCACGATACTATAGACTAGAAGATTTTAATATGATTTGATGATTTGATAATTACTCGTACTTGTATGTATTAACCTCAAAAGAAATTAATATAAGTTAAAAAATTCACGGTTCAGTAATTCTGTGATATTTTTGGTTTATTACAAATACTTACAAATTTTTTGACCGTTTTCGTGGAACTACTTAAACCTTCCGCCCATTTCTTAAGTAAATAAACGATACAAGATCACTATAAAAAGACTTGTACCTTTTTCCTCTGTAAACAAACTATTGAGAGTTCTTAGTAAGACAAAAATAAAAATCTATCATTCATTTCCTTTTATCATCATAACCTTATTTTTTTTAGCAAAATCTTTTTAATAATAGTCATTGATTAATATTGGAATAGCGATAGATAAGAAAGGGACAGGACCGCACAAGATGGCAATTTTTAAAGGAGGCATAATGTCCAGCAATGGACGTCAATTGGCTGTTATGATGATGATGATGAAGATTATCATTATGCTGTCTTGTGCCTCCCTTATCAATAGGCTTCCCACCGCTTATACAAGGTGACCTATCTACTGTGTAAAAGATCTCCTTAACCTGTGTCTTGTGAAAGGCAATCGCCACATAAAACCCTTTATACTACTCGCAATTGACTGTCCTACCATCGCCCTCACCTTGATGGTTGGCGGTAATCCACTGTGCGATATTAGCGAAGTTTCCTACCGCGAACATCTGTTTTGTGGAACAAGCTCGCTGCGGCGATATTTCCGGACCGTTACGACATGGGGAGCTTCAAGAAACGGGCGTACTCCCTTTTTAAAGGTCGGCAACGCATCTGTGATTCCTATGGTGTTACGGGTGGCCATGGGCGGGGGTGATCACTTAGGCAGCGTGACCTGCGGGCTCGTTTGCCTCCCATCATATAAAAAAAATATATAGGGAAAAAGTTGAAGGAAGCCTATGACAAGCAGTTAACGTTAATTATAGTTGATTATAACAATTCATCATGAAATAAGTATGGAATGATAAAATACTGGGAACTTAAAAGGCTTAAAACTTAACAACTACATTGTCTACTTAACAAGTCATTGTGTTGCAACATCTCGTTCACAACAGTTAACTGTCTATTCAGTTAACTATTGTTCGGATTGTTCCATTAATTAAGCGATGCTGCATTCAATCAAAACGTGAATAATTGAAGTTTGTTTATGGAACAGGTCTTTGTATTCAGTAATGGGAGCCTATAGTATAAGTAGGAACAGTAATAATAGCAACTTGAACTCATCATAACAGCCCATTAATGTCCCACTGCAGGGACGGGCCTCATCCCATGACAGAGGGATACTTGGCCTACTAATACCACGCTGGCCAGACGGATTGGTATAGGGTTTAATTTCAAGTTTATGGTCAATTTTTTCAAGTCAATAGCAACTTGAACTATTAGATCCGTATTGTCTGTTATCGATGCAATTGTGAAACATAAGTATTGTTATTTACAAAAGAAAATACTGAAATAAATAAATGTTTGTTCGAAAGAGGTAAAGAAGGCTTCTCTTTCCCAGTCTTGAGCGGTCCACAGCTGGGCATAGGCCTCCTTAAGTTTACGCAACTCGTTCTGGTTCCCTGCCCGATTTATCTAGCCATTTCTGGCCACCCTTTTAAGAGCGTCGGTTCATCGGCATCCAAGGGCGCCCTACGCTATTTGCCAATACGCGTTCTTTGAAAGATTATGTTAGAGAAGGTCCATGAATGGAAAATATTTGAAGCCGTTTTAGGTCCCTTTTACGACACACACGTAACAGTACAAAAGACAAAGGGACACGGAAGGAATACACACATTCGCCACTAAATAAAAATGTATTGGTTTCGAATCAAAGAACAGTAAAGTGTTACTAAAATCACTCAAAATAAATACCGCAATACAACTCCCGTTCATAATGTCAACAATTTTCATCACATATTTTACCTTAATTCATTTATTGACAAACGAAAGATTAAATAACACTACGTAACCTATTTTCACGCTATTTTAATAAATCATTTACCGATGAAAATAAATTCAGTTTAATTTAAAATGTAATTTATGTTAATACCAACAACTGTTTGCCGCAGATTGTTGTTAATGCAATTACATTTAAAACTATTTAATAGATTTATTTTATACTAGTTGAACCGTGCCCACTTCAATGGGCGGCGAGAAAAATGCGTCCCTTTTTTAAACATTTCATTACTGCTGAACTCCTATTAGTCATAGCGTGATACTAGTCTATGACACTGCCCAATAAATAGACTATTCAACACTGAAAGAATTTTTAAAAATGGTTCAGTAGATACAAAAATTATCCCCTACAACGTAACAAACACACAAACTTTACCTCTTTATAATGTTAGTATATCGCTCCTTGAATACAAAACGGCCACAAATAAAAAAATTATGAAAATGGTTTTATTGGTAAAATGATACCTAAATCGACTATATTTTATATTTAAAAAAAACACCCATCATTTTTCTTTATATTTTGGCCACACTGACAAAACGCCCTTTTTGAACCGCCTTTTTTACGAAAAATTGCAGAACATTTTGATAAAGATTAATCATTATAATAATAAAATAGTCTTATGTGGAGATTTTAATATTGACACCCTTAAAAGTAACAAAATATCTTTGGATCTTAAATATTTTCTTTTTAGTTATAATTTAAAACTGTCGCTGTTTGCACCTACCAGACCGTGTAGCAACACCTGTATTGATAACTTTGCTCACAACTATCAAAAGAATTGCAAAACTCAAATTATAGATCTTATTTTATCAGATCACACATGTCAAATTTTGAAAGTACCAGTAAATAAAACATGTCGATTAAAATTTTGGAAAATTAAAAAGCAAGTAATATCTAGGGACAACTTAAGAAAATTTAGATCTTACTTAAAATGCTTATCATTCAAGCAAACATATGATGCAGGGGACGTTAACGAAGCATATGACAACTTCATAGATGAGTTCTCATTGATTTATAAATTATGTTTCCCTGAAAAATTAACTACCATAAAAACTAGCAAAAGAACTAGATGGATATCACGTGGTATTAAAATATGTAGTCGAAGGCAAAGGCAACTACTATGGGCATACAGATTGAATCCTAATACAAAAAGCAAACATGCTTTTAAAAGCTACAACAAATTATTCAAAAAAATAATAAACTTGACTCAAAAAGCACAAAATAATGAATTCATAGCTAAATCTGAAAATAAATCAAAGGCTACTTGGCAAATAATTAACAAATCAAATTTTTGTTTACCACAAGAGCCTATTATAATTATTAAGGACAATTTACTAATTAAAAATCCAGCAGATATTGCCAATGAATTTAATAATTACTTTATAAATGAAATTGAAAATAATATTAAATCGGACATTGAATTAAATAATAATAATTTTAGACATACACATGCAAACTCTCTATTTATGTCTCCTGTTTCAAATAATGATATAGTACGAATAATTAATGGTTTAAAGAATACAAGTACTGTTGGCTATGATGGCATTTCTACAAAGGTCATAAAATATGTCCATGAAGAGATATCGCCAATTTTAAGTCACATAATGAATTTGTGTATTACTGAAGGAGTATATCCAAATAGTCTTAAGAAAGTTATTGTAAAACCACTCCTTATAAAAAAAGATGATAAAACTGATTTAAAAAATTACAGACCAATAGCAAAGATTCCCATATTTTCCAAAATTTTTGAAAAAGTCATTTATGATTCAATATACGCTTTCTTTGATAAATATAATTTGTTTTGTGCAGAACAAAAAGGCTTTCGAAAGAATACCTCTATAAACATGGCCATTTTTGAGTTGTTGTCGAATATTATGCCAGCTATAGACAATAAGATACCAGTTTGTGCCATATTCGCTGATATGACCAAGGCCTTTGATTACGTGAATCACAAAAAGTTATTAAATAAACTGTATGAATACGGGATTAGAGGTAATATACTTAGGCTAATTGAATCATATTTACATAACAGATCACAGTGTACAGAGGTCTCAAGGATATGCACAGAAAGTAAACAAGAACTTAAGTACTTCTCAGAATCTAGATTCATACAGTATGGTGTACCGCAAGGGAGTGTGCTAGGACCACTGCTTTTTTTGATTTATATCAATGATCTTCCGCAAACAGTAACTCATCGCATGGTACTATTCGCTGACGACAGCACAGCTATAATAAAGTGTTCTGCTGCAGATAAATACGAAATTGACATTAATAATTCTTTATGTAATATAATTGGTTGGTTAAATAATAATAATTTAATAATTAATTTAAAAAAAACTAATATTATGCACTTTCATCAAAGATGTGAAATCCCAGATGTTAATGTCATCAATCAAGGTTGTGAAATTGAAAGGACAAATGAAACCAGATTCTTAGGGTTGATAATAGATAACCAACTTAATTGGAAGCCGCATACTGAACAATTATGTAAAAGGTTGAGTAGATCTACTTATGCGTTATGGCAGCTATCGAAAAAAGTAAAAAAGGAGGTTCTATTGACAGCATATTATGGTCTGGTAGACTCGATCATACGTTACGGAATAATTTTTTGGGGAAACTCCACTAACAAGGAGCTAGTTTTTAGAATGCAAAAAAAATGTATACGGTCAATGTGTGGGATACAACAGACGGATAGCTGTGTTACGTATTTCAAAACATTTAATATACTAACACTCCCGTCTTTATATATTTTAGAGGTGGCACATTTTGTTAAAATTAATAAAAACCTTTTCCAAAAGGTATCTGAGGTTCGTAGGGGTCCCATTCGAACGCAATATATGAACATGTTGAGCACAGTTAGTTGTAACACTGCACTGCTGAGTAAAAGTTTCTTTGGGATGGCGCCTCTTATTTACAATAAAATACCAAATTATATTAAGGATATGCCCTTGCCAAAATTTAAATCAACTTTAAAAGAATTACTAGTTACTAAGTGCTATTATACAGTAGATGAATTTCTGAGTGATAAAAATTTAAATTAATGGTAATAATGCTAAAAATTATGTTGTGTATTTAATTGTATTATAATTTAATATTATTAATGATAGTAAAATGAAATGAAATTCAATGTATTTAATTATAATTTTATATGTACCTACTAACTATATTCAATGTAAAAACTAACTAAATTAAATGTAATAACATTGCACACCAAATGTTTGGTAAAACATGGTAGAACTATAATAATTCTGTAAAATACTAACAACAATATTGTACACCCATGTTTGGCAAAAATAAAATTGATTTGATTTGATTTGATTTTGAGCACTTTGATAGGTAATGTCAGTGCAAAACTGCCATTTTTTTAGTTACGTCCTGACATTCAACAAGAACGCTTGTCAGTTCCGTGAAAAAGTGCCACAACACAAAATAAGTCTTTATTGCATTAAAAATTTCAGGTGAGTCTAATTATATTTTTTAATACAAAATTGCCATATTTTGGAAAACGACCGTCTTGCATTCTGAGATAAGTATTTCAAACTAAGTCATATGATACAAAAGTGCCATATTTTGGAAAACGTCCATTTTACGTTCTGAGATTCGTATTTGTTAACATAATATGTAAAACAAAAGTACCATATTTTTAGAAACATCCGTTTTGCATTCTAACAACTTTATTTGTTATTATAATATGTAATACAAAAGTGCCATATATGAATTGCATCTTTTCTGTATTCTAATATTAGTTGACTGTAATCATGTTTTTTAATACAAAACTAGCAATAATTTAAAATACGTCCCTTTACCATTGAAATATACTAGAATAAATTAATATTTTTTGAAATTTTGTGTTATTTTATAAATAATAATTACTATTTTAAAGTTCATTTTGCTCTGTTGTTATTGTTTCAGTGATGTTCCGTTTAAATGTTGTTATTTTACAGATTACTTGGAAATGAGCAGAGCACGAAAAATATTAACAATGGCAACCTAAAATGTATCAGAACAAAGCTCATTACCTGTCCACAATAATAATGTGCTAGGTTATACTACCTATTAATTCTTCAGATACAAATTCTGTAGCAGATAGTCAAGCTGACCTTAATCTATCTATTAATATTGGACAGCGAAGACGGTGATGGAAGCTCTGTAACAAATACCAAAGTCACAAATAGGCCAAAAATAGTTTTTGGGCAGAGTGACTCAAGTAGCGACACTGACTGTCGCTTGATGAACATCTTGAATTGACAATCTCAAAAACAAAATCAAAACCCGATTTTTCTGCAGATGACAGTTTAAGATCCTAATTTTCTACCATCTCTTGAAGCATTTTCCGATTCTGAAGGAGATGTACAGTCAACAGTAATTACCAAACCAATTTGTATTTCACCTCAACCTGGACCTTCTCGAGTAGAACCTCACTTACTCAATGATAACCTACTAGTTACGAAGTTAGTCAATACGCGAGGCATTGAGTCTATCGATCGCTATAGCTAAAAAGGACTGACTACAAATGAAAGATAATACATCCAATTTGTTAAGAAAGGCACCACTAAAAAGACCACCTTTAAGCCTTTTTCAGTCCTGAGTTCGGCAGACGATTGGACACTGCTAGTTGACACGTATGAAACACACTACAGAATCCCGGAGCATATCTGTGTGTCAACGTTAAGACCAGCCATATTCCTTTACTCACATTTAAAAGAGCGTGTAGTACTTATTGAGCTCACGGTACCGTGGAAAACTAACATCCCGAAAGACCACGCAATTAAGACATCAAATATCTACTTCCACTTGACAAATGAGATGCTGTGGAAATAGGTGCGAGGTGTACTCCAGCTAAATCCCTCTACAGCTTATTAAAAGAGGTAGGACTGCCGAGAACTTCAGTAAGCTCTCTATTATCACGAATTTCAAAAACGGCACTGTTAGGTTCCTACCAAATTTGGATAGGTAGAGGACGGAACATAGCAGACAGTGAAGGTAACCGCTAACGCGTTGTAAAGGGGCCTCCTTAAACCTACATCTGGGGCGTAAGAAAGTCCTCTATCACGCGAGGAACTCGCACGGAGGATCCATGAAATGCTAAAATTAGGTCTTATTTGTATTATTGTTTTGTTTATAATTATTAAAGTGTTCTTTTTTATATAATTTTACAAGGTTATATTCGTAATGTTTAGAGAGATGTTTAATTAAACTTAGTATTACCTACGTACAAAGTTTGATCTCAATTTTATTAATGTTAAGCTAATATTGTTTACTTTAGATTATTTAATACAAAACATTCCTGATTCACTATTCACTTTTGTTAATAAGTAGCTAGTAATATGATTAAACTTTATAATAAAAAAAATACCAAAATATTTAATAAATCCCTTTTTATTTCTAAAATTTTGTTAAACTTTTGTAAAATTTTTGACATATTTTATATGGTATTGATTAAAATTTTGAATGTATAAGAGACTTTTGTGTCATTTTATATTAACCAGTAACAGATATTACAAAGTTCAGATTGTACACCGATAGAGCTTAAAAATACGCATATCGTACCCTCAGTGGAAAATAGGCATAAGTGATTTTACGTTGAATCATCGATTTTATAATATTCGGAAAGTACGTCTAAAGATACGTATGCTACATTTTTTTCATATTTTTCTTGTTAAATTTGACGAATTTATACAAGAAATTAGTTTTGAGAATTTTTATTCTATCACATTTTTTCTTAAGGATTAATAGATTATGTGATATTACGCAAAGAATAAATTGAGAAATATGGCGTATTACTTAATATTAAATTTATCCCTTTATTTAAATGTAGGAAATAAATAGTAACAAATATTATGATTTAAATGCGTTTGGTTTTTTTACATCGTTAGTTTTGTAAACACGATTACTGCTTTCTTCCACTAAAAACTTTTCTTTACGCAAAAACATAAGACTAACATACTGCAGCGAGGCTGTAAAATAAGAATGATTACTTTTTTCTTCCACTAGAATATTTTCATTGCACCGAGACGTAAGATTTTATACAGCGGCGCGTGAGTAGGCAGAGGGGACATAAGTGTGAATATATTAGTATTTTGCGATATTTATTAGTATTTTTTTTTTGTTGATTATTTTAAAACAAAACGTACTGGCAATAAGTAATCAATCAATTAGCCTATCGCATTTTAGTGATGGACATAGGCCTCTCCCAACCCGCGCCACAGAACACTGTCCTGCATCTTTCGCATCCATTCTGACCCAGAGACCTATCTTAGGTCGTCGGTCCACCTAGCTGGGGGGAGTCCTACACTACGTTTTCCGAGTCGCGGTCTCTACTCTAGGATACGTTTGTTCTGATGACCATCGGTCCTTCGACAGATACGATCAGCCCATAGCCACTTCAGGTTGCTAATTCTACGAGTTATGTCGGTAACTTTGGTTCTTTGTCGGATAAACTCGTTCCAAACTTTATCCTTTAAGGAGACGCCGAGCATAGCCCTCTCCATAGCTCGCTGCGCGATTTTAAGCTTATGGACTAGTCCTACTCGCAAGTGTCTAGGTCTCGGCACCATACTTCATTACTGGTAGGACGCATTGGTCTTCAGGCATTGCGGTAAAGGCCCGACGTAGCTTGCTGAATCCTGTCCAACTAGATCCTGCGATCGATTTCTTTCTTGAAGTTGTTTCTACCAAGTTGAACAACTTGTAAACATACTCTTGAACAACTTCGAGCATCAATCGTTCGACATTAGATCGACCTCGGTGTGACATGATTGTGTAATTATTTTATCAGATCACACATGTCAAATTTTGAAAGTACCAGTAAATAAAACATGTCGATTAAAATTTTGGAAAATTAAAAAGCAAGTAATATCTAGGGACAACTTAAGAAAATTTAGATCTTACTTAAAATGCTTATCATTCAAGCAAACATATGATGCAGGGGACGTTAACGAAGCATATGACAACTTCATAGATGAGTTCTCATTGATTTATAAATTATGTTTCCCTGAAAAATTAACTACCATAAAAACTAGCAAAAGAACTAGATGGATATCACGTGGTATTAAAATATGTAGTCGAAGGCAAAGGCAACTACTATGGGCATACAGATTGAATCCTAATACAAAAAGCAAACATGCTTTTAAAAGCTACAACAAATTATTCAAAAAAATAATAAACTTGACTCAAAAAGCACAAAATAATGAATTCATAGCTAAATCTGAAAATAAATCAAAGGCTACTTGGCAAATAATTAACAAATCAAATTTTTGTTTACCACAAGAGCCTATTATAATTATTAAGGACAATTTACTAATTAAAAATCCAGCAGATATTGCCAATGAATTTAATAATTACTTTATAAATGAAATTGAAAATAATATTAAATCGGACATTGAATTAAATAATAATAATTTTAGACATACACATGCAAACTCTCTATTTATGTCTCCTGTTTCAAATAATGATATAGTACGAATAATTAATGGTTTAAAGAATACAAGTACTGTTGGCTATGATGGCATTTCTACAAAGGTCATAAAATATGTCCATGAAGAGATATCGCCAATTTTAAGTCACATAATGAATTTGTGTATTACTGAAGGAGTATATCCAAATAGTCTTAAGAAAGTTATTGTAAAACCACTCCTTATAAAAAAAGATGATAAAACTGATTTAAAAAATTACAGACCAATAGCAAAGATTCCCATATTTTCCAAAATTTTTGAAAAAGTCATTTATGATTCAATATACGCTTTCTTTGATAAATATAATTTGTTTTGTGCAGAACAAAAAGGCTTTCGAAAGAATACCTCTATAAACATGGCCATTTTTGAGTTGTTGTCGAATATTATGCCAGCTATAGACAATAAGATACCAGTTTGTGCCATATTCGCTGATATGACCAAGGCCTTTGATTACGTGAATCACAAAAAGTTATTAAATAAACTGTATGAATACGGGATTAGAGGTAATATACTTAGGCTAATTGAATCATATTTACATAACAGATCACAGTGTACAGAGGTCTCAAGGATATGCACAGAAAGTAAACAAGAACTTAAGTACTTCTCAGAATCTAGATTCATACAGTATGGTGTACCGCAAGGGAGTGTGCTAGGACCACTGCTTTTTTTGATTTATATCAATGATCTTCCGCAAACAGTAACTCATCGCATGGTACTATTCGCTGACGACAGCACAGCTATAATAAAGTGTTCTGCTGCAGATAAATACGAAATTGACATTAATAATTCTTTATGTAATATAATTGGTTGGTTAAATAATAATAATTTAATAATTAATTTAAAAAAAACTAATATTATGCACTTTCATCAAAGATGTGAAATCCCAGATGTTAATGTCATCAATCAAGGTTGTGAAATTGAAAGGACAAATGAAACCAGATTCTTAGGGTTGATAATAGATAACCAACTTAATTGGAAGCCGCATACTGAACAATTATGTAAAAGGTTGAGTAGATCTACTTATGCGTTATGGCAGCTATCGAAAAAAGTAAAAAAGGAGGTTCTATTGACAGCATATTATGGTCTGGTAGACTCGATCATACGTTACGGAATAATTTTTTGGGGAAACTCCACTAACAAGGAGCTAGTTTTTAGAATGCAAAAAAAATGTATACGGTCAATGTGTGGGATACAACAGACGGATAGCTGTGTTACGTATTTCAAAACATTTAATATACTAACACTCCCGTCTTTATATATTTTAGAGGTGGCACATTTTGTTAAAATTAATAAAAACCTTTTCCAAAAGGTATCTGAGGTTCGTAGGGGTCCCATTCGAACGCAATATATGAACATGTTGAGCACAGTTAGTTGTAACACTGCACTGCTGAGTAAAAGTTTCTTTGGGATGGCGCCTCTTATTTACAATAAAATACCAAATTATATTAAGGATATGCCCTTGCCAAAATTTAAATCAACTTTAAAAGAATTACTAGTTACTAAGTGCTATTATACAGTAGATGAATTTCTGAGTGATAAAAATTTAAATTAATGGTAATAATGCTAAAAATTATGTTGTGTATTTAATTGTATTATAATTTAATATTATTAATGATAGTAAAATGAAATGAAATTCAATGTATTTAATTATAATTTTATATGTACCTACTAACTATATTCAATGTAAAAACTAACTAAATTAAATGTAATAACATTGCACACCAAATGTTTGGTAAAACATGGTAGAACTATAATAATTCTGTAAAATACTAACAACAATATTGTACACCCATGTTTGGCAAAAATAAAATTGATTTGATTTGATTTGATTTTGAGCACTTTGATAGGTAATGTCAGTGCAAAACTGCCATTTTTTTAGTTACGTCCTGACATTCAACAAGAACGCTTGTCAGTTCCGTGAAAAAGTGCCACAACACAAAATAAGTCTTTATTGCATTAAAAATTTCAGGTGAGTCTAATTATATTTTTTAATACAAAATTGCCATATTTTGGAAAACGACCGTCTTGCATTCTGAGATAAGTATTTCAAACTAAGTCATATGATACAAAAGTGCCATATTTTGGAAAACGTCCATTTTACGTTCTGAGATTCGTATTTGTTAACATAATATGTAAAACAAAAGTACCATATTTTTAGAAACATCCGTTTTGCATTCTAACAACTTTATTTGTTATTATAATATGTAATACAAAAGTGCCATATATGAATTGCATCTTTTCTGTATTCTAATATTAGTTGACTGTAATCATGTTTTTTAATACAAAACTAGCAATAATTTAAAATACGTCCCTTTACCATTGAAATATACTAGAATAAATTAATATTTTTTGAAATTTTGTGTTATTTTATAAATAATAATTACTATTTTAAAGTTCATTTTGCTCTGTTGTTATTGTTTCAGTGATGTTCCGTTTAAATGTTGTTATTTTACAGATTACTTGGAAATGAGCAGAGCACGAAAAATATTAACAATGGCAACCTAAAATGTATCAGAACAAAGCTCATTACCTGTCCACAATAATAATGTGCTAGGTTATACTACCTATTAATTCTTCAGATACAAATTCTGTAGCAGATAGTCAAGCTGACCTTAATCTATCTATTAATATTGGACAGCGAAGACGGTGATGGAAGCTCTGTAACAAATACCAAAGTCACAAATAGGCCAAAAATAGTTTTTGGGCAGAGTGACTCAAGTAGCGACACTGACTGTCGCTTGATGAACATCTTGAATTGACAATCTCAAAAACAAAATCAAAACCCGATTTTTCTGCAGATGACAGTTTAAGATCCTAATTTTCTACCATCTCTTGAAGCATTTTCCGATTCTGAAGGAGATGTACAGTCAACAGTAATTACCAAACCAATTTGTATTTCACCTCAACCTGGACCTTCTCGAGTAGAACCTCACTTACTCAATGATAACCTACTAGTTACGAAGTTAGTCAATACGCGAGGCATTGAGTCTATCGATCGCTATAGCTAAAAAGGACTGACTACAAATGAAAGATAATACATCCAATTTGTTAAGAAAGGCACCACTAAAAAGACCACCTTTAAGCCTTTTTCAGTCCTGAGTTCGGCAGACGATTGGACACTGCTAGTTGACACGTATGAAACACACTACAGAATCCCGGAGCATATCTGTGTGTCAACGTTAAGACCAGCCATATTCCTTTACTCACATTTAAAAGAGCGTGTAGTACTTATTGAGCTCACGGTACCGTGGAAAACTAACATCCCGAAAGACCACGCAATTAAGACATCAAATATCTACTTCCACTTGACAAATGAGATGCTGTGGAAATAGGTGCGAGGTGTACTCCAGCTAAATCCCTCTACAGCTTATTAAAAGAGGTAGGACTGCCGAGAACTTCAGTAAGCTCTCTATTATCACGAATTTCAAAAACGGCACTGTTAGGTTCCTACCAAATTTGGATAGGTAGAGGACGGAACATAGCAGACAGTGAAGGTAACCGCTAACGCGTTGTAAAGGGGCCTCCTTAAACCTACATCTGGGGCGTAAGAAAGTCCTCTATCACGCGAGGAACTCGCACGGAGGATCCATGAAATGCTAAAATTAGGTCTTATTTGTATTATTGTTTTGTTTATAATTATTAAAGTGTTCTTTTTTATATAATTTTACAAGGTTATATTCGTAATGTTTAGAGAGATGTTTAATTAAACTTAGTATTACCTACGTACAAAGTTTGATCTCAATTTTATTAATGTTAAGCTAATATTGTTTACTTTAGATTATTTAATACAAAACATTCCTGATTCACTATTCACTTTTGTTAATAAGTAGCTAGTAATATGATTAAACTTTATAATAAAAAAAATACCAAAATATTTAATAAATCCCTTTTTATTTCTAAAATTTTGTTAAACTTTTGTAAAATTTTTGACATATTTTATATGGTATTGATTAAAATTTTGAATGTATAAGAGACTTTTGTGTCATTTTATATTAACCAGTAACAGATATTACAAAGTTCAGATTGTACACCGATAGAGCTTAAAAATACGCATATCGTACCCTCAGTGGAAAATAGGCATAAGTGATTTTACGTTGAATCATCGATTTTATAATATTCGGAAAGTACGTCTAAAGATACGTATGCTACATTTTTTTCATATTTTTCTTGTTAAATTTGACGAATTTATACAAGAAATTAGTTTTGAGAATTTTTATTCTATCACATTTTTTCTTAAGGATTAATTGATTATGTGATATTACGCAAAGAATAAATTGAGAAATATGGCGTATTACTTAATATTAAATTTATCCCTTTATTTAAATGTAGGAAATAAATAGTAACAAATATTATGATTTAAATGCGTTTGGTTTTTTTACATCGTTAGTTTTGTAAACACGATTACTGCTTTCTTCCACTAAAAACTTTTCTTTACGCAAAAACATAAGACTAACATACTGCAGCGAGGCTGTAAAATAAGAATGATTACTTTTTTCTTCCACTAGAATATTTTCATTGCACCGAGACGTAAGATTTTATACAGCGGCGCGTGAGTAGGCAGAGGGGACATAAGTGTGAATATATTAGTATTTTGCGATATTTATTAGTATTTTTTTTTCGTTGATTATTTTAAAACAAAACGTACTGGCAATAAGTAATCAATCAATTAGCCTATCGCATTTTAGTGATGGACATAGGCCTCTCCCAACCCGCGCCACAGAACACTGTCCTGCATCTTTCGCATCCATTCTGACCCAGAGACCTATCTTAGGTCGTCGGTCCACCTAGCTGGGGGGAGTCCTACACTACGTTTTCCGAGTCGCGGTCTCTACTCTAGGATACGTTTGTTCTGATGACCATCGGTCCTTCGACAGATACGATCAGCCCATAGCCACTTCAGGTTGCTAATTCTACGAGTTATGTCGGTAACTTTGGTTCTTTGTCGGATAAACTCGTTCCAAACTTTATCCTTTAAGGAGACGCCGAGCATAGCCCTCTCCATAGCTCGCTGCGCGATTTTAAGCTTATGGACTAGTCCTACTCGCAAGTGTCTAGGTCTCGGCACCATACTTCATTACTGGTAGGACGCATTGGTCTTCAGGCATTGCGGTAAAGGCCCGACGTAGCTTGCTGAATCCTGTCCAACTAGATCCTGCGATCGATTTCTTTCTTGAAGTTGTTTCTACCAAGTTGAACAACTTGTAAACATACTCTTGAACAACTTCGAGCATCAATCGTTCGACATTAGATCGACCTCGGTGTGACATGATTGTGTAATTATTTTATCAGATCACACATGTCAAATTTTGAAAGTACCAGTAAATAAAACATGTCGATTAAAATTTTGGAAAATTAAAAAGCAAGTAATATCTAGGGACAACTTAAGAAAATTTAGATCTTACTTAAAATGCTTATCATTCAAGCAAACATATGATGCAGGGGACGTTAACGAAGCATATGACAACTTCATAGATGAGTTCTCATTGATTTATAAATTATGTTTCCCTGAAAAATTAACTACCATAAAAACTAGCAAAAGAACTAGATGGATATCACGTGGTATTAAAATATGTAGTCGAAGGCAAAGGCAACTACTATGGGCATACAGATTGAATCCTAATACAAAAAGCAAACATGCTTTTAAAAGCTACAACAAATTATTCAAAAAAATAATAAACTTGACTCAAAAAGCACAAAATAATGAATTCATAGCTAAATCTGAAAATAAATCAAAGGCTACTTGGCAAATAATTAACAAATCAAATTTTTGTTTACCACAAGAGCCTATTATAATTATTAAGGACAATTTACTAATTAAAAATCCAGCAGATATTGCCAATGAATTTAATAATTACTTTATAAATGAAATTGAAAATAATATTAAATCGGACATTGAATTAAATAATAATAATTTTAGACATACACATGCAAACTCTCTATTTATGTCTCCTGTTTCAAATAATGATATAGTACGAATAATTAATGGTTTAAAGAATACAAGTACTGTTGGCTATGATGGCATTTCTACAAAGGTCATAAAATATGTCCATGAAGAGATATCGCCAATTTTAAGTCACATAATGAATTTGTGTATTACTGAAGGAGTATATCCAAATAGTCTTAAGAAAGTTATTGTAAAACCACTCCTTATAAAAAAAGATGATAAAACTGATTTAAAAAATTACAGACCAATAGCAAAGATTCCCATATTTTCCAAAATTTTTGAAAAAGTCATTTATGATTCAATATACGCTTTCTTTGATAAATATAATTTGTTTTGTGCAGAACAAAAAGGCTTTCGAAAGAATACCTCTATAAACATGGCCATTTTTGAGTTGTTGTCGAATATTATGCCAGCTATAGACAATAAGATACCAGTTTGTGCCATATTCGCTGATATGACCAAGGCCTTTGATTACGTGAATCACAAAAAGTTATTAAATAAACTGTATGAATACGGGATTAGAGGTAATATACTTAGGCTAATTGAATCATATTTACATAACAGATCACAGTGTACAGAGGTCTCAAGGATATGCACAGAAAGTAAACAAGAACTTAAGTACTTCTCAGAATCTAGATTCATACAGTATGGTGTACCGCAAGGGAGTGTGCTAGGACCACTGCTTTTTTTGATTTATATCAATGATCTTCCGCAAACAGTAACTCATCGCATGGTACTATTCGCTGACGACAGCACAGCTATAATAAAGTGTTCTGCTGCAGATAAATACGAAATTGACATTAATAATTCTTTATGTAATATAATTGGTTGGTTAAATAATAATAATTTAATAATTAATTTAAAAAAAACTAATATTATGCACTTTCATCAAAGATGTGAAATCCCAGATGTTAATGTCATCAATCAAGGTTGTGAAATTGAAAGGACAAATGAAACCAGATTCTTAGGGTTGATAATAGATAACCAACTTAATTGGAAGCCGCATACTGAACAATTATGTAAAAGGTTGAGTAGATCTACTTATGCGTTATGGCAGCTATCGAAAAAAGTAAAAAAGGAGGTTCTATTGACAGCATATTATGGTCTGGTAGACTCAATCATACGTTACGGAATAATTTTTTGGGGAAACTCCACTAACAAGGAGCTAGTTTTTAGAATGCAAAAAAAATGTATACGGTCAATGTGTGGGATACAACAGACGGATAGCTGTGTTACGTATTTCAAAACATTTAATATACTAACACTCCCGTCTTTATATATTTTAGAGGTGGCACATTTTGTTAAAATTAATAAAAACCTTTTCCAAAAGGTATCTGAGGTTCGTAGGGGTCCCATTCGAACGCAATATATGAACATGTTGAGCACAGTTAGTTGTAACACTGCACTGCTGAGTAAAAGTTTCTTTGGGATGGCGCCTCTTATTTACAATAAAATACCAAATTATATTAAGGATATGCCCTTGCCAAAATTTAAATCAACTTTAAAAGAATTACTAGTTACTAAGTGCTATTATACAGTAGATGAATTTCTGAGTGATAAAAATTTAAATTAATGGTAATAATGCTAAAAATTATGTTGTGTATTTAATTGTATTATAATTTAATATTATTAATGATAGTAAAATGAAATGAAATTCAATGTATTTAATTATAATTTTATATGTACCTACTAACTATATTCAATGTAAAAACTAACTAAATTAAATGTAATAACATTGCACACCAAATGTTTGGTAAAACATGGTAGAACTATAATAATTCTGTAAAATACTAACAACAATATTGTACACCCATGTTTGGCAAAAATAAAATTGATTTGATTTGATTTGATTTGATTTTGAGCACTTTGATAGGTAATGTCAGTGCAAAACTGCCATTTTTTTAGTTACGTCCTGACATTCAACAAGAACGCTTGTCAGTTCCGTGAAAAAGTGCCACAACACAAAATAAGTCTTTATTGCATTAAAAATTTCAGGTGAGTCTAATTATATTTTTTAATACAAAATTGCCATATTTTGGAAAACGACCGTCTTGCATTCTGAGATAAGTATTTCAAACTAAGTCATATGATACAAAAGTGCCATATTTTGGAAAACGTCCATTTTACGTTCTGAGATTCGTATTTGTTAACATAATATGTAAAACAAAAGTACCATATTTTTAGAAACATCCGTTTTGCATTCTAACAACTTTATTTGTTATTATAATATGTAATACAAAAGTGCCATATATGAATTGCATCTTTTCTGTATTCTAATATTAGTTGACTGTAATCATGTTTTTTAATACAAAACTAGCAATAATTTAAAATACGTCCCTTTACCATTGAAATATACTAGAATAAATTAATATTTTTTGAAATTTTGTGTTATTTTATAAATAATAATTACTATTTTAAAGTTCATTTTGCTCTGTTGTTATTGTTTCAGTGATGTTCCGTTTAAATGTTGTTATTTTACAGATTACTTGGAAATGAGCAGAGCACGAAAAATATTAACAATGGCAACCTAAAATGTATCAGAACAAAGCTCATTACCTGTCCACAATAATAATGTGCTAGGTTATACTACCTATTAATTCTTCAGATACAAATTCTGTAGCAGATAGTCAAGCTGACCTTAATCTATCTATTAATATTGGACAGCGAAGACGGTGATGGAAGCTCTGTAACAAATACCAAAGTCACAAATAGGCCAAAAATAGTTTTTGGGCAGAGTGACTCAAGTAGCGACACTGACTGTCGCTTGATGAACATCTTGAATTGACAATCTCAAAAACAAAATCAAAACCCGATTTTTCTGCAGATGACAGTTTAAGATCCTAATTTTCTACCATCTCTTGAAGCATTTTCCGATTCTGAAGGAGATGTACAGTCAACAGTAATTACCAAACCAATTTGTATTTCACCTCAACCTGGACCTTCTCGAGTAGAACCTCACTTACTCAATGATAACCTACTAGTTACGAAGTTAGTCAATACGCGAGGCATTGAGTCTATCGATCGCTATAGCTAAAAAGGACTGACTACAAATGAAAGATAATACATCCAATTTGTTAAGAAAGGCACCACTAAAAAGACCACCTTTAAGCCTTTTTCAGTCCTGAGTTCGGCAGACGATTGGACACTGCTAGTTGACACGTATGAAACACACTACAGAATCCCGGAGCATATCTGTGTGTCAACGTTAAGACCAGCCATATTCCTTTACTCACATTTAAAAGAGCGTGTAGTACTTATTGAGCTCACGGTACCGTGGAAAACTAACATCCCGAAAGACCACGCAATTAAGACATCAAATATCTACTTCCACTTGACAAATGAGATGCTGTGGAAATAGGTGCGAGGTGTACTCCAGCTAAATCCCTCTACAGCTTATTAAAAGAGGTAGGACTGCCGAGAACTTCAGTAAGCTCTCTATTATCACGAATTTCAAAAACGGCACTGTTAGGTTCCTACCAAATTTGGATAGGTAGAGGACGGAACATAGCAGACAGTGAAGGTAACCGCTAACGCGTTGTAAAGGGGCCTCCTTAAACCTACATCTGGGGCGTAAGAAAGTCCTCTATCACGCGAGGAACTCGCACGGAGGATCCATGAAATGCTAAAATTAGGTCTTATTTGTATTATTGTTTTGTTTATAATTATTAAAGTGTTCTTTTTTATATAATTTTACAAGGTTATATTCGTAATGTTTAGAGAGATGTTTAATTAAACTTAGTATTACCTACGTACAAAGTTTGATCTCAATTTTATTAATGTTAAGCTAATATTGTTTACTTTAGATTATTTAATACAAAACATTCCTGATTCACTATTCACTTTTGTTAATAAGTAGCTAGTAATATGATTAAACTTTATAATAAAAAAAATACCAAAATATTTAATAAATCCCTTTTTATTTCTAAAATTTTGTTAAACTTTTGTAAAATTTTTGACATATTTTATATGGTATTGATTAAAATTTTGAATGTATAAGAGACTTTTGTGTCATTTTATATTAACCAGTAACAGATATTACAAAGTTCAGATTGTACACCGATAGAGCTTAAAAATACGCATATCGTACCCTCAGTGGAAAATAGGCATAAGTGATTTTACGTTGAATCATCGATTTTATAATATTCGGAAAGTACGTCTAAAGATACGTATGCTACATTTTTTTCATATTTTTCTTGTTAAATTTGACGAATTTATACAAGAAATTAGTTTTGAGAATTTTTATTCTATCACATTTTTTCTTAAGGATTAATAGATTATGTGATATTACGCAAAGAATAAATTGAGAAATATGGCGTATTACTTAATATTAAATTTATCCCTTTATTTAAATGTAGGAAATAAATAGTAACAAATATTATGATTTAAATGCGTTTGGTTTTTTTACATCGTTAGTTTTGTAAACACGATTACTGCTTTCTTCCACTAAAAACTTTTCTTTACGCAAAAACATAAGACTAACATACTGCAGCGAGGCTGTAAAATAAGAATGATTACTTTTTTCTTCCACTAGAATATTTTCATTGCACCGAGACGTAAGATTTTATACAGCGGCGCGTGAGTAGGCAGAGGGGACATAAGTGTGAATATATTAGTATTTTGCGATATTTATTAGTATTTTTTTTTCGTTGATTATTTTAAAACAAAACGTACTGGCAATAAGTAATCAATCAATTAGCCTATCGCATTTTAGTGATGGACATAGGCCTCTCCCAACCCGCGCCACAGAACACTGTCCTGCATCTTTCGCATCCATTCTGACCCAGAGACCTATCTTAGGTCGTCGGTCCACCTAGCTGGGGGGAGTCCTACACTACGTTTTCCGAGTCGCGGTCTCTACTCTAGGATACGTTTGTTCTGATGACCATCGGTCCTTCGACAGATACGATCAGCCCATAGCCACTTCAGGTTGCTAATTCTACGAGTTATGTCGGTAACTTTGGTTCTTTGTCGGATAAACTCGTTCCAAACTTTATCCTTTAAGGAGACGCCGAGCATAGCCCTCCATAGCTCGCTGCGCGATTTTAAGCTTATGGACTAGTCCTACTCGCAAGTGTCTAGGTCTCGGCACCATACTTCATTACTGGTAGGACGCATTGGTCTTCAGGCATTGCGGTAAAGGCCCGACGTAGCTTGCTGAATCCTGTCCAACTAGATCCTGCGATCGATTTCTTTCTTGAAGTTGTTTCTACCAAGTTGAACAACTTGTAAACATACTCTTGAACAACTTCGAGCATCAATCGTTCGACATTAGATCGACCTCGGTGTGACATGATTGTGTAACATGATCTTTGTTTTGTTTAGATTTATACCGAGTTCAACATCAACAGGTTCCAAATTTAGGCTTTGTGGCTTCCCGTCAAGCTGTTCCAGTGACTCTGCCACGATGACGATGTCGTCAGTAAACCGAAGGTGTGAGATGTACTCGTACTTGCCATTAATGTTGACGTCTAGTCTACTACAACGTCTTAAAGACGTCTTAGAGCGCGTTGGTGAAGAGTTTTGGAGAAATTACATCCCCTTGCCTGAACCCTTGACGTGACGCAACTCACTAAGTGGGGTAGTTTTGTCCTGGAGCTGGACAGTTATAGTGGCAGTTTCATATTCAGATTCCGTCATGCCCTGGACACTTATTGTTCTTTAGTTGTTCGAGAGCAACTCTGACCTCGCCCCGGTTGACATCGGGGATGTCCTCCGTGTAATAGGACGTGAGTGGGGCTATGTGGTCATCTTTCTTAGGTCCTATGTCATCTGTGATGCGTGCAGGTATTTCTAGAAACTCTCTATTTCCTCGAGTATCTCGAGCTCGGAGGTCACAGTCCTGCGGTCCGCAGTATTGAGTTTCGTTAGATGGGTTCTACCAAGCTTGCGCGCGAATACTTTGGTGCCTCTATTCTGTTCGATCACAGTCGCAACGCCGGGGATGTTGGAATATCTGAGGTCACGTCGCACTAGTTTTTGGATCTTCCGGTTAGGGTATCTCCCATTCGTCTAAGAGTAGATTAGTCTGCTTCGAACAAGTCGTTGATCACTCCTAGCATTAAACGTCTTAATTTATTTAGTTATTTGTAATTTATGCACACAAATAAACTGATCTACAATGGTAAGCGTAATGCCTTAAGGCATTATCTTCCAGCTAACCTTTGGGTGAAGCAGAGAAAAGTAAGTTGGTAGGTGCAATAAAGACAATTATCACAGAGACATCTCTGAACACGTATCTTCTATCGGTCATGATAAAGTCTATCTCGTTCCGAGTCACAGTATTGGGGCTTTGCCATGTCCCCTTTCTATGTGGCTTCTTCTTAAAGAAGGAGTTCATTAAGAAGAGTCCCTGCGTCTCCAGTAAGTTGACCAGCATCTGCCCCCTGTGGTTTTGGCGACCCAGACCGTAGTATTCAATTTTCTTTTTGCCGTTTTCTTGTACTTCCACTTTGGTATTGAAGTCTCCCATAACAATGTTGTAGTAAGCCTCGGTAGTGCCATGTAGTGCCTTAGCGATGTCTTCGTACATGGCATCGGCTATTTCATCGCTGTATGTCGAGGTCGGAGTCTCTTGTATCACCGGCAATATGTAAAGTGCCTTTAATTTGAATTTGTTAATTGTAATTTTTGTTTGTTACTATAGATTTTTATTGAGAGAACGTAATGTTTTGTTGCATGGAGCCGAGAAAAACCTTATTCTGTTAATTGTTACAAGCCTTTACAAATTATCTACTAATTATTAAAAAAATAAAAAAAAATAATTAGTGGTAGTAATCTTTACCGAAATTCCACATTTCTGAATTTTTATTGTGCAATTTCATTGTTAATAGTACGAACTTTAATTGTATCCAAAAATCTAATTAGTATTTTGTCTAAATTAATAAATATTAAATACAAAAAATGCATTTGCTTTTTTTCCCTATAGTCATAAGCAATAACTCAAAGTAATAATATGTGTTAATATGCAGCAAACATTTCTATAACGTATATTGGAATAAGTAATTACTATTGTTTACTTCTGGTTTCTAATCAAGTCCCTAAATTGAAAAAAGGGGTAAGTACAGCTTATACATTTCAAACATAATTTTAATAAAGGAAATAATGCAGTAATCTTACTTATACAACCATAAATGTTCATACTTACAAGTTCATAACTGCTTTAATACAACATACTTTTTAAATATATTTTAATTTTCTGACAAAGCCTGTCATAAATTTTGATACTCAAAATACATTATTTTTTTACATTCTGAAAAATAGCATAATAATTTATTTTTACAATTCCCAATAAACTATAAACATTAGCACTAACTTAAATACAACACGCAGTACACGATTTTTTTACCTTTTTTTTGATATAACAATAATTGTTCCACGTTTGAAAATAAAGTAAATAAGCCCATAAATTCAGTTTTTTCGCCCTACTGAAAAATTTGCATTTTCGTCTTATGCCTTTTTTCCACTGAGGGTGCGATATAATGATATATTAACATCTTATATTTATTTAATAAAAATATAAAATTTCGAAAAAAAATCGTTTTAAAAATTTGTTTTGGCCGCCCTGTAAAATTATAGCATTTCGATTTGTGTCCCTTTTGTATTCGAGGAGCGATATATTTAACTAGCTGACCTTTAAAATTTTGATTCTAAGTAAATAAACTTTTCAGCTAAAATCTTTCTTATGCATTACTTGTAGCCATACATTGAGAAAAATATCTGTAGGAATATATAAGTCTTTTGGAACTGCATTAAGGTCTCCTTTCTAGTTTCAGGACTACAACAGCAGTAGTAGAAACAGCCGTCCACCAGGTGTGCGATCCATTATTAGTCACCTTAGCCTTTGACTTTCTTTAAGCCCGATGATGTTTGCTAAAGCTTATACAATGCATAGCATGATTAACAGCCCAGGTGCTATTTTATGTTAACAATTAGCTTAATCCCCGTGTCGTGACGGAGTAAGAATACAATGTGTCGCCACCCCATCTCATCCCATGGGTGTCGTTCTCATCTCATCTCATGGGTGTCGTCCTTATCTCATCCCATCGGTGTCGTAAAAACGGACTAAGGGACTATCCGTGAATATTATCTTTACGAAATAAAAGGAAGGAACATTTGAAATTAAACCCTATACAAATCCGTCCAGCATGGTATTAGTAGGCCAAGTATCCCTCCGTCCCGGGAGGTGGCCCGTCCCTGGAGTGGGACATTAATGGGCTGTTATAATGATTAGCTTAATTACAAGCATAATACAATTTAAAAATTTAAACCTAAAACGTGTTTGTAATATCACAATGTCCAGTAGATCAAAGAAATGTTGTATTGTTTTTGTTGGTAAACAATTTTAACTTTATACTTTTGGCACTTCCATGTACTAACACGTCCAAACTAAAACATAAGTACATAAACTGTCAAGCTGTTACTGTTTGGCTGCTACCCAGATCTATACACTTTGGTAGTAACATGTCTAAATACGTTGCTGGGAAACTTGAGCTGATAAACTATTTAACCGGCAGTTTACTATACTATAGAGTTTGATGTCGCTGTAAGATAGATACAGCCGTAATAAAGTTATGTCACTACGGTTAAGATAGTAAAGATTTCAATATCATTTTATTCTTATGAACTAGAAGTTTTTACCATACAACGAATGCGAGCCTTATATCTAGATGTAAAGCCCGATTTACACATCGACAAGTACAGTAGCGAGTTAAGTAGTAAGTTGTTGATTAAGTTGATTTAAATAGATCTCCATCCTATTTTTTGGCGAGTTAAGTTGGCGAAACGCGAGAGAGGGGGCTACTTACTACTTGTCGATGTGTAAATCGGGCTTATGGGACTGAACAATGTTATTAGGTATAGTTACAGGAGGAGAAACAGGTATAGAAATTATAGAACGCGCTCAAGCTAAGACTAATACATACAGAGACAAATAAGTACCTTCTCTCTTCTTTATCACAAGCGTGGTAACAACAGGCTAGTTTTATATTAAATGGGATCCTCTTCAGTGGTATATTTCAATAGCTTTTAATACAATAATCTCATAATAAGTTAAACTGTTATAACTAAAACCTCAAACTGAGAACACAGAACTCAAATTGCCGTGAAATTTGCATAAATCTGAACCATTGTTAGTTGCCAATCATAGTTACAAAGTAATTACTTGTTGAATGACTTTTGAATGTTAATTCAAGTATTGTTAGAAAGCATTGGCTTTGATATTGACTAAATAGTTTAAGAAGGTATTTGTTAGAACTAAAATCAATTCTGTGACACTCAAAATAAAGTATCTTATAGTTTGGTCAATTTGCTTTTATGAAAGCATATTTCATTATTGTGTATCACGTGGAAAGCTTTACAGAACGCCGCTACTTCTCTCTAAAGGGCCTTATTCTTTATTTTATTTTAACCAATAATAATTGGTTACATTATTTTTAAATACCATAATAAGCTACCATACTTATTTTCGATGTTATAGACCAAACACTGCAGCAGCTTCTCAGACCGCTCGTCACCAGTTACATTACATAAAAACCATGTCACCAGTCAAAGAATAAGTATTAAAAAGTATAGTTAGTCCAGGCTTATTGATGTAAATTATAGGATACACCGAAGACACAATTTCTGCTGCCAACAGCGAGAAAATTTTATGATTCACTTTGATGGCATCAGGAAATAGTTTTATACGCGCATTTAAACTGATGGATAGTAAGAGAAAATAGGTCAGCTTTGCCTTTATTTTGCGGTAAAGCTAGGTGTTAAATTGTTGTAGTATTGAGCAGGTCAAATATTTAGGATCGTTTAGAATTTTGATGCTATGATTATTGAATCAAATACCTAGTTGACAAAATTATATCATATTTGTTTATTCATATGTCATTCCTGTTTACATTCTGTTTGACAGATAATTTTATATTAGAGCTGTGGTTTTAATAAAACTAACGAGATGAAAATGACGGTAACACAAGAACACCATATTTAAATAAAAATATGCGTGTATATATTAACTAAAGGCTTCAAAAATAAAACTATTCGCGCTCATAAACATATGCACGTACTAATTAAGTCGGATTAAAAGTAATGCATTTCGCTTTCATAATAATATTAAAATATTCGTATGTGAGTGACAGTACCGTGAAATAAGCGGTTTAAGTTTCCATCTATCCGCAAAAAGGCTGTTTACGACTGACAGTGCTTTTTCCAGTACAAATTTAAAATATACCAAATGATTAAAAAAATAGAGTTAGAGGATAATGACATTAAATAAATACGAAATGATGACATTGTCATCATTTCGTATTTGCGGTGACGGTTGATGGTGCATTAAAATGTTTTTAATAATTAATTTTAATACTTAATTAACTCCGTGTGGTGACGGAGTAATAGAGAATACAAAATGTCACCACCCCATCTCATCCTATGGGTGTCGTAAAAGCCGACTAAGGGATTATCCGGGAATATTATCTTTACGAAATAAAAAGAAGGAAAACTTGAAATTAAACCCTATACCAATCCGTCTGGCCAGCGTGGTATTAGTAGGCCAAGTATCCCTCCGTCATGGGAGGAGGCCCGTCCCTGCAGTGGGACATTAATGGGCTGTTATGATGAATTAATAAATTTAAAATATAAAAGTAGTGTGCAACGAAAAACATACTTGTGTATAAGGTAGAGTGCTTACTTGGTTGTTCAAAATATAATTTCCTCTACTGATGTAAAATGTGAATTAAGTATAATAGGCTTGGTTGATGGAATGTGACTGACTGCGGTAAACCTTGTAGTTGAAGAAGCATTTGGCCAAACCAGCAAAGTTTATTAAAAAGAAATAAGAAAGCTTCTCCGTGTGGTGACAGAGTAAGAATACAATATATCACCACCCCAGCTTATCTCATGGGTGTCGTAAGAACCGACTAAGGGACTATCCGTTAATATTATCTTTACGAAATAAAAATAAGGAAAACTTGAATAAACAATCCGTCTGGCCAGCATAGTATTAGTAGGCCAAGTATCCCTCCATTACGGGAGGAGGTCCGTTCCTACAGTGGGACATTAATGGGCTGTTATGATGAAGAAAGCTTCAGGTACAAAGGTTGGTAAGAATACAAAATGTCACCACCCCATCTCATCCCATGAATGTCGTAGGAACCGACTAAGGGACTATCCGTTAATATTATCTTTACGAAATAAAAAGAAGGAAAACTTGAAATTAAACCATTTATACCAATCCGTCTGGCCAGCGTGGTATTAGTAGATCAAGTATCCCTCCATTACGGGAGGAGGTCCGTCCTTGCAGTGGGACATTAATGGACTGTTGTGATAAAGGTAAAGACGTTTGGAGGAGGCCTAAGCCCAGCAAATGATTACTTTTGTAAATAAAGATAGATAATTATAATATGCAGAAACAAAACTAATTATAGAAATATTTCCTTACATTATGCTTATAAAGCTTGTAAATTTGCAGAGTGAAATTGCTCTTTTTATAAATGTATATGCGGTAAAGCTTTCCGTGAGAGCTGCGGTATTTACGTATTAATATGAAATGTCTAGCTGCTAATTAGTAAGGGATTACCGTCAAAGCTGGCTTGTAAAATGTTGACAAGATTTTGCTACTGATGTCACTGTATGAATGACGCGTTGAAATGTAATTATTAACCTAGTTATCATATATTTTATATTAATATGAAAATAGTTAGTCTAATTTAGCTTATCCATCATAACAGCCCATTTAATATCCCAGTGCAGGGACGGACCTCCTTCCGTAACCTCAGCGTGGTATTAGTAGGCCAAGTATCCCTCCGTCCCGGGAGGAGGCCCGTCCCTGCAGTGGGACATTAATGGGCTGTTATGATTTACCTCAAGTAATTTTCTTGTAGTTAACTTACAAAGTTTTATTTTAACAAGTAACTTGAGAAAGCTCTTAGCTTTATAAGTTTCTACTTATTTTATATTTGCTGTTATAAATTAGCTGTTTTATATTATATTCAGTTATTATTTACTAAGTTCATCTTACACAATCCTTAAACTAAGATCTTAGCCATACTAGAACAGCTTTGACCTTTAGAGCCCGTACCTTAGCAGTTTCAACAGCTTAGTAAAACCCAAAGATCGAATGCAGACCTATACCAAATTCTTAGCCTAAGACTGCAAGAGCGAACTTTAAACTCCAACAAAAAACAACAAACAAAACATGCCATTTCGACTATAACATTTTTGCTAATACTGCAACGTAAACAATTCAAACATGTTTACCTTGCCAAACTTATATATACTTATATTACGTAAACACCAAAAGCAAACCAAGATTTAACAAATGGCTTACAAAATTAACACGAACAAATCCACCCCAACAGTGTTATTTATATCCCCACTTAACTAAAATACTCCAAAAAAGGAGCAGTTAGCGTTTACCACGAAATTACATTTTACAAAGGCTTGCACCCTGTACCAGGAGTGAAATATAACGTCATTTCCGGACGCCTCACGCCCCTATTTCCGTTGGCAAGTGCAGAATCCTGTGCAAGCGAATTTGAATCGAAAATGGACAAACCGAGAACTGATGAAATTTTTAAATTTAAATTGTAAATAGGTAGCACAGGTAACTAATACGGTATTAAATATGGGTATGGTATTAAATAATGACGGGACAAAGATGAACACACCTCTCTATACGAGAATAATGCTGAAAATATCGTAAACTTTTCGATGTCGGTTATTAATTGATATAAATTTTAATGATGTCTATGTTTTTTAGAGAGACTGGCTTAATATCAGAGATCTTTATGTTCAAAGACATAATATATAAAAAACCATCCTGTGAAATGCTATTCATTGCTATCTCCTTCTTTTTTATCGTTTAGTTGATCGTCAACCTGGTGATGTGATGAGTCTGTTCTCTGTGTTCTGGCTTTCTTAACGACTTTGTTACTCCGTCTGATTGTGAAACTATATAAATCCTAATTAGAAACCATACATAGTCTTACTTTATACACATGTAATAATGAAATAGCAACATCGTGATTGTCTGTCTAAGTCAGATATACCTCAAAGGAGCATACCGACATAACTGGCATAACGCCAGAACCACGCGAGTGTCGACTGTGATATGAACAATACAGTCGACGAATGAGATGTTTGCTAAAGCTAACATTATAAATGACCTAACTACTTTGTTTGGTTATAACCTCCTTATTGCTTTTATTGTGAAAACTAGTATTGCACATACAATGTTAGAAAAGCTTGAAGTGTTCTGGGTCTTAATAATGGTAGTATTATTATACCACAACATCTGTGTAGGTTATGACAACTTCTATTTTTAAAATTGTTCGGTACACGAACACACGGTCCATCTAATGGTTACTATAGTGGTAATCGCCGTTAGGACCTGTACATAGTCTTATTTGATACACACTTTGTAATAATGACAGCAACATCGTAAATTGTCTGTCTAAGTCAGATAAACAGACAATTTACTTGGAGATACCAAGGAGCATACTGATATAACTGGCATCACGCCAGAACCATGCCAGTGTCGACTGTCATATGAACAATACTGTCTCTAGAAATGACATGTTTCGTACAGCTAACATTATAAATGGGCTAAGTGCCTACTTGTTTTTTGTTTATAACCTCCTTATTGTTTTATTGTGAAAACTGGTACTGCGAATGCAATGTTAAAGGCTAGAAGTGCCGAAGGCCCAGCTATTACTCTTTACATCCTTTTCACTTTTCTCTTGGGGAAGTTAAACATACATACATATATACATAAACTCACGCCTTACCCCGTTCGGGGTATGCAGAGACGACAGAGCGCCACTTGTCACGATCCTGGCAAACAGATTGGGTCTCATCCACATTCATTAAGCGAGTCATACATGCGCGTCTATTACGAGTGCTCTTTATTTGGCAGTTAGAGATATTGTACTCGTAAGGCTGCAGGGGGTAGGGGCAACGTTGGCAGCGGCCTGGCTGAGACTTTGCATTGCTTGCGTACACACAAAAAGCAGGTAATAGATTAGTCATATTCTATACTTCTATACTAATATTATAAAGAGGTAAAATTTGTGTGTTAGTTTGTTTGTGAGTTTGTGACGTTCTAGGGGGCAATCTCTGGATCTACTGAACCAATTTAAAACATTTTTTTTGTGTTGAATACTCCATTTATTGGAGAGTGTCATAGGCTATAAAGTATCACGCTATGACTAATAGAAGTGAAGCAGTAAAAAAATATGTTAAAAAAAAGAACGCGTTTTTTTGCCTCATATTTGCCATACAGTATAAAGGTATTGACATAAATACAATAAGTAAGTATGAATATAAATTCATTTTCAATAAAACAAAAATTTAACAGTCCAACTTTATAAAATTTTCATTTGTCAAAAACAATTAAAAATACTCCGCAAAACAAGACAATAAATCAAAATGAAGCTGATTTATCAGGCATGTGTCAATTCCCCACATTTTATGGGCGGCGCCATTGGCAGATTGCCAGTGTGTCTGGCATGCCATTTTGTTTCCGAATTGGCACAAGCTTATTGAGATCATTGTGAGTTTGTGGCGCATCCTAGTGTGAGGCTATAAATTTTGTGTCTTTTATAGCACCTGCGTGCTGAGGGTTGTGATGAAGGTTTATCTGTTCGAGTGAAACAATAATAAGTTTATTTGTTAATGTTGTGTATTTCAATAATTTTATGAAAGTAACGTTCTCTTGACGATAGTAACAGCCACGAGTATTATTATGTTTAAAAACAAACTAGATAAACACTTACTACACATAAAGCATACAAAGAAGAGCTAAACGCAAATGTTCATCTGACTTCATCAACTGCCTGTCTGAATTTAAACATAAGAATAATAATATTTTCGACATTAGCTCCGTGTGGTGACGAAGTAAAAATACAATTGTCAATACTCAATCTCATCCTATGGGTGTCGTAAAGCCCGACTAAGGCTATCTGTGAATATTATCTTTACGTAATAAAAAGAAGGAAAACTTGAAATTAAACCCTATACCAATTCGTCTGGCCAGCGTGGTCGAACGAACGAGAGGGAGAGAGAGACGTAACGGATTGGTATAGGGTTTAATTTCAAGTTTTCCTTCTTTTTATTTCGTAAAGATAATATTCACGGATACTTCCTTAGTCGGTTTTTACGACACCCATGGAATGAGATGGGGTGGTAACATATTGTATTCTTACTCCGTCACCACACGGAGATTGACGTAAATGTTGTTGCACAATTATAGTTAAAAAGTTTTGAGAAAGCAGTCATCAGAGCCAGAACAATAACTTGTATTTCAATAAACTTTTGTGCCGCGCGTATAAAATGTAGGTATATATTTCCAAAAAAAAAGTATATAAGTATCTAGTACACATAGTACAAGCTTTGCTGAGTTTAGGACTAGATGGTGGTGTGTCAAAATTTGAGGAATATGAGGAATAAACCATAAATATTTTTTAAATACCTTCTTTAAGTTTTTTTTTTTTTTAAAGACAACTCCCGCACTAGGGATCATGCCCTGTGTCGCGGGGATCTTTTACAAACATCAATTAACGGACACAAAGAACACTCAAACCAGGACAATAATTTGTGGATCTCACAAATTATTGTCCTGCGTGGGGATCGAACCCACAACCTCTTGCGCTACCGTCGCGCCACCGAGGAGTTGTAGCATAAGTTAGCTGTACTTATATAAAAGTACGTCTAAATGTACAGGTTAGGCATTACCGTGGCCTCTATTTTGTTAATGGTATTATGCACGTAAATCTCTTTAATACGAGTCCGGGTGCCATTACTTTGATAGATAATTCTGTTTGTTACTTTACGCTATATATTTCAGCAGAAAGGTTTATTTTGTTAAATTAATTTTTTAACTGTTTTTAATAGGTGTCGTCATTTAGGTGTAAGAAGTAGTAAGAATACAATATGTCACCACCCCATCTCATCCCATGGGTGACGTAAAAACCACGGACTATCCGTGATTATTATCTTTACGAAATAAAAAGAAGGAAAACTTGAAATTAAACCAATCCGTCTGGTCAGCGTGGTATTAGTAAGCCAAGTATCCCTCTGTCACGAGAGGAGGGCCGTCCCTGCAGTGGAACATTAATGGGCTGTTATGATAGTGTGAAAATTTTGTTTCTGTCTCAGTTAGAAAAAAACTCGGGAAGTAAAGAAGATAAAGTTGTTTTGAAAGTGTATTTTTCGTTATACGTAGAGAACTCTGCTACGATCGTTGACGCTGCTATAAAATTACTGCTACACTTCTACGGCGTAGTCAAAACGTAACAGTAATTGTTTTATTTTTCCTTATTTTAATTTACTTTTAAGTGTTCGGCGTCCGTGGCGTCATAGAAGGGGCCAGTCAGAATAACAGCGCTCTAGCTATAATCGTTGCAGCATCATGCTGAGACTGGTCCTAGTTTTACACCTCATGTGACTTTTTATTATGTTTAATTTTATCTTTAATATTAATTCTTGTATTGTGCACTGAGGTGCAAAATAAAGATTTTTTCTTTCTTTCTGATTGCTGCAAACATGACACAGCATCAGCAAATTATTATCTGACCAAAGCATTATGCAGACCAGGATATTAAAAATATTCAACACATATTCCTCACACTTTCACACAACGCCATCTAGTCCGAAACTAAGCAGAGCTTTGTACTATGGGTACTTGACAACGGATAAACATACATAAATACTTTTTTTTTGTAAATACCATACATATTATACATAGAAAACACCCAGACCAATGCAAACAATCATGTTTATGCACACAAAGATTTGCATTAAGCGGGCACCGAACCCTAAACCTCTGCGTAGCAGTCATGTTATTAAATTTAATTAAAGCAAAAATAATTAAAAGCTTGTTGTTATTTATAGTGTCCAACTACAATGCAAAAATTTATTCTCAGCACTTCAATTTTCCATGGCTTTCGTCTTCCGATTACTTTTGAAGGCATTCATCATTACAGCCCATTAATGTCCCACTGCAGGGATGGGCTTCCTCTCGTGACGGAGGGTTACTTAGCCTACTAATACCACGCTGGCCAGACGGATTGGTTTAGGGTTTAATTTCAAGTTTTCCTTCTTTTTATTTCGTAAAGATAGTAGTAACGGTGATTCCCTTAGTCGGTTTTTACGACACCCATGGGATGAGATGGGGTGGTGACATATTGTATTCTTACTCTGCCACCACACGGACCCAAAGAACATTAAAAAGTTAACCTTTGTGGTATTTAAAACAGCAATGACAGACCCATATTTTTATCTCAAATGAAGAAAAAAAAATAACGAAATCACGTTTTTGTTTCTGTTTAATTGCGTACCACTTAATCTATACCTCAATGTAAATATTCTTTGACTTAAAAGAGAGATAAAATAAAAACCGCACTTTGTTTTCAACTCATCAAAGAAAAGATTAAAAATAAACTATACTTTTTAATTACATTTTATACGTATAATGAAACAAGACACTGTTAATAAAGTTTTAAGTATTTAATTAAAAACTCATTTCTAAAAATCTCATTAGTAGATCTCTCTCTAATTATTATCTGTACTTTTTTATCTTAATGATGTACTATGATCTCGAGATCAATGATTGAACATAAAATATTCCTTACACATTCATACAGCGCCATCTAGTCCCAAACTAAGCAAAGCTTGTACTATGGATACTAGACAACGGATAAACATACTTAAATACTTTTTCTTTGTAAATACTATACTTAAAAATATTATACTTAAAAAACACCCAGACCAATGCAAACAATCATGTTCATGCACACAAAGATTTGCATTGAGCGGGAATAGAACTCGACACCTCTGCGTAGCAGTCATGTTATATAAATTACCACTACGCCATAGAGGTCGTCAAAACATAAGACAATTACTAAACATACATTTTTACTTTATAAAACATTTCAAGACGCTTAATTCAATAGAGCTACAAGCTATGACAAAATTATAGACTACGTCACAGAGGTCGTCAAATGAATACATGATGAAGAGTAAAGGTTCTGGAATAACGACGAAAGGTACGCGATCGTTGTTCTTCTTCTTCTTAAGGTGCCTCTCCAACTAGTGAAGGTCAGCTACCAGTTTGGCAAAGTCCTCTCTATTCTTAGCTCTGCGGAATAGCTTATCTGCGCCAGCTAAGCTATGCCGGTTCACTTTATAAAGTTTCTTAGCCAAGATTATTTCCTTCGTCCAACTTTTATTTTTCCTGCGACTTTACACATCATTTTAAGTTGCGTCGCGATGGTTATTGCAGAACCGTTTTTAACATGACGGACAGATGTGTAAGATGGACCAATAATCTGGAGAAGGTTGCGGTCAACCGAGCGATAGGTAGGAGGAGCACAACACAATGGAAGATCGAGGTGTTTGAAGGTGAGCTATGTCGACGTTGACGTCTATTGGCTGAGATGATGGTGATAATAATAGACTATGCACTGTATTGTTTGGTCTTAAAAGCTAATATTATAAATGGGAATGTGTATCGGTGTGATTGTCATTCTTTCACAGCAAAACGGAGCGACAAAATGTTGTGTACTAAGTCTATAGTCACACACTCTCTATTCTCTATTTGCGAAATTTATGTTTTTTTAATTGGCGGCGCTAGCGAGCCCTATAAACGCCCTTAATGGGTAATTAGTAAAAATTTAAACAAAAAAAATCTTTCACAAAGCAACATCAAAATATCCTACACGTGTTTTAAACTCCAATTAATTCAATCCTTCCGCGAAGTACAAAATTGCTTTTATTAAGAGTAAGCTAAAATTCGTGGTTTTCATTCACGAGAATTTTAGTTAATCATTTGGAATTCCGTGTGGTGATGGAGTAAGAATACAATATATCACCACCCCATTTCATCCCATGGGTGTCGTAAAAACCGAGTAAAGGACTATCCGTGAATATTATCTTAACGAAATAAAAAGAAGGAAAACTTGAAATTAAACCCTATACCGAACCGTCTAGACTGTGTGGCCAGATGGATTGGTATTATAGTATAGGGTGGATCTTATGGTAAACAATAGATAACCCTACTCGTATGGTTTGATATTATTTAATCGCCTTTTACGACATTCATGATAGAAGAAATTTTGATGGCATTTTATATTTTTAAATCGTTGCCTTTATATGGTATCACTTTGTTTATTTCCTTTGGTCTATTTTCGTAACTGAGTTTTCGTAACTAGTTATCAAATAGGAATTTTTCTTCACTGTTTTATAACCAGTTATTAAAAAAGACTTTTTATTCCTTTTACATAACCAGCTACGAAAAAGGAAAATTCTATCACTGTTTCATAACTAGTTACTAAACAGGAATATATCCAAATTTATAATGCTAAACATACATGAAAAAGCAACTTTGTCTTATTTAATATCTCACATAACCTTTCAAAACAATATCTATTCGAAACTCAACCGCATTTAGACATTCTGTTTTATCGAAGTTCACTCAATCGAAACTTTTTATACGCCAACGTTTCCCCACACATGTTACTCCAGTTAATGAGGTCAGATGCTTCTCGGTGTCCAATTGAAAATGGGTCTGTGATATATCTCTCTTAATATCTCATGGGAGACACTTATACGTAGTAGTAATAAATTTTTCAACACTAAAACTGAGTATTGACTTTGATTGGATTGCGGGGATTGGCGATTGAGCATCGATAATTTAATATTAATCCGTATTAATTTAATAGTAATCCGTGTGGTAACGGAGTAAGAATACAATATGTCACCACCCCATCTCAACCCATGGGTGTCGTAAAAAGCGACTAAGGAACTACCGTGAACATTATCTTTACGAAATAATAAAAGAAGGAAAACTTGAAATTAAACCCTATACCAATCCGTCTGTTCAGCATGGTATCAGTAGGTCAAGTATCCCTCCGTCACGGTAGGAGGCCCGTCCCTGCAGTAGGACATTTTTAGGCTGTTATGATAAATTTAATAGTACAACACTGTTACTAAAATTCCTTATATCACTTTGTTGTGAAATGATTTATGGTTCCGGAGCTGTTGTGGTTACTGCAGGTATTTCCTTGAAACAATTTGAAGGAGTGATGTGTCTTTATCAGATCCATGACCCAACTTCCTCAGACTTACTTAAGTGATGTGGTGGAACCTTATTCATTACCCATATTGTTATTAATATTACAAAAAATAATATATGAAACGGCTCAACTTATAAAACGGTCAGTAAATGAGACGTGCTTTATCGGTAATTATTATATTTAACATATTTATTTAATTAATAAGACATAATTACAGTAAATATATAATTTTATAATCTTTCTGTGATATTATTAAAACTGAAAATACGGATAAAGCTAACAAATAAACTCGTAAAAATTTTTACGTTATACCTATAACCTTTCAAAACAATATCTATTCGAAACTCAACCGCATTTAGACGTTAATATTTTTAAAGGTATGAAATACAAGTTATAAAATGAAACAGTGTAAAAAAGATATTTACTATGAAAACAAAGATTATAGTCATAGTCATAGTCATTTATTCGTAACTGATAATTACATGTCATTAAATTTAACAATATAAGATCACAAATAAGTAGGTATACATAATTTTAACCTAAAATAAAGGAATAAAATAACAACCGGAAATAAAAGGAATAACATTAAAACGTCAAAATATACAAGTTAAATACAGATTGAGGTGACCTCGGTGGCGCGCCGGTAGAGCCAGCGGCTGCCGCGCATGAGGTTGTGGGTTCGATCCCCACGCAGGACAATAATTTGTGAGATCCACAAATTATTGTCCTGAGTCTGGGTGTTCTATGTGTCCGTTAATTGATGTTTGTAAAAGTCCCCGCGACACAGGGCATGATCCCTAGTGCGGGAGTTGTCTTTTAAAAAAAAAAAAAAAAAAAAAAAAAAAGATTGTCAAAAAACGGTAACATACCTAATCTATTTATATGTCAAAGTTCATACAGGTAGATTAAAAACTACATTTAACATACACATTAAAAATTACCTTATATCAAATCAATCAACTAGCCAACCAGCACTGCTGGACATAGGCATATCCCAACAAGCGCCACAGAACTCGGTCCTGCGCCTTCCGCATCCAGTCCGACCCAGAGACCTTTTTGAGGTCCTCGGTCTACCTAGCTTACATTATTATATTAAATAATTATTTTTTTATTTGCGCAATGTGACAACAGAACTACTAAGCAAGTTATTTATCACGTTGTATACAATACAATTAACGATTACAAGACTATATCAAATAAGTTTAATAATTATTTCATTGACAAGATAGAACTATTCAAGACTATATCCAATAACTACTTCAAGAAAAAATATCTCTATCTGTCACAAATACGAGCAAATCGATGTTAAAGCCCATTTATTACCGCAAGACACTAATTATATTTGTGTTTGATATATCGGTATTTGTACAAACAATACACTGTTATATATCACATATAATTAACTTATAACCACGGCCATTTATCCTGATTCTCATTCTGTCAATAGTAAAGATGTTATTTGGGAAAACAAACAGATAAATCATAGCAAATTACAGATCGATCTCTTGAATTCCCACACTCTCCTAAGTTTTCGAGAAATATGACGACTAAGGGACTATCCGTCAATATTATCTTTACGAAATAAAAAGAAGGAAAACTTGAAATTAAGCCCTATACCAATCCGTCTGGCCAGCGTGGTATTAGTAGGCCAAGTATCCCTCCGTCACGGGAGGAGGCCCGTCCCTGCAGTGGGACATAAATGGGCTATTATGATTATGTATCAATGTTTCTAAAATACTTTGTAATATACCTGAAACAAAAATGGTTATTCTAAGATAAGTTCTTTAGAATTTTGTTCTTGCAGTAATAAAAAACCTTTTAATGCTCTATATTCAACGACTTGTCGCAGGCGTTTTAGTATGTCAAACGTGACAAACGAGAAGAAAAAATTAATGCTAATGGACTGCAAGGAAATCCTAAGATTGGGAATAAATCGTACTTTAAAAGATCTAAATCAACAAACCAAAATTGTAAGCATAAAATAAATAATACTACCAAACTAGAGGAAATATTACATTATCTTTTAGATAGTATACGTTACATGGTTAACCTCTGGGGAGTAAACCGAGGCCTCTACATTTTACAGAATACAATATGTAATGATATCTATACTAATATTTTATAAAGAGGTAAAGTTTGTGTGTTTGTGACGTTGTAGGGGGTAATCTGTGGATCAACTGAACCGATTTTAAAAATTCGTTCTGTGTTGAATAAGTCCATTAATCGGGGAGTGTCATAGGATATACTGTATCACGCTATGACTAATAGGAGTGGAGCAGTAATTAAATATGTTAAAAAAGGGACGCGTTTTTTTTCTTCGCCAGCTAGTAAATTATAACTACATTTTTTAAAATTAGGTGTATTATTTTATCTTCCTAGATACCAGCATCTCTTATTATCGTCTTCATCGTCATCATAATATCAACCAATTAAGGTTGACCTAGACATAGATCCAGTTCGCCAAATATTTTTGCCATTTTTTCAATAGCTCCGTCATCAATCGGCTTAGTAAGCTATTTTTTAATAGTCGCTACTATTTAAAGAATAAAAAGTAGTAGTAAAAAGTAGTCCTAGTCCGTCACTGCACTATAAATGACGTACACTACTAATACATAACTTATATATAAGCAATTTACCAAGCTTCATTTATTAAAAGTATCCAAAACCATACTCGTGCTATCAAAATACTTAAAACTTTTCTACTTTCAAAATTTCACGAACTTGTTTTCGCCATTCATGCGATTGAGGAAGACCAAACAAGCCACGTAATATTGCTTTTGTCTCTCGCATTTCCATTATGTTGGAAAACGATCTCACCATAAACAAAAAACAAATAAAAAAGTACTTATCCGCTTTTGGTTTTTTCTTTTATCGGATTATGTCCCTATTGTCGATGCTGAATGAATAATTCTGAAACACCTTATAATAGTTTTCTGTTTTTTTTTATAATGACACATCAAAATTACATAAATCCTGATAGAAAACAAATGATAGTCCAGGAATAAGGACATGGATGGCAGTCATAAAATAAGTTCACTTCGTGTCACGCAGTACGCCGATCTAGCTTATACCTTTTTACAAAATTCAAGTTTAATTTGTATTGTTGTACTATTGTATAAAATACACACATCAAAAAAGTCTAAGCAACATGCATGATATTACAAATTTACCATTTATATTAATTTATTTTACCATTTATTTTAATTATAACGTTGTATTTTATTTTTAAAATAATATTTTTAGGGTTCTATGATGTAAAAATAACAGCTGTTTTCTTTATAAGTTCTTTTAATAACAGAAATTAACAATATTAGAATATACAGGTACATAAGAAACTAAACTTTTTTTTACAAATTGAAATTTCTTAAGAAAATGAATTTATTGTGAAAGAATAGGACAATTTAATACAAAGTATGGCCTCCTCTGCTATTCAGAACTTGTCGGCAACGATTATTCATTGAATTAATGAGACTGTTTATGTCATCTTGCGGTATTCGCTCCCAATGGAATTGTAGCAAATCCTTCAGCTGTTGGGTTGTTGTCACTCCGTCCAAGTCCTTCAAAACACGTCTCTGGAGCATGTCCCATGCGTGCTCGATGGGGTTGAGGTCTGGCGATTGTGCAGGCCAGGGCAATACCTGGATGTTCTCCGTTGCCAAGTATTCACTGGTTCGCCGAGCTGTATGTGAACGCGCATTGTCATGCATTAACGTAAAATCGGAGCCAAAGGTTTGTGCAAATGGATGGACATAAGGTCTGAGAATATCCTCAACGTAATTTTCAGCGTTCATGTTTCCATTTACAAAAACGAGCTCAGTTCGCCTGTTCTTCATAATACCCGCCCATACCATAACTGTTGAGCCGCTGTATGGATGAACTTCCTGAACGCACCTGAGTCTTTCAGTATTTCCGGGTCGACGGTACACTCGCACCCTTCTTGTATCAGGCCTAAACCCGAATCGCGACTCATCGGAAAACATAATTTTATCCCATTGTTCCTGGGTCCATCTTATGCGTTCTCTACACCATTCATTTCGACGAGCGCGATTCCCGTGACGTATCGGTGGGCACCTGATAGGGCGTCGAGCTCGTAGGCCGTACTCATGCAGTCGATTTCGCACAGTTTGGGGACTTACATCAACACCACTTGAATTTTGTAGCCTCAAACTTATCTCTCGAGCGGTTAACATCGGCTGGCGTCTTGCAGTCAGTTGTATGTACCGGTCTTGCCGAGTGGTTGTACTCCTTTTACGGCCTGGATGCTGTTCAGCGGGTTCCCCTGTATTATTGTAGCGCTGCCAAAGACGACAAATAACACTTCTATGAATACCAAAATATCGAGATACCTGAGATTGATTACTTCCCGCTTGCAACATCCCTACAGCTCTTTGCATTTCATCTGCCGTCAAATGACGTCGCTCCATGACGTAAAGAATATCTAACAATTCAATTTTGTCGCCAACTGTATTTAAATGGTTGGTAAAATTATAAAATCAAGACTAAAACGTAGCAATTAACATGCACTCAAATTCAAACAAATTCGCAGTCATTTGAATTTTATGAAAAAAAACAAAACATAATCGAAATTTTTTTTTTACAACCAGCCAGTATGTCATCAATAACAAAAAAGTTTACTTACCTATACACTTTGAGTGAGTAAATACTTAGAAATTAATTAATATAAATGGTAAATTTGTAATATCATGCATGTTGCTTAGACTTTTTTGATGTGTGTAGGTGGAAAAAGTAAAAAATTAACATCAATGAGATGGTCATATCTCCTAAAATTGTTGCACTCGTATATGTATACCCTATACCTAATTTTATGTGTTCGTGTTAGTGTAATAATTGTTGGCTGTCCTAAAAAATAAATAAATAAATAAAAGGATGGCGATTTTTCGATGATGTTTTTTGTTTTTGCATAGTAAAATTAATGCCGTACTTAAGTTAAAATTTATGCGCCATTCTAATGTACACCTTGTATATTATGTGAATTACTAATTAAAATTAAAATTGAATTAATTAATATTGAAAATAATAATAAAGTTTGCTTTTTTTCGACTTAAACACTTTCCATCTCCGTGTGGTGACGGAGTAAGGAAGCAGTGTGTCACCACCCCATCTCATCCTATGGTGTCGTAAAAACCGATTAAGGGATTATCCGTGAATAATATCTTTACGAAATATAAAAGAAGGAAAACTTGAAATTAAACCCTATGGTACCAATCCGTTTGGCCAGCGTGTATTAGTAGGCCAAGTAACCCTCCGTCACGGGAGGAGGCCCGTCCCTGCAGTGGGACATTAATGGGCTGTTATGATGATACACTCTCCAAACTGATTTCCGTGTAAAACAATTTAATTCAATTTATCCCAGCTGCAGATTGAATCGTATTCATTTAGCAACAATTAAATCCAAGCAACATACTATAACATTAGATAAGTTTATAATCACGTTTCGTGACTACTACACAGAGACAGATGTTATCTCGTACTTGTGCTTGCTTGGCACAAAACCCCATTTATTAGATCAAAACTTAATCAACTATGGTTCCTACTCGGATCTCTGTTAAACCAGGTCAATTGTATTTACTAAAGGAATTAACAATTAAATACATAACGTCATCATAACACCCATGAATGTCCTACGGCAGGGACGGCCTTCCTGCAGTGAGAGGTGGAGGTAAGTATAACCAGCATGATTTAAAAAAGTTCAATTATAAAAAGCATTCTAAACATATGGTTGATAATTTTAAGGTTGAGAATTTAAACAAAATTACATAAAAAGTTGGCAAATGATAATTTGGCAAAATAAAATTCTGTAAAACATTAGTAGCCAAAGACTGACGACATGGCTCTCCCACTCGAAAAACTTTCTTCCTTATATTACAAACTAGCAGACCCGTGCCCATTTCGTTGGGCGGCGAAAAAACCGCGTCAGTTTTTTAAACATATTTTATTACCGTTCCACTCTTGTTAGTCATAGCGTGATACTTTATAGCCTATGACACTCCCCGATAAATGAACTATTCAACACAGAAAGAATTTTTAAAATCAGTTAATTAGATCCAGAGATTACCCCCTACAACGTCACAATCACACAAATGTTTGTGTATGTACAAACACACAAACTTTACCTCTTTATAATATTAGTATGGATGATGTAGGTACGTGCCCGTGTATACAGTGTGTAAAAAAAACCCTGTCCGATCCGTAACGGGGGCATTGTATACCTGACAAACATTCTAAAAATAATTTTAAAAATGAAAAATACCTACTTAAAAAAAAAATTTTTTATACATTTTCCCCTGCAAAATTTACCCTGAAATTGGGAAATTTTCTTGAGCCATGAACACTTAGGTCAAAGGCGGTTTCTTTGACTTTGAATAAAGGTAATAAATAATGCACCGACAAATTTAATCCGTGCCGACAAAGGACACCGCTTTCAGTGTGCTACACCAATCAATGCACCGCCCTAGTGACGTAGCGTAAACACGTTGAACCAAAAAAAATATCGATTTTTTAAAATAACCTACTAATAATTAATAATTATTCTTTATTTATTCTTTCCTTCACAAATACAATACAGTTAAATGCATAAACAGTTTCAAAACAGTGTATCTTTATGATTTGTGAAGGACTGGCGCCCGTAATGGGTTTAATAAAACCTGTGTCACGGGTCACCAGGCCCCCTCAATGACGACAAAGTTGTGGACGAAATAACTAGCACTTAAATTAAGAAAATAAGAAAAAAATATTAAAAAAACTAAAATATATGATTAGTATCTAGCTTAATTTCTATATTAGTTGCAACAGTATTTCTCATAAATAAAAATAATGTTTCGTATTTTAATAGTTACTTATGCTAGAGGTGCAAGAGATGGTTATGTGTGTGGTGAGAGTGTTTAAGTAGGTGAGTAGTGTGTATGTGTGAAGATGTATGTGATCAGCATTAGATTTGGGTGAAAAGTGTATGAGAGCCGGTATTAGTGCATATTTACTCTAATTGAGCTTACTTAACTATATTTAGTTTGGACTTTATTAAATTTTATGTAGTTATATGTTTAGTTAAAAAATTAGGGGACGGAGAAGTCTTTCAGTATCATCGTAGGTTAAAGTTTTTAGGTATTGTGAAACGACTTTTTTACATTTAAAGGAAGAAAGAGTATATATGTTTAATAAGCAATTGATTTTGTTATAGAGGTAAGTACCCAGAAAGCAAAAGAAGTGATGAGAGAAGGCAGTCCTAAGCTGGAGAGAAGTGCACACAATGCCCATACGTCGTTTGCCCTTGTTTTTATTTGGGTCATAGACAGTATGAGTATGCTTGGCTAGGACAACTCTTAGAATAAAGGATTTTCTTACTGATAGCAAGTTCCACTCCCTATATAGGTCATCGGTTGGAAAGCGGAAAGGGAGGCCAGCAGCAACCTTTAGGACTGCCCGTTGTGCTCTTTCCACAACAAGAAGGTGTGTCTTGGCGGAGCCCCCCCACGCTACAATACAGTAATCTATAAGAGATTGACAGAGCGCAATGTATACCATACGAATAGTAGAACGGTCAGCTACATTTTTAAGCCTTCTAAACAAATAGATTAGCTTACGCAGGCGAGACGCCAAGTTGTCCAGGTGGAGTTGAAATGTGAGAGTATGGTCGATGATTACACCAAGATAATTCACACTGCCTGATCTTACAAGTGGGGGGCATTTGCACATTGGTATTGCGCGGGGCAAGCTGCAGCAGTGAGCAGTGATTTTGTAGTCATTTGCGGGCAGTTGACTGGATCTGATTGCGAAAGGCACAATCTTAGTTTTAGTTACATTCAGTGTTAGCAGATTCCTGGTCAGCCACCTTCTAACCAGGTCAAAGCCAGTCTGCGCGCGACTGAATGCTTCAGCCCAGGTGTCACCCCGGAAAAGGAGAGCAGTGTCATCTGCAAAAGTGAACGCTTGTCCTCCGTCTATCTGTAATTGGCAAAGATCGTTGATATAGATGAGGAAAAGAGTTGGGCCCAGGACACTGCCCTGGGGGACACCGTGGGTGACCAGCTTCTCCGTGCTTGTCCAGCCACCAATCTTTACCATTTGAGTCCTACATGAGAGGTAGTCCTCAAAGAGTTTGAGCTGGAGACCCCTGATACCTATATTTTCCAGTTTTGATAGGAGTAGTGGGAAAAAATAACCTACTTACTACTACTACTACTTACTTACCTACAATTTCTTTTCCTATTAAACTTTCCTGAATTTAGGAAAGGCTACATATCGTACAGTACGATATTTAGAATTGTGTACTATTCTCATAAAAAATTTACTTGAAACTGCGAATTTGTCCGTCAGTTACTGTAAAAACAAACTAATAAAACTGTAAAATTAAAATAGCTAATTAATGTTAACTGATTTTATCATTGTAAGTATGCTTGTATTTAAATAATTATTGGTTGTCATGCACTCTCTATCGATATTAATGAAAATGTTACTTCAACAAAGTTTCGGCCACATCCCTATTCCTTTGAAAACCTACTTCATAGTTCTTTGCCTAATATTTTGAATGAGGATTATTTATTATTTATTTGTCGCAGTCTCGCGAAATAACTTCAACAGTTTAGACGTTCCGGGATTGTGATTGTGACCTATTGTACATAATACGAGTATTACGTTACGATTAGTCCGTGCCATATTCAAATGTTGATGTGTTTATGTGAAAGTATGTGGAGCTGCACGTAGGGAGTATGAGAAAGGTTCTTTATTCCTTAAGGTTTGCCTGTACCATCAGTGCGTGCCTTTCAGAGGCTACACTACCGCGTGTAGGTACACCACCGGCAGTGTCAGTGGGGTGGTAGGCCATTGCATAGACGCCGTCGGGAGACCCCGCCGCACCGCCGCCCGCAACGATAACAGATCGCCAACTCTCGACTCCGTTAGCCTTTTATTTGAGGGGCCCCACGTAAAACAAATAATCTAAACAATAATTGTGAAACGGAACTGGAAATGCGAAATCGAATAGTGAGTGCTTTTGAAGCTATAAGGGCAAACCCTACCGTGTTAAGTACTATGTGTTCGCGAAAACTTAATAAAAAAGGTGCCTTACGTGGTGAACAAAGGGAATGTGCCTATGTGGAGCATGATCTACAGACCCTACAACAGCAAGTTGATATTTTTATCAACTAAAGGTATGTAAGTACTTAGGCATAAGATATAATAAGTAATTTTATTTAAAATATTTACTCATAAACGTATTAAAAATTATACCAATTTATTGTGCATAGCGTTATCATTATGAATTTGTTATCTTTAAAGAATAAGTTCAAAATAAATGAAATGCAATTCAACAATCCGTATAAGTATAAATAACAGCTGACTTACTCGTAGGTAAAGTTTACGCGCGGGCTGGCGGCTTTTATCAAAGGGATTAGGCAAAAGTGTCTCGCGCGTCGGCATTCTATGTGAATACCTATCTAGGTATTGATGTACTACCAGCCGGTGTGCCTAGTGGTAACTGTTACGATTTCCCTATGGCTCACGAAATATTGTAAAAAAATTTTTTTTATTAATTTCCATGAAATAACACTGCCAACCTGACCACCTTTCGATACTGTATCACCCCTTCACGGATCGGACAGGGTTTTTCTTACACACTGTATACAGTTATAATAACACACATAATACTTATATCACAATAATACCCACTCTAATATAAGTTTTGATAATAAAAGACAAAACGTCAGACCCATCAATCAGAAAACACGAAATCCAATGCCATTGCCTTCATAACCCTCATACCTTCTGTGGTATTAATATCCCCAGATTTATTTCTTAGCCCACAATCTTCTGACCGGTCATAAATCATTTGGCAAGCCTCAGTGGACATCACGCGTAAATGTGAGTTATGTTCATTGTTATCCGATATTACGAGTACGTCTTGAGAAATTGTCGGCATTCGTACTGTTTTTGATTAGTTTAGTTTGTAAGGTTATGGTGGAGAATTGTAACAATCTGTTTACTTAAACAAGTGTTGTAGGTATCATCTCTGTAAATATTTAGATACAAATTTTTGGAAGCAAAGTAGAAAAAAAGTCATTTGCTTGACATTGAATTCAGTTTTTTTATTGTTATTGTGTCGGCGCCATTACACCACCGATGATAACCAAGGGCTACAACGAGTGCGGGGAGGTTATTGACCGGTTCTGCGGTCTATAGTCCTCCGCATCGACAAAACCACTCGACCTAGCTTGTACTGTAAGTTATATCCCTAATATATATTTTTGTTGTGCGAGTCGCCTTTTATTTATATTATGTTCTAATACTGAACAAATTGTGTAAGTGGGAATTATATAAAATGTGCAAATCAAAAGCAAATAGTAAAACAACTAAAAAAATCATTCCCAACTGAAAACGGCAAAAGTGCAAAATGAATTGTCACGAAGACTGACAATCAAATGGTGGTTATTTCCGCCAAGAAGGGACCTACTTTAATAACAAGTCTTCGACCTAAATGTCTGATATTCGACTTGCTTTTAACGCAAGTCAGTCATTGTTTATAAAGAATACATTTTGTTTATATTTAATTCTTAAAAAATAGTAGTAAAAACTAATTCCAAACATGTGTGCCGAAAGTTTGTCCCACCTTTTAATGATTTGGCATAGGTAAGAATTCTTATCTAACTATACTCTAACTTCTCAATATTTCATTTAATCGTAATAAACATAACTTAATTAATATGTCAAAATTTTGTCTCAACAAAACTATTTTCTAACTGGTTACTTCAGCTCAACTATGCACAAACTGAAGATTTCATACAAATACCAAGTTAACATACACAGCACACTACAGAAACATGCCCATAAACATACACACACACACACACTCTCACTATTCTTCTTTTGTTTTTTATTTAAATCTTAATGTCTAGTGTATTTTTAAAATTATATTTTCTGTTATACTCACCGAACAATATTATGAATAAGGGGAGGAGACTGAGACCCCACGACACAGGGTATCCTAGTGTGGGGCTCAGAGAACTTAAATGTGACGTAAAATTGTACCTTATTAAAATAATATCATGTATACTTACTGTACGAATGTTTGGTTACAAATAAAGATCATTATCATACTCCACGATGTTGTAGCCTTATTTTATAGTCTCTTCTTCTATTTAATAGTAATTAGTTATAATAAACAAAACCACAAAGTCCTCCGTTTGTCCAAGTCTTTTAACTCCCGTATGTTTTAACTAAAGAAATTAAACAACGTTACAAAAACGAATAAATGAGCGTGTAAACTAGCAATTAAACTTTTGCTAACATTAGCATCCATCTGTTTAACGAGCTATAGTTTTCTTTTATACGAACTTATTAACTTAGTTCTGGCTTCGTGCCATGGAAAGTATCCATCGCCTTTTACTTGATTGAGGAAGAATAAACAGTTTTACGGTGTTTAGTTACGTTGTATAAAGATCTTTACAGATGTTATGCTGGTTAAGACATAGTTGTATTTTAGTCGTTACAATGATAGTCTCCGAGTGGTGACGGAGTAAGAATACAATATGTTACCTCATCCCATGGGTGTCGTAAAAACCGACTAAGAATAAAAAAGGTAAACTTGAAATTGAACCCTATAGATACCAATTCGTATGGCCAGCGTGGTACTAGTAGGCCAAGTATCCCTCCGTCACGGGAGGAGGCCCTTCCCTGCAGTGGGACATTAATGGGCTGTTATGATGAATTATAATGAGTTTATGTATGTATGTAAGTATGTATAATAATAATGAGAAACAAAGACTTCCTTTAGATAGGGCAAGTGTGTAACACCCAGAAGCGATAGACATAATGTGTGCCAATGAAGACAAAAAATCTAATCAGGTTTTTAAGGATCGTAGCCCATGATGCTTAGAAGTCTCGGCGTACATAATGCCTGGGAATAATAATTAGGGGGCTTGACCATACTAATATTATAAACGGGAAAGTGTGTCTGTTTATCTTTCTTTCACGGCAAAATGGAGCAACGAATTGACGTGATTTTTTAAGTGAAGATAGTTGAAGGGATGGAGAGTAACATAATAGGCTACTTTTGTTTTTTTTTCTTCTCTGTCCAGGAAAGGGGAACAGAGCTAACCCGAACTTAACGCGAGCGAAGCCGCGGGCAAAAGCTAGTGTGTTTATGTTTAAGAATAAATATTTTCAAGGTAGACAGCGGCTTGATTGGAATAAAACAAAATTCAATAACTTTTGCTATTCTCCAAGTTTAAAATATTAAATACTTTAACCAAAATAGTTTAACATAAACTCAAATCTTAGCAAAACTCATAAATTAAACTCGCCAAAATATTATTTATAATTAGATTCATACTTTAACCCGTAACTCACTTTAACTCATTATCATATTTCGTGAGCTAGCAACTTTTCAGCCAGACCGACAAAACACTCTGAACAGTAATAAAAGTAACCCTTTACTGCAATTTCACTTCATTTATTCGACAATAAAACTCAAAAGGAACTGTCGACAAATACCACGAAGTAGCTGTGATTAGGATACCCAGCATTTTACAGTTAAGGACGAAAGTGTTGCTAAATGTTAACTTTTATCTTATATCTGCCAGGGTCTGTAGCCGTATTTGAGTTGTTTGGTAAAGCCACACGGCTTTAAGCATCTGAATACCGGGACTTGCTTTGTCCGGCGATGACGAAAGTTTTTTTTATAACATCACTTGTAATTCAGTCGCATTGGGGAGGCTTTGATTGCAGCTTTCCTACAGTTGCAAGTATATTATAACTATTATTGGAAATAATATTTGTTTTGTTTAATACTTATCTTTAAACCAACCCAATATTATTTCTAGTCTAAATTAATGAGAAACCCCCGCCAAACCGTAGAACTTTCTGCATAAAAAAAAAGATTATCCCCATGCGACATGCTCACAATCAATTACCCAATAAGCATTTAATTTCGTACAACACTTTTATAACTTCATGTCTTTTATATAAGAGAATACGTACTTTTTATCCTCCATTTTGATTGGTGACTCCTTAGGGACGTAATGGGAAATATTATTTCTCGACTCAGTCTCGATGGATCTATAATTTTGTCAAAGCTTGTAGCTCTATTGAATTAAGCGTCTTGAAATGTTTTATATGTATGTTTAGTGAAAATCTAAAGGGTCTATGTGCCAAAAAATTACTTTTCGTTTTTTTTCGTGAAATGCAATCGAAGTGCCAAGCCTAATAATATTCAAAGCTTATATCTCCGATTAATAAAATTGGTACTTAGACCCTTTAGATTTTCAGCCCCTATTGTCTTATGTATATTGACGACCTCTGTGGTGTAGTGGTTATATAACATGACTGCTACGCAGAGGTCTCGGCTTCGATTCCCGCTCAATGCAAATTTTTGTGTGCATGATTGTTTGCATTGGTCTGAGTGTTTCTATGTATATGTATGTATTTACAAAAAAAAAGTATTTAAGTATGTTTATCCGTTTTCTAGTACCCATAGTACAAGCTCTGCTTAGTTTGGGACTAGATGGCGTTGTGTGAAAGTGTGAGGAATATGTGAGGAATATAACGTAAAATGTCTCTTATAAGTCTTTCAACATCTCGTGACACGTCCGCGTCCCTACATATCGGTCCATATGCAAAATGATCCCGGTCCGTCCGCGTCACTACATATAGGGCCAAATTTCCCGCGCTCATTCAATTGGTAATATTTCACGTTTCATTCACTAAATGCACTATGGTTTGATGCTAATTATTTAAATAGTTCGTAATCTATCGGTCAAATAAATATTTACTGTGGCAATTTACAAAAAAAAGTATTTTAAAGAAATTAAACAAGTGCAGGTGTTTATTCTTCGTGATTCGCGGGTTTTTGTGAGTGAATTGTAATAACGGAGTATTTTGTTTCAATTGTGTAAATAAAGTGATTTATTATCTCAAGTAGTGTTAAATGTCACTAAAGTGTTGTCTTGTGTTAATAAGTAAATTATTTGAAATGTTTTATTGTCGAAATGTGTAAAGTGTGTGTTTTTGAAAATAAAGTGTTGACGCCCGGGGCCATTTTGGTTACTGTTTTTTGAATTTGCTAATAACAAACAGCTCCTGGCAAGAAATGTATGTATTTTATTTCTTCATTTATTCATTATTTTATCGCTATATAACATGGCAATAAGTGCTACTCGTTTCATAACATATAATTATAGTTTTCATTCATAAATTTTCATTTAATGAGACGGGTATTTTTCTCATAAAAAACGCATAAACAGTTGGACATGTAGGGGTGTAGGTCAAAATTTGGTCGGACGCTCGAAAGGTTCTACAATAGCTTGCTAACTAGTTTAGTGTAAAATCAGAAAACGAATCAAGATTATATTAATTAAAACACACACACCCAAAATTAGCCCTTTTATCAACTAAAAATCGAGTCTGCTTAGCCTAAAATACTACTTAGTCAACAAAACAACAAAAATACCTAGTGACACTACATCCAAAAACAGCTTAGCAGTGTCCCTTACATATCTTGACCTAATTTAGAAGTTTCTGAAATAGAAGGAGCATGCCAAGTGAGCGGTACTCTTAACTTGGTCCGGTGTCACTATAACACCAATTATATCTTGGCCTCTATGGCTTTTAAAAAACGTTCTTATTTCGTAGGCATTAGCTTCTAATATCGTAAATTATAGGCCGACCGTTTAACTCAGACCCCGCCTGCGGTAATAGAGGTGCGCGGGGGGCGAGGACAAAGGAGAGAGCTATCTCTTGATTTTTTGCCAAAACGGCGCCATCTCAGATACTGTGACCCGAACTACATTACATCACAACACACCTCTAATATTTAGCTAGCTTATTTTTATGAAATAAAAAGAAGGAAAAATTAAAATTATACCCTAAAGCAATCGAAATACCTGAAGAGGTTGTTTTATTTTTCTGGTCAGGCTTTAAATTGTGTAATAATTTAGATTGCATAATTTTTTCTAAGAAAGTACTAGTTTTAGAGCCAAGATGACGCCACCATCTTTGACATTTGTTAATTGTATAGAAGACGGACTAGCATACTGCACTAGTGTCATACTGACATACTGACTAAGTGTCCGTTATGGTAGCGTGTAAAAATAATAAAGCTCTTATTATTGTTCTTATTATCTGTAAATATTTTCTAAGATTGATTCTTACAAATTAATATGTTTAAATCATACCTGTTTTAATGTAAACTGTGATTATTGTAATGTGAATATTGATAATTAATGATTGTACAATTGTTATTATTTGTAAATATTTTCTAAGACTTTAGTTATAATTATATTTATAGTTTAAATCAGCCATTCGTATAATAACAAATATATTTATTAAAGACAAAGATTTATTGCAAAACTGTGTATATCAGGTGTTAGTGTATGAATACATTATTCTCAACAGTCATTCCACATCGGATATGCAAATTATAGCAATATAATATCTTAAAACTACACAAATTAAACAAAAACTTATTTAAGTAACTAAATGAAATGTTATTTTTTTCAAAACATTCTTATTCAAAATATTTGTAGATTCTTTAAAAAATAATCAAATTATTACAAATTATGTAATATTATTGTTATTTTTGGAGTCGGTGTCAGCCAACGAAATACGATAATACATAAGCTAATGGAATGGCGGCCATGAATTACAGATTATATTATTATATGACTTCGACATTAACCCCCTTACTTATAAAAATCTCTAAAATTTAATCACTGTTTAGCGAGTTTTTTGTTAGCAAAACCAACCTTAAGCCAAACAAAACCGTAAAAATTTAAGCTAATCAATTGACTAAAATTTAAGTTGCGTTTATGAGTCCGGGGTTTGTCATAAAGTTGTTGATTGTTTATGGATTGGTTTAAAAATTAAACAAATATTAAATAACTATTTTTATCATTTAAATAAATATATTTTAAAATACCTGTGTCACGTTCAAACGTTTTAATATACCTATTTAGTAATTGATTAAAGCTTTCCATAACTTATGGGCGTTTATGGGGCTAACCAGCACCGTTAATTGAAAAAAATCGTAATTCGTGAATAGGATCAATAATGCAAAATGTTGTCTACAAAGTCGTTAGAAAAGGCAATAGAGTTTTGTCTAACACATTCTGATCACTTTAAATAGTTTTTAATTTGATAAATATTTTATTTAAAACAAACATGGCCGTTTCATTTTCGCATGAGAATTTTAAGTAATTGTCTTTGATTCGTAGTACTTATTTCTCATCTTAGTCTTTAGTCAGTGTATAACACGACATCATATTACTTTAAATTTATAGTCAGGAATAAAATATAGAATATAACTATCGTGGCTGTCACATTACTCCAAAAATAACAATAATATTACATTATTTGTAATAATTTGATTATATTTTAAAGAATCTTCAAATAAATATATTTGTAGACTCTTCAATAAATATCCTTAACAATACTTTTTACAATAATTAAAAGAACCTATTCTTTAGATTATAATTAAGTAAAAAGAATGTCTGATTTAATGTTGTAAAACCAAAATACAACTAATTATTTTTTACTTTTTAGTGCAATTTTTGTCTTTGAAGTCGGTTTTTTTTATTGTAAAAACTTATTTTATTTGGCATAGTAAACAACTCGATATAGCTCTTGTGTACGCTACCATAACGGACACCGCTACCCCGCTCCCTCGTCCCTTTCATACCGCAGGCGGGGACTGAGATAAACGGTCGGCCTATAGTGATTCGAATTCTGTGGTTTGTTCGAAAATAGTTCTGCAAGCTTGTTGGGCAGTATCAAAACTTTGTGTAGGAATGGATAGGAGCATGTTTATGACCAATACGGGTAAGATATCGATTATACAGTAGGAGCAGTATCATTTATTTTACGCCTCAATATTGTTAAGAATCTTTTGTGTTTTGTGACAATTTTTTTAATTAGCCAAGTAGAATTATTGTACTCTTATGGTCAGATAACAGGTAGAGCGTGCAGATAACTCGTGTTAATAAGCTAGCAATCAGTACAACTAATTGCAAAGCAAAAATTTACAACAAGCATGCTGGTCAACGTGTGGTGACGGAGTAAGAATACAATACGTCGAAACTATCCGTGAATATTACCATTACATAGAAAAAGGAAAACTTGAATTTAAACCCTATACCAAACCGTCTGGACAGCATGGTAAGAAGAAATAAGAAAAAATAAAAAATGCGATGGTAGCAAGTTCTTCTCGTATATAAGTGACTAGCTGAACCGTGCCCACTTCGTTGAGCGGCGAAAAAAACGCGTTCCTTTTTTTAACATATTTCATTACCTGCTCCACTCCTATTAGTCATAGCGTGATATTATATAGCCTATGACACTCCCCGATAAATTGTCTATTCAACACAGAAAGAATTTTAAAATCGGGACAGTAGATCTAGAGATTACCACCAACAACGTCACAAACACACAAACTTTACTTCTCTATAATATTAGTATAGAAATATAGATAGAATAGCAAGGGGTAATCGTGCTTTGGATTTGTATCCATCACCACATGAAAAATAGTCTCTAGAAAATTATACGTCATATTTTTATGACTGTCAAAGTAATACTTTTATTACTTTCATTCTCATTAAAAAAGGCTAGAAAAGTAATTTCGAAATTGTAAGAATCTAGAATTGATTACAAGAAAATAATTTGCTCTGATCTTAGCTTTTTTAATCTCTCTAGATTTTCTTAAACTGATAGATACCTATTTTAAGATATCTTACAATGTAACAGATGTTTTATCCATAATTTTATATTAAGTAGTTTAGTTACTAAGTTAGTGTAGTAATAGTATTTAAAATTTACTAAGTTAGTGCGGTTAACAGGCAGTTTCGTAGTAATGTCATAAACTACTAAACTTAACACTTACTTATTTCCCATAGTTCCCTACAAGCAATAGTAGCCCATTCTCCTACCTTATGTTATAACACCGATCATTTTCCAGATATCCTAGAGAAAAAGGATTTTTTTTGTATTTTTCTTGAAAAGTTAGTGATACTAATACCAACATATCAAAAAAATACAAAGATCTGAGACCCTTAATAGTTTCAGGAGTATCTGGATTAATGAAGGCAAACCATCAAATAAAACTAAAGTAAAAACCGCTATAACAATAAGGAACTGTGGCATACACGCACACAGAATAATAGTAAAAAAACACAGTAAAAAATAAATCTTCCACGCATTATATGAACTTGCAAGAGAACGCACTCAACATGAAGCCACGTCGCAAAGGTATTATCCAGGATTATACAAGGAAGAGCCGCTTTTAGCAGATTTCCTCTTCAGATTTCATGAAAATCACGAAATTGATGATGAGTTTAAGATATTAGCTTACAATGTATTATCTTGATGTGTAATCCATGATTTTTCATTTAGTAGTTTAGTTTTTAAGTTAGTGTAGTAATAGTATTTTACTAAGTTAGTGCATTTAACAGGCAGTTTCGTAGTAATGTAATAAACTACTTAACCCAACAACCATCAAATAAAACTAAAGTAAAAACCACTATAACAATAAAGAACTGCGGCAAATACGCACACAGAATAATAGTAAAAACACAGTAAAAACTAAATCATCCTCGCATTAAATATAAACTTGCAAGAAAACGCACTCTACAAGAAGCCACGTCGCAAAGGTATTATACAGGATTATACAAGGAAGAGCCGCTTTTAGCAGATTTCCTCTTCAGATTTCATGAAAATCACGAAATTGATAGATACCTAGTTTAAGATATTATCTTACAATGTATTATCTTGATGTGTAATCCATGATTTTTTATTAAGTAGTTTAATTACTAAGATAGTGTAGTAATAGTATTTTAAATTTACTAAGTTAGTGCGGTTAACAGGCAGTTTCGTAGTAATCTCACAAACTACTTAACCCAACACTTACGTATTTAATGAAGGCAAACCATCAAATAAAACTAAAGTAAAACCGCTATAACAATAAGGAACTGTCTCATAGGAGCTCAATAAGGTATACGCACACAGAATAATAGTAAAAAAACACAGTAAAAAATAAATCTTCTACGCATTATACGAACTTGCAAGAAAACGCACTCAACATGAAGCCACGTCGCAAAGGTATTATCCAGGATTATACAAGGAAGAGCCGCTTTTAGCAGATTTCCTCTTCAGATTTCATGAAAATCACGAAAGCCGTAGTAGGCCTAAGATTAAGAATTTGAGCGACACATTATACATAATTCATACACGTTTTTATATTACAGATAATACATACTTTTAAAAATAACCTAATATAGAAAATTCTCCGTGTGGTGACAGAGTAAGAATACAATATCTCACCGCCCCATCTCATCCCACGGGTGTCGTAAAAACTGACTAAGGGACTATCCGTGAATATTATCATTACGAGATAAAAAGAAGGAAAACTTGAAATTAAACCCTATACCAATCCGTCTGGCCAACGTGATATTAGTAGGTCAAGTATCTCTCCGTCACGGGAGTAGGCCCGTCCCTTCAGTAGGACATTAATAGGCTCCTAAGATGAATATAGAAAATTGTAAACTTTACGAGTCTTCGTTGCTCTTGGACCAAAAACTTGTGGAACTTGGGAGAGGCCTTAGCCCAGCAGTGATATGATACAGGCCAACATTTACTAACTAAACACTTCAATGTATTTTAAATCACTGCGTAGGGCATAGCGACCATTGTGGCGTAGTGATTATATAACATGACTGCTACACGCAGATGTCTTGGGTTCGATTCCTACTCAATGCAAATCTTTGGGTGCATGAACACGATTGTTTCTATGTAGGTATATGTATGTATTTACAAAAAAAATATATTTAAGTAGGTATGTTTATCCGCTGTCTAGTACCCATAGTACAAGCTCTGCTTAGTTTAGGACTAGATGACGTTGTGTGAATGTATGAGGATTATTTATTTATTTACTTAATACAACATTATTGCAACATCAAATTAAGTAGAACCTAACTGTTTGAACATAGTTTAACTGCTTACTAAACTAGTCTTCAATAAACCGAAAAACTATTTCAAAGTTTGAATCTCGAGGATTCAATTATTATGCATTTACTGGGAAAGCAGAACCTTAACTACAAGAACACCACACAGCTTGTGCATCGGTATTCTAATTTGTACATAGCTTAACACAAGTTATTTACTAGATGCAATAAATAAATATTCCTCACACATTTACACAACGCCATCTAGTCCCAAACTAAGCCAAGCTTGTACTATAGTTACTAGACAACGGATAAACAATACTTAAATATGTACTTTAAACGATTAATATTAAATTTTTGCTATATAACCCAAATCTAGAACGACTAGAAGTTAACTTTCTTAATTTTTCTATTTATACGATTTCATCATAACAGCCCATTAATGTCCCACTGCAGGGACGGACCTCCTCCGGTAACGGAGAGATACTTGGCCTACTAATACCACGCTGGCCAGACGGAATGGTTAAGGGTTTAATTTCAAGTATTCCTTCTTTTAATTTCGTAAATATCAAGGATAGTGCCTTAGTCGGTTTTTACGACACCCATGAGATGAGATGGGTTGTGATATTGTATTTTTACTCCGTTACCACACGGGTTACTCTGTTCCACACGGACGATTTAATTATAACGGCGCTTGTACACGGTAAGAAAAATCGCCGGGCCTACGCAAGAATTCGTGTCGTTTCTAAGCACGACCTATGTACACAGCGACGGCGATGAATAAGAAAATATTCTTGTCTGCGCAAGACAAGACACGGCGAACGTTGTTGCGGAGGGGCGGGAAGTGGTGTAGTAGGGTATCATACTTTTTTGCTTCCTAGTTAACATTTTAACTAAAGGAAACTCACACTGATTATCACACTTGTTATTACTTGCGCGCCCTACGCCCGTCTGACAACTGCACGAAAAAAAACCTATCGTGTACACGTTTCGATTGGTCTTGTCTGCGGAAGACGCGAAAAGTTTTCGTGTGCGAAAAAGACAAAATTCTTGACGTCTACACGAAGATTTGTCTTGTCTGGCGCAGACACGGCAAATTTTCTTAGCGTGTACAGGCGCCCTAATAGTTTAATTTTAATTTTAAGCATTTATAAATAAAAGCGAAAATAATTAAAGACGGCTTGTATGTACTATGGCTAAGACAACTGATAAACATACTTAAATATTTTCTCTTTGTAAATACATAATTATTATCGTTGATAGAAAACACCCAGATCAAATCAAACGGCCATGTTCATACACATAAATGCTTGTGACATGCAATCATTACTTGCACAGATTAATGTGTTATTAAAAAAATACAAAAATATATTAACAGGACTTTGTTATTGAAAATTACGTACTTGCATCAGAACACAAAACATCATAATAGCTCTCAACCTTGAGCTTTAATTTATAATGATTACTTCATTAAAAAAACTGATAATTAATTTGTTGCAAGTCTTTCAAATTAACGATTTTAATGAAATCTTTACTGTGCTACGATATTTTTATTAGCACGTTATTTTAAAGAATAATTAATTTACAATTTTTAAATAAGAGCTGAGGAATTAGTTTATAGAAGTAATATTGTGCACAACTTTAAATATATTATATACTTTATTGTTTAATTTTGTTTTTATACATTTTAGTTTGTTATGCAGTTTTTATAGCACATTTTAATTTTATTTATTTGCATTTTATTTATATGCATTTTAGTTTTAATCATTGTTAATTTTAATCAAGTACATTATCGTTTTTATTGTAGATTCTATAGTTTAATTTTGCTTGTATAAATTTCAGTTTTTAATACAGTTGCTTAATTTAATGTTGTTTTTAAAGATCTTAGTTTTCATTTAGTTTTATGGTCTATTTTTGTTTGCATACACTTTGTTTCTTATTTTTCTTTTTCTTTTTAACCAAAAAGAAAACTACCTGTCTACTTGAATTTCACCATTTGTCTATATTGTTTTCTGTTCATTTGTGGAAGCTTGTAATTGGCATGTAATTGTTTACAACTAAATTCACTGTATTGTAGCTGTAAGCTCCCCATAAACAATAAAATAAAATAAATAAAATAAAATAAATCATACACTAGCTTCGTTGGGCGGCGAAAAAAACGCGTCACTTTTTTAAACATTATTTCATGACTGCTTCACTCCTTTTAATTATAGCGTGATACTATATAGCCTATGACACTTCCCGATAAATGGACTATTCAACACAGAAAGAATTTTTAAAATCGGTTTAGTAGATCCAGAGATTACCCCACAACGTCACAAACATACAGACACACAAACTCAAACTTTACCTCCTTTTATTATAGTATAGATATATTTAGCTCCGTAGGGAATAACTCTTCTGGTGATAATAACAAGTTTGGCCTACTGGTACCATGCTGGCTAGACTGGTTTTTGTGCAGTGCAGAAGCCCTTTACAATGATTCCTAAAAGCTGATAATCAAGGTATAAAAACTATAAATAAAATCTTGCAAGCTCATAAACAATACATTATTTCATTACCCATATCAATAACCGTACTACAGCGTTTCTCACCTTAATGCACTTAAGAAAACTCATCGACGCTGTGCTAGAATAAAAGTTGAAGGTGAACATTAACGAAGCAATTTGTTTCATGTCTACACTAACGTCCCTTAAACCAAACAAACGTATCACCAAAAACTCAAAAAAAAATTTTTTTATAGTTGTCCGTCTAGAAATATGGTCCTACACCACCCCCAAAAGGTTGTATTCATATAGGCACTAGTTCCTGAGTTCCATTATAACGAATCAGAAAAAAGTTTATTTTCATTACGGCGAAAACACTTTAACTTGCGATTGGTGTTTTTTACTGTTATCCCTTTAAATTTTAGTTAGTTCTGAATTAACGTATATGTATTAGGGTACGAACTTATTTCATTCTGATATTTTCCACAATAAATTATTTCTATTCGGCCATAAAAACATAACAACTTATACGTTCTGTTATTTTTAAATATATTAGAAAATAGTAAGTGCCAAAAAAACGTAAGTGTAGCACTTTTTTGAAAAAATCATAAATATGTATAATTTTTTAAAATATTGTTATTATATTTAATGCTATAATAACTCTCTAATAACTACTCATTATTGTGGTATATTTTTTTCTTGTCTACTTGTATATTATCCCTAGATGGATAACCTTAATACATACTACGGTAAAGATAACCATGCGTCATTTTGACTCCCGTACTTTTGCGTAGACTTAGTTTGTATAATATACAGTATTTTATGTTTTATATTAGTTGTATTTTATTACAGGTTATATTAGCATATAAATAAAAGAAAATACACAAATATTTTTCATTTTTTATTTATAAAAAAATAAAATTAACCAAAATCTTTTTTTTTCTATAACAAAAACTAACTTATCCTAAGATCTATTCTTCAGTCTTTTAATTACTCTTAGAAACTTTATAAAATCAACTTTTACTAATCTTAATAATATTATGACTAATAAAAAATATAAAAATATGACTCAGAGGCACTTAGGGCATGAGTTGGACTTATGTTCTCCACAAATGAAAATTTTGCACTTGTCGCATGCAGTAATCGTCTTCCTTTTTATTTTAGACATTCACACAACGCCATCTAGTCCCAAACCAAGCGGAGCTTGTACTATAGGTACTAGACAACGGACAAACATTATCACTTCTTTGAATTTTCAATTGAATTTCAGCGTTAGTCCATTTTGTAATCTCGTCCACCATCTCCTTAGTTCTAAATATACTAAAGCATTCCAATGGTTCATATAAGCTCCTGTTCATTCGAGATGGACCCCTACATGTTTGTATGATATGAGAAGCTAATGTCCTACCACTCGATCTTCCTTTTGTGGCCATCCAACGATGATCATCTTTACCCCGAAGTGTTTCATGCTGTGGCATAATAATTGAAGTCGCTTGAAAAACTGTCGAGTTTCCTGGGCTCTCAGAGACAGTTCTAAGGTGTAAAGGGCTCTCTGAAACTGGCGTAGACTCCTCTATATACTCATAATCACTTTGAGCATCATTCTCCAGTATATTGTCCTCGACTTCACTGTCTGATCCCTCGACCTCTTCATCACTAGTTGACAAGAACCGGGCTATTTGGTTGTCTTCAAGATGTCTTTGTGACGTCATTATTGAATTAGGTAGGATGTTAAACCAGATCTGTAAAGAAATAAAAATAATAGTATAATGTGTATATTGAAAATTGTGAAAAAATGTAAAAAAGGGATATACACTTCACTATAAAAAGTTACGGTAAAGATAACCATGCGTCATTTTGACTCACGGTTGGTTCATATTTACGAAAATAAAAGACTTACCTGAGCGATACTTGTGTCACCTGCAAGCTCTGAGGGCCGACTGAGTTGGCGGGAGCGGAGAGCGTAGTATTGTGAAATAAGCGCGATTTCTAACAGTTTTTCTAAACGGAGGGAGTCGATTTGACGTAGGTTATCTTTGTAGGGTTATATAAGGAATAACAAAGTAGTTCAAAGTTCAGAATAGTGGATTTTGCACAGTTGTTTTTAGCTCTCCTGTAAAGTGTCAAAATGCGGATACACTTGTTTGGTTCTTATGGGACGCTATACGCGACATGATTAACGTTATCTAGAGTGAAAAGAACGTAGGGTGCGATGAAGGATAGAGCCTGGAGTGAACTGTGCAGAGACAAAGTACAAATAAGACAGTAGATTAAATACATTTATTTTTAAAGACAATTCACTGCACATTTTACATGTGAATGTCTTCTACTTTTCGTTGTAGTTATGTGACTGATAAGGGCGCTTGTACACGCTAAGAAAATTTACCGTGTCTGCGACAGACAAGACAAATCTTCGAGTAGACGTTAAGAATTTTGTCTGTTCCACACACGAAAACATTTCGTGTCTTCCGCAGACAAGACCAATCGAAACGTGCACACGATAGGATTTTTTTTGTACAGTCGTCAGACGGGCGTAGGGCGCGTAAGAAATAACAAGTGTGATAATCAGTGTGAGTTTCCTTTAGTAAAAATGTTAACTAGAAAGCAAAAAAGTATGATACCCTACTACACCGCTCCCCGCCCCTCCGCAACAACGTTCAAGATACAAGATACTTTATTTGCATAAACATACCTACGTACATAATAATACAAAATACTTATATTATTACATGACAGATGGTAAAAATGATGGCTTAAACTAGGTTTTGATCAACATGTTTGACCATTGCTGGTGTAAAAAAAATTATTAAAAATATAATAAATTTACAATGTCAATGAGTTATAATTAAATTAATAGCAAATTAATATTAATTAATATTAATAGCAAGTTCGCCGTGTCTTGTCTTGCGCAGACAAGAATATTTTCTTATTCATCGCCGGCGCTGTGTACACAAGTCGTGCGTAGAAACGACACGAATTCTTGCGTAGGCCCGGCGATTTTTCTTAGCGTGTACAAGCGCCGTAATGATCATTTATGTTTTATTTAACTGATAAAAACATTTGGTATAATTTTGTATGTCATAATTTAATTTGACATAAATTGCATTACTTATAACGCTTTATTTGTCATAATCGTTAAATTACATAAAATCATTCATTTGTGATTCCATTTTTTAAATAAAAGTATTATTTTACAGTGAATCGTTATGCATACAAGCTGTGACCGTATTATACAAATTATAATAATTACTGCCAGAGTCTGACCCATAATTTGATGCCAATATCCACGGACCTACTGAATATAATTTGTGTCAATAAATGTCGTGATTGGCAGCTGGCCAATTAATGTGTAAAGTAATAATTAATTGGTAATACAAATGTACATTCTCCGTGTGGTGACGGAGTAAGAATACAATATGTCACCACCCCATCTCATACCATCGGTGTCGTAAAATCCGACAAAGGGACTATTCGTGAATATTGTCATAACGAAATAAAGTTAAGAAAAACTTAAAATTAAACCCTATACCAATCGGTTTGGCCAGCGTGGTATTAGTAGGCCAAGTATCCCTCTGTCTAGAAGGAGGGCCTTCCCTTCAGTGGGACATTAATAGGCTGCTATGATGATTTATGATGACAAATGTACATACAAATGCTTGGTTAAAACCCAATAAATAAAATAATAACATTTGTTTCAAAATTATTTGATTAGGATTTAATAAGTTATTATGGATGCAATGCTTACCTCCTATGAGCATCATATTCGTAATAATGACTTATTTTTTTTCTCACGTACACAATAATAATTTTAACAATTCGGATGTATAATTTAGTATGATATTGTAGTTTTTCGATTCCATAAATTGCGTACCACTTTATTCATAACTAGCTAACCCGTGACCACTTCGTTGGGCGGCGAAAAAAACGCGTCACTTTTAAAGCATATTTCATTACTGCTCCACTCCTGTTAGTCATAGCGTGATATTTTATAGACTATGATACTCACCGATAAATGGACTATTCAACACAGAAATAATTTTTAAAATCGGTTCAGTAGATCCAAAGTTAGCCCCCTACAACGTCACAAACACAAAAACTTTACCTCTTTATAATATTAGTATAGATAACTTTGAATATTAAATTGATACAGACATAATAGAAATTACAATGCACCCAGGACTTTGTCAACGATTTAAAGATAAGACAATTTTAAAATATACTTCAAAATAAGATAGGAATTAAAGTGCAATATAAATATTTACTAAATAAAAGATACATTTAGTTAAAGTAAAATTAAGAAAATGCACAATTAATAATTAAAATACTGAAATAAACTGAATTAAAATATTTAAAAGTAAATTAAAATGTACAAAGAAAATGATAGTCACTACAAAATAAAATATTATAAATAATGTTATAAACTTGATGTGGTTTTTTACATTAGTTTTATGTAAAAAAAAAACATAATATAAAACGCATAATGCATTTTTATAAACTGGTTAGTTTTTTCGTTGATTACAACATTTATAAGGCTGTACCGTACGGTAGTGGTAGGTTTAAATTGCTACGAAGTCAATCACATTGTATTATTTTAACTTTAATAGGTAAACTTTGAGTTTTCTCGATATTGTATTCATTCTCCGTGTGGTGACGGAGTAAGAATACAATATGTCACCACCCCATCTCATCCCATGGGTATCGTAAAAATGGACTAAGGGACTATCATCTTAACGAAATAAAAAGAAGGAAAACTTCAAATTAAACCCTATACCAATACGTCTGGCCAGCGTGGTATTAGTAGGCCAAGGATCTCTCCGTCATGGGAGGAGGCCCGTCCCTGCAGTGGAACATTAATGGGCTGTTATGAATAGGTTAACTTTGAGTTTATCAAGAAATGTGTCATTAGGCACAGAATCGGTTTTGTGGTCTGTATGGATCTTGTATGACGTGAATTGAACTAAAATAAATAAGTAAATAATCCTCACACATCGCCACCTAGTCCCAAACTAAGCAGAGCTTGTACTATGGATACTAGACAATGGATAAAATATACTTAAATACTTTTCTTTTTGTAAATACATACGTATTATACATAGAAAACACCCAGACCAATGCAAAAAATCATGTTCATGCACACAAAGATTTGCATTGACCGGTAATCGAACCCGAGACCTCTGCGTAGCAGTCATGTTACATAACTACTACGTCATAGAGGTCGTCAGATATTGTTTTATTAGATTAATTTTATTGACTCTTGACAATTCAATTTAATAATAACTTTAATATTAATTTCTACATCATCATATTAGCCAATAGATGTCTACTGCTGGACATAAGCTTCCTCCAAATAAAGACCTTTGTGCGGTCTTGTGCCTCCCTCATCCATTTAATTATAATTATTTTTGTACCGTGCATGTAATAGGAGTAATAGTTTATTTATCATCTTAAAAAGTTACAAATTTCCCTTAATCTAAGTGTTCTTACAATATATGAACAAAATGCAAAAGATGTGTTTATTAATATTAGCGTAGTCTCAGCCTGTATGTACCTTTAGTCTCGCATGCGTGATTTGCATTAGTTTTAAGATTTAATTTAATATTGTTTAATTTAGATTTATGTACACTAGTTAATTGAACAATATCTGTCGTCAGTTAATGTAAGAGTATATTTCTTTTAGGAAACTCTAGGTCTGTTTCATATATTTATTATTTATTATAATTATGTATGTTATTTTTGTATAACTGTATGACCGTTTGTTTCTAAATAAATAAAATAAAATAAAATTAAGAGATTACGTTGTCAACTATACTAGTATGAAATGTGTCACAGTTGACAGCGTCCTCCACCAGGTGTGTACAACTCTTTATCAATTAGTAACTATTTAAGAAAATTTACATAAAAGTAAAATTTAGTATAGACAACGGTAATTTTAATTATCTTTTCGTTGCCTATTTTTGTTTTAGTAACACAAATAATAATTATTTTTCTTAATTATCTTTTGTTAGTTGTTAATAATGTTTTATATTTACCAAATTACAAAAATAATACAAGCAATGTTTGTTTAAAAAGAAAATACAGGTTAAAGATTGCGGCGTAAAGACCTATTAGTAATTACCTATTAATAGGTATTTTATTATAATAAAAACATTATTAGATTCTTTAATTACTTCACCTTCCTACGGTTGTACTTTTCATTTGTGCATTTTTTTAAAGAATAATAATAAAATTAAAAAACTTTATTAGTTGTTTTCTAATTGGGTTGTTCTTTATTTTTAGGGTTCCGTACCAGTTTTGAAAAAACGGAACCCTTATAGGATCACTTTGTTGTCCGTCCGTCCGTCTGTCCGTCCGTCCGTCCGTCTGTCTGTCAAGACCATTTATCTCAGGAACGCGTGGAGGTATCAAGCTGAAATTTTCACCAAATACTAAGGCTTGTTGCCTCTTAGTGCCGTAAAAAAATCAAACTGCTAATCCAACGCAATCAAGAGATATAGCCGTTTTTGTCGCAAATTTAGAGGGGTAAAGGCAAAAACCTACAGGGTACTTCCAGTCTACCTACAAACTTGAAATTTGGCATGAAGCAAGGTCTTATTGTACCTGTACATGTAATGGGAAAATTCCGAAAACCTTAAATTTTTACTTCAATCATATTATATTTTGATTTCATTGAATTTTGGCGGGAAAGCTGAGTCACGTGACCTGTGACGTCATAGAATTTAGGTCACGTGACCCTTGACGTCATAGAATTTTGACAGATGAGTCGTGACGTCACAGAATTTTGGCGGGAAAATATTTTTTGACAGTTGAGCCGTGACGTTTTTGAATTTTTGACAGATGAGTCGTGACGTCACAGAATTTTTGACAGATGATTCGTGACGTCACAGAATTTTGGCGGGAAAATATATTTTGACAGCTGAGCTGTCACTTTTGACAGCTGTCAATTTTGACAGATAGGCGTGACGTCATAGAATTTTTGACAGATGAGTCGTGACGTCACAGAATTTTGGCGGGAAAATATATTTTGACAGCTAAGTCGTGACGTCATTGAATTTTTGACAGATGAGTCGTGACGTCACATAATTTTTGACAGATCAGCTTTGACGTCATAGTATTTTGGCGAAAAAATATTTTTTGACAGCTTAGTCGTGCCGTCATTGAATTTTGGCGGGAAAAATAGTATTTAAACAGCTGAATCCTGACGTTATCACAATTTGGCGGGAAAATAAATAGGTTTGTACGGAACCCTCGGTGCGCGAGTCAGACTCGCACTTGACCGGTTTTATTTTTATGATAATATTAGTATTAATTTATGTGTAACGTACACAGGTTTTTTATCAGTCGTACATAATTTAGTAAAATGAAAGGTCTAATTTTACTGAATAAATTAAGTATTGAATTAAAGTTTTATATAAAAGTAAGAAATAAACGAATTAAATAGCAGAGACATCAACAATGAAGTACATAATACTGGTTAGTAAATTATATTTTAATATTAAAAGAGGCCTGTTAGAGATTTTTTTCTTTCTGATTGTATTTTTTTTTTAAAACGTGCGTGGGTAGATCTCCAGAGGCATTTTTTATCGTGTCGGACTGGAGAAACCCATTTTGAAATCGATAAACGTTTCATTACATTTTTTTATGTATACTTTGGTGTCTAATCTATGTGGTGCAGGGCTGAAATTATGAATTAGTTTATTAGAAATATTTAAAAAAAAATCATAAACCCTAAAATCCTGATTGCTCTGGGTTGACCTAACTCTCGATTGAATGAGAAAACATTGTGTAACTTTTTATTGAGAAGGTGCATATGTCCGATGTTATTTTATATTACATAACAAATAGTAAACCTTCATTGTAATATTTAAAAAAAATTATATTAACAATATTTTTGGCCCAATTTAAATTTATCGTCATGACCTGGCATTTTATCTCATCGCTCTGCGCTGGAGTAAAACATCGCGCTCATCCCTCGTTTTACGAAATAGAAACTCTATTCCCCTCCCCCGGGGTAGTGGCTGTCGTGGTCTAACCGCCGAGGAAGATACATTTGTGCCACGGTCCCCCACTACAACATTACGAGGGTAAGTTTATGATTTATCTGGGTTTGGTTCTCGAATTTGATGATTGATATGGCATGTTTTATAAATTAAGTAGTAAGGTTGTAAATGTGCTTATTAGGTGAATTAAGTGATAGTAATGATGTTCTTTATGAGGCGTAAACACAACTTTCTACTGTTTTTATTTTGGGCTATATTAATGCTTTTATGACTTTTTTTGATCGCTATGGCTATGATTGCTCTGTTCAAAAGACCAGAGCGATTATATTTTGCAATAATTGTACGTTATAAAACTACTTTAAGTAATAATACCAGATTGTTACAACGACAAAAAAAAATGTCACGACTCAGCTGTCAAAAATTCTGTGATGTCACGACTCATCTGTAAAAAATTCTATAACTTCACGACTCCCCTGCAAAATATTTTCCCGCCAATATTCTATGACGTCACGACTCATCAGTCAAAATTCTATGACGTCACGTGTCACGTGACCAAAATTCTATGGCGTCACTAGTCACGTGACTCAGCTGTCAAAATTATTATGACTATGACGAAATTATCAAAATATAATATGATGGAAGCCAAAATTTCAAGTTTTCGGAAGTTTTCCTTTACATGCACTATAAGACCTTGCTTCATGCCTAATTTCAAGTTTGTATGTAGACTGGAAGTACCCTGTAGCTTTTTGCCCTTTGCTCATCGAAAATTTGCGACATAAACGGCTATATGTCTTGATTTTGTTAGATTAGAAGTTTGATTTTTTTACAGCACTAAAAGGCAACAGACCTTAGTAAATACTAGTAAATACAGGTAAAAATTTCAGCTTGACCTCTACGCGTTCCTGAGATAAATATTCTTGATAGTGAAACGGACAAGAAAGGGTTCCGTTTTTCCAAAATCGGTCAAGTGCGAGTCTCACTCGCGCACCGAGGGTTCCGTACAAACCTATTTACTTTCTCGCCAAATTGTGATGACGTCAGGACTCAGCTGTCTAAATATTATTTTTCCAGTCAAAATTCTATGACGTCACGACTCATCTGTCAAAAATTCTGTGATTTCACGACACATCAGATGTGAATGTGAGAGTTTTTGACAGATTCTGTCAAAAATTCTGTAATGTCACGACACATCTGTCAAAAATTCAATGACGTCACGACTCAGCTGTCAAAAAAAATTTTCCTGCCTTACTTATCTGTCAAAAATTCTATGACGTCACGTCTCATCATTAATAATATTTGTTGAAAATTGATACCTCCACGCGTTCCTGAGATAAATGGTCTTGACAGACAGACAGACAGACGGACAACGAAGTGATCCTATAAGGGTTCCGTTGTTTCAAAATCGGTACGCGCTGCCCTAAAAATGAACAAGTTTCCAACTGATGAGCTCTCAAAAAGCTCTAGATATATCCCTTATACATAAAATCATAAAATCTTGTAACATGCAAGACTAAAAATGACTAAATAAATAATATATTACCAATTTTATTATTTTTGTTTCACCATTTATGATCGCTCTAGCGCCTATCATGATTGCTCTGGACGCGAAAATGTTTTTTTTATTTTTTTATTATCTTTTTTTATTTATAGGCTTGTGGTCATTTATGACCAAGTCAGCCTAAATGTTTGAACTTAAATATTTCCATAACTGTTTGTCAAAAATGAAGGCCAATAGTAAAAATGTAGTATTTTAATATCATTATTTTCAATGAGATACATAATTACCAAAAAATATCAAGATCTGAAAAGCACCAGAGCGATCACACGAATACGCCCGATTTGGAGATTGACCCGCGTATCTTTGTGACGTTCGTTAATGACGTAGATTGGTAGCAATAGACATTTTAATTCGTAAAATAATTTAAGTGATACATTGAATAATTTCTTCGAATAATGTAGCATAGTGTACTTAAATATTTTCCAAAATATTTTGATAATAAAAAAAATCTTAAAAATGTCAAGTCAAGAACATATTTTCGCAAGGTTTGACGACCTCGGTGGCGCGACGGTAGCGCAAGCGGCTGCCGTGCTAGAGGTTGTGGGTTCGATCCCCACGCAGGACAATAATTTGTGAGATCCACAAATTATTGTCCTGGTCTGGGTGTTCTTTGTGTCCGTTAATTGATGTTTGTAAAAGGTCCCCGCGACACAGGGCATGATCCCTAGTGCGGGAGTTGTCTTTTAAAAAAAAAAAAAAAAAAAGCAACAAAAGGTTTTATGATTTTTATTTTTAAAAAAATTATGAAAAAAAATAATACATTATTTTTTTTCATTTTTTTACATATAATTTTTTTTACCTATAAAACTAAGGTATAACTAGGAAAATTCGAAAATAATAGTTTTTCATTGTCTTTATTCTTTTTGAAAAAAAATACATTATTAATTTGTTTACAGATAACAGCCCTCATCTTTATTCATGCGAAGATAGCTGTAGCTCAGTTCGACATTCTACCAACTATACCTACACAAGGAACGGTACCTGTTACCGTTCCCCCAGTTATTGTCCAGCCAACTTTACCACCGGTAGTCCCACCAGTTGCCGACCCTGCAACCTCGCCACCAGTCGTTACTTTAACAGTTCTTTAGTAACGTTACAATTTGTTACAGGGCTAAAGATAATGTGTAAATAAATACTTGACAATTCAATACATTTTGAGTAATAATTTTTTGTGTTTCTTTTTCATCATAACAGCCCATTAATGTCCCACTGCAGGAACGGGCCGCCTCCCGTGACGAAGGGATACCTGGCCTTTTAATAAAACGCTGGCCTGACGGATTGTTATAGGGTTTAATTTCAAGTTTTCCTTCTTTTTATTTCGTAAAGATAGTAGTTACGGTTAATTCCTTAGTCGGTTTTTACGACACCCATGGGATGAGATGGGGTGGTGCATTATTGTATTCTTACTCCGTCACCACACGGATAACGTTTTGTTTTTACCTTCATTTTTTTATTTTATGGTTCTCCAACAAAGGCAATACACATTAGAAATTAATATAAAAAACCACAGAAAGATTCCTTCAATAACAGGAAACCACAGCATGCGAATAAAAAAAACAAACTAAAATAATGACAAACTCTAAATTCAAAACAAACATGATAACAATATAATAATTTTTAAACTCACAACAGAGACAGGCTCATTTTTCCAGTTAGGAAGAATAATGTAGTTTACTAATAATTTGTTCCTAGTTAATTCGTATTGTTAAGTTTTTCTTCCTATGCAAATGTGTATTTTTCCTTAGGACACCTAGGGAATGAGATAAATAAATAAATAATTACTCCTCACACATTCATACATCGCCACCTAGTCCCAAACTAAGCAAAGCTTGTACTATAATGGGGGTACTAGACAACGGATAAACATACTTAAATTCTTTGTTTTTTTTTTTTGTAAATACCTACATACATATTATACATAGAAAACACTCATGTTCATGAACACAAAGATTTGCATTGAGCGGGAATCGAACCCGAGACCTCTGCGTAGCAGCCATGTAATATACCTGCTGCGCCATTGAGGTCATATATTATTTAAGTACTCTTACTCCGTTATTATTAGAAATATGCACTTTAAACTTATGTATAATCTAGAATCGAATGACGCAGAGTACGCGATCCCCACACGCGGTATATCTAGGACCTAATCAAAGTTGCGAAAAGCTGAAGTCTCATGGATGGGTGTAAAAATTTTTTTTTGGGTAATTTTATTAGATAAAAAAAAACATGAAAATAGCTTGGTAACGTGTATACGTAAAACAAGCTTACCTTAATTAATGCAGTAGGTTAGTTTTATCTATGTGAAATTGAGTTGTGAAGGAACTTTCACGAAGTTTTAAGAACGCTTGTCAAAACGCTCTTTCTATCAGCAAGTTTGACGTGTAGCAGTTTTCAGTCTTGTTTGAAAGCCATCATGTTTCTTGGGGTATTTCTTAACTCATAATTACTCGCGTGGGGTATATATTGCCCCACCATGATTTTAATTTCAAATTTTCCTTCTTTTTATTTCGTAAAGATAATATTTACGGATAGTCCCTTAGTCGGTTTTACGACACCCATGGGATGAGATGGGGTGGTGACATAATATTGTATTCTTACTCCGTCACCACACGCAGTATTAATCTTACCTCAAGATATTATGTTAAGTGCTACTCAAAAAGAAAACAACATAATTAAGTAATTTATTTAAAAAAAAATTAGAATAGTAGTCAGTATCTCAAAATTATGTCTCTCACAAATTTAATTTAACTTTAACTATTTTTTTAAACCAATTCATAGATAAATACTAATTTACCTATTTAATCATGCAACGGTAATGGAAAATTTCATGTTTTTTACACAGGCAATTTGTCCAGGTAACCTCATCACGCAATTATATTTATAACTAGCAAACCCGGCGAACTCCGTTTCGCCATCATATGGTTTTGTTTTATGTAACATTTCGTTTGGTCATTAAAAGATGAAGATTTTTTTTTTGTTTTATATTTGAATAGGTAAAAATTTATTTCATTTTACAACAGTAATTCGGGGTGGAAACCCTGATAATTCTAGAGAGTTCAAAAACTCCGTTGGATAATTTACTACATCATCGAGATTTGATATGGAATCAAAGGACTTGTATGTCACCAAATCACCAGCAATTTTTAATTGAATGGTGAAATTCAGTGCGTGGACTATATGCGGCAAGAATTGCTTGTTGACTTAACCAAGCATAATTATTATTCTGAAAATTCTCACTAATGTTTTGCAAAACATTTTTAATAAGAGCTAATTGAGAGCCTACAAATCGGCAAAAGTCGTTGGTAAGAGTAATTAATCCAGATGTCGCAGCATCATTATCATCATATCAGCTAATCGATGTCCACTGCTGGACATAGGTCTCCTCCAAGTCTCCAAGTCCAAGGTCCTGTGACTGCCTCATCCATCGGCTTCCCACCATGTCGCATCAACTGGGACTTTTCCATTTGCAACAGTTAACTATTGTTTGGAAAATAGTGCACTGCTTTGATCATTTTGAAGTTGAACTCTCATATGGTCAGCAATAATGTTTTTACGTTATTCCATAAAGTTGATGCCTTCAGGCAAGTATTCAATTCATCTACAGGCATTCCATGGGCAACGTCTGACTGAAATCGTCTGCTAACAATATCATCAAGCCGCCAAAGATATTGTTATTTCGCCGAAGATCCTTTAGTGTGAAGTTAAGTACTTCAAGTGATTTCTCACGTGCCATTGTGCACTCATCTCAAACAATGAGCTTGCATTGCATCAACAATTTTCCTATTGCACTGGATCGGGAAATATTGCATTTTAGAGTATCAATTGTGCTTAAATTGAGTGGCAACTTAAGCGCAGAATGTGCAGTATGACCGACATCTAGAAGAATCGCCGCAATTCCAGATGATGCTAATGCCAAAGCTGTGTCACATCTTGATCGAATATAACAAATGTTTTCCCTGTTCCTCCAGGTGCGTCCAGGAAGAATAGACCACCAGTATTATTGTCCACCGCTTGCATTAATGTTTCGTTTACTTGTTTTTCCTGTTCATTTAGTAACGGCACATTATTTCAAACGAATTCCTGCAATGTATCAATATTGTATTGCAGCTCTCAATTTAATTCTTGGTTTAATGCATCGTGCATAGAACGAATTGACACAATCATTCCTTCAATCAGTTGTTTGTTAGGTAGTAATAGTACAGCATTGATCCTCATTTAGAATCAATCCTTCATTGTAGATTTCATCGGTTATTTGGATGTCAGGATTATACGTTTGAATGCGCAAGGGATGCAAGATATCTTCACATATTATGTCGTCTTTGTATTTGTTCCATAACTGAATTAGTTGTGAAAAAGAACATGTGGTGATGATAATTGCGAGCAGCGTTCATATTTGGAACGCATTTGATGAAACTACTGAATCCGCAAGTGTTAAACCCCAATGAGAATCGTTTTCCAGCAAACCCAATAGTTTACATGCTTCTTAATATGTTTAACATTGGTGGTCATTCACAGTTTTCAAATGCGCAAATGATTTTGGTCCACGTACATTTACCAACAGCAGTCGCAAATAACAACATTTATCATTTCTAGGATGAACAGTATACATGCGACCTAGTGCATCAGTGAAAAACAGCTGTGACCAATCTGAAACTGGGGTTCCTTAATTGTCACTATTAGATTTTTTTCCGAAATATTACATAAAACGAAGCCATCTGGTGGCGAAACGGAGTTCACCGGGTTTGTTAGTAAGAAATAAATTTTATCCATATTCTTTTAATATTCTCAGGCACCCGTTCATCCCAACTTAATTTTAGTAGCCACAGATATTATTGTTATAATATTCTAAGTATAATTGTACATGCACTCAACATATTTAACGGGTCAAATTGAATAAAAATTTGCACAATACACGTGATTGATTTGAATTTAAATGGCGATAGTTTCCAATTAAAATGTACGGAAACGAAAACCTTTTTTTTTCCTTTTTTTTGCAATTCACAGTGAATCAATACCAATAATATGAAATTAACTGAGTAGAGAAAAATGAGTAGCTGTCAAACAATGTATTACGCACCGGCGTTTGTAGTACATGCTATGTATCAGAGATGGCGCTGTATTATGTGTATGTAAAAAAATAATTTTCCCGCTTTTCGTTGAAATTTTTCCAATTTTTTTTGCTATAAACCTAACGGAGCCCGAGACCTTTCCAACGAATGCAAAACCGTGGAAATCGGTTGGTGCGTTCTTGAGTTATAGCGTCAGGAAGGAAAACCCGACTTATTTTTATATAGTAGATTATGAAGATTTTAACTAAAACATTTTTTAAGTAAAACACAGTATTTTTTTAGTATTTAGTTAACTTGTGTTTTTAAAATATTTATTTACCATTTGTTAAAAGTAACTGCCATTGACCCCCTCAATCGTAGGCTGTGGGATGGCATTATATGCAAGAAAAGAAAACTGACAAAGAAATATTTAAAATGTCCTGCTTAACAGCTTTTGGTACGAATTTTCAAAAGGCTGATAAGAGATTCATATCTATTTTTACCATAACTCTATTTCGTATGATATAAATTGATCGTTTAATTCATAATCATTTTTCAAGAACATAGTCAATGCTTTTACCAAAGTTTCAAAATATTTTATTCAAAATTAATAAAACTTTCATTTTATCTTTTTTGACTTCATTTATACTACTTCATGATAACAGCCCTTTAATGTCCAACTGCAGGGACGGGCCTCCTCCCAGAACGGAGGAATACTTGGCCAACTAATACCACGCTGCACATTTATACTATTTATTCTAAGTTAAAATACATTTCAAAGTTTAGAAAACTTTACCACCGCCTCCAAAGCGCTAGTAGAGAAGAAGCGGCGCAACAAACTCTACTGCTGCATTTTCTTGACGTCATAATTTTTTAACATTGTAAATGACTGTTATTAGGCGCTGCAACCATTGCATACCATACTTAACCATATAACCAAGAATTATTCGATGATAAAGGTAACATCATGTAGGTAGTACATAAAAGTGGGATCACCACATCACATCCCTACACAATTATCCAGTAATAGAGACGTCGCTCAGTCAAATGACCCCTTAGATAAATAATTATTTATCTTTCAAATGACCCCTTAGATAAATAATTATTTATCTTAAATAAATAATTATTTATCTAAGGGGTCATTTGACTGAGCTTACACACTGAGATTATGACACTTTTGATTATAATCAGAAGTGTACCAAAATGTAAATTTTAAGGGTTAATATTAAAAAGACGTGTTTTAGCTTGAATGTATTTATTATATTCTCGGATATGTTAAGAGCCGTCTGAAAGCTTGTTTTTTTATGTGTATCACTAAATTTGGTCTGTCCCAATAGTGTTGTTGGAATTTAAAACTTTTTTTGTAACAATTTCATAGATAACTCCTCATTTACAATAGTAAATGAACAAAAAAAAATCCGTTTTGTATTCACGGATTTTTTTTTTGTTTTGTACACAGTATTTTATCATTAATACATATTCCGGCATAAAATAGTAACGCCATTCAAAGATATTATGTATATGTGATATATATATATAAATAAGAAACATTCAACAGCAACATTACAACTTATTAATACAAACACTCATCATGAAGTTAATAGTTGGAGTCAGTATTTATTTTTTAAAACGCATTTTAATATTTCACTTTTGTTTCTTTGATATTTCATAACATAATTATTTTCGGAAAACATAAAATAACTCAATCGAATGTCCTAATTTAAATGTATTCATCTCATTCCAAGATATTATATATGCTAAGAGTCGACTATAAGAGAAATGTACACAATTTAAGTTTTTAACAAAAAAAATCATATAGTAGCTATCATTATCACAAAGTAATGTCTGTCACAAATGTAATTCACTTATAACTATTTTTGTAACCAATAAAATAGATAAACCTTCATTAACCTCATGCATTGATAATTGAAAATTTTGTTTTGTACGTTTCGGGCACAAAATAGTAACCCCGTTTAAAGATATTATATATTTAAATAAAACACATTTAACAGCAACATTATTGGTTAATACACTCATTCACCATGAAGTTAATCATAGCAGTTAGTATTTTTTTTTATGATTCATTATTTTTATATTTCACATGTGAAAGAAAGAAAGAAAAATATTTTATTTTTGCAAACAACAAAACAATAACAATGTAGGTATATACCTATTAACAAATACAACTAGAAACATTTTATTTATTTGCAAAAATTGAGGTCAGCACTCAGGATTGATGTTGGTTTGCCGCAAAGACGACATACCAACCCTGATTTTCAGTGCTAACCCCAAGTGACGACCGGACTACAAACAAATACAAAAATAAGATGACAATAGACAAATATAACTATAACTAAGTATGTACATGATACTATAAGGCAATCAAAGTAAAGTAAACTGCACAGCCCATGACATACCTAAATAAAAACATTAATAGATACTATCATATTTATTGAAAAATGTAAAATAATATACTTAAAATAAAACTGAACATAAAAATAAATAATAAATAAATATGCGTGTACAATAACAGAATACGCGCACCACACATACAGCGGAGGCAAACCGGTTTCGATGATGTAATGAAACAACGTAGTCGTGCGAATCATTCGGCCGCCCCATGCTGACGCGGCGCCCGTACTTAGTTTTTACATAATAATATTATTATTTTACTACGAATATATAAATGTGTTTACACAAAGGCCTACAGAACCTAAGTATATGTAATAAATATATAGGTGTAAAGTATATAAACATTGATAAATTATATTGATGGTGATATTAATCAGTCATAGTCACAACAAGTCACAAAAATAAATTAAATACAAAAACGAAAACAAAAACAACATACGTAAGTATTGCAATTTTTAACTATCTTTTTTAACTATCTAACGTTACGTTATTTATAACTAATTTTGTACGGTTTTTTGCTCCTGTAGTAGAATTTTCTTATAATTTACTTTAAATGAATGTTTTGTTTTTAGGGATCTTATCGGCGGAGGCAAGTCATTCCATATATGAGTAGCTGCATTCTTAAAACATCCCCTGAATGCTGAAGTTTTATGCTGAGGAATGGACAGCGGGTTGGCGGTGGGACGAGAGGAGTAGTTGTAGTGATCATGCCTCCAACTTAACTTATTGTAAAGGTACTGGGGTTCACGTGTACTTATCACTCCAAATAACAGAGTTGCCAGATGGAGTCTACGTCTGGCTGACATTATAAGTACATTATTATTATTTAGATAGGGAGTTATATGACTTCTCCGAGGTATACTAAAACAATATCGCGCGCATGCATTTTGCACGCGTTGTATTAGATGCGACGTTCTGGTTAGGATACATGGACCATACACAGCATCACAATACAATAAGTTACCTGCTTTTTGCACACGTTCTATTGTGTCACCCATTACCTTGACTTGTGGATTATAGGATGATATTAATTTGACTTGGTTAGCGCTCCCCATGACCATGAATTTTGATTTAACTGAATTCAGTACCAAGGAGTTTCGCCTAGACCATGCCGATATCCTATCCAATTCAGAGTTAATTATGCCTACAGCTGCCGCCGTATCAGAAGGTTTAAACGATGTGCTTCTTTTCTACTTTTTGTGTGTCCACGGCCGGGGCCTAGCGACGGCCTGTTAAAGGACATTCAATGAGCATTATACGCAAGAAGAGAACTGACTGCAATTCATATACTTGCCTGCTGTAATAGTGTTGTGTTCGAATTTTTAAAAGTAATTTTCAGATAAGTGATACCGGGATTTAATACGTTCTTGTTAACTATTGCTTCATACCTTACTCTCATTTTCCAAGAACAAATTTAATTTAGGGCTACGTAAAACACGTATATACGTTATATATGACGTCTATTGGCTGGTATTAAGATGATCTAAGTTCTAAGTTATTTGGGGGTTGGTTTCCGTACTTAGTCCCTAAGGTGGACCATTGTATGTGAGGGCACTCGTCATTTCAGCAAGCCCACGTCCATCCAGATGCTTATGAGGTTTCTGATTTTGTTCAGGCATTCCGTGATAGATTTCAGGGCTCCGAGTGTATTTCTTTGTGACACCTATGCACTCAAAAAGCACGTGTGACACCGTTTCCTCTGCTTCTATGCATGACCTGTACAGGGGACTGATGACTTTATAATAAAATAAAGGAATTGAAGAATAATTAACACATTGTTTTACCACAGAAATATAGAGAATATATTTTAAATAAAGAACGTATAAACTCATACATGGATCATAGATGAGAATAGACAACTATGGAAAGGCGGTATATTTAATTATTAGTTTAACACTCCTGCCAAATTTAAGCCTTCCATGTACTAACTTAAATACACACAAAGTAACAAAATATTATAGACATCAAAATCAAATTAAAGTTTACACAACATATCAATAGATAACACTCCAATTTTATCTCTCAGTTATTGAAATTTGTCTCTAGGTAAAGCCTTAGTTAAAAAGTCAGCAAGTTGATTGTTTGTTGAAACATAGTTTAGATCAATAACTTTGGCATAGTACTTTTCTTTAATAAAATGATATTTAGTATCTATATGTTTACATCTCCTATGAAAATTTATGTTTTTAATAACACTTATTGCACTTTGATTGTCAATATTCAACACAACTATTTGTTGCTTGAATTCACCCAGATCACATAACAATTGCTTGATCCAAATAACTTCTTTGGTGGCAGCGCAAGCTGCCATGAATTCAGCCTCGGTTGTCGACAGAGCAACGGTGTGTTGCCTTTGACTGGACCATGTTACGGCGGCTCCATTTTTAATGAATATATAACCAGTCGTTGACCTTCTGGTTGTGACATCGTTGGCATAATCCGCATCACTGAAGCCAATCAATTCTGAGGGTTTCGATGATGTTATGTAACATAAACCATAGTTGACAGTTTCTTTCAGATACTTCAGGATTTTCTTTACAGCTGTCCAGTGAGATTCATTATAACAGTTCAAAAATCTACTCACCAAGTTTACAGCAAACATTATGTCTGGCCGACTTACTATTGCCACATGCATCAGAAAACCAACTGCTTCTCGGTAAGGAAGATTCTTGTCAGGCTGTTGTTCACTTTTCTCAAGCCTTGAGTGAGGATCAACTGGAACGCTGTTGGGGTTGGCATTTTCCATATTAAATTTATTTAATAACTGTTTAATATATTTAGATTGATGTATAAGGATATACTTGTCAGAAACTTGAATATCCATTCCAACAAAATTTCCAGGTGGGCTTATTGTCATTTCAAATATTGTTTTTAAATCATTTGTTACAGATTGCAGAACAGACTTTGATTTAGAAAATAAAAGCCCATCATCCACATATATACAAAGATAACACTTTGTTCCATTAATATTTGCAACATAAACACATTGATCTGCTTTACTATTTATGAAACCAAATTTCTGAAGTACAGAATTAAATGTTGTATTCCAGCACCGTGGTGCCTGTTTAAGGCCATACAGTGACTTTATCAATTTACATACTTTATTGGGTTCATACATTAGACCTTCAGGGGGATACATATAGATATTTTCTGCCAAAGCCTCATACAGAAAAGCTGTCTTAATGTCAAGTTGAAGAATTTCATAGCCATTTTGAGCAGCTATAGATAATTATAAACGGATTGAGTCATACCTGACTGTAGGTGAAAATGTTTCTTTATAGTCTATACCTTTTGCTTGGGCATAACCCTTTGCACAGAGTCTGGACTTGAAGCGTGGACCCGTTGGTTGATCTTTGACTCTGAATACCCATTTAGAGTCAATGATGTTTGTATTTTCAGGTTTTTGTTTACCAATATCCATGTACCATGTGTTCTATGGGCTTCAAGTTCCTCTTCAATAGACTTTTTCCATTTCTCAGCATTATCACAACTAATAGCTTCTTTGTATGTTTCAGGTACATTTTCAGCTACTACACACTCATCATAACAAAGGTAAGTTTGTTCTTTATTCCTGTTTCTAGGTCTCAATGTTCTGTGGCTTCGAGAGGAAGTATCAATCTTAACATCTGGTAAGTATTCATCTGAATCTGAGTTTTTTTAATAGTATTATATGAGCTGTCAGAGTTATAACTTTCTTCCCTGCTTTCTTCAATAGACTGTTTTGACATTAAGCTTTCTTAATTACTTTTACACTGTATATCTAATGTTTTATTTTCTGTTTCAGATAGTTCCAGAGCAGCATAGTTTCTCTTAACAGTGGATTCAAGAAATACAGCATCCCTGCTCTTTATCACAGTTCTAGTATTTAATAATATAAACCTGTATCCTTTTGTGTTCTCACAATAACCAATAAAGATCATCCTTTGTGCTTTTGGATCCCACTTTTTTCGTTTTTCTTTTGGCAGGTGGACCATAGCTTCACATCCGAACACTTTCATGTGACTGACATTTGGTTTATGACCAGACTAAACCTCTTCCGGAGTTCTAAAGGATAAGGACCTAGTTGGAGATCTATTTATGATATATGCATCAGTTTTTATAGCCTCAGCCCAGAAAAACTTTGCCAAGCCAGCATTCAGTATCATACACTGCTCTTTCAACTAGAGTTCTATTTAACCTCTTTGCAGCTCCATTTTGTTCTGGAGTATAAGGCGTTGTTGTCTGATGTCTTATTCCAGCACTTTTAAGAAAGTCAGAGAATGGTTTGTTGACATATTCTAGGCCATTGTCAGTCCGAATACATTTGAGTTTACATTCAGTTTGATTTTCAACTTCTGTTCTGAACTCTTTGAATTTTGACAGTACTTCAGTTTTGTTGTTCAAAATGTACACATATACCTTTTTAGAGTAGTCGTCCAGAAATGTCAAAAAGTATTTAGCCCCTCCTAATGACTGTGTTTCCATGGGACCGCATAGATCAGAATGCACCAGTTCCAATAGCTTTGAGGAATGTGATTCTTGACTCTTAAATGGCAATCTTGTTTGTTTGCCCTCTTTACATGTTATACAGGTTACATTATTAATTTGTTTTTCAGGTAATGTTAATCCTTCAGAACATTCTTTCATTTTCTTCAGAGTGTCAAAGTTCAGATGGCCCGTCCGTTGGTGCCATAGAAATATATCATCTTGTTTAACATCAGACATGCAAGCATACTCAGTATTCATGTTGTTAACTTTTGTTGCTGTTGCTACAATAACATTTTGTCTGTTCAGTATAACACAGCCTTTAGAATCAAATTTAACTTGACCACCTTTTTCAGTAATCTGATGTACAGAGATTAAATTCACTGCAAGTTCTGGAACATACAAGACATTTGTAAATAGAATTCTATTTGACTGATTTTCTCCATTCAATGTATTGATAGTCACATCACCAGAGCTATTCACTGAAAGTGTTTTGTTGTTAGCCACTTTGATTTGTTCTATAGGTGGTGATTGTTCATTCTGAAGAAGGTTTTGACGTCTTGTCATGTGCATGGTTGCCCCAGAATCAATGTACCATGCAGAGCTGTTGTTGTCAAATGGAATAACAAATGCGGCAGCATATGAAGTACTTGATTTTGCAACTTTTTCTCTTGGGTTTATCTTGCAATCTGGACTCTTGTGTCCATATTTATTACACTGAAAACATCTAGGACCTTTGTGGAACTTCTTTTTCACATTCTTAGTTTGATAAATATGAGCAGATGAAAAAGCAGAGTTATTGTTTTCAGATTTTACTTCTTGGAGCAACTTAGATTTAACAGAGTTTGCGCTAATTTTCATCCCAGAGCTTTCAATAGCGAGGATCATTGGTTTATAATGTTCAGGTAAACCGGAGAGCAAAAGTGTCCCAAGCCACTCATCATCAACTTTGAATCCTATATTTCGGAGTTTATGCGCTGTAGACATTATCTTGCTCACGTATTCGTCTATATTTTGGCAACCAGATAGTGTAGTCGTGCAGAGATCACGTAGTAGGCCAACTCTGCGTGTAAGCCCGGAGTCGTCGAAAGCGCTGGAGAGGTTGTTCCACACCTCTTTTGCTGTTTCCGCCTCTTGGATGTGTACGTAGTTGATCCTATCGAAAAGCAAAATTATTTTGGATTTTGCTCTCATGTCCTTTTTCTTGTCAATTGGTTCGTCGTTGGGTTTTTCAATGCATTCCCAAAGTTCTTCATGTTGAAGATATGTTTTCACAGCAAACCGCCAGGTACTGTAGTTTTCTCGGCCTGTTAGTTTTTCAATAAGCGCGAGAGGATTGCTACTAGCCATGATAATTGGTTTTTCAATGACTTGACGATTTGTTAAAACAAAACAACACCGCTTTTAGGTTATGTCGGATACTACCACTACGCCGCACCGGACGAAACTTTAGCTTTGTAATTTGTGTTTATATACACGATCTTTGTAAACACTATTATTTCCAACTTTGGCTTTACTGGGCCCATAACCTGATGACTTTATAATAAAATAAAGGAATTGAAGAATAATTAACACATTTTTTTACCACAGAAATATAGATAATATATTTTAAATAAAGAACGTATAAACTCATACATGGATCATAGATGAGAATAGACAACTATGGAAAGGCGGTATATTTAATTATTAGTTTAACATGTTTTGTATGTTGTTTTATATGTTATGCTTATGATTTGGAAGTGTTTATTTAGCGAGCAATGACCAGTGATGGTTACAGTCACCAGTCGCAGGCAGTTTCTGTAAAGACGCAATTTGAACGTTTGGTCATTTTATCGTTTAGGGATGGCATGGCTTCCTTTGACTGCCTGCAGCCTGGAGCTGATAACCAGTGCTCTTGTGTTTGTTTGCGGGTAAACTCCTGCAGTCATCTGCGAACGGGATGGGTGTGATAGGCTCTGGTCCGACCATCATATCAGATCCCCTTCTAGCTAGGGCGTCAGCCGCATCGTTTCCCAGTGATCCGATGTGTCCCTTTATCCATTGTAAAGTCACCGAGTTCCCATTGGAAGTCCCAATCCGCTCTAACGCATTGTGACATTAATTCAATAATAGTTTCGAAGTAACATGGGTTTTATTCAGAGCTTTTTATTCAAAGCTGAGAAGACGAAGCTATGATGTAGAAGATATATATATTTTTTATTATGCATGTTTTCCTAGTATTGTAATAATAAAAACATACGTATTTCAGGTCCGCAATTTGTTAGTTTTCAACGTGTCATCGTGAAAACCAGCATATAACACAATTTCATTCCAGCCTGTTTATGCTTTCCAAGCAACCCTTTGAAATCTCTAACATTAAGTTTAATTTCAGATAACCGCCGTTATAGTCATATTTGCCGCGCTGGCAAGCGCTCAATTTGACATAATACCTACAACTAAATCAGTTAACGTTACGGAACCCGCTATAACAAAGCTTTCTGTAACAAAGCCATTTGTAACAAAGGGACCTGTAACAAATCCAGTTGTAACAAAGCTACCTGTAACAAAGCCAGTTGTAACAAAGGGACCTGTAACAAATCCAGTAGTAACAAAGGGAACAACTGTAAAAAAGCGAGTTGTAACGAAGGGACCTGTAACAAAGCCAGTTGTAACAAAGGGACCGGCTGTTACAAAATCCGTTGAACCGAAGCCACCTGTAACGAAACCAGTTGTAACAAAGGGACCGGCTGTTACAAAATCCGTTGAACCGAAGCCACATGTAACGAAACCAGATGTAACAAAAGTGGCGACAAGGCCACCAAAGACGACTACAATTCTATTTACCATTGGTCCAGTGGAAACTTAAATAAATATATTTTCGGTTCTTTAAGTTATATTTATTAAAATGACGACCTATGAGACGTAGTAGATAAAACAAGATTGTGTCTGTTATTTGAATTCGTCTGAGTATTTTTTTTGTATGTTTGTATTATTTATTTCTACAATAAAAGCTCCGCTTAGTTTGGAAGTAAATGACGTTGTGTGAACTTTACCTTTTGAAGGGTTGAAATGTGGGTTGAAAGCTTATATGGAAAATTCTTTGTATACAAGCTTCTATCTTTAAAATAGATACGTACTAATCTTATTCCACTTTCATATTTATAAAGTATCGGCGATCAAGTCCCTAAGCATGTCGCTAGTTACACATGAAATATTTTATAGTCGGTAGAAGTAAAAAAAAAAATAGATATTTTATATTTTATTCATTATCATCATCATAACAGCCCATTAATGTCCCAATGCAGGGACGGGCCTCCTCCAGTGACGGAGGGATACTTGGCCTACTAATACCACGCTGGCCAAACCGATTGGTATAGGGTATAATTTCAAGTATTCCTTCTTTTCAACCGACTTCAAAAAGGAGACCGACTTCAAAAAGGAGGAGGTTCTCAATTCGGTTGTATTTTTTTTTATTTTTTTTATTTTTTTTTTTTTGTGTTTGTTACCTGATTTCTCGAAAACGGCTAGACCGATTTGAAAATTTTTTTTTTGTTCGTATGGGTATGCTTCCCATTTGGTCCCATTGTCACCAGATCTGGATCTGGATGACGGGATCCCAGAGAAATCGAGGGCATCTCTTGAAAATTGTAGGGACGCATTGTGTAAAATCTTGTCATACATGTGCATCTTTGACGTCACTACCAAATAGTCAAGAGTAAGAACTGGTCAAATCCTGGAGACCAGAGAGAGTCGAGGGAACACCTCAACGGCATATAGCAGCTACCTTGTGTTTGGGCTTATTTTAATTGTATTGATGAAGACTTTACAAAAATTTACACAAACATGATCTGATGATAAAGAAGATTGAGGGTCGAGGCAACTCCTCAACGTTATATAGCAGCTACCGAGTGTTTGGGCTTATTTTATTCGTATTGATGAAAACTGTACACAACTTTACACAAACATGATCTGATGATGAAGAAGACTGAGGGTCGAGGGAACTCCTCAACGGTATATAGCAGCTACCTTGTGTTTGGGCTTATTTTAATTGTATTGATAAAAACTTTACTAGACTTTACACAAACATGATCTGATGATGAAGAAGATTGAGGGTCGAGGCAACTCCTCAACGGTATATAGCAGTTACCGAGTGTTTGGGCTTATTTTATTCGTATTGATGAAAACTGTACACAACTTTACACAAACATGATCTGATGATGAAGAAGATTGAGGGTCGAGGCAACTCTTCAACGGTATATAGCAACTACCGAGTGTTTGTGCTTATTTTATTCGTATTGATGAAAACTGTACACAACTTTACACAAACATGATCTCATGATAAAGAAGACTGAGGGTCGAGGGAACTCCTCAACGGTATATAGCAGATACCTTGTGTTTTGGCTTATTTTATTCGTATTGATGAAAACTTTACACAACTTTACACAAACATGATCTCATGATAAAGACGACTGAGGGTCGAGGAAACTCCTCAACGGCATATAGCAGCTACCTTGTGTTTGGGATTATTTTAATTGTATTGATAAAAACTTAACACTAACATTATGAATGTAATCGCAGGTGTGGCTTAAGATTTGAATGAAGTTCTTATTTTAAATTAAAATAGGAATTAATAACGGATTATAAATAGACAAACAAATTGTTGAATTGCATTTAATTTATTTTAAACTTATTCTTTAGATATAACAAATTGATAATAATAATTATTATATTTATTTGATTTATTTTTATTAACTTAATTATTATTACCAATTAACCATGCCGAGACGGTGGCTACGCTTTTCGATGTTCTCCCTATTTAAAACTTTTTTCATGTAGGTCCTTTTTTGTGAAACTTGATTTATACGTTGTTCACTAGTCTCTTTTGAAATGACTTTGGAGGTAGATTTCCTACATTAAAAGGCGTTTCTCCCTTTCTTCGTTTGTTTCGTTCAATCGGCGGTGTCTCATATAAGCAGCGCGTTTCGTAGGCCTACCCATATTCAGACAAAGTAATGTCCCACTGCAGGGACGGGCCTCCTCCTGTGACGGAGAGATACTTGGCCTACTAATACCACGCTGGCCAGGCGGATTAGTATAGGGTTTAATTTTAAGTTTTCCTTCTTTTTATATCTCAAAGATAATATTCACGGATAGTCCCTTAGTCGGTTTTTACGACACCCATGGGATGAAATGAGGTGGTGACATATTGTGTTCTCACTCCGTCACCACACGGATTTATAGAATTGGTATTCACTAAAAATTTAGAAATAAAATTAATTTTTACAAAAAAAAAGAACCGACTTCAAAGACAAAAATTGCTCTAAAAAGTAATAAATAATTACTTGTATTTTGATTTTACAACATTAAATCAGCCATTCTTTCTACTTAATTTTAATCTAAAGAATAGGTTCTTTTCATTAAGTATTGTAAAAGTATTGTTAAGGATATATTTTCTTGAAGAGTCTGTAAATATATTTATTTGTAGATTCTTTAAAAGATAATCAAATTATTACAAATAATGTAATATTATTGTTATTTTTGGAGTCGGTGTCAGCCAACGAAATAAGTACGATAATACCTAAGCAAACGGAATGACGGCCATGAATTACAGATTATATATGACTTCGACATTATAGTTGTTGATTGTTTATGGATTAGTTTAAAAATTAAACAAATATTAAACAACTATTCTATCTATTATATCTATCTATCATATTTAAATAAATATATTTTAAAATACCAGTATCACATTTAAACGTTTTAATATTATATTTAATAACTGATTAAAGCTTTCCAGAACTTAAAATAGATTAGATTTAAAGAAATAATTCGCGAATAGGATCAATAATGCAAAATGTTGTCTACAACGTCGTTAGAATAGGCAATAAAGTTTTGTATAACACACTCTCATCACTTTAAATGGTTTCTAATTAGATAAATATTGCATTTAAAACAAAACCGGCCGTTTCATTTTCGAATGTGAATGTTATGTAATTATTAGTCTGTCACGGCGCCATAATATTTGTTTAAGTTTTACTTAATAATAACTATCGTGGCTGACACCGACTCCAAAAATAACAATAATATTACATTATTTGTAATAATTTGATTATCTTTTAAAGAATCTACAAATAAATATATTTACAGACTCTTCAAGAAATATCCTTAACAATACTTTTACAATACTTAATGAAAAGAACCTATTCTTTAGATTAAAATTAAGTAGAAAGAATGGCTGATTTAATGTTGTAAAATCAAAATACAAGTAATTATTTATTACTTTTTAGAGCAATTTTTGTCTTTGAAGTCGGTTCTTATTTTTTGTAAAAATTAATTTTATTACTTCGTAAAGATAATATTTACGGTTAGTCCCTTAGTCGGTTTTTACGACACCCATGGGATGAGATGGGTTGGTGACATATTGTATTCTTACTATGTCACCACACGGACATCCGTCACCACACGGACATGTTTTATTGCTGGTTACAAATATAATTAGACATTGTTTCATGAAAAATCACAACTGAAACTGGCTGGCAAGCTGATAGCAGGCAACGTCATAAGTCAGATTGTTTCTAAGGGATGTAGTAAGTATATACGTATTTATATCGAGTACATGATACAGGAGATGTTAGACATTCGTTATACACAGGAAGCAAAAGCGAACAGACAAATTTGCCCAAAAATATATTTAGCTTACAGAATAACATTCTGCGATGTAACACTTTTTTTTTTCATCATCATCAAAACAGCCCATTAATGTCCCACTGCAGGGACGGGCGTCCTCCGATGACGGAGGGATAATTGGCCTACTAATACCATGATGGCTAGACGGATTGGTATAGGGTTTAATTTCAAATTTACCTTCTTTTTATTTCGTAAAGATAATATTCACGGATAGTCCCTTAGTCGTTTTTTTTTAAATTACAATTAATTAATTTTTTTTTAAATCTGAAATAATAACTTCCGACTCTTCAAATTTTTATTTCTTAATTTATTTATAAAAAAATACTAAATAGCACATGGTAGACAAACCAAACTTCTATATTTTTTTGTACATTGGTATCCTGTAGTTGATCATGCCTAGGATGGTTAGTGGGTAGGTATCCTGAACTTCTAAGATAAGCTAGTTAATTGTACTGACTTGTATTTTTGTAAACATTTCATCTATAAATCAATTTTAGCAGTTATGCTTTTGACTTTTGGACATTATTTTATCTTAACTAATTTTTGAAAGGATTTTTAAAAGTAATTTACTCTTCTTGAATAAAGGTTGGATTTTAAATAGTTTATACAATTCTCGTTAGGTCATTAGCACTGTGCATTCTTCTGTAACGGAGTGTCCGTGTGGTGACGGAGTAAGAATACAATATGTCACCACCCCATCTCATCCCATGGGTGTCGTAAAAACTGACTAAGGGACAATCCGTGAATATTATCTTTACGAAATAAAAAGAAGGAAAACTTGAAATTAGACCCTATACCAATCCGTCTGGCCAGCGTGGTATTAGTAGGCCAAGTATCCCTCCGTCACGGGAGGAGGCCAGTCCTTGCAGTGGGACATTAATTGGCTGTTATGATGATAAGACGTAAACATTACGTATGCTAGACGATCATTATACGAAAAGCTAGTGGGTTTTTATCTCAAACAGGTAAATTATATTTTTTTTCTATGTTACACTTTACAATGTTACATTATTTTTGTTAATGTTACTGTTTTTTTTTTGTTGATAATTTGTATCTAATTTATGTGTCTTGTATTCGTTTCACAATGACATTATACATTTTGTTTTTACGTTTAAAAGTAAATGTTATGTTTGACTAAATGTTATTATGAATTAAGTAACTAAATTTTACACTACGACTAAATTACAATTAATTATTCAGAGCTCTCAACAATTAAGACAAAAAATAAGTGAATAAGTGTTTACAAATTATATTCTAAATTCAAACAATGAAGAGTTTATTACTGGTAAGCATTCTTTTTTCACATTGATGAATTTCATTAAAAACAAGTTGGTAATAATATTCTCCCTGTGGTGACGGAGTAAGAATAGAATATGTCACCACCCCATCTCATCCCATGGGTGTCGTAAAAACCGACTAAGGAACTATCCGTGAATATTATCTTTACGAAAAAAATAGAAGGAAAACTTGAAATTAAACCCTATACCAATCCGTCTGGCCAGCGTGGTATTAGTAGGCCAGTATCCCTCCGTCATGGGAGGAGACCCGTCCCTGTAGTGGGACATTAATGGGCTGTTATGATGTGGCAATGGGCTGGTCATATCTGTCGAAGGACGGATGGCCGTTGAAGCAAACTTGTCCTAGAGTGGAGACCGCGATTATTATCTACTAGCTTTTGCCCGCGGCTTCGATCGCGTTAAAGTCGGGGTAGCACCCTTTCCTGGACACAGAAGAAAAAAATAAATAAATAAAAAAGGTAGCCTATGTTACTCTTCATCCTTTCAACTATCTCCACTTAAAAAATCACGTCAATTCGTCGCTCCGTTTTGCCGTAAAAGAAATACAAACAAGACACACTTTTCAATTTATAATATCAGTGTGGATTTATTCCTAATTTTGCATTATTCACAAAATGCATTCTAGTGTCAAACTAAGCAGAGCTTGTATTATTGATACAAAATAAAGCTAAATGTTATCTTTCTTAACTTTTTTCCTAATTTTCTCTCTCATCCACCGATGTTACGCCTTCCTATCCATCCAATAATGTACGACATAAACTAAAAAAAAATTCTGTATGCTTTTAGATTTTCGGCGTGTTGCTGGCATGCGCAATCTCTGTAGAAAGTCAGACTAGAATAGTGGATCTACCCCCAGTCAGGGTCACTGTGGGTCCAACTGTAAGGGTACCACGGGATCCCATCAAAATACCTACCAAAATGCCCACTGCAAAACCTACCAAAGGATCATGAACACGCTCAATACAAATAATATTGATACTTTGAATATAACATATACATTTTTATTGTATCTTTCCTAATCAAAATTGTTTATAATAATAACCATTACTAAAAATAAATAATATGTTTGCAGACAAATTAGTTTTCTTGATTCAATCAATCATCATATCGCAGTTCACTGCTGCACATAGGCCTCTCGCAAAACGTGAAACAAATCACAGTCCACCTCGTACAGTCACGAGCAATAATATGTACACATTTTCGCATTTTGTAAACCAGTTATCTAAAGTTCTGCCAATCCAAAATTGAAAATTCGAAGATTAATTCAAAACTGTACGGAACCTCTTCTAAATTACGAATTCATTTTGATATTGTAATGTCTAGATAAACGTGCAGATAGTTTAGAAAATTTGAAAATGTGTACATATTATTGCTCGTGACTGTACCGCACCCAGTCCTAACAAGCGACCATTTACATAACGTTTGCTGAGTCGCGGTCTCCACTTTAGGATACCTTAACAGCCCATTAATGTCCCACTGCAGGGACGGGCCTCCTCCCGTGACGGAAGGATACTTGGCCTACTAATACTACGCTGGCTAGACGGATTGGTAAGGACTTAATTTCAAGTTTTCCTTCCTTTTATTTCGTAAAGATAATATTCACGGATAGTCTCTTAGTGGGTTTTTACGACACCCATGGGATGAGACGGGGTGGTGACATTCTTACTCCGCCACTACATGGAACTCGTCACCACATGGAACACTTTAGGATACGTTTCCAATTTAATATATTTTATTGAAGGTGCCATAAACTGTCAATTTTCATCGCATGATACTACATTCAGCGATGATACAAAAAAAAGTATTTACTTAAGTAACTTTATCTGTTGTCTAGTGCTATATGCTTTTACTACGGCTGTACAATCTTTGCTTAGCTTAGGAATAAATAAATGGCGTTCTGTGTGAAATATTGATATTGTATATTGTTTTTAGATTATTGGAATATTGTACGTATGTGCAATGATTGCGGAAGCAGTCCCTACATTTAGAGCTCCAGGTACCATAAGCATCACTCTACCTTTACCAACGATACCTCTATTGCCGAGATCCAGACCAACAGGAACGGTCACTGAAACCCCGAGACATACTCGTCCAACAACGATCCCTTTTAAGTAGAATATTAAAGTTCCATTAAATAATCAAAAAAGACATTTTGTTTTTTAATTATTGAACTTCTCCTTTATCATCATAATAGCCCATTAATGTCCCACTGCAGGGACGGGCTTCCTCCCGTGACGGAGGGAACTTGCCCTAGTAATACCACGCTGGCCAGACGGATTGATATAGGGTTTATACTTACCTACGTATTTTTTACATATTATATGGTCTAGCTTTATGCAAGCGAAGCCTGTTTTGCTTCAAGTCGTCAATAATATAATATCAGTGTTCGTAGTTACTGTAGTTTAATAGCTTCTTGTAAGGAAATTACTGTGTGTCTTGCAGTTTTACTTGAGAGTTATAGTATAAAGTTTATTAAGTATTTAAATCGAATTTTATTAACACTAATTAACTTTATAGTAATAATTAATATGTTTTCTTCAGTGTACAAAGAACAACATAGACGGAGTAAGAATACAATATGTCACCACCCCATCTCATCCCATGGGTGTCGTAAAAACCGACTAAGGGTCAGTCCGTGAATAATATCTTTACGAAATAAAAAGAAGGAAAACTTCAAATTAAACCCTATACCAATCCCTCTGGCCAGCGTAGTATAAGGTAGTAGGCCAAGTATCCCTCCGTCACGGTAGGATGCCCGTCCCTGCAGTGGGACATTAATGGGCTGTTATGATGAAGTATCTTTAGAGGATACTTTAGGATGAGTAAGGGTTATAACCATGTAAATATTCTGTGAAATCAACACATAAAACCTATATTGCTTCAAAATAGTTTACTTAATATTAATTGGACTATTTGTATCTTGTCTAAATAAAGTAACCTGAATGTTTATCATTATTACCTACGTAGTATATTATTCTGTAATGAACATACTTAAAGTAGTATATAAACCGAATTAAGTTTCTGCAGAAAATAAAAATATATAAGCGGTGGCGACAATGAAGACTTTTATTTGTGTAAGTATTTATTTAATATAAATTTTCCGTGTGGTGACGGAGTAAGAATACAATATGTCACCACCCTATCAACACAAACATACATCCATAAATGCTGTGCCCTGCAGGGTAATAATTGTATTTCAAATTATTTTATTACCTGTAACTAACATTACGAAGTGCAACAAAAATAAAATTGAAATACAAAAAACTCTAAAGCCCGATTTACACATCGACAAGTACAGTAGCGAGTTAAGTAGCAAGTTGTTTAAATAGATCTCCATCCTATTTTTTGGCGAGTTAACCCTCAATTCACTACCTGAGTCCCCGGGACTCACATCGAAATTTTAAACTACCATAATTTAAACGTTTTAGCGACTTGTTTCTTCCCCGTCCCTGTACCTTCCTGCAGTGCCTAGGGCACCACGGTGGCGAGGAGACATGCTCCTGCGACGCTTATTTAGTAAGTTATTACGTCGAGTTAGTCCCTTGGACTCATACTAGTGAATTACGCAATTATTTTTAGTCGTTATTATTGATATAAATGTATGTAATTTGTGTTTTTTCTGTCTAAAAAGATTAGATTTTCGAAAGATTATTGCCGAAAACCTAAATAAAAGCAATATGATGACATGTTTGCACAGTACACGTTTGCCATGCCAAATTCATAACTCAATTTCATTCATCCTGAAAAAAGACATCCCTGTAGATGCGAGTCACGCATAAACCGGAGACAAGCTATCCAGGACCCAAAAAAATATTGGGATCTATGCAGTGGCATTTGTAGTGATAAAAAGAGAAAAAGACTGCATATCGATGCACCAAATGTCTGAAGCCAATATGTTTGACTTGCTCAAAAAAGATATGCCGACGTTGCCTGTAAGCAGTGGAAGAAACCATTGCACGTTTTATTTTTTTCTACAGAAGCATACATTTTTGTTATTTTAATTTTGTATTTTATAGCTTTTAGAGTATAAAAAAGATAAAAAAATAAATTTGCTAGAAATATTTTTTACTTCTATAGAGGTACGAAAATACCTATGTTTTTGAAGACTGCTAAAGTATGTCGGTTTTGTTTTTAAGAAGATATCAGATATTATTTTAGTTTCGTTGATGTTTCCTAGTACCTTAATAACTATTAAAAAATAATAAATTAAATATTTAAAAAAATAAACCGTTTTATTAATAAAAACTTCGCCTAAAAAAATATATGAGTCCCGTGGACTCATACAAGGTGTTTACGTTAGTAAGTTTCACCTAGTGATTTGAGGGTTAAGTATACCCGAAAACGAAATGGCTTTATTAGTTTTGACAAAAAATTCTATCATAATTCAAATTCATTAAGATCGTTATTTAATGTTTATGCGTGAGCTTGACATCATTGGTTGACCGTAATCAAAACTATGCTTAGATTAAAAGTGCAATCTATTTTAAACTTTCACTTCAACGCAATAAATAATAATATCTACTAACAGAATACAAATGTCACTATATTAAACTGTAGAGTTTGTATGTGAAAAGCCATGAAAAACCATTAAATAATTTAAAACTAAAGTCAACTTGTTACTTGTGACATTACAAGCTTGTCATTTCAGAAAAAATGAAAATGTAGAATTTAAATATTGGCTGGTAAGCCACCCAATTGTTGGCACCTTAAGAGTGGACTTCGTGTCAGACTAAAATATAAAATATCATATTATTATAGAATACTTACTTTAATCTTTGCTTTTACTTAATCATTATTATGTGATTGAATAGTCATAATCATAACAGCCCATTAATGTCCCACTGCAGGGACGGGCCTCCTTCCGTGACGGAGGGTTACTTGGCCTACTAATACCACGCAGGCCAGACGGATTGGTATAGGGTTTAATTTCAAGTTTTTCTTCTTTTTATTTCGTAAAGATAGTAGTTACGGTTATTTCCTTAGTCGGTTTTTACGACACCCATGGGATGAGATGGGGTGGTGACATATTGTATTCTTACTCCGTCACCACACGGATTGAATAGTATTAAATAAATATTATTGGCACTAATGCCAATAAAAGGATTCTGATAAATTAATTGTTGCTATGTTGTCACATGAAATAAATAAAATATGATAAAAATATTAAATAAATAATATTTGAACTTGAATAATCATACTGAACTTAGATAACCTATAGTGTTTTCTTTCTTTTTACTCACTTTTAACTCTTAAGTGCCAAAAATTGTAGGACTTCTAACGATTAGGTAGTTTACCCTAATTTGTTTTATATTATAAAATTACGAAAACTTTAAATTGAAATATGCACCAATGACGTCATGTAAGAAATGATAGGGATGGACATAGAAGGAAAAAAGAGAGAAATTCATTATAATAAAACGTTTTACCGAAAATATACTCTAGTAACAGTCAATAACGTTGACTTTATTATTTGTTTTTATAAATATCTAACGACTATTTGCTAATACAAAAGAACTGATATGTCAAAGTAGCGTCATGATTTAGCTGATGTTTTGTTGTGCGATATTAAACCTAATAGTTTTATGACATGCAACTAACATTAACTCTAGAGGTGATAAAGCCATTTAGTTTTCGACCATACAAAGTAGCCCCCTCTCTCTAGTCTCGCCAACTATACTTGTCGATGTGTAAATCGGGCTTAAATGACCCAAAAAATAAATTAATATTGTAACGACGAGAATTCACTGTTTCCTTTATTTCCAGATAATAGCTGTTCTATTCGCTTGCGCAGTGGTGGCAGCAGCAAACAAAACAGTAATAATTAAGCCTACGTTGGAAACACTTACAGACACTTTTCCAAAGACAACTAAACGTATAAAGATACCAAAAGAACCTATAACCATTTTGCCACCTGATTAGAAAAAAAATAAAGAATTAATAAATTAAAAAAAAATAAAAAACATTTATTTGTTATAATAAACCTTAGCTATACAATTTTGTCTCCGTGTGGTGACGGATTAAGAATACAATATGTCACCACCCCATCGCATCCCATGGGTGTCGTAAAAACCGACTAAGGGACTATCCGTGAATATTATCTTTGAGAAATAAAAAGAAGGAAAACTTCAAATTAAACCCTATACCAATCCGTTTGGCCAGCGTGGTATTAGTAGGCCAAGTATCCCATCGTCACGGGAGGAGGCCCGTCGCTACAGTGGGACATTAATGGGCTGTTATAATTTGTTATTATAAACCTTAACAATACAATTTTGACAAATTAATATTAAATATTTCAAATTTAATTTAATGCCTGAACTAGGTAATCCTGCTTTTTAGGCTGAGATGTCTTCTGTTTAAATTTTCATTATTTATCAATTCAATTATTCTTATTTTGATAAGGGTAATTATAGTCTACTAAATACAATTTTTAAGCTGCTTAAGTAGTTGCTTATTTATACTAAAGGAATTTACTTAAAACTTAAAATAAACTATTTAATTAAAAAAATAATTAATTATACTAATGTCAAAGTTTCTAAAATAGAGCATTGTTTACATTATTATAGATGAAAGTATTTCGTAATTAATAGCTTTTTTAATTTAAAAATAGGTAAAAGTCAACATACCTTTCTTTGAACATGCCGATAGCCAATTAAATCAATCTAAAAGAGTCCTTGGTTCAATTATTTAACATACTGTCCTATTACTTTATTATAATATTATTTACTTAAAGTCTATTTTTTTATCTCAGATACTAAAATGACATTTCATGTGTTGTCTGTTTTTTACAACTAATAAATAGTGATGCGATACAGCCGGTACTTACCGATTAAAATATAGGTTAGTTCCACCGATTACGGTAAATAGAGACTATAGGCCGTTTTTTAATCTCGAATACTAAAATATCATTACTGTTACCTTTTTTTTGTGCAATTTATGTATAGTGATGATGGCGTCCGCGTGTCGTCCCTCGTATTTTTTTTTAATCGATCCGCCGTGACTATTGATAGATATTATGTCATTGGTTGACCGTAATCAAACTATGCTTAGATTAAAAGTGCAATCTATTTTAAACTTTCATGTCAACGCAATAAATAATAATATCTACTATACCCCTTCCAGCGTAAGTTTAGCTTTTTGACAGTTCACGTCCATGAAGTTTCGTAATACTTCCGCTTATTTTTCGAACAAATTATATTGTATTTCATGGACGTACCCATGTTTTTTTCAGTTACCATGGTTACTTAGTGATGGACACTCATAACGATTACCACCATTATGAAACAAATTACAAATAATCGGTAGAAATAAATGCTATGAATAAACCTGAACTCTTCATAATACGTTTATAAAATGTAAAATGATATTTAAGATTAGCTATAACCCGCGAATGTGTCACGATAAATTATGTATTTTGAATAATACCTAACCTAACTATAATTTTAACTAATTAACTAATTCTCTTAACATGGAAGAAAGAAACAATAATAAAATGATAATGTAAGTTGATGTAAGGATCCAAATGTGTAAAATAAAGTAATTTGAAAAATCGCGAAATCGCTTACAATCGAATGGCATTACATTCGAGATACTGCTGAACGTCACTAACGGCAATCTGTCAAATGTTGTTAAATATAGTGGAAAGGGTATAACACAATACAAATGTCACTATATTAAACTGTAGTTTGTATGTGAAAAACCATTAAATAATTTAAAACTATAGTGAACTTGTTACTTGTGACATTACAAGCTTGTTATTTCAGAAAAACTGAAAATGTAGAATTTAAATATTGGCTGGTAAGCCAACCAATTGTTGGCACCTTAAGAGTGGACTTCGTGTCAGACTAAAATATAAAATATCATAAAATGATAAAATACTTTAATCTTTGCTTATACTTAATCATTATTATGTTATTGAATAGTATTAAATAAATATTATTAGCACTAATGCCAATAAAAGGATTCTGATAAATTTATTGTTGCAATGTTGACACATGAAAAATAAAATATGATAAAAATATTAAATAAATAATATTTGAACTTGAATAATCATATTGAACTAGAATAATCTATAGTGTTTTCTTTCTTTTTACTCACCTTTTACTCTTAATTGCCAACAATTGTAGTACTTCTAACGATTAGGTGGTTTACCCTAATTTGTTTTATATTATAAAATTACGAAAACTTTTTATTGAAATATGCGCCAATGACGTCATACAAGAAATGATAGGGATGGGCATAGAAGGAAAAAAGAGAGAAATTCATTAGATTAAAACGCTTTACCGAAAATATGCTCTAGTAACAGTCAATAACGTTGACTTTACTATTTGTTTTTATAAATATCTAACGACTATTTGCTAATACAAGAGAACTGATATTCTGTCAAAGTAGCGTCATGATTTAGCTGATGTTTTGTTGTGCGATATTGAATCTAATAGTTTTATGACATGCAACTAACATTAACTCTAGAGGTGATAAAGCCATTTAGTTTTCGACTATACTAACAACCGTAAATATTTTACAATAATTACAACACGAATCGAAACACAGGACAGCACTGTTTCTTAAACGCTGGCTACATTATTTTTACGTTTGACATTTGTAGTTGTCATTTTAGTATCCGAGATAAAAAAATAGACTTTAGTTGTTTATTTTTTTTAAATGTTTTTTTTTTCGTGTGGTGACGGAGTAAGAATAGAATATGTCACCACCCTATAAGAAGTAAGAATACAATATATCCCACGGGTGTCGTAAGAACCGACTTAGAGACTAACCGTAAATATTTTTTTTTTTTATCTTGACGAAGTAAAAATAAGGAAAACTAGAAATTAAACCCTATACCAATCCGTCTGGCCAGCGTGGTATTATTAGGCCAAGTATCCCTCCGTCACGGGAGGAGGCCCTTGCCTGAAGTGGGACATTAATGGGCTGTATGATGATATTTATTTAAATTAATCCTTTTATTTTGCATTAAATTGTTCAGAAACGACTTTACTTTGTCGCCAACACTTACTCTTTTGGACAAAAACTTCTTTACAATACACTTGAAGGGTTCAAAACCTGCATATACAAGGCGACAACGCGAAGGTTAAATTTTGCCCATCCTTTGTATCCTCCACTAGCTGACCCGTGCCCACTTCGTTGGGCGGCGAAAAAAACGCGTCCCTTTTTTTAAACATATTTTATTACTGCTCCACTCCTATTAGCCATAGCGTGATACTTCATAGCCTATGATACTCCCCGATAAATGGTATTTTCAACACAGAAAGAACTTTTACAATAGGTTCAGTAGATTTAGAGATTACCCCCTACAACGTCACAAACTCACAAATACACATACTTTACCTCTTTATAATATTAGTACAGATTATTGAACTGCAATCGCGCTTATCGTCAAAATTATAATTAAAATGATTAACAATAATCAGTAAAACATAGTATCTAATGACTTTAGCTTTGACCTGGCAATTCATTGATTTTGGATTCAACTTAATTATTTTCATACACTCTAAATAAACATAAGGTTTTTCATATATTACTGTCTCCTGAAATGTATGTAGCAGCTCTGTCGGATTACTCTAATACAGTTTAAAATGATACAAAATATTATTCAGTTCATCATCATCATAACAGCCCATTAATGTCCCACTGCAGGGACGGACCTTCTCCAGTGACGGAGGGATACTTGGCCTACTAATACCACGCTGGCCAAACGAATTGGTATAGGGTTTAAATTTAAGTTTTCCTTCTTTTTATTACGTAAAGATAATATTCACGGATAGTCACTTAGTCGGTTCTTACGACACCCATGGGATGTGATGGGGTGGTGACACACTGTATTATTACTTCGTCACCACACGGAGAATACTTTCCTAAAAACTATTATTCAGTTAAAAACTTTAAATAATTAGGAATCATTTCTTTACATTAGATATGTTACAATTCATAGTTTCGTCAACAGAAAGGAAACTTGTTTCATTATCATTTTCAAAAACTATTTGTTATTGAGCAATTTGTGGAATATGTCTGTATAACTAGTAGTGATAATTTGCAAAAAGAAACAAATAGCAATGGCTACATTGAATACTATACTTGTGCTTGTAAGTATATTTTTAATGAAAATATCACAACGCTAATAATTGGAACAATTAATTAGTTTTTGCTCGTATTTTTATTTCATGTTTAAATTACCTTTTAAATTTATTTTTGTAGTAACAAAACACACTATTAAAACAAAAATATCAACTTGATAAAAATAGGATAGGGTGCCCCTTTATTCACTTTATTACAACGTATTAAAGACTCTTTTGTAATCGCCGTTACCTAAAGCTCAGAAACATGTATTATTCTATCCGTACGGTATCCGTTTTTGCAAAAAGTTATCATGACGTTTAATGCTTTATTGCAGAATTAAAGAATTATCAACACTTCGAAAAGCCTGAGGACTCCCGGGGACTATCAGATTAGTTTAAGATTAATGACAGTTTACAAGAACTAAACTTACTTATTTGTTTTTTTAGATACTTCAGGTGCTTCTTGCTTGTCTAATGGCGACGGCTACCAGACCTACCATAAAGCCTGACACCATAGAGGCTACAATTGGCCCGAGGCCCCCTCGTGTTACTTTTACTCTACCTACTGTACCGCCAGCAGAAAGTTAAGAGTATAAACAAAGAATTGTTGATATTATAATCTTTTATTTTATTGGCCTACCAGAATGACTTTATGGTGCTTGATGTTAAGCATCCAATATAGTCCAAGAATCTTCTTCAAAGAAAATTTAAGAATCTAATCAATGTAATGTAGATAGTTTTATATACATTTATAGATAAACTCACGCCTTATCTTGTCCTATAGATAGTTTTTAACTGTTATGATTTACAATAAACAATAAAATAATTTAGAATATTTTGTCTTTCATTTAAAACTAGACAAATCCCGTACTGGCCGTTTAAAGCGGCGATGGGCAGAGCACATAGCGCGGAGAACCGATAGCCGTTGGGGCAGAAAAGGTTTGGCTGAAATGGAATGGCGACCGCGTACCGGAAGGTGGGGAGACCCCTCACAAGGTGGACCGACCATTTGGTTAGGACGGCGGGAAGCCGATGGATGGGGGAGGCACAATACCGCGCAGGGTGGAAGCGTTTGGAGGAATCCTATGTCCAACAGTGGACGTCCATAGGCTGATATGAAGGAACTCCCGTACTAAGGATCATACTCTGAGTCGCGATGTGATTCTTCCGACATATCCACTGTACTACCCTTCTAGATAAGGTGAAATATTAAGTTTTGACTTTGTTTTGCAAATGAAAAAAACCTTTTATTTTTAATCGTATTTACTTTACTACAAAAGTTTATTTTACTAAAAAAGTAAGAAGACCCGTAAATTAGAAGTATAAAATCTTTCATAGGTACCTTGTTGTCACATGAATTAAGTTTAAATTTCACCCCGGGGTCGAATAATCAAGATGAAAAGTAAATAGCACAAATTAAATTATCATAACTATGCCTTATTTATATTATTTCCCAAAAGCGTCGTAAAGAACATTGTCGCAAGCTGAAGCCTCTGATTAATGTCGCATTTGAGGGAGCGTTTAGAAATAAAAAAAAATAGTTCTCGTAGACTTCAAGATGGCTGCCATGGAGGGTTTAGTCGGTAGACCCGTCTAAGAAAGTCCAATATTATAACTTCGACCTGGGGGCATTGATTTACAAAAAACCAAAGATACACACTCCACTTCCCAAAACCGTCCGCAACAAATAGGCTTATTGTGAACTTTTTTTAAATTAGTATCACGTTGTTCTACCGGCAAACGTCAATCATTTATTGCTTTTTGTGCATTACTTTTTAAATACAACTTTATGTCATGCGTGTAAGATTGAATTTGAAAAAAAAATATGTTTACGATATTACTAGGTATACGTATTTATTGCGTATGTATAATTTAATGACACTTTTGGCTGTTAGTTTTGTTTGAAAATGTGCATCTTGGGTTTTTTGTAAATCAATGCCTGGGGGTCTAGATCAAAAAAGTATAACTTATTTTAAAACAATATCATTAAAAAATAAATGTAAATATAAAATAAATAAATGTAAAGTTTAGTTCCATTCCACTCTATTCCTAAGAATAAAATAAAGTAAAGTAATATAGCAAGTAGAATAAAATAAACCACATAGTAAAGTAACAGTAATAAATTATAATACATAAAAGATAAACAAAAACGAATGACAATATCAACTACGATGTAATTGGTTAAGCCAAATAACAATGTAATATAGAGAACAGCTATATTTACTAAGTAAACAAAATGTTCTCTCAATAGCTCTCCATTCTCTTTTATCTCGTTGTCTTATGGTAGCCATACACGATCCTTCCTATCGTCCAATCGGCATGACGCTACCTATTGGATCAGTTAGAATTGACCGTGTGTGGTAGTGAATCGGCATGACAGTTAGAATGGATGGCAGGATCGAATTTCGTTTCTTTTGATTGAGATTGGATCAAATCTGCAGTATCATGCTGATTGGACGATAGGAAGGATCGTGTATGGCTACCATAAGACAACGAGATAAAAGAGAATGGAGAGCTATTGAGAGAACATTTTGTTTACTTAGTAAATATAGCTGTTCTCTATATTACATTGTTATTTGGCTACCATAAGATTTAAGATAGATGTCTATAGCTAGCAGATTGGATCAAGCCTGCAGTATCATGCCGATTGGACGATAGAAAGGATCGTGTATGCCCAATGTGAACGAACTGCAGATTGGATCAAGCCTGCAGTGTCCTGCCGATTGGACGATAGGAAGGATCGTGTATGGCTACCACTGCAGAGGGACAATAATGGGCTGTTATGATTATGATGAATCTTTTATTTAGTAAGAATGTGCCTGGGATAGCTCAGTATACCCTTAAACCTATTTAAATTACGCCAATGGAACGAGAATACAACAAGATCAAATTATAAATTTGAAAAACCCCGAGCGATAAAAAAAAACATAAACAGAACTAATTAAGACAAATCTAACGAGCCTAAACTCGATGGGTTTACTAAAAGGCAGTCTAGGGTTACGTGTTCTATTTTCGAGCCGTAACAGCAGACCAGCTCAGTGGTTCCAGAAGACATTAATGTTTCAAATGTCAGATCCCACATATGCAAGTAAACTGAGCGTGTAACATTCCTATCACACCTAACTAACGACCTGATGACCTTAAGACCTGAACCGAAGTCCACTAAACATAGCTAAGAACACTCTCGACTGATATACCTTTCAAACAAAAAAAAACTCATTAGAATTGAATCATCACAGACTTACATTTACACACACACAAACACAGACACGTTAAACTTATAACACAACGTCGTTTTTGCGTCGGGGGTTAAAAAAAACCTGTCAGTATTATTATTACTTTCTACAGTTAACCTATCACCTCACAGACACGAATACCACCGTTATTATCAGAAATGCCTATGAAGGTCTACTTTCAAATGTTTTCCATTGATCAGTTTTACATGGCCTTGAACAAATCACCTAAACATCCTGTGAGTGATCAGCTGACCCTGCGTATTTTCAGATACGTTATAGAGCATCCATAACAGCCCATTCATGAGCCACTGCAGGGACTACTAATACCACGCTGGCCAGACGGATTAATAGATTAGTGTTTAATTACAAGTTTTCCTTCTTTTTACTTCGTAAAGATAAAATTTACGGTTAGTCCCTTAGTCCGTTTTTACGACACCCATGGGATGAGATGGGATGGTGACACACTGTATTCTTACTCCGTCACCACACAGTGTTAATATAAAGCATACTTTAAGTATAAATTCTTTTTCACATAAAAGACTTGATATTATAAGAAGGTAAAATGAAGTCAAGAAAAACTAGAAATATATTTAACAATTTACAAGATACTATGGCAGTAGCTTTTCAACTCTCTTGACTTTAAAATATAATTTACTTTTCTGTTTTATAATAATTTCAAGTCTTTTACAATTGTAACAATGGAACCATTATTCAATTTTATGTTACGATCTCTTATTATCTTTTACATAAAAAGTAATACTAAGCAAGAAGGTTTATTAGAAAGAGTTTTATCTTTATTAACGTTTTTTTAGAACATATTTTAATGAATGTTTAAGATAAATATATTATTATTAATACAGTATATAAAGTGAGACATAGGCAATACTTTAGGGCGTGATAGATAACGTTATTTAATGAAGGAAAAAAAATACAAAATAAATAAACATTAAATTACTACATAGTAAACGACGTGCAAAGCTTAGCTATGAATTTCACTAATCATGGACACCGCGCGGACGCAGCGAGCGATCGGTTCGCCAGCTGATTTAGATACATACCTATACGACGCGCGGCGCGGGTCAATGCACCGAGTCTTGAACAATATTTTAGCGCAGCGGGAACGTATCCACACTTAGTTAATTTTTGGGATTTTTTCGTCAAAAATTAAGTACCTAATTTTATTACATAATTCGGGTCAGAATCACGTACAGAGTCACCTCCTAAATTATTGCCGTTGACTCAAAAAACACCCTGTATATTTGTTAATAAGAAAGAATATTATTTAGGTGCTGGAAAGTGTATAATAATTTTATTACTCAACTAGCTGACTCGTGCCCACTTCGTTGGGCGGCGAAAAAAACGCGTCCTTTCTTTAAACATATTTCATTACTGCCCCACTCCTGTTAGTCATAGCATGATTCTATTATACCTCGGCCATTACAAACGTGCGATCTGACGTCATAAAACATTACGTCAAAGGAAAGTGACCATGCCGATATATACATAAGTGTGAGCGAGATATCTATATAAAATGATTTCGCCTCAATTCGCACGTTTGTAATGGTCCAAGTTTAGCCTATGACACTCCCCGATAAATAGACTATTCAACACAGAAAGATTTTTTAAAATCGGTTCAGTAGATCCAGAGATTAACCCCTACAACGTCACAAACACGAAACCCACAAACTTTACCTCTTTAAAATATTATATGTAGTATAGATTGATACTTCGAGACATACCATCATGTAGTCGCCATTAAGAAATATAGAACATTATATTGTATCAAAACAATACTTCGTTTGTTAAGACAACCGTGTAAACGAATTTAGCTCGATCCAAAAATATTTGCTTTATTTACGTTACCGTTTGTTTACCGAAGGATAAAATCTCGACAAATAACCCAAGTAAATTTTAAGGAGATACTCTAAATAAATAAAGTTCGTATGGCAAACGAAAAAAAAATATATCGTATTATTTGATTACGATGACAATACCTATATATAAACACCAAATTCCTCCTAACGAGGCCAAGTAGCAAGGAATTATCTTTATCCGTCATCATTATAATGATACACGAACTGTAACCCGCGACTTCGTTCACGAAAAACATAATTATTTAGGTAGTAGTTCACCATTTTCTTTTTCTGCGACCTGAGCGTTATGTGCCCTCCAAAGCACGGTCAGATGAATTACCACTTAGTGGTCATCCATCTATGGAATGGCCTCGGCAGTATCAGTGATCGAAACAGGCTGTGATTTTTTTTTTTTAAATCAACACATTTTTTTTCTGCGGAACCCCAAAAAACAGAAGCCTAAGCTAATTGTTATAACCTCCCGTAAAAGCCCATGGAATAAAATTATATAGGTATCATTAATTTTTTTTTCTACGGAACCCTAAATATTTTTCAAAATCTAAAGTAGCCTTGTTTACGCGCCTTGAAATTTACAATCCAACAGTGTAAGTTCGATCGAAATCGGTCCAGCGGCTTCAGAGATTTTTTAATTGTGATTTTCGCCATTGGTATCCTGTATACACTGATATGCAAATAGTAAAAAACCGTGAATTTCGTGTTACAAACAGACACTCCATTTTTATTTATATGTATAGATTTTGCATTGTTTTACTATTGTGTCTAGTGGTGTGATATCCAAATAATGGTTAACCTGTGCAGTATGCAGACATTATTTTTGAAAAAAAGAAGAAAAACCTAAAAATTAATGTTTTAAGTCAGCGCGCCATTCTTCACTTTAACAAAATTAATATTTGACTAATTGGTTCCGTATTTCACTAGTAGTCTTTTCTAGTCAGCTTTTACCTAAAAGCCCTATTAGCCTATAAAAACTATAATGGTAATTTATACAATAGGATTTTACAAATTGAGTGTTTGAGCGATAGTTATATTGTTTTTTTTCTCAAAATTTTATTCATTTCAGTTTTATTTTTTGTGATATTGACGACTATCGAGTTTGAACGAGTGCCGAGCACTTAAAATTGTTTGAATAGTTTTATTCGCGTTCGAAAAATACGTCCACCTGACCGTATCGGTTTTTGTATAAACATAACTATTCACTTTTATATATTTTCATATTTCACGCATGACTTTGTCAGTCTTTCTCATTATAATTATTAATAAAATATATAAATGTCTATTTATTTTATTAAATTTAATGAGTTTAATGTGTCCAATGTGTTGTCCGTGTGGTGACGGAGTAAGAATACAATATGTCACCACCCCATCTCATCCCATGGGTTTCGTAAAAACCGATTAAGGGAATAACCGTAACTAATCTTTACGAAATAAAAAGAAGGAAAACTTGAAATTAAACCCTATACCAATCTGTCTGGCCAGCGTGGTATTAGTAGGCCAAGTATCCCTCTGTCACGGGAGGAGGCCCGTCCCTGCAGTGGGACATTAATGGGCTGTTATGATGTGTCCAATGCCCTTACTAACTAAGGGTTAGTAATCCTTAAAGCCCAATTTACACATCGACAAGTACAGTAGCAAGTTAGGTTAGGTTAGGATACGGCAGGGCACATAGCGCGGAGAACCGACAGCCGTTGGGGCAGAAAGGTTTTGGAATAGAGACCGCGTACTAGAAAGCGCAGGTTGGGAAGACCCCTCACACGGTGGACCGACTCCCTGGTTAGGACGGTGGGAAACCGATGGATGAGGGAGGCACAGGACTGGTGGCAATACAGACATCGATTGGCTGATATGATGATGATAATATGTATTTTAGTATAGTTATTTTGCTGGCTATATCTACATTTAGGACTCCCTCTCTCTATGCCAAGGCCTTCCCAGTTTACGCCAGAGTAGTTTACGCCACTGCTCTATAGCTCTCCGCTTTCCTCATCGGTCTTTTGGGCACAAGACATGCATGGCGGTGAAACCCAATTTTGTTTCCATAAATTACGCCATCTAAGTTAAAAATAAGGTTCTTAACTTAGATGGCGTGACCTTAATGAAAATAAAACCGATCAAATGCGAGTCCGACTCGCACACCGAGGGTTCCGTACAACCTTTTTATTTTCCTGCCAAAAAGTGATGACGTCACGACTCATCAGTCAAAATTCTATGACGTCACGATTTATCTGTCAAAATTATATGACAAAATAATCAAAATATAATAATAATATGATGAAAGTAAAAATTATAATTTTCGGCATTTTCCCTTTACATCTACTATAAGTTCTTACTCCATGCCAAATTCCAAGTTTGTAGGTAGACTGCGTTGGATTAGCAGTTTGATTTTTTTACAGCACTAAGAGCCAACAAGCTTTTGCATTAGGTGAATATTTCAGCTTAATACCTCCACGCGTTCCTGAGATAAATAGTCTTGACAGACAGACAGACAGACGGACAACAAAGTGATCCTATAAGGGTTCCGTTTTTTCAAAATCGGTATGGAACCCTAAAAATAAGATAATTAGGCTTTAATGTATGTAAATGTAGCAAAAACAGGTATTTTATCTTTTATTATATTCTTTCGACTAAGTATATAAACAATAAAATTTAGACCAATTTTATAATAATATAGACATTAAAAATGAAGATCTTTGTATTTGTAAGTGACAATTTATTAATTGTTTTAATGTTTTATTTTATTCGAAAATGTTTTGGGTCATTTAAAATTACATTATAAAGCCCGCTTTACACTCGCGCACGATTCTTGCCGTGAATTCACACCGCGATCCGCGCCGTGAACTTCGCGTTTAAATGTATTTGTTGCAGTCTCGCTCGAACCTTTGTGAACCGAGCGCGAACCTTTGTCGCGGGACAAAAAACCGACAACGAACGGGAAATGGCGCGAAGCGTGAACGCGAATGCGCGAACAGTGAACGTAAACGCGGGAAACCATCTACACACGCGTTTCGCGGCCTCTCTCGCCGCGAGTGCAGGCTTAACAGCTCATAATTATCACACTGTAGATACGGTTCTATTTTAATAAGAAGCGATACTTGGGCAACTTACGTATTGGTTTTGTATTTTATGCATTATGTTACTATCATTTGTTCTAAAGATGTAATAAAAGATATAATAAACTGTTCCGGTGCCACTAGGACGCCGATTGCATATTCTGGATATTCTTCTCGCGACATGGGAAATGTGTCTTAGTGCGATGGTACTCTTTTTATTAAAAATATAATTATTCAAAAAACTAAACAGCAACAGGAATATGATGATGTTTTTTTTATTTGTTTTAGGCACTTGTTGTTATGTGCGCGTGTGTGATGTTGACTGAAGCGAGAACGACCTAAGCGAGTTACATATAAAATAAGAACAAGTACACCTGTTACTCCAAAGAAGCCACCAAAAGCAAAACCAACTAAAGCTACAGTTCCTTCAAGCAAGCAAACTAAAATGACTACGAAACCACTTAAAGCTACAAAGTCTTCAACCAAGCCTACTAAAGTAACTACTCTTGAACCCAAGACGCTAGAAGTAACTGTTCCAACAATGGCTCCAACTAATGCTACTGATACTACAACCAAGCCATCAAAAGTCACAGTTACTACACTGAAACCAACTAAAGTTACTGTTCCTTCAACCAAACCATCAAAATAATAGGTCCTGTAAAACTATATAAAGTTACTGTTCCGTTAACCAAGTTATCAAAATTATAATTTCAAGTAAAACCAAGTTACTGATCTTACAACCAAGCCACCAAAAGTAACAGTTAAAATAGTGACTCCAACTAATGCTACTGACTAACTACGCTACTAACTAAACACTAAAATTATTGTCCTGAGTCTGGATGTATTTTGTGTTAGTGATGTTTGTAAAAGTTCCCGCGTTACAGGGCATGACCCCTATAACTGCGGGAGTTGTCTTTTAAAAAAGGAAAAAGATAATTATATTTTAACACGTAAGCACGTGAAACTGTACTAAGCTAAAATAATTAAGAATTATGTACAACAGATAATCTAATTTGTGATTTTAAATGTAACATAGCTTTTATCTCTCTACTAATTGAATTAATTGCATAAGCTGAATTACTTGGAAATGGCTCACTGTGATAAATAGTAACAATAAAATAAATATTTCAACTGGATATAAAATTACATTTTATTTACGAAAAAGATATTCTGTTTAGTTTTAATTTAATCTACAAAGTGGTTAACAAAATAATTATACATATTTAATAAATAAATAAAATCTTTATTTGGAACAGATACACAGGTACATTTTTACATATGAGATCGATAATAGCTGCAATAGTTGTAACACTGTAGCGCAGCCATTAACGCCCACCTCCTTCACACTTGGCTTGAGCGTTCCAATAGTAGGGATTTATTTATACTAATCTTACAAAAGAAATAATGTTACCTTATAATTAACACAATTTTACATGCTATGTGGTGAATATGCTGGAAAGGTATATGTGTGGGATTGTGAGTGTGAGTAAGTGGAGAGAGAGAGAGAGAGAGAAAGTGTGTGTGTGCGTGTAAGTATGTGCATGTGTGTGGGGTGTATGTAATTGTGTAAGGAAATGTAAGTGAGTTTTCTGTGGCTATTATGTTGCGGTAAGTAGTTGTCTTACTTGATCCTTGTTAGCAGCTTTTCAGTGTCATCATATGATAGACCATACAACCATTCAGTAACACGAGTTTTACATTTCTTATAGGTATCTGGATAAATGTTTAGAGTTTTATTAACCTTGTTATATAACGAAGGTGCAAAGTAGTAAAAGTGACGCTTAGCTAGTTCCAGTTTAACCGATTCGATACTGCACACTCTATCCTTGCGACGTTTATTTGGATTGGGTTTATAGGGAAGGTCTAAATGTTTACGAATTATGACTTTCAGCAAAAATAGTTTCCGAACAGTTAATATTTTGAGGTCCTCATATAACTCTTCAGTTGGAAACCAAATGCGTGTATGTGTCATGACTTTGAGAACCCCTCTGTGGGCTCTCTCAACACTCAAGAACCTGGTCTTACCAGCACATCCCCAGGCGGTTATACAGTAACCAGCAATTGACTGTGCAAGGGCAAAGAAAACTAATTTTAGAGTTGGAAGATCAACAGTAGCTTGCAATGATTTAAAAACATACATAAGTTTACGTAATCTTGCAGTCGTAGTCCTAATTTGTTCGTGCCAATTTAAGTGGTTGTCTAGCCAGACCCCGAGATATTTGATTTTGGATACACCTGAGAGTCGCAAACACGTACAGTCGGTGGTGTCGTTACATGATACAGCGTGCAGAGTTAAAGAAAAGGGAGACGAGGGAAGGGTACTCGAATTTTGAGAGAAAGCTATGAATTTGGTTTTTTCTGTGTTAAAGGTAAGGATATTATTATGCAACCAGCTAGCTATGGAGGACAAAGATGCTTCTGCGTTTAATCTTGCTTCTTCCCAGTTCTTACCAACCACTATTAAATCCGCGTCATCTGCGTAAGCTACAACTTTGCAGTGAGGAAGAGATATTTTACAAACATCATTTACATAGATAAGGAACAGTGTTGGCCCGAGTACGCTCCCCTGGGGAACTCGCGCACCGAGGGTTTCGTACAAATCTATTTATTTTTCCGCCAAATTGTGATAACGTCAGGACTCAGCTATTTAAATATTATTTAAAAAAAAAACATAACTCAATGATGGCACGATTTAGCTGTCAAAAAATATTTCCCCGCCAAAATACTATGATGTCACAACTGATCTGTCAAAATTCTATGACGTCACGGGTCACGTGACCAAAATTCTATGACGTCACTGGTCACGTGACTCAGCTTTCCCGCCAAAATTCTATGAAATCAAAATATAATATCATTGAAATAAAAATTTAAAGTTTTCGGAATTTTCCCATTACATGTACTATAAGACCTTGCTTCATGCCAAATTTCAAGTTTGTAGGTAGACTGGAAGTACCCTGTAGTTTTTTGCCCTTACCCCTCTAAAATTTGAGACAAAAACGTCTATATCTCTTGATTGCGTTGGATTAGCAGTTTGATTTTTTTACAGCACTAAGAGGCAACAAGCCTTAGTATTTGCTAAAAATTTCAGCTTGATAGCTCCACGCGTTCCTGAGATAAATGGTCTTGACAGACAGACGGACAACGAAGTGATCCTATAAGGGTTCCGTTTTTTCAAAACTGGTACGGAACCCTAAAAACAGCTTAGCAGTGTCCCTTACATATCTTGACCTAATTAAGAAGTTTCTGAAATAGAAGGAGCATGCCAAGTGAGCGGTACTAGTAACTTGGTCCGGTGTCACTATAACACCATTATATCTTGACCTCTAGGTCTTTTTAAAAATCGTTCTTATTTCGTAGATATTAGCTTCTAGTATTGTAAATTAGTGATTCACATTCTGTGGTTTGTTCGATAATTGTTCTGCAAGCTTGTTGGGAAGTATGAAAACTTTCTGTAGGAAAGGATAGGAGCATGTTTATGACCAATACGGGTAAGATATCGATTAAACAGTAGGAGCGGTATCATTTATTTTACGCCTCAATATTGTCAAGAATCTTCTCCGTGTGGTGACGGAGTAAGAATACAATATGTCACCACCCCATCTTATCCCATGGGTGTCGTAAAAACCGACTAAGGGACTATTCGTAAAAATTATTGTTACGAAATAAAAAGAAGGAAAACTTGAAATTAAACCCTGTACCAATCCGTCTGGCCAGCGTGGTATTAGAAGGCCAAGTATCCCTCTGTCACGGGAGGAGGCCCGTCCCCGCAGTGGGACATTAATGGGCTGTTATGATGATGTTCACCATTCCTGATTGCAAACAAACCTAATTATGATGGTCTCCTTTATGGCGGCCTTAGGAGACGCTTTTTCATGCCTCTCTGGGCCTTAAGAGAAAATTTCGGGTCCCTACCCGGTCTTACGTTCGGACCCTGTTCGGCCCGTTATTAGCTAGAATTTTTGGATCAATTATTGTTGTATAAAATATTATACACTCTATGCTCTATACTCTTCTTAAGCTTTTTATTTCATAAAAGTTTAGACGGTCATTATAAGATGAAAGCTGTTTTGCCTTATGACTTTGGAACGCAAGATGATAAACGAAACGCTTTTGTACACGTTTGACCGTATTAGAATGTAATGTGGTGACCATACGGAGCTACAATACTGGAGACCTGACCTTACTGTGCTATTAAAAGTATTTGTTTTTGTTGATGCATTTTTAAAATCCTTGCAGTTTCTAACCACGAATCCAAGAAGTTTGTACCCTTTTGAAGTTATGTTATTGATATTGTGTATCGAATCTTAGTTTTTTATCAAAAGTAATTCCTAGGTGAGTCAACTGCTTGACTCAACTTGAGTATGCTGAGTTGTGTTATTATGGATATAATAAGTAGCAATGTGAGAGATTTTTTTTCTAGAAAATTACATATGATAACATTTGTCGCTATTTAAAGTCATTTTGTTATCGAGACACCATTTCACAAGACGGTTTAGGTCATCTGGAAGGAGATTAATATCGGCGGCTGAGTTTATAGATTTTGAGAATTTTAAATCATCGGCGTACAAGTAGCAGCGGGAATGATGGAAACACGTAATAATATCATTAAAAAACGTAGGGCTCAGGTGCGATCCTTGTGTTACGCCCGAGGACGCCATAAATGGCTCGGAAGTAAATCTATTCATTACGATTCGACATGTACGTTCTCTTAGATATGACGTACACCAACTCAGAAGAGAACCATCAATACCAAACATTTGAAGCTTATGAACAAGAATGTCATGATTAACCTTATCAAATGCTTTTGAGAAATCTGTGTAGACAACGTCTACAGGTGTGCCGCTGTCTACCGATGCAATTATATCATTTGTAAAGATATAAGATATGGCTTTTTAGATTTAGACTAATTATAGGTTTAATTTGCCAGGTAATAAATGGGAGTAATAATTGAGAGAGAGAAGAGACTCGAATAGCTTGGCAAAACGGGTAGAATTGATATAGGCCTATAACTGATTACGTGTTCGACACAGCCCGATTTGTAGATAGGCACTATCAGTGCATTTTTCCACGCGGAAGGAAATGAACCGGTGGCTAATGATTTATTGTAAATATAGGTTAAGGGATAAGCCAAAAAATTGGCGCTATTAACAGCAAATATTGAGGGTATCCCGTCCGAGCCAGGGCCTTTATTTCTGTCGAGTTTCTTAAGACCTTTAATGACGAGATCTTCAGACAAAGTAAAATTACACAATGTATTAGATGACAAACCTTGAATGTTTGTGTTTGTACTCGTTCCAAAGCATATAGGGGAATCATATACGGATGAGAAGCAAGATCCAAGTAGTTCACAAATGTCAGGACCAGTTGTGCATATTTTATTATTAAGATACTAGAACTTTTATTAGATTTTTTTTGCTTAATATATGACCAAAATAGCTTAGGGTTATTTTTTATGGAGTATTCAATTTGTGTGGTATAGTTATTATAGCATTTATTAATAAGAGTGTTACTTATTTTCTTTAATGATGTATATGTTATTATATTTAGCATATCTAATTCTATATTTGTTTTTTTTCTTTTAATAGTAATTTTAATTCCTGAGAAAATCAAATGGACGGGGATTTTAGAGATCTAAGTTTTTTAGTAGGTAGAAAATTAGTCACAGCTACATTTTTTACTTTATAAAAGCTATCAACCATGTCATCACCGTGTATATCTATTGACACGTGACTTATAGGTACTATTTTAAAGACTAGAGCCATTTGGGTTATATTAGAGCTCTGGCCACCATAGCGCAAAGGCGAAAGAAAAAAATAAGAAAGTAATGCCCCATTAGTACGGGTATCTTATGAGCTTACGACATTACCATGACACATGATGGTAGAGTCATAGGGACGCGACCATCTTCATTTTTGAGGAATTATTTTAGGAACAGTCCAGATTCATTATCACTGGAGAGCTGGACCCATTTATTCGTTTTAATCTGAAACTGTTCCGCTCTTGACCACAACGGTGAAACCTTGAAGCACGCGTTTACTCGACTGCTGTACCCCGTTCGATAATCAAGCGCGTCTGCTGGAAATCACCTGCGAGTAAACCCATCAACATTCTATCACACCAAATATCTTCAAATTAGATCCAGTACATTTACGTTTATAATAATTATATATTAGATTCAAGGGCCGTGAAATGTCCGCCTGGAAAGTTTAACAGAAAACTACCTACTAAAGATTTAGTAGTTTGTCTCGGACGACAGTTACTACTTTACGCGGGCTGTGGTGGGGCGGATGGCCCTCAACCAAAATTAACACGACTATCAACGACGTCTCCTTTTACGCGTCTGCCGCGTTCCGGTTGCTCATTTGGGTGTAAGATAGTGGTAGGGAGGCGCGGAGGGGGGGGCCTCCGCGCCTCCCCACCACTATCACCGCCCCACAAACGCCGCCGCCGCGGACTCGACGTTTCTTGGTTGCCACTACCGCGAGCTATAAATTTCAAGCCTCTAATTGGATTCCCGTTCCCAGGGGTTTTTTTTACTTAGCATTCACTAAGGTAAATGCATGTCAAATTTCAAGCATCTAACTTATGCAGTTTAGATTTTTTCATGAAACATTTTATTCCCGTAACTCCCATTTTTCAAAATACACAAATATATCTAAACTTTATATTTTAGTTATGATTAGGTATGTTAAATTAAGGTATTATATGCATGTATGCTAGATTGCAAACATCTGATCTTACGCGGTTTACATTTTTTCATACAAATATTTTTTCCCGCTAACTCCCGTTCCCGTAAGAATTTTGCAATATCCTGTTGCTACTAAGCTTTAAATTAACTAACGTACCTGCATGCCAAATTTCATGCGTCTAACTAAAGCGCTTTACATTTTTTCATACAAATGTTTTTTTCCGCTAACTCCCGTTCCCGTGAAAATTTTGCAATATCCTGTTGCAACTAAGCTATAAATTGACTAAGGTACCTGCATGCCAAATTTCAAGCGTCTAACAAGTGGTTTACATTTTTCATACAAATGATTGTTCCCGCTAACTCTCGTTCCCAAGAAAATTTCGATTGCGATATCCTGTTGCAACTAAGCTTTAAATTTGATTGGAATTCAGATTTGAATTTGAAAACCTGCATGCCAAAGGAGAATGGGCGGTTTCGTCCCATGTGTTGTAACACTTTGTGACCTATATCATTTGAAAGATCTCAGCGAGTGCTATGATTTATTGTATGGGCATAACTCCGTATCTCGTGCAGGGAAACTGTTATAGGGCTTTAAAAAAATAAAATTAAAAATGTCTTAACTAATTTGGTCTTTTAATAACTACTACTAAAGAAATTTAAAGGTAGAGCCTACTTTGACCCAACACTCTCTCTGCCACCGCATTGTAAGCGCAGCGTTAAGAAGATTGCAGACATGTAAAATGAGATTTACGGCGGTCCTTCTGGGTAGAAGAATTCTCAAGCTTTTAGAAACGTTTGCACAATTACATGGATAAAGAAAAAACAGCTCCCTACGCTCCCCGCCATTTTGTTCCAAAATGACATCTGCTCAGTCAGTTGCAACAACTTCAGGTCAGTCAAATAAGTTTGCGCTTAGTGTAGATGCCATTATTAAATTACTGGTGTAGTGTTGCAGTCTCTCCAACGATCCCAAGTACACCAACGATATTTCATAATATTGCAGTGCTTGTATACGGAAACGGCTTTATGTTGCTTTGTCTCGAGGATGGATTATCAAGAACTATGAATTTGCAGCGAGGTATAAGACAAGGTGATTAAATATCTCCGAAACTGTTTACCGCTGCACTGGAAGATGCTTTTAGGCTCTTAGACTGGAATGGAAATGGCATCAATATATTATGGCGAGTATAATTATCACGCACGCACCTTCATTTGCTAACGAAAATGGTGTCATGTCATAGACCAAGGAGGACCTCAATATAATGCTCGATGACCCTAATAGTAGCTCTCAATAAGTGGGTCTTAAAATGGACACGGACAAGACCAAGATCATGGCAAATGTTCATGTTGCACCCACTTCAATCACGGTTGGAGGCGCTACACTCAAAGTTGTCCACGAATATATTTACCTCGGACAATCAGGCCAGATAAGTCCAACTTCGAGAAGGGGTTCACTCGTCAAATCATAAGGCTTTTGGTCATCTACAAGGGAATGGAGAAAGCTTTATTGGGAGTTGACCTGCGTAATTGAATCAGAAGTGAGATAATCCGCAGGAGAACTAAAGTGACCGATAGAGTTTTTTGCGACACACACGTGCACTGTGCGGTGACCCCAGTAAGGCTAGACTGGACGGGTGGGCCTCAAACTTTGCACCACCGGCGGACTTCATTCCACCCGCCGAACATCTTCCACCTGGTTTCGAGGAGCAGTGGCCTATCTGGAGGTCGCTCAATAGGCTACGTACCCAAGTAGGCCGCTGTAACTCTAACCGGACTAAATGGGGTTATCTGAACCCCTCCTATAGTGGATGTGGGTGCGGTTCTCTCGTCCAGGACATGGAACACTTCCTATCATGCCCAATGTGCCCTGCCACCTGCACACCAGAAGACCTAAAGAGTGCCAACCAGATATCTGTGGTGCCAACGATAATGCTGTTGCTGTCGCTGGTTTTTGGGCAAAACACATCTAAAATATATTTGAAATTAGACTTATTGCCGTCGAAACGAAGAAGAAGAAGAATTATAATCCCTTAGCTACATGGCAAAAGATAATTTCTGTGCTGCTTAATATAGTATAAATATTAATTACAACTGGTTATCGAAATAATTTGGTAAATTTTGGTTAAGCTAGAGAGTAGCAAGTTAAACTTAAGAGCTATTTGAACTGCTTAAAGGGTATCATCTTTTTCTGTTCCCATAAAACTATTAATATAAAAAAAACTGTTATAGATACACAAACTAAACTTAACCAGCATAAAGAAGGATAGTGTACTTTTAAATCTAGAGATAATTTTAAATATTTGAGCAAGTAGTTCCGAATCTATGATTTTTTTAAACTTCAATACGCGATATCTCAAAACAACGTTTTCGAAATAATACGCTTTTGTTTGTGACGTGCGATATGTATATTCCTCTCTATGAAAAATGTGAAAATGAATGAATGTGTGTGAGAGGGTGTGTTTGTAGGTTTCTATTGATTTATAAGAGGTACTAGTAATTTTTGAGTGTCTTTATAGTTGAATTGGATTAGCCATTTGAATACAGTACCTTTACACTGCTTACGAGTCAAAGGATACAGCTGCAAAGTTGAATTTATAAAATTGTAAAGAAACGGACCAAGAAAACAAAAGTAATGTTGAGTGAAAGCAAGGTTGTATCGGGTAGATGTGCAAGGCTTATACGTGCGTCTACCGCTGTGGTTAAAATAGGCAGTATCAAAGTCTAAAAGTGAGTGCTGTCTTAAAATAGTGTGATAGATAAATAATTGTCTGACAGTCAAGACTTCACAATCTTGATATAGCTGATGAGTAGGATAGAGCATTGGGCGGAAAGTACAGACCTTAAGTAAGGCTCTCTGCGCTCTTTCTAAAGGCATAAGTATGTATTTTATAGTACCACGCCATGTCGTAATACAGTAACTTAAGATAGAATCACATAGAGCCACATACACTCGTTTCAAAAGTGTAGGACAGGCAACTTTTGACATAACGAAAACCAACTAAGTAACCTCAATCTGTTGAGCAAATTGTTCCTTGACTTTTAAATAGTATAAAGTTTTTGACGAGTTTCCTTTTATTTCTATAATGATGACACGCAGAGGTTTGGCTCGTCAGGAGGAGTCCAAACTTCAACAAGTTCTTTTAGAACTTAAGACTACCAAGGAGCAAGTTGTTTAACTGAACAATGAACGTGAGGAAAACGAAACCGAGCTTATCTCGGTAATAGAAAGAAACGGAAAATTAAAACAAGAATTGTCACTGATGAATACAAGGTTAGATGAAGCTAGGTTAGAGCGGGACAGCCTTCAAATCATGTTAAATAATTATGATAGATGTAGCGTTGAATATGAGCAAGCCTTACAACAAATATCCAAGCTGGAACATGAGCTACGAGATGCCCATCGACAGATCACACATCTTGAAGAAGAGTTGCTCAATGTCAACACAAAACAAAACATATCCTTGTTCGATGAGCTGTTAGAGAGGTCCCCTCCCTTTTTTTTTGCTAGGCATCATAATACCATGTCATAGCAGTTACCGCAAACATTGCTGAGGCCATAACTGAAAAGATGGAAAAAGTGGTTTATATTCAGTCCTACACTACTTCATTACATACCAAACTTACAAGACATTAAGTACTTTCTTAAATGTTGTATTTTAATGATAGGTTATTTTATCAGATTAAAAATTATATTTACCTCAAAAGTTAACCACTCCGATAGAAGAACAGTCATATCAAGAGACAATGTTAATATCAAATACCGCCAGATTCTATATTAGCGATACCACAGTTTACACACACTTGTAGAAGGTTCGTTTTCCTTTCTTAAGACACCGTTTATAATTGTTAGTGGAGGTATATCAACTAGAAGAAATATTAACAAACAACAATAATACAATAACCATGAACGAAGCAAAAGTTATGTTTTCGTTCATCCATACTGGATATACCGAACGAAAAAGTTGGCGCGTACTGTCAATTGACAGTTTTGCCCAGTGTTGCAAGTATTAAATTCAAACGACCCTACTTGAATGAGTCTATTTCGTGTTATTTTCATTGTACGGTCAAGGAATTTAATTGTTTAGCAGGTACACAACCTACGTAATTTAGTCGTATTATATACCAAAATAATCCTAGCGAATTTGAAAGATATTACACCTCAAAATTGACATAATATAAAATATAACCAATAAGTATGAATTGCACTTCAAACTTCTTTGTTTACAAACTTCCACCATTCTGTCCAAAGAGTAAAAAATAAAATTTTGACAGTATTATCAATACAATGCATTGAACCAATCAGAACAGCGAATGCTACTCGATATACTTTATTGTTAATAGTGACACAAACTCGGACTAAGGATACTGTTTGATGGAGATGGTAGATAAGGTCTAGTTTAGTTTGACTTAACTTTGGTCTGTCAACAATATAAAATTGAAGAATTTTATTTTAACACAAAATACCTGTCTGTCATAGATAGACAAGGCTAGGTATATATACCTTGTCTAATTAATTTTACGACTCCCAAGACGTCGGGGTTCGTCATCCGTCGTCTGTAGTCGGTAAATAGTAACCTGACCGATTTCAAAATTAAGCAAATTGCTAAACAATTAAATTCCTTGAGTGTACAATAATATTAAAGGGCTTTTTATTATTTTACTTTTACAGTATTTAAAAGAATGTACATAATATATTATTTTATAATATTATAATAATATTATAAAATAATACATTTTTATAATTTTACCCTAATATTTTGTTTCGGAAAATTACATGGTAACATTAAACTATATTTTTCAATTATTTTCAAAAACAGGATATCATTTGTAAATCTATTAATACTTATTATTATTTTACTGCAACTGCTTTTAAAGGCTAATATATGATCAAAATTATTTACTTGTTAATTGCAAATTTACTGTTATACTTTCTAATTTATCATATTCTGCAAGCCAACGCATCAACAGTAGCAAAATACGCATCTCGAAATATGTACACCCGCAGACCTAACTTTAGGTTTGCGATAACTTTTTATTAATAGACCTACACTGGATTTCATTGAAGGTAGACTGAGGTACACTGCAGGTACTCTTAGTTTCGAAAAAAACATTAGTCAAATACGCTCACCTCGATGAGAACGCTGTACACCCGCGGTCCTAACATGTAGGATGGCGGGTGTACATAAAATGTTATATATATTTGAAACAACAGACCTACACTGGATTTCATTGAAGGTAGTCTGAGGTACACTGCAGGTACTCTTAGTTTCCAAAAAAACATTTGTCAAATACGCTCATCCTGATGAGAACGCTGTACACCCGCGGTCCTAACATGTAGGATGGCGGGTGTACATAAAATGTTATATATATTTTAAACAACAGAAGTACACTGGATTTCATTAAAGGTACTCTGAGGTACATTGCAGGTACACTCTTTCTGTAGAGGAGCAGGTCATTTCTGAGGTGTACACCCGTGGTCCTAACATTCATGCAGTTGGTTATTGATTCAAAGCCTAAATGTACTAACATCATAGATCTCACCAAAGACACTCCTCAACGCCATATAGTGTCAGACATGGTTCATTTAAGCAATTGCAGCAATAACAAACTAAAAAAATATATAAAAATCAATAATAATAGGAAAAATCAAAACTTAATTAAAAATTGTAGAAGTATTAACTAAAACATTAAGAATTGTAAACATAGAATGGAGTCTGTCAAAGAATTAAGTTTGTACACATTAGAGTTAGAAAATTCACAAAAACAGCATGAAGCTGAAACACAAATACTGAACACAAAGTTACAAAAATTACAAGATTCTCTTAATTCAGTGACAAGTACCTATGTATGACAAATCACAACTTATGATTAGGGAGTATTCACTGGCAATGGACAAACTCATTGAATCAACATCACACTATGCTGACCGTTTTGCCTCACTTGAAGACAAAACTAATTATAACTGCAACCGCTGCACTTTGCCAATTGTCATTGAATAGTCCTAAGGTATCGAATCTATGTATATCTATCTATGTAATCAGGAATCTATGTAATCACTTGTGTGATAGTTTCGATACTTTAGGTTGTGATGTTTTGAGTCAAACATATTTAGTGATGAAATAGGAAGAGATATGGGCTCTAAGTTAAGTTTTTACATAAAGGGACAATCATTTATAAACTATTGTACTCCTTCAGCATCCTATTGTGACATTATGAAACAAGTAAGTAATCATAATTTTGTGAAGGATGATAATTTAGTTATTTTGATAGGGGATAGGGGAAGTGTAACAAAACAGGAGCTTATAAAATATTGTGAATCATTAAGTAATTTAAATATAAATAAGATTGTTTTGTATACACTGCCCTATTGCAACAACTTGCCAGATGCGGAAAACAAAATTAGATATAATTTGAATTTAACACTACAGTCTATTTAAACGGACTTGCTCTATATGGTAAACATATAAATATGGCGTCGTGTCAACCGCAGACTAAAGAGTACTGATAGCTAGAGATGTGTAACTGATGTGAATGAATGAAATCTTTACTTAAAGTTCTTTTAGTACTGAACGGTTTATGGCAATTTTTTTTAGCTACATACATTATACAGTGTAGGTATATTATAATTACTTAATATTATATATCTAATTACGCAATAGGAATGTGGAGTCGTAAATAATGCTAAAAGTATTAAACAAATTTTTTATTTATAATTTTTACAAATATAGAAGGTAGGTAGGTATAAGCAGCTGTAAAAGAGAAAGAAAAAGAAAGAAAGAAAATACATTTATTCCTGGTTTAAGGGTACAGTAAGAATATAGACAATTACAAAAATAAAACAAAAATAAAGAATATAAACAAAAGTCATGATAAAGCCACATCTGTGCAGGAATCGGACCCCACTCAGCATAATGCTGCGGCACACCAAACAGTTATGCTCAGTCGCTTACAGCGCTGATTTTCAGTGAGGCCCATAAAAAAGATTACAACTTTGTTGATATTAAATTTTACAAATATTGTTATGAGTAGCGCTATACCACTGATTAAATTGAAAGTGTCCTTATACCCAGCAGGACCTTTCGACCAATTCGATTGAAAATCAAAGTTCCTAGTAGAGTAAAGTAAGTGGAACTTTGATTTACAATCGAATTGGACGAAAGATCCTGCTGGGTATACGGACACCTTCAATTTAATCAGTTGTATATCTGCTACTTAACATTATCTAGTACTTAAATAAATATTTTTTATTTTATTTATATTTTGACTAGGTGATACCCGAGGCTTCACCCGCGTTGTATGAGTAGCTCAAATGTTATTCTACACCCTAATCTCACCCTATATTTTTCAAATTCCAAATTTCATCAAAATTCATTCAGTAGTTTTTGCCTGATCTTTCAGGCAGGCTGATGGATGTTTGTTACTCTTGTAACAAACATCCATCTATCCATACATTCTCAAAAAATTTCGCATTTATAATATTAGTAGGACTTATTTAAACATCATCATTTTATTCGTATGCCAATCGTTCATTCACTTTTGTTACACATCCCTACGAATCTATGAAATTTCTAGAATCTACAAATGTCAAATAATGAAATTAATTTTTATCTGTGAAATTTTCCGTTGGAAAAAAATACATTTATTTAAAATATAAGAAAGATAGTGGTGAAATCAAAGTAATTTACGTGTTTTCTATTGCATAAACGTAAAATGCTACTTTCCAGAAATTTTCATCCATATCAAAGTGTGCGATTGATGTTAAAACTAGTGAATTTGCAATATGTGGTGTTTGTTTACTAAATAAATCAACTAAGGATGAATACGGTATACATACTATTGCATGTTATAATGATAAAATTAATATAATTGATATTAATTCTATTTTTAAAAACAATTATTATCTGACAAAAGGTAAGCATAGGCTTTCCAACTATTACAAAAGACAAGTAGCATCCTCGCTACATTATTGTATTGACATTTCAGCCAAGAACTTGGCTACTCAAACTGCTTTATTTGAGCAGTCTAATAACAGTATGAGTGAATCTAGTCAGGATAGTCTATATCCAAATAATTTAAATTAGATTATAAGACAAAAGAGGCCATCTCTTGCATTGACACATTTACCTTTAATAATTTTAATTCAGATCATAATAATTATATTAATTATCCCTCTGTCATTCAAAATAATATAAATTTACAAAATAAAGATATTAGTCAACAATTGATTGCTTTATCGAGGGAATCTAATCATAGAGTTTACAACAGTAACTGCCCCTTAAGAAATAAAACCAATACAAAATGTAATATTAACCCAGTGCATCAGAATATATATAATCTAACGGAGGGCAAAATACTAACACTGGAATTGTATATGAACATGGAAAATATTGATATCATATATGCCTAACTGAACACCATCTTAGGGCACAGCAGCTCATGTTCAATTTTAGTAACCACCAAGTTGGTAGCGCATTCTGCAGGGTAAATAGGACTAAAGGAGGCTCTCTGATACTTATAAATAAAAAGTTAAAGTATAAAGTAAGAAATGATGTTGTATCTATGTCTGTGGAATGTGTAACTGAAATAGCCTGTATAGAACTAGAGCAATTTATAGTAGCAAGTGTGTACAGACGGCCTGTAGAGAGGAATTTTGATGATTTTTTGCAGATTCTGGATGAAATGCTAACAAAATTAACTAAGTCAAAAAAGCAGCTATTGGTCTGCGGAGATTTTAATGTAAATATACTAAAGGTAATGTAAATAGACTTCTGAATCTGTATAAGTCACACAATTTGTCTCCCTTGTTTCTAGAGCCAACTAGAATAACAGAAACTTCTGCAACATGTATAGATAATATCTTTGTTACCGATAACATAATACCAATTAACAAATCCATGATCAGTAAGTTAGAATCTGACCACTGTGATAAATTGGTCAATTTTACTATTGAAAATACACCAACACCCCGAAGGAGGATATCGTATGTACCAGTAACATCTAATCGTATTGAAAAGTTGAGAGATAACTTAACCAACATCTTGCCATTTCTTCCTTCTGACAAGGACCCAAATGTACTATACGATAACTTCTTTAAGGTTTTAAATGACCAATTTCAATCTATATTTACATCTAGATCTTTGATGGTATCTAACAAACGAGAGTTTGCTGACTGGGCAACGGTTGGAATTAATCGAAGTAGAATAAAACTATATGAATTATATGCACAGAAGCAGAGTAATACTTCAGAAGAGTTTCATAGGTATGTTAGGAACTATTCAAAGATTTTTAAAAAAGTGTGCATTCAGGCAAAATCTTTTTATATTAGGTCGAAGATAACAGCAAGTCATAACAAAATCAAAGCAACTTAGAATGTTATCAATGCTGAAACAAGAAGACTCCGCTCCAAGGTTACTGAATTTAAATTGAGCATTGGTGGAAATATAATTACAAAGGAACCAGAGGTAGCACACCAATTTGAGACCTTCTTTACTAGTGCTCCAATTCTCTTGACAAAAACACTTGGTTCTTCTACCTCCCTATCAGAAAATTTGTTGAAAGCAAATGTAGCTAGATTTGATGAAGTATTTATATTTAGGCATGTTAGCGCACAAGATATTCGTAGAGTGCTTAAAGAAATCAATCCCAAGAAAACTAAAGACATTTGGGGGATTTCTGTACCTATTGTTAAATCTATAATTGAAGTTATTATACCTCAGCTTGTTGTTATATTTAACAGTTGTTTAGATTGTGGAGTGTATCCTGATTTAATGAAAATTAGTAAAGTGATTCCTTTGTTTAAATCAGGTAGTTCATTAGATCCCTCCAATTTTAGGCCAATATCTGTTCTACCAATATTAAGTAAAGTGTTTGAAAAACTTATTTTAAATCAACTACTCAAACACTTTCATGATAACAATCTGTTACATAACAAACAATTCGGTTTCACTAAAAGCCGATCGACAACTGATGCGGGTGTAGCCCTGATAGAAAACATATTTGAAGCCTGGGAGGAGTCGCATGATGCGTATGCGTATTTTGTGACTTATCCAAGGCGTTTGATTGCGTTTTACATAACACATTAATAATGAAACTTTACCACTACGGTGTAAGGGATGTGGCACTCAATTTAATTTCATCCTACCTTAGTGGCCGGGTGCATAGTGTAGATATAAATGGAATACGTTCCCCTGGATCAATTGTAGACATAGGGGTACCCCAGGGATCCATATTAGGGCCTTTTTTATTTTTGGTTTACATAAATGACTTACCATATATGGTAAGGGACAATCATGGTATAGTATTGTTTGCAGATGACACATCCTTAATATTTAAGGTTAAGAGATAGCAATCTAATATTGACGATGTGAACAATGCTCTTGATAGAATAGTCAATTGGTTTAGTACAAACAATTTGCTACTTAATAGATTAAAAACCAAGTTAGTTAGATTTACACTTCCCAATGTAAGGCAGGCTAAAACTATAGTTAAAGTAAACAATGAGGAAATTGAATTAGTAGATAAGACAGTATTTCTGGGCATAACTTTAGACGCTAAGCTTCAATGGGGCCCACATGTGGAAGCTCTGTCCAACAAACTTAGTTCTGCCGCCTACGCGGTTAAGAAAATTCGCGCATATACGGACGTTGAGACTGCCCGCCTAGTCTACTTCAGCTATTTTCACAGTATAATGTCTTATGGCATACTATTGTGGGGATGTGCTGCTGATATTGAGACCATCTTTATATTGCAGAAAAGAGCTGTCAGAGCTATTTACAAAATGGGACCCAGAGAATCACTTAGGGAGAAATTTAAAGAAATAGGTATTTTAACTGTCTATGCACAATTTATTTACGAAAATCTGCTTTATGTTCATAAAAATCGTGATAAATTTCATAAAAATAGCGATTTTCATAATCTTGATTTGAGAAATAAAGATGACTTAGCTGTGCCCAGCAGCAGACTCCGAAAAATAGGTAAGTCGTTCTGTAGCACGTGTGTACGCTTTTATAATAAACTACCAAAAGATGTTAGTAACATGTCCATTAATAAGTTCAAGAATTATATCAAGCCTAAATTGTGCAAAAAAGCTTACTATGATACATCTAGTTACCTTAATGATAAGAACCCATGGATATGATGATGCTCCTAGTCGTAAGATTACAATATAAGTTTTAGTTTCACAAGAAACAAAGATAAAGGGGTAATATACTACACTCTTAAAATAATGTACCTTTATGAATTAAGACTCGCGGAAAATTACTTTGGTCGATGTTAAATGGAGGCGTCTCTCTGCCATTTTTATCTTATTTCTTTTTTGTTGATATTATTGTCAGGATTCGTCATGCTCACTAAAATGTCATTGCTTGTGGTGGCGTGGGGGCCGGGTCAATCCCTTCCCTACAATATGGCGAGGGGGTTGATGGCTGACCTTTGCGTTATACTCGTGAACGGGTGCTACTTGGGGTGACTGGTCGACCTTGACATTAATCAATTTACATTTTTGGTTCACTTCTAATAATTTACCTAAAGGGGATGAGTATCTATTTTTACACATTGCGATCTTCCTGTTAGGTATTCTCTAAATAATTTTAATTGGATGCCTCTAACTCCAATACATTCGAGTTTAGTTAACAGGATAGGGACAGAGACGGTGTCAAAAGCCTTCGTTAAATCCAAAAATATACCTAGTGTTTTGCAACCTCTCGCTTGTAGACTTTCCGGATCTAAAACCAAACTGTGACGAAGATAAAATATTATTTTGCTCAAGGAAGTTAGTCAGTCGAGTATTTATGACCTTTTCTAACAGTTTGGATATAGCCGGCAAAATAGATATTGGCCTGTAATTGCTAACACAGTCTCTGTCCCCTGCCTTATAGATAGGATGAACGACGGACTTTTTTAGGGTATTTGGAAATACTCCTTCTGAAAAACACAGGTTAAAAATATGTGTTAAAGGTGGAACCAATAAATCTTTAAACATTTTTAAAATTTTGTTTGGAATATTGTCATAGCCAACAGCACATATTGGCTTTAGACTGGTGATTAAGCGTTCTATTTCTTTTTCATCAACATTTAAAAGTACAAAAGAATTTAGGCTAGTTTCGATAACTTCCGATGGAGGCAATAATTGATCGCTAAATTGATGATTTATGTTGCTGCGTAATAGAGTTCCTACATTGGTAAAATACTTGTTAACGTCGTCCAATGACATCTGAATGTTACGGCTATCTATTAACTCGTTGGCGGTAGATCGAGTCTTTGCTGTATAAGATATATTATCCGTTTAATGGCTGCCCAGAGTTTCTTATTATTCCTACCAGCTATCTCCAACTCATTTCTATCAAATTCTTTTTTAAGTTTTTTAAGAAGATTGTTACAATGACTACGGTATCTTTTGTATGTTAGGCTCAGGATCAAATTGTCAGGATTGTTATTTGATTTTTGGTGCAGTCTGTCTCTATTTCTGATGCAGCGAACTAACCCCGGAGTAATCCAGGGCCTTAATGTTCTAGACCGGCGTGAAATCTTGGTTATCGTCTGGTTTTGAGTTATTGCACATTGAACAGTGTGTATTAAATAGTGAGTACAAAAATTCGCATCGTCAGATTCAAAAATAGGCAACAAATCAATATTTTTAAGTGCTGTTTCTAAGCCAGGTTCATCTATTGCAATTTTGGTAGTACAATTTAAATTTCTTAATTCCTTTTTGCTCAAACTTAAGATTACAGTGAGATGGTCAGTGAGAGATGAGTTTAGAACTAAAGTTAATGCTGGGTTTCTTGATTTTAGAATAACATGGTCTAGACACGTTTTATTTAATCTAGTCTGTAATGTGTGTGCAGGTAATAAGCCGTGCGATACACATAAATCAAGATAATGCGAGGAATTAGAGTCAGTATTTCCTACTCCTATGTCTATATTCAGGTCACCAACGATTACCAAGTTTTTGAAATGAGACAGTTCGGATAAGACCTTATCAAGTGAAAGAATAAAATTGTCTAAATGCCTATAAGAAGGTGACCGGTAGATAGCTATTATTGCTGTTTAGGTGCCTATCTTGATTACTATACAATTACCATCAACAAAGTCCGGTTCGTCTTGAGTGATTTTTAGATCATCACTGGCGTATACCACTACACCATCATTCTGTAATCTATTTTTATGCGAGAAGTAGCTATTGTAACCATCCAAAATTGGTATAATGGGATTACACAGTAACCATGCCTCTGTAAGAACAATAATGTCACTTTTAAGGCCTATCTCATCAAGCAAGACCTGAAGACCGTCAAAGTTTTTGGAAATACTTCTAATATTTTGGTTTAGAATAATAAATTTATCAAAGCGGTTTTGGATTATGTTTCTAGTTTGTTCTACATTGCAACATGCAGACTCAGATATTCTTATTTCATCAATTTCTTCTAAATTGTCATTCATTATTGATCGAAAAAGGCCCATCGTGACTATTCTGAGAAAAGACAATGATAATTACAACTGTAATAAGGGAAGTAACTATCAACGTTATATACGGATATAACCGGATTATATTATTATAATGAATTGTGAGAGACTCACACCTTGCAGGATGTGTGTTTAAGTTTTTATTTGCAAACAGCTGTCTCATTTCTGCTATGAGCTCCTCTTTATCACAGGGCTTCTTTCGTTTAGAACGAGTATTCGGATTGGGATTATTGGGCACCTCCTGTAATATTTGCTGTTCCTTGGGGATCGAATCGCTTGTAGAATCCATCAGGAGCTTTATCGTCTATATGTTTTATTTATTAAACCAGATTGTAATAATAATAATAATTAATGGATGTTTAAAATGTCATAACGCCGGGGGCCCTTGAACGGTTGACCGAAATTTGGCGCCCCGCAGACTCACCTCTCAGCAGCTTCTAGCCTCTCTACGAGATGTTGTTCCATTGTCGCACTGTACGTGCGGCCGTTTTGTGGGGCCCACTCAACGAGATGGCGAGTCACTACCTGTCTTTTTATAATATAGAGACTGATTATCACGACAGGTATCCGGTAGTCTCCTTCCATAGTCCAATAACTTATCCACCGAACATACTCATCCATAGACTATTATTTAAATTTCCATCGCATCCGTAGAGATGCACTACAATAGTTTTTGCACTCGGCAGGGACCATCTCTGGATGTATCATATTGTGCGTTCAGAGATGGTATCTGCCCTGTGTATCCATTACCAGATTAAATATCTATTAAAGGGCCTCTTCGTCTTGGCTTCGGCCCGATGTATGCCTTCCAAAGAACCGGGTCTCCAATAGACCCGAGTATTATGGAAAAGAGAAACATAATAATAATTATTTGCTCCAACTAAATCCCAATTATTAGTTTTACTAAAGGAAACAGAAACCTTTAGTAATTCTATTAAAATGGAGTTTGGTGTGGATAAATGTGCTGTCATGCATGTAAAGCGAGGTAAGGTTGTGGAATCTGATGAGTTACAACTCTCAGATACCATAAAGCTTAGATGTCTCTCTCCATCCGACACATACAAATACCTTGGTATGTCACAGGCTTTATGTGTAGCGGAAACGGACATGAAACAACAGTTACGGGATCGCTTTTTTGCCCGCTTGAAAAAGGTTTTAAATAGCCTTTTGACAGGGGGTAATAAAGTTCGTGCCTATAACGGTTGGGTCATGCCGGTTCTGATGTACTCCTTTGGCATACTAAGGTGGACACAGACTGAGCTAGAAGCTTTGCATAGAAAAGTTCGAACTCTACTGACCGCACATCGAATGCATCATCCGCGTTCTTCGGTAATGAGATTGTACATTCCACGAAAGAGTGGGGGTCGTGGTTTTTTAAGTGCTAAGACCCTCCACAATCGTGAGGTGTAAAATCTCAGATAATATTTTCTCTCTGTGGACGCGGATATTCATAGAGATGTTGTGTCAGTGGATGTCGGGCTTACTCCGCTTTGTTTGGGCAAAGAGAATTGGCGCAAACCTATAATACAAACTATCGATAATCGTAAAGAAATATGGAAAAGCAAGGAGTTGCATGGGCGTTTTTACCGGACCTTGAATGGGCCTGATGTTGACACATTAGCATCTGTGTCCTGGCTGCGATTCGGTGATCTCTTTGGAGAAACTGAAGGTTTTGTATTTGCAATTATGGACGAAGTCGTAATGACTAAGAATTATCGGAAATATATCCTGAAGGACAATTGACATATGTCGGGCATGTCACTGTCCCGGAGAATCATATAGACATATTGTTTCTGGTTGTTCTCGTCTTGCGAATGGTGAATAATTGCATAGACACAACCAAGTAGCCAGAATTGTCCACCAACAACTTGCTCTTAAAAATCATCTTGTCGATGCAGAAGTACCGTATTATAAGTATGTACCCTATCGGTCAGAACGCCGTGCAATGATAATCAGTCCGTCGACTACCAAATTGGAAATCGGCAGGACCAGACGGATTGCACAATTTTTGGTTAAAATGGCTCCATAGTTCTCACGCTTGCTTAGCATCTCATTTCCAGTCATCTTTAGAAACAGGTACGCTACCAGATTTTATTACTACTGGTGAAACCCACTTGCTTTTTATGTCCGGTAGTTCCACGGATCCTAAAAATTATAGACCTATAACTTGCCTCCCAACGATATACAAACTTCTTACATCTATTTTGAGAAAAAAAATATCTTTACATCTTCTTCTTCTTTGCCTGCCCTTATCCCATTTACTTGGGGTCGGCGCAAATGGTTTTCTCCTTCCATACTTTCCTGTCAGCCGTCATATCATTATTCACTCCCTTTTCTTTCATATCCTCTCTAACACAAAAAAATATCTTTACATATACAACATAATTCGATCATGTACATTTCTCAGAATGGATGTAGGAATGAGGCACGTGGAACTAAAGAACAACTCCTTATTGATACTACTATTAGCGAACAGGTACGTCGTAACCGAAAAGACTTGTCTACATGTTGGATAGATTACAAGAAGGCGTATGATTCTATTCTGAGAGTGCTGGAGTTGTATAAGATTGATGCAACTCTATGCACTTTTTTTAAGGACATGTATGACGAAATGGAATACGATTCTTTTTTATTCAGGATGTAGACAGGGCTTAGGAAACAACGTGCCTATTCAAATTAAGCGAGGTATATTCCAGGGTGATAGTTTCAGTCCGTTGTGGTTTTGCTTAGCACTGAACTCTCTTAGCACTCTGCTAGAGTGTTCAGGGTTAGGCTATCGGTTAAAGAGACATGGTCAAGTTATATCCCACCTCCTGTACATGGATGACTTGAAATTATTTGCTCTGACTATTATTACTCGGCATGAACCTAAACAAAACGAAGATCATGTTTAACAAACATGTTATGCCGAGGCCGATCTATGTCGACGGATTGATGCTCGAAGTTGTTCAAGAATATGTTTACCTCGGACAGGTTGTCCAGCTTGGTAGAAATAACTTCGAGAAAGAAATCGATCGCAGGATCCAGTTGGGTTGGGCAGCATTCAGCAAGCTACGTCGGGTCTTCTCTTCGCCTTTACCGCAATGCCTGAAGACCAAAGTCTTCAACCAATGCGTCCTACCAGTAATGACATACGGTGCCGAGACGTGGACACTCACAGTAGGGCTAGTCCACAAACTTAAAGTCGCGCAGCGAGCAATGGAACGAGCTATGCTCGGCGTTTCCTTGAAGGATAAAATCCGGAACGAGGTTATCCGACAAAGAACCAAAGTAACCGACATAGCTCGTAGTATTAGCAAGCTAAAGTGGCAATGGGCTGGTCATATCTGTCGAAAGACCGAAGGCCGTTGGAGCAAACGTGTCCTAGAGTGGAGACCGCGACTCGGCAAACGTAGTGTAAGACGCCCCCCAGCTAGGTGGACCGACGACCTCATAAAGGTCTCTGGGTCGGACAGTATGCGGAAGGCGCAGGACCGAGTTCTGTGGCGTATATTGGGAGAGGCCTATGTCCAGCAGTGGACTGCAATAGGCTAGTTGATTGATTGAAAGTCCACACCTGACCTTCGCGGCTCTGAGTAAGCGAGTCCTTTCCAGAAAAAAGTGTACCCGCCACCGCATTCTACTAACTCTCCTTCATCGGGAAGATGTGTTTCGCTGAGGGCAGCCACATCTATATTATAACGACGAAGTTCTCGAGCTACAATGACAGTCTTTCACTCAGGACAAGCATTAACCTGACGATCAAGAAGTGTATGCATATTCCACGCGCCAAATGTTAAGATCGATGTTTTATTTCTATTTTCTTTGAGACGTCGACCGCGAATTTGAGATGCGGAGGCAGCCGCGGTTGCTACCTTCCTACTTTGTTGAAGTGAGCATTTTTTTGGGGCACCTTTTCTAGCCCCCTCCCCGGCTGAGCGAGGAAAGCAGTGCCTCCCTAAATAAGGCTGCTTTGTCACCCTAGGTGCTGCCGAATCCCCTCTGTCACCCCGATGCAGAGTAGAAGCGACCACGGTGTATACTACACCCCCAGAGCCGCCCACGTGCAGGAGTCAGACAAAGCCTAACGAGCATCACGCCAAACCTCTCTACCTCCTCCCATCCCGTGAGACTATGTTGAATCGGAGTCCTTTATACGGAAGCGATCAACTACGCAGGATATATTACCGTGCACAAGTGCATGCGCAATGACACAGGTGCACATACTCGTCCACGCCCTTCTGAACCCAGTGGAATGGAAACCATTACGACCGGCGAAAGATTCAGACAGATGTAACAGTATACCCGAGAGAAAGTACTGTTGGTCAGTACTTTTCCCATTCTTTTTGTCGCCTCTTACGACACCCACGAGACGATATGGGGTGGTGACATTCTAACTCTGCCGGCACCAAACGGCACAAAAAACCAGATTCATCAAATAAATAAATAGCAGTCACAAACTGTAGCAAAAATTATGTTAATAATATGATAACCAGTAATTTACGTCGTGTTCGTAGCACATAGACCACAGAAGATTGATCGTAGCAGTATTCGTAGTTAACTGTAGTCGCTGCGTAGCGCTGCGTAGGCCGGAGGCGTGGCTAGTGTGCAGATATGAGCGTAGAACGGCTCGCGAGAGCGAGAGGGCAATTATGAGGTACCTCTCGTTTACTCGCGGAGGTGAAGGGCGCCGCAGACACTCGCCCGGTTGCCGCATGCGCTTGCGTGACAATTCTATTATTATTTTATTGAATACAAATTGCGTTTGAAGTTACAATCTTATTTTAACACTCCGACGTATTAGATTACTATGATGCGTTTTAATATTATTGAAATCACCGTATACGCGACTGCTTTCGAACACGTCTAAAGACGAAGAGGATATAAATATTATTAGAGATATAAATATTGTTATGTTTCAAACTTTATATTTTTGATATTATATTTATAGAAATATAACAATATGTGTTATTTATAATTTCACTTTTTTTGGGAACATGTTTTACCATTTCCAATACAGACATTTTCACTTGCAAAAAACAACTACAAATTATTAAATTTACTACGTATCTTGTCATCACAGCTAACAGTTATTAACTGTAGATTCCAAAAATAATTATAAATTGTTTTGATAAAACCGTATAAAGGGGGCAGATTTTTTTATTTCCCGAAACTCATACATGGGTCGGTCGGTCCAACTGGGTTAAAAAAAACACATCAAAACCCTTTGCGCAGTTTTAAATATTTAAGCACACAAAAGAACATAGGGACACAGCGAGTTTATTGTATACTAATCAGTGAAAATTTTAAAAATAACAGTATTTTTCCACTATTTAGTGGATGTTATTATACATAAACCTTTCTCTTGAATCACTCTATATTAGTTTTAATACAGTGTGTAAAAAAAACCCTGTCCGATCAGTAACGGTGGCATTGTATACCAGACAAACATTCTAAAAATAATTTTTAAAATGAAATAGACTTAAAAAAAAAATTTTTTCATACATTTTTCCCTGCAAAATTTATCCTGAAATTGGGAAATGTTCTTGAGCCATGAACACTTAGGTCAAAGGCGGTTTCTTTGATTTCGAATAAAGGTAATAAATAATGCACCGACAAATTTAATCCGTGCCGACAAAGGACAGCGATTTCACTGTGCTACACCAATGCACCGCCCTAGTGACGCAGCTATGATAAACACGTTGAACCAAAAAAATATCGACTTTTTAAAATAACCTACTTACCTTACCTAAAATTTCTTTTCCTATTAAACTTTCCTGAATTTAGGAAAGGCTACATATCGTACAGTACGATATTTAGAATTGTGTACTATGCCCATAAATATTTTACTTGATACTGCGAATTTGTCCGTCAGTTACTATAAAAACAAACTAATAAAACTGTAAAATTAAAATAGCTAATTAATGTTAACCGATTTTATCATTGTATGCTTGTAATTTAATAATTATTGGTTGTCATGCACTCACTATCGATATTAATGAAAATGTTACTTCAACAAAGTTTCGGCCACATCCCTATTCCTTTAAAAACCTACTTCATAGTTCTTTGCCTAATATTTTGAATGAGACTATTTATTATTTATTTGTCGCAGTCTCGCGAAATAACTTAAACAGTTTAGACGTTCCGGGATTGTGATTTATTGTACACGTATTACGTTACGATTATGTCCGAGTCATATTCAAACGCTGAATATTTTAACATGTTGATGTGTTTAGGTAAAAGTGAGTGCAGCTGCACGTAGAGAGTATGAGGAAAGGTTCTCTATTCCTCAAGGTTTGCCTGTACCATCAGTGCGTGCCTTTCAGAGACTACACTACTGCGTGTAGGTACACCACCGGCAGTATCAGTGGGGTGGTAGGCCATCGCATAGACGCCGGGAGACCCCGCCGCGCCGCAACGATAACAGATCGCCATCTCTGACTCCGTTAGACTTTTATTTGAGGGACCACGTAAAACAAATAATCTAAACAATAATTGTGAAACGGAACTGGAAATGCGACATCGAATAGTGAGTGCTTTTGAGGCTATAAAGGCAAACCCTACCGTGTTACTCAGTGTTCGCGAAAACTTAAAAAAAAGGTGCCTTACGTGGTAAACAAAGGAATCCATCCATAGTACAAGCTCTGCTTAGTTTGGGACTAGATGGCGATGTGTGAAAGTGTGAGGAATATTTATTAATTTATTTTTACCAAAAAAATATTAATAATTTCATAGTGCTTTCTTATTGTATTTAGTATTCAAGTCTATCATACCACTGTTATGGCTATGTATGTGATATTATACTTATCATTTATTTACATTTACTTTTTTTGCCTTCAATTTATTTGGCATTTTGATATGCAAATGCGGTATAGACTGCATTATTCATGCCTTTTTTATCTAGTTTTTTCCTATAAAATAGAACTTTTTTAGAAATAAGCATGATTCAACAAAGCTGAACTAGCCATGAAATTCTTATTCCTTGTGAGTTACAAATAATTATTTTATATTCTATTTTATTTCTTTTATGTTAACTTTAAATAATATTTCCTTTATGTTTTATTTTATTTTTTTATGTAATATGCTGTGTGTTGCGGGGACTTTACATTCATCAATAAGGAATATCCCTCAGTACAATAATTTGTGAATTATAATAATAATCCACAATCGTGAGGTGTACAATCTCAGAGAATATTTTTTCAGGGTCCATATTGGCTTACATTAAATTCGAAGTCATATTTTTGTTATAGTCGTTTTTACCGGCCCTTAATGGGCCTGATGTTGACACATTATCATCTGTGTCCTGGCTGCGATTCGGTGATCTCTTTAGAGTAACCGAAGGTTTTGTATTTATTTGCAATTATGGACCAAGTCGTAATGACTAAGAATTTTCGGAAATATTATCTTGAAGGATCGTACAGTTGACATAATGCCGGGCATGTCACTGTCCCGAAGAATCACTCAGGGATATTGTTTCTGGTTGTTCTCGTCTTGCGAATGGTGAATACTTGCATAGACACAACCAAGTACCCAGAATTATCCACCAACAACTTGCTGTTAAATATCATCTTGTCGATGCAGACGTACCGTATTATAAGTATGTACCCGACCCTGTTCTCGAAAGAGACTGAGATGGGGTGGTAACATCTTGTATTCTTACTCCGTAACCACACGGAGATCGTTACATTATATTGAGACCGATCTATCATCACTGATCGGACTATTGTTGCCAATAAGCCAAATATTGTGGTGAAAGACCGGTCAGACCACCGTGCAATGATAATCGATATCACCATTCCTCATGACGAGAAGCTTATTAGAACTGAAAAAGACAAACAAACAAAATATTTGGACTTGGATCACGAGGTTGTCGACATGTGGTGTGTTGGTTCGGCGATCATTGTTCCGATAGTACTTTCGGTGAATGGACTTATTCCAAAGAGTCTCTATCAACATCTACGGAGACTCTTGCTTGGCAGTTGGATCATAGGTCTGATGCAGAAGGCAGTACACGGCACGTATTGTAAGGAGGTTCCTATCTGTAGAGCCCTAACCACCAGTAGCTTGGTCCTTGTACCCGATGCTGGTGGGTCTTCCTTTTTTACATTTTTTAATGTGTTTATTTTTTATATTTAAAAATGTAATTAATGTAAATAAAGAAAATAATAAAAATAATCCTCACACATTCTCTCATCGCCACCTAGTCCTAAACTAAGCAAAGCTTGTACTACTTGAATAACACAATGAATACGAACCAGACATTTTATGATATGTCTTATTTTTCTTTTTAGTTATTTGCTGTTGTGCTTATAAGCGCTATGATGGTTGGGGCCACTGTTCCACCAGTTACCGTGAAGACACCTAAAGTTACTATGCCTACCGTGAAGACACCTAAAGTTACTATGCCTACCGTGAAGACACCTAAAGTTACTGTGCCTTCCGTGAAGACACCTAAAGTTACTAAGCCTACCGTAAAGACACCAAAAGTTACAGTGCCTGATATCGGAAAATAATTCTAGGAATAATGTACCAAACGTTTATGACGGCTACTTGATATTTTCGATATGTAATAAATAATACAAGCATACATCACTAAAATTTTGTTTTATCATTATTACCCATTATTTTACAATTGCAGAGGAAATTACTCTGCAATTGTATTAAAATTAATAAAAAAAAAATAATCCTTACACATTCACACAACGCCATCTAGTCCCAAACTAAGCAGAGCTTATTAGCTTATTTATTGTTTTAGTTTTGGTAAAAATGAAACCGACCTTTACCAAAAAATGTCTGCAGGTATTACAATATTTTTATTACCAAAGTGACCTATTTTTCCCAGTTTTTTTCAAGTCATTTTAAATAGGAAAATTTAAATATTAAAAAGAAATAATTATGCGTATTTAAGCCAGTAAAGTCAAATAATATTATACAAGTAAAAATTTTAAATTTTTTTTTTTTATTCATCATCATAATGAAATATTATTGAAGAATAAATCGAAAATATTCAATGTGCCGGACACATTTACGTCAATTCCCAAAAATCTAAAATTTTGACTTGGGTCACTTTCGTTCCCAGCGTGCGAAATGTCATAATCCTTCAGAGAGGAAATTTAGCTATTACTGCTTATTGATGTTTTTGAACTCGATCATGGGTTAAGTTTTCGTAGAGGAAATATTATTATCTTCTAGTTTTTCTTCAGTTTAAGACATCTGAAACAGTGTTTTATACCAATGCAAAAATTATTTTTTTAACAAACATTTATGTTCGTGTTATAATTATAAACAAAACATATTTATCATCGTTCATCATCATTGCCCTGCCCTCATCCTAATTTTTTTATTTTTTTTGGGGTCGGCGCAGCATGTCTTCTTCTTCCACATGCTGCTAAAAGTTTTGACTATATTTTTCAGCCGGCGGCCGCTTGCCTGACGCCAACCCTCTTTGAGAATGCTGTTGTTGGTGGTTTACTACCCACGGAGATATAGACTAGAGCGGTCCTATTCTAGATGGGAACCGAACGGCATACATACAAAACATTTACATGTCGCAGGGAAATGAAGATGTGTATGGTATCCTCATTTCCCTGTGAATTATGTTTTGTCTGACCCGTAAGTGCAAGCGAGATAGATAATAGAGAAATGATATTTGGCTATAAGACTCAGATGATATTGCGATATACAGGGTGTCCCAAAACCCGACGTTAATTCGAAGCCGGGTGATAAGGCAAGTCATGCTGGTTATCAGAAAAATATTTAAAAAAATCTAAGTCGCATGGTTGTAAAGTTATAGGCATTTGAAAAAAAACGCAAAAATTCCCACTTTGTGACACTCTTTTCCCTCCTGTTGTCACAAATCTTAACTTTTTCCAACTATTTTTTTTGCTGTGTTACCGTGAATAGTGCTTCTTTAAATTCTAATAAATAATTTAAAACCACCTGGTCTAGTTTTTACATCAATAGGACTTATTTCTTAGAATAAAATTGATTAGGAAAAAAATGTACAGTTTGAACTGACTGTAGTGAAAAAAAAATGTACTACGCGAGTTTGGCAAGTTTCGCCAAAAGTTGGCGCATTTAGTAAGGATTTGAAAATAGTATCATACTTGGTAAATTGTTGCCGCTATCATGGACAAAAAAATTCTTTTTTGTAAAATTTAGGAGCCGATTCCAATGCTGAATAAGTTAAAATGCTAAGTAGTTGAACCGGAAAAAGTCATCATATTAAGTGAAAAGTAGTAGAAACAGTAGTATTAGTTAAAAATGCCAAAAATACAGCCCATCGTATTTTAAAAACACACGAATTTCTTCCGTACTACGTTAGTACAGCGAGTACAAACGTTAGTATCCGGGGACTTCCAACATCGAGTAAATTTTCCAAGACAATATTGAAGAGGTACGGAGATGACTGATTCTAATACGGTCGAACGTGTACAGAAGCGTTTCGTTTATCATCTTGCGTACCAAAGTCATAAGGCAAAACAGCTCTCTTCTTATAATGACCGTCTAAACTTTTATGAAATGAAAAAGCTTAAGAAGAGAAGAGAATTTCTGGATCAATTATTGTTGTATAAAATAGCTAATAACGTGTTTGACTGTCCACAGTTGGTAACAAAATTGCGTTTCAACTATTCTTATAAATTACCACGTAAAACTAGATTTCGTCTTTTTACTCCTCCACGCATGCATAGCAACCTGGGCCTTAATTCTCCATTAATTAGAATACAAAAAGCATATAATACTATCTCGATCGCAAACAACTGCGATTTGTTCGCGCACAATCTTGTTATATACAAAACAATATTAAAGACAGTTCTCTAATGTGTGTATTAATATTCAAATTCAAGTTTTAATATAATAATATAGTATATTAATATAACAAATGTCTCCATCTATAAGCATACTTTAAATAAATGTACCTGTAATGTTAATCCTCAATATCTGTAGTAAGTATATAGGTATACCTAACCAATGTAATGTAATATTAAAAATGTTTAAATATTGTATAAAGTAATGCATGCCGTGGCAGCTTGTAAATGAAACAGCACTATTGCCAGAGCCACTAAAATCTGTTTTGATGCTTTCCTAAGTGTATGTTTTGTAAGTTGTCCTCAAAAATAAATAAATAAATAAATAAATAAATGACTCTTTTTTTTAAAAAAAAAGTTTTGGCCTGATGATTTAACATTAAAAAAGACAGCAACATGAACATGCATAATTTGCATGAATGTAATGAGTGTAACTCGTGGCTTTTTAAAATTGCGATAGGCTGTACTTTTGGCACTTTCAACTAATACCATAGTTTCTACTACTTTTCACTTGATATGGTGACTCTTTCTGGCTCAACTACTTAGCAGTTTAACTTATTCAGCATTGGAATCGACTCCTAAATTTTACAAAAAAGAGTTTTTTTGTCCATGATAGCGGCAACAATTTACCAAGTATGATACCATTTTCAAATCCTTACTAAATGCGCCAACTTTTGGCGGAACTTGCCAAACTCGCGTAGTACATTTTTTTTCACTACAGTCAGTTCAAACTGTACATTTTTTTCCTAATCAATTTTATTCTAAGAAATAAGTCCTATCGATGTGAAAACTAGATCAGGTGGTTTTAAATTATTTATTAGAATTTAAAGAGGCACTATTCAGGGTAACACAGCAAAAAAAAAGTTGGAAAAAGTTAAGATTTGTGACAACAGGAGGGAAAAGAGTGTCACAAAGTGGGAATTTTTACGTTTTTTTTCAAATGCCTATAACTTTACAACCATGCGAGATAGATTTTTTTAAATATTTTTCTGATAACCAGGATGACTTGCCTTATCACCCGGTTTCGAATTAACGTCGAGTTTTGGGACACCCTGTATATTGTAAAACTAACAAGTATTTTAATTATCATGTCTCTACCGCATTTATCACGGGTGCTCTGTGGAGTTGTTCTGGAAATTGCCCGCAGCTGAATTTCTCCACAGAACCACTCGCAATCGACTGTGCTACCATCGTCATGACCTCGATGGTTAGCGGTTATCCACTGTGCGATTTTCGCGAAGCTTCCTACCGCGAACAAATGTTTTATATAACAAGCTTGCTGCGGCGTTATTTCCTGATCCTTACGATTTGGGGAGCTTCAAGAAACGAGCGTACTCCCTTTTTAAAAGTCGTCAACGCATCTGTGATTCCTCTGGTGTTGCGGGTGTACATGGGTGGAGGTGATTACTTACCATTAGGTGACCTGCTGGCTCGTTTGCCTCCCGTTCACAGCTCCCGTTACATAAAAAAAATGATTATATTAACGGGATATTAACGCGCATTTTACTAAACTTTTTTTTCTTTATTTATAAAGGTAAATAAAATGCGCGTTAATATCACGTTAATATAATATTGATAATAAAAAAAAAATGTCTGACACAAAATCAATAGTAATTTTCCATCATACAAAAATAAATTTATTTTAAGTACATACTCTAGTTTCTTAACAGTTTAGTAATTCTAAGTAATTTTCCACAAGCATTAAATTCAATTAGTAAGGAGATAACAGCCATGTGAGGTTCAAAATAAAAGCAAGATATTTATATTGACTATAATATCACCAATTCTTTACTATTTTTAGCTAAAAATATCATTTCACGTGTTCGTTACAATGTATAACTAGACTATTGCAGTCCACTGCTGGACATAGGCATCTCCCAACACGCGCCACGGAACTCGGTCCTGCGCCTTCCGCTTCCAGTCCGACCCAGAGATCTTTATGAGGTCGTCGTCGGTCCACCTAGCTGGGAGGCGTCCTACACTACGTTTGCCGTTTTTAAATTTCTATTAACCTTTTTACTAATTAAATTATTGTTTAATATTCTATTTGTTTAACATAATAAGTTTAATTAAGCCACCAACAGATGGCGTTATTTGATATATAGTTAAGATATTTTTATGTTCATCTTATAGCATAAGTATGTTTTGTAGTTATACATAAAGATTTAGGATCACGATCGCTCAACGTAGAGCTTACACGGCTCGCGAAGCCACAACAAAACGTCCGCGGTTCCGTCCTCGCCGTCGAGGCCGGAATACGCGCTGCGTTCGCTCCTAGAGGGCGTGCCTTCCGCACGTCCTGTTAGTCAGTGACGGTCCAGGCCGAGGTTCGTACCCCAAAGGGGGTGCCCCTGTGGCACGTCACTTAAATGTCTTTGGTTGAGGGCCATCCGCCCCACCACAGCCCGCGTAAAGTAGTAATGGTCGTCTGAGACCGACTACTCGTCCTCAAAAAAAAAAAAAAAAAAAAACAAAGATTTTTCACTCGCCATTGGAGTTTTATTACATAATATTCCATCGAGTACTTTTTGGGATTTGTTCATGGTCCTTCGAGCCGGATAAAAAAATGTTATTTTATTTATTCAAAAATTATTTATTATATATTTATTCTTTTGTTTGCTTGTCAGGAATTGTACTTTGCCGTGAGAAAAGTGGCTTAATAACTTGTAAATACTTCAGTCCTTTATTACTTTTTATTGGTTTATTTGGTTCGAAGTCTCTACGATGTGCATTTGTGTCAAGCAACATCGATTTATAATTTTGCATGTCACTCTCTGTAACTATGCTTAAATCTACATTTTTTTTAATAACAATTGTTTTAAACCAGGTGTATTACGATATTTACAATCAGCTACTATAATAAATTCATCACCAACTATAATATTAGCAGACCCTAACATAAGTTTCCCTTGATCTACTCGAACGCCAAACGGGACGTCTCGCAGAGCTTCTGAAGATAACGACCAGGATGAAGTGTCGTGCTCTTTACTATTAACATCATCGACTAGTGATTGAAAAGAACTTTCACTGTCATTGTCAGAATCAACACTGTCATCTTTAATTTCTGAATTTTCATTCTGTATTGTCCGTTTATCGGGGAGTGTCATAGGCTATATAGTATCACGCTATGACTAATAGGAGTGGAGCAGTAATGAAATATGTTTAAAAAAGGGATGCGTTTTTTTCGCCGTCCAACGAAGTGGGCACGGGTCAGCTAGTTATCTATAAAGGTTAAGATACACTTTAGCATTCACTTATAAAAGAACTTCAAGCATTTACCGTTTTTATAATTTGTCGTACTAAACAACGAACCAAGCCAGTCATAGAACCAAATATAGCTAAGAACATCATGAGAATTCTATCTAACGCTCTATTCGATCCTTGTCAAAGACATTCTCTTTATGAAGATGTCGATGTTCTTCTTCACGGTCGCGGTTGCTGCATATTGGTTTGGTTTGGAAAAAAAAAGAAGTTTTCAAATCTAATTTTACCTTACTTACGAGTGTATATTATTATAAAAACAGCATCTGTTTTTAATTGCTTCACCTACCTAATGATCCCGATAGTTCGTTAATTAATAGTATAATTGTGTAGCGTACACAGGTTTTTTTATCAGCCGTACACAATTTAGTAAAATGAAAGGTCTAATTTTACTGAATTAAATTACTTACTAAATTGAAGTTTTGTATAAAAGCAAGACAAAAACGAATTAAATCGCACAGACATCAACAATGAAGTTCATAATACTGGTAAGTAAAAAATCTCTTTAAGTAGACCCTTAAAGATTAATTTCAATTTAAAATCAACAAAACGAGCAGTATTTTTATTAATCCAAAAAAAAGCGAAGGCACGAGCCTTTTTAATGAAGCTTAAAATATGTTTATGTAATTTTGAGTTTTTTAAAGTTCTTGTAAAAAGGGTGTTCTAAAACAAAGAAAATATTTATTTTCTTAAAACTTGTTTTAATATTTACTTTGATAAAGTTAAATACTTATTAGTGATATAATATAATTTTTAGGTTAGGACGGCGTGAAACCGATGGATCAGGGAGGCCCAGGACCGCACAAGGTGGCAATGTTTGGAGGAGGCCTATGCAGTGGTCTATTGGCTAATATGATGATGATGATGATGATAATTTTATGTATAAATTATACGCTTTTTATAGTTTAATCATCATCATCAAAACAGCCCATCAATGTCCCACTGCAGGGACGGGCCTCCTCCCGTGACGGAGGGATAATTGGCCTACTAATACCACGCTGGCCAGACGGATTGGTATAGGGTTTAATTTCAAGTTTTCCTTTTTTTATTTCGTAAAGATAATATTCACGGATAGTCTCTTAGTCGGTTTTTACGACACCCATGGGATGAGATGGGGTGGTGACATATTGTATTCTTACTCCGTCATCACACGGTGAGGTTTAATCATATTAGGAGTAAACTATTATTCACTGCGTGTAAAATGATATTATTATTGTTCCATTTTCGTTCCTATTATTATCTTATCTATTACATGGGTGTTTCTTCGAAATTCGATTCTTTGTCTGATTCATAATATGGGCAAATTTTTTTTTCACATTTTGGCTTATAAAAGATGTTTTTGTCAAAGATGATAACCTAATATACAATGTCTGAAAAAGGCACACTTTTTAATGAAATGGTTTTCGAGATAATTAACTTAAAAAATTTTGAGGTCATATAAATCAGAATTAGGAACAAAAATGAAATTCTAGTTATAAAAATCAGTCATTTATTTATTAAAATCACAGTTGATAATCACAATGATTATCACCACACCTAAATCTAGTTATTAGAAGCATTGACAACTTGACAATATCAATCATTATCCGTGCCGCCATATTAACAATATGTGTGAAATTCTGATTAATATAGTATTTTTACCGTATGAATCAGGTACATATAAATCAAAATTTTGCCTTTTAACATCGGTTAATCACTACACGTATACAATTAGGGATTGCTATTTATACATAGGCTTTTAGTCCCCAATTGAATTATATTTCCAACAGATTCAAGATTGAAAACCATTTAAGTTAATTATAACAGCCAACATAGTAATCAGAAACACAGGTGAACCAAAGTAATATGAATCAGATATTTACATTTATAACTCCGCAACAACACGAACCAGCCGCATGTAACGTCGTGACCACGTCAGCAGAGTCCCTGGCTACCACCAGCACTAGAAGGGATCTTCTGATGTTTCGTACTTAGCTAGGTACGTTCGAGTAAAGCGCGCGAATATGAATCAGACTTTTGTGCCGGACACTCACAATTTATTTTTTTATTAAAAAACTATCGCAAATATTAGTACCATTTTTTTTTGTGTAAAGAAACAACTAATATTCTATCGTAATATTTATAACGCACATCGATTCGTTAATAAGAAAAAATGTTACTGTTACTAACGTTCAAGAAACTGGGGTACGGACACACCATATTAATCAGAAGAACGCTTTTTAATAATTTTTTTTAAATATATATAAAACTATTATTAAAAAACAATAACGTGTGCAAGACAGGTAACTGTCTAAACTATGTTTAAAAAATAATTGCAGTTTGGTTGGTCTGTTAGTTACAAAGAAAAACCTCCAGACATCGAAAATGTTGGGCTCGAAGAATCACCCACATGCCATTTTTAAGATCATTTAAATTTTTATTTAAATATCATAATTATAATATTATAAATATTTTTTTACAGATAACAACCCTCATTTTCATACATGCGAAAATAGCTGAAGCTCAGTTTGATATTCTACCAACTATACCAACACAAGGAACGGACCCTGTAACCGTTCCCCCAGTGGTCCCTCCTGTAACCGCTCCCCCAGTGGTCCCTCCTGTAACCGCTCCCCCAGTGGTCCCGCCTGTAACCGCTCCCCCAGTGGTCCCGCCTGTAACCGCTCCCCCAGTGGTCCCGCCTGTAACCGCTCCCCCAGTGGTCCCGCCTGTAACCGCTCCCCCAGTGGTCCCGCCTGTAACCGCTCCCCCAGTGGTCCCGCCTGTAACCGCTCCCCCAGTGGTCCCGCCTGTAACCGCTCCCCCAGTGGTCCCGCCTGTAACCGCTCCCCCAGTGGTCCCGGCAGTCGTTACTTTAACAGTTCTTTAGTAGCATTACATTTTGTTACAGAGCTAAAGATAATGTACAAATAAATATATGACAGTTTGAGACATTATTAACTTTACTATTTTGTGTTTCTTTTTGTCGTCGTCATAACAGCATAATAATTTCCTTCAGTAAGTGAGGAAAACGCGGCTTTGCAAAGTTACGTTTCTCCAAGTTAATTCGTATGGGGTTGGTCTACCTGTGCAAATGCACGTATTTATTCGGGTCTCTACATTATTGAAGTAGTCTTTTACTTTAAGTACAGAAGTAATCATCTTAAAACGATGACAGACGAAGAGTGGGCAATGCGGTGTATCCAGGACCTTATTAAAGTTGATTTAAATAGATTTCCATCCTATTTTTATTTTTATAGGATGGAAATCTATTTAAATCAACTTAAACAACAACTTACTACTCAACTCGCTACTGTACTTGTCGATGTGTAAATCGGGCTTTAGTGGCACGGCAGTCGCGGTAAGCGGCTGACGAGCACGAGGTCGCGGGTTCGATTTCCACGCAGTACAGTTCTTTGTATCCGTTAAATGAATGTTCGTAAGAGTCTCCGCGATACAGAGCATGATCCCTAGCGCGGGAGATGTATTTTTTTTAAAAATAAAATAGAGAAAGACTTATATAATAAAAAGTTATGAAATCTCTCTCTCCCTAAGCGGTCCATCATTGCTGAGGATCGTGGTTACGAGAGTCATTCAACCGAGCGAGACGTCCACATCGTTTGCGGTCCAACGTGTATCTCACCACCTGGTAGAAATTAGAGGAAGAGGTGGCCTCTCTAACTTGGTCAGACCATCGTGCTGGTGATCGGCCTAAAGAATGTCAAAACAAATTTACTAAAATAGAGTATAAAATATTTTTTAGTCCTATTAATTTAATGTAAGATATTTCCAAAACAAGAATGCTATTATATTATAATTAGATGACCTCTGTGGCGTAGTGGTTATATAACATGACTGCTACGCAGAGTTCTCGGGTTCGATTCCCGCTCAATGAAAATCTTTGTGTGCATGAACATGATCGTTTGCATTGGTCTGGGTGGTTTCTATGTATAATATGTATATATTTACAAAAAAAAAAGTATTTAAGTATGTTTATCCGTTGTCTAGTACCCATAGTACAAGCTTTGCTTAGTTTGGGACTAGATGGTGTTGTGTGAATGTTTGAGGAATATATTAATGAGACTTTACTAGGTGATAGGTATTTTTAGAAAGTAACTATCTAGTTTGATACCATCTCTTTGCTCGCTATGTTTAAATGTAGGTACATTAAATGTAGATTAGCAGTTGTATTACATTGCTGAAGTGTACTAGCGAGACGGCTCAATCAACAAAATGTTGTAATCTAATTGTGAGTTTCTCACTCTACACGCCACCCTAACTCAACTTACTTATAATCAAACCTTAGTCACAGTATTGTTGATATTGCGTAAGAATATCAACCAGCATTTAATAAAGGTATGACTACAGAAATATGAATAAAGTATATGACTAACAGTTGACGAGAGAGATAAAAATCTTATGATTTTAATTTTAGAAATTAAAATAATATTTAAAGATGTAGATACATCTGAGCATTCACTTGTAATAAGCGTTCTTGCGAATGAAACATTACAGACAAATAAAAGAACATTTTAACAAGCATTCTTGCGAGTATCTAGAAGGAAAGACAGATTGTTTCGTTCGAAAAAGATTAGTTTGCCACTATTTTGTATTCTATATTATTGTATGTATGTATATTATTGTATGTATTATTGTATTCTATATTATATTTTGTATTTCTTTTTTTTAACATACTTAATAACCAATGTTTATTAAATTATTATAATTTGTTTAAATTTTAATTATCAATGTTTTTTATAATCAATTTTTATAAATGCAGAACACGCAAGCTGACATTTTCATTGAGAATACTTTTGACGATCATCGAGTAGAACATTCGGTAGAATTGTCGTGGTGTTCGTAGCAATAATTGGCTCTATGCTTGGCTCGGCTCATTGTTCAGTTCGGCAAATAAAAAAAAGCCGAATGCACGTTGTTTACAAATAAATGCTCTAGTCTATCTTTACCATGAAAAACATGTTCTAGTTTAACATTATTCATTTTACCTCAAGATAATGTAAAAAAGTCGACTCAAAAAGAAAACCACATAATTTAATTATCAAAAAAAAATTAAAATAGTAGGCATAATTATTATCTCGAAATTATGTCCCTCACAAAGAACAATGCTCAAAAATGTATGGACACCGTCCCCACTTTGTAGCACTTTAAGATATATGTTAATCGAAAGGTATTAGTCATCTCTCCATTTTATTGTATGACAGCAAAGCTCAAATGTGTATCCGAAAAAAGTTATATCGTCTTAAAGAAACCGAAATCAGTCACAATGATAATTATATTATTGTTCACGATGTTCCTTTTATTTTAATTAATACTGTGGAATTAACTTATTCCGAGTTTTGAAATGACTTCCGCTTTTTGTAACGAGGCCATGGACGGTTTTTAGAAGTTTTCAAATAAAAATATCTTCATAATCGCAACTTTTTATAACATTAATCAGTATTTTCAGTGTCTATTACAATATTGTCCCAGGCACTGGCTGGCTCATTGGAATTGTCTAAATCCCTTCCAATACCAAAGTACCACACGATACTGACAACATGCGCGCAAGCACCAGCTGTTCTTATAGCAGTTAAGCATGAACAATAATATGCCTGAATGGCGTTTATATCCTGTGCGTTATTTCAATCCAAATAAATACCTGTAATAGGTCGCATTTGACCTATGTTTGGATAAAATTCGACCCCTCAAAGTGCAATCTGCCGTGTTTATACCGTATTGGTTCATAATTAGGCTTGGAGTTGCACAAACTGCTATGTTTCAGCACGCCGCCACGTAAATGTTCGCTAACATAGGAAGCTGCTAGTTTTAAGTGTCATATGTCCCCAAACTAAACAAAATAATATCCTCGTTTGACAATTCAGGGAACGGTATATTTATGGACTCATCAGTCAATGTTCTGAACGTACCCCGCTGCCTGTAACGTAGTTACCCAAGTCATTGTTGATGTGAATTCTACAATGAATTCGTTCAACGAAGTCTGTGGCACAGACACTGTCATGAAAAGGCTCCCTGAATGTATTGAGAAGCGCTTCAGCAATTCGGAAGTCTGTGAAGAGATGAAGAAGTGTATTATTGAATACTACATTCCTGAACATTTTAAAATCACCTTTAAATGTCAAGTTTATGGCCTCAATGACCCAACGGACAAATTGTTACTAAGTAGACGGGATTTATTTGGTTATTCTTTCTTAAATCTGCGTCCAACACCCTCAGCGAGTGGTTCTAGAAATGGAGGATAACAGTCAACCCCGAAAAGAGCTAAGCGTTGATGTTTCACAAGAAAAGGAGCCACAAAACTCTCTCGGCAGAGACACCGCTCTCACCTCTGGGATGGCTCTGCACAGTACCTTCTAGATGCTTTTGATCGGTTACAGCGGCGAGCTGTGCGTATCATTGGGTGCCCAGAAGTATCCAAATCCCTTGAGCATTTACATCTGCGTAGGGACATTGCCGGATTGGCGGCCTTCTATCGCCTGTGTACCAAGGCGAGTGTTTTGATGAACTTATCCAACTGATTCCACCCTCTCCTTTCTTATCCAGAACAACACGTGACGGACTTAAGTGCCACCGCTACACTGTAGAAACCATACAAGTCCGAACAAAGCGGTTCAGCACTTCGTACATGTGCAAAATCACCAAACAGTGGAAATCTTTGCCAGCCCACGTGTTTCCTTCAAACTACGATCCTGGTTGCTTCAAGCGTGGCGTGAAAAAGCATCTTCTGAAGCCGCCATTGTTGAAACATTCATGCCTCTACAAATATTGTAGCTGGCATGGTGCTCGCCATTCTTGGACTCTAATGGATGCTTAAGATCAGGCACCATAGAGTCATTCTGGTAGACCAATTTGAAAAAAAAAACAAAAGTCAAGATGTTCAGCTCCCAGATCCCTTGGGCGAGGGAAACCAAATACCTTGGAGTAATACTCGACGATAAGCTCTCGTTCCGTCCCCACCTAAACATGGTTCGCAAGCGGGGCTCGTTTGTGATGGGACGGCTGCACTTACTCCTTAGGAAGGAGTCTTAGAAGATGTCAATCCGCAATAAAGTTAGGATATATTAGGCCAATCATGACGTACGCGTGCGTAGTTTTCGCCCACCTTGGGCCACACAGCAGAATCCATAGGTTACAAACAATTCAGAATAGGTTCATGCGCAAAGCGTAGGGGGCACCGTGGTTCACGCGTAACGACGATCGCCACATCGACTTCGAGTTGCCGACCAGTCAGCAACACATGAAACTCTGTTCCCGTCGCTACTTTGAAACGGCTGCCACTCACCCCAACCAACTAGTGGTTAAGGCATCCGGGTACATCCCCTCTAGAATATCCAAAATTAGAAGACCTAGACATGCTCTCGAAGAACCGGGTGATAGGATCGCGATCGCTCAACGTAGAGCTCATACGGCTCGCGAAGCCACAACAACACGTCCGCGGTTCCGTCCTTGCCGACGAGGCAGGAATACGCGCCGCTTTTGCTCCTAGAGGGCGTGCCTTCCACAGATCCTGTTAGTCTGTGACGTTCCAGGCCGAGGTTTGTGCCCTCAGGTATATTCTACACACTGTTAACTACACACTGTTAACTATGTATTTTATTGGCTATCATTTCGAAAAAGTACAATAAACAGCAACATAATTGTGACTCATTTCGGTTTCTTTAAGGCGATATAACTTTTTTCGGATACACATTTGAGATTTGCTGTCATACAATAAAATGATTAAAATACTAAGGCCTTTCGATTAACATAGGTTTTAAAGTGCTACAAGCTGGGGACGTTTTGAGCATTGTTCTTTAATTTAATTTAAAACTATTTTTTGTAACCAATTTATAGATTAATCCTAATTTACCTATTTATTCATGCAACGATAATGGAAAATTTCATGTTTTGTACACAGGTATTTTGTCACTTAAAGGTCTCATCAACTCATCACGAAATGTTATATAAAGAAAAATTCAAGTAAAACATTATTTATGTAATACACGCACTCACCATGAAGTTCATAATTGCAGCCAGTATTTTTTTATATGTACCTACCTATTTTAGTATATTACTGGTATTAAGTAGTTTGATTTACTCATTTGATAACAGCCTACCAACCTCAAACAAACAACTACAGGTCCAAGGTGACAGTGATCCTTAAAAGTGATGGAAACGAATTTTAAAATGGATGAAAAAAAAATAATTTCTTGTTTACTAATACCAAATATCTAAGTTCGAAAGATAAATGGATCGTTTTTTTCCATACCAATTTTTGTTCGATCAATTTCATTTTTTTATCGAAAATGCTAATATTTTAATAACATTCAGGTTTACCTATTTGTTGGTTTCCAACAATATTTTTGTTCCAAACTAACAAGTAACTCTATCCTGTACACATGCACTTACTACAATTTCCAAAGAATGTCTTTTAAATATTTAACAATAAGTTTTCTTTCAGGTAAGCGCCATCGTACTCCTATGTGCCTGCTGGCAGAAGCTCAGCTTGATGTAACAAAACCCGCTGTAACGAAGGGGCCTGTAACAAACCCAACTGTAACGAAGGAACCTGAAAACAGCTGTAAAGAAGGGACCTGTAACAAAAGGAGATGTAACAATACCCGCTGTAACGGAGGGACCATCTGTAACTAATCCCGTTGTAAGGAAGGGATTCGTTACCTGTAACAAAACCAGCCGTCAAGAAGGTAGCACCTGTAACAAAGCCAGCTGTAATGAAGGGAGCCCCTGTAACAAAGTCAGCTGTAACGAAGGGCCCTGTAAACAAAACCGCTGTAACAAAGGCGTAGTGTAAAAAAAAATACCGACAAAGCTTAGAACAATTCTTCCTACTGTTGGTTCATTGGACTTAGATTCGTCATACATACGGTGACATATTCTATTCTTATTCCGTCACCACACGGACAATTAATTAATACCATTGATTAATTTGTTGACTCAAAAACCTATTTTATATATAATTTGAAATATTAATGTATAAAGACATGCCCTATATGTTTGTCCCTGTGGTGACGGAGTAAGAATACAATATGTCGACTTCCCATCTCATCCCATCGGTATCGTAAGAACCGACTAAGGAACTAACCGTGACTATTATCTTTACGAAGTAAAAAGAAGTAAAACTTGAAATTAAACCCTATTCCAATCCATCTGGCCAGCATGGTATTAGAAGGCCAAGTATCCCTCTGTCACGGAAGGAGGCCGGTCCCTGCAGTGGGACATTAATGGGCTATTATAATGATGATATGTTAAGAGCCGACTAGATTTAAAAAAAAGTTTCAATATTATCCATAATTATCACAAAATTTTGTCTGTCACAACTGTTGCTGTTATTAACTAAAAACTGTTTTTGTAACAAATTCATAGATAACCCCTCATTAACTATTTATTCACGGAAAATTTCTTGTTTTGTACACAGTATTTTATCACTCATACAAGTACATTATTAAGGTACAAAATAGTTTTAACATAATTGTATATAAATAAGAAATATTCAACAACACCATTATTTATTATTACACCCATACACCATGAAGTTAATGAAAGCAGTCAGTATTTATTTTTTTAATGTTTTACTAATTTTTTTTTCTTGTTTACTATTGCTACATACTATAATCATATTTCTGGGGCTACATACCTAATTATCGTTCAAAAGTTAAATTGATCATATTCATTTTGCAATAACAAATTCAATTCTGGCCTACGTAAAGCGAGCATGTGACGTCTATTGGCTGATCTGATGATGATGATAACATTTAATTCATTTTTGGGAATGCTTTTTTATATATTATTATAACGAAAATAGAGGTCTTCCAGGTTTAAAAAAATTTGTTGATTTCTTACATTAATCGTGCAAACCAACACATGGCTTAATCAAGTGCATACGCACTTGCAGCAATTTCTTTCATACTTTACCTTTTAAATATCTAACAATAAGTTTACTTTCAGGTAACCGCCGGTATACTCATATTTGCCGTTCTGGCAGACGCTCAATTTGACATTATACCTACAACTAAACCCGTAACAAATGCAACGAAACCAGCTGTAACAAAACCAGCTATTACTAAAAGACCACCTGTAACTAAGGGACCTGTAACAAAGCCAGCTGTAACTGGGGGACCTGTAACAAAGCCAGCTGTAACGAGAGGACCTGTAACAAAACCAGCTGTAAAGTATGGAGCACATGTAACAAAACCCGCTGTAACAAAGGGATCACCTGTAACAAAACCTTCCGTAACAAAAGTGCCGACAAGACCACCAAAGACGGCTACAATTCTTTTGACTGGTCGTCCAGTGGACTAAGATTCGTTATGATTTTATGTACAAATTTATAAGCTAATTATGTACTTTAGATTATAGCTGTTTTATTGTTATTTTGGTAAGTTTCTCTTTTTTATAACACTGCGGATTCTGAGTCCGGTGGTTGGTCCGCTTCACATGGCTGCTACTGATTCGATTCCAGATCAATGCGAATATTAGTGTGCATAATGAATATAAATGTTAGCATTGGCATGAGCATTTTTTTTGTTTAAATGCTTGTATTATATTTTCTTTATTGTACATGCTCAGCTTATTTAGGAACTTGATGCGGCCATCTAGTTCTTTATTCACACTTTCTTCATTTATTTTTAAATTTCTAAGGAATATGAACATCTATCATAAATCTTTTACGAGTTTAAAGCAACCCTAGCATTGGGTGCAAGCAATAAAGATGAAACTACAGGTGGAGGTAGCTTTAGAGAACCCCAATACTGAAGATTGGAAACTCCTCACTATGCAAAAAATTTACTAAAATCCCCCATGTTCAGTCCCTCACATAAGGCAGGGGCCATGGCTAAGCCGGGAAACCATGATTCTCCCGCAGACCATGGCGATAATATGTATGTGTAAACCTAAATCGCGCAAGGCGTAAATATTTGGAGGAGGCCTATGTCCAGCAGAAAACGTCCATTGGCTGATATTATGGTAATGACACAAAAACCTATTTTTAATTTTAAGTATTAGTAACAATATATAAGACAATGTCCATTATTTTAAGAGCCTACTAGAAGAGAAAGCTACTTAATTAAACTTAAAAAAAAACGTTTGAATATTAGCCAGGGTATTTAGTCTTTACGGCCCAAAGAGAATGGCCCGCGGGCCATTCGACCGTAAACAAAAATCGTCTACATTCCAATGGACCGGTGATGAAAAAATTTAAAAATTTATCCAAAGGGACAGTCGCAAACAGCATTCACTAACATCAAGGAAATATTATAATAACATTTAAATATATCAAATTTAATTATTATATATTAAATTATTTGAAATGTTTTTTAAATAAGTAGGATACATCATCTGGACCGGTTTACATGGCTTCAGGTAGCGAGCTCAACAGTAACCCTTTCTTGTCAACCAATCACTAGCGGGATGCTTATCTGTAACGTCATAGGACTCGTAAGTAACTATGTGCATATGTTTTTTTATTGTTTAATAGTTATTTTTTTTACTTTATTGTTTTTTTTTAAATAAAACTGATTTTAAAATTAATAAATAACTAAATAATCTTTTGTAAACATTTTATAAATACATATATTCCTATACAATATCACTAGCAATTGAACACAGAGTTAGGTATGTTGATATATTTACTATAGTAGCTGTTGTTATTGTTTTTTTAAGAAGTTAATATAAATCTAAAACAAATTTAAAATCTTTTATTTTAACTTTTGAACCCGAATGTATATGACACTGAATTTTTTTACAAAATTTTATCACCGGTTAATTCATAATTCATAATTCATAATCTTTATTCACTTTAGACAGGGTACATAATAATTGATGTCACATAAAATAATTTTAGGTTCTAACCCATCCAGCCATCACAGATAGCATGCAAATTATAATAAACAACTTAAACTTACAAATTATTAATTAAGTAGGTACATTATAATAAATTTCAATAATAAATAGTATACATTTCAAAATACAGATTAACATAACATAATTGGAAATTTAATTGAGATATAATTTAAATTTATAAAATAAAATATTACTCTACTTGCTTGTTTTACCACCATATTCAAAGAATTCTTTAATGGAATAAAATGTATTTTTCATTAACCAGGCACTTAGGGATAATACAAATTTATTAATGGGTAAATCTTTGATACTTTGTGGTATGCAATTAAATATTTTTACACACATTGGATAGCAGTTTTTTTGGAACTTAGTACTTCTAGGAACAATATCCAGTACAAGCCTGTCTGGGTTTCTAATATTAGATCTTTTATATATGTCCTTGGCCTGTTTAAACAATTCAGGATGCTGTTTTACAAATTTACCTACCTCCAGTACATACAGACAAGGCAGAGGAAGGATTTTCAACTCTCTAAAATATGGTAGACAAGAAACGTCTGGGGCAATGTTAGAAATTGCTCGTATACACCGTTTTTGGGCTAAAAATACTTTATTTATATCTGTACCATTTCCCCATAAAAGTAACCCATATCGTAACACAGACTCAACATAAGCAAAATATGCTGTACAGGCAGTGCTTCTACTTGCCACTTTTCCTAATTTGTACAGTGCAAATGAAAACCCGTTTAGTTTATTGCTTACTTTTTCTATGTGTTCTTTCCAGTTAAATGTACTGTTTAAGATTAATCCTAGAAACGTAACTGTATTAGCTTCTAGTAAGGTTTGTCCATTATAAATCACATTTAAATTACCATTCTTAAAGTTATTGAAATTAATAAAGTTAGTCTTTTGTAAATTAATTTGTAAATTATTATTAATTAACCATTGAATAATTGATGATAAGGTGTTATTGATCTCGATTTCATGTTGATTTAATGTCATGTCTTTGTTAGTTCTCACTATAACAGTTACGTCGTCGGCAAAAAGAACAGTCTTATGGCGCGTAACCTCTGGTAAATCATTAATATAGACTAGAAATAATAGCGGGCCCAAGACGCTACCTTGGGGCACTCCAAATTTATTATATTCATATTTTGACCTGTGAACCTCTATAGAATCATTGGTATCAAGCTGAGTTATTTCTACACATTGTTGTCTGTTTTCTAAGTAGGTATGTAGCCAGTTAAGTGCTGGACCTCTGATGCCGTAGTGTTCTAATTTGTTTAACAGCTGGCTGTGCACAACAAAGTCAAATGCCCTGGTCATATCAAGGAACAGGACTGTAGTATAATGTTTATCATTCGCACTTAACAGAACATCATTGACAAGAGTGAAACAAGCATCTCTAGTGGATTTACCTTTTTGGAATCCAAACTGATTTTTATTAATAATATTGTGCTCATTAAAGAAGGACGTAAGTTTATCATGCATTACCTTTTCAAATAATTTAGACAAGACTGGGAGTATAGTAATAGGTCTATAGTTTAGTATGTCAGTCTTATCTCCACGCTTGTATAAGGGTTTTACTATAGCAAACTTCAGTTTGTTTGGAAAAGTACCTGATTCCAATGAAAGGTTAATTAAATAAGTCAATGTAGGTGTTAACTGGTAGCTGCATGACTTGATTATTTTAGTAGAGATGGAGTCATATCCTTCAGCTGTAGTGTTTGTTGTTCATTGGAACGTAGACAATTTTTGGTTACTGTCCAATGGCCCGCGGGCCATTCTCTTTGGGCCGTTCAGACTGAATACCTACAAAGTTTGTCTGTCACAATTATTGTTGTTGCAACTTAAAACTATTTTGCAACTAATTCATAGATAACTCGTCATTTACTATTTATTCACGAAAAATTTATTTTGTACACAGTATTTTATCACTCATAAATGTTCAAGCACAAAATAGTAAACCCGTTTAAAGATATTATATATACATATTAAAAAACCATTTAACAGCAACATTTTTTGTACGTATACACGCATTCGCGATGAAGTTAATAATAGCAGTAAGTATATTTTTTATGTTTCATTATTTTTGTATTTCACATGTGCTTCTTCTGTAAGTACTCCTTGTTTGTTAACGGCCTAACGACGGCCTGCTAAATGAGATTCAATGAGCATTATACGCAATAAAAGAGAACTGGCCGCAATTGATATACTTGTCTGCTGTGATAATGCTGTTTTGGAATTCTAAAAGTAGTTTTCAGACAAGAGATTCTCTAGTCAAATATGTTCAACTATCTGTTCAACCAGTTGAACAAATTAGATGATTTTATCCAGTTTGAACAGATAGTTGAACATATTTGACTAGAGAATCTCTTGTCTGAAAACTACTGACAAGAGACACAGCTATTGCTACATACCTAATTCTCGTTCGAAAGTTATCATCATAACAGCCCATTCATGTCCCACTGCAGGGACGGGCCTTCTTCCGTAACGGAGGGATACTAAGCCTACTAATACCACGCTGGCCAGACGGATTGGTATAGGGTTTAACTTCAAGTGTTCATTCTTTTTATTTCGTATAGTTAATATTGATGGATAGTCCCTTAGTCGGTTTTTACGACACCCATGGGATGAGATGGGGTGGTGACATATTGTATTCTTACTCCGTCACCACACGGATTAAATCGAAAGTTAAATTAAAATCGAAAGTTAAATTAAAATCGAAAGTTTAATTGATCATTTATTATACATTTTGATCATTCAACTTCAATTCAGGCAAAGTAAAGCGACGACTGATGGCTGATATTATGATAATGAAGATATTTTTTTTATTAAGTATGTTTTCCTTAAATTCTAATAATAAAAATATACGTCTTTCAGGTCCGTAATTTGTTAGTTTTCAACAAACATCGTGAAAACCAGCAAATAACTCAAACGAGTGTATACGAACTTGCTGTAATTTCCTTCCGTAATGCCTTTTCAATTTTTAACAATAAGTTTACTTTCAGGTAACCGCCGTTATACTAATATTTGCCGTGCTGGCAGACGCTCAATTTGACATTATACCTACAACTAACCCCGTTAAAAATGTAACGAAACCTACTGTAACAAAGCCCGTTGTAACAAAGGGACCACCTGTAACAAAACCCGTAGAAACGAAGCCACCTGTAACAAAGCCAGCTATAACGAAGAGACCACCTGTAACAAAACCCGTAGAAACGAAGCCACCTGTAACAAAAGTGCCGACAAGGCCACCAAAGACGACTACAATTCTTTTTACTATTGGTCCAGTGGAATAAGATTAGTTTTCTTCAATGATTTTATGTACAATTGTTACCGAAATGTTAAAATAAATATTATGTCTGGTTAATGATTTATTGTTTTCTTTTTATTGTTTTTTTACTTTATAATCAATAATACGACGACCTCTGAGGCCTAGTAGATAAAAAACAAGACTTTGTGCATTAGCATAAATGTTTGTATTTGTCTGAATATTTTGTTTGTATGTTTAGATTATTTATTTCTTCAATAAATGATCTGCTGATGATAGTATGGAAGTAAATAGCACCATGTGAACTTTGCCTTTTAAGGGATTGAAATGTAGGTTGAAAACTTATATAAAAACTTATCTGCGTTTTAAGCAATTACCTTTTTAAATTTTGCATACATGCCTCTTTTTATAAATATTATGAATACGAATTACAAATCTTTTATTTATAAAATATCCGCGAACGTAGCTGCAAGCAGTTGGCCTGTTACACCTAATGAAAGTAGTAGTAATTTTTTTTTTTCAACAAAAATATAGCCAACGAAAAAAAAGCACTAAAAAGTAAAAAATAATCCTTAAGGCAAGGTCCTCCGTCCAGTGAAGGACGGTGGCTGTATGGTCTCCTGTGTGGTTTCCTACACCTTTTACGATATGCTTAGATTTGAATGAAAGTCACTATAACTCACTTTAACTATATTTATTGATAATTAAAGGTTATGTAACTAATGCTTAATGAATGAGTACTGTCTGTGTGACGTGTATTTGCGTACTGAAGTAAAATGATCAATTTATTCAAGGTAATGTAAAATGCTGAGTAGTGAAATGCATTGTACGATGTATGACTCGTACATGTTCCCGGGCAACAGGAAGATGAGGAGAGATGTGTAGTGAGAGTGAGAGTGATGAGTGTGTTTCTGATAGTGTCTGATAATAAATGATTATGATAACTTATAAATTTCACACATGTTTACAATTCAATTCTTAAATCTACTGTAAAGAAAAATAAAGAATTTATGTTAATCGCTATCGCTTCCAGGTTTTGCAAAGATAGGTGGAGTCTTCTTATGGCGCCTTATGCTACTTAGTAGCTTGGAAAAATTCCTTAACTCAACGGAGTGTTCGCGCGATTCATGTAAGTTTCCAGCGTCAGCGTGCGTTGATGAAGGTCCCGCCGAAGTGTTGACGTTTCTATGCGGCATTGATACCGAATGCTGTGTGTTGGAGTCTGTTTGTAAGTCAGCACTTCCCTGCCGACGGCGAATTATCACACGACAAATATATATTAATACAGCTATCACAGCGCCGGCTAACAACAAGTAGATAGCTGAATAATGATGAATATCATGGTTCGACAGTCCATAGTATAAGGCGTTCTCCGATTTCATCTGATCTATTTGTTCCTTGATATTTCCTAATATAAGGTGATGGTCGGTAAAATTCATTTCGACTTCCGGTATAGAAACATTGATGATATTATTGATAGGTGCAATTTGAAATGATTCTATATGAGATGCAGTCTTCATTTCAGTGTATCGAAGTTTGTGTGAATAAACAGTAAAATCTTCTCCTTTAATAATACAGTCGGAATTAAGTGTTATGATTCCGGCCTTAGTAGTGTGCAGCGCTGTAATTTGATCCGCACATATGATTGTAAGTGCACATTGACCGCAACAATAATATAAGTAATTATTTGTCTTGGTGAGTTCTGACCAATTGTTTCGGCATGCTGCTATGTTTGTGAGACATGAGTTTGAGTTCTTATCCTTCACACATAAACTGTTTTCTGACTTGAACTGGTAAATTGGTTTTCTGGAATGACAAAGGCGAGTAAACTCGTCGTAATGTAAACATTGTTGTATTTCTGTCGTAGTTATTGCTAGGTAGGTGTCCTTTCGTAGGTTGATTGCAATGAAATCTGATACGGGCACGATGCTGATAGTAGTTGTAGAGTTTTTATATTGTTGCGGTATTGTCACTAATTGATAAAGATCGTAAGTTTCTCTGGCGGTAAGGGGTATTCTGATTTCAAATACAAGGTATTGTTTTGACACCCTTGCCTTGACCTTTAGTAAATGATATAAATTCGGTAAGTCAGTCTGAATGTTTTGTATAGGTAATAACAATTCGCTTGATAACTGTCCAGAGATAATGCTTAGTTGTTCGAGTAACTGTTTCGGAGAAAACAAATGAATGTTGAATATTCCATGATGAATATCTGTGATTGTGTCCATCAATGTGTCTTGAATAGACTTTAGCTTCGTAAGCATATTAGTTGCAATGATTGCCATAAGCGCCAGCTGGCTTCTTATTTCTTGTTCCCGCAGGTTGTTGCTCAATATGTTGGTAACCTTAGTTATGTTGTTTAGATGCTGATTAATAATTGTATGTTGAAGATTTATTGATTTTTCTGTTGTTTTTAAGAGATTGTACTCTGCTTCTATAACTGAGGTCTGATTTTTCCATAATAATGCTAAATGATTCTCGTTCTGTTTTATCAAAGAAATATCATGTTCATATTGTTCTGCAAAGTGTCGGTCTAGTATACCAAATAAACTGTTAGTGATGTAACCTACGCCGTTGATTAGGCCTCGTCGTGTGCGTTTTTCAAACTGTTGATTGAGTAACATTTCATTACAGTACATTAGTTCATCATACGAGTGAAGTAACTGCGAAAATATGATGTCACAAAGTGTTTTCTCCGTATCACCTTTACACATGCTGTCTATTTGTTTAAGGCATCTGTCTAAGGTTGCTGATCCTTGCCAATACGGTTTCATATCGTAATATACAATGAGTTTCCACTCGTCACGTATAAACAACATATTTGAAACTCTATCTAGGTACACTGCCTTTTCTATAGGTGTTAATGTATACGGAGATACTGGCTGCTCGTAACTGAATACAGATGTATTGAAGAAAATTGTTGTAATAATAGTTGCTAATAAGTTGCTTCCGGATTTTTGCTTTGTATGACGTTGTTTTGACGTCGTTTGTTTGTCTGACAGGTTACTGCTTTGATCGGTTGCTGTGCTTGTCTTGTCGTCAGACACCAGTAGCGACAGTTTAATTACTGGTCGTTTTATCACACCGTTTTTGGTTTTAAGTGAGACAACTCGAACCTTTCCGTCGGCTCCTGGATGAACTTCAGTCACTCTACCTAAAGCCCATCTTCCTGCGGGAAGAGCTGAATCGTGTATAATAACGATATCATCCTGTTTTAAATTGGTGTAAGGTCTCAGCCATTTGCTTCTTAATGAAAGTTGGACTAGGTATTCTGACTGCCATCTCTTCCAAATGTCTTCAAAATTTTTTTGAGTTTTATGCCATCTTGTTCTTTCATCGTGCTCAGTGTTTAAAATAGTCAACACTGGACCACTGCTTAAAAAGTGCGAGGGTGATAAATAATTCAAATCATCTGGGTCTTCTGTAATTGCGCATAGCGGTCTACTGTTGAGGCATGCTTCGAGTTGTGCTAATAACGTACAATATTCTTCGAACGTGAGTTTTTGTTGACCAACTACACGTCGAAGATGATATTTCAAGCTTTTCACCGCCGCTTCCCATAATCCTCCAGCGCTGGGCCAAGCGGGGGCGTTAAAATGCCATTGGATTCCTAACTCACTAATTTCTAAATACAAGTCATCTATGAATACCTTGCGCAGGTCTGCCTGTTCTTCTTGCAATGCTTTATTGGCGCCAACAAAATTAGTGCCATTATCACTGTAAATGTGTTGTGGCTTTCCGCGCCGAGACGACATACGTTTTAGAGCTGCCAAAAATGCAGATGAACTCAAATCTGATACAAGCTCAAGGTGCGTGGCTTTAGTCGCCATGCACACAAACACTGCAATGTATCCTTTCGTAGTTTTCACCCCTCTTCCCTTGTTTAACTTGACATCTACATATCCAGTAAAGTCTACGCCGGTATGTTGGAACGGACGTGATGGATTACTCCGAGGTTCAGGTAGGTCGCCCATTATTTGCTTTTGCATGTTTGCTTTATGCTTTTTACAAGTAATGCATGTATGTAACCGCTTCTTTACAGCTCTGTTTCCACCCAAAATCCAGTAGTTCTGTCTAATGTGAGCGAGAGTTAACCGAGCTCCAGCATGAAACGTACTGTGGTGCGCCTGGTCAATGATAAGATCAGTTATGTGGCTGTTGTGCGGTATGAGTAACGGGTACTTCATATTTTCATGAATGTTTGCATGCTTGAGTCTTCCTCCAACTCGTAAAAGTTCAATCTTATCCAAAAATGGGTTTAGATTCCCTATTTTGCTGTTTTTCTGTAATTGTTTATTTAACTGAAGTGCTTTAATCTCTTCTTCAAATTCAATCTGCTGATAATATTTAATTATTTTATATCTTGTCGTCTCTAATTCTTCTACACTCAAGTACAATGTGCGCTCCTTGTGACGTCGTGTGATACGTAGTACCCATGCAAGTATGCGCACGGCGCGTTTCATATTACTATTGCGGTGTAATATGTATTGAATGACGTCACGAGACTGAATAACAGCTGTTACGTTGATTTGTTTTGATTTTCTCTCTTCTTCGTTTGTGTTGTAAATAAATATTTCTTTATTCACTGTTTCCACGAAACTTGTAAGAAATGGAGGGCCATTCCACCACAGACTGTGTAGTAGTAATTGATTCACTGTTAAACCGCGATTGGCACAATCAGCTGGATTTTCAGCCGATTTTATATAATACCAACTGCCTGAAGGAATGATTTGTTTAATTTGCTTGACTCTGTTTGCTACGAAAGGGGTCCAACGATTAATATCTTCTTGAATCCACCCTAAAACTGCTGTAGAATCACACCATCCATATAACTTAATCTCTCTTCCAGTGAGGGCTTGCTGTACTTTCTGCATAAGAGTAGATAGTAAATGTGCTCCACTCAACTCTAGACGGGGCAAAGTGAGCTTTTTATTCTCAGGCGCGATTCTAGTTTTGGCTGCCACTAACGTGATAAAGGAATCAAACCTGCAATATATGACACAGGCGTACGCTTTGATAGAGGCGTCACAAAAGCCGTGTAGTTGAATAGTGTCGTGCTCTCCAATGTGGTACCATCTTGGTATTGTAAACTTGTTTATGTTTTTTAAATCAATTCTTATTTTGTCCCACTCATCACACATTTCTTGAGGTAGTAAATTGTCCCATTGAGTATTAGATATCCAAACTTGTTTGAATAAAAGTTTTAATTTAATCGTTATAGGTGACAGCCAGCCGAGCGGATCATATATCTTTGAGATATCTGATAACAGTAATCGTTTTGTATACTTTTGTGTCGTTGTATTGCTCATATTAAGCTCAAATGAAAACACATCTGTGTTATGATGCCATTTTAATCCGAGAGTTTTTGATGATTCAGTATGTTTGAAGTCGAATGAGGGTTGATTTAACGCTTTAGTGACATTATGAAGTAATTCCTTGTTGTTTGAAGCCCATTTACGCAAGTTAAATCCTCCCGCCTGCAAAATGTTAATCATGTTTTGTTGCAATTGTTTTGCTGCTGGTAGTGTAAAATCTCCACTAATAAGATCGTCACAGTACATCTCTTCTTGCAATGCTGATGCGGCTCTGCTGTGTGGATACTTGTGACCTTCATCAGATGCTAACTGTCTCAAGGTCATCATGGCTAAGAATGGAGCTGCCTTCATGCCGTATGTGACTGTAGTCAATTGGTAGTCGCGTAGTTGCTCATGAGGTGAATTCCGCCACAATATTTTTTGAAAATGCTGGTGCTTGCTATTGCATAATATTTGGCGGTAAAATTTTTCAATATCCGCAGTGTACGCGTATTGATACTGTCTCCATCGTAATATCAATGCCATGAGATCATGTTGAAGGTTGGGGCCTCGCTTCATTAAATCATTTAACGTATTTCCCGAGGATGTCTTCGCAGACGCGTTGAAAACTACTCTTAATGCTGTGGTTGTAGATTCGGTGCGTTGCACGCAATGATGGGGTAAATAACAGCTGGGAGTTATGTTACTTGTACTCTCAACCATATAATTTAATGTTTGATATTCATATATGAAATTGCTGTATGCTTGTGCTATTTGAGGCTGTTTAGAGAACTTTTTCTCAAGTTGACGAAATTGTGCCAAGGCCATCGGTTTTGAAGCTCCTAACTTTTGTTCAAAGTCTGTCTCAAATGGTAACTCGACTATATAGCGGCCATCGGAGTTGCGAATCGTTCTATTTTTGTAGTGTTGTAAACAGTCAACATCATCTTGCGACATTTCAGATTTTTCTTGTATGTCTTCTATTGACCAAAATTGCTGAATTTCTTCAATGTTGTTAATGATAACGTTGCAGTGAAATGTTTGAACGTTACCACATAATATCCAGCCGAGCCGTGTTTGTTGTGCCACAGGCTGCGACTTTTCGTGCTTGATGATACCTTCTTGAATAATTTGAGAATATATCTCAGCTCCAAGCAAAATATCGACCGGACGACTCAAATGAAAATCAGGATCCGCCAATGAGATATTTTCTAAAAATGTCCACGATCTTGGCTTTGTAAAGGTTTTATTTGGCAAGTTATTTATCAAATTGCGCATAATAAATACGTCGGTGTCAAATGTATAGTCGCTGTGAATGGCGCTACACGTGATTTTAATGACACCTTTACAATTGTTTTCTGTGGAACCGATACCGAATATGACACCACTGCATCGGCCGCGTGGTAATTTTAATTTTTGCGCTGCTTTTTCTGTGATCAAGGATGTTTGTGATCCTTGATCCAGGAGTGCTCGTAAAGTTATCTGAGACCCATCATATGCCTTGACCTTGATTAATGCTGTAGTGAGTAGGGTTTCTGATATATCTTCGCGAGACACGTGATTATTGCTGTAATCCTTATTATCATTCGTATTTGATGTTTGTTGCGCTGATTTGTAGCCAAATACTTGTCTGCCAAAGACATCGTGAAGTAAGGTGTTGTGGTCCATATTGCAAACGCGGCATCGTTTTCTTGATAAACATTCATTACCTTGTGCATGCTCGTACAAACAGTTTTTGCATAATTTGTATTTCGCAAGTAATTTCCGCTTGGCTTCGGGTTGTAGTTCGTGAAATGCTTTACAGGCAAATATTTTATGACCTTGGCTACAATGTGGGCACTTGAATGCGTCTTCATTTGTCTTTGTAAATGATTTAATTTTATAATTATTTTTCATGTTATGATTTGCGCTAAATGCTTTGTATGAATGAAATCTGTTTGACTGAGATGATTCTTGCTGCGATGATTTGAGTGTTTCAGGCTTACGGCGAGAGGATTCCCACGATACAAATTTGCTCTCCAAAAATTTTAGGAATTCTTCTGTGTTATGCAACTCACGTGGCTCTTCAAGTGACTCTAAGTAGTCATTGTGAGTCACCGAATCTAATTTTTGGCAAAGCAGATGCACAATTAAAGGGCCCCACGTTGACGTGTCCACGTTGAGATTGTTCACAGCGTGTAGGCATTCCTTTGCCGTATCGTGAAGTCTTTTAACAGATGATGCTGATAAATATTGCGTGTTAGGCACACTTAATAAAGAATTAATGTGTGATGAAAATATTAACTTTTTGTTGTTGTATCTGTGGTTGAGAATCTCCCACGCTGTATCATAATTTTCTGAGCTAATTGATAAATGTTGAACTAGCTTTTCGGCTTCACCCTTCATCTTGCTTTTTAAAAATTGCATACGCTGAGCATTGGAAAGAGACGGGTTGGAGTGAATGGTTTCAACAAAAAGGTCTTTAAATGCGGTCCAGTGTTGGTAACTGCCGTTAAAAATTGGTATTTCTATCTTCGGTGTTGATTTTTCTCTGTGGGAGACTGACCACATTTTTGTGTTGATTTTTTCTTTGATCTCATTATAAATGAGTTCGCATGTGTTATAAGACATCTCATATTGAAAATCGGTTTTATTAGGCAAGCTGTCTAGATCCCAGTAAAGAGAATCGACGGCTTTCCATCTTGATTCTAAAACCTTCAGAGTGTCTTCGAATTGCCATTTTTCTTTCAAATTACTCACGTCAATGTTGGTTGCTGTTCTTTGAAATGCTTTGAAATTGCTCCGTTGTTTACGTAACATTTCCTCCGTCTTGCTATTACTTACGGTATCAGATGCTTCTGGCACGGTTATAACTAAGGGCGATTGCTTACCACCTTCAGTTTCTATAGCGCTTTGCTGGTGAGACATTGGCTTCAGTGTTTTCGAAGTTGAAGGCGACGGTTCAAACGTGAAACCCGCAGGTTTCACAACGGGAGACAAAATATTCTGTTCTTTTGAAAGACACTTACAAAAGTATTCTCTAGTGCTGTCGTAGAAGTTTCTCGTCTGTTCATATGATTCTTGAATAAAATACGAGTGCGACGAATCGACGTTTTCACTAATCTTGGCGTGGTTTAATTGAAACTCCGCCCAATACTTGTCTATAATGTCAATTTTCCTTTGTATATATTCTGGTGTCTTCCGGCTTGACCCGTCTTTTTTAAAGTTGGTTAGCGCTGTGTTCAATGCTTGCATGATTTGATATTGAGTTTCAATAACTCCCTCCATGATGGATTTTGTTAGAAACTTGAGTTAATGAATATGCTTCTGTAATATGCTGCTAATGTACTTCGATTAACTCTTGTATGTGCTGGTTCTTATTCGATCTAAGTGATTCCGTGTCCTGCGTACGGCTAAACGACTTCTCAATTAAGCTGGTGAGACCCGCTGGTGGGAGGCCAACTCAACCGATTCGATACCGCACTAAGCCACGTGTAACACTTTCGATCGCTCTTCTCGAAGGACCAAAAAGATGTATGGTCTCCTGTGTGGTTTCCTACACCTTTTACGATATGCTTAGATTTGAATGAAAGTCACTATAACTCACTTTAACTATATTTATTGATAATTAAAGGTTATGTAACTAATGCTTAATGAATGAGTACTGTCTGTGTGACGTGTATTTGCGTACTGAAGTAAAATGATCAATTTATTCAAGGTAATGTAAAATGCTGAGTAGTGAAATGCATTGTACGATGTATGACTCGTACAGTGGCATTCCTCGCCCCCTGCCGAATGGCCTCCCACTCTTCCGGAGCTAGACGACGTGGGTACACTGGGGAGTTGCCTTACCTCCTGGGAGCCCCACATACCCCTCCCGTCCCCCAACGGAAGGGGATGCGTAGGCATTTTACCCCAGCGAAAACAATCAAATATATATGGCGTTTTTTGAGATTATATTAAAATGTTGTTTTTCTAATATGCTTTTTACTGGCAGCCACTTACAGCCTGTTGCGATCACTGATTTAGAAACGATAACGGTGATAATTAATTTTAATAGTACTTTTGACTTTTAAACATAGTTTTAGTTAAGCTAATTATTTTTAACTTAATTTTCTAATACAAAAGTTTTGTTGTAAATAGTTAAATCGCGATCGCTTGTTGTCTCCCCGATTCACTCTTGACCTGAAATACTTGTGAGGCAGTATGGTATTTAATTGGCTACTTCCAGCGGGTGTAAGTCTGACCACTTGAAACGATTAAAACCTCATGATGTATTTTATGTTTAGTTGTCACTATTGATTGAAAATAATAGTAACAATGAGTGATAAATACATTTATTAATTATGAAAGAAGTCAAGATAATTATTTTAATTTGGAGTAAATTCATGCAGCACTTTTTGATATTATCCCGGACAGACCAACATTCTAAAAACTATATTTTTGTATTCGATATAGGTCATTGATCACACCACATGTAATAATTTTTTTAAATATTCAATGTTCGGAATTTCTATTAATACTTGTATACTTTTTTTTTTTATAAAACATACATATTATACACAGAAACACTCAGACCAATGCAAATAATCATGTTCATGCACACAAATATTTGCATTGAGCGGGAATCGAACCCGAGACCTCTGTGTAGCAGTCATGTTAATAACCACTACGCCACAGAGGCCGTCAAAATGTGTAAATAAATAAATATATTTAAAATTAGCATTCAATATTTTCTTGAAACGGTACGATAAAAATATCGCTTTTATTGTCATTTTTAGGGTTCCGTACCAGTTTTGAAAAAACGGAACCCTTATAGGATCACTTCGTTGTCCGTCTGTCTGTCTGTCAAGACCATTTATCTCAGGAACGCGTGGAGCTATCAAGCTGAAATTTTCACCAAATACTACAGCTGGTTGCCTCTTAGTGCTGTTAAAAAATCAAACTGCTAATCTAACGCAATCAAGAGATATAGCCGTTTTTGTCTCAAATTTTCGAACAGCAAGGGCAAAAACCTACAGGGTATTTCCAGTCTACCTACAAACTTGAAATTTGGCATAAAGCAAGAGTGAATGTAAAGGAAAAATTACGAAAACCTTAAATTTTTATTTCCATCACATTAAATTTTGATTTTTTCGTTATACAATTTTGGCGGGAAAATGTTTTTCTGTCCCTTTTGATAGATGGGACGTAACGTCATAGAATTTTTGCCAGATGTGTCGTGACGTCACAGAAATTTGGCGGGAAAATATGTTTTGACAGTTGAGTCGTGACGTCATTGAATTTTTGACAGATGAGTCGTGACGACACAGAATTTTTGACAGATGAGTTGTGACGTCATATTATTTTATACACCTGTCACTTTGACAGTTGTCATTTTTGACAGATGGGCGTGACGTCATAGAATTTTGGCGGTACAATATTTTTTGGCAGCTGAGTCGTGCCGTCAATGAATTTTGGCGGGGAAAATAGTATTTAAACAGCTGAGTCCTGACGTTATCACAATTTGGCGGGAAAATAAATAGGTTTGTACGGAACCCTCGGTGCGCGAGTCAGACTCGCACTTGACCGGTTTTTTTTAATAAATATATTTTAAAGACTTATTCGTTGTGTTTAGTAAAATATGATTCAGACCAGGACCAAGAGTCCGAAGAATCAACTTCTAATATTTAGTACATAGCAAAACATATAAACATTAAATGATATTTAATGTTTATGTTTTCATCTCCGTGTGGTGAAGGAGTAAGAATACAATATGTCACCACCCCATCTCATCCCATGGGTGTCGTAAAAACCGACTAAGGAACTTTCTGTGAATATTATCTTTACGAAATAAAAGGAAGGAAAACTTGAAATAAAACCCTATACCAATCCGTCTGGCCAGCGCGGTATTAGTAGGCCAATTATCCCTCCGTCAAGGGAGGAGGCCCGTCCCTGCAGTGGGACATTAATGGGCTGTTATGATGATGATGATGATGATGTTTTCTATGTTCTATTTTAGCCCCCTTACTCATAAACGTCTCTTAAATTTAATCACTGTTTAGCGAGATTTTTATTAGAAAACCAACCTTATGCCAAACAAAAACGTAAGAATTTAAGCTAATCAATTGACTAAAATTTAAGTGGCGTTTATGAGTAAGGGGGTAGAAGTTTAACATCGACGCCCCCGGGCAATAACCATTGAGGTATGGCAATAACCCAGTAATCGCAAGTTCATCTTTCGATTATATTTGTCTTGTATTCATTTCAAAATTAAATTGTACATTTATTCTTTTTACTTTTTAAAATAAATGTTATGTTCGGCTAAATGTTTTATAAAATAAGTAACTGAATATTTAATTTAACAATCAATTACTCAGCGCTGTCTACAGTTAAAACTATAAATAAGCGTATAAGTGTTTCCAAATTATATTCTAAATTGAAATAATGAAGACTTTAATACTGGTAAGCATTTTTCAACTTGACGAAAATTTAATTAAAAACAAATTGATAATAATATAATTTTGACATGGTTTCTGTCGTTTGGTAGAAAGTAAAAATAAGTAATAAACCATCCACTGCATGGTGAAATAGGAAAACTTGGTCCAGGCAGAAGATTTTTTTATTTTTCACTCATTTACAAAACGTTATATTGTGTCAAACTGAACAGAACTTGTATTATTGATAAGAGACAACAGATACTTAAACGATTTATTTCTTAACTTTTTTCTATTTTTAAAGTATGATGATAAAATGTAGGAATACAGCAACAACTAAACCATATTAATATATAACATATCAGTGGTTAGTATGTAAAAAGTCGATCTTTACTGTATGTTTCGTCCTTATTATTAAATCCTTAAGTCGCTGCGTCAAATTTAGCGGAGCTCGTTTTTCGCAACGCTCCCGCGCCGCTGATTTCGAGAACAGCTTCATATAAATGTACACGTTACAACGCCCCGCCCCCGCGCCGCCGCCGCCCCTCTGCCCGCAAAATCCAAGGCACCGTCGGCCTTACTATTGTTTAAATCTGTCATACCTGCTTAATTGAACCGAAACTACTCATGTAGCACTTGTCTTCTTTCCCTTTTAACCCTTGATAATAATAGAAAAGTTGTACATTGCCATGTATATACACTTCTCATCAAAAAAATCGAAACAGTTGCAAGTTTGTGTTTTATAAGGATTATCTGAAAAATGTGTTATATATCATTTAATAGGGAATTTAATGAGGTTTTCAAATAATGATGTTAATGTTCTAAATTCAAATTCAATTTTCATAGATTTCGTATTTTGTTTAACAAGTCGTATTTACCCTGTACGTAGTTTGACGGAAATTGATAAAATTAGGCACGTAAATGAAAAAAAAAGCTAGGAAACGTTTATTTAATAACTCGTATACCATTCCCGACCTTTCATTACTGCTTCTGTACGGTTTTTCATCGATCGGATGAGAGTCACGATCAAAAATAGTGGCGCTCTATTCCATTCCTCTTGGATTGCATTTTAAAGCTGGCTAAGTGTTTTTGAAGCATGATCTTTTACACTAATTCGTCTTTTTTATTCATCCCATAGATGTTTAATCGGATTCATGTCCGGGCTTCTTGCTGGCCAATCAATAATAGAGATATCGACTTCAGTAACATAATCTCATACGACGCTCGCGGTGTTTGTCCTAGCATCCTCGTACATAAATGTTAAACCGGGGTCAAATAAATGTGCATAGGGCATCACAAGAGGTTCAAGATACTGTTCGATGTACCTATGACTGTTAAAAAGGACAGACGGGACCCAAACACAAAGATAAACTCGGTCTTGTCGTTGCCACTAATTTCTCCTCAAACAGTCCATGAACCGCCACCATGGACGGCCTTTTCTTTTAATCCTGCATAGTGCAAAGCGTTCTCCATCACTTCTGTAGACCTTAGTCCTTCCATCGTTACCATACAATACAATTTTGCACTCATCAGAAAGGAGAAACTTGCTCCACTAGATGTATGACCAATTTAGGTAATTACGTAAAAAGTTAAGGCGCGCTTTTAGATGATCTGCAGGTAGTTCCTACCTATTTGCTGGGTTGTACGGTACAAGTCCACGTTTCTTCAACCTTCTTTTAATTGTAGAGTCACTTACAGCCACCATAGGTTCATCATGAAGCTGCTGCTGCAGTTGAAGGACATCAAGGCGTAGACTTTGTAAGAAAGGTGTTACTATAAATCGATCTACTCGGTCAGAAGTTACCTGTTTTCTGCCAGATCTCTAACGGTGCGTGAACAAACCAGTCTCTTGATAGCGTTTGCAGATTCTATGAAAAGACGAGAGCCTAAGATGCAATCTTTCAGCCGTAATAACCTGACTAAGTCCAGAATTCAGCAATGCCACCACTTGGCGGTTTTTGCGGGTAAACATCGCATGGACGCAGTAATAAGAGGAGCGAGGAACTCTGGGTGCGCGATACGGGTTATTAAATAAACGTTTTTTAGCTTTTTTTTTCATTTACGTGCCTAATTTTATCATTTTCCGTCAAACTACGTACAGGGCAAATACGACTTGTTAAACAAAATACGAAATCTATGAAAATTGAATTTGAATTTAGAACATTAACATCATTATTTGAAAACCTCATTAAATTCCCTATTAAATGATATATAACACATATTCCTAAATATACACATTTTTCAGATAATCCTTATAAAACACAAACTTGCAACTGTTTCGATTTTTTTGATGAGAAGTGTATAACACTTGGATTGCTAGTCTGGTAGACAGCAAGTCTCCTAAAGTTTATTTTTCTAAGTAGATAGTAATAAAGTGAAACTTTGGTTTGTCCTTATCCTTAACTCTCAAAAATTTTAAGATTACATTAACACATCATCATCTTAACTGGACATAAAGTCCTCTTAATATATTTCCACATGTTCCTGATCCCGTGTCGTAGGATGAAGACATCCATCGATGTCTCATTACCCTAAATCTATATATATATAAATGAAACCCGTTTTCCGTTGTCACGACATAGCATGAAAACGGCTTGACCGTTTTGGCTGATTTTATTTTTTGTAGTTTTCTAATAGGTACTCTGTACAAGGTTCTTACGGAAAAAAATATCAAGAAAATCTCTCAGAAAGACTGAAAAATATACATTTAATATTGCATATTTAAAAACAGCGCGTTACGAATGTCAACGTCATTCAATTTAAAACAAAAAACTCTGTGGTGATCTATGACACCACAGACATCTATTATCGCAGATAAAAAGTAACCTATACAAAATAAAGTAGTGCATCAAATTTACGCTAAGTCGGTACGAAGTTCGCCGGGTCAGCTAGTATCCAATAAAACGAAATAATCTAATAAAACCCTGTCTGCTTTTAGATTTTTGGCGTGTTGCTGGCATGCACAATCACAGTAGAATGTCAGACTAGAATAGTAGATCTGCCCCCAGTCAGGGTCACTGTGGCTCCAACAGTAAGGATACCGCCGAATACCATTAAAATACCTAGCAAAATACCCACTCCAAAACCTACCAAAGACTCCTGAACACGTTCAATACAAATAAAACATTATTACTTTGAAATATTTTTATTGTATCTTTTGTAATCAAAATTGTTTATAATATTTATTACTATTAATAAATAAAAAAATAGTATGCAGACAAAGTAGTTTTCTTCAATCAATCCTTTAGCAATATCGTTCGCATCGTATCTCTTAATACGCGCCCGAAAACACGGCCCATCACTTTTCACATCCAGTCCTACCCAGCGAACCTTTTCCAACTCAACGTTTGCTGAGCCAAGGTTTCCATTTTAGGACACGTTTCCTAATAATATGTTTTATTGAAGATGCGATAAACTGACAATTTTCATCATGATACAAAAAAAAAGTATTTAAGTAACTTTATCCGTTGTCTAGTAGCCATAATACAAGCTTTGCTTATTTTGAGAATAGGTTGCGTTCTGTGAAAAATATTGACATTGACAGATATTTTTTTTTAGATTCTTGGCCTATTTTACGTATTTGAAATGATTGTGGAAGCTGTCCCGACATTTAGAGGTCCAACAATAAAGATCACTCTACCTTTACCAACGATACCTCTATTACCGAGAACTATTCGAACAGGAAAGGTTACTGAAACGCCGAGATATACTCGACCAAGAACGATCCCTTTTAAGTAGTATAATTGTAAAGTTTCTATAATAAAATAAAACATTTAGATTTTATGGTTTTTCAAGTTCTCTTTACCATTGTAATTACGTTTCCTTCCATCCATTAGTCAACGGACGTCCACTACTGAACATAGTCCTTCTCCAAATATATATTTTACATTTCGCGATCCTGTACCTCCCTCCTCCATCGGTGTCCCGCTGTCTTAAGGTCTCTGCACACAGCGGGCGGGGCGTGACGGGACGGGACGGCGACGCGACTCTGAGCAGTTGTAATGTACTAGATACTACGGACGACGCCACACAGAGCCGTCACGCTCGACGCGACGGTAACCGTCGCTCTAGTACATTTTGTCACGTCGCCGTCCCGTCCCGCCACGCCACGCCGGCTGTGTGCAGAGACCATTAACTAACTTAAACCTAAATCGTAGCATATGCAAAGATACGCATGCAACATACATACATAAACTCACGCCTTATCCCGTCCGAGATAGGCTGAGACGACAGAACGCCACTTGTCACGGTCCTGACAAACAGATTGGGCCTCGTCCACATCAATAAAGCGAGTCATACATGCACGTCGGTTATGCATGCAACGTGTTAGCATAAAGATTAAAAGAAGATTAAGTAGTGCAGGTAAGGCGGCCTCTTTTTGGCTAGGAATTGCTGGTATCCATGACCAGTTACAACTTACCTTTAGTTTGGCCGGTAGGCTACTGACACCTTATGGCAATCATCGTCATCATATCAGCCAATAGGCGTCCACTGCTGGACATAGGCCTCCTCCAAATATTGCCATCTTGCCACCAGGCAAAAAAAGGAACATAAACGACTACACAATAATTAAGTCTGCTAAAAAGCGTTAATTAATAGAATGTATAGTTTTGTAAAGCGGTAGGAATTACACTACAAGATCTTTCTAATACGCTATTAAAAAAGTATGCATAAGTATCATGTTAGCACAGAAGGAAATCAAACCATAAGGACTTTGATTATTTTATTGAAAATCTTTAAATCAGAAAGATAGAAAGAAGAAAAAAGTCAATGTATTGACCAATAAAACACAATGGCAAGGACTACACCAACTCAAAACTAAACAAAAAACTAACCTTAAAATTACTAGACAAATTAAATAAAAGTAGACAAGAAAACAGATTTGACAAAGAAATAAAAACTATTCGTACAATAATAATAATATAACAGTTGAAGTAATAGTAGTAGTAACCGCTCTATGAGATAGATAGATCAATGGATCTATTGAAAAATAAATGTCATATGTATTGTGTCAGGCGGCTGTCAACTGTCATACATTCCGCCACAACAAGTTCATAAATTATTACACAACTCACATGAGCCAATCACGAAAGTTTATTGCAATGGTAAGTCGCGCCATCCGTTCGGTGGAAAAAAGGATTGTCGCTCAGTTAACCCGTGAGAAGGCGCGCTATGAGAGTTTTTCTCACACAAAATTTCATCGCGATTATTTTCTATGTTGACCATATCGAAACATGGTGAGCGTCTCAGTACCTTCCTAAATTTTCATCCCCTACCTGTGCATTTCATTTTCACACCGATAAGTGCCGCTGCGACTGCGCAGTGAATCAATTGTGCCACTGCGTCGCAAAATGCGGAGTTTTGCTAAGCATGCGCCTATCCATGTAAGTATTTTTTTAGATATTATAAATGTTATTTTGTGTTTTATTACATATATATGTGGATTGAAAGTCATATTAATGTTTATAATTATGTTGTATATTGTTTTTAGCTTACGAAATAGAAATGGATTCTCGAATATTTGCATGGCTGGAAGAAACTGTTTCGGATGAAGAATCTGTATTGGATATTGATGAAAATCGTGTAGATACCGTTGACAGTAACTGTTCTAATATTGATAGCCTCCGTGAAACAGACACAGAACAATCTTAGGAGGTAACTGAACAAGTGGATTTATAAAAAAAAGAGGAAACAGAACCCAGACCAAGTGGTTTATGTGCAATGTGTCCACGAAGGAAAAATCGACGCTCTAGAAAAGCATGCCAAAGTAGATGCTTTTTTAGAGCCCTATATCACTTTGCACCGAGCATGTGACATTTATGTTCAGTATTTGCTATGAGAGACACATATCTATGGATAATAATAGATGACTAATTTTTAAAATTTATAACGTTTTCATTTTTGGGGAATATTTTATTGTTACTTGTTTCTAACAAAAGGCTAAAGTTCAAGGGACTTTTAATTTACGCAGAAGTCTGCATTTTTGTTATTTTTTTTGTAATTAAACTCTTTTATTACCTAGATAAATGACTTTAATTTACTAAAACATAATTTTAATTGCACTATAGTCTTTTATATTAAAAAAAAATACGATTTAAATAGCATGAGTATTTTGCTCCCGCGCGCCTATCCGTGTAACTTTTTAGGGTGCGCCTTCTCACGGGTTAATTATTATCATGTTAGTATTAAAACTAGCATCATGACAACACTCGTTTTCATCAACATTCTCGTACAGCATCACTTTCTACATTTTCACCCCGATTTTGTAGATCGAAACAGTTACCACGGCCAGTTATGCCTGTGTCGTAAAGTCAAGCAAAATAAAGATAATAAACATACTGGATTAATATTATCCTGTTTATAATTAATATTTATGAAATTTACTTATTTAATAAAGTTCGATTAAACTGTATACTATTATTACTCTCAAGTAAAACTGCAAGAGACAAAATAATTTACTTACAGTAAGCTATTAAACTGCTGTAACTGCTATATAATTGACAGCTTGAAGCAAAACAGGCTTCACTTGCATAAAGCTAGACTTTATAATTTGTAAGAAAAAAAATTATTATAAAAACAGTATTTTCAAAGACAACAGCTCCGCTTTAGGTGTCGCTCTGGATCACGGGAGCTCCACAAAAATCATATTTGATAGATACGAAAAACATCCAAACTCAATGTGCATGTGCTCTGAGGGCCACTTTCTCAAAATCCTTTAAAAACATGCTTAAGATTTGCTTAAGGCCCTCAGAGCACACGCACATCAAATTCAGTATAATATTTTTAGGATCGCACAAAAAATTGTCCAGCCACAATCGAAGCGCCACCAAGGCAATTAGAGTATTATTATATCATTCAAGCTGATTTTCCACCAAAGGGGCTAGGGAAGGCGAGGAGAGAATTGAAATATTTGTTTGTGTAAAAATGAACTCTATTGCGTCTGTTGTCTATACTAATATAATAAAGAGGAAAGATTTGTATGTTTGTATTTTTGTATGATACGAATAAACACAAAAACTACTGAACCGATTTCAAAAATTATTTCACTATTAGAAAGCTACATTCACACTAATTAACATAGGCGATATTTCATTCCAGAATAAAATAGGGATCTTTACTGAAACATGATATAACTTAAGAAAGGTGTGAAAAAATGTGCTCTAAAACTTCTTTTGTTGCATGCACTGCGAAAACTATTAATGATAGAACAAAAATATGTTTTACAATATTAAAGAGCGTATCAATATCTACAAAATACTATACAATACATATATGTCCAACTATTATTGTTACGTGACAATAACCAGTTTTTACAATTTAAAATATGATAGAAATTCCGAAAAAAGTTAGATCATGTTATTCATACTTACTTCTGTTTAAATTTTTATCCAAATAATTAATATTGATATCGAGACTGGTTCAGAATATATAAATTATTTTTAAAATTGTTCAAATCGGCGGTTCCATTTAAAAGATGTTAATGATTCAATCTTATTAATAGAAACACAGCTAGAACAAACAGCTCCCAAGTAGGTACTGTTGGATATTGAATTGGCTCAAACTGTTCACAGTTTAGAAATTCTTATAGACACAATCTATACCAACATCAACAATTTTACAGTAAGATTTTTCCATTGGCTCTGTTCGAGAGCGATATTGTCACCCAGAAACGACTCTGTAAATGAGATAAACAAAATTATTATTGAAAAAGTACCAGGTGATTTTAAATGTTACAAATCTGTTGACACCGTGTGTAACATCGAAGATACAGTGCACTACCCACAGGAGTTTTTTCTCGAGAAATTTCCTCAATTCTGCTGGCTTGCCACCTCATGAACTAAAATTAAAAATAAGTACGCCTGTTATGATTTTAAGGAATTTATGCCCTCTCCATATTTGTAATGGTTCAAGACTATTAATCAAAGAATTAAGAGATAATGTGATTGTAGCAACTATCATTACGGGTCCCACGGCCTGTCAGCTCGCACATGTTCCGCGGATCCCGATGATTTACCCATATCTTTTAAAAGGATACAGTTCCTTTTAATAATATCCTTTGCACAAACAATAATTAATCCCAGGGACAAGCTTTTTCCATACTTGGTTTTCCAACTTAAGGAAAGAGTGCTTTTCCCACGGGCAATTGTATGTGGCACTTTCTCGAGTAGGATCTCCTGAAAATCAATACGTTTTGTATCTATGTTTTGTAAATCAATACAAATACCACAAGTGTAAAAATGAACCGTATTGTTTCCGATTTAGTAAATAAAATAAATTAACAAGCAACACGGTTCTCGCGTTGTCAAATTTTGGTGGAAAAGGGTCGGTGCGATTTCAGTTCTCGCCTCGCCTCTCCTTGTTTCGCCTCTCTGGTGGAAAATCACCTTTAGCATTAAATGCTTTGCTGCCATGACAGTTTTTCTCCTAGTTAAGGGAAATACTGGTCATACGGGTTTGTATGGGTTTTATGCCAAGTTTTTCTACTTACTGTTACTGTTAGCTTACTATCTCACGGCTGGGCAAAGGCCTTTCTTGGACAAATCCAACAACAAGATATCTATTCTGTAACATCACCACATTAAACGTATTTTTTTGAATAGTTCACTGAGTATTTATTTTACTTTTAACCTGAATTTTTATCATTATTATGCGCATTATTTGGTAATGAACACACAAAGTAGTATATATACCAAATGAAATTTCTGCAGATAATAAAAATATATAAACTGTAACGACAATGAAGACTTTCATACTGGTAAGTATTCGAATAATAAATAATTAAACATTAGTAATTTCATTAGCACCTTTAGATAAAACTTAAAACGTATAACTTACCATATATGTTTGATTAAGAGGGGACGCGGTCTTAAAGATAATTAAAAAAAAAAATGTTATCGTACTTTGATATAAATGACTTAATGAGACGGGCAGAATAACTAGCGTGAACTTAGTCCAAAATATTATGTCAAGCAATATACCTCTTAGTGCTCAGAGAGAGATGCTTGCGGCTAAAGTATCGCAGCGAATAAAAATTGTAAATTTTAAAAAAATCAATGCTTACTGTATAAAAATGAACCAATCATTATATTTTTTGTAGAAAATAATGTGTATGACCTTGAAAGTAAACATTGTAAAAACAAAAATTAACGGTTTTTTTTTTCTAGATAATAGCGGTTCTATTTGCTTGCGCAGTGGTGACAACAGCAAATAAAACAATAATAATTAAGCCCACACTGGAAACACTTACAAACACTTTCCCGAAGCCAACTAAACGTATAAAGATACCAAAAGATCCTATAACAATTTTGCCACCTGATTAGAAACAAAATAAGGATGAATAAAAGTATATTGATTATTCTCTGACCACTCTAATAGGTGAAATTTGACAGTTGCTTTGAGTCATAGAAGGTAACAAAATTTATTCTAAGTTATATAAAATGACGTACAAACTAATGTTACTAATTTTTTACTTCTTTATAACAGTTTCATTCCATGGTTTTAATTTTTTAATTTTAGTGCTGTTACTTTTATCTCTGGTTGGCTCTGATCTTTACCTTTTAATCGTAAGGAGGCTATATCTACTCGATTACAGATTTGTTTTGAAAATGCAAAGAGTAACCTTTCTTCACAAAATGAACAGAATAAGATAATAATAAGCAGTTTTGTGTACTTGGCAATGTACAGGCAATGTACTTAAATAATAATATGTAAATCTATATGCAATAAATAAATGATCCATCCATCCAAGGAACTGAAACAAAGTGGTATTTATATATGAAACTTTAAATGCAAAACCCACTGAGTTAAAGACTTTGACGGGTGATACTGCGTCCACTAGAACTAAAGTACTTATTGGAAAAGGTGGTCGATGAATTATGTGTACTATACCTACTTTTTCGATTAAACCTACATCTATCCCAATCCTTATTTTAAATCGATTAATCGTGTGTTATCTGAATCGATAAATCTCCCAATAGATTTCAGACATCTAACCCGAGACTACAACTGTCAAATTTCACCTATTAGAATGGTCTTAGTATAATAATTAATAGCTTCTTCGTTTGAACATGCCACTACTCTACAGTTTTAAATCAGCCAGCCTCTAAAATAGTCACTTGGATCAATCATTTTACATATAAATGTAAAGTGAATAGTATATAATTCACTATTCTTTTTAATAAAGTTGTTCATCTTTTCTGTTATAATGTATATTTTTTTATTTATTTATTAAAAATTAACAACAAATTATGCAGTCATTTTTATTTTGCATCAAATTTATTAAGAAGTGACTTGAAGGATCCAAAACTGTAAGAACATTCAGTAAGAACCGTAAAAAAAAAGTGGATATTTTCTTTATTAATTACTAGTTTTTGCCCGCGGCTTCACTCGCGTTAAATTCGGGGTAGAAAAAGTAGCCTATATTACTCTCCATCCCTTCACCTATCTCCACTTAAAAAATCACGTCGATTCGTAGCTCCGTTTTGCCGTGAAAGAAAGGCAAACAGACAGACACACTTTACCATTTATAATATTAGTATGGATATACGAGTACGTTACAATATATTATAGTTTCTTCAATAAACGAAACTTGTTTTATTATCATTTTCATACTCTTGCTATTATTGAGCAATATGTTTTTGTCTGTAGGATATAGGAGTGTTAACTAGTAGTAATATTGTGCAAATAGATACAAACAATAACAATGGCTACATTGAATAGTATTATTATCCTTGTACTTGTAAGTATATTTTTAAATGAAATTAACATAACGTTAATTGGGACTATCAATACATTTACCTATATTTTTATTAGCCTATATTATTTCATGTAATTTAATGACTTTTTTTTAATGTATTTTGTATTGTCGCAATAAAATATAATTATCATTATGACAAAAATATCAATTAAAACGAATTATAACATAAAATAAATAAAAGGCGACTCGCACAATAAATAACAATCTATATTGACGCTAATTATAATAAAAGGTACCAGTGGCGAAGTGTCCATATAACCCGATTCCTACCGGCTTACCTTTGCAAAAACCGCTAAGCATACTCTATTAAAAAAATATAAATCAATGACGCACGCAACATCTATTCAGTACACAAAATTAAAAAAAAACAAAAAGTTTTCTGTTACGTAAATCGCTTTAATATAATTATTATTTACGTACACATAACGCCATCTCTTATTACAACATTGTCAACTAATGGCGGGTAAGCCGGGCGAAAAAATAGGAATCCAGTATAAACAGACGGTACGAAAGCCGTACGCACACATGCAAAACCTAGGTGTATTATTATGCATTTCATCTGCGTATGTAGGCGTAAAGGTAAGCCGGCTCAGGCCGGGTTATGTTATGTTACGAGTAGGTCCTGTTGTACAGTACCCGAGCGCGGCGGCGCCGCCGGCACATCGACGAGTGGAAAGAGACATTCGGTCATTTTCGGCTTTGAGATGCGACATGCGACATGCGAGAGCGAGAGAGCATTTAACGTGATCACTGATCATAGATACGTCATGCTATTTTTTTGAATTTCGCACTGCAATGAAGGTGAAACGATGCATATTATACTTATACTTGGCTAATGGCTCATTTTCATTTCCCATCACAAGTTGCATTTATTTTTGTTTTCTTCTATTATTTAAAGTATTGCAAATAATTGTTAGAAATCGCTTTGTTGTGTAAAGTAGTAATTACTAATTATAATTTGTGATTGTGTAGTAGTTGTAGTAGAGTGTTGTGTATTGATTTACATTATTATTGTCGTAGTGCGTTGGCGTCATCTTTTTGTAAGTACTTTTTTGTATTAAATTATTTGTTAGCAAATTTAAAAGTTTGTTGTTATAATGGCAGCGTTAATAGCATTAGATTGTTGTCTTACTGATTATTTGTTGTGTGAGGAAACATCTTTTTCGAAATTAAGTTATGAAAATAAGAAACACGTAGTTCAGTTAGGTCGTGCTTGTCCAGACATGACCATAGAATACATACGACGCGATGGATTTACAAAACATTTTAATATATCTCTTTATGATAAATACAAGTGGCTCACAGGTAGTTGTAATTTAAATAGAATGTACTGTTTTCCTTGTTTGTTATTCTCAGATTCTAAAAGTATGTGGAGTCATGTAGGATATAGCGACCTTAACAATTTATCGAATTCGTCTAAGAAACATGTCCAAACTGAGAAACATATTCGTAGTTGTTTAGCTTTATATGAGTTCGGGACCACTAGGATCGAAACATTTTTTACGAATACATATGAAATACATAACAGAAAAGTAGATCGAAATAGAAATCTAATGAAACGGTTTATAGATACTGTAATTTTATTAGGTAGACAAGAGTTAGCTTTTCGCGGTCACGATGAAAGTTCAGGATCTGATAACCGCGGTAACTATATCGAAACTTTATTATATTTAAGTAAATACGACTCAGTAATGGAATCACATTTAGAACAATGTTCTTCTATGCAAAATCCTGTATTTTCGGGTCTTTCTAGTGACATTCAAAATGATTTAATACATAGCATTGCATCCGTTTTAAGAGATCGTATTAGATTAGAGATAGATAAAGCTCAATTTGTATCGGTTATGATTGACGAAACACCTGACGTAAGCCATAGGGAGCAACTTACTGTAATATTTAGATATTTAACTGAAACTGGCATTGAGGAACGATTTCTAGGATTTTACGACGTTAGTGGTAGTCGTACTGCTGAAGTCTTATCTAACCAGTTGTTAGAAATACTTGACCAGTACCGTTGTAGGGGTAAGTTAGTAGGTCAGTCGTACGATGGGGCAGCGGTTATGTCTGGAGAGCATGGTGGAGTGCAAGCGAAAATACGTGAGTCATGCCCAATGGCAACGTTTGTTCCATGCTACGCGCATATATTAAATTTAGTACTTAGCCGGTCCCTTGAAAATATTCAAGAATTAAAAACATTTTTTGGACACATTAATAGCATTGTTAGATTTTTTAACAAATCATCTAAACGGTCGAACCTTTTAAAGGAAATCGCTGACCGCCGTATGCCCGGAGTATCGGAAACTCGCTGGCACTACCATTCGCGTATTATCAATGTAATTTTTAATAGTAGATTAGACATAATTAATACTTTAAATTCAATAACAGAAAATGCGCAATCCTGGGACAGCGAATCTCTCTCTTTGGCAGAATGCTTTTTAGCTAAATTAGAAAACATGCAATTTTGTTTTTTCTTAACTGTATTATCTGAAATATTTCAGAAAACCGACGTTCTTTTTAATTTATTGCAATCAAAACAAATAGACGTCGATATTGCATCACGCGAAATAGAGAGGTTCAATAATTGGCTTTCAAATGATTTTATAAATAGTTTTAATTTTATTTATGACAGCATCCAAGAATTTAATGAGCCACCGCGGCAGCGTAGACGCCTTAATGTAGAATTAGACACTAGAACGTTGTATAGACGTCTATTTATTGAAATAATAGACAATGTTAAGACGCAAATAGAATACCGATATCAATCGTTTTCTCAGATCAGTTTTCTTAATTTGCTTAATAAATCTAAATATAGTTACTACAGTAGTTCATTTCCAGATGAGTTAATATCCTCTTTAATTACTAAATTTCCACAGATATTCGAGTTTAGTGCTTTAAAAAACGAACTCAAAGTGTTATACACCACTTCATCTTTAAATAAACTAGACGTTTATGAGCTCTTTCTTCATTTTCAAAATTCAGTTTTAATAGACACTTTTCCACAAATTTCCACATTATGTAATATTTTTTTGACTCTTCCTGTTACAGTATCATCCGCTGAGAGATCGTTTTCGGCTTTAAAACGAATTCATACTTACATTAGAAACTCTCAAAAGGAGGAGCGATTGTCTGATTTAGCTATAATATCTATAGAAAAACATTTGTTGCTTAAGACTAAGAACGAACCCGATTTTTATGATAATGTCCTTGCTCATTTTGTGAGAAAAAATAGACGTATAGCTTTAGAGTATAAGTAGTGTAGTTTAGCAAGTAAATAGTATTTAGTTTTGGTTGGTAGACATCACATATTCATGCACATCTCATTCACGAAAGGCTTTTTTCAAAGCCACTTTTATTATACTTGAAAGACACTGTCAACATCAGTGCTTACTCGTATAGTAAATTTGGATTGAAATTTCCTCAACCACTTGAATCTAAGCATCGAACAGTGAGCCAGTCAGAAGTTTTGAAATGAGTACCTGTATCTACACTGCCATGGTAAGTTTTTTTTCCGGCTTACCTTTTATAAAAACTCACCCTTCGCCACTGAAAGGTACAAGTTAGGTCGATTGTCTATCGGGCATCGGCGAGTGGAGTTGTCGTTGCGGAGGACCGTAGACCGCAGAACCGGCCAATAACCTCCCCGCACTCCTTGTAGCTCCTTGGTTATCCTCGGCGGTGTAATGGCGCCTACACAAATCTTCTAGTTAGGTGTGGAAGGCACAGGACCGCGTGGGGTAGCAATGTTTTGAGGAGGCCTATGTCCAGTAGTGAACGTCCATAGGCTGATAATAATATGATGATTCTAATCTTCTGATCAACTATCGACTTTACAACGAATTTGACGACCTCGGTGGCGCGCCGGTAGAGCCAGCGGCTGCCGTGCATGAGGTTGTGGGTTCGATCCCCACGCAGGACAATAATTTGTGAGATCCACAAATTATTGTCCTGAGTCTGGGTGTTCTATGTGTCCGTTAATTGATGTTTGTAAAAGTCCCCGCGACACAGGGCATGATCCCTAGTGCGGGAGTTGTCTTTTTTCAAAAAAAAAAAAAAAAAAAAAAAAAAAAAAAAAAAAAAAAAAAAAAAAAAAAAAAAAAAAAAAATTATAGACTCGTTATTCATCCATATCCATACTTATATTTAAAATGGGAAAGTGTGTCTGTTTGTCTTGTCTTGTGTTGACGAATTGAAGTGATTTTTAAGTGGATATAGTTGAAGGAATGGAGAGTAACATAGGTTACTTTTTTTTCTTCTTCTGTGTCCAGGAAAGGGGAACAGTGCTACCCCGAATTTAATGCGAGCGAAGCCGCGAGCAAAAGCTAGTCATTACATAAAATTTACAAGCACATTTTTTTCTATCCGCACGAAATGCGTCATTGTAATGTTTTATTGTAAAATTAAAGAATGCTTAACACTGGGAAGAGCCTGTAACAATTTTGAATAAACCGTTAAGAACTAACCCTTCTGAAATAAACTTATTTGTTTTAGATTCTTCAAGTGATTCTTGCTTTTTGAAAGAAAGAAAGAAAGAAAATAATTTATTTTGTTGCACACAATATACAGTAAATAATTATAAATTAACAAATGTTTGTTTGTGTCTAATGGTGGCGGCTACCAGACCTACCATTAAACCTACCACTGTAAAGCCTACAATTGCCCCGAGGCCCCCTCGTGTTACGTTGATTTTACCTACAGTACCACCTGCAGAAAGTTAAGTGCACGAGCATACCTAAAGGAATTTATTATGACCTTTTTTAAACCTAATAAAAATCTAATCTAAAAAAAAAGTGAACTGTTGTTTATCACAATAAACAATGAAATATTTTAGATTATTTTGTTTTTCTATTAACAATAGACTATTCCCACACCAGGAATCATACCTTGCTTTGCGGTGAGACGAGCTTATGTACCATCTTTCTTTATATTTACCTACGATAAGTTTTGACTTAGTTTTGCAAAAAGTAGTTAGTTAGTAGATTTTTTAAAAAAACCTTTGATTTCTCAAAGACAATCTACGAATTGCAGCCAGTTAAAGACCTAATTTTTAATTTTTTCGTTTTGACTTAAAAAAAGTTGGAAGTCTCGTAAATTAAAAGTAAAAAAACTTATACATTTTTTGTCACATAAATTATGTTTCAAGATAACCCAGGGGTCGAATAATGAAGATGAAAAGTAAATAGCACAAATTAAATTATCATAACTATGCCATATAATGTATTGTATTATTTCCCACAAGAATCGTAGTAAAGAACATTATTTATCACAAGCTGTAACCCCTGATTAATGTCGCCTTTGAGAGAAATCATGGAATTAAAAGTTAAATGAGTTAAAGTGTTTGCATTAGTTTGCATTAGTGTATAATAAATATACGTAACGTGTGTAATAAAAATACGTAAATAACCTGAACCAAAACCCTAATTTGGTTTTTCATGTCAAAGTATGAATATGCAACGTTTTTTACCATTACAGGGCTCGGAGGCACGTCACTGCTCTTGTACTTTTTAGTGATACTAATTAAATCACAGTTCGCATTTACCACGGACCGATCTTGTGGAAGTCAGAGGGAGAGGCATTTTTCCAGTATTGGTATATAATAAAGGCTAACGCTAAGTTACAAAGTACGTAAATCAAAGTAAAAGCAAAATATAATACAAAAAAAGAAAAACAAATGATAATATCAACTACGATGTAATTGCGTAACACAAATAAGAATCACATGCCTTGCAAATGTTTTTTGGGGAGGTCTTCCAGACTCAAGGTAATCCGTTTTGAAGCCGACTGTTTTTAGTCTGAAAGTATTTTGTGTTCATTTATTTCATGTCTGTACAACTTTGTGAAATAAGGCTCGATACCTAGTAGGAGAAATGACTACGTGAACACATATACTTGAATACAAATACATTTAAACGTGAACTTCGCGTTTAAATGTATGTATTTGTTGCAGTCTCGAACCTTTGTGAACCGAGCGCTAACCTTTGTCGCGGGACAAAAAACCGACAACGAACGGGAAATGGCGCGAAGCGTGAACGCGAATGCGCGAACAGTGAACGTGAACGCGGGAAACCATCTATCTACACACGCGTTTCGCGGCCTTTCTCGCCGCGAGTGCAGGCTTAACAGCTCATAATTATCACACTGCAGATACGGTTCTATTTTAATAAGAAGCGATACTTGGGCAACTTACGTATTGGTACCTATTGTATTTTATGCAGTTACTATTATGTCCGTGTGGTGACGTAGTAAGAATACAGTATGTCACCACCCCATTTTATCCCATGGGTGTCGTAAATACCGACTAATAAAGGACTAACCATAAATATTATTTTTACGAAGTAAAAAGAAGGTATTCGTTGTGTCCTTTAAAGAGATGCTTAAGTTCTATCTCGCGAAACGGGAAATGTCTCTTAGTGCGAAGGTACTCTTTTTATTAATAACATAAATATACAAAAAACTAAACAGCAACCAGGAATATGATGATGTTTTTTTATTTGTTTTAGGCACTTGTTGTTATGTGCGCGTGTGTGGTGTTGACTGAAGGAGCACGAAGGAGACCAAAACCTAAACGAGTTACTACCAGTGTAAAAAGCACAAATAAACCTCCTACTGCTCCAAAGAATAAACCAAAACCAAAACCAACTAAACCCGTTCCTGCAAGCAGGAAACTTAAAATGACTAAGAAACCACCTAAAACTACAAGGTCAACAAAACCAACTAAACCTACTAAAGTTACTACTCTTGAACCCAAGGAAGTAACTGTTCCATCAGTGGCTGCAACTAATGCTACTGATACTACAACCAAGTCACCTAAAGTTCCAAAAGCAACAGTTACTACACAGAAACCAACTAAAGCTACTGCTCCTTCAACCAAACCATCAGAAGAATAGCTTCAGTAACACCACCAAAAGTTACTGTTCCGTTAACCAAGTTAAAAAGAAACAAGAAATAAAAACAATTTATTTACAGTAAAGCTAAACAATAACACATTTACAAAAAAAAGCAACATAATAACTTATAACTAACTTTACCGCAAAACAGTCTCAAGTCAGCATGATGCTAGTTAAGAAACTAGCGCTTGTATTCCCTTGAGACTGATTGGTAAGTGACGTACATCGACATGACGTACTACATGAGAGAACTCAACTTTTTGCCACTACCCAGTCTTTACATATTTGAGGTAATATTAAATAAAATAAAATTTATGCAATGTACTTTAAAAAGGCTATATATTTATATCTGTAGGTATGCTATAACTTAAGCTATGGCTATAACAAGTTACTGATTCTACAACCAAGCCACTAAAAGTAACAGTTAGAGTAATGGCTCCAACTAACGCTACTGATCCTATAAACAAGCCACTAAAATAACAGACATAACTTATTAGACATTAAACCTTCGTTCGTAGACTTTCAAGACTCGATGTATTTAGAATAAGTACATACCTCTGTGGTTTATTTATGTTATTTGTAAAACTGAGTTTGTATGAATTTGTAATATGATAATAAAAGAATTTAAAAAAGACAATTCCAAAAGAAACCAAATACAGTCATTGTTATTGTTGAAAATATTCAAAGAATTGTGGTATAATAAATATGAAATTATAATAAACTAGCAGTAAAACGCGACTTTGTCTGCGATTAAATTTGAAATGAAATAAAAAAAACTTGTATAATTCATACAAAGATTATTCATCATCATCAACATCATATCAGCCAAAGCCGTCCACACCAGCGCTTTTCGGTACGCGGTTGCCATTCCAGAATCTTTCTGCCCAAACAGCTGTCGGTTCTCCGCGCTATGTGCCCTGCTTGTCGCTACTTTAACCGGTTATGTCGGTTACTTTAGTTCTTTTGCGAATCTCCTCATTTTTAATTCGATCACGCAGGGAAACTCCCAACATAGCTCTCTCCAATGCCCCTGAATGACCATGAGCCTTCTGAGTAGGCCCATAGGTCAGGCTACAACATAGCTCTCTCCATTGGCCTCTGAAGCGACCATGAGCCTTTTGAGTAGGTCCATAGGTCAGGCTACAACAGAGCTCTCCCCAATGCCCCTGAATGATCATGAGCCTTCTGAGTAGGCCCATAGGTCAGGCTACAACATAGCTCTCTTCATTGTCCTCTAAGTGACCATGAACCTTCTGAGTAGGTCCATAGATCAGGCTACAACATAGCTCTCTCCATTGCCCTCTGAGACACCATGAGCCTTTTGAGTAGGTTCATAGATCAGGCTACAACATAGCTCTCTCCATTGCCATCTGAAAGACCATAAGCCTTCTGAGTAGGCCCATAGGTCAAGCTACAACATAGCTCTCTCCATTGCCTTCTGAGTAGGTCCATAGGTCAGGCTACAACATAAGTCTCTTCATAGCCCTCTGAGTGACCATGAGCCTTCTGAGTAGGCCCTTAGGCCCCCTAAATTTGAAAAAAATAATTTTTGGTCCTAGCTTGATGTTATATAGCCTATAGCCTTCCTCGATCAATAGTCTATCCAAAACTGAAAACTAAATTCGATTCGAAGAAGTAGTTCCTGAGATTAGCGCGTTCAAACAAACAAACAAACTCTTCAGCTTTATATAATTACTAGCTGTAAAACGCGACTTTGTCCGCGATTAAATTTGAAATGAAATAAAAAAAGTTTATTCATCATCATCATATCAGCTAATCGACGTTAACTGCTGTACATATGCCTTCTCCAAATATTGCCACCTTGTGCGGTCCCGTGCCTCCCTCATCCATCGGCTTCCAGCCGTCCACACCAGCGCTTTTCGGTACGCGGTCGCCATTCCAGAATCTTTCTGCCCAAACAGTTGTCGGTTCCCTGCGCTATGTGCCCTGCTTGTCGCTACTTTAACCGGTTATGTCGGTTACTTTGGTTCTCTTGCGAATCTCCTCATTTTTGATTTGATCACGCAGGGAAACTCCCAACATAGCTGTCTCCAATGCCCCTGAATGACTATGAGCCTTCTGAGTAGGCCCATAGGTCAGGCTACAACATAGCACTCTCCATTGCCCTCTGGAGTGACCATGAGCCTTTTGAGTAGGTCCATAGGTCACGCTACAACAGAGCTCTCTCCAATGCCCCTGAAAGACCATAAGCCTTCTGAGTAGGCCCATAGGTCAAGCTACAACATAGCTCTCTCCATTGCCAGGGAAAATCCCAACATAGCTGTCTCCAATGCCCCTGAATGACTATGAGCCTTCTGAGTAGGCCCATAGGTCAGGCTACAACATAGCACTCTCCATTGCCCTCTGGAGTGACCATGAGCCTTTTGAGTAGGTCCATAGGTCACGCTACAACAGAGCTCTCTCCAATGCCCCTGAAAGACCATAAGCCTTCTGAGTAGGCCCATAGGTCAAGCTACAACATAGCTCTCTCCATTGCCCTCTGAGACACCATGAGCCTTCTGAGTAGGTCCATAGGTCAGGCTACAACATTGGTCTCTCCATTGCCCTCTAAGTGACCATGAGCCTTCTGAGTAGGCCCTTAGGCCCCCTAAACTTGAAAAATTTTTTTTTTGTCCTAGCTTGATGTTACACAGCCTATAGCCTTCCTCGATCAATGGTCTATCCAAAACTGAAAACTAAATTCAATTCGAAGAAGTAATTTCTGAGATTAGCGCGTTCAAACAAACAAACAAACTCTTCAGCTTTATATAATAGTATAGATAATAAATCATTGCAAAAATAATTTGTATTTTAATTTAATTTATTATAAACTGGTCAGAATATATTTCAGTACCTATTAAAAATCAAAACAGTGTTTTAGTTCAAACATCTGACGTAAAAAAATCGGTTTTAATTAATTATTTACACAACACAATAAATTACAGAACAGACTAAATAGTTCATTATGAAGGTTTGATGTTGACTTGTAACTAGACGTAGGCCAAAGGTGAAAATAAATTTGACCCTTATTATTATACTGTGTAAGTAAAATTGTATGTGTTTTGTCCACGGACGTATACTATAACTGGATCGCTTACTACTATTTCTCTTGATTACAAATTTGATCTCTAAGCTGATAGACATATGGTTACTTTTTCGCTATCAATTGTAAAAGTAGAAAAACGAGCCAAGTGAGAGGATTGAAGTAGTAATGCTTCCTTGTCTAGCAAGGATGCCAGTGTAAAATAAAAACTGTTTTGGTAGTGAGTGGTACATTTCTCAAAATCGGAAAAAGTACGTTTTAATAACTATTGACCAATAAAATATGTCTATAAATTGATACATTTTTTTTACACTTATGTAGTAGCTTATTTTTATAATTATGTTTTGCCTATGCACGGCAAAACATAATTATAAAAATAAGCTCATTGATCCTTTTAGTAGAATTTCCTCTTTCAAAATTTGTCGTTAGAAAAAAACAATACATACGTCAGGTTAACCTAAAACCTTCTGGTCGGTACATATTGCGGTTTTGTGTTATTTTAACGTATTTCATGTGAGAATGGGGTTTTTTTGTTGCGTGAATGGTTGCAAAACAGAATGGTACCCTGTTTGTGGCATATCTTTCCACAGGTAAGTCAGTTATCAAGATTTATTGTTAGTTATGAAGTAGAGTGACCACACTATCGCGCAAAAAAGGATAATATTATGCTTTTACTTTATGTAAATTTTATTGCTGTACAGGATCCCTAACAATGAATCTGTAGCAGAGCAGTGGAAAGAAGTAATACCTGGCAAATTAACTAAAAAAACTTAAAACGTCAGTTACTGTTGTTCGCGCCGTGACTACGGGACGGGTTAATGAAACCGGTTGTCCGCCTGAGCCGGCCGACCGCGCCCTCTGCTGTTCGTCGCACCACTTCTAAATTGTACGCGTATCAAACAACAACTAATAATTTTGTAACAAGTTTAAATATTAATTATACAACAAAATAAATACTGTGAAGATTCTCGGGTTGTTTCTATTATGAGATCCCAGTATTCAACATTGGTGACCCCTCAACGTGATGAAAATCATTTATAATTATCGCTGAGCAACGTGAAGGACAAAGGGTCACGGACTACGTTTTCGTCGTGTGGAACAATAAAGTCACTTTTGCTGTGATAAGATGAAAGATCTTCATTGTCTATCCACCGGGACGGCGATAACTACGACAACACGGCCACAGTAGTGGTATTGAAGAAGAATATCGGACTACGTGACCGCAAGGTGACCTTTGGATCAGCACCGCAGCTTCCAGCCAACCCTCGCTTCAAGCCAGCCGGTCAGCCTACGCGCCGCAGCTACAAGGTTTAGCCAGGGAAGTGAACCAGTCCTAATTTCCTATTTTATCATCTTTCCCCTTTTCAACCGACTTCAAAAAGGAGGAGGTTCTCAATTCGGTTGTATTTTTTTTTTTTTTATTTTTTTTTTTATTTTTTGTGTTTGTTACCTGATTTCTCGAAAACGGCTAGACCGATTTGAAAAAATTTTTTTTTGTTCGTATTGGTATGCTTCCCATTTGGTCCCATTGTCACCAGATCTGGATCTGGATGAGGGGATCCCAGAGAAATCGAGGGCATCTCTTGAAAATTGTACAGACGCATTGTGTAAAATCTTGTCATACATGTGCATCTTTGACGTCACTACCAAATAGTCAAGAATTTGAACTGGTCAGATCCTGGAGACCAGAGAGAGTCGAGGGAACACCTTAACGGCATATAGCAGCTACCTTGTGTTTGGGCTTATTTTAATTGTATTGATGAATACTTTACAAAACTTTACACAAACATGATCTGATGATGAAGAAGATTGAGGGTCGAGGCAACTCCTCAACGGTATATAGCAGCTACCTAGTGTTTGGGCTTATTTTATTCGTATTGATGAAAACTTTACAAAACTTGACACAAACATCATCTGATGATGAAGAAGACTGAGGGTCGAGGAAACTTTTTAACGGTATATAGCAGCTACCTAGTGTTTGGGCTTATTTTATTCGCATTGATAAAAGCTTTACACAACTGTTCACAAACATAATCTAATGATGAAGAAGATTGAGGGTCAAGGGAACTTTTTAATAGTAAATAGCAGCTACCTAGTGTTGGGGCTTATTTTATTCGTATTGATGAAAACTTTACACTAACATTATGACTGTAATTGAAGGTATGGTTTAAGACTTAATAATGAAGTTCTTATTTGAATTTAAAATAGGAATTAATACCGGATTATAAATAGACTATAAACAAATTTTTGAATTGCATTTCATTTATTTTAAACTTATTCTTTAGGTACAACAAATTGATAATAATAACTATTATAAGTATTTATTTGATTTATTTTTATGTCAATTTATTTAAATTATCAATTTAGTGTGCATGTCGCACAATAAATTAATAATTTTTATTACTAATTAACCACGCAGAGACGGTGTGGCTACGCTTTTCGATGTTCTCCCTATTTAAAACGTTTTTCATGTAGGTCCTTTTTTATGAAAGCTGGTTCACTAGTCTCTTTTGAAATGGCATTGGAGGTAGATTTCCTACTTCGAGAATGGCGTTTCTTCCTTTCTTCGGTTGTCATCGAATCGAACCCGTGGCGGGCGCGTCAAGTCTTGTGACCTGTGACGCGCACCAATGAACATACCGCGGCGGCGCCCGCGCTGCACTCCCCGCGACCCGACGACGGTGACCGGTCCGCCCGCTACCGCTCAGTCGCAAGCGAGCGACAGTGCGAGACGTAGACCGACGGCGAATGCACGTTCGCCCGCACTTCATGCGTACGCAATTAACTCGATCTCTAGATTCTAATTTACATCTTGTTTTCTACTCCTATATACTCGTAGTCTAAGCTACGTCTAGCTAATCTACATCTTGTTTTTTATTCTTGTATAACTTAACTTAACTTCAGTGCTGTGAACTTAACTAACTTAATAACTCTGTATTCTCTTTCATTCTGTGTCATTAAGTAAATAGTCTTGTAAATAACCGTCACGTTTTCTTTATCACCTCTACAGTCTCATACAATCAGCGCGTTTCGTAGGTCTACCCATATTTAGACAAAATAATGTCCCACTGCAGGGACGGGCCTCCTCCACTGACGGAGGGATATTTAGCCTACTAATACCACACTGGCCAGACGGATTGGTATAGGGTTTAATTTCAAGATTTCCTTCTTTTTATTTCTCAAAGATAATATTCACGGATAGTCCCTAAGTTGGTTTTTACGACACCCATGGGTTGAGATAAGGTGGTGACATGCATTCTCACTCCGTCACCACACGGATTTATAGAATTGGTATTCACTAAAAATTTGAAAATAAAATTGATTTTTACAAAAAAAAAAAAACCGACTTCAAAAACACAAATTGCACTAAAAAGTAAAAAATAATTAGTTGTATTTCGGTTTTACAACATTAAATCAGCCATTACTTCTACTGAATTTTAATCTAAAGAATAAGTAGGTTCTTTTAATTATTGTAAAAAGTATTGTTTAAGATATTTCTTGAAGAGTCTGTAAATATATTGATTTGTAGATTCTTTAAAAGATAATCAAATTATTACAAATAATGTAATATTATTGTTATTTTTGGAGTCGGTGTCAGCCAACGCAATAAGTATGATATAGTTATACAAAACTTTATGGCCTTTTCTAACACACTCGAATCACTTTAAATGGTTTTTAATTAGATAAATATTGCATTTAAAACAAAAACGGCCGTTTCATTTTCTAATGCGAATTTTAAGTAATTGTTAGTCTTTAGCCTGTGTGTAACATGACGCCATAATGTTTGTTTAAATATTAAGTCAGAAATAAAAAATGGTAGGTATATAAACTATCGTGGCTGACACCGACTCCAAAAATAACAATAATATTACATTATTTGTAATAATTTGATTATCTTTTAAAGAATCTACAAATCAATATATTTACAGACTCTTCAAGAAATATCTTAAACAATACTTTTTACAATAATTAAAAGAACCTACTTATTCTTTAGATTAAAATTCAGTAGAAGTAATGGCTGATTTAATGTTGTAAAACCGAAATACAACTAATTATTTTTTACTTTTTAGTGCAATTTGTGTTTTTGAAGTCGGTTTTTTTTTTTTTGTAAAAATCAATTTTATATTTGACTAAACTTTCTTTGCCAATAATTTTAAAGTGACATAAAGCTTTGTTTTTCCGAGTTTGAGACTCGATAATTAGTACAAGTGTTTAAACAAATATTTGCCTAAAGCTTTCTTTTAATGCCTAACTACGCATAATAATACTTTTATCTGCCTTCCGCCCGTAAAGTTTAATTAAGTACCTATTGTTGTGGTACATCTGTGCATCTAGACAATATAAATAGCTCATTGTAACTTTATTTTAATTTATTGCGTTACGAGTTATACAGTATACTTATTTGTGATTTACGTAGGTACCTATAACGTAGTTTTTATGCACACGTACCTACCTACTTGGTTGCACTCCATCTTTGCTAAATTATTTCCTACAAATTTAAATCTCCCTCTGACAGATTAGAGTACGATTGCAATCTATAGTATTATTTTTTGTTTACTCTTCAGTGTGTCTGCGCTTCACGAGTGAAGCTACCTATTGCTCAAACAGCTGATGCATCCTGCCTACTCGTACTCGTGATCACTGCGCTGCACGTGATTCGGTGCGCTAACGTGTCGTGGGAGCATAAGCCAAACAAATTACGTATTCCATTTTTTATTATTTTTTGCAATTTGAATTTTATTGTTCACTTGTTTGTTCAATTAAGTACCTACCTAGTCATTTTTTATTTCCTTTCTTATTCAAGATGACGGACAAAGGCGATAAATGTTCTCCTTTAGTAATGAGAAGTTCAATTAAAGGGAGAATTACTAAGTTTAAAAATTATATTGATAAATTAAATAGTTACGATAATATTTCATCTGAACAAATAAGTGAACTTTCACTGAGGCTGAGTCGATTCCGTGATCTTTTCACTCAGTTTGACGAGTTACAAACACAAATTGAAATTTTAAACTCTGCTTCTTTGGAATCTGAAATTGATGTGCGAGAGGAGATAGAACAAGATTTTATTACACATATTTCGCTCGCTCAGAAATTGGTTGACAACTCAAGCGGTCAGGCTGAGCTAACTGGCGTCCAATCAGACGCACAGTCCCATTGTAGTCATCACAACGAGTTAAGTTTTAGGCTACCTTTAATAAAGATCGCTAATTTCGATGGTACGTATTTTAAATGGCTAGAATTTAAGGATACTTTTAATTCCTTAATTCATTGTAACGATCGTATAAAATCTATTCATAAATTTCATTATTTAAATTCATATTTGGAGGGAGAGGCCTCCCAAGTAATAAGTAATTTAGAAGTTTCCGATGCTAACTATATGACAGCTTGGCAGCTCCTCTGTGAGCGATATGACGACAAAAAACGGCTAATTAATAACCACATCCAGTCTTTGTTTAATATTCAACCTGTGGGTCGAGAGTTGGCTAAGGACTTAAGGCACTTAGTGGATCACGTGTCCAAGAACTTACGGGCTCTAAATACGTTAGGCCAGCCCACCGATAAGTGGGATGTTTTAATAATATACATGGCCGCAGCGAAGCTCGACAACGGCACTAGTTTTAAATGGGAAGAATTTAAAAACTCTTTTAAGGATATGCCTTTGCTTTCTGACTTTTTTACATTTTTAAAGAGTCGCGCCGAGGTTTTAGACTCGGTCCAGCGAAATAAGCCAGAGAAGGTCATTCACCATACAAAGCCTAATTCGTTAAGTTCACACAAGTCACCCGTAAAATCGTTTCAAATTGCAGCCACCACCAGTGCTTCTTCCTCTGCCACTCCTGCCTCGTGCGTCTTCTGCAGCGGTAGGCATCGCATTTACGATTGTACATCTTTCCTGTCCAAGTCTATCGAGGATAGGATTTCCGAGTCGGTAAGGTTGAAGCTCTGTATTAATTTGTTTGCGTCAAGGTCATTGCACATCGCTGTAGGTTAGGTCCTTGTTTGAAATGCCGCAAGCGTCATAATACTCTTTTACATAGGGAGACTTCTCGGGTTACTGAGTCCGAGGACTCATCAGCACAGCTAGACTCGCAGGTCACGGCTGGTGTAACTACTTCTAACACCAACCATGTCTTGTTGTCTACAGCTCTCATAGACGTCTATAACCCTGACACCGGCACTTGCCTGACCGTGAGAGGTCTTTTAGATTGCGGGAGTCAAGCTTCTTTAATTACTTCAAGCTTGAAACAACAGCTGCAGTTGACTCCTCAGCTTAATAAGACAAGTGTAGTCGGTGTAGGTAACATTCCATTAGTAGGCACGCCCGAGCGGTGCGTCATTAAAATAAAATCTAAACACAATAAACAATTTATGTGTAATGTGTCATGTTTAGTTTTACCTACTATTTCCGGCAATATGCCGCACAAGTATATAAATGTTTCGCGATTTAAACTCCCAAGTAAATTCTAGCTCGCAGATCCTCATTTTAATCAGCCAGCTTCTATTGATATTTTAATTGGCGCTGATCTATTTTGGACTATAATCGGGTTCGAGCAAATTACGTTAGGAGAGAACTTGCCTATAATGCGCGAGTCGAAACTAGGTTGGATACTGGCGGGTCCTATGTACGAAAAAGGCTTCACAAAACAAGTTTCATTTAATTCATCAGCTTAGGAGATTCCTATCAACTAGCTAAAAGGCGCTTCTATAGTTTAGAAAGGCGGTTCAAAAAGAATCCAGACCTTAAGATATTATACAAACAATTTATTAAAGAATATACCGATTTAGATCATCTTTCCGAGTCTAACATTAGGTTGCCTAACTGTTCATATTTTGTACCACACCACCCTGTGCTTAAGCCCACTAGTGAGTCGACTAAAATTAGAGTTGTGTTTAACGGTAGTGCCGCCACAACATCCGGTTATTCTATTAATGACCTTCAAATGGTTGGCCCGTCTATACAAGATTCACTTTTTAACATCTTACTTAGATTTAGGACTTATAAATATGTATTGACGGGCGATGTCACTAAAATGTACAGGCAAGTGAATGTACAAAATTGTGACCGTAATTTACAGCTAATTCTGTGGCGTGATAATGAACATGATCGTTTAAAACATTAAAATTACACACGGTAACCTACGGTTTTTCTAGTGCTAGCTTTTTAAGTACACGTTGTTTATGGCAGTTAGGCGAAGATTGTAAGGATTCTAAAATAAAAAATATTATACAAAACGATTTTCTAGTAGATGATATACTTACAGGGACGGATTTGGAGAGTGAATTAATACAAATTAAAAGATTCGTCCAAGAGGCTCTTTTAGCTGGTTGTTTTCCGTTACGTAAGTTTCGTTCTAATTCACCTTTAGTTTTGAGTGACAGCCAAGAGTGTAATTCTCAAGGTAATCTTATACTCAGTTCTGCTTCTCACACTCTAGGAGTAGGTTGGGACTCTGCAGCTGACATAATTCATTTTCCTTTTCAATATTCCCCTAAGGGTGATAGTCCTACGAAACGGTATATTCTATCCGATACATGCAAAATATTTGATCCTTTAGGACTTTTATGTTTATTAACAATAGTACCAAAAATTTTACTACAAAAATTTGTGGATAGCTAAAATTGATTGGGACGAGCCCGTGCCTGCTTCAATAAATCATTCGTAGAAGCAATTTGTTGACGGCTTAGTTTTATTAAAGAATCACAAGATAGGTAGGCATGTTATATGTGATTCTCCTAGTTATATAGAATTACATTGTTTTTGCGACAGCAGCAACAGCGCGTACGCAGCCTGTGTCTATTTAAAGTCAACAAATGCGCGAGGCGACGTGTTGGTACGGCTCCTCTGCGCGAAGACACGCATATGTCCTGTCGCGCCGACTACCATTCCACGACTGGAGCTATGCGCCGCAGTGTTAGGCGCCCAGCTCAGTACAGCGGTCGCCCGTGCGTTGCGTTGTCATATAACATGCACGTACTACGGGACTGACTCATCAATTGTTTTAGCATGGTTAAAAACTAATCACAACAAATTAAAGACATTTATTTGTGTCTAACCGAGTAGCTACAATTTTGGAACTAACGGAAGGTTCAGAGTGGCGTTATGTCCCCACTTCTGTAAACCCTGCAGATTATGCTTCGCGCGGTGTTGACGCGAATAAATTATTAAGTTTAAGCGTTTGGTGGAACGGTCCATCTTTTTTATACAAACCCGAATGTACTTGGCCTACACTAGGTACCAATACAATAGAGAATAAGGAAATTCCTGAATTAAAAATACATGTCTCGTTAATGAACGAGATCAATACAAATAGTTTATCGATTGTAGATTTTAATAAATATTCTAGGCTTAGTTATTTACAGCGTTCTTTTGCTTATTTACTTAGATTTTTACATAATTGTCGTTGTCCTAATAATAAAATTTTAGGAGTCTTGCAGCCAGAGGAGCTCGAGTCTTCTTTTAAACATTTAGTTAAGCAGCTGAGAGCTTTGCAAATGAGTTAAGTATATTAAAAAACAAATTAACTTTAAATTCTAAAAATCATCTTCTTCCTTTAAACCCCTTTCTTGACAGCGAAGGCATTATACGTGTGGGTGGTCGTCTTGATTCTTCTTTTTATTCTTTTAATAAGCGCCATCCCATGCTTTTACGCGCTAAACATAGGTTGTCACGATTACTGTTTCAGCAGGAACATTTGCGTCTTCTTCACGCTGGTCCTCAGCTGCTACTCGGATCTATCCGGGAGTTTGTGTGGGTTGTTGGCGGGCGCGACTTGTCTCGCACAGTCGCGCGGCAGTGTGTTACGTGTCGGCGTGTTGCCGCTCGTACTGCCGCTCCCATAATAGGCTCACTGCCATCAGTCTGAGCGCGTACACCCGATTTTCCATTTGTTAGCGTCGGTGTCGACTTCGCTGGACCTTTTTTAATAACAGACAGAAAGGGTAGGGGATGCAAAATTACTAAGTGCTATTTAGCTATTTTTGTTTGCACCCGTTTTAAATGTATTCATTTAGAAGCTGTGAGTCAGCTTTCTAAGGATGCCTTCATTTTAGCCCTACGCCGTTTTATTTCTAGGAGAGGGAAACCACGCGAAATTTTATGTGACAACGGTCGAAATTTTGTCGCAGCTGCCAAAGAAATTAGCGATTTTTTAGGGTCAGATTTTTCTGCTATCGCCTCTTTCGCATCAAATGAAGGTATTAAATTCAAATTTCAACCGGCTTATGCTCCTCACTTCGGAGGTCTATTCGAGTCAGGAGTTAAGTCCGCTAAATTTCACTTAAAGAGAATTTTAGGCAATTCTCATCTTACTTTTGAAGAACTGGCAACTTTGTTTAGTCAAATAGAAGCTATCCTAAACAGCCGCCCTATTTGTCCTATCTCTTCCTCTCCTAACGATTTCCAGCCTTTAACACCTGGTCACTTCATAATTGGTCACACCTTGACGTCTCTGCCATCTCCTATCTTGGATGGCGCTAATCAAACCAGACTAGATCGATTCCAGAGACTGGAATCTATGAGACAACACTTTTGGAAACGCTGGCAGCTGGAGTACATTGCGGAGCTTCAGCAACGAACCAAGTGGCGTGTTCCTGATCGACCACTTCAGTTGGAAGACTTGGTTCTCGTAAAGGATGAGAACGCGCCTCCTCTTCATTGGCGCCTTGGACGCTTAACAAAATTGTTTCCAGGAGCAGACGGGATTGCCCGTGTTGCTGACATGGCACTTATAGGCGAGGTGTTCGGTACCTCGGCCCTTTATTGGACGAGCCTGCAGCATCTTGAAGACATCAGTCTCCAAGGGCCCCCAGAATGTTCGCGCCGTGACTACGGGACGGGTTAATGAAACCGTTTGTCCGCCTGAGCCGGCCGACCGCGCCCTCTGCTGTTCGTCGCCCCACTTCTAAATTGTACGCGTATCAAACAACAACTAATAATTTTGTAACAAGTTTAAATATTAATTATACAACAAAATAAATACTGTGAAGATTCTCGGGTTGTTTCTATTATGAGATCCCAGTATTCAACATCAGTTATTGTATGCAACTTACATTTTGAAAAATGAAGATTTTGTCAGCGAGTTAAAAAAACGTTTGAAAAACAACGCAATGCCGTCGATATTTCCAAGGGTAAGCAGGGACCAAATTTTCTTCATAATAAGTTGACAATCTATTTGTGACATTATTATTACGGTGAAATTTTAGCGCTGGTTCAAAAGCTCAAAACTTTTTCTTTATTCAGAAAACAATATAATATTATTATGTACTTTGTAAATTGATTACTTCTTTATTTATTGAAAGTCACTTATTGTTTTAGGTTTTTGCTGCTGAGAAGAGTATTAATGTTCTTAATAACATAAATTTATTTCAATTTTCTACATCGGAACATTCGGAACCACCTGAGAAAAAACAGAAAATACAACAAGAATTAGAAAAATCAATTCAAACTGATGACTTAGTATTATCACCTCGAAAAAAATAATTAAAAAGGGATATCAAAATTCTATCTCAGCGTTTGAAAAGGCGAAATACTACAATTAATAACTTAAAATCATCATTTTTTTGTAGTTTTCTAATACTCTGTACAAGGTTCTTACGGATTTCTTATGTATTAGGAAAATCTCTCTGAAAGATTGAAAAATATACATGTAATTTTGCATATTAAAAAAAAGCGCGTTAAGAATGTCAACGTCATTCAATTTGAAACAAAAATCTCTGCTGTGATATTTGACACCACAGACATCTATTATCGCAGATAGGTCAGTTAAACAAAATAAAGTATGTAGTGCATCAAATTTACACTTTCTTTTTTTTTTTTTTTTTTTTTTCTTTTTTTTTTAAAAGACAACTCCCGCACTAGGGATCATGCCCTGTGTCGCGGGGACCTTTTACAAACATCAATTAACGGACACAAAGAACACCCAGACCAGGACAATAATTTGTGGATCTCACAAATTATTGTCCTGCGTGGGGATCGAACCCACAACCTCTTGCACGGCAGCCGCTTGCGCTACCGTCGCGCCACCAAGGTCGTCACACTAAGGCGCAAGCGGTACGAAGTTCGCCGGGTCAGCTAGTCATTTATAAAATAGCTAGTTTTTAATAAAGTTCTGTCAATAATTTCTTGTTTTATTTCCTTTGGCAATCCCATCCTATAACTAAAACTAAATCACACCTACAGTCATCGGCAGCACGAGTACCTATCCGCACTGACAATCTATTTTACAGCATTGTAGAGCATCCCTACATAATTAAAGAAAAATATCATGGCTGACATACCCTACTAGAAAAGGACATATTATAGTATACGTTCGTGGAGTTAAACGGTCGGCCTATAGAAAAGGACGCACTACTACTCTAAACTTCTCTTTCGGCTCGTTTGTTTTTTGGCAGTGCGCTGTCCTGTTATAGTATACGTTCGTGGTTTTGTCTATACAATGCTTTAGTTTCAAAAGGTACTACTAAGAGTTTTCGGCTTCACAAACGAATGAAAAAGTAAACTGACGAAGGTTTTCTTACCCCCACTGTACATGGATGTTGTATTAAAATTTATTTGTTCACTGACACCAGAACAACCGTCAGTTGCTTTATACTCTTACTAAATCAAATAAATAAATAGGCGCTTTTAAATATTATTATGTCGTTCAAAATGAATAATAGTAAATTGTCATAGCGCAGAGTGCGCATACAGCCTTATTAATGAGGGCCCAAATGCCATAAAATATTCCACCCAATAAAGAAGGTAATATTTAAGTGGAAAACCCATCGGTATCTTTGAAGTGGTACTTTAAAATTAAATGGGCGAGATATGATCTTCGTGCCTCAAAATTATGGGGGAAAGAAATTGAGTCGATGATTTATTTTGCTAAATTATGTTCTAAAATAAGTTTCCTTTGAAAATAAATTTTATTCGTATTTATTTGTTTTGGCTAAATAATTATATAGAGCTTAGAAACCTCCAATACTATTAAGAAACGGATAGAAATACGCATCGTCTACAAGTCGAGTTTTTTTTATTTTGTTTATGATGTATCATTGTTGAACTACTAGTCATAATAATTACAATCTAGAAATAATTTGAATTTAACTTAATTTGCTACAATACACACAGTTAGTGTCCATTGGTACTTTTCTTATTAGAGTATCTATTATATGTGAAAAACACTTTGTTTTTGTGTTTTTTAAGATAAGCACGTTAATTAATTTAATTATTTCTTTGTGTTTTTAAGATAAGCACATTAATTAATTAAAGATAAGCAAGTTTTTTAAGATAATCTTTCTTCGAGTTCAGATAGATCATCACTTAAACTGGAAAGGTCATATCGAAAAAATAAATAAAAAATTGTCTAGTTATATTTATCTTCTATCTATATTAATTGAAACAACTTCTGTAAACACAACAATTTCTGCTTATTTTGGTTATATATATATCCCTTACTGACATATCACCATCTTTAATATGCAAAATACTGAGTCGCTCAGATCAGTATTTAGTGAAAGAGGTTTCCTAACACTCCCTGGCATTTATATATTGGAACTGTGCTTGTTTGCCAGAAATAATATACAACACTTTGAACTTATGTGTGTTTCAAAACCAAATATATCTACGTAGGCAGTATAAATATAATATTAAATTACCACCAAAAATTAATAATATGATATATTACAAAAGCACATAAATATGTCACTGCAATTAAAGTATTCAATCATTTACCAATAAATATAAAAATATTGAAGGAAGAATTCCATTCAAAAATGTTTTAAAAAAGTAGTTATATAATATACATGGTGGCTCATTCAAAAGGGTCATTATGGGAAAGTCTTAAACTATAAGTCATACGAAGATTTGTTCTTAGGAACCATGTCACCGATTTTGATAAAAAGAAAAACTGCATTCATACATTTGAAAAAGATACTGTACCCAGCTGGGAAATCGAACCCGGTTGTTTTGCAAAAATAAACTTATCCTTTTTCTATTTAAATATTGATTCTGTAGGTCTTAAGCAATAAATATCTCTATGAAACATTATGTCTTAAATGAATAAAATGCATTGTTTTCACATAGTTTAGACGACCTCGGTGGCGCGCCGGTAGAGCCAGCGGCTGCCGCGCATGAGGTTGTGGGTTCGATCCCCACGCAGGACAAGAATTTGTGAGATCCACAAATTATTGTCCTGAGTCTGGGTGTTCTATGTGTCCGTTAATTGATGTTTGTAAAAGTCCCCGCGACACAGGGTATGATCCCTAGTGCGGGAGTTGTCTTTTTAAAAAAAAAAAAAAAAAAAAAATAGTTTAATTTATCATAGTAGGTGTTCGAAGTGACCACCATTACAATATTCAACAAGTTCAGGCATGTAAAATTGTCCCTACGGTTGTTTGTACCCCTCTACTAGTTACATACACCGTGTTACATAATCATGTGGCATTGCATTAAACTTTTAAGGAAGTTTTGTTATCAACAGTAATATTATTATTATGCAACTACTTACTTCTATTAATCAAACACTAACAATCAATTAAAAAGCCCACATAAAGTATGTAGATATTGTAGATAGGTACAGAGACGTGTTAAGTTAAGCCTCATTTGAAAATGGAACGTTTCAGTATGACTGGCTGCATGAAGATACAAAATGCAATAAGAAGATCGTTACCTAAACGTGTTAAATATTGTATTGAACAAAACGGTGGCCACTTCGAACACCTACTACAAATTTATGTAATATGTGAAAAAAATGCATTTTATTCATTTAAAACATAATTTTTCATAGAGATATTTACTGCTTAAGACCTACAGAATCGATATTTAAATAGAAAAAGTATAAGTTTATTTTTGCAAAATAACCGGGTTCGATTCCCCAGCTGGGTACAGTATCTTTTTCAAATGTATGAATGCAGTTTTTCTTTTTATCAAAATCGGTGACATGGTTCCTAAGAACAAATCTTCGTACTATGACTTATAGTTTAAGACTTTCCCATACTGACCCTTTTGAATGAGCCACCCTGTATAGTAGTTAAAAAGGTTTTTTATGATATATAGTTTTTAAAAAGGTTTTTTATGATATGATTCATTCATATATCATAAAAAACCTTTTTAATGATATGAATGAAAAATTCTAGTATAATGTTTTCCTTTTATATTGTTAGTTTTTAAGTACTCTTGCAATTCTCGTTCGGGCAGACTGTTGATACCACACATTACCTACTATGTTATACCTTTATGTACACAGTTTTTTTGCAATAAATGTCTTTGTCTTTGCACTCACTGTACTTCATTACACTTACTTCAACAAGTCGAGTAGGGACGTGAATATTGCAGAAACTTTGGCAGAGGTGAGGCAGACTTAGGAGTGGTAGAGCCATGTCGTCAGTCTTTGGCTGCGGCACGCATGGGCAGGCTCGTCCGGTGAAATACCACCCTCTCACAGAAAATCGGCGTAAAATATTAGTGCTTGTCACTGCTGTGTTTCGTCCTGTGAGTGAGAGTCCGGTAGCCCATTCCCCTCCCCTTCCTCCTCCCCCTTCCTCCCTTTACTTCCCTTTTAAAAGGTCGGCAACGCACCTGTGATTCCTCTGGTGTTGCGGGTGTCCATGGGCGACGGTGATCACTTACCATCAGGTGACCTGCTGGCTCGTTTGCCTCCCATCATATAAAAAAAAAATAAAGAGAATTCACCTGCCCAGCGTGGTATCTATTGGCACCGTTTTGCATCCATATAATATGAAAGAGTTGCGAGCTCATGCAAGCAAATACGAGTACATACATCCTTCCATAAATAACACCTATCATCAGTTTTTTATATAGATAGGGCACAAAAATACTGGCCTTCATTGGCCAAGGCAGTTGTGGTAATCAAAGGGCCTTTGACCAGCCGTGGGATGATAAGGGCTGAAACGAACGAACGAATGAATGACGAAAAACAAAATGACATTGATAATTTTTCCTTACAAATAAAAACACCTGTAATTTAATACACTCTATATTAGTCTACCATTCTGCTATCTTATATTTAAGCGAAGCCAAGCACGAAACCAAAAAAAAGAAAAAAGGGCTCACTTATGATTTATATAAGGCTGTTGCCTGATATGTTACGTCACTGCTAGCCTGTCGTGAGAGATTTATAAAGAAGCCTTGCTTCAGGAAAAAAATATACACAATCGTAGGGTACACGAGGAAAATTGCTTGCGTACAGTAATTTTGTTTTGGGAGCACGGGATTGCAAAAAAAGATGTGTGTGCATGATTACTTGTATTGTATTTTGAAAGAGCTGTGGTTTGATTTTTGCGTGGGATTAAATGGGATTTTTATTTCATGTTGGTTATTTAACGAGTTTTGTGGCGTAGTGGCGTAGGGGTGGTACGTAAGTGGAAAGAAAAAGTCTCTGTTTTAATTAGCACTTAAATTAAATCGTTGGTAGGCTGCAATAGAAAATACTTAATTGCTTTGGTCTAAAGTGACTAGAATTGCAGGGGTTAATGTTTGAATTGTAAAGCCTCATAATAATATGAATTTTATTGTAATAGCTACTGCATCTTTCTACTATTTAAAACGTTACAAAACAAACCAAGTTAAATATTATTATCCTGATACGCACTTAGTATACCAGGTTTCAATAGCAAGAGGTCATCAAATTGAATTTCAAACAGTTTAAAATGTCTAACCAAGTAGTGTAAAAATATTACCATGTTTAATAGAAAGGGAACAGTCAGGTCAGTCGCCTGTTCGTATTTTACCTTCAAGAAAGAAAAACTATGTACAATTAATATCATACATGTTTTTATTTCATCATCATAACAGCCCATTATTGTCCCACTGCAGAGACGGGCCTCCTCCCATGACGGAGGGATACTTGGCCTACTAATATCATACATGTTTTTATTTAATTTTGTTTTAACATCAATATCTGATAACATCAAAAGTAAAAATTCTAACTTATTACCATCAGAGACAAAGGTAAAATAAAAGTAGCAAAGGAGATTAACAAAAGGAAAATCGAAAACCAAAAGAAAATACCTCATTTCGATTCAAATTGCGAAAATAGTTGTAAGAAAATCGTTCGCGAGACAGTAGCGATCCTTAAGACGGGGCCGTTTGTTCTAGAATAAGAAACAAATCTTTTTGTTTAAAAGAAACTTTTAAGAAAATGGCGGAAGGAAGGCATTTATTGCGCTAAAAGCTCCGCCGGAACTAACTTTAAAATGGATTCAACTTAGTCCGTTGCATTTAACGTGGCTGTATATGACACCGTTGTGTATTTTTATATTAGTATTATTTGTTGTAATAGTATTGTTTTCTCAGTGTGGTGACGGAGTAAGAATACAGTGTGTCACCACCTTATCTCATCTCATGGGTGTCGTAAGAACCGACTAAGGGACTATTCGTGAATATTATCTTTACGAAATAAAAAGAAGGAAAACTTGAAATTAAACCCTATACCAATACGTCTGGCCAGCGTGGTATTAGTAGGCCAACTATACCACTTCGCCTACATAATAATATACCACGCTGGCCAGACGGATTGATTTAATTTCAAGCTTTTCATCTTTTTATTTCGTAAAGATAATATTCACGGATAGTCTTTTAGTCAGTTTTTACGACACCCATGGGATGAGATGGGGTGGTGACATATTGTATTCTTACTCCGTCACCACACGGAAAACTAGTTTTAATTACTTTGGTTACAAACCATTTATCATCATCTTAGCAGTTAAAAGGGCGTCCCCTGCTGGGAATAGTCATCCTTCATTCATGGACATTATATTAAAAAAAAATTGAAATGCATACCTTTTATTAAGTAGAACAAGATCTGTGAGTCAACTAAGTATGAAAAATTTAGGAAAAATATTAAATATTACATTACAGTGTGATTAGCAATACGGCAAACAAAAAATAATTTCATATAGACCTTTGAAAGACTCTTTAATCTTATTGTCCTTTATTATTTTCCACCGTTTTCTTTGACATCATTATTTTGATCAATATTTTTCATACAACAGACTTGAGGTTTTATCTCGCGGCTTATTTAAAATATTCTGAGGACGACAGGCCTTATTCTGTATTCATTAGAGTATGGTAAAATTGTTCCTTTGATAAATCAAGTATTAAAATATTGCTAACTTTGTAATTATCCTGTTATTGTTCGTGTAACAAAAATAAATAATTTATCCAAAAGAAATGTGATTTATTAGGGTTCTTTCAATTTAGCCGATTTGTGCCGTAAAGCTTCCATGCATTTTTCAAACGGCAAAAGCAACGTTCGTTTGTTTTCATACAAATCTTGCTCTACGGCTGCCGTGCGGCGAACACTCGACACTATAAATACTTAATACTATGAAAAAAAATAACGTTGCTTTCGCCGTTCGAAAAACGCACCGAAAAGGCACGGCAGCCGTACGGCACAAAACGGCCAAATTGAAAGAGCTCTAACACTGTTTTTTTCATCACCACCTTCAGATTTTATGTTTTTTGCTGTAAAATAATATCGAAAAGACATTAAATAAATTTACAGCTTGAGACAGACAGATTGGAACTTGAGTCTTGTAAATAAAAGCCACCTTTCTTGGGTTTACTCAACATCACAATAGACAGATTTGGGTAACGAGGCAATCACTCGGCTGGCCTAATGTAGTAAAAGACTTTTGAAGCGTTTTCTCGAAACTTTCGATTCTTATTAATTCTTCTTTTATCTTATTAATCGGGTTCGATTCCCGCTAAATGAAAATCTTTGTGTGCATGAACAATGATTGTTCGCATTAGTCTGGGTGTTTTCTGTGTATTGTATTTACAAAAAAAAGTATTTACGTTTCTTTCGCCGTTCGAAAAACGCACCGAAAAGGCACGGCAGCCGTACGGCACAAAACGGCCAAATTGAAAGAGCTCTAACACTGTATTTTTCATCACCACCTTCAGATTTTATGTTTTTTGCTGTAAAATATCGAAAAGACATTAAATAAATTTACAGCTTGAGACAGACAGATTGGAACTTGAGTCTTGTAAATAAAAGCCACCGCTTTCTTGGGTTTACTCAACATCACAATAGACAGATTTGGGTAACGAGACAATCACTCGGCTGGCCTAATGTAGTAAAAGACTTTTGAAGCGTTTTCTCGAAACTTTCGATTCTTATTAATTCTTCTTTTATCTTATTAATCGGGTTCGATTCCCGCTAAATAAAAATCTTTGTGTGCATGAACAATGATTGTTTGCATTGGTCTGGGTGTTTTCTATGTATTGTATTTACAAAAAAATATATTTAAGTAAGTTTATCCGTTGTATGTACCCATAGTACAAGCTCTGCTTAATTTGGGACTAGATGACGTTGTGTGAATGTGTTAAGAATATTTATATTAAATTTATTAAGAGCTATTAAAAATTTTATTGTCTTTTCAGTGGTAGGCAGGACACATATTACAAAGAACTGACAGCCGGTGGGGTAGAAACGTTCTTGGAAGACGCTGAGTAAGGAGACCCCTCAAAAGGTGGACCGACTACTTAGAGGGCAGGACACCAATGAAGGAGGGAGGCACAGGATCGAGGAACGTGGAGTGATTTGTATTGACTGATAAGTGAATGGATTTTCTTTTCGTTGTTTTTAGTCAATTATGAAATTTATTATTTTAATTATGTTGAAGTTTATTAGTTTATTACTCGAGAACCGACAGCGGTTGGGGCAGAAAGGTTCTGAAATGGCGACCGCGTACCGGAAAACGCAGGGTGGGGAGACCCCTCACACGGTGGACCGACGACCTAGTTAGGCGGGAAGCCGATAAATGAGGGAGGCACAGGACCGCACAAGGTGGCAATACTTGGAGGAGGGCTATGTCCAGCAGCGGACGTCAATTGTCTGATATGATGATTATTAGTTTATTCTTTATTTATTAAAAAAACATGTCTACAACTGTTATCCATACTAATATCATAAATAGGAAAGTGTGTCTGTTTGTCTTTTTTTCCAAGGCAAAACGGAGCTACGAATTGACGTGAATTTTTAAGTGGAGATAGTTGAAGGAATGGAGAGTAACATAGGCTACTTTCTTTTTCTATGTCTAGGAAAGGGGAACAGTGCTACCCCGAATTTGACGCGAGCGAACATAATTTAAACCCCAAAGGCCCAAATTCTTTACTGGCCCTTACCTTAGTTGGTTTTAAGACAACCTTGTGGCCATACAAAATAATATTTAGTAAAGCGATAAAACTATATTTATTTAGGTCGAATACCTCGTGTATTTTAAAAGAAAAAGAAAATTTATTTCATTTAGAAAAATAAACAAGTAGTTGTCTATTCTAATAACAGACTACATTAAGGTTTATACCTTATTTATTCTGTGCTTCTACAATTATGTTTCTGTCTTATTAACTTATCTTAACGAAAACCAGTTTTCAGAAAAACACCACGTAAAATATTTTCACCATGATTAAAAGTAAATTACTAAAATAATTTTTATGTTACAATTTCTACGTATCATCATTATCATCTACGTATACTCCGTCGAAAAACTAACTAAAGAGGTAAAAGCAGGTCGTAACTGCCTCTATGGCACGACGGTTATTGTCCTGGTTCTAAATGTGTTCTAAATTTGAGCGTAAGCTAACGCTGATAATTTCGTGCTAATAAATTGTAAATGTGTTCTAAATTTAAGCGTAAGATAGCGCTGATAATTTCGTGCTAATACATTGTTTTCTTAATTTTATGAATTGTATTTATATAAATTTAATTTTAATTTATTTGCTCTCTGTTATTTTATTTTTGTTTCTTATTGTATAATGATTTACTTAGTTCAAATTACACATTTTATGTTAAAATAATGTGATAATCCTGTGTTATAATTATAATAATGTTGTGATAGTCATATAAGTTTATTATTTCTAAGATTTATTGTTAACAGGTTATATTAATGTATATTGTTGATGTACCTTGAAATATATAATCTAAGATAATATATCAATAAATAAATGTGGTTAGTGTCCTTTGAATTATTGATGTTTGTAAAAGTCCCCGCGACACAGAAAAAAATCCTTCAAAAAAAAAAAATTGTAACATGAGATATTTTATAACATTTGACTTAATTTACACCCTGAATAATTAATACTAAGTATCCATAATTATACAGCACAAAAGGTCGATAATCAAAGAATCATTCGAACTCAATGAATAAAAATTTTTTACAAACAATGAATAGGAATGTGTATGTGCCGCTGACCGTAAGTTAACAGGGGTGGTGTGTATTCGACAACCTGACGTATGATTTACTTTAGTGAAGGAACAATATGCCTATCCATATTGTTTACGAGTGGATTCCTTGGATATATATGTATGGTTATGTATGGTATACAATGGTTGCAGTGCCTAGTTAAAATTGTCTACAATGTTAAAAATTTATGACGTCAAGAAAATGCAGCAGTAGAGTTTGTTGCGCCGCTTCATCTCTATTACCGTTTTGGAGGCGGTAGTAAAGTTTTCTAAACTTTAAAATGTAGGTACCTATTTAAACTTAGATTAGTATAAATGACGACAAAAAAGATATACCGAAAGTTGTATAAATTTTGAATAAAGTGTTTTTGAGTTTGAGTTTGATCTAACAATTCGGTAGGTATGTAAATATTTTTTTTTGGTGATTTTTAATTTTTATATTTCAAACGTTTATTAATTATAAACAAGTTGTTTTTGGTTTATTTTTGGTTTCTTACCTAAAGTTTATATTTAATAAATATTTTAAGTTTTACTTGTGATGAATAGCAATGAAAGCAGAGACAAACTTCTTTCTTTCAGCCGAACGCATGACGTCATTTAGAGGTCAATTGAAAGACAAAGTAATTCAGTATATTTGTAAAAATGAACATAGTCTTGTGTTTTTTTGTGCTATAAATATGATTTTATTCCTTACCGATCTAAAATCTCTAAGTGGGTTTGGATTCGACATAGTTAAACTTTTACTTTATATACCTTGTAATTGTGGCCTTGTGAATTGTTATTCCTTGTAATTGTGGCCTACCTTTTGTGTTGTATGATTATGGATAGTATTATCTTTAGGGTGACGAGAACTTCAATATAATGGTTATCAAGTCACGAATTCAAATAAGTATTCTCTTTGGTATTGAGACAGCTTTTTCAAGGTCGAACAAACATCTGTTAAAGTATTATAACTCTGAACATACTAAAGCGTACTATCAGCATGAAACAGCATTATTGCCGCTATTCAGTTTATATACAATAGCAGAATCACTAAAAAGAATAGTTTGTATCCCCTAAGGTTATTTTTCAAAAACTTGGCAACGAATATGCTGAATGATTTAAAATGTTGTAGTAGTCGCACAGGTGAAGACAATTGTTGCCAAAACAATTTTCCTAAGAGAAAGGTATGTCTCCATACCAAAACAAAGAAATAGGTACTAGACTTATGCAGCACTTTCACGCGATGCACTAAGTGTTGATTATTCGAACATTTAAGACAAAGATTAATGACAACCAGTAATCAAAGAATTTGCTTGGAAAACCATGATCACTATTTCACGTCTTAATTTAAATTATCCTGATTATGATAACTATATGGTATTAAAGTTATAAAACTCATTGAGATGTTAGTTTAGGCTCCTTATTCGAACTTCGTATTCGTAACATTAATATTTGTAAAAATCCCCGAGAATCCCCCGTAAAAATACCCTTTTCCAAGGATCCTTTTTTAATATTATCGATGCCAACACCGACAAACGCTGAGACTGCAGAACGTGCAGGCAACGTGACGCTCAACTCTGCCTCCGCCCCCGCGGTTCCTCCTCATACCGCCGCACGTGCTACTAAGCCATCGGGTCAGCTGTTAATGACGAGCACGCTTAAGGCTACTGTAGTTAAGACTGTGGTGTCTGAGAAGGTGCCGAGTCGAGAAGAAAACGACGGTTTTGTGACGGTGCAAAAAACGGCTCTACGTGCCGCCCAGTCGATCACTCCGGTGTACTTATCTCGCCTCCATTACACCACGGTGGTAGATGACATCGTCGAGTACGTCCACCGAAAATTAAAGTACAGGCCGAGGGTACAGCTATTGGAGTCCCATCGCAACGTAAACTTCAAGGCGTTCGTGTTCCGTATACCGAACTTGTACCTTCAGCACGTCTTGGGCTCTGACTTCAAGCCTAAGAACGTGGTGTTCCGTCGCTTCCGCGGACTAGTTCCACCCTAACGAAAGGTGTACCCGAATGCAATATATTATAATTATTTATGTTAGCCATTAAGGTATATATAAATTATAATTATTATTTTATGTATGTTAGTCTATAAGGTATTTTTCTATAGGCCTATGCAGACTGAAATAAAGGTTATATAATTATTATGTTTCTCTTTTCCATTATATTTTACAGTTATATAAAATTATTCATCTAACTATAAAATATAATTATAAAGTAATTTTTTATTATGTTTTATAGTTATAAAATTTTATTATTATATTATAAGATAGTACTTTCTACTTAAAATGACTATTACTCTTGTAATGACTTGTGTGTACTGTGCTGTTGCCTAAAAAAAGGTTTAGATTTTTAATAGCCGACCTATAATGTATTAAATGAAATAAAAAACTTCACGTTTTTATTTACAATTCATGTTTAATATACCTCATTTACGTAAATCGAGAATGTCAAGGTCGATAGGTAGTTTCTTTGTTGGAAGTGGTATTGGCAGATCTAGATCTGGAACAGTAACTTTGGGTAAAGTTACTTTCGGTATAATGCCTGCGGTCACCATTACAAACGCAAACATAACACCAAGAATCTGTAACAAATAAAAAACATATTTTTCATTCATGGTACTTTTGCTTTCTAATTTTGCATTAGTGACCGGGACGCGGTATGAAGCTGCTGTAATTGTCAAGATTTAGAATCCCACATATATGTGACTGTTATGTCTTCTATACTAATATTATAAAGAGGTAAAGTTTGTGTGTTTGTGTCGTTGTAATCTTTAGATCTAATGAACCGATTTTAAAAATTCCTTCTGTGTTAAATAGTCCATTTATCGGGAAGTGTCATAGTCTATATAGTATCACGCCATGACTTACAGTAAGTAGTAGAGCAGTAATGAAATATGTTTAAAAACGGACGGGTCTTTTTCGCCGCCCAACGAAGTCGGCAGGGGTTAGCTAGTCTTATTAAATAGATGTTAGCATGTTCTCCGTGTGGCGACGGAGTAACAATACAGTATGTCACCACCCCATCTCATCCCATGGTGTCCATGACCATTATCCGTGATCTTTGCGAAATAAAAAGAAGGAAAACTTAAAATTAAACCCTGTACCAATCCGCCTGGCCAGCATGGTATTAGTAGGCCAAGTATTCCTCCGTCACGGGAGGAGACCCGTCCCTGCAGTGGGACATTAGAGGGCTGTTATAATAGATGTTCGTTAAGGCCTCTGCGACAAACAGTAACGACGCTTGTACACGATAATAAAAATCGCCGGGCCTACGCAAGAATTCGTGTCGTTTCTAAGCACGACCTGTGTACACAGCGACGGGGATGAATAAGAAAATATTCTTTTCTGCGCAAGACAAGACACGGCGAACGTTGTTGCGGAGGGGTGGGGAGCGGTGTAGTAGGGTATCATACTTTTTTGCTTTCTAGTTAACATTTTTACTAAAGGAAACTCACACTGATTATCACACTTGTTATTACTTGCGCGCCCTACGCCCGTCTGACGACTGCACGAAAAAAATCCTATCGTGTACACGTTTCGATTGGTCTTGTCTGCGGAAGACACGAAAAGTTTTCGTGTGCGAAAAAGACAAAATTCTTGACGTCTACACGAAGATTTGTCTTGTCTGACGCAGACACGGCAAATTTTCTTAGCGTGTACAAGCGCCCTAACTGTTCTCTCTTGGATGGAAATTTTTAAAAATATAGATAGATGTCGGCGTTGAATTATATTTTTACTACTCATTTCAAATAATAAATACTGGCAAGGCAATAATATAAACAATAAAAATAAGAAATAAAAATTATTAAACTCTCAATAAAGGATGTAAAAGAGAATATATAAAAAAAATATACAATTAATCCAAATTCGGAAAATCAAATAGCAAATACGAAATAAAAAACAAATAGTTACTTACAAATAATAAGAACTTCATTGTTGAATTCTTTCTAATTTAGGTTCATAGTTTTGTTCTTTATATACATAGTCGAAATCGAATTCATTATATTTCACAAGATAAAAAAAAATGATTAACCCTCCGTGTACGAGGTGACTAATACTCCTCTCCATGCCACTCCAGATGACCGTTTGCTCTGAAAATGGTATATTTTTATCACTCTCTGACCCGGAACGAGTTAATTCAGCATTGCATACGCTACCGGTATCACTTTGGCAGCTTAAATAATCAGTTTCAGTCAGCTTCCTGTTCGCCACATTCATATTGCAGCTCAAGGCACTTTTTTCATCTAAAAGTGTGCTTATTATCTTAGAATTATTTAATTAAGATTTATTTTTGAAAATAACACCTGTAACCAATTATTAAAACCTTTTAATTTACAATATACTAAGACGAAAGCAACATAAACCCGAAAATACTTTATAATCACCTTTTTGACTACGCGCCGTACTAGGTGGGGTGTGTGACACCCAAACGAACTTAAAACTTTTTACTGTCGGACTGACTTAGACACACAAATCGGAGCAGAAATGTCACATTTCCAGCTACCCAGAATATAAACTTTCGCATCTTTATCGTCTTTAAATATTTACAATATTTTGACGAGTGGGGTTTGTCACACCCCACCTCGTACACGGAGGGTTAAAGACTTGTAATTAAAACATTTGCATAGATAATTTGCTCAATAAATTATTTTAGTTAAGTATTAAGGAGAAGTTTTAACACTAGTTGTTGTAAGAAAAATAATAAATAAATAAACCGGTCAATTGCGAGTTTGACCGGGTCACCTTTTTATCGAGGGTTCCGTACAAACCTATTTATTTTCCAGCCAAAATTCTATGACGTCACGACTCATCTGTCAATAATTCTGTGACGTCACGTCTCAGCAGTCAATAATTCTATGACGTCACGACTTAGCTGTCAAAAATTCTATGACGTCACGACTCAGCTGTCAAAAAATCTATGACGTCACGAATCATCTGTCAAAATTCTATGTCGTCACAAAATAGCTGTCAAAAATAGTTTTCCCGACAAAATTCAATGACAAAATAGTCAAAATATAATATGATGGAAGGTTTTTGGAATTTTTCCTTTTATGTACAATAAGACCTTGCTTCATGCCAAATTTCAAGTTTGTAGGTAGACTGTAGGTTTTTGCCCTTTTCTAATAAATTTAGCCGGTTTACATCTAGGCACCCTATGCAATTGACAATATTTTTATACATGCATTATTATGTTGTTTACCGAGATGTAATACAGTAAATATCATAAGCCTTCACGAGCAAAGCCGCAGGCAACAGTAGTAACATAATGCATAAAATACAATACCAATACGTAAGTTCTTTTTTTTTTAATTAGCCTATCAGAATGACTCTATGATCCCTGAGTATCGCTACTGAAAAGAACCGTATCTGCAGTCTGATAAATTATTAGCTGTTATAATGTCATTTTAAATGACCCAAAAATATTTTCAATAAAACATCAAAATAAATAATAAGTTGTCACTTACTAATACAAAGATCTTTATTGTTGATGTCTATCTTCTTTAAATATAAATTATGCTGTACGTGTGTATGTCATGTAACTGCTCCTAAACGGCTTGACCGATTTAAATGAATTTTTCTGTATGCGTTTGAGTGGCGCCCTGGATGGTTTAGATTCACAAATCAACCTGGCAGATGGCGCTGCAGTTGGTGTCTAGGTTATTTATCCTAAACAGCTGAACTGATTTGAATCATTCTTTCACTGTTGGAAAGCTACATTTTTCTTGAGTAACATAGGCTAGATTTAATTCTTAAAAAATGTGGATCTTTACTTAAATTAACAAAATGTAATGTTTAATGCCCGTGCGAAGCCAGGACGGGCCGCTAGTATTATTATAATTTTGGTCTAATTTTTTTTGTTTACATAGTCGAAGGATCTTTAAAAATGATAAAATACCTGTTTTTACTAAATTTACATACATTAAAGCCTAATAATCTAATTATTTTTATTAAGGTAATTTATATTAAGGCGTAATTTATGGAAAAAAAATGTGTTTTACTGCCATGCCTATCTTGTGAACGTGGCAAAAGACCGATGAGGAAAGCGGACGGCTGAAAAGCAGTGGCGTAAACTTGGGAAGGCCTTGGCTTAGAGAGAGAGAGAGAGTCCTAAATGAAAGTATAGCCAGCAAAATAACTTAACTAAAATACATATTATCATCATCATAGCAGCCAATCGACGTCCACTGCTGGACATAAATAGGCCTCTTCCAAGTATTGCCACCGGTCCTGTGCCTCCCTCATCCATCGATTCCCCGCCGTCCTAACCAGGGAGTCGGTCCACCGTGTGAGGGGTCTCCCCACCCTTCGCTTTTCAGTACGCGGTCGCCATTTCAAAACCTTTCTGCCCCAAGGGGTGTCGGTTCTCCGCGATACGTGCCCTGCCCATCACTCTTTTTTTATCAGGTAATTCTGAGCAATTCTTTTAAAAATCCATACAGCTGGCTTTCAAAAATCAACAAAGATAAGAATAAATCTTCAAAACTGTTTAAGGTAAAGGCACCTAATTCCGCGTTTTTCTTTTCACTACAACTCAAAAGAACTTTGAAAATCAACCCCCTTACAAAATCAACGCCTCTAAAATTTAAGTCAATTATTACGGTTTTGTTTGGCATAAGATTGTTTTTGCTAATAAAAATCTCGCTTAACAGTAACTAAATGTAAGAGGCGCTTATGAGTAAGGGGGCAAGTGGGACTAAGTGGTCGTATGAAAAGCCATTTAAAGATATGCAACGAAATTTCAAACACACATGCTCGACTCATAAAAAAACGTGACTTGCATACGAAAGTGTTTGATAAAGTTCAGTAACCGCACAAGTACAATAATTAATTGCCAACAATACTATTTAATTACTTTCATCTATTTACACGAAATTTTAAGAAATCGCATTAAATTGTTTTACAAATTTTCTTCAATACAATTAAGGAGCTCGAGTATTGTTGACAATTTATTCGAAAAGCAACGATAGTCAAAATTGGTGGCCAAATTGAGCTAATATTTTATTTAAAATAGCTTGATAAAAATTAACAAAGGCCATGCCAGGATAAGCAAAGTAAATATAGCCCCGTCGAGTTTCGGCTTGTAATTTTTATGATTGGTGTAGCTTTACTACGGTAATAGATGAGCATTCGAGCTTCAAAAACTTTACACTTTTTGTATTAAAAAAATAATTATTATAATATATAAGCTGTGTTTTTTTTTAACCACACGGAAATAGTATTAAAGATAATTAATTTTATGGTTAATGAAAATTTTAGACACTATAAGATCATCATCATCATTTCAGCCAATTGACGTCAACTGCTGGACATAGGCCTCCTCTAAATATTGCCACCTTGTGCGGTCCTGCGCCTCCCTCACTATAAGATATAAAGTATTTATTATAATTCTGTCCATGTTCTTAACACAATTCTAAAATAACACAGAACTGAAGTTAAAAGATTTTGATACGTTTGATATTGACCTCAGTATCTTATTTTGAACTCTTTGCATGATGTTGATATTAGAGTCCTTTGCAGAGCCCCATAATTGTATGCAGTACATCCAAATTGGTTTTAATACAGTGCGGTATATAAGAAGCTTATTGTCAAGTGACAGTCTTGAGTTTCTTCCTAACATCCAGTAGAGGTTTTTGTGTCTAATTGAGATCTCATCTCTTTTAGCTTTTATGTGCTGTTTCCATGTCAAGCGGCGATCAATGTGCAGACCTAGATATTTGACACAATCGCTTTGTAGTAAGGTGCTATTCCCGATTTTGACTGGTGAACAGTTACCTCGACGGAGGGTGAACGTTATGTGTACTGATTTGGCAGCACTTGCCTTGATTTTCCATTTTCCCAGCCATCTATACATAGAAATAAATGTAACTGTAACTGTTCTGCTATCCAAAGTGTTGATAACTTTAAATATTTAGGTTTAAAAATAGATAAAAATTTTAATTGGGCAATGCATGTAACTGATGTTTGTAATAGGCTAAGATCTGTGCTTGCAACATACCCTAATACATAGTTAATTATTTAGTTCTGTAAGATTAGTACTAAGCTGAATGAAAGAGACTAGATTCTACAACACAGGGAATCCTAGTGTAGGATCTAGAGCTCCATATTTATATTTGTACTATTAATACTGGAAACAATAAATAAATTTGAAATTTAAAATTATTACTATTGTAGTTGCCATGATATTGATGTAAGTACATTAGACTATTATAAACATAGAATCTAAGTAGGTATATGGTATGTAGGTTATGTATTAAAATTAAGAGCTGAGCTGAGCTGATCGCCGTTAAACAGTTATGTTTGGCGAGTTATAAATGTTAAAATATTGTAACCTATTTTATTAAATAAACTTAAAAAAAAAAAAAAAAATTAGCAGAGAGTCTTAAAGATGCTAGAGCAAATGAAAGGCAAATAACAGTTTGTTGGATAGATTAAGAAAACGCATTCGGCTCAGTACAGCACGAGCTTATGTTATTTGCACTGCAATGGTATAACTTTCCGCCAGTAGTTTCAGAAATAATAGCTAAGTACTATAGCAAACTTAAATTTGTAATTGCAACGAAGGACGGACATACAAAGCCCCTTAACTACAATGTGGGCCTATACAGGGTAGCTGCTTATCTCCTATAGTATTTAACACAGTAATCAATATTCTAATAGATAGCATAACAATAGATGAAAAAAGGTGGGGATATCGGTTTAAGTCCAATGGTAAGTATACAGAATCCATTCTAGCATTCGCTGACGACCTATCAATACTTACTCGAAATCCAAAGCAGTGCCAAGAAATACTGCGAAAAGTTGATGAATTCTGTGAGTGGACTGATGGAATGAGAGTGAAACCTAGCAAATGTTATTGTCTGTGTTTAGGCAGGCGGGATACGAGATATACTTCATATGACCCCGGTCTCACTATAGGCGGAGAAAACGTTTCAATAATATCAGAAACCGTGCCTTTTAAATTTCTTGGTAGAAAGATAAACGATAAAGGTCGCTCTCCAGTACTAGATGCCGATGGCGTCAATAGTTTCATAAACGACATTGAAAAGGTAGACCAACAACCGATAAATAACGTAAAAAAAGTCTGGATATACGACAACTATTTAACATCACGTCTCAACTGGCCTTTCCTCGTGTATGACTTAAACCAGAACCTCTTGAAAAAACTGGATGCCAAAGTGACGAAAACATTGAAATCGTGGCTTGGGTTAGCTCAATCTGCAGACTCTTCCGCTCTGTATCGAGACACAAATAACTTTGGGATGAAACTAAAAAAACCATCGGAACTCTATAAACATCTAAGAGTCACTAAAATGCAAGTCTTATCAACAACTAAAGACGAAATTGTAAAATCCATCCCAACTGATAAAAATTCATCTGCGCTCGAGTCACGGTTACAATTTCACAAAAAGTTCATGATAGGCGCGCAAACTAATAGAGCAGGTTTTGGAAACACGGAAAGACAATCAGACAAATAAATTACAAAATCTTTCATAAACCAAGATGAGAATGACAGTTAAAGAGTGCACGCAATGAACCTAGAAATGCAAAATGAATGGGTTACTCTAGGTGATTACTGTATACCTTTAGCCTTGAAGTGGCGCACTTTGCTTTACGACTGGTCACCATCATTACTTAAATTCTACCTCAACGCCTTCTAATTGACTCTTCCTGATCAAAGCAATCTTGTAAGATGGGGAAAGCCACGGACAAAAAATGTACAGAATGTGGCAAAGAAATTGGTACGGCTAGACACTTATTGGTAGGCTGCAAAGTGCTTTTGGATAGGGGTCATTACTCGCAACGTCACGACAGAGTACAGTCACGAGCAATAATATGTGCACATTTTCGCATTTTGTAAACCAGTTATCTAAAGTTCTGCCAATCCAAAATTGAAAATTCGAAGATTAATTCAAAACTGTACGAAACCTCTTCTAAATTACGAATTCATTTTGATATTGTAATGTCTAGATAAACGTGCAGATAGTTTAGAAAATTTGAAAATGTGTACATATTATTGCTCGTGACTGTACTAGGGATTATACGCGAGGCAGTGAGTCTATCGATTGCTAGAGCTAAAAAAGGACTGACTACAAATGAACGACAAAACATCCAATTCGTTAAGGAAGGCACCGCTAAAAAGACCACCTTTAAGCCTTTTTCAGTTCTGAGCACGGCAAGCGATTGGACACTACTGGTTGACACGTATGAAACACACTATAAAATCCCGGAGAATATCTGTGTCTGGTATGTCTGGTCTTAACGGAGACACCGTTAAGACCAGACATATTTCTCTACTCACATTTGAATAAGCGTGTAGTACTTATTGAGCTTACGGTACCGTGGGAAACTAACATCCCGAAAGACCACGCAATTAAGACAAACAAATACTTTGACTTGACAAATGAGATAACCAGAAATGGCTACAAGGTTACTCTATATGCCGTGGAAATAGGTGCGAGGGGTACTCCAGCTAAATCCCTCTACAACTTATTAAAAGAACTAGGACTGCCGAGAACTTCAGTAAACTCTCTACTATCACGAATGTCCAAAACGGCATTGTTAGGTTCATACCAAATTTGGATAGGTAGAGGACGGAACATAGCAGACAGTGAAGGTGACCGCTAACGCGTTGTAAGGGGGCCTCCTTAAACCTACATCTGGGTCTTAAGTCCCAGACGCTGTTACGCCAGTGTTCCGTCCTCTATCACGCGATGGACCCGGCACCCGCACGGAGAATCCATGGAATGCTAAGATTAGGTCTTACTGTAGTTCATAGGTATTCATGAGAAAATGTTTCGACTCTAGTTGTCCCAAACCCGAACTCATGTGAAAAGTTATACAAATACGAAAATGTTTCATTGTTTGGATAATTTCTTAGATTAATTAGATAAATTGTTTTTGTTGCTATATCCTAAATGATTCTATATAATACTTACTTTTAGAATCTAAGAATACTGCCTGCAAGCCACTTACTTATACTTATCAAAATGAGATAATTTTATTAAAATGTTTCGTAAATCCATAGCGCCACCGGCGGCGCCGCCCTTTGTTTATGTACCTATATTCATGTCTGGCTTGTAAGACCTAACTGAACTACGAATTTCTTATTTTTGTAATGTAATTTCGAGAAAGACGTTTTATCACACAACAAGTAATAAGTAAGACAACAATCTAATACTATTGACGTGGCCCATAAAACAATAAACTATTGAATATTCTGTTAAATAATACAAACAATTACTTACAAAAATATTCCTTAGGATCCTAACGCACTATGACTATAATAATGCCAATCAATGCACAACACTTAATACACAAACACAAATAATTAAACTTACTAATTTTTACTACTTTACGCGAATTTTTAATATAACCTATTTGCACTTTGCAGAAAATAAATAATTCTGTTTTTTCTTATAATGGTTCCATCGTTTACCGATGATTCTGCCAATGTCAAGATGGAGAAAATAAAAAAATTAAAACAAAGAAATATAATTAAAAACTGAAAATAAATTCAGAAGAAAGGCTGATTTCTATTAGATTTTAATAACTGATATTAATAAAAATGAATTTCAAGGAAATTAATGTGCTTTAAACTTACGTAAACTTATTTCGTGCGACAGAGATGACGCTCTACGAAGCCGAAATTGACCGATTGTCTCTCGGTCAATTTCGGCTTCGTTTTTTTGTACAACAGTACCCATAATAAGCCGACCAAGGACGGCTTACCTTGGCGCTTACACACTAAGATAAAATGCATAATAATACACATTGTTTTTGCATGTGTGCGTACGTCTTTCGTACTGTCTGTTTATACTGGATTCCTATTTTTGAGGCCGGCTTACCCGCCATTCGTTGACAATGTTGTAATAAGAGATGGCGTTATGAGTACGTAAATAATAATTATAATAATGCGATTTACGTTACAGTTTTTTTTTGTTTTTATTTAATTTACAGAATGATGTTGCGTGCGTCATTGATTTATAATTGTTTATTTATTTATTTATTTATATATTTTACAGAAAGCTTACAGTCTAATTATACTATTATACATTAATAAATATGGTTGTTGTCTATTGCTAATTACAAGCTTCCACATATTAAAAAAACAAATTAGCGTACAAGTAATAAGATTTAAAAGAAAAAAAAGAAACAAACTAATCTAAAAACAAACATGCAAACACAAAACAATGCAAACAAAAAAAAAAAAGATATTATCTTAACTAATAAAATACACTAAGTACTAAGCTACCCTTAAAAAATATTGCTTACTAATAATTTGCCTCATTTTTTGAACACTTGTATTAAATAGGTCCAGTTCCAAGTGTGAAGGCAAAGTATTAAAAGAAATTACACTACGTACACAGAAAGTATTACGTCTATAATTAGTACTGGTAGTAGGTACATGTAATATAGGACGCGTTCTGAGGTTAGCTGTATTAGTTCTGATCGTTACCCTGTTAAGCAAATCTGGGCAATCAATGGATCCATTCGCAATGGCCGCCAGGAAACTGATATCAGCAATATCTCGCCTTGTATGTAATGGCAGGAAATGGTACCTTCTACAACGTTCCTCATAGTCAATGGAGACATGTCCTGCTCTAAAGTCAAGGTAACGTAAAAAATTTCTCTGAACCGACTCTATACGTGACCTATATATTTCGTACTGAGGATTCCACACCTGAGAAGCGTACTCGAGGTGACTGCGCACGAAAGAACAATAAAGGACTTTGATTGGTTTAATGGTGCTGAAGTCCTTGCAGGTTCTTATAATGAACCCTAATGCCTTGTTGGCTTTGCCAACAATAGAGTCGATATGGTTATCGAAGATTAATTTATTATCGTGAATAACGCCTAGGTCCCTAATTGTATTTGTTTTATCAAGTTTATGGCCGTCTATTAGATAGCTTGAGCTAATGATGTTTTTCTGACGTGTATACGTAATTTGGGAGCACTTAGAGATGTTCAACTGTAGTTTATTGGACCTACAGTATGAGACAAATCTGTCAAGGTCTGATTGCAGTTCCCTAACGTCAGATGAAGCGCTCACCGTTTTCAGAATCTTCATATCATCAGCATATAAAATAACGCGAGAGTGTTTAAATGAATCTTTAATGTCAGATATAAAAATAGCAAATAATAAGGGACCCAAAATTGAGCCCTGTGGGACGCCAGATGGGACACAGTGCCATGTGGACGTGTACCCACGCAACACAACAGCCTGCATTCGATTATCTATATACGATGAAAACCATCGAAGTAAATCCCCATGTATACCAGCATATAAAAGCTTCTGAATAAGTATTTGATGATTTATACGATCGAAACATTTCTGGTAATCGGTGTATATAACGGCCACCTGGCACCGTGCCTCCATACCAGCTGTGATAATTTCATTTGACAAAACAAGATTCGATGTAGTGGACCGATTTTTTAAGAAGCCGTGTTGTTCACTGCCAAAAAAACATCTCAACGCAGAATACACCTCCGAGTATACGAGTCGTTCTAGAATTTTAGATAATAGGCACAATTTAGATATGGGCCGGTAGTTTTCAATATCCGTTTTGTCACCTTTTTTAAAGACAGGGGTTATAAATGCGGTTTTCCACACGGAAGGCACTATACCTTCCCGCAGAGACCGCGAAAATAATAAGCTGACCGGTGCTACTAGGGTTTTAGCGCAGCTAATTAGAAAGATAGGCGGTATCATATCCGGTCCTCCAGATTTATTTGGATCAAGCTCCATGAGAAGTCTAAGCACCAAGTTAGAACATACTGAAACATTGCTCAGGTTTACAGAATTAAATGAATCAATGCTCCCGATACCACTCGAGTCACTAGAACCCGGGCTAGGTGGCTGAAAGGTTGATTGGAAGAAAGTAGCGAATGTCTCGGTAATACTTTCCCCAGTGTCGGCTGTGTTCCCCATATAGTATAAAGTGTTGGGTATTGTATTGTTGTTTTTCTTACTCTTAACAAACCTCCAAAACACCCTTGGGTTACTTACGATCGCTGACTCGATGTTTGTCATGTAGGATTTAAAACACTGCTGCTCCAGACTCCTAGCCCGACTTCGTAAGATAGAAAATGAGTGATAATCGGACAGATTATTGTAGTTTTTATATTTTTTATGGTACTTGTGTTTCTCTTTTAATAACTTTATTAATGCACTATTATACCAGGGTGGGTGCGAGGATTTTTTAATAGATTTTAACGGTATGTACAGGTCTCTTAGTTCGTATAATTTATCGTAAAATATGCTAACAGCTTGGTCCAATGGCCCATGAGACAATACCGCATACCAATCCATTGTACCCAGAGCAGAGTTAATTGCAGTGTAATTACCTCGATGAAAATCGTACTTGACAACGTGATTCTCAACACATCTATGTATTTCAGGAAAATCAGCGGTGATAATTAGTGGTTTATGATGTATGTCGACCGGTAATGCCAAGGGATCATGACACAAGTTTACCTTGATTTGGCCATTCGAAAACACAAGATCTAACAGCCTATCATTCATGTTTCGTTCCGCATTAAACTGCGTCAAGTTACACATGTTAATCGTGTCCATGAAATTTAAAATGAACGGGGAGGATATATTAGTGGGATACTGCTCCGAACCATTGCCAGAACTACACCAATTGATTTCTCCACCGAAATTAAAATCGCCAGCAATTATAAATGTGTCACAAGGATGACTAGCAACAAGTTGGTCTAATCTATCTTGAAAGTTTTGTAGCTGGGCTACGTATGAATTGCCGGTATTTTCTTTACATAAATATAAACTACAGATATGTATTTTGTAACTTACCGAAGGCCTGGATTTCTTCAGAACCACTGTTACCCATATATCCTCTGCGGTGGAGCGCCAGTCACAACGTTCCACCGCAGTCAAATCATTTTTTACAGCAATTAACACTCCACCACCCCTACACTGTCCCGTCCTATCATAGTCCCGATCCCGCCTCCATACAACATATCGGTCGTCAAATAATTCACTATTATAGAAACTATCAGTCAACCAAGTTTCCGTAAACAACAAAACATCATAGGAATTGACATAAATACTACGGTACAAGCTGTTAGTTTTCGTGCGCAGTCCCCGTACGTTCTGATAATATATGTTTAACATTTTAAATACAATACTATCGCACTAATAATGTCTCGATTTAAGTTCCTCAGTAAGATTAATACAAATGGTAATAATTTAATACAATAATTCAGTTCAGATAAACAATAAAATAAAAGTAATGAAATATAGAGGGTAGTATAAAAAACATCACATCCTAGAAATAAATAAGAAAACATTGATTTATAAGATACGAATATAGTGGAATGCGAGATAACTTTTGGGGCAACGATCGTGTACATACAATTTCTGCCTACATTTGCAACAAATAAATACAGCAAAACTACAATAAAAAGTGACATTAAAAATAAAAAATAAAAATAAATCACCCTGGAGTGAATGAACATTTAAAATTTGCATGAGTTTCAAGACTATCTTTTCTACTTTTACACGTGCATACATGAAAATCCGTATATGACAATTTTTTATTTCATTCTTGCAATATCCCTTTCGGATTTCAAAATCAGGACTGGTGAGGAGTCGTTCTTTCTTGCATGTATCTTGCAGTGCTTGACCCAAACATAGCGAAAATTCATCTCTGCGGCAGCTTTTTTGGTTTTTGAGAGCAGAACCTTGTTTAAGAGCGTTAGATGGTCATTAATATAAATCCTTTGCTTCCCTGACATTTGGATTTGGGATGTTGTTATTGGCGCATTTTTTGTACCCAGTCTAGCAGCGGCTATGAAGTCCTCTTTAATGTATCTACTACAGAAACACACTATAATAGGTTTGATGTTTTCTTTGTCTCGACTTGGCACCCTGGTAATAAAATTAATTTGGCCTTTGGAAACCGGATAATTAATAAAGTTTCCAATTTTTATTATTGTGGAGTGGGCACCGGAACTCGTCAGATGTTGTAGAAGTGGGGTAGTAAATGATACTATGATGACATGTTGAATGCTCTTTAATTACATCTTACCACCATTTATATACTTAATATCTACGTGTCTTATAGCTATATTACTATCTTAATGTCTTATCTTAGTATCTTATGATAGTTATAGTACAACCGTAATCTATTCCTTGTTATCGGATGATGTATGTGACCAGCTCACACTACATCACCCTTCCAGAGAAAAAAAAATAAAATTAAATCTAAGTTAATTTTATTGTTTTGATTATAACTATTATAATTAATTTTAACTATCATAATACAATTTGGTTCTATTTTTATGTACAGTTTCTATTTTATTTTTATACTTTATTTTTACATTTGGTGACTCATCTTTTATTACATAAAATGGTCCATTGTACACATTATCTAACTTACTTGCATTCTCATTTTTCAACAATATTAAATCACCTTCCTTATATGTTACAGGGTTACTATTTTTATCATAAACAATTTTCCTGGCCAATTTACTAGTTATCAAGTTTTCTCTAGCATCCGCTTGAGCTTTCTGTAAACGAAACTTAAACTCTAAAGGATAATCATCGAAATTATATATAGGTTCAACACTCCCATTATTTAAATTACTTGGTAAGTTGCATAATTTTCCGAACACTAACTCATATGGAGTATATTTAGTTACAGTATTTACTGTTGTGTTGTATGAAAAACACCAATAAGGGATCCAAGAACTCCATGATGACGAGTTGTTATTTGTCTGAATTCTTAAATACGCACCCAAAGTTTTATGAGCATTTTCTAGCGAACCAATACTTTCATGATGATACGACGTTGCTAATATTTTATTTATGCCTAAAATTTTGAATAATTCTACCATGACTTTGGAAATAAACTCACTTCCCCTATCTGTAGCAATGTTTTGCGGTATCCCATATCTCAAAATGAAATTTTCCCCTAACGCTTTTGCTACCTCATTGGTTGATTTGTTTTTTAAAGGATAAGCTTCCACAAATTTTGTTAACTCACACTGTAATGTTAAAATATATATATTTCCATTCGTATCCTTATCGAATGGTCCTACTATATCCAAGTAAATTTTCTCAAAAGCTGTTGACGCAGTCGTCGTAATTGTCATTGGTTCCCTAATATTTTTCTGAAATTTTTGTTTCTGACACTTATCACATTTTTGGACGTATTCTACTACATCTTTTTCGATACCTGGCCAGTAAAAAGATTTCTTTATATTATTAATCATCCTTCGTATCCCTGCATGACCACTAGTTGGTAATATATGAAAATCGTTCATGACTACCTTCTTTTCTTCCCTGTCCTCTATCCTACGTACATCTTTCACTATACATACTTTAAAGTTCTTTTGTAATGAACTATTGTTTTCCTTTAAATACCGTGCCATTCCTTTTATCAAATACTCGTTATCATTATTTTTTAACATAATAATATGTTCCAAGTTTTGTTCAAAACAAAACTTTACTATGTCTTTCAGCAACTCGTCTAGGGAAGAAGCTGATAAAGATTCATAGTTAATATAAACACTTAAGTGTTCTGGCACGTACATCAATTTATTTCGTGACTTAGACATAATTATTTTACAATTTTTGTCACGTATCAATTTTCCCCATTTATTTGCATTTATTCTGCGTAATTCCACATCATTCCCTTGTTTCTTCAGTACTTCTACTATTCTGGGATGCCCTATCCTAGAATCTATTATATTATCCTTCCGAATATCCTGTTCTTTACCCAATTCCTGCAACCGCCTATTCTGCATTCTCGTCATTACTGATATACTATTATTTCCCATATCTTTTAAATCTTTAATGGAGATTTTTATTCTAGATAATGCGTCCGCTAGCACATTGTCCTTCCCTTTCACATATTCGACCTCAAAATCGTATTCCTCTAAATACAGACGAAACTTCATTAACCGACTTGATGGGTCCGTCATATTAAATAAATATATTAATGGCTTATGATCTGTTTTTACGATAAATTTCCTACCATATAGATATGTCCTAAAATGTTTAATTGACCAAACTATAGCCAATAATTCTTTTTCTATAATAGGATAATTTAACTCGCTTTTCCCTAAAATTCTACTCGCGTACGCGATGGGTTTGCCGTTTCCATTACTCAAGACACTTCCTATCGCAAAACCTGAACTGTCTGTTTGCAGTACAAACGTGTTTTTTTCGGAAAAATCGGGAAAATCTAAAATTGGTGGTGATATTAATGCCTCCTTAAGTATTAAAAATGCTTCCTCGCATTCTTCTGACCAATTAAATACAGCATTTTTCTTACACATTTTATTCATTGGTGCAACTATTTTAGCGAACTTAGGGATGAATTTTCTGTAATAATTCGCAAAAGCTATAAACCGTTTTATTTCATCACTATTAGCGGGACGTGGGTAATTTCTTACTACTTCAATTTTTCCCGGATCTGGAGAGATACCGTCATTTGATATAACGTGTCCTAAATAAAGTATTTGCTTCCTTAAAAACTCGCATTTAGATGGATTTAGTTTAAGATTAGTTTTTCTTAATCGTGTAAAAATTGACATTAAATTTCGGTTATGTATTTCTAAATTTTGCCCAAAGATAACCAAATCGTCCTGGTATATTAAACATTTATTATAATTTAATCCGGACATCGCCACAGTCATCATTCTACTAAATGAACTCGGACTAATTTTTAAACCCATTGGTAATCTGTTCATTTGATATTGTCCTTTGTCTGTCGTAAATGCTGTATACTGTTTACTTTTTTCGTCTAATTGACATTGATAATATGATTGCGACAAATCACAGTGACTAAAATACATAGCTCCTGATAATGAATCTAAAATTTCATTAATATTTGGTAAAGGAAACTTATCGTCTTGAATTTTTTCGTTTAATTGCCTATAATCTATTACAAGCCGCCATTTTTTATCCCCGTCCCGGTCTGCTTTTTTAGGGACAATTAACACAGGACTAGACCACTCACTAACCGTCTCTTCAATAATTCCATTTTTTAACATTTCTTGTACTTGCCTATCGACCTCTTTCTTTTGAGCAATTGGTATCCTGTACTGTTTTTTATATCCCGGTGATACATTGTCTTTTAATTTTATAGATTGCTCATATATATTAGTTACAGTCAACTTATCTCCCGGTAAATGAAATATATCTGGATATTTCGCACAGATCTGTTCAATCATTAATCGTTCCTCATTGTTTAAATAGTCTAACTTTAAAATTGAAAATATTTCCTTAATACGTTCAACACTCTTACTTGACTCCGGAAAATAACAATAGCTATAATTCCTTAAGGGTTGAATATCTATATTTTTTAAAATACATTCAATTTCCTCGTCTTTTGTATTCAATATCCTAATAGGTATCATTCCATTTTTCGGTTTAGCTATTACGCTGGCCAAAAAAACCCCTTCCTGTAACTCTTGTTTTGATACCACACAATCTTCGGTTATGCTAACTGGAAAATATTTAATTACCTCGCAACGCGGCGGAATACTTAATACATAATCATAATATCTAAGTGGCATCGAAATAACTTGGCCTCGGTATTCCTTAACCCAGATACTCCTGAAACTATTTAGGGTCTCAGATCTTTGTAATTTTTTGATATGTTGGTATTAGTGTCACTAACTTTTCAGGAAAAATACAAAAAAAAATCCTACTCCTCTGGGAAATCTGGAAAATGATCGGTGTTATAACACCTGGTAGGAGAATGGGCTACTATGGCTAGTAGGGAACTATGGGAAATATTTTGGACAAAATTATACACTTGATTTATTTTTTAATCTTTGTTAGACTTTTATACAGTTTTATATTGTGGGTAGAATAAAAGTAGTTCATATTTACCTTAATTTAGTTATGAAGCAGCTCTTAGGGTGAAAATAAACCTAACATTTTTTTACACAAAATAGATTTGTGTTTGCAAATTTTACAAGTTAGGGCCATAGGGTGTATAAATTGCGTGTAACAATGGCTCCCATAATAAGACACTACTACTTCATTGATACTATAATTCTATAAAAGCCATAGGTAAGAAATTTTTGTTCCATACACCAAACTAAGGTCTCACTTTCAACAATTAGCCATTACGTGTCACCACTTGGTCTATTATCACAGCAGTGAATATGTTTACGTAATCGATCTCGTGAAAGAGCGTTACTTATATGTGCAAAAATAGTATCTGATAACTTTCCCAGTACATGCCTCTTTGATGGACCACATCAACTAAACAAAAAGATAGCCAGGAATCATTTCAATGCATTGCTTGTGACAATATTCTACTTCTCTGTTGGCAAGTGTATAAGTTTGTATACTAAATGTACAAACGACATACCAACAAAAACAGCATATCAACGACATCATCACCAAACATGGCATCAGAATAATATTATACTGGTGGCTGTAGTTTATTCGGACCCTCAAAGTTTGCCATTCTGGGTAAGAATTTGGATAATTCTGTTTCTTTGATATTCTCGCTGCAAAGGCAGTACCACTTGTTGAAAGAAAGACTACAGGAGCTGAATGAGGTACAGTAGAATTTTATAGGTGGGACGGAGATTCTGTACGACTTCTCTTATATAAGAAACTGGATATAAGACGTTATATTTATAGTAGTCAGAAGTAGTTTCTTTATAATGTACTTCAGCGTTAACCCCTAATTGACCACCTGGAACCCAAAAATGACTATACTTCGTCGAAAATGTGTTGCATCATTCATTTTTTCTAATTTATCTTATATTTCCTGAAAACATAATGATTTTTCTGGCAGTGACCTAACATTTAGTAGTAAAGCGATATAGACGTGTATTCTCCTACTAGGTGTTATAACACCTCTGAGACTTTTATTTATAAAAGATAAACAAATTTAAATACAATATAAATATGTTTGCCATTTTATAGCTAACAGTTATTAGTTTGCATAATCAGGACGCTATTATTAGGTTACTATACAATAATTACAGAGAAAGTAGCTTTTAGTTTTGATTTTGAAAAAAATCCACATATCTTTTTTTAATTGAGCAAAAATCCATAAAATTCAATTCATATAACAATTTTTTCAGCACGCAAATAACTATGCACATGCACTAAATAAGATGTAATGAGAAATGCTGATCACTATTCGCTGTTTGTATATTTAATTTGATGGTATTGTTAAAGTCATTTAATCGGTGTTATAACACCTGGTAGGAGTATCTGGGTTAAGAGTTAGTTTATTTTCTGAGAAATCTATAACGCCTTTATATTTTTGTAAAAAATCTTGACCTATTATGCCGACCGATTTACATGGTAATTCATTAAATACATAAAACTTATGCATAAACGAACACTGTTCGAAATTTAAATTTAAGTACACGTAACCTATCGCTTGTATTTTACCACCTACACCGTTAACTACTACCTTATCCTTAATAATATTGTAACATCCCGGGTAACATTCTAAAATTTCATTTTTTATGGCTGATATTGACGCACCCGTATCAATTAGCCATTCCGAGTGTAGGCCATTAAGAAAAAAATAAACCCAGTTTATACTATTATACGTTAATATATGTTTATCTTTATTCACGAAAAAACTGACTCGGCTCTATTTGTTGTTCCAATGTGTCAAGTTCATTATCGCCTGACGTATGTTCTACTTCTAAAAATGCTACAGCTCGCCGACCTTGCTGACTCGGTTGTTCACGATAACCGCTACGTCCGCGAATTCCATTACCATGCCATCTCTTTGTATTATTAAACACGTACCTATCAGCTGTGTTTTGTTTTGCGCGATAATTTTGTTGGAAATTATTATTATTTCCACTACCTCTATTATTCCTGTAGAATCCATTTGTCCTGAACTGTCGTTGAAAAGTTAATACCTGTTCTAAGGAATTACAACTTTCGTCTTCTGCTATCCTAATTGCATCTTTTAATGTTGTTATATTCTGTGCTGAAATGATAGTGCTTATACGTTGATTTCGAAGCCCGTCAGCGAATCTTTTTACTGCGTATTTTTCGTTTAATGGCCGTAACACTTTGTATGCTTCCTTATTGTTTCCTGCCTGCGCAATGGTTAAGTCTATCATATACTTTTCTATTTCTATCCCGAATTCTGTTATCGATTTATTACTTTGAGTAGCCCTAGAGAATTTATTTTGAATAGCTACGTCTGATTTTATTGTCAATAGATGTTTTTTCATGTCATTTACTAATTGTTCAACCGAATCGTACTCTCCTGATAACCGTATTTTAGCCCCTTGGTTTAACCGTGTTTTTAATACAAATTTTATTAATAATTTTTTTTCTTCCTCTTTAATCATTGAACTGTATAACTCAATAGAGTCTATAAGGTCTTGAGTGACATGTTCTTCTCCCGTTACTTTAGGCAATAGCCCCACGGCCGTCCTCAGAGAAAAACTCTCGGTACCCATTTCTGACGGTGTAATCTTATTTTCGAATTTTATAGTCTCTAAATAAAGTTTCTCTATTTTATTAATTAATTCTACAATTTCTGTTGAAAATTTGCAACTTCCCGAAATAATTGTTTTAAATTTATCGTATAAAGTTTGTATTTCGTTAATTTTTCCTTCAAAATTACTTCCTACCCTTCTACTGGGTCCTAGTTTAACAATATTTTCTCTTAAATTTTTTAATTGTACAAAAATTGTAGTTAATTCTACTTCCATAATTTAATAATAACCGATTATGATAAACTTATAGTCTTTAAACACATTCCGTACACAAACATAAAATAACACTGATTTTCACTCACGTTTCCTTCCTTCTTGTTATGCCTGCATCACTCGCTGGACATCCCTCTTATTTATTTCTCCTTGTATCCAGTTCATGTGGCACCTTCGGTAGAGATAACCCACTGCGCTCACAATAATAACCAAAAAACACGCTGCCATGAACCAAACGACTGTACTTATGGCTGACAGTTGTTGTTGTGTTGCTGTTGCGTTGTTGGATCCACCAGAAGCTGTCTGAGCTATGATTACTTCCTCCTTCGAAGTAGAACCACCCATTTTAAAATAAATTTAATATTTGTACCTCTATTTTAGTTTTCCGCGTATCCATAACCTGTTCCGAATCTCATTCTGCTTTTCTAGACTTCTTACGGCAGGGTCGCCATGTGGAGTGGGCACCGGAACTCGTCAGATGTTGTAGAAGTGGGGTAGTAAATGATACTATGATGACATGTTGAATGCTCTTTAATTACATCTTACCACCATTTATATACTTAATATCTACGTGTCTTATAGCTATATTACTATCTTAATGTCTTATCTTAGTATCTTATGATAGTTATAGTACAACCGTAATCTATTCCTTGTTATCGGATGATGTATGTGACCAGCTCACACTACATTATTATGTCAAATAGGTTCTCATTATTAGTTTGAGGTATGCCTTTTATCTCAACATTGCTGAGCCGAGACCACTGCTCCTTAGCCTGGGCTTCTTCCTCCATTCTATCAAGGCGGATGCTGACAGAATCCACTTTCTCTTGCACTTTTTTCACGTGTTTCAGGCGAGTGTCAATGTCTTTAATTTTATTGTTAAACTCCTTTAGTTCTTTGTTTGTGTCACTCAAAGATAACTTCAGATTCGCAAACTCCGAACGTAATGCGGCTATCTCCTCCGTTAGTGATTGCAAAGGGGCAATTTTTTCCGCAAGTGCTCTAATTTATTGAAGAATTACCGACTCAGACTCAATCCTCGGTGAAGATGGAGGCTGGCCAGCCCCTGGTAACTTGCATCTGTTGCACCGCCATTTTTGAGTTCGATTAGAACCTAAACGCCTATAGCCGGTCTCAGAGACTCCAGCACAATGGTAGTGCAGGTCTTGTTTGCACACCGTGCAGTAGGCCTCCTCGAATATCGGTTCTTCACATAAGCCACACTTGCTTTCCATATTAATTTTTGTTCTCTTTATGTATAAGTAAACTTAGTATTTTATGTATAGTCACACTCTAACCGTACAATAATGTCAGTAAGCAGACGAGAATAACACCAATACTTATTGTCTATGGTAATTTGTTATCTTACTACTCTGAATTACGATATTATAATATAGTCTATGGTTGCATCAATGACAGACGCACTGCGCAGGCGCAAAAACAGTTCTTTAACTTTCACGCGTGTGAGTGTTTTGATAATATATCAAAAAACAGCTGGTAAACAGATGTTATGTTTGTGTGCGTTATTTCAAATATTGGTCTACTGGTTTTCAACAATTCAATTTGATGATTTACTCACACTTTAGTTGCGCGGTATTTACAGGTAAAGTTGTTTCACTGCTGTCAGAGGTTATATACTTGTTATCCAACACAATTCTTGTAATTTTCAATGATAATGTATAAGTTATTTAATTTAAATGCCAGTAGCTTCTAGGAACTTGTTTACGCTGGTAGGGTTGCCAGAGTTGTTTTTTAATAGACTATGCTTAGCGGTTTTTGCAAAGGTAAGCCGTAGGAATCGGGTTATATGGACACTTCGCCACTACAGTCTATATCGTCTTTTCAATACCATTTCAATTCAAATAACATTAAATGCAAATTTACTAATATCGTAAGCAAAAATAATATACATACAGTATTACACCGTATTTTTATGACTTAAATTAAAAGTTAAACAAATATGGCGTCGTATTAACCACAGACATTAAACTAAGATGAGAAATGATCAAGGACAATTCTAAAATCTACAAATTAATGTCAAATGGTAAAGTTAATTTTTATCTGTGAATTTTTACGTCGGAAAAATTACATTATGAATTTAAAATTAATGAAAGATAGTAAATAAATCAAAGTATTTTTGGTTTTTTTATTTTTTTTATTTAAGAATACACTGGTACATCATTATACAGAGATATTCAAGTAAAAGTAATCTTATAAACTAAAATACTCAAGTGCACTGTACCCACACTAGGATACCCTGTGTCGTGGGTAACAGTTTCTTCCTTACTACTACAAGTTACAATAAAAAAAGGGAAAATAATTTTTTTAATGTAATACACTTAATAACGATTTCTCGATTTAATTATTAGTATGTGAAAGTGTTACCCTACTTGTTTTTGTATAATAAATGTGTGTGTGTGTGTTTTTGTGTGTGTGTGGGTGTGTGTTTGTTTGTGTGTGTGTTAATGTATGTAGTGTAAATAATACGTGTGCATGCATGCTTTTATTTATTTTATAGAAACCTATAAACCAACAGGGCCTCAGTCTCGTCATAGGTCTTACATCGTAGCCATTTAATGCTTTCTATTCCTTAAATGTCTAATGCTACTTTCTAGAAACTTTCATCGAAATCAAAGTGTGCGATTGATGTAATTACCTAGTGAATTTGCAAAATGTGGTGTTTGTTTATAAAGATAGGTCACAATCACAAATGATTGTTCCCGCTAACTCTATTAATTAAATAATTGTTAGCAAATGAGATGTTATAATGTACGTTTTAATGTACGAATTAAAACTTACTAAGTAATACATACTATTGTAAGAATAAATTTCACATTATTTACATTTTTGATTGCTAAATTATGTTAGTTTGATATGCAAATTGAATTGATAATGCTGACTGACTACAATATTCATGTCACATTTTACTATAAAAGAAGCCTTTTTAAGGAACTTAGCATCATTCAACAAAGCTGAACCTACCATGAAATTTTTATTCCTTGTGAGTTATTAATATTTATAATTAATATATTCTATTTATTTTCTTTTATTACCTCTACGGAGCCTTTTATTTTTATTATTGTGTTTTTATAGTCACATCTTCTATACGATTAAATAATATGCTTTTGATGTGTTTATTATAATATGTTAAAACAATAGTTTTGAGATAAATATGATAAAGATACATTTTTTTTCTTTTTGCTACTTTTTTTTTGTTATTTTTGAAATAATTAAAACTACAATCAGACTCCGCCTGTTAGGTGCGTCAATACTTCATTTGTTAAAAAAGTTTATTTTCGTTTTTAGTTTTGTATATTATGTTGTGCATAATATGCTGGTCCCTTCATTTACAAGCGCTAGTTAAGAAAATGAGTACTGTTTGTGCTTCTGCGGTTTCATGATTCTATAAAAAAACACAAACTTAGAGAGTTGTCAAAGCATTAAAATGTTTATGCTTGCTACCATTAGTTTAATAAGATGGCTATTATTATAAATATATACAATAAAGGCGTCAAGTGTAAGACGGATTCACCCATGAAGAGTATCGTAATATTCATCCTCATCATATAACAGCCCATTAATCTCCCGTGGTGACACACTGTAGTCTTACTCCGTCACCACACGGAGAATCGTAAATATATGACGTATTAAAAAAAAACTAATTACTAGATCTCGTTTAAACCAATTTTTGTGAAACTTTGCATGGTAATGTACCATATAATTTTTTTGGCCTTTCCTAATGGGACTTGCCATTACAACATATAAGACACATTTCACAACTTATATGTCGTTAAATTGATTTAACTAAGTGACATACTCCTATACATGAACCACGAAAAAAATAAACTAAAATTAGGATTTTCGTAAAATAAATTGTCGTAAAATGCAATGTTTTCAAATTTCTAGAAATAAGAAAATAGTAATAAATTAATAGAATCCAGTTTCGAATTCTATTACCGCCTCAAATTAATTTTATGACATAAAAACAATTAAAAGTGTACTTAGTAATATAGAGTGATAGTTTAGAAAGTTAATACGAGTATATACATAACAGCTGTTGAAATGTGATAGCAAAAAGACAAATCATTTTTTAAATGTTATTTTCCGTAAGTAATATTGGGGTTTACTCCCGTTAAAAGTCTTGAGCTTTTCGATATTGTTTGATGTATAATATTATTACATATCAAAAGACAAATAATCAGTAAGTAAAGTTCAATGTCAGAGAAACTGCAATAAGCTATAATAGTAATACCTACTAAGTTTCTCTCAGCAGGCCAATTCTCGAAACATAGTATTTAATTTAACTTAATTTTTAATTTTTTTAAATTTTATTTTTAATTAATCCAAAGTGGTATTCTTGTCCGGTAAAGAAAAAGTTAAAATTAAGTTAAATGGCAAAAAAGAGTTAAATAACAGAGTTGCCAGTTTACGGTTTACAATTTAAAAGATTGGAAATTTTAATAGATTTTGTAAGACTCCATATACAGAAATAAAACATTAATATATACTTAAATCAACTACAGGAAATTATCTTCGGTAAATTAAAATACACACATCAAAAAAGTCTAAGCAACATGCATGATATTACAAATTTACCATTTATATTAATTTATTTTACCATTTATTTTAATTATAACGTTGTATTTTATTTTTAAAATAATATTTTTAGGGTTCTATGATGTAAAAATAACAGCTGTTTTCTTTATAAGTTCTTTTAATAACAGAAATTAACAATGTTAGAATATACAGGTACATAAGAAACTAAACTTTTTTTTTACAAATTGAAATTTCTTAAGAAAATGAATTTATTGTGAAAGAATAGGACAATTTAATACAAAGTATGGCCTCCTCTGCTATTCAGAACTTGTCGGCAACGATTATTCATTGAATTAATGAGACTGTTTATGTCATCTTGCGGTATTCGCTCCCAATGGAATTGTAGCAAATCCTTCAGCTGTTGGGTTGTTGTCACTCCGTCCAAGTCCTTCAAAACACGTCTCTGGAGCATGTCCCATGCGTGCTCGATGGGGTTGAGGTCTGGCGATTGTGCAGGCCAGGGCAATACCTGGATGTTCTCCGTTGCCAAGTATTCACTGGTTCGCCGAGCTGTATGTGAACGCGCATTGTCATGCATTAACGTAAAATCGGAGCCAAAGGTTTGTGCAAATGGATGGACATAAGGTCTGAGAATATCCTCAACGTAATTTTCAGCGTTCATGTTTCCATTTACAAAAACGAGCTCAGTTCGCCTGTTCTTCATAATACCCGCCCATACCATAACTGTTGAGCCGCTGTATGGATGAACTTCCTGAACGCACCTGAGTCTTTCAGTATTTCCGGGTCGACGGTACACTCGCACCCTTCTTGTATCAGGCCTAAACCCGAATCGCGACTCATCGGAAAACATAATTTTATCCCATTGTTCCTGGGTCCATGTTATGCGTTCTCTACACCATTCATTTCGACGAGCGCGATTCCCGTGACGTATCGGTGGGCACCTGATAGGGCGTCGAGCTCGTAGGCCGTACTCATGCAGTCGATTTCGCACAGTTTGGGGACTTACATCAACACCACTTGAATTTTGTAGCCTCAAACTTATCTCTCGAGCGGTTAACATCGGCTGGCGTCTTGCAGTCAGTTGTATGTACCGGTCTTGCCGAGTGGTTGTACTCCTTTTACGGCCTGGATGCTGTTCAGCGGGTTCCCCTGTATTATTGTAGCGCTGCCAAAGACGACAAATAACACTTCTATGAATACCAAAATGTCGAGATACCTGAGATTGATTACTTCCCGCTTGCAACATCCCTACAGCTCTTTGCATTTCATCTGCCGTCAAATGACGTCGCTCCATGACGTAAAGAATATCTAACAATTCAATTTTGTCGCCAACTGTATTTAAATGGTTGGTAAAATTATAAAATCAAGACTAAAACGTAGCAATTAACATGCACTCAAATTCAAACAAATTCGCAGTCATTTGAATTTTATGAAAAAAAACAAAACATAATCGAAATTTTTTTTTTACAACCAGCCAGTATGTCATCAATAACAAAAAAGTTTACTTACCTATACACTTTGAGTGAGTAAATACTTAGAAATTAATTAATATAAATGGTAAATTTGTAATATCATGCATGTTGCTTAGACTTTTTTGATGTGTGTATTATAAGTTCCGTAAACTTATATTCTAAGAAAAAAATATATGAAAATCAGGGTATTTGAATGTAATAATGCGATATCCCTAACTTGTTTTTCCCGCTCGTTACGCTTCCCTCGCGCATGCGCACTGCCGCTCCTAAAATAAACGCAAAGGTTTTGACGTTTCATAATGACAAAAATACTCATTTTAGCGAAAATTACAAGATTTTAAAAAGATTTTAAAAAGATTTTAAATTATAAATACAAGAATACCTATTGTGTCACAATTTGACAACTAAAAGTTAAATTAACTTTATTTTTAACGTTTTTAAGGAACGAGAATTGACATGCTGAGTAAAGTGAGTGCTCCTTGCGATGTTACCGTAATGAGCCTGGGTTAAGGTTCTTGCAGTAGAGATACAGAAGATGACATTTCTCACAGTGTTCTAGCATTTCCTTTTTTTACAATGTTACTGCATACAGTCAACTACATAAGTGGATTAACACATCCAAAAAGGTCGCTCTTTGTACTTAGCGATTTGTTGGTTGACGAAAATTGGTGTTCAGTGTTTATTCGACATTACGAATGATAAGACTATTTTCTCTTGTCACCACACTGATTTATGGAAGCTTGTAGCGTTGAGATGTTGGATGTGTTAATGCTTTGTAGTTGACTGATTGATTTTGTTCTTTATTTGCCTTCATCACAAACATCATTTCTGATGTAACTATATTTGTTTATTTTTTTTAGATAATTGCTGTCCAAGTTACTACAACCTCATCTATAGAACTAACCGGTTGAAAATACATTGATAATAATCGCGCTTTCCATCAGGTTCGATAAAGTCATATTGCCGTGTTTAGTATAAAAAAATATAGATAAACGTTTTTTTATGGCGCTGCTGAGCGGCTCCTGGCCAGACGAGTGGTTAAATAGAAGAATAAATGAAACTGAATAAAGGAGAATTTGCAACGAGAGCTATACATAATTCCGGAAATAGGGTTTAAAAATGTTTTGTTTGGTTTATTATTTATTGTAAGTTCGTCGTTTCCAGAAAAGCAGAAGATGATACAATTTAATGGATAAAAAACGTTTTGTGTATTATTAGTCTTTTTCTGGCACTTTTTGAACACAGTAGTACCTACATACTTTGATGATTTCAATATAAAAAACTTAGTACCGTAACTTGGACATCACTAGTTTAGAAATAAATACATTAAATGGTGTGTCAAAATCAGTAGTGTGACAAACAAGTAAAAGATTACTGCTTGTCACACTGGTGTGACAAGCTTGGTGTGACTATGAGTCGGTAAGGGATTTAATTTGTACCAAATTTATTTACCTTCCCATATTACATAGCGCACACATAAGTATTTATAAGAACTATATTGTATTGATCACCTATGTTTTACAAATAAATAATGATTTTGATTTTGCATAGAGGTGATATATACATGAAGTGATAGTATCAGCTATATCTGCACTGTAATAAAGTAACGGTCCCAAGATTTATCCCTGTGGTACGCCTCAAACCACAGGGCGTGTGGCAGAAAATAGTTTGGATCCATCCGCCCTGGATATTGTCACATGCTGTGTTCTATTATATACACTGGCGGACAAAAAAATCGACTCACTTCATACTTTCTCATTTAAAGTGCCCTAATTTCAAAATTAAGACCTAAATTCTAATTTAGATCTTAAATTCTTTAAGTTCTAGGTGTTAGCTTTAAAATGGGGAAAATAATGTTAACTTGCACTCATTTTCCTTAAAAGAAAATGGGGATAAACTTTATGAGTCCTAAAACTTGAAGACTTCAGTGGGAAAATTTTTAACAAAAAACAACATAACATTTAATAAAATCTTTATTACAGAATAAAAATCATTTTAATACCTAGTGTTACCCCCCCTAGCCCTTATAACTGCTTCCAATCGGTTCTTCATGGATCCAATAAGGTGCTTCACCCTTTCCTGCGGGATGCCATTCCATTCTTCTGTTAAGGCTGCTTGAAGGTCATCTCTTGACCCTGGTGCAGGATTTCTAGCCCGGACTCTTCTCTTCAGCTCATCCCATAAATGCTCAATGGGATTCAAGTCCGGACTACGCGCTGGCCAGTCCATAACAGTTATACCCACGTCTTGTAGGTACTGCCGTACAGCATTTGAGCTGTGTGGACGGGCATTATCCTGCATCAGGATGAAGTTATCGCCAACGAAACCAGCATATGGAACTACGTGGTCCCCCAGGATTTCTCCGATGTACCGATCTGCAGTCAATCCTCCTACATGGCGGCCGGTTTCAATGAAAACCAAGTCGGTTTTTGCTTCCAATGAAATACCAGCCCACACCATGCAGGAACCACCACCATATGCAACAGTTTCTGCTATGCAGCATTGTGCGTATCGCTCCCCCGGCCTTCTGTACACTCTTCTTCTTCAGTCACTTCCATGTAGACATACTCTGCTTTCATCGGAGAAGAGAACAGAGCGCCACTGATCTTCCATCCAATCAACGTGTTCTCTCGCAAAACGAATACGGGCTGCTCGGTGCGCTGGAGTCAATTTGGGTCCTGTTGCTGGTCTTATTGGAGTCAGGGTAGCTGCCTTGAGTCTTCTTCTCACCGTCCGGGAACTGACAACTACTCCACGCGTTTCTCGGAGCTCCCGTTGGATTTGAACCCCGTCGAGTGAACGATTTCTCAGTGTAGTGCTGACGATGAAGCGATCGTCTCTCTCTGAAGTGGATCGTTTCCTATCGGAACCTCTTCTTCGTTCAAAGCCACCAGTCTCCTGGTACCTTCGGTATATTCTTGACACCGCTGACTGGCTCATATTCAGAGTACGAGCCACTTGACGTTGACTCATGCCCTGTTCCAACAGGGTAACAGTTTGAGCCGCTACTTCTGGTCTTGTGTCCATAACTGGGAAGTCTTCTTGCTTGGAAATTCTGGAGATGTGTACCTGTTGACGTTTGGGTGTTGACGGGTGGGTCGCTTTTTATACCCCCTGAAGTCGCGCAAAATCAACTGAGTATACGAGCATAAAATTATACAGTTAACGTTCATAGACTACTGTTAGGTTATTTGAGAGTTAAAACTGCGATTATTGCTCTTTTTTTTAAGTTTAGACCTAGAACTTAAATAATTTAAGACCTAAATTAGAATTTAGGTCTTAATTTTAAAAGTAGGGCACTTTGAATGAGAAGATATGAAGTGAGTCGATTTTTTTGTCCGCCAGTGTAGATAGCTGTAGAACCACTTAATTGTTCGCTTGTTCTCTTACTGTGTTCATCACTTTTATGCAGAAACTTAATAGGTTATAAACATTACTATACAGAAACGAACTATGTTACTTTTTTTTAAGATAGTTTATTCTTTCAAGTTTTATGAAGTTTCAAACATAAAAACAGCTCTCCTGAAAGTTGACATTTTCGATATGAATCATTAGATAATTAAATAATTAGTGCCATCAGGACCCTTTACATCCTTGCCAGGAGGCTTAGTTCCTTTTGGAGGCCTGTCGGTAGGCCCAGTTAATTTTGGAGGCTTTGTACCTCCGGCCATTAACACACACGCGAGAGTAAAAAATATTTTATTAATTGAGTTTCAATGATTATTTGATTAACGACCTTTTGTGCTCTATAATTATGGTTACTTTGTATTAATTTGTTCAGGGTGTAAATTAAGTCAAATGTAATAAAATTACTTACTGCTTACTCACTTTATAAAAAAACTGTCCATGTATGAGTCTGCTGATGAAAGAGAGCACAGAGTCAAAACTCGAAGAAAAGATTTGCCAACAATATTACAGGCAAAACTTGGTGTTGTTAAGCACTCGGCTTGTGTGCAATCAGTAAATCTCTTTAATAGATTACCTTTAGATTTAAAAGCTATTGGTGATGTTAGGATTTTTAAAAATAAACTCAAGGGATTACTAATTGAGAAGGCTTATTATACCATCGATGAATTTATTAAGGATAAATGTTTGATGATCAATCTGACATTTTGAATGATTTGTTTAATTTAATTTATTTTGTATTTTGTAAAGAATTGTATTGTATTTTGATTGATTGAATTATTATTTTATTGAATTTTTTCATATTCTTATCATTGATTGTGTATTATTGTTTTTTATTTTTTTGATTTTGGGTGTGTTTTCTTTATGTTTTTTTTGTATGATTTTCAACACAAATGTATGTTTGTTTAGAAATAAATAAATAAATAAATAAATAAATCTCATCTTACAAGATTTCTTTTTTAAATCGAACAAATATCCAACAAACTACCTAAAACCAGTTTTGCAGAAGACTATCACAAATCTCTTAGCAGAATTTGGGCAAAAAACTTATTAAGGCATTTTCACACACATCAGTGAAGTGACAGTTCAGACACAGTACCGGCACAGTGCCAAATATTCTTTCATACAGTTTCTATGAGCGCATCCCCACTTGTAAGTGTCAGTGACGACTCAGTGCTTTCAGTGTCAGTGCCGGCGAACACGTTTTTTGTACTGTAGCACTGATACTGAACTGAGCGAACAAGGAACGGACGGAATAACGGAACTGTGACTGCACTGATGTGTGTGAATCGGCCTTTACTGCCCTATTTCATGGCTGAACTGAGAGCTAAAACCCTAGTGTTATCTTGTAATTTTTTATAATTGATCGGAGTTTGTGTTTTTTTACAATCATAATGATAAAAAGAAAAATTGCTTTCATAGTTGTTGTAACTAGACCTTTTAAATATCAAATGTAGCAAGTCTTGAGTCAGATTACGTAAAGCCTCGAACGACCCGTGAGTGATAAAACGTTCCCACTGAACGTTAAAATAGTTGTATATTAAGTAATTATATATTGGGAGCGAACAGTGAAACCACAGTTAAACACGGTAATTATTTTATTACTGAAGTACCTACACATTACTTTCCAATTCTGTATATATAAATACCCTACACCTCCACCTTTAAACCTAAAAATAATAATTAATCGATCTAATTCTTACCAAGAAAAGAAAAACATCTTGTTTAACACAACCAAAAATATCTACTAATTACTATAGGTATTCTCTCAAGACAGCAACTTATTAACAAAAGCTATAGAGGTATATAATATATAGCATTAAATATTTTGTTAATAAGTTGCTGTCTTGAAAGTATTAAATACCTTTACAAACAGTTATTAGTGTTTAATACTTGTAGGTACAAGATAACCGGTTTCATCTGTAATACTTATCTATACTTATAATAAAACTGTAGAGAGGTCAATTCTGTACATTGAATATAATATGTTCAAAATTAACATTGGAGGATGAATGGTGATCGATACTGATGCCAAAAATGCAATCTTTAAAATTTTGTCTGTCTGTCTTTCTGTATGTCTGTCTGTATGTGCACGCATGGGTCAAAAACTACTGAAGGAATTTTAACCAAACTTGGTACGATTGTAGTCCATACTCCTGGGCAGATTATAGGCTGTATAACATAGCGCTAAGACACATAGGAGCCGAGCAGTGATGATAAATTTGAAACAAGTCGGTTGAAAATGCGCTTTCGAGCTCTTATCATCGCATACATTGATCACACGCCAAAAATATGTATTACAAAAATGATAGTCTTCAAAAGATGTACAAAAAAGAACTTAATAGTATATATCTATCTATACTTATCTATACTAATATTATAAAGAGCTAAAGTTTGTGTGTTTGTGACGTTGTAGGGGGGTAAACTCTGGATCTAATGAACCGATTTTAAAGATTCTTTCTGTTTTGAATAGTCCATTTATCGGGAAGTGTCATAGGCTATATAGTATCACGCTAATGACTTGTTAGTGGAGTGGAGCAGTAATGAAATATGTTTAAAAAAGTGACGTCGCCGCCTAACGAAGTGGGCGCGGGTCAGCTAGTGTTAAATAAAAGAGGTCCTAAGTGGGAACCTTGGGGCACTCCAGAGGGATTTTTTTTGAAGGAGGACTTATGTACGCCGATCCTCACAGCCTGTGATCGATTCTCTAGGTAAGACGCTAACCATCTGAGGAGATCGCCATGCACACCAATAGCCCCAAGCTTAGAAATTAAGACTTTGTGATCTCAACGATCAAAACATTTGGAGTAATCAGTGTACACGACGTCCACCTGGCGTCCCCCGTCCATACTACTAGTGACACTCTCCGTAAAGACAGCAAGATTCGTGACAGTTGATCGCCCACGCATAACGTATTTAGTAAGTGACCTTATTAATTAATCAACACCTACAACTTTTGGGCCTGCTTTTTTGGACTAAAAATAACATGCGCGATATTATGTAGGCGTTCTTTAGGTATTTCATATCATATTATGACGCGGTGAAAAATATAATTGCATTTATCATTTAATTGTAATTATCCTTACATAAACGAAATATATCCGAATAAATAATTAATTTCGAGTAATTAAACTACCTAAAAAGAATTTATCTCTGAAACCAAAACAGGTTTTTTAGTTTTTCGTCATTAAGTACCTTTTACTACGCTTTTAGCGTTAGCGTCTCGTTCTTTCTCAATTAATTAAATTATTATATTACAAATCGTTTTATAAACCAAAGGACCATATTTACCAATTTCCTCGCTAATTATATTTTCGCAAGTAGTTAAAAACTATAATAAAATAGTAGGTATCGATAAAAAAACATATAAAAAATATTGGCTGTTTCTGAAGCTACAGTTCATAGCAGCCATTCCAAGACAATATTTCCAACGTACATATTAGTGGTAACATTTACTTCCGTACAATACAATAAATGGATATAAATAACTATGGATCAAAAAGTTCATCGAAAAAGGTCCATCCGTGTAGGAGATTATGACCATTTAAATTTTTGCATTGTTTTACAAATAAATAAAAGTAAGTACAGCTCATACTCAATTTCAGTAATATGTACAACACTTGTAATAAAAACACATTGTAATAACACTTTGTAATAAAAAACATTTCTCTCTAGGTTTTAATGTTTAAACTTAATGTATAATGAGTTTCATATCATTTAATGAAATATCATCAACATTTTTTTTGTTTTATTATCAATGCCTGGGAGGCCCCGCTCGTTCAAAGGTAAAACTATATATACATACAGTCGTGGTCAACTAATTAGAGACGCTATTGCGGGTGCGCCAAAGTTCACCTAAAATTTCAACTCCTATAATTGGAAGTCCGAAAATGTTCTTCCTAACATTTTTCATCCTAACAATCGCAAGTCCTAATTTTTTTGTCCCTAATGTTAATAATCCGAAGCATTCAACTTCATAATTTCAGTAGCCATAAACATCTATTATACTATTATTTGTTTTCATATATTTTCTCAACATAACCATCGTTTATACTATAATTTAAAGTCATAACTTTTTTGTTTAGATTTCTTTTTATTCATAATAATCAATATTATATTTATACACTAATTTTGCGTAACTTTGTTGACAAATGTAGGTATAACATAATATACCAAAGACCAGAGCAAAACCAGAGTCCCTCTCCAATCATTCAATCAAGATCCTGAAAAGAAATGGGTCCTATTTATAATTATTGTATTAGGTTATGGTAGAACTGTGACCCCAATGCACGAGCCGAGCGAGCGCAGCGAGCGTGTCGCGGCAGCGGCCGGCGAAGTGCTAGAACCGAATTGGTCCTTTAGGTACTTACTGGTTTAGTTACGGTTACGGTAAACTCTCAGGCCACAAGCATAATCGTGAACGAGTCCTGTTTTATGGATTTCATTCATTTAAGACAAAAATATTCTAATAATTTTAATAAACAATACTTAATTTTTAAAAAATGGTTTAATGTAAAAATGTAAAAAGTTGTTTTGTAATCACAAGAAATAGTATAAAAACAAAACTTTTTATTACTTTCACTTGGTAAATATTTCTTTCTAAGTATGAGAGAAAATATTATGGTGAAAATGTTTAGGGATAAAAGCGTTATGATAAAAAACATTAGGAGTTTAAATATATTTACATAACGATATTATTAATAACGACTTTCGGAAACATGAGTGTTATGAACATCGCCGGTAGCAATACAAATAGTATGAATGAAAACTTTAGGATTAAAAATTTTAGGAAGAGTGATCATTCGGATTACAAATCGTTAGGAAGAACATTTTCGGAAGAAGAACTTTAGGTGAGCCAATATGGACCCCGCTATTGCACCACAGCACAAAATCTTCTCTACAGTCCGAAAAAAAAATCTACAAGACTTTAAAGCATGAACCGATTACTAATCTCTGTTAGCATTTTAAAAACAGTGATAGATGTTATTGCACCAGAGTTAGCTGTCATCTTTAATAATAGTGTAGACTTAGGTATATTCCCTGATCTTATGAAACCTCTGTTCAAATCAGGTAGTACTCTAGATCCTACAAACTTTAGACCAATATCTGTGTTGCCTACGTTTAGTAAGATATTTGAAAAACTAATTCTTAATCAATTAATTAGTCATTTTAATGAGAATAAATTACTTCACGATAAGCAATTCGGATTCCGTGAAGGAAGACACGTGGTCGTTCAACTACCGATGCCGGAGCTAATTTAGTAGAACATATATTTGAGGCCTGGGAAGAATCACAAGATGCTTTTGGCGTTTTTTGCGATTTATCTAAGGCATTTGACTGTGTCGAACACGAGACATTACTGGGAAAACTAGGTCACTATGGTGTTAGGGATTATGCTTTAGGTATTATTAGATCATATTTAAGCGATAGAGTACAAAAAGTAGATGTAAATGGTAAGCGTTCGCCTGGATCGGTTGTTAAAATGGGGGTACCCCAAGGCTCAGTACTAGGACCATTTCTATTTCTCATATATATAAACGATTTGCCATATTTAGTTAAAAAGAACCCCGAGATAATTTTGTTTGCCGATGATACATCCTTTATTTTTAAGATTAATAGACGACAACCTGCGGTAGACTACATAAATAATTCTCTTTTGGAAATAGTGTATTGGTTCAATTCAAATAATTTGTTATTAAATAAAACCAAGACAAAATGCGTAAAATTTACCTTGCCAAACGTACTTAATATAAATCCAATTGTTAAGATTAGTGATGAGGAATTAGAAATCGTTAACACTACAGTATTCCTAGGTATTACTTTAGATAATAAATTACAATGGGGCCCCCATATTGAAAACTTGTCAGGTAGGCTTTCTTCAGCAGCATACGCAGTGAAAAAAATACGTCAGTTAACAGACATAGAAACAGCTAGGCTAGTTTATTTTAGCTACTTTCATAGTGTTATGTCGTATGGTATTCTGTTGTGGGGTAGTGCGGCTGATATCAACACAATATTTGTATTGCAAAAAAGAGCGGTACGTTGTATATATAATATGGGCCCAAGAGAGTCTCTTAGAGACAAATTTAAAGTGATTAAGATTATGACTGTGCATTGCCAGTATATATTCGAAAATCTAATGTAAGTACACAAAAATATAAACAAATATAAAAAAATGAGTGATATACACAATGTTAATACAAGAAATAAAAATAAACTTGCTGTTCTCCACACTAGGCTTCATAAAATAAGTAATTCTTTCGCTGGTAATGGTATTCGTTTTTATAATAAGCTCCCTATGGAAGTTAAAGAATTGTCAATTAATAAATTTAAATCTTTCATTAAACATAAGTTAATATTGAAATCATATTACAGTGTAAAGGATTACTTAAACGATAAAAATGCCTGGATCTGAATTGTCCTGTTTTCTTAATAAAATATTTGTGAAGTGATCACCTAAAAGAGCGATAGGAACCCAGCAGAGTTTCTTGTGGGTGTCTTCTCTGTCATGGTAGTGTTCCGAACCCTCAGTAAACTTAGCCGTTAAGTTAGACGTGCTGTGATCACTATAAAAACTCCGACGTTCATAAGTGTCATTGATTTGACTTATATGAAATAAAATATTTTTTCATTTTCATTTTCATAATAAGTAATTTGTCTAATATTCTAAATACATAAATTGTGATGTTGTGATTTTTTTTTTTATAAGTTTATCATTGCTTACACATAATACATTTAGAGTGGGCATCTAATTAGGGACATGTAAAACTTTAAATATAAGTAAAGTGGTAATTATTTAGAAAAATTACAAATGTGCATTTAAAGTTATTATTTTTTATAAATTTTATATTAAGGCACAAAAACGTGTCCCTAAAGGTGACCAGTTTATCTGTACCATAATTATTGATCATTGTAATTTGATTACGACTTTTAATTAGTTTAATACATTTTTTTACTATCTTTATATTCTGTTAGAGTAAGTACTCTAGTGAACAGAATATTGAAAATGTCTGTATCTTTAAAAAAATATAAATTATTAAGTAATAATTTATATTTTTAAAAAGTTACAGACAGCAATCTCAAATAAAACTCACAATAATAGGACAAAAACATTCAATATTGCTTATTGTTCTAGCAGTCCCTAATAAGTTGACCATGACTGTTTAATAAAATTGTAGAAAATTCGTTTTTGTTCATTAAAAAAATCCAAAAAAAAACGAGGGTGTTAAAGGACAACCAATAGAACCCATTTTCAGCATTTTTGGAATTTTTGTCCGTTTGTGTATTAAGGTATCTGTATTCTGTCATTTTGTTCGGGTATCACGTAAAATGTACGAAAGCAACTGAGATTTCATACACAACGATTCAGCGTAACTTGAAGTTACATTAATTTGGCTTGACCGTTATTCGAAGCTTATAATCGAGATAGGCACTTCAGTTTCCGCGTTTCACTTCCTTCCATATATCTGTCTCTTTTCACTACTACGTCACTTCCACTTGGTAGTAGTAGGGAGGCTCGTGTGACACGATCCTCCATTTTAAAACATTGGCGTGTTGTTTTCCGCTGCGATCGGTTCTACCGATAACTAAGAAGACGAAAGTTATAAAATTACCTTCCATTTTGAAAAATCAGTTTACAAATCTTGCCGTACGGCTGTTGTTGCTGTTGCTATACGCCACAATTTATGGTGTGGCAATTCGCCGAACAAAAAAAAAACCGTCGCCTTTAAAGGGTATCTCCTTTAAAGGCGACGGTTTTTTTTGTTCTTGTAAATTAATGAATTTCGTAAGGCAAACAAAAAAAAAGTTATATTGTATTATTTGATAAGGCGTGAGTTTATGTATGTATGTATTATTTGATTACGATGACGACATAAACACTAAATTACTCCTAACGAGGTAATGTAGCAAGGAATTATCTCTTTCCGTCTATCATTTATGATACATTTTGCATAGTTTTACTATTGTGTCTACTGGCGGGATATGCAATCAGTTAAAATGTCATCTACTCGACCTCTTCAAGTCAACTAATGGTTAACCTATGCAGACATTGTTTTTGAAAAAAGAAGAAAAACCACTTACGTCAGTATTTTAAGTCAGCGCGCCATTCTTCACTTGAACAATTAATATTTGACTAATTGGTTCAGTATTTCCCTACCAGTCTTTTCTAGTCAGCTTTCACCTAAAAGCCCTATTAGACTATAAATACTATAATAGAATAAAACGGGTCAAGTGCGAGTCTGAGTTATACGCGTGTAGTTTATGTTTTTTTCCTTGTTCTGTTTCATATCCATATTTACATTTGAACCAATTTACTTTTAACTTGAATATAAACCACTAGTAGTTAGACCATTTTTCCTTGTTCTATTAAAAAACAATACGATGCATTTTGAGTCAAGCTACATTTATTTCATTATAAAAGCCTATATATTTATGAAAACTACTTAAGAAGAAGCAATATGTATTTACGGAAATACTGTATTGATTAGATCCACGCAGTAGTTTTTTTAATGATTTTTTTTTTCCGAAAAACGAAACTTTAAATCGCTCTACTGTAACTTTTAAAAAATGTCGCTTGAACCTAATTAGCCTTATAACCGTCAGTATTATACTTTTTAAGTCGTTTATTTTGGATAGTTCATAGAAAATTGGTTTCATTAGAGCAGAGAATACAGAACACCATGTATAACGATAATTACAAACCTGGTTTGCAAATTATGTCTTTGTAAGTCCATCTAGAGCTTTCAGCACTATGTAGCATTTACTTTAAAATACTTTATTGGTTTTCAAAACAAACTTTTTACATTCATTTCCAAGAACATTAAACATTAAGGTAAAATTAATTAAGTTCAACCCGACATTAGTTAGAAATATATCAAAAGCAAATGGATAAGAACAATTTGTTTTAAATCTCTTTGCCGAAAATCTCTGGATTGGGAATGGTTAGTTACCAGTGATGCCTAAATAATAGAGGTGACTTCTATTGATTGCTTAATGTTTTCTGTACATTGATTCTAACCGTTCATTGTGTTGGACCTTACTTTATCAAAAGTTTTATTTGTTTTATGTGTATCGTTTCATTTATTTGCTTTTAGTATTTTCACGTAAATAGTACCTTCTTTAAACCTTAATTAATTTAAATATAACTACATAGGTTAACATTACTTTTAAAGATAAATAAAATAAGCGTTGATTTCAATTTACATATTTGTGACCCTTTTCCAATCTAATGGAAATAACTTATGCGTGGTTTTTTCAATCATAATTTAAACCAGTTACTATCATTTATTTGGATGTTTACCTAATTATATAATTGGGCTGATTAAGGTTTAAAAAAAATAGTAAGCCTGATAGTAAGTGGTACCTACTCGCCGTCAGCAATTTCCTGGCTTTAAAGGTCACCATGAGAGGTTTGTGACTGTCCTTGAGAATATCCAATCCAGTGTCTACACTGCCAGTTATACTCTTAAACCGTCCTGTAAGTTTATCACTTATTACTCTTTCTCGTTTAACTGTTATAATTCCGCTTATCCACTTACCTTATTGAGACGACATTTGTGGCGTAGTGGTTATATAACATGACCTGCTACGCATAGATCTTGGGCTCGATTACCGCTCTATGCAAATCTTTGTGTGCATGAACATGATTGTTTGCAATACTTATACGTATTCATTATCCGTGTGTCAATATGTCATCACCCCATCTCATCCTATGGGTGTCGTAAAAACCGACTAAGGGACGATCTGTGAATATTACCTTTACATAGAAAGAAGGAAAACTTGAAATTAAACCCTATACTAATCCTAATACCAGCGTGGTATTAGTAGGCCAAGTATCCCCTCCGTCACGGGAGGAGGCCCGTGCCTGCAGTGGGACATTAATGGGCTGTAATGATGATACGTATTCACAAACAAAAAAAGTATTTAGGTATGTTTATCCGTTGCCTACCTAGTAACCATAGTACAAACTTTGCTTAGTTTGGGACTAGATGGCGTTATGTGAATGTATGAGGAAAATTTATATTTATTTATTATTTGTTATGCAGCACCCTCTCTTGTTCACTAAAGCACGAAACTTGAACCCTCGTAACACTCGAAATACCGACAGAATTGTGTTGCCTAAAATACTTCGAATGGCTATGTAGCTTAAGAGTAACTCTTGTGATGGGTGGACGTAATGCACTGCCTGGTAGTTTTAAGAAAATGCCTACTCGTAAATTCTGCACTAAACTTAAACACTGATTGATAGATAAAGCGTTCTACTCAATAGAAGAATATTTTAGATGTGTAAAAATTGAAATGTAACAAAAGTAGTACTACTTACATGCATTTGCCTAATATGCCTAACTAGCTGTGTTTGGTTTTATTTGTAACGTAGATGTATTAAAAACTTGATGCTAAATAGGGATGCATTTTATGTGTTCATAATTAATATTTACATGTCACAATTTGACAAAATGTATAATAATTATGGCTCTAAATCTTATATCCATCATGTATGTACCTACATTTTATGTAAATAAACTTATTTTCAACCGACTTCAAAAAAGAGGAGGTTCTCAATTCAGTTGTATTTTTTTTTTTTTTTTTGTGTTTGTTACCTGATTTCTCGTAAACGGCTAGACCGGTTTGAAAATTTTTTTTTTTTCGATTGGGTATACTTTTCATTTGGTCCCATTGTCACCAGATCTAGATCTGGATGACGGGGTCCCAGATAAATCGAGGGCATCTCTTGAAAATTGTAGGGACGCATTATGTAAAATGTTGTCATATACGTGCATCTCTGACGTCACTACCAAATAGTCAAGAGTCAGAACTGGTCTGATGCTGGAGACCACAGAGAGTCGAGGGAACAACTCAACGGCATATAGCAGCTACCTTGTGTTTGGGCTTATTTTAATTGTATTGATGAAAAGTTTACAAAACTTGACACAAACATGATCTAAAGATGAAGAAGACTAAGGATCGAGGGAACTCCTCAACGGTATATAGCAGCTACCTCATGTTTGGGCTTGTTATATTCGTATTGATGAAAACTTTACAAAACTTTATACAAACATGATCTGATGATGAAGAAGATTGAGGGTCGAGGGAACTCCTGAACAGTATATAGCAGCTACCTAGTGTTTGGGTTTATTTTATTCGTATTGATGAAAACTTTACACAACTTTAAACGAACATGATATTTGATGATGAGGAAGACTGAGGGTCGAGGGAACTCCTCAACGGTATATAGCAGCTACCTTGTGTTTGGGCTTATTTTATTCGTATTGATGAAAACTTTACACCAAGGTGATTTGATGATGGAGACAACAGAGAGTCGAGGGAACTCCTTAACGGTGTATAACAGCTACCTTGTGTTATTCGCTTATTTTATTCGAATTGATAAAAACTTAACACTAATATTATGACTGTAATTGAAGGTATGGTTTAAGACTTAATAATGATGTTCTTATTTAAAATTAAAATAGGAATTAATACCGGATTATAAATAGACTAGAAACAAATTTTTGAATTGCATTTCATTTATTTTAAACTTATTCTTTAGGTGTAACAAATTGTCCGTCTTTATTTTTTTTTAATAATAACTAAATTTGTCGAGAGGAACCACTCGACAAATTTAGTTATTATTAAAAAAAAAAATAACTAAATTTGTCGAGTGGTTCCTTTTAGCATAAAGACGGACAATTGATAATAATAACTATTATATTTATTTGATTTATTTTTATGTCAATTTATTTAAATTATCAATTTATTGTGCATGCCGCACAATAGATTAATAATTTTTATTACCAATTAACCACGCCGAGACGGTGTGGCTACGTTTTTCGATGTTCTCCCTATTTAAAACTTTTTTCATGTAGGTTCTTTTTTGTGAAAGCTGATTCTTACGTTGTTCACTAGTCTCTTTTGAAACGGCATTGGAGGTAGATTTCTTACTTCGAGAATGGTGTTTCTCCCTTTCTTCGTTTGTCATCGAATCGAACTCGAGGCGGGCGCGTCAAGTCTTGTGACCTGTGACGAGCACAACGAACTTACGTCGGCGCCCGCGCTGCATACCCCGCGTTGCCCGTGCTGCACTCCCCGCGCGCCCCGCGACCCGACGGTGACCGGTCCGCCCGCTACCGCTCGGTCGTGAGCGACAGTGCGAGACGTAGACCGACGGCGAATGCACGTTCGCCCGCGCTTCATGCGTACGCAATTAACTCGATCTCTAGATTCTACTCTCTAATCTACATCATGTTTTCTACTCCTATATACTCGTAGTCTAAGCTAATCTACATCTTGTTTTTTATTCTTGTATAACTTAACTTAACTTCAGTGCTGTGAACTTAACTAACTTAATAACTCTGTATTCTCTTTCATTCTGTGTCATTAAGTAAATAGTCTTGTAAATAACCGTCACGTTTTCTTTATCACCTCTACAGTCTCATACAAACGGCGCTGTCTCATATGAGCAGCGCGTTTCGTAGGTCTACCCATATTCAGACAAAAAAATGTCCTACTGCAGGGACGGGGCTCCTCCAGCGACGGAGGGATATTTAGCCTACTAATACCACGCTGGCCAGATGGATTGGTATAGGGTATAATTTCAAGTTTTTCTTCTTTTTATTTTTCAAAGATAATATTCACGGATAGTCCCTTACACCGACTCCAAAATTTACAATAATATTACATTATTTGTAATAATTTGATTATCTTTTAAAGAATCTACAAATAAACATATTTACAGACTCTTCAAGAAATATCTTAAACAATACTTTTTACAATAATTAAAAGAATCTATTCTTTAGATTAAAATTAAGTAGGAAGAATGGCTGATTTAATGTTGTAAAACCAAAATACAACTAATTATTTTTTACTTTTTAGTGCAATTTTTGTTTTTGAAGTCGGTTTTTTTTTGTAAAAATCAATTTTTATTTCTTTATTTTCCTCATTTCTATTTATGATAGGATTTGAAATTACTTAGGTACTTACAAAATTTTAAATGCTACAACGACACTGAGCCCTAATTAATGCAACATGCCTCACATGATCCCTGGATTAGGAGATCACATTTGGTTTTAAAGTGGCATTCGTTTATTGTTTTCGGGGAAAGCTTAGGTAGACGGTATGTAGCCTGTATTTACATTAAATTTCTTTAGGTTGAATAGAAACTAAAGCCTTGCCCGTCTTTAACATTTAAAATAGTTAAGCTCAGCTTTGTATATATATATCCCTGCTCTTTTTCTTGATAAATATCCTAAATCATCATCTTAGATTGTAAGGTTTTATCACCGTACATTTTTCTGCTGATTCGGTGACATCATTTCGCCCTCTACTCACACGTAGACATAAGCAGTTACTAACCAAATAATTGTGTATAAATAACATAAAATTAACCATTTTAATTGTAGATCATTTATAGCCGTGGTTCTATCCACGTTACTACAGTAAACTTTACTCAAGTTTGTGACGTGTTTCAACTTAACATCATCCCACATGTACCTACGGTTCCTTACAAGTCCGTACATAGCTTAATCATCGTTCAGCCAACAAATATTTAAGGTATTTACCAAATCTTTTCAAGTTTAATAGAAACAAGTTTGTTTTTAAAGCAGGTAGTTGAAGCAGATTTAAATATTTTATAGTGCCAACAAAATCTTTTTACTTCATACTACTTACGGTCATAGTGGCAGTTTCATATAAGGATCTCAACATCTCGGTACCAATCGATGCGACATTGCTGCAGAGCATACAGAATCGCCCAAGTTTCGATTGAGTCGAAGGATTTTTCGTAGTCTACGAAAGGCATGCAGAGCAGCTGATTGTACTCTTAAGTCTTCTGTACAGTCTGCCGAACAATATAGATGTGAACCACGGTGCCTTTTCGAAACCCGGCTTGTTCTGGTGGCTGGAAGTCGTCGAGTCTTTTGGCAAGGCGGTTTGTGAGTATTCTCGAGAACAACTTGTAGATGTGGCTCAGGAGTGATATGGGCCTATAGTTTTACAGCAAGGATTTTTAAATAACCACGAAGTGCTTAGAATCTGTATATTTATGACCATTAACAGTGTTATTTTACAAGAAGAACGTGTGAACCGCTTTCATTTATTTATATTTTATGCGCATAATATCAACTAGAACCGAAACAGATGCTTTTGTATAATATTTACTACATACATAATTATTTAATGAATCAGATATCAAACATTAATAAAATGGCAAATAAATTATGTATTTGTTGTATGTATATACTTTTCGTTTGTTGTATAGTAAAGCCTTTGATCGATACATATTATAAAGTATGAAATTCATAAGGTTAGAAAGCAATCTAGGACTTTGATCAACGACCCGTAAATAATTTAATTTTATATTTTTCCGTAAAAGTATAACGTTTTAATTTTTTTTTTAAATTATTATTGAATTTTCTGACTTCCCCTTTCCTTTTTCATAATTTAGGTAATAACATCAAGCATAAACAATGCTAAAATTGTCATTATCGCAATTTTGCTGTTGTCCGATAAGGAATTCCTTTTCATAGCTACGTAGTCCATCATCAGATCACTGTGATTTTTTTATGGGACCACATTAGAAGCTAACCCTATCCAACAAAGAAAAAATAATCAAAATCCGACAGCCCTGTAAAAAGTTATGCGTGATCATAAAAAAAAACATACGTGTCGAATTGATATCCTCCTCCGTTTTTTTTCTCGGTTAAAAAGGTCCATACGTTTAGGAGATATGCCCATTTAAATTTTTGCATTTTTTACCCCATTTCGGCATCTGACCTGATGATACGAGTAGAGTTAACGTTAGAAAGATATCCTTTTTTATTCTACGATTGATTCACCCGTTACTTTAAATACTGTTAGGCAGTGACGATCCAGGCCAAGGTTCGTACCCCACAAGGGGTGCCCCTGATGCACGTCACATAAATGTTTGTGTTTGAAGACCAACTGCCCCGCCACAGCTCGTGTGAAATAGTAAAGGCTCCAGGAGGCTAATTACTAAAATCATTAAAATTAAATATTATAATATTGTGATTATGGAAATAAACACTTCTGATGGCAATTACTTTTATTTTATTATTAGTTACCTAACCTTATGAAGTTGAATATGTACAACGAAAATATCCAAAATGTATTAAAATCCACGTTCAACCCTCAGGGGTTGAATATGAACAACTTTTAGGGGTTGAACGTGGACTGGGTTTAAAACTGTGACGGTTGAACATGGACAAACCCCAGCTAAAAACCTTTGTCAAAAAACAGCTGTTTTTCTATTTTCTTGGGTTTTTGTCTATAGGTAAGTTGTTCAGTGATGGATGAACCAAACGTAAAATAAAAAATACCTTAACCTTATAATCATTAACTCTACTCGTTTTAATAGGTTTTACGACGAAAAAGGTAAAACAATGCAAAAATTTAAATGTAAAACAATGCAAAAATTTAAATGTAAAACAATGCAAAAATTTAAATGTAAAACAATGCAAAAATTTAAATGTAAAACAATGCAAAAATTTAAATGGTCATAATCTCCTACACGGATGGACCTTTTTCGATGAACTTTTTGATCCATAGTTATTTATGGCGGAGTCCATTTATTGTATTGTACGGAAGTAAATGTTACCACTAATATGTACGTTGGAAATATTGTCTTGGAATGACTGCTATGAACTGTAGCTTCAGAAACAGCCAATATTTTTTATATGTTTTTTTATCCATACCTACTATTTTATTATAGTTTTTAACTACTTGCGAAAATATAATTAGCGAGGAAATTGGTAAATATGGTCCTTTGGTTTATAAAACGATTTGTAATATAATAATTTAATTAATTAATTAATTGAGAAAGAACGAGACGCTAACGCTAAAAGCGTAGTAAAAGGTACTTAATGACGAAAAACTAAAAAACCTGTTTTGGTTTCAGAGATAAATTCTTTGTAAGTAGTTTAATTACTCGAAATTAATTATTTATTCGGATATATTTCGTTTATGTAAGGATAATTACAATTAAATGATAAATGCAATTATATTTTTCACCGCGTCATAATATGATATGAAATACCTAAAGAACGCCTACATAATATCGCGCATGTTATTTTTAGTCCAAAAAAGCAGGCCCAAAAGTTGTAGGTGTTGATTAACTAATAAGGTCACTTACTAAATACGGGTCACTAAAAATTTCACATTTTATCATCTGTGGGTGTTTCAATAATGAAGTAAGAGAAATTTTGGAAAAATAAATAAGGAAGTATTTATTTTTTGTACACTGGTGGCATTGTCAATCAATGACTGGTGGTTATTAATGATTTTAGGTACATATAGTTGTTACAAAAGAGTTATCAAGGACGATAATAATAACATGCTTTTTAACTTTTATTTTCTTGCTTCGACAATATCAAGGTTATGAAGAAAATTAATACCTAATGAGGTACATGAGAAAAACCATGATATTTCGGCACTAGTCAACTATTAATTGAAATGCCTTTAATTAAAGTTAACATAGAATAAACAAATTAGATATAAATAATATAATTAAAAACAAGTACAAATAATTTCTCAAGTTTTTTATTACTCAAATTTTCAAACACATATGCCACTACCAAACAGGGCTCTGAATACCGTTAAAAATGAGGTATCGATACCTTCATCAAACTATGGTAACGTTACTTGTAGAGGTATCGTTAAGCCAGGTATCGTTAATTGGGTGGATTTTTACCGGTAAGTTGACTTATCGCTATCGATGATTTACCGGTAAAAAGTAACAATACTGTAAGTCAAAGTTTGCTAACGTTACCATAGAAACACCTTTAATTGTCATTATAACTCAATTCAATAAGATTCGATAGCCAAGGGTATAGAACAATCGACTTTGATGAAGTAGACGTGCGTTCAAAACCGGGTTGTGCCAAGAATTCTTTTTGGTTTTTTATTTTTAATTTATTGTATTTTATCTCAAAGAAAACAGTTACAATATCCTTTGAAATGGCGAGCGAAAAAAAAATGGTTATCCACTTGAACGTCAATGGGTATGATTTATCCACTGACAAAATGGCGGGACTTACGTCATATGGTATAAAAGTACCAAAAAAAAATTCGTTCTGCAACGCGCGATATTTTATAAAAACATGATTCTACCGCTTAAAATCTACGTTTAAAAAAGTCTGTGGGACAATTGTCGATAGTTTTAGAACGGATTACACCAAAATAAACAGCTGTAAAAAATAATCTGTGGTCGCAATGTCAAACAGAAGTTTGCTTCATTTCGTATGTCCTTGTATGAAATTTACTGTTTATTTATGTGTTAAATACATTTGATTAATTAAATATTGTTGGAAGTGTAATATATTACAATTATCTAGAAAATGTGTGCTTTCTAATGGTCGTGATATTATGTAATAAAAGTTGAGTAACTTTTAAAATTTAATAAAAGAAAAGTCAAAGACTAAAACTTGGCCTTGAGTTTAACAATAATGGCGGTTTAATTACGCTTTCCTCAATAAAAGTTTATTGAAATCGTTTAAAGTTTATTGAAATCGTTTAATTCTAGAAGATAAACTAATAAACAATAATTAAATTTAGAAAACAAACCTACTACGTTCTTATTTTTATGTTCTTATTGTCTAAACAAAAATATGGTATGCACTACAAAACGCCGAGATGGCCGAGTCAGCTAAAAAAGGTATTTATTTCAAAAATAATTTAAAATACTTTAACCTTCAGAATTACTAATATATTTATTTTATTTTAAAAGTAATATAGTTAATTATATTTTAAAAATAAAATCATTAATTTGGGTTGCTAATTTTTATTCACAAATAATATAATTCCCGGAAAATCGCGGAAAATGTCAACAATTTTTCGCAATTTCTCAGGTTTATCAACTATTCATTGTATTTAGATATTCATAAGGTTAATGTATTTTAATTTAAGTTTATTCCCTATACTTTTACGAACACGACGATGTTTTTCATTTTCAAATTGATGCAGTAATTTTCTCGTGTTAGCCGTTTTTATCAAGACGGAAAACTCGCAGTTTTTTATAAACACATAAAAAACTGCGAGCGTTGCCACTTGAACGTTGGACTCGCGAAAGCGATTCGCGCAGTTAACGTTCAAGTGGTTATATTTAAAATGCATTCTATCTGGCAGCCACTCACAGCCCGTTGCGGTCACAGATTTAAAAGCGTAAAATTTCACCGAGGTCATTGCATAGACGGGTGACCACTCAGTGGTATTTTATTAACCTATTGATTTATGCGTGATCATACAAAAAAAAAACATACGTGTCGAATTGATAACATCCTCCGTTTTTTTTCATCGGTTAAAAAAATAAATGTATGATTAGTGATTATTATGAATTGCAATTAATATTCATTTTAATTTTTTTATGAAGAATGATCATTATGACTTCAAATTGTATGAGAAACATTTTCGGAGATCCGATGATATGAGTTGAAATGTTATGTAAGAAGAAGCGCTCCCTGTTGTGCGATATTGAACTTAATAGTTTTATGACATGCAACTAAAATGAGCTCTAGAGGTGATAAAGTCATTTAATAAATTAATTAATTAAATTAATTAATTTAATTGTCGACTATACATTTTTTTCGTAAACGAAGTCGCGGGTTACAGCTCGTATTGAATAAATAGTAGAAAACAAAATAAGAAAAAATAAAAAAAACACAAAAAGTAATTTGTTCCTCAGGATCGAACCATAGCTGTTTTCTTTTCAGCCAAGCTCTATACAAGCAAAGCTATCGTGTTGACAACAATTTTGATCAAATTGTCAATCTAGTATTGCGCTTTGAAATTGGCTTGACTTTTGTCTACTGTCATAATCACTCACTACAACTACACTGAAACTCGACCGACCGCAGATGAACGACGCAGCGGGCGACGTTGCCGTTCAGTCATGCGCGGCTCCCGTACACTGCACGAGTTGGCAACATCGCTCGTAGGTACCGGTAAGTGTCGATACTCTTACCGATACATTGTTATCGGTAAAAATTTAATTCGATACCAAAGTAAAACTACCCGTAGTATCGTTACTAGGTTAACATTATGAAAGTAACGTTACTTAACGATACTTATACTGGGAATTTGGTACCGTTAACAAGCCCTGCTACCAAACCTCACCTTTACAATGCAATTCCCATCACAGCATTTCTCATTGATATTGCTAGATCTACAAGTACCACCGATCCCAACACAAGCTGAAGTCTTAGTTGGTATGTAAGACATTGCCACAAAAAATACAGCAATAAACATAAAAATATTTAATTTCATTGTTTATATAATGCACGGTCTTTGCAGACTATTGTGATATTTGAATGCTCTAATTACGATAAAACGTCTTGCTTATATATAGTTATGCTAATAGAGAGTTAATTATATTAGGTCATTATCTATGAAATTGCCGTTTTGTATGAAGACTAGCTATTGCCCGCGGTTTTGCCCGCGAAGGTTTACGACTGTTTACTCCATTACATCTAGGTAAACAACATTATGGGGCATACCGCATTCTGCGTATACCTATAAAAATATTGCTAATTGCAAGGAATGCCTAGATGTAAACTGGCTACTTAAATCTTTTGCCCATGACTTTTACTAAAGGTAAAAGAAAAGCAAATAAAATTGCAAGCGCTTGAACTGATAAAGTGAGAATTCCCTTAATGCCTACCGGTCTTGAGGAGCTTCTAGGTTTTAAAAATATCTAAGTCTAATAAATTTAAGAATGTAGTAAAACAAAAACTTATCCTAAAGGGATATTATACTATTGTAGATTACACGAATGATAAAAAGGCTTGGGATTAACTGCTCTATTCTCAAGCTGTTTCAAATAATGCTAGTTTTGCACTTTTTATAATTATATGTGCTACTGTATTATTTTATTTCTAAGTTCTAATTGTTGTGACGTAGTGGGTAGTTTAGGGAGATAAATGCAAACAACTCAGTACGACAATGTAGTATTATTCAGTTAAAAGTTTAGTACATACAATGTTATTAGTTTGTCACTATATATTTAGAAATCGCTACGTTAACACAAATATAGGTATAAGCTAATTTAGTACATACAATGTTATTAGTTTGTCACTATGTATTTAGAAATCACTACGTTAACACAAATATAGTTTAAGCAAGCCGGTCTAATCAGAAGGATTTTGAGAGGATTCGATTACAAAGCACGAGGTTCGAAGGCTGCCCTATAGAAAGGCAAACACTTAGCTTCAGTCAGCAAGCCGGAACAAAAAGGGAAGCGGCCGCGCCCCGCGTCTTCTTATATAATGGCCGCTGTGTAGGCCCCTCCACGACGCGCTCGCGCCATTGACGTGTAGCGAAGTGGAGCGCGCGAAGATGGACGCGTGAGGCACGTCACATACCCCCCCCGCTAGACCAGAATTTTTCCTAGGGAAAATTCGGCTGCTAGCAGGGGGCGACAGGCTGTTCAGGCACCAACACCCTGCAGGAGCGGTAGATGAGATCAGCTCCGCGGGAGGTACCTGAAACAGCCAAAAGAAAAGGCATTACAAACTATTTTTAAAAAAAAATTAGGGTTAGTAGTTAGTATTATCTCGTGACGAGCCAGCGCTGTACGGATATTGTAATAAAAAAAAAAAAAAAATGATAAATGATAGTTTTCAAGTATACTATGAAGATCAGATTCATTGAAATACGGAACCCATATTGCAAACAAAAGAACAGCTGTAGGCTGTCGCCGTGTTATAGAAAAAAATATAGTCAATTAAATCACAAGGAACAGGTTAACAACCTTCGAACAAAAGATCGTTCGAGCGAGGCCGCATTCCAATGGTTCAACTTATACCTAATATTTTAATTAAAATGTTTATTTTAGAACGTAAACAACCTTAATATAATTCAATAAAACATATCAACTTAGTGAGCAGTTTCGCCGTCAATTACTTAATGAAATAAAGAGTTTCAGGCATCGAACCTGTGATCAAGTTCGAAAAACCTCTCTTTCTACCACTGTACCATGGGGTAAAAAAAAATATTTTCTTTTAATCAGCTCGATGAACACCGAGTAACAAAAACAACAAGTTAAAATACAACACGCCACAGCGCAGTCTCGGGCTCGAATCCGAAACCCTGCGTAATTTGTAGATAAAAATACAAAGTCTCGGGTTCGAATCCGAAACCCTTGTAATTTGTAGATAAAAATACAAATCTATAATATTATTACACCGAGGTGTGAAGGATAAAAGTCGATAAGCGACATGCACGAGAGTGCGAGTAATACGACGATGCCTAAACAAAATAATAACAACTATATGTAGGTAAAATCTATTTATGTTTATTTCAGATATCATTCTTTATAATTTATATTTTTAATATCTTTGATATGCCATTCACCCAGCGGTATACCTGACATATCGGATAGTTTATAGACCAAAGGCGACTTTTTAGATGTGATTTTACACTTTATAAACTTAGGGGCCAACTTCTTACAAAAATATTTATCCTTATCGCTAAGATAAAAAGTACGTCTCCATACAACATCGCCCACCTGGAATTCCACCGGCTTACGACGGAGATTATAAGATTGACAATTACGCTGGTGAGCCGACAGCAAGGCTGCCTGTACCTTCTCAAAGATTGAAGATAAGTAGCCGAGTGATTCAGCGTAAGAGTCTCGCGGCTCATGGACCATATTGGGGTCAGAGTCAATATGGCGTGAGCCGCAATTTACAAGCTCCCGACCGTAAACAAGAAACGACGGCGAGAAACCTGTCACTTCGTTCACCGCAGAATTAATTGCAAATTGAATCTTTGGTATAAGTGTGTCCCAGACACGGTGATCATTATCTATGAAGGTTGAAACGGCCGTGATTATAGTTTTATTATAACGTTCCACAGAATTTACATGAGGAGTATATAAAGGCGTGTAGTGCAAGTTTGGAATTTTATATTTAGTTAATAAGTTTTTAAAAGTTGAACTAATGAATTGCTTGCCGTTATCGAGTATGACCGTAGAAGGAATACCATGAACTAAGAAAACGTTTTCCTCCAGTATTCTGGTAATAACCTCGGCTGTTGCACGTTTAATGGGAAAAAGTAAACAATATTTCGAGAAACAACAAGAAACGACAAAAATGAAAGTATTTTGCTTCCTCGTTGGAGGCAATGGACCGACTAAATCGATGCTAATTACCTGGAAGGGTTTGGAAACCGACTTAGGACCGCCCATGTGACCCAAGGTTAAATGTGTCTGGTGTTTATGGGCAATGCAAGCTTCGCAAGAATTTACCGCCTTGACCACGTCACTATACATACCTGGCCAATAATAATTAAGATCTAGACGTTTATAAGTTTTAAAAATGCCAAGATGACCAGCCGTGGGCAACGAATGATTCTGAGATATAACCAACGCTCTCTCCTCGGACGGTACAATCTCCTTCCATTGAAATTCTCTAGTGAGAGGATTGAGACTTCTCTTAAAACGATAAAGTTTGTTATCAATTACCTGATAATCAACAAAGGAAGTAGGAGTTTTTAAACAACCGTTATATATTTTTAAATACCACGGATCGTTAGTAGAAACGTTATTAGATTTATTTTGCGTTTCTATACACATAATATTTTTAGAACGAGACAACAAATCCGGCACAACATTGTCAGAACCACGACGGTGCCTTATTTCGAAATTATAAGCAGAAAGACGAACACCCCACCTAGCCAACCGGCCGGTTGGGTTATTAAGCTTTAGGAACCATTGGAGCGCTGCGTGGTCACTATATACTATGAGGGGTTTACCGTTATCTACATAGCAACGCCAATGCTCAATGGCTGAAAGCACTGCGAGCGCCTCGCGCTCGGTAGCACTATAATTTCTCTCTTGGTCCGATAGCGACTTGCTATAGTAAGCAATGACCCTTTCCTCCCCATTCAAGATCTGGCAAAGTACCGCGCCTATGCCATAGTCACTGGCATCGGCGTGTATCTCAAATGGTTGAGTATAATCTGGACAAGATAAGACAGAAGGGGAAATCAAATGATTTTTTAAATTAACGAAGGCCTGATCGGCCTCTGGTGACCAAGAAAAAGGGGGAGACTTCTTTCCACTAGAAGTTAATTTATTAAGAGGAGTAGCCAAGGTACTAAAGTTAGGAATGAACCTCCTATACCACGACGCCGCTCCCAAGAAACGACGCACCTCCTTTCTATTAGCGGGCACAGGATAATTTGCAATAGAATCAACCTTATCGGGATCGGGATGAAGGCCCTTAGAATCGACAACATAACCTAAATATTTAATTTTTTCTCTAAAAAATTTACATTTTTCAAAATTTATTGTTAAATTAGCGTCCTTTAATTTTTTTAATATTAAGGACAATAATTTAATATGCATTTTATAATTTTGCGTAATGCAGACGATGTCGTCTACAAAACAGAATACCCTATTTTCGAACTCAGGACCGCAGAATAGGCTGTCCGCTAAGCGCTGCTGAGTAGCGGGTGCATTGGTAAGACCAAAAGGCATACATTTAAATTGATACGTTCCGCGAGAGGGAATATAAAAGGCCGTCTTACAACGATCCTCCTCTTTTATTAAAGTTTGCCAAAAACACTTAGAAATATCGATGCTAGATAAGTATTTCGCGTCTGACAAATTATCCAATATTTCGGCTATATAGGGCAAGCTATAGGCATCCTTTTTTGTGACAGAATTCAATTTACGACTATCAAGACAAAAGCGCATGTCACCCGTTTTTTTTTTAATCAATATTACAGGGTTCGACCAAGGGCTTTCGGACTTCTCAATCACATCGTCCTTAAGCATTCCGTCGACATGCTGTATTAAAATACGCTGCTTTTCGGGAGACATGCGATAGTAACGCTGGCGAATAGGGGGACTGTCCCCAGTATCAATCGAATGAGTAATAAGGGAAGTGCGACCCAGACCTCGTCTTTCATAAGAAATATCCTTAAACTGGGAGATTATTTTATTAGCGTTCTCTCTTTGGTCACTTGAAAGATTATCAAGGGAAATTAACTGAGTCGTGTCATCGGAATGTAGTTCCGTGACGTCCACAATTTTTCTATCAACCAACACAGATTCTAATTCGACAGGAAACAAATCAAAACTCCTCCAAAAGTCTATACCAAGTATCAAGGAAATCTTTATGCCTGGCACTATGTGAGTGACAATATAATTAATTTTATTACCAAATTTAAAAGGAAGTACCACACTGCCAAGAGAAGAATATCTATCACCCCCAGCGGTGGTAAATTCTAATGATTTTGTTGAATCAATATTTAACTTGTTTAAAAAATAATTATGACAGTTGTTACCAAGAATTGTAAAACACGAACCAGTATCAAGAAGACCCACTGTACTTCTACCGTTCACTGTCACAGAAATATATGGCGTAATAGTTTGTTTTGAATTATCGATTGAGGAAAGTTTGTTACTGTTGCAGAAGTATAATGAATTGGAATGCAACAAGTCTTGCCATTTATTATTATTATACAATTTACTCATTATTTTATTATTAAAGATTTTATTTTTCTTTCCCCAACCGTTACTAATTAGTTTTTTGAATTATTAATAATTGGACCGTTGCACTTCGGACAGTCCATTGCGCGGTAGCCCTTTAGGCCACATTTAAAACAAATCAAGTAACGCGGCTGCCGGCAAGTTTTCAAGGAATGCGAATCAGAACGACACCGAGGACAATGCTGCTTGGGAGTATTAGATACCGCACTAACTTGGGGTTCCGCAGATAAGTCAAAAGAAGTTGAAGGCTCATTTTTAAAATTTTTATGAAAGTTTTTAAACCTATTAGGTTGGTAAGAACCAGTATACTTTTTATTACTATTATTATTATTATAAGCGAATTCAGGAGCTAAAGTGTTAGAAGTAACCGTAGGAGGCTCAGAGAAATCCCTACTACGACTATTATATTTTTCAAAATTACGACAGACACTAACCAACGAAGGAATATCAGTAATAGTTGTAGTCAAGAGACAGTTGGTATAACAAGGCCTAATATTGTTTAATAAAATTTCCAGTTTCTCACCATCTGGAACTGGATTGTCAAGGCGAGAAAACAACCCCTGCATTTTCGCTACATACAGGGTTATGTTCTCACCTTGACCTTGAGAGCGCAGTCTTATTTCAGACATTAATTTGAAATCATAGTTATGTGGGCTAAAATCCTGCTTCAATGACCCACACAACTCACTCCATGAATTTACATTGTTCCTAACGGAACGATACCAATGAAGGGCATCGTCCGAAAATATCTCATACGCGAAGGATAAGATCTTCGAGTCAGGAATGCCCCTAGACGAAATAAATTCATTCATTCTCTCTATGAAACCGCGCACACACGTTTTACCCGAGTACTTAAACTTGCCTAACTCCGAAAAAAGTTTACGGTCATAATTTAATGACTCGGAGGTAGGTGCAACACCGCCTGGTTGCTGTACTGCTGTCTTTGCGACGCTCGTGCCACTAATAGAGGAAGGTGACAAGGCTTTAAATAAGTTAAAGATGGAGTTGAACTCCTGCCAAATGGATTCATAACTTTCCCTGTCACTAAATTCAACACGCTGTAACCTATGATACACGTGGTGCAAGATGGATTCCGTCCTAGCTAACATCCTACTATTAAAGTCTACTTGCAATAGTTTTAAATTATTATTAGCTCGCGACAAGGACAATTCACTTTGCGATATATCCGCGGCGGGCTCGTAACACGACTCCGAAATGTCCTCCGACGGATAAAGAGGAAATAATTTTACTAATTGCTTCCGCAACTCGTCTACCGTATCTGACTTATCGCCCTTTCGTACAAGGACCTCATATTGTAGTTCAGTCTTGTTTAAATGGTGGTAGTTAATCGCGTACGACATTTTATTTAAGAAAAGAAAAAATAATACACGGCAAAACTGCAGAAGCAATCAATGTAAACAACGAACAATAGAATTAAATGTGAATTATGTGTTCCGTTCAGTAGGTATCGTCTACTAAGTCAATTAAATATCTTGTTATGATATTTTTTAAAAGGACAACGCGGTCACGCCACGTGCGCTGACCGGTTGTTTATTTAACGTACAAGGTAGTTAAATTAAATAAAAAAGTAGATAATTCGCTTGCAGAAACGAAAGGAAAGTTTAAACTCTTTTTAACACAAAAGAAAGAACAAGAACAGTACCAACCTTGAACGGAACACTTTTTTTTTCACGACACACAGAAAAGAAAAAAAAAAATATGGGCGTGCTCACCAAACCTCGTGCTTTTGCCCACGTTGGGCGCCACTGTGACGTAGTGGGTAGTTTAGGGAGATAAATGCAAACAACTCAGTACGACAATGTAGTATTATTCAGTTAAAAGTTTAGTACATACAATGTTATTAGTTTGTCACTATATATTTAGAAATCGCTACGTTAACACAAATATAGGTATAAGCTAATTTAGTACATACAATGTTATTAGTTTGTCACTATGTATTTAGAAATCACTACGTTAACACAAATATAGTTTAAGCAAGCCGGTCTAATCAGAAGGATTTTGAGAGGATTCGATTACAAAGCACGAGGTTCGAAGGCTGCCCTATAGAAAGGCAAACACTTAGCTTCAGTCAGCAAGCCGGAACAAAAAGGGAAGCGGCCGCGCCCCGCGTCTTCTTATATAATGGCCGCTGTGTAGGCCCCTCCACGACGCGCTCGCGCCATTGACGTGTAGCGAAGTGGAGCGCGCGAAGATGGACGCGTGAGGCACGTCACATTGTATTATTGTATACTTTCTATCTTTTTTTTATATTTTAATTTTTTTCTCTTTCTTTTCTTCTTCTGTCTTGCTTGTTCTCATGCTTGTCTTCTACTTTTCTTTTCTTTGATTATTATTTTTTATAATGTATAAATGGTGTATTATCCTGTCTGGTACTGTCAAATATTTTAATTGTGTATATGATTTATGTTAAAAGAAATATTGTAAACAACCGAATTTTAAAAGAGTTGCCATGAGTTTCTTTGCCAGGTTTCTTTTCATTGGCCCAACCATTTGGAAACTGGAATTTATGGATCAACACAGACAGACAAGTAGATATGAGTAGTAGATTGGTTTTATTTTTTTTCTCTAATTTACATTGGACAATACAACGCGGTTTTTTTAGTGCAGTGGCGTTTGTCTGTGTCGATCTATAATTTTAACTTTAGCTTCAATTTCAAGTAAATTCTAAAAGACGATTTCAAACAATTTGTGATAAATTTTATGAAATAAAGCGTTTTGAAGTTTGAAGAAGTTTGAAGTTTGAATACCGATAACACAATTAAAAATGAAAATGAAAAAATATTTGTTTCATATAAGACACGGTCAGTGACACATACGGACGTCAGCGTTATTATAGTGATCAATATGCACTTCTAACTTAACGGCTAAGTTTACTGAGGGTTCGGAACACTACTATGACAGAGAAGACACCCACAAGAAACTGCTGGGTTCCTATCGCTCTTTTTAGTGAACACTTCACAAATATTATTTAATTAAGAAAACAGGACAATTCAGATCCAGGCATTTTTATCATAATCCTTTACACTGTAATATGATTTCGCTCTTAACTTATGTTTAATAAAAGATTTAAATTTATTAATTGACAGTTCTTTAGCTTCCACTGGGAGCATATTATAAAAACGAATACTACCAGCGAAAGAATTACTTATTTTATGGAACCTAGTGTGGTGAACAACAAGTTTATTTTTATTTCTTGTATTAACATTATGTATATAATTTTTTGATATTTATTTATATTTTTATAGACGTACATAACATTTTCAAATATATACTGGCAATGCACAGTCATAATTTTAATACGCTCTTTTTTGCAACACAAATATTGTGTTGATATCAGCCGCACTTGCCCACAACAGAATACCATAAGACATAATACTATGAAAATAGCTATAATAAACTAGCCTAGCTGTTTCTATGTCTGTAATCTGACGTATTTTTTTCACTGCGTATGCTGACGAAAGCCTACCTGACAATTTTTCAATATGGGGGCCCCATTGTAATTTACTGTCTAAAGTAATTCCTAGAGATACTGTCATAACAGCCCATTAATGTCCCACTGCAAGGACGGGCCTCCTCCCGTGACGGAGGGATACTTGGCCTACTAATACCACGCTGGCCAGACTGATTGGTATAGGTTTTAATTTCAAGTTTTCCTTCTTTTTATTTCGTAAAGATAAATTTCACGGATAGTCCCTTACTCGGTTTCTACGACACCCATGGGATGAGATGGGGTGGTGACATATTGTATTCTTACTCTGTCACTACACGGAGAAGAGATACTGTAGTGTTAACGATTTCTAATTCCTCATCATTAATGGCAGTTGAACGACCACGTGTAAACCCAAATTGCTAATCGTGAAGTAATTTATTCTTATTAAAGTGACTAATTAATTGATTAAGAATTAGTTTTTCAAATATCTTACTAAACGTAGGCAACACAGTTCTAAAGTTTGTAGGAACTAAAGTACTACCTGAGTTGAACAGAGGTGTTAATTTACTAGGTTTCACTACTTGGATGTCTGATTGTGACAGTAAATTACCAGCTAACGACACAACACTAAATTGGTACAGCACTAAAGCGGCGAAGCTGAAAATATGCCGGTGATTAAAAGGTGGCTTGCGTTTTGATATTGTTACTGTTTTATACAATTATAGCTTTGGATTTAATTATACTTGCTATGTTGTACCACCTATTTTCTAGTTGAAGTTAAATTATGAGAAATGACTAATTGCCTCGTGCGTGCACGATACCGAGATAATTATTAAAAATAATATATAAATATTATACACAATGTCTTATTATTCTACACAATCTTTTATTTTTGTATATATTTGTTTATTATACAAACACTCAGACCAATACAAACATTCATGTTGATTCACACTAAGATTTGCCATGGATCATAATTATAATTATCTATTTTATACAAAATGTTTATTACATTTTTTTAATATTTATAACAATTAGTTATCGATTGAACAAGGCTTCGCAGAATAGAGATGTGGTTGAAAGATTTACGAAGAAACATGATGGTACGATTCTCGCAGTTCTTAAATTTTAAACATATTTTTAAATAGTTTGCAATGAACTTATGTAATAATAAAAATAAAAAAAACCTATTTTGCCTCTCATTGAAAACAATTAAAGAAAATAATCAACGGTCGCCCTACAATCTATCTTACGCTGTTAAATCGAATAAAGTCGTGAAAATTGATTCTGAACGAAGTGAAAGAAAAATTGTAGTAGACTTTTAATCAAATTGCATCGCCTTCACGACCGTAGAGAATGGTGAATCGACTAATCAATTTTATCTTCAAAGGTTGATTGGAAGATAGCTTCTTGAGATATGGATGATAATAATGTTATTTTGTATCCGTGGGGTGACTGAGTAAGAATAGAAATATGTCACCACCCCATCTCATCCCGTGGGTGTTGTAAAAACCGACTAAGGTATCGCGTATCCCTATTACTACGTCACGGGAGGAGGCCCGTCCCTGCAGTGGGACATTAATGGGCTGTTATGATAATGATGTTTCAAGTAAACAAAAAAAAAAATACTTTTTCTATGTAAAAATAAGGCGGCGGTGATGTTCGTGCACACCACGCCAAAGATTCCCACAGGAAAAAATGCGTAAAAATAAATATGTATGTAACTAATGTAGCTTTAAGAATGTCCGCCAATGAAGGATTTTTGGCCGGGATCTTCGACTTCAGTGACCAGGCTTGAAAGCGGCAGAGGGGCTTGCATCAGGCCGGTAGCGATAAATATCAGAAGAATGGCAATGGTAAGATGTGTTCTCCCGCCAAAGAACATAGAAGGACTTGAACGCTCTGACCCCGGTAAAGGGATCGAAGTGGCATTGAGGCGATCAATGTCAGTTGGAGAATTCTAGGGTTATCCTTTTTTCCTGGTGTCCCCGACATAATATTATGATTGTGGGTAAAGAAAACCGTCTATTTTAATTCATTCGAGTCCGATATGCTCATGACACCCTTTATGCCCATAGCCCTGAGTGTCGTGAAGTTGAAAAAGGTACATGAACTTGAGAGTTCGAATAGGTACTTAAAACTGTTAGGTCGCTGCCTCGAATTTGGCCGCCGCGGGGGTCGCAACGCCCCGCTCTCGCGCTGCAGATTTCGAGAAAAACTTTATATAAATAATAATAATATATCACCATTCCTCATGACGAGAATCTTGTAAAAGCCGAAAAAGACAAACAAACAAAATATTTGGACTTGGCTCACGAGGTTGTTGACATGTGGAGTGTTGATTCGGCGATCATTGTTCCGATAGTACTTTCAGTAAATGGACTTATTCCAAAGAGTCTCTATCAACATCTCAGGAGACTCGCGCTTGACCGTTGGATCATTGGTCTGATGCAGAAGGCAGTACTGCTTGACACGGCACGCATTGTGAGGAAGTTCCTATCTCTGGAGCCCTAACCACCAGTAGCTTGGTCCTTGTACCCGATGCTGGTGGGTCTACCTTTTTTTTATATTTTTAAATGTTTTATTTTTATATTTATATTTAAAAATGTAATAAAATGTGAAAAATGTAAATAAAGAGAATAATAATAAATATTCCTCACTCTTTCACACAACGCCATCTAGTCCCAAACTAAGCCGAGCTTGTACTATGGGTACTAGACAACGGATAAACATACCTAAATACTTTTTTTTGGTAAATGTAGGAGTAAGGCGCTACCACTCCCTCGCCACTGCCGCCGCCGCCCCCGCTGCCCGCAAAATTCGAAGCAGCGGCCTTATCGTTTGTCTTAACTAGGTAGTAGGTCCAAGATGTGAGGGGTCTCCCCATTCTGTGTCTTCAAGTAAGCAATGTCGTCATTCCGGAACCTTTTTGCCCCTACGCCTGCCAGCTGTTCGTGCTATGTGCCCTGCCAACTACCACTTTAACCCCGGCAATCCTAAGCGCTATCTCAGTCACTTTAGATTTCCTATTCATCATAACAGTCCAAAAATGTCCCACTGCAGGGAAGGGCCTCCTACCGTGTCGGAGGGATACTTGGCCTACTAATACCACGCTGGCCAGACGGATTGGTATAGGGTTTAATTTGTAAATTGTAATTAAGTTTTCCTTCTTTTTATTTTGTAAACATAATATTTACGTATAGTCTCTTAGTCTGTTTTTACGACACACATGGGATGAGATGGGGTGGTGACATATTATATTCTTACTCCAGCATCACACGGAGAATTCCTATTATAGATTTTCTATTATTATTATTAAATTATAAGATTCTGCGACATATGTTATTTGAATTTGTGTTGGGAAAAACAAAAAAAAACTACTAGTGTATAATTTCAATCGAAAACTATTATAAATAAATAAATAAATAAAAATCATTTATTTCTTACACAGATATGAACAGTACAAAAAACAAAAAATAAATAAAAGACTTTAAAAGAGTATTGTATTGTGACGTCACACCTGTGCAGGAAATAGGACCCCTACTCAGCTTCATGCCGATTGACAAGCAGCCGCTAGCCAATCAGCGCTGGTTTTCAGTAGGTACCGGATGTAACGCCCTTTAAAATGTGTAAGACGGACGTGTAATGTGTGTGTAATGTGTGGTATGTATATAGAAACGATAAACTACTTATAGTGAAACGGGTACATATAATTAATAAAATGTAATGTAATAAATAAATTTAATGTAATGTAATATCATAGATATAATAAAAAAATAATAAAAAAAAAAAATATAACACATAAAACACTAAAAAAATCAAATAAACAATAGTAATAGTAAACCATCAATTGATTATTTTATTGAACAGACCAATCAAGCAGCGGTATGGATAGCTTCCTGTTGGCCGCCATCTTAAATTCTTTTGTTTGTTATTGTTGGATATTACAACACAAGACCAAACAAAACAAACATTGCGTAATGATTGTCTCAGTGTGTGTGGTGTGGTTTGTGACAACTTTTTGTGTTTATTGGTAACATGATATGTATGTTTAGAAGTGTGGAAAGAAAGAAAACCACTAACTATTGTCTACTGACTATGGACTATGCAGGAAAAGTGTACGCTGTGAAGTAAACAGCTCGTGAGTATTATGGTGTATTGTGTGAGCGTCGTCGTCGTCAGTCAGCACCCACCAAACACAGTTAGCACGTGTTGGCAGGGGCCAACCGACGCCGCGCCGGCAGGAAGGATATAAGGTATGCAAACATAATGCAATTGCAATAATGATTGTAATAAAATTAAATAGATAAATGTAACAAAATAAAATATAATTATAAAAATTGTATATGATTAGTAGTTAAACTTAAAACATTATTAAACAAACAAGAGATCATCTTTCGTCTACTGTCCAAGCCTGATCTGCTCTTCCATTTGCAGTTCTTTTAGAAAATATTCAGAAGTGTGCTTTATTTTCAGGCTTTATAAGGGGTGTAAAAAAGGGCTAGCCTGACGCCAGCAGGAAGAACTAGATGATTAAAAAGTAAGCAATCAAGCAGATGTTATTGGTTTTGATAATATGTAATATAATATAATAGAATTAAATAGATTGCTATTGGATAATGGTAATTTAGATGTAAGAATTTAAATGTAATAAATAATTATGTATTAAAACTAGTGTATGATGGGTACTTAGACCATTATAGTATTAACAGGTGATCATTTCACTGTTACTGTCCAAGTTTGATTTGCTCTTCCAGCAGCAGTTTCTTAAGATGTTGTTTAAAAGTGTGCTTTGTTTTCAGATTCCTAATCGGTGGCCGTAATGAGTTCCAACAGTGTGTTGCTGCATATTTAAAACAACCCTTAAAAGCAGTGGTCCTGTACTTATGTACTGTCAAAGGGACCACCATAGAGCGCTGGCTGTACCTCTCCTTGTCATGCCTCCAACTTAGTTTATGATACAGGTAAGCTGGCTTATGAGTGTTAATTACACCAAATAGGAGACAGGACAAGTGTAGTTTTCTCCTAGCAATCATCTTGAGCACCTTATGTTCGTTTATATAAGGAGTGACATGGCTCCTCCTAGGGATGTCAACACAGAATCTCATGCAGGCATTTTGGACTCGCTGAATAAGATGTTCGGTTCTTTTGAGTAGACATGGGCCATATACTGTGTCACAGTAGTTAAATTTTGACAATACCAAACTGTCCACAAGTTGTTTGCGTAATGGTATGCTAAGATATGGTCTGATATTATATAAAACCTTCAAACGATAAAAACAGGCACTTGCAACTTTGCAAATGTATTCTTCAAACCTTAGCCCTGAATCAATTGTAAGCCCCAGGCTGGTCACAGTGTCTGCCCTCTCTATCAGTTCACTATTTACTACAATCTGAGGATTTGCTGATTTCACTGAACTCAACTGTCCATTGGTCCCCAAAACAATGTACTGTGTCTTCTTAACGTTAAGCACCAGTGAGTTCTCCTGTGACCATGATACCACCCGTTGTAGGTCTTCATTCAGTCTGTCCACCGCCTCCCCAGTGTCTTCTGGCTTAAATGATGTGTATATCTGGGTGTCATCGGCATACAAATGGTATCTGCAGTGCTTAAAGCAGTGATGGATGTCTGCTGTGTATAGGATGTAAAGCAGAGGTCCCAGGATCGAACCCTGGGGCACGCCCCTGACCACCTGTATTGCAGGAGAACAGACCCTGGCACCGTCCCCCCTCACTATCTCAACACACTGTGATCTTCCTGTAAGATAGCTGCGAAACCAGCTCACTGTCTCCCGAGTGAATCCATAACTGGTTAACTTCGAGAGAAGCAGTGGAACATCAAGACAATCGAATGCACGTGAATAGTCCAATAGCACCAATATTGATGCCTGCCCCGCATCCCTCGCCTCCAATATGTTTCCCACAACATCTGATAGAGCTGTTGCCGTACCCCGACCCCTTCGAAACCCTGATTGCAGCTCCGGCAGTAAATTATTTTGGTCTAGATATTCCACCACTTGAGTGTAGACCACTTTTTCAAGTATCTTCGATAGACAAGGTAGGATACTGATTGGCCTCAAGTCTTTGTATGTTTGAGGGTTACTATTTTTGGGGATGGGATGCACGACTGCGACTTTCCATATATCAGGAAATGAATGTGTGGCAATGGATACATTGATTATGTCTGTAATAGGTTGAAGAGTCTCAGGAAGTGAGAGCAACAACATATCCAGATTGACCCCATCCAACCCCATTGCATTTGTCCTAATGCCCTTAATAATTTTCTCCACTTCATCTGAACCCACAGGAGACAGCCTGAATGATGCCGCAGTGTATTGATCTGAATAAGTAGATCCAAAGCATGCCATCTGGGAAACCATGGTGTACCGGTTGCCCGGGACATCCAAAAAGGCCATGTTTATAGAGTGTGGATCATCAAAGTGAGAAGGCAGCAGAGGGTCCTTATGAGCAGGTATTATATCCCTTTTAAGATTCTGCCACAATTTCTTCTGATTACCCATTAGGCTATTTATGTTATATTTAAAATATGCTGCCTTCTCACTGCGCAATGCCTCAGCTGCCTGTCGTTTCATGTCACAATAACTGCTGTGATGTTGCTCCAGTCTGGTACCATGATATCTTCTCCTTGCCTCATTTCTCAATTTAAACAACCTTAGCACAGTATCTGTTATCCAAGGGGTAGGTCTGCTTTTATAGGTCCTAGTTATAGCGGGGGCATGAGTGTCATACAAATAAGTAATGTAAGTGTTAAAAGTCTGGACCATATTGTTGACGTCATACATCCTGCTAATGTTTGACCATGGTATGGATTCCAGGTCATGCGCAAACCAATCTTCTACTATGTCCTTGATCGGTCGATAAGTTATAGTAATTGGTTTAGGTTTGACTTTAGTGAAGACCGTTTCACAGATAATAATTGCATGGTGACCAAGCTCTTTGACATGGTTGACTGTCACATTGACGTTGTTAATGTCTGTGCATACCAGATCAATGAGGGTACTACTGTCCCCCTTGAAGTGGGTAGGTGTAAGAACCAGCTGTTTGACATTCATACATGTGAGAAAATTATCAATTTTTTTTGTTTTGGTATTGTTAACATCAAGCAAGTTTACGTTAAAGTCACCCAGCAGCATCACTTGGTCAAAGGGGGCAAGGGTATTTAATGTATCCGATAATTCATCTAGAAACTGATCTAGGTCAAACCAAGGAGGTCTGTAGGCCGTGCCAATCAGAATTTTTTTGCCCATCACGCTTATTGCAACCCACATCTGCTCAATGACTGAATGTGTAGGGTGAGCCCTAGTTCGTACCTGTAGACTGCTTTTGATATAAAATCCCACCCCACCACCTCTCCCACCCTTGACCCTTGCGGGGCGCGGTATGTGTCTCAAAATGTAGCCACTTACTTTGGGGGCTCTGTCTTCCTCTCCAGGTTTTAGCCAGGTCTCATTTATAGCCATAATATCTATATTATGAATATTCATAGCAACTCTAAACTCCTCATGATTTGTGGATAATGATCCTGCATTCAGCAGACCCAATCTTAGATATCTATTTCCAATCATTGAGACCGAATTTACAAGAAACATAATAGGTTTGTTCATACCACAAAACATGCAGTAAAGCCATTGCTTTGTCAATTAAAAGATCTGTGTGTAATTTATATTTGTGTTTGGAGTAATAATATATAGGTCCATAGTAGTGTGAAAAAGGGGCAATAATATTACAATGTTTCATTGTTAATAGTATATTAAGTAAAAATATATTGATGTGTTTTGTTATAAATGTGATGTTAGTCAACTTATGTATACATTCATGTGTATATACAAGTACAAATATATTGATATTGTATTTCATTATAAATTTGCCAGTGTGCTTAAGTATATATTTATGTGTAGTCATATATGAGAAGAGAGTAATATGTATATAAATAGCAGTATGTAATATTGTAAGAAAAGTGTATAAAAGTATATTGATAATATGTTTGATTAAAAGTGCTTTATTGTTTATAATAATGTGTTTATGTACAGTTTTAGAGTGTCTCTGTATAGTAGTGAGTAGTGTGTTTTGTGAATGTGTTGTCATTAATGTGCAGTTAGCAGGACCTACATACAAGAGGCTCACTGATCCCTCGCAACAGGTGTGACACACTCTTGCACTAGAACTAAAATAAGAGATAAAGCAAATAAAACAAAATGTAAAACTATATCTATAAAGAGCAAAAGCCAAAAAAGAACTATGGGGTGTCAGATACACAATTGAAAGTCTGCTAGGCTGTAACCGTGGCTGTGGCTCCATAAAACACTTCCTGTATGTCTGCCTCAGTCCTGATCCGGTGTGTTCTATCGCCAGGTTTACTGCAGGCCAGGACAGATCCACGCTTTGTCCACACAAACCTCCATCCTGCATTACTAGCCGCTTCCCTTGTCTTCCGAAATAACTGCCTATTGAATTTGGTCAATCTTTCGTTCAGGTAGAAACGTTTTGGAGCACCTCCGATGTCCAAATCCTGAGTGGTGGCCCCGCGTCTCACTCGTGCCTCTCGGAGCAAGTCATCACGCTTCCCACGACGCAACAACCTGACCACAAGAGGGCGCGGCCGTCGCTCAGTAGGACCCGCGGCGTCTGCGGCCGTAATCCGTCGGCCGCCAACTCGCTCCGCACTGATAATGTCGCTATCGTCCAGGGAGACGCCAAATTTTGCTCCTATGACCTTCACAATGTGCAATGCGCTCTCCCCACCCAGTTCTGGCACATTAGATATTTCAATGTCGTTTGAGAGGAGCTCTTGATCTCTGTCATTAAGCTCGCGCCTCAAGCCCTCAATGACCTCATCAACTGGAGAGACAGCTGGAACAGTTGCAGCTCTCTCCTCTACTGAACGCAACCTAGACTCTAGGCTGTCAATCCTAGAGTTGCACTTTGCCACTGTAGCTTTTACCGCAGCCATCTCAATCTCCATCGACTCCCTGAAAGAACGCAGCTCAGCCCTAATCCCATCAATTCCAGACATTATCAGTTGGAGACCACTCTCCGTCGTGTCCACGTTGTCTTGCTCTGGTGAGTTGCCCAAAGATATGCTAGGCAAAGCACTATCACCACAACATATTATATCAGCTTGTGCAGCTCGTACAGGTGTCTCGTCCGTCCTACCTTTCAAAGAAGTGCGCCTGCACTCAGGACAGCTCCATAAGGCTGGCGCACCTTTAGTAGGCAAGCTCACACAGGCCTTATGATACAAAGCACTGCATTTATCACATCTGATGCTTTTAGCGCCATCTGTCGCCGACGCAAAACGACCGCAGCCTCCACACTTATACATGTTTGCCAAGCATTCCCACGGGATTTGTATAGATGGCGTATCTAGGATGTTCACAACAAAATCGATAGTCCTTTCGCTACTCGTCACTAGGTGTCGCCAGCAGTAGAAGTATTATAAACAGCTGATTGTAGGTAGCTCGGGTCAATGGCACAGATTACCCACACAGAGAAATGTTATTAATGTTTAATTTTTACTTTCTATCACTATTATTAATGTTGTTTTATTACCACTATATATGTATATTATAAATAAATTAATGTTTTTATTAGTTTTAACACTGTTGTAACACTCTGTTCTGTATTATTTTGTTTTTGTTTTTCTAATGTCACTCTGTTTAGCACTTATCGTTTATTGAGTTTTTACGAATATTACTGTATCGCACAGTGCCGCCCACACTTAATATTGTTCCTCACTCTGTTAACCTCCACTGTAAAGTTTTTTTCTTTAATATAACTGGTTAAATATATAAGAAATTGTTTTATTTTTGGGAGCTACACAACACCCGTCAAACGTCAAACGTCAAATTTTCAATGAAAAATTTAATGAACGTGGTAATAATAAATTAGTTTCCATCTCTACTATCATTATAAATAACCTATTGGTTAAAATTAGTTGTTAATTTTAATTTATATATAAAGTTGTATTTGCTTTTATGTTTCTGTTAATCTTTGATTAGCTTGTATTTAACTGATTTAACAATTATTTTACTAAGTCTCTAAGTTATTAGGGGTTGGTTTCAGCACTTGGTCCCTGAGGTGGACCATTGTACGTGAGGGGCGCTCGTCATTCCAGCCTACCTCCCTCCAGAAGCGTGTGAGGTTACTGATTTTGTTCAGGCATTCCGTGATAGATTTCAGGGCTTCTAGTGTGTTCCTTCGTGTGTCAGCGACACCTGTGCACTCAAGGAGCACGTGTGACACCGATTCCTCTGCCACCATGCATGCTCTGCACAGGGGACTATCTGTTATGCCTATGGTGTGGAAGTGTTTATTTAGCGAGCAATGACCGGTGATGGTTCCAGTCACCAGCCGCAGGCTGTTTCTGTCCAGTTTACAATAAAATAAAACTAATATTTTTTATAACCTTTGTCAAATTGTAAGTTACTAGTGGAATCCTGCACCCGGCACGGAACGTCCTTATAAAACTAACAAACAGAACATAATATAATAACTAATATAAGTATTTTACATTCACATAATTCAATATAAATAATAGTACAGTGGTCGCCCAGCCGACCACGTGATGACGGGCAGGAAATGCTGCCCGCCAAAAAAGAAGGGGAAAGCGCAGGTGCCTTCACGGCCTGCTGCTGCCACCGCCACCGGAACCCCAGCTCCAGTGCCGGCCATTGAGGGGAGTGCCATGAATACCGACTGATGGCTGGGCTTCGTCGAAGAATTCTCCAGGCGAACACCAACCACTGCAGAGCGGCCCAGGATTTGCTGGTCCAAACCTTTGCGGAGTGGTTGGTGGACGTGGCGGTTGTAGCCGAGGCGTACTCTGTCCCTAGCAGCTGGCTGGGAGACGACAATGGCTCGGTTGCATTAGTTGCGCGGTCTTCTACGGAATCCCCTCCTCTCTCGCTCTTAGAGAGGGGACCGGGATACGTGGCCGCCGCGTGGGGAGACATAGCTCTTATTGGGGTGTATTTCTCCCCAAACCGCCCTCTCACAGCCTTCGAGAACTTCCTCGAGGTCCTTGCCAGGGTGGCAGGCAGAGTGGTGCAGCGCCGTGTAATGGTCGTGGGCGATTTTAACGCCAAGTCGGTGGTGTGGGGCAGTCCGGCCACCGACGCTCGGGGGCGCGAGGTGGAGACCTGGTGTGTAACGTCCGGCCTGTCCCTCCTAAATAGGGGCAGAGTGCACACCTGCGTGCGGCGGGAGGGGGGCTCCATTGTGGACCTCGCCTTCGCCTCCCCTTCTTTGGCGGCCTGGGTTGAGGACTGGCGGGTGGAGCTGGTGGAGACGCTGTCCGACCACCGATACGTGCGGTTCGACGTCTCCGCCCAGGGCTCTCAGGGAGCACGCGCGGGTCGGTCGCGCTTCCCCCGGTGGGCGCTTTCCCGCCTAGATTGGGAGGCCGCCACGGAGGCGGCGTTCATTCAGGACTGGTTGTCGCCTCCCGTCGATGTTGGAAACGTGGACGCAACTGCGGCCCAGTTTAGGGACTCCCTGACCGGGGTGTGCAACTCTAGCATGCCTCGGTCTCACTGCCCGCCTCCTCGACGCGCCGTTTATTGGTGGTCGGAGGAGTTGGTGGGACTGCGGGCCGCCTGTGTGGCAGCCAGGCGGGCGTACATGAGGAGCCGACGGCGGCGTCATCGCAACCACGACGATGAGGACCGCCTCTACTCGATCTACGTGGAGGCGAAAGCAACCCTGACAAGGCGAATGGGCGCGGCCCAGGACCGCGCGAGGGCGGAGATGGCGGAGGGTTTAGACGCTGACCCCTTTGGGAGACCGTACAAGGCGGCGCGCAACAACCCAGTTGCCGAGACCCTCGAGCCGACGTTGCTGGATGGGGTGGTTCAGTCCCTGTTTCCGCGCAGGGACAACTTCACTTCACCAGTGATGAGCGCTTCGCGCGGTGCGGCTCCATCGGCCGACGAGGCGGTCCCTCCGGTCACGCAGGGCGAGGTAGAGAGGGCAGTCTCCCGCCTCCGTGGGAAAAAGACCGCCCCGGGTCCGGACGGCGTCCCCGCAAAGGTCGTGGCCATCGCCGCCTCCCAGATGGGAGAGAGGCTTCGGGACCTCTTCAGTGCGTGTGTTGCGTGTGAGAGGTTCCCGAAGCCATGGAAGGAGGGCCGATTGAGCCTTCTTCGAAAGGAAGGGCGGCCGGTGGACTCCCCATCGGCATACCGACCCATCGTTTTACTGGATGAGGTCGGTAAAATGTTTGAGGGGATCCTCGCCGCCCGTATCAACAGGCATTTGGGCACAATCGACCCGGATCTAGCGGACGCTCAGTTCGGGTTTTGAGCTGAGCGTTCCACAGTGGACGCCCTGTCCCGACTCAAGGGCCAGGTGAGGGAGGCGATGGATGCGGGGGATGGACTGTTGGCTGTGTCATTCGACATAGCCAACGCCTTCAACTCCATTCCCCACTCCACCATCTTAGAGGCGCTCCGCTTCCACGGAGTGCCTCAGTATTTGCGGCGCCTGTTGGCGGACTACCTGACGGACCGCACAGTCCTGCTCGAGGACAAGTCAGGTGAGCTCCGCCAATACGGCGTCGAGTCCGGTGTTCCACAGGGTTCTGTTCTTGGGCCGCTCCTGTGGAACATCGGATTCGACTGGCTTTTGCGGGACAACCTCCCCCGTGGCACGTCTGTCATCTGCTATGCGGATGTCACTCTACTGACTGCCCGGGGGAGAAATTTTGAGGAGGCGGCCAGTTTGGCCTCGGCGGGCGGTTCACGGGTGGTGAACCGAATCTCCCGCCTAGGGCTGTCGGTGGCGCTGCACAAGACCGAGGCCGTGTTTTTCCATGGGCCTCGGCAGCGCCAACCTCCCGACGCTCACATCTTTTTAGAGGGCATCCGCATTGGGGTGCAGGCCCAGATGAAGTATCTGGGCCTAGTCCTCGACAACAAGTGGCGCTTCAGTGCACACTTCAGCGCACCCCTCCTTGGGAACTCGAGGCTTGGGTGCTCGCCAGGGTGTATGATTGGACGGCGGGGCAAAGGGCGCTAAACTAGCGCCCGGACCCGGCAGAACGGGAGGAGGTGCGTGGTGAGGTGCGGGAGGCCATAACTCGGCACTGGGCCGAAGATCTGGCCTCCGCAGAGTTTGGGCGGCGGACACTGGACGCCATCGGGCCTGTCCTAAACGATTGGCTCGATCGGCGGCATGGCTGCCTCTCCCTGCGTCTGGTGCAGGTGCTGTCCGGGCATGGTTGCTTCGGATCGTACCTGCATCGGATTGGGAGAGAGGAGACTCCGCGATGCCACCACTGCGAAGCAGCGGTGGACACGGCGGAGCACACCTTGGAGGTGTGCCCGTCGTGGGCGGAGTCCCGCCGCGCCATGGTGGCGGCGGTCGGGGACGACCTCTCGCTCCCCAGCGTGATTTCTGCCATGCTGGGGAGTGAGGAGGTGTGGGAAGTAGTAACCTCCTTCTGTGAGAACGTCATGTCCCAGAAGGAGGCAGCGGAGCGCGTGCGGGAGGACGACCCTCTCGCGGCGCCGCTCCGCAGACGAAGAAGGGGTGGAGGACGGCGAACACAACGTCCGTCCTCATCCACCCCGGGGGCTGATCAGCGCAGAGGCGTGTGGGGCCTGCCGTAAGGCGGGCAATCGCCGGTGGGGGACTGGATGACATAGATTCCCAGGCCCCCTCCACTAAGGCGAGGTCGGAGCACCGCTGGGTTTTTAGTGGGTATACCGGGAATCTCTTTCCCGGGGAGCCTCACATACCCCTCTCCCGTCCCCCGACGGGAAAGGGGATGCGTAACAGCATTTTCCCAGCGCAAAAAAAAAAAAAACAAAAAAAAAAAAAAAAGACGGGAAACATAAATTATATTTTCATAAATGTATTGACTTGCTACAGTTTATAATATTGATTTCTTTAATTTTTTCTTGAAGTGATTGTGTCCTACCTAAATTATAAATTGCATGAATAGCTCTTTTCTGCAGCACAAAGATAGTATGAATGTCGGCAGCATGTCCCCATAGTAAAATACCGTATGACATTATGCTGTGAAAATAACTAAAATATACTAATCTGGCAGTTTCTATGTCTGTCATTTCCCGAATTTTCCTAACGGCATAAGCTGCAGAACTTAGTCTCTTCACCAATGTCATAATATGTGGGCCCAACTGAAGTTTAGAGTCTAGTGTTATACCAAGAAATTTTGTAGTGTCTACAAGGTCCACCTGATCCTCCTTAACTCTTAGTGTGGTTTTTACTTCCTGTACATTCGGCGTTATTATTCTAACACATTTGGTTTTGCGGCTATTAAGCAGCAAGTTATTAATGTCTAACCAACGAACCACTTTAGAGATAGCCAAGTTTACTTCGTCAGTACTAGTCTGTTGTCGTTTCACTTTAAATAAAAGCGAAGTGTCATCGGCAAACAAAACTATCTCATGTTGATCTTTAACTAGATGTGGTAAATCATTTATATACATGAGAAACAAAAGGGGTCCAAGTATAGAACCTTGCGGAACGCCCATTTTTACGACAGATCCTGGAGACAATTTTCCATTAATATTAACTCTTTGTATTATATTATTTAAGTAAGATGTGAAAAGATCTAATCCAAGTTTACCCAAGCCATAGTGATGTAGTTTCCGTAATTGATGTAAGTTCCGTGTTGAGTCTAGAATTTTGTTACAATTTTCGATAAAGTGATCCAAGGTTGCCAGAGTTACAGGTGGCGGGAGGTACACCGCGCAGAAAGCTACTCGACGAGAGACGTGAGAAATGGGTATGTCAATAGTAACCCATAAGTCTTCACAATTACTTTGCCAGGAGGTAATGCATGCGGAATTATATTTTTGTTAACCGCGATGAATACTCCTCCACCGTCTTTGTTGCCCTCCCGATCTTTTCTGTATATTTCATATCGATCATCGAATAGGTCGCTGCTTCTAGTACATTTTTATTTAGCCATGTTTCAGTTAATATTACAAAATCATAATTCGTACAAGACAAGTAGCAAGAGTACTGATTTGTTTTAGTTCTCAATCCTCTACAATTTTGATAATAAAAAGTAATGCCCTAGGCAAGTCACGTTTTTTTATGAAATGAGCAGATGTCAGAAATTTGGTTGCATTACGACTTATTTAGGACCGCGGGGAACCGATGGAGTGCGGAGGCAAAGTACCGCACAAGGTAGAAATATTAAGAAGAGGCCTATGCCCAACAGTGAACTTTAATTGGCTGATATGATGATGATGATGATATAAAGTCATCGACCGATAGTTAAAGCTGTCAAAAACAAACACTGATAAAAGTATTTATTCAAAGCTAAAAAGGAAATCGAGGAAGGTATTAGTTTAATATTATACCTCGTTTGTTTAATTTTCCTTTTCAGTATTTCGTTGATGGGTATTTGCGTTGAATCTTTACAAACAATTTCTAAATCTTACTTACAACAAATATTTACGTAATGTACGAGTACGACTTACTTATACTTTTTCTAAGCCCGTTGTGTGTGTGTAAAAGTCAGCACGAAACAAGGTTTAATTGCTAACGCAAAAATGTCTTTATTATTTTTTTAAGAAATAATTTATCTTTAGCTACTTACGAAAATTAAAATAATTTTGTACTCTCCAATTCCAAATTTCTTACTACTAAAAATATACCGTGTCGAGATGAATTGCATTTGCTTTTACTAATTTTCATTAATTGCATAGTATTCAAAGCAAATTTAAAATGTATGTAGATACATTTTGAATCTATGATTGTCTGATACGCACTTTCATCACGTAAACAAATAAAGCTACAATTGTGTCAAATCAGAACACCCAATAATATCCAATAGAGGTGAATCATAATTTTGAAAATGAGCAGAATATTTTGCTGGGGTTCCAATCAAACATGCAAATAGTGCAGTGACGGATTGAACGTCGATGTATTTACTGAACGATCAACTAGTGTGGTAGCTGTACATAATGTATTTACGTGTGTTTTTTAACGTTGTGCTTACTTTTTCTGGGTGTGGAATGTTAACTAACACGTTTGTACTAATACGACTATGGATAGAAATCTATTAACTGCACTTTTCGTAGACAGCACGTTTCGTGTAAACATACTTTAAACATTGTGTGAATATTGATTTCTGTTAACTGTTCTTTCTATACATATCATATCGTACAAGCGTGGTCATATTTGACGTTCCAGGTCCACATTTTCATTTGTTTATTTGGCTGATCACACCTAAATAGCATGTCTAATGCGAGGACTCACCAGCACCAATCTAGTGAAAATTATAAAAATGATACACGATGTAGATTTTTCGAATTTTAATAAGAATTAGTTAAAAAAAGTCATTTTCTCATAAATACACAATATAAATTATAACTCTGCGGGGGTTGACCTTAAGGACCTCCCGTAGAACAACTTTTGGCAGCTGATGATCTTATCTAACCCCTAGCCGCGTTCGATCTACGATTTTTGGCCCACTCTGTACAACTTACTATCAGATGGGCCGCTAACTCGTCTGCGCTTCAAAAATACATTTTGGCTGATATAGGTATGATAATTATATTTTAAGCAGCACGAATTAGCTAACATAATCCAGAATTATTTACAACAGTTAATTTAATTTGTAATTCCAACCAACGACGAGCAGCAGCCCACCTTATGGTAGTAACATGACGCTCACCGAAATCAGTTGCCTTCTCTGGGGTATAAGCTGCTATGTCACTTAACATGCTGTGTAATTTGATAAACGATGAGGACGTAAGAATTAAAAAAAAAAGAATTGTTAACCCAGCTTGTTGGATCGACGGCCTTAAAAAGGATGCAGAAGGCGTTGGAGCATTCTGTGAAGCCATTTTCCAATAGTGGTCTCCGATAGTGTATGGTGATGATAAGTATGTTTACCAAGTATATTTAATTTTATTCATAAACTATGCTTTGTTTGCGACTAGACGGCGTGTGTGAATGTGTAAGTAATACATAATTTTGTATTATCATTACATTGTTTAACATTTTATAGTTGCCTATTTATTTCGTTCAAATTGATAAGACTAAATTTAATTCTGTAATAGATTTTCTTTATAAATAAAACTATTCATACACGTGTACTGAAATAGATGCAGTTATTATTGAAGGACAAATCTGGTTTTCAATTCATGTAACAGTATTTTAGATCCAGGGTTAGCTAAAGTACCGTTACATGAATAACTTTGATGTAAGTTCATGTAACAGTGCTTTACCTACCCCGGAATTTGATTCAGCGAAATGTTTATATAAGTTTTACAATAAGCACATGAAGTTATAATATCTAAGGAGACTATGACGGAGCGACTTAGTCAAATTATGACAAAGCTTATAAAGAAAAAAAACAATCTGGTTTTCATACAATAGAGAAAAATGTTTTAATGTTTCAAGGCACGGCTTCATCCAGTACTGAATGTCCTCGTGGTCAATTATTTGCGAGATCCACAAGTTACATCCACAGACACAAGGAACATCCAGACTCATGGCAACCCATGAGTCTGGATGTTCCTTGTGTCTGTTACATAAATGTTTGTAAAACCCCGCGACACAGAGCATGATTCCAAAAGATTTTATAAAATAATAATAATAAATATAATAAGTCAGAAGGCAGTACTGCTTGACACGGCACGCATTGTGAGGAAGTTTCTGTCTCTGGAGCCCTAACCACCAGTAGCTTGGTCCTTGTACCCGATGCTAGTGGGTCTAGCTTTTTTTATATTTTCAACTGTTTTAATTATTATATCTATATTTAAAAATGTAATAAAATGAGATAAATGTAAACAAAGCAGATAATAAGATAATCCGATCTATCATCACTGATCAGACTATTGTTGTCAATAAGCCGGATATTGTGGTTACAGATCGGTCAGAACGCCGTGCAATGATGAAAAAGACAAACAAACAAAATATTTGGACTTGGCTCACGAGGTTGTCGAAAAGTGGAATGTTGATTCGGCGATCATTGTTCCGATAGTACTTTCTGTAATGGACTTATTACAAAGAGTCTCTATTAACATCTACGAAGACTCTCGCTTGGCAGTTGGATCATCGGTCTGATGCAGAAGGCAGTACTGCTTGACACGGCACGCATTGTGAGGATGTTCCTATCTCTGGAGCCCTAACCACCAGTAGCTAGGTCCCTGTACCCGATGCTGATGGGTCTACTTTTATATTTTTAAATGTTTTTATTTTTACATTTATTTAAAAATGTTAAAGATTGTGAAAACTTTAAATAAAGATAAAGATAAAAATGATAGCACATGTTGTATTTTTGTAAAAAAAACTTAAAAGTATACAACACGTTCATGTTGATATATAGGGGATACATAGGGGTATTCTTACCTAAATACGACCGCCAGGATACAGTGTTTGTATTCTTAAACAAAGAACACATTATCGTAAATAAAAATGTGTTTCCACAAAAGAACCAATTTCATTATGCTCAAGCAACTTAGGACCGTCTAATTCTTACAACCTTTCCACTGGCCCCGGAGTGTACCGTCGAAAAGAAAAAATAAATTGCTGTGGACTTTACTAACTGTAGGTCATTAAAATTTAATACACTGTGATATTGTTGGCAAAGTCTCTGCCCTGGTAACGTTATAAGAATACAAAGATTTCGCCACACCATCTCACCCCGTTGCTGTTGTAAAAGCCTTACAAAGCAAAACACGGAAGTTAAATAATAAATATGACAAAAAACCATAAGCATTACCTAGTATCAACGCGGTCAGTATGCTATTAAAATATATTTTTTTCCCTTCTTCACCGGTGGAGGCTCGTACATTAAGCATTAATGAAAAGTTATGATGAAGATATTTCATCTCGTCTTTGCCGTCACCCTTACCCCACAGAACCCCATACTTAAAATAACTTCTTCTTTCTTCGTAAATTTCTTTCATGATTATAACGCTTCTTTGTTCTTTCATCGGGAATAACTGTTTCGACGCTAAGTGTACCCGCTCTAAAACGGTTTGTTTTGCACGGATACTTATCTCTTTTTTAACTGACTTCAAAAAGAGTAGGAGGTATTTCATTCTAAAGCATTTTTCAATGTTTTACCTCAGCACATAGCCAATTCCTAAAGATTTTTAATAAAAAAAAAACATGTGTATAAGTATGTTCTTAAATTGGTCTCATAGAAATTGTATATTTGGTTACTAGGTTAGTCTTTTATCCCAAAAAAAAATTATTTCAAAAATATTAAATAACTAACGATACTAATCTATACTAATATTATAAAGAGGTAAAGTTTGTGTGGTTGTGTGTTTGTGACGTTGTAGGGGGTAATCTCTGGATCTACTAAACCGATTTAAAAAATTATTTCTGTGTTTGATAGTCCATTTATCGGGGAGTGTCATAGGCTATACAGTATCACGCTATGCCTAATAAGAGAGGAGCAATAATGAAATATGTTTAAAAAAGGGAAGCGTTTTTTTCGCCGCCCAACGAAGTGGTCACGGGTTAGCTAGTTTGGATATTATAAAGTATTCAAATTGTTACTAACATATTATAATCACATAGAAAATTATGTACAAACTTAAGTCTGAAATAAAGATATTTTATTTATTATTTTTTTATTTCTGTGTCATCAAAGTATCTGTATGAAATTGTTTAGTATTATAATGGGTATGAACGTTTTGTTAAACTTGCTGCATGTAGGTATAAATATACAAAAACTGCATACTTAAATAAATTTTACAAAAATGTAGCAGTTACTAAAAACACTGCTAAGCTCCCTTTCTCAATCTCGCACATCAGATTACGATTCCTATTATTTGACGTTGCTATTCATGAACGAGTCTCTTTAACGATCGCATCACGTTTTGGCATTCATGGCCATCGTACGCGTTGTGAGTACTGATCATTTTAACATCGCCATGATGTATTACCAGACTGTGCAACCAAATCTCTTTTATATGCTTAGGTTATGCCCTTTGTGATTTATTTGAAATAATGTGTTTCTTTAATTTGTTGTTTGTTTTTAGCAGACTGGGAAAATTTTATTTTGGGTTAAGTCTAAGTAGGGTAAGTCTCCGTGTGGTGACGGACTAAGAATACAATATGTCACCACCCCATGTCGTCCCATGAGTGTCGTAAAAACCATCTAAGGGACTATCCGTGAATATTATCTTTAAGCAATAAAAAGAAGGAAAATTTGAAATTTAACCCTATACTAATCCGTCTGGCCAGCGTGGTATTAGTAGGCCAAGTATCCCTTCGTCACGGGAGGAGGTTTGTGACGTTGTAGGGGGTAATCTCTGGATCTACTGAACAGATTTTTAGAATTATTTCTGTTTTGAATAGTCCATTTATCGGGGAGTGTCATAGGCTATATAGTATCACGCTATGACTAATAGGAGTGGAGCAGTTATGAAATTTGTTTTAAAAAGTGACGCGTGTATTTCGCCGCTTAAAGAAGTGGGCACGGGTCAGCTAGTAACTTATATATTACTAAAAATCTTATAACTATAATCATTCCCTAAACACACAAAACCTTTACAATACATGCAATCAAAAACTTATTTGACCATTTATCACGCAGAATAAATTAACAATCATCTTCAAATTTTACGAACCGTAATTTTAAGTCCACACTAGAATACCTACTTATCCTTCTACAAATAACCCATATAATACACGAAACATCCTGTCAAAGTTTACACATTCCCATCCAAAGTCCTATTGTGAATAGAATGGAATTATAATTTAAGGATATTACTATGTATGTTAATTGTTATGTTAATTATCACGACCCGAAGAGGTTGGACAGAATAATTATTACTCTAAGCAAACACTCGGTTTTATAGCTCTCATTGTTTTGTATAGATAAATTTACCGCAGGTTTAATTTTTAGCAATGTTTGAGAACTGTTGTAAGTATAATCCGCTTATTTAAATACTAGATTTTAATTGCGGTTTGTTGTCGATTATCCAAGAAATGTAACCTGTGCATGTCAATTTTCGTTCCTTAAAATCTTTAAAAATTCGGTTAAGTTAACTTTAGTTGTAAAATTTTCTTACCGATTGTGTGACAATAATTTGATAACTAAAGTTAACATAACCGAATTTTTAACGATTTTAAGGAACGAGAATTGACATGCTGTGTATATTTTAACTATAATGTATATTAAGGCTATAATTTATATCGCAAAGTTTCATCCAAATCTGTCTTTTTGTTCTTACGTGAAAGATATACAAATATTAATACAAACTAACCAATATTGTCTTAATATTTAAATGCTCTGACCAGTAGGCATTAAATCTATTAACGGTTTTGTTTTTTTCAGTAAGAATTGTATTTTTTTCTTTAATGTCCAGTTCATTGACAGTTTTGGTGGCGCAGCAGTTATGCATCATTATATGGTTTTCTATTCCTCAGGGTAATATTTTTTTCCTATTACCACACTGACCAGGCTGAATAGTACCTGTAATGATTGTTTCTTATAGAAATAAATCTAATATTTTCCAACCATTCGTTTGATTCTTTCTCCGTGTGGTGACGGAGTAAGAATACAATATGTCACCACCCCATCTCATCCCATGGGTTTCGTAAAAACCGACTAAGGGTCTATTCGTGAATATTATCTTAACGAAATAAAAATAAGGAAAACTTGAAATTAAACCCTATACCAATCCGTTTGGCCAGCGTGGTATTAGTAGGCCAAGTATCCCTCCGTCAAGGGAGGAGACCCGTCCCTGAAGTGGGACATTAACGGGCTGTTATGATGATGATTCGTTTGATGGACACTATTTCGTTATAATCGCAAACAGCGTTTACAAAGGCAAATATAATAAAAGGAAAGTGGGTAGTGTAAGGCTTGGATGAGTCACACTTACAATGGAATTATGTACAACAATTTGTTTGATGTTAGTAAATGACATTTAGCTCTATTGGAAAGAAATCTTTGATGATTTTTTGGATCTTAGGAAATAAGAAGTAGGTATCACTTTGATATAAAACACAAACAGAAGATACCGCTTGAAATTTACTTTTTTCACTTTTCGTTTTGACAGCAACGATCTTTGTAACGTTATAAGTGGAATACTAGGGCTCCATAGCAATCATGCGAAGACAGTAGGGTATTATTGGGCATTCTGTACCACTTTCGTCCAGTCGCTCCGCGAAACAAGTTTCGCTCTCGCTCAGGACTCGTGGTCCAAAATGCCCAATAATATAAATTTAATATAACCAGCGACGTGTGGCTTCGAAACTTCAATAAATAACTAACGCCTAATATATTCACGTGAGCAATAACAATGACGACATTATAGCTAAGACATCAACAACTGGCACTTTAAAAATTACCAACAACCAGTATTTTTAATTTTAGTGTGTTTGTGTCATTATAGACAGAATTAATAAAAATATATTGTGAGGAGGATAATAGGATGGTAAAATTTGTTCCAGTACTTAAAAGAAGTTGAGTAGATTTAAGATCGATTAGTATTTATAAAGATTAACAATCTTTAAACTTGATCATTATTAATTAAGCTGTAATATGTATATAACATGAAATTTGTCAAACAACCACAATCTTTGCAATTAAATATAATTTGCAATGATTCTTGTAAGACTGAATCACGTCATGGAAAATTATTACCTAATACCATACGATGCATTATTTGCGGACCATCAAACTGTGGCAAAACAAACTTGTTAATTGGTCTACTTCTACATGAAAATGGATTAAACTTTCAAAACATCTACATATATTCAAAAACTTTACTTCAACCAAAATATGTGTTTTTAGAAAAGGTTTTACAGCAAGTACCATGTATATCATTACAAAAATTTCAAGGAAATGAAGAAGTGTTAAAAGTTGAGGATGCGAAACCAAACTCTATAATTATTTTTGATGACGTGGCGTGTGAGAATCAAAATAATATGCGTGATTACTTTGCTATGGGTAGACACAAATACATCGATTGTTTTTACCTAAATCAAACATACAGTAAAATCCCAAAACAATTAGTAAGAGATAATGCTAACCTGATAGTACTTTTTAAACAAGATGACATTAATTTAAGACATGTTTATGATGAACATGTTAATACCGATATGACTTGGTTTGAATTCCGTGAAATGTGTTCCAGGATATGGAGTGAACCCTTCAACTATGTTGTAATTAATAAAGATTGTTCTAAAAATAATGGATGCTATAGAACTAAATTTGATACCTTTGTAATCTTTGATTAAAATTTCGAATATTTAAGGTTGTCATCTTTGTATTATTATTATTCTGTATACGACTTTCAACCGATAACAAGCATGGAAAAATCATTAAAAAGACAAATTGTTGATGCTGCAGAAGCTGTAAAGAGAAAAGTACGGAACATGCGAGATATTGAGATTAGCAATAAACAAGCATTGGAATCAGTTTTCAAGCCTGTAACAGAATCTCTCAACCTGCTTTCCAACGCTAATAATCAAATCGAAGGTCCATTGAATAAACAAACTATGCAGAATGAAAATCCAAAAAGTAAAGATGACAGTGATGAATCTGACAATGACAGTGAAAGTTCTTTTCAATCATTGGTTGATGATGTTAATATTAAAGAGCACGACACTTCATCCTGGTCGTTATCTTCAGAAGCCCTACGAGACATCCCGTTTGGCGTTCGAGTAGATCAAGGGAAATTTATGTTAGGGTCTGCTAATATAACAGTTGGTGATGAATTTTTATTGTAGTAGCTGGTTGTAAATATCGTAATACACCTGGTTTGAAACAATTGTTATTAAAAAAGAATGTAGATTTAAGCGTAGTTACAGAGAGTGACATGCAAAATTATAAATCGATGTTGCTTGATACAAATGCACATCGTAGAGATTTCGAACCAAATAAACCAATAAAAAGTAATAAGGGAATGAAATATTTACAAGTTATTAAACCGCTTTTCTCAGTACAAAGTACAATTCCTGGTAAGCAATCTAAAGGTAAAGGAATGTCAATGAAAAAAATGTGGAGACAAAATGTGGATTACATTTATTGGGATGATCCAAATGAATTAGTTGATAGATTAAAGTTGTTAATAGCATCTCGAGATGCTGGCAATACAGGCTTAGATAATGAAATTATGTCTATTATTGAGGAATTACGTGAAAATAAAATTATTATTAAATAAAAGTTGTATGTATATAATGTTCATTTTATTTCTAACCTTACAGTACAACACACTCTAAACATGAATGTAGACAAATTCGGTCATTATATTCATAAACGAATGCGTTTATCTGAGTTATTCGAGATTAATAATAACGCTTTGTATAAATCTGAAAACGGTGACTTTGATTTGAAAGCATCACGACTAAGAGGTATTAGACTGCCTGAAGAAGCTGATGACGTGGTAAATAAGGAATACGTAGATAAAATTAAAACAGAAATTATACAAGAAATTAATAAGTCGCTACACGTTCAAAGTATTTTAAATACAAAGTTTACAAATACTTTGCTTCATTTAGAAGACAAATTTTATACAAAAACCACTGTAGACAAGTTAATTAATCATAATGATAAAGCAACAAATTGTTAATGAAATACACAAAGCAGCACGAAAAAACTTTCTGCGACGACCTGTAATATTGAAAGGAATCGATGATTTATGGCAAGCTGATCTGATAGATATACAGACGTTGAGAAAAAGTAATAACCGCTTGCGTGCCAAAAGCGACGATCGTCCCTTTTTGTATTTTACCCGTAGCGTGCCTAAAGGGACGATCGTCCCCATTAGACGTGTTCTTTTTAAGTCGGGTTTTATAAGCTTTGTTTCTTTCCAACTAGTGCTAATAGTAATTTTTTGTCTCTTTTATTTTAAACTAGACATATTACCCTATACAATTAAAATGACCCCGTGCCAACATAAGAACAAAAAGTATTAGAAATAAATTCACAAATGTCAGTCTATGTTCAAGTGGCTTTCGCGTGAAATCACTCCCAAGATTTTGTGATAAATTGTTTTTAATTTAGTTTAGTTTGCGTTTTAAAGTGTGTTAGTGACATTGTGGGGAATTTGTGTGCGTGTATATTGTATTAGGTGTCTTGTAGAAACAGTTGGTAAGTTTTTACAAGTTTAAAATATACTCATGCAAAGTATTTTTTTCCAATGACTTATGTTTACATTTAGCTGTACAAACATTGACTCAACAGATGTATACAATTTTGACACAATAGAATAGCCCTATTCATAAGCTTAAACAAAAACAGCACTTGAAATGAAACTTCTTACAATAAAGCTCATAAATTAAACTTTTATCAGACGGGGCGCCGATCGTCATGCGATAACGTTTTTGATTGGCACTCAACGGGTTTTTATTTACGAGCGGGTGGCACTCAAGCGGTTATAGGATATAATTATATTTTATTAGTGATTGATTGCTTTTCTAAATACGCTTGGGCTGAACCATTGAAATCTAAAAACATGATAGATGTTACACATGCTTTCGATGAAATATTACGTAGTAGCCATCGCAGACCAATCAACTTACAAACTGATTCTGGAAAAGAGTTTTATAATACAACTTTTAAAAATCTTATGAAGAGGTTTAACATTAACCACTATTCTACTTTTTCTACCAAGAAAGCTTCAATAGTCGAGAGATTAATAAAGACTATCAAAAATAAACTATACAAATGTTTTAGTTTAAATGGAAGCTATAATTGGTTAGGATCGATATTGACAAATATATTGAAGACATATAACAATACATATCATCGTACTATTCAATGCAAACCTTCCGATGTGAAAAAATCAAATGAGTTATTAATAAAAAATAATATTAATAAATCACAAAATCATTTATGTATTCGGTCTAAACCTAAATTTAAAGTCGGTGACAATGTACGAATTAGTAAATACAAACATATATTTGAAAAAGGATATACTCCTAATTGGTCTACTGAGCTGTTTATCATAAAAAAGATCAATAAAACGAAACCAACAACATATTACATAGAAGATCAGCGAAAACAACCAATATTAGGCACGTTTTACGAACAAGAACTCCAAAAATCTCATCATCCTGGTGTGTACTTGATTGAAAAGGTTTTAAAAAGAAAAGGAAATAAATTATTCGTAAAATGGTTGGGATTAAGCAATGATGATAACAGTTGGATTAATAAAACCGCAATAACAGATTGAAATAACAATTATATAACCATATTCCTTACATATATTATATTTACTTTACTTTGAGCAATGCAAGGAGGTGGACTGCTTAACACTATTATTGATAATCTACCGTTTGAACTTCACCTGCCTGGTTATAACTATTGCGGACCAGGCACAAAACTAAAAAAAAGATTACTCAGAGGTGATCGAGGTGTTAATAAGCTAGACGAAGCTTGTATGCAACACGATATTGCATATGATAACCATAAAGACTTACCCAATCGACACAAAGCTGATTTACAACTACTAGATATGGCTAAAAAAAGACTTAAATCGAAAGATGCAAGAAAAGGAGAAAAACTTAGTTCCTGGTTAGTGAGCAAAGTTATGAAAGCTAAATTAAAATCTGGTGCTGGCGTTAAGGCGTTTAATAGTTTTATATCAAAAATTAAATCTGTGGTTAAGAAAATGAAACCCAAAAACAGTAAAACATTAATAAACACCGCATACTCAGTTGCAAAGAAACTTTTTCCATGCACTCCAAATATGCGAATACCACGAGTTATACCGTTACCAAAAACTGGAGGAATTCTACCTTTAATTCCAATTTTTGCTGGTTTATCAGCTTTAGGCTCTTTAGCTGGTGGCGTAGCCGGTATAGCAAAAACGGTGAATGAATATAAAGCAGCTCAAAAGAATTTACAAGAAACAGAACGACATAACAGATCTATGGAGACATTAGCCATAGGCAAGGGTTTATACATAAAACAACATAAAAATGGCAAAGGATTATATATAAAATCTCTAAAAAACTGAAGTGGAAGCTACCTAATCGACCTTTAACTAATTTGGATATTGAAAATCATGCACGAGACATTCCTCACTTTCGAGGAGTGTACATGAAGGATCAGTTACCAAGTTCACCAAAACGGATTGAGTGTGGTATAGTGAACTTGGATAATGCAAAAAACGAAGGAACACATTGGGTAGCTTATGTTAAAGTTAATAATTACTGTGAATATTTTGACAGCTTTGGTGATTTAAAACCCCCCAGGGAATTGATGAAGTATTTTAAAAATTATAATGTTTTTTATAATTATACAAGATATCAAAATTTTAATTCTGTAAATTGTGGACATTTATGTTTAGAATATTTGTGGAAATATTGGAATAAAAACATATAAATTTTATGCGTTTGTTTAATTTAAACCATTTGCAAGATGTCACTCACTTTGTCGATAACTGGGAACTCTTCAGATTTATCTGTGTACTATACTAACACACTACAATTATCTGAACAATATGAATGCGCCTTATTGCATTTCTCAACATTTAACTCTATTCCAAACATTGACAAAAGAAATAATAAGTTATATTATGACACCAATGAAGTTATTGAAGTACCGGAAGGCACCTATGAATTACAAGACATCGGTGATTATTTAAAATCAGAAATAAAGGACGCTGTGTTCAAATTAGAGTGTAATAATAACACTCTAAAAACTAGTATATACTGCACAAAAAATATAAATTTTAATAAAGAAAACACTTTCTGCAGTTTGTTAGGGTTTAAGAAACAGATCTTGGAAGGAAATAAATGGCATGTGTCTGAGTTTCCAGTCAACATTTTACCTACGACCGTGATCAGGATAGAATGTGATATTGTAAGCGGCTCGTACATAAACGGAGAATCCAGTCACATTATACACGAATTTGCACTGAACGTACCACCTGGATACAGAATAATAGAAATTCCTAAGAACGTAATATACTTTCCGATTAACCAAAAAAATATAAACAGCATACGAATTAGGTTATTAGATATAAATAACCGTTTAATAAATTTACGAGGTGAAGAAGTTCAACTGTATTTACACCTAAGAAGAAAAAATGATTGATTACAATAAATATGTGCTTCAAGAAAATAAACATATCAGTTCAGTTCAAGCTATCACCCAAACAAGAGCTATCTCGAAGAAAAAGAAAATAAAATTAACTAAAGAAAATAAGATATTTCTTAAAGCAATCGGTTTACTAAAATGAATATATTAGATGTTTTATCCACACCAACTTACGATAATACTGTTGAGGGAATAGAATTCCATTCTTACAAGCCATATGTAACAAGTTTCAATAGAAATGATGAAATTCGTATACCTATCAACCAACAAGATTTGTACATATTACCATCAGCAAGCACCTTGTATTTGGAAGGAACTGTTATCGTTAGTAAAAAAGATTTGAAAGACGTTGCTAGTAGCATCAATTTTACGAATAATGCGCTACTCTATCTGTTTCAAGACATAAGGTACGAGCTTAATGGAGTAGAAATAGATAAAATTAAAAATGCTGGCATAACAACTACAATGAAGTCGTTAATTTCAATGAATGAGAGTGAATCAAAGATGTCTTATGCCTGGGGCTGGAATATAGATGGTATAAAAAATGTGAATGGTGGTAGATTTTCAGCATCTATACCTCTTTGTAATATCCTCGGGTTCGCAGAAGATTTTAAGAAAGTTGTAATAAACAGTAGACACGAACTGATATTGTTAAGAAGCAACACTAACCTAAATGCTGTAAAACTTAATACAGGTGAAATTATAGAAGATGTTCTTATAAATAAAATCATATGGCGCGTGCCTCATGTTAAGGTATCAGATAGAGAAAAAATAAGTTTGTTAAAAATGTTAGAAAAAGATCGACCGCTCCAGATGATATTCAGAAATTGGGACTTGTACGAATATCCCGCATTACCTAAAACCACAAAACATACTTGGTCTATTAAAACTTCGTCACAAATAGAGAAACCACGCTTTGTTATTATTGGACTACAGACTCAAAGAAAAAATAATTCAGGTGCTGACATGTCTCAGTTCGATCATTGTCATATTCGTGATGTTAGAGTGTACCTAAATTCAACATATTTCCCTTATGAAAATCTAAATGTTAACTTTGCTAATAACAGAGTTGCTTTATTATACGAGCAATACACTAGATTTCAACAGTCATATTACGGACGTCGCGCGGAACCCTTATTAAGTGAAAAACAGTTTAAAGACTTAGCACCGTTATTTGTTGTCGACTGTTCTAGACAAGCTGATAATCTAAAAGGAGGCTCTGTCGTAGATGTACGAGTGGAAATTGAAACTGATTCAGATATACCAGATCAAACATCTGCTTACTGTCTCATACTAAACGACTGCATAATTGAGTATAAGCCGTTGAGTAACACCGTTAAGAAAATATCATGAGCCCAGATACTATCATATTAGATGTCCAAGGATTTAAAGACCTTAACAACGATTTTATAGTAAAGGAGTTAGCTTTAGCCACTTCTGAATACACACAAACTTTTTTAATCAAGCCACCTTACTTGTTTAAATATTTAACAAATGACGAAAAAAAGCAAGTTAAATGGTTGGAAAGAAACAGAGGAATTTATTGGAACGAAGGTTTCATAGACTATAGAGAATTTCATCGTGTAATTGTCCAATACCTGGAAAGTAAGGATATTATTGTAAAAGGTCTGGAGAAAATTAATTGGGTTAAGGACTTGTGTGTGAATTGTAATGTCTTAGAACTTGACGAAAAACAATGTCCTAATTTATCTGTGCTACACAAAACATTCAGTGGTGTAAAAAATAATTTTAATTGTAATTATCATTTAAAGCACTGTGCACTAAAAAATGTAATATGTATAAAAAAATATTTAGAAAATAGTAAAAGTTCAAATTGTAATCTATTATTCTAAGGAAATAAAAATACTTTTTACAAATATATAATGCTTTTATTTTATTACAAATATACGTACATTAATATCTAATACACATTAGAGACATAAAATGAATACAATTTATTACATTAAACATAACCTAATCAACTAACTACAATATTAAAAAAAATCAGTAAAAATCATTATCTATTAAAGATTTTGAGATTTTTTTCACCAATGATTCAGTTTCGTCCAGAACAGAATCATTAGCGTCTTTAACAATATATTGCGCGCTTAGTATAACGTTCTCGCAATCACTATCACTATCATAGGTTTCAGGAGTGTTATTACATAGGTCTAGCACTGAAACTTTTATCAATTTAATGCCAGGTCGTTGTGGTCGACTCATTACGTAAGATTTTGAAGATTTCAGTTTCTTCGATCTCTCCTTACGTCGTTGTTTCAACGTCTTATCTTTCGTTACTTGTTTGCAGCATACGGTTTCCTTGCGAAGCATCTCGTTATAGTCTTCATTAGGATCCTGAGCATACTGACTGAACATAATCGTTGAGTCGGAAATCTGAAACAAATTATAATTAAATCATTAACACGTTGTTAAAATAAGTTACTGTTTTATTGAACCCAAAGGTAACCAAAGTTTATTTTATTTTATTAATTAAAAACTTACCATTGACATGATTCTGTAGCACAAGTACACGAGTTAAATAATATTTCGTAATTGAAAAAAATAAAGTATTTTATACAAATTAATTCAATCTATATATTAAAATGCTAATAATGCATATTGTGTCTGCAAGAAGAAATATTTGCACAGTATGTTTGTCAGTTGAAAAAGTCTACTACATGACTACATATAAAAAAATATATATTAAGAATATTGTTATATTCTTAATACAGTTTTTTTTTTAATATTAAAAAAAAAACATTTATATCTAAGCGATGACTGGAGCAATCGCTAGTATATCATTATTGTCTGTATTGCATTTTATAATGTAGGTTGGTTGTATGTAATGTAGGTATATTGGTCTCGTGTTACATCCTGTTCTATATACTTCTATGTTTTTATATTCAACTATAATCCAACTTTATAATAGAAAAAGAACATAATTTGTACAAGGTTTTATTCGTGACTTTGTTCGCTTGAATTAATAATTGGTTAAGTATATAGTTAATTCGATTTCAAATACCAAAATAGTGGAAATGAGCGACAGAAAAATATTTACATAGTTATATAATATTATGCATGTACTTATATAAACTGATGGTCTTATGTATATATCATCATGAATTGATAACAATATAACATTTCATTTTTATATATTTTTCGCTAATATTCATCTAATAAAAACATTTTATTGTTTTTATTTTTTAAAGACAACAACTCTTGCACTAGGTATTACTCGTATGTCGCGGGGACTTTTTACATATATATTTAAACTATTGGGTACAAATCACAGCCAGACTCAGGACAACAATTTGTGGATCATACAAATAATTGTCCTGCATGGGATTCGAACCCACAGCTTCGAGCACGTTAGTCGCTTACGCTACCACCGAGCCATCAAGGAGGGCATTACGAAACGTTGTTCGTAAAACGCTTGCTAAGCGTATGTATTGTCATACGGTTGAAAGTAGGTCATAGCAAACGCATATTTATATAATAATCATAAAAAACTATTTATGGTTGCGACTCTGTTCGCATGGATTATAATGGTTATATTTATAAATTAAATAAAACAAGTAAATGTAGTCAACATTTTATTTTTACATAAACAAAAGCAGTACTTAACCCTACTAAGTAGGTAGATATTTAGATGGAACTTAAATATATTTTTAATATTTTCATTTATTAATATATTTACATATACAATCGATACTTAAATCTAATACCTTAATACTAAAATAAAGTAGTAATTTACTTATACACTTTCACAGCAAAGAAAGCTTAGTCTAAACCTCATCTTTAGTTTTAAGCATATATGAATGACCCCAAGCTTGTGTTGATATTTTATCCAAAGATATCGCTCGTTTATCATCGTTGTTAGATAATACAATTTTGTTGATAGACTGCGTAAATATTTCGTGTTTTATTGATTTAAACATTGGATTTTTTCTATGGATAACTCCACCATTAAATAAAATATTTTCATAATCTGTAATACTTAAATCTCTTACTACACATGACTTTATTCCCTTTGCTTTTTTAGTGATTTTTTTTTGAGTTTTTAAAGAGTACAATTTAGATCTAAACCAACAAAATCGGAGATATATTCTCCTCCCATTTCATCTTTGAATAAACCAGGAACTTTTTTATTGATAAGCGGTATCTTAAAATAGTTCATAGCTTCATAGTTGCTGGTGTCAAAATATTGTAAAAACTGATACTTTAAATCATAGTAAAAGTCATTAGTATATATTTCGTACACAAAAGAGTCCGTGTCTGTATAACACAACTGTACTCGCTCTTTGTAATAAGGCTTTACAATATTGTAATGAAAATTATACATGTGTGACTTAGAAAGTTCTAATACAGTGAATCCTATATAAATCGGTTTATCTAAAATAATTTGGTCTGGCCTCATTTGTATTGCAACTAAGTTTTCAGATAGAATTGAAGCACTATGGAAATAAGGATTGGATACAAGCCTTTCAGCGGATATGGACTTTTTGGTACGATTATTTTGATCGCTCCATTGATTAACTAAATGTACGCTTACTCTTTTTTCAGTATTTTCTAATGTTTTACCAAAAACACTGTTATTCAGTAACTTAAAAAAATCTTGTTCGAAGGCACTTTGTGCCTTCTGTCGTAATTGTGTGTTCAATTCTATATATTGCTTTAAGTAAGGACTCTGTCTAAAAGTTATAGCTCTATGTATTTTACGTAGTATTAAACCATGTTCTATACATTTTTTTAAATGTACATAATGTATGACATAGTTATACTTATTATATAAATTAGCAATTAGTTTATTAGATTTACCGCCTGGGGGAATGCATTTCTCTGGACAAAAAGGCAAATCGTTATGGTAATCGTGTAAATGTTCAGGATATAAAAGATCAACTTCTAATATAAATCCCCACTCAGCATTATCTGTAATATTTTCTACGTGTAAATTATACAATTCGCGTTCACTAAGAAACCTAAAACCTGAATATGGTAGATACTGGCACATGCTATAACCGTAAAGATTATTACAGTCAAGGTATACTATGAAACTAGAAGATTTAGATGTATTATAGTCAGACATGTATTTATGGTTAGCCTTAGCATACCGACGGGAACACATGCATAAGCCTCCCCTAATACCATCTTGAATCATTCTAACGATTGCTAAGTCCGACAGAAGTTCTAATTCAACACCTGTTTTAAGTAACATTGCGTCAAAGGACAAACTAGGTGCTGTTATGTAAAATGCAGGATCGAGGTTGTAATGTTGTTTACATGTTTTCCTAAAATTTTGGAAAATATCTGTCAACAAAAGTACATCTGTTTTTAAATACAAATCCGTATATTCTCCTAAGTTATGTATATTAAATTTATCCCAAACAGTTTTAGCATGATTGTAGTCTTCGTCGCTAATATTTTCGTTAGTTAATGAATTATAAAAATGACACTTTGATGGTAAAGATTTATCCTTATAACATTGCCAATTTGTCATATAATCGTAAGGATATACACCTTTTCGTGTTAATAAATTTAATTGTGTTTTATCAGGAAAATGAAATTTAAGGTTAATAAAATCTTTAACTTGCATTGTTTTAGCAAGTTTGTCAAGGCTTGTTCCTAAAAAGTTAAACGAATCTAAAAATCTTAATTGTATATACTCGTTATTATCAATAGGGATAAACTTTGAAAAGGATATGTATTTTTCCTTGGTCTTTGGTATTATTTTTATCTGACCAGGAATTTCACCTAATTTTTTAATAAATAAATGAGAATCATATCCTGACAAGTTATGGAAAAATATCGGAATGAATTTGGGTAACTTGTGTTGTAAATTACAGTGTCTATGTGCTGCACCCCGATATCGCCCAGTAATGTGACAGTGATCTCTTACTTTATCTCCCCACAATAAATGTTCACAAATGTGGCACTTAATAGCACTAGTGAAACTAACAGCATCGTTTTCTGTGAATATCATAGTTTCATTTTTAGTCAAATATTTATGATATATTTTCTTAACATCTTCAGTAAGAAAATGTACAAATTTTGTTACACAATCCTTGCCTCGATAACTTCTGTAACCTTTAAAATGTTCAGTGAATGATGATACTATATTATATGCAAACGCAGCAGGCACGTGTACTTGTGAGTATGACGTATTACCGGTGTTCAATTCGTCGCCGGAAATCGGTTTGAGTAAAGTTTCGAAATCAGCATATATGACGAATGGAATATTTTGTTTTCTATTATAATTTTTAAATTTTAAAAATGAACCTTTTTCAGGTAAAACTGTAACAACTCCTCCACATAAATGTGATTCAAATTTACTTGAATTCGGAAAAAATAATAAGCATGTTTCACAGAAGTACAATTTACCATGATGTTTAGTTATTTGATTTCTAACCAAACGTGGCAAATCTTTAATTAGACAGTAATGGGAATGTGTATTATTTTCTAAAAACAAAAGGTGTATACTCTTTGATTTTTTACTATTATTAGATTTATACAAAGGTCCAATAATTGTTCTATCATTTTTCAATCCATAAACGAAAATATTCAGAGAGGGGTTATTTTTTTCAAAAACATTGATGTCCGAAAATGTAATTGGAAATAATAAATTATTAATATTTAAAACATCTCGAAAATGAGGATACGACGATACTCTGTCAGGATGTTGTATTGTGGGATACAAGGCAGCTACAATACACCACAAGAAGCAATAACTATCATTATTTCTAATATTTAACACAGCTTTTTTATTTATTATAAATTTTGGTAAAGCTATAAATTTGGATCCGCCGAGAGGCTGATATTTATTTATATTGATTTCTAAATGAGAATTTTTTAAAAATGTCCATCCACTATCTCTTTCCTGAAACTCTTCAATTTTCTTTAATAAATTTAAAAGTATAGTTTTGTAAATTGATTCGAAATCATAATTTAAATGAATAACATAATTTTTTGTGGTGAACGATTTAATTTCTTGGTGTTCGTTTTTATACATAAGAAAAACAGAGAAAAGTTCAAAATTAATTTTAATTGATGTATGTCTTTGTAACGATTGATCGATTAGGTTCTTAATTTGTTTTTGGTTATTATGGAGAAACATCTCAGGCAATATATTTAACTGTTTTTCGGTGGCAAGAATTCTGTAAGTTATAATACGAGATTTAAAGGAAGAATTAATGATTTCAACGTTATCATACAATGGGGTCGTGCTATTGTTTTTATGATTATTACTTCGTAAGTGACCAGACCATCGTCGATTATCTACAAATATTTTACAAACTGTGCAATGAGGCATTATTAGAGAGTAGTTAAAGTTAAGTACCTACTTCAATATTTTTAACAATATTTTTTATACAATATTAAGTTTAGTTTATAAAATATGATGTTAATAATGTATAATTTATAAGATATATGATGATGATATGAAATGACTCTTATCGTAAATACCTACTTTAAAAAATAATTATCTTACTTAAACTATTATTTTGTAAGTATCTTGAATTTCAGCTTAATATTGATACAGGATTGAGCGATTCAGTTCTATTTTGACCATTTAGCTAGCTAATTAGTTTTCACTCTGAAAAAAAAAAAATATATATATATATAATAGGTACCTAGGTGACATAATTGAACACCTTTGAACTTTTAGCCTGTGGACAGTATTATGAAATAGTTATATTTAAGTCATAGTCATAATGTATTTCAAAACAAAAAAACTATTTAAGAGGTATAATTACTTAAGAAAAGTTAAAAACGAAAGAAACATACAATATATATTTCTTTTACCTTGTTTCATTGTGTACCTAAGAAGTACAATGATTTCAGCTGGAACACTTCAGTCTCTAACTATCTATGTATCTTTAATTTTAGTTTATGTTGATACAGGAATCAACTGTTCTCTTTCGATCATTTATATAGCAAATTAGTTTTTCATCCTGAAAAAAAAAAACTGCATTTAATATAAATAGGTATATATTATTATAACAAGAGGTAGATATTATTACTTATTTAAAGTTCAAAAAGAGCAAAACATAGGTACAATAAATCTGTAACATAAAATAAATATTTTCCTGTTAGATTACCTGCCAATGTGCAAGTGGGTACAATGATTTCAGCTCGTACACTTCTATGTCTAATTCAAAATGTGTATTTAGTTGATTTTGATTCATCGATATCACTTCTCGATTATTTTTTCTAATTTAATATTCTGTAAAAAAAGAAATATATAAAAAGAAAGAAGTATATAATATATGTAAGTATACATACTTCTATCAAACAGCTTCCTTATGTATTTAACTTAATAAACATAATAGTTATTACCTTTTTAAGTCGTGGAGTATTTTGTATTCACATATTAAGTACTTAAATTTCTGCTGTATTTAAATACACGTCTGCTGAATGCAAGTAATTCGTTAAAATTAATTAATATAAGTAATCTTAGAATTTTGTATTATAAAAATATTTATTCGATTTATTAGATAGCTAGGTAGGTATTTAATTCAGCAATTTAATATTAACACAAATAATTATTACCAGTTATTGGAAACGCTTGAAATTTGCTAATATGTAACTAAATACGTGCGCTCAACCTACTTTTTATTAGGGTACAGTAGATCTAAATCGGTATAAATAATTATTATGGATTTACGATAATATTCTATTAACAAAAATATCAATGATTATAAATTTACAAATAGCATTATTATTATTGTTTAGCTCCCTTTATTATAGTTAATTTCGTACCATATATAGATATTGTATATGTCAACGTAAGATTGTAAGAACAGCCAGTTTATTAATTAACTAATCAGTTTATACACTGTCGATTATTTGTAAACGCGTACTGAGATGAATTAATCCATTCCATTTATTTCAGTCAGAAACTGACAGTCTTCAACTGTTAGTTACACTAATCTGTGAAACTATAAACTTATAATATAATATGAAATAAAAGCAATAAATTGTACATCTCAGTGCGAGTTTACAATTTATCGACTAACGGTTCTTACAATCTTACGGTAAAATACAAATTACTTGTGTTTATCACATAAAAATAAGTCATAATATTATAAAAATTAACAATTCCAATTAAAATTTAAATAGGTACTTACCGCATAGCATTTATTTTGATTTAAAATAAATACATAATTATACGGAACCATAGAACTTGATATGACGTAGTCAGGCTACTTGCACTATATTTTTATTTTATAGTCAGCAATTTTGTTCGATTTTATTCAAAATTCCTTAGACATCATTTTTGACCAAGTATAATCCGTACAAGAAAAAAAGTCAATTGATACACCAATAACATGTCTGTTTAATATTTTTTTAAATTAACATTGTTTTACATGTTTCTTGATTTATAAGCTAAACATTATTTCACTACCGTACATTAAACGAAACTAAGTCTGCAAGTGTGGAAGTAATCATCAAGAAGTATACAAAGAACCGCTGCGCTTCAAACTGCCTGACGACACCTGCCTGCTGTACCTATCATCATCAGCACCATAACATTTATAATGTAAGTACATAAGTATACTATCTAATCTATGTACCGTATTCAATTGATTTTCTTCTTAATTACTAGCTAAATGTTTCATTATGTATCTTTAGTAATTACATAAGAAGAAAGAAAGCGTTAAGTTCAACTTTGATTTTATGATTTTAACTTTACTCAACTTGTAATCTTGGCTTGAGCATGATGTTATTGTCTGTCTATACATTTACTCAAGTAAAATTACATTTAAGTACCTAACGTTTTAGAATAACTTTGGGTAGGGTGTAAAAATAATGATAGAGTACCCTACTAATAATTATGTTGTGCTATTTCAGGTCCGGATCAGAGAGCGAGTACAGCTATCAGGAGGTCGCAGACGAAGGCAGAGCTAAATCGAAACATTTTGCAGACAGCAATGGAAAAAGGAAACGTAAAACTCCATCGACTGATTCGATTCGTAAAAGGTACGTAATTAAACTTTTATTAAATATGTACAATCAACGTCAAATCTAATTATTAATACCATTTTATTCTGACCTCTTATTGTATGGAAAGACTATACAATGTGTGATCAGGTTATATTGGATGTTAATATATTTTATTTAACGTTCTGTACACAATCGTTTGCAATAATATAAATTATTATATTTATAAATTGGTAATGCAATATATTCTAATTCTTTGATAAAAAGGTTTTAAGTAAGTTGTGAGTGTGAAACAACTATGTGTATAACGTACTGTACTACACTAGATAAACACAGCTGGTGAATTAAAGTTGCTGGGTTCGATCCCCAACAGTGTATTTACTTAGTATTTTTCCTTTCTAGAGATAGTCTGAATTTAGATCGGTAAATAAAAGTATTCACGAAAATATAGACTCTAATATTATTTTTATAAAAGTAGGTTGCTGTGTATGTTAATATTAATTTTCAGGACTCTATCATACTAACAAACAACCACTCGGTTATACTAACAACAAACAGAATTTTATTTACCTAACTGTTTACTAAAAACTACTTATTGTTTCAGTAAGAAAACCGAACCCGTTGACATTTTCGGTATAAGGAAATGCAAAACTCCTTCAGAATTTAAAGAAGATTCTAAGTTAGCATCATATTTAATAAACAAGGTCGCCAACGGTAACGAGCGGCGATACGCTACTACTGAAGGAGAGTACTACATTGACTTCAAAATTTACAAGACGAACGATGTCCATGGGACAGACTCGCTAGAACTGTGGAAAAAAGCCCTTCTCCGCTTGAAAGCTCAAGTGAATAGTGATTCTCCTCAGTGGCGCAAGCTGCAAGAATTTATACGCTCGATCGACACATTATTTACTGAGGAACCGAAAATGTTTAGTGATAAATAAATTATTTATTTAAGATGTACCCAATCGTTGTTTTACTAATTATAAACACAATGAGTGTACCGTGCTTGTTATAAACCTAATATCAAGTACGGTACACTGAATAAATACAGTATAGATAACAAATAGGTCTGGTAAAGGTTACAAGTGTGGTATAGCTAACAGGTAAGTACTTATGGTTAATTTTTTTATATTAGGCAATCTGGACTAATTTAGAACTTGTTTCACCGAGAGACACGTCAACCCACACAACTAGTCACAGGTGAGTTCTAACATCTATAGTTGTTTTTTTTGTTTTGCTACATTTGTCGGTTCGCAAACAATGTTGGTATCGTTATTAACGTTAGATAATAATATCCATGCTATGACGAACACAAGAAATAGGGAAAACATCGCAGGCGTGCGTAGTGTGACTGTTTTACAATCAATGAGCGTTTACCGTTTTGTGAACTAACTAAAATGTTACCGTTAATCGATCGGATATTATTGGGCGTTCTGGACCACGAGTCCTGAGCGAGAGCGAAACTTGTTTCGCGGAGCGACTGGACGAAAGTGGTACAGAATGCCCAATAATACCCTACTGAAGACCCGTAAAAATAGACTACAAACAGCGTTGCACCAAAATAAATGGTAAAGCAGTTTGAAAAAAATCTTCTTACAAGCCCTTTGCCATTTTAATAGAGCGCATTTTTATGGAGACAGACGTAAGATGATTAATTGGATCGACGACGTGACAGGAGCTACTTACACGAATATTGATTACGCAAAATCTCTTTGCTGGCATACAAGTTCGACAACTTCCTAAGTCTTATGTCACTGAAAATATTAATATATATTGTGAAGTCTATTGTGAACCTATTGTGCGTTGAGTAACAAATAACCTTTATGACAAACAAAGGCCTGTACTTGAATAAGGCTGAGTATCTTTAGATCAAACAGTTAGGTAGACATATTGACTTCTACGTAGAGAAATATTAGTACCAAATCTATATACGAGAAATAATGTATTAGATATTGCGATCAGGGTTGCCCGATTAAAGGTGGAAATATTAGGAGGAGGCCTATGTCCAGGAGTGGACGTCAATTGGTTGGTATGATGATGATGATGCATGATGTAATTATATATTTATTTACACACAACTATCATTTCCTGGTATACCTTTAATCTGACTAAAAAGATAGACCATTCGTCGAACAGTTCGCTCTTATTCATTTTTAACTTCTCATTATCAACTTTTACGACATTTATTTAATTCATTTTATAGAAGGCTTACAGACTAATATACAATTAAATTACAAACATGAATTTTACAAATATGCATGTCCCACTGCAGGGACGGGCCTCCTCCCGTGACGGAGGGATACTTAGCCCACTAATACCACGCTGGCAAGACGGATTGGTATAGGGTTTAATTTCAAGTTTTCCTTCTTTTTATTACGTAAAGATAATATTCACGGATAGTCCCATAATAGGTTTTTACGACACCCATAGGATGAGATGGGGTGGTGACATATTGTATTCTTACTCCGTCACCGAACGGTTAACGGTTAAAGTTAACATTTACCAATCTATTTGAGGCCTTAATCTACAAGTGATCTAGTTGTCAACTATGAAACATAGATGACCGTTCCAGAATCATCTCTTAATCTCACGTCTTCACGTCTTATGCCTCACATAACACATTCATAACTTTGCTCTATTTTGGTCGATTATCACGACGTTAATATTAAACTCATCATCATAACAGCCCATTAATGTCCCACTGCAGGGACGGGCCTCCTCCCATGACGGAGGGATACTTGGCCTACTACTATAGGGTTTAATTTCAAGTTTTCCTTCTTTTAATTTCGTAAAGATAATAATCACGGATAGTTCCTTAGTCGGTTTTTACGAGACCCATGGGATGAGATGGGGTGGTGACATATTGTATTCTTACTCCGTCACCACACGGAGAGTACGAGAAAATTAAACTACTATCACATTAAGTGGTACAAGACTCGTATAGGGTTAGCGAAGAGGCTTTGGAATACAACTCGCTTTAGTACTCGTGCTTATGAGGATCATAGTAGATCTTTTTTCAACCGACATCAAAAAAGAGGAGGTTCTCAATACGTTTTTTTTTTTTTTTTTTTTTTTTTTTTTTTTTTTTTTTTTTTTTTTTTTTTTTTGGCTGGATTTTAAAACAACTACTAGTCGTCTAGCCACCGAACAAACCGGTTTCAATCAATCAATCAACTAGCCTATCGCAGGCCACTCTCCCAACACGCGCCACAGAACTCGGTCCTGTGCCTTCCAAATGGTTTGCGCATAAGACATTTATTTCTTAACAAACATACATTTGTGTTGAAAATACAAAACAATACTTAAAACTAACATAATAAAAAAAACAAGTAGAATAAAAAACACAAAGATATTGCATTTATGACTTAAATTATTAACATTTAATTAATTCTTTCATTTTATTATTAATCATTATGAACCTAAAAAGTTTACACCAGTTAAATTGAATTAAATAATATTTTCACCATTATCTACGACATTTTATGTGTATCCTGAACATACTCATCAACACTATAATAACATAGCACTACCATAATTGTTGTGTTTGGGGATCAGACTATACATCCAGCGCAAACGTTTTGTTAGATCGACAAAGCAATATTATAATAATAATAATAATCCTCACACATTCACACAACGCCGTCTAGTCCCAAACTAAGCAGAGCTTGTACTACGGGTACTAACGGATAAACATACTTAAATACTTTTTTTTTGTAAATACATATTAATATATAACATACGTAGAAAACATCCAGACCAATGCAAACATCATGATTTGCATTGAGTGAGAATCAAACCCGAGACCTCTGCGTAGCATTCACGTTATAATAACCACTACGCCACAGAGGTCGTCCTATTAATATGTCGTCTTAATTCCTTTACTGTATTCGCACTTTTCATCAGTTTCATCACAGTTAAACAGTTTAAAGAGACATCTTACAGATGACCTTCCCGTCTTATCCTACGTGTTCCCGTCTTATGCTGACTATAGAAAAGTTCGCAGATTGTGTCCCAACGAAAACAAAACAAAAGAATAGCAACTTGTTGCAACCCTGTGTACTAAAGCCAAAGTCGATATGAAATGTTTAATAACAAGCCTATTATAGCAACCATTGACAGGCAAAATAATTAGGGCTGTTCATTGTTATAAAAAAAATTGGAATTTCCTAATTCACTTTTCTGGGCAAATACGAAACCCCATCACATGCGCTGTAGTTACTTCATGTCCTCTTGATAGCAGTAATGCCAAATTATGTCATAAAATACTAATGAAATTCTTATTTTTAAATACAAATATTTTGGAATGGTGTGATTACCTTACGTGTCAATGACAAATGGTTTTTTTTACAAAGATTTCACATCAAGTTTGGCTTTACCCGTAGTATAGCTATCAGTTTAACTAGCTTGCATTTATTAGTAGGTAACCTGTTTTTCCATTGACACTGCAGAAGACTCCTCCGTTCAGCATATATTTCTTACATACATATAAGAATGAAATACAGAATTTCACAACTAAAGAAATACAATAGGGTAATGCCAAGTCACAAACTGACGTGCGATTTTTCTCCACTAAAAAGACATAAATCTTGGCAGGTCACGTCTCACATATCCAGGATTCTCGCTATATCCGTCAGCTTATCTTGTTCATTTTGCCTATAAAAACTCAGTTTGCAGGAATATTCAGCTTTCAAATCGAACATTAATAAAGCTGGAGACATCGTACAGCGCTTGAATAATTTAGCATAATAAAAACCGTTTTAAAGGAAGTCATTACTTTTAAAATTCTACTACATTTGTGGAACTTTTTAAAGTAATAGTTTTTAAAATGCTGCTAGATTTGTGAGGCTAACACTATTTTAAACGCTTTTTCTGAGCTTACAGTGTCTTTGTTTAAAGCAAATTTGCGTTAATGAAGATAAGGTTAATTCTATTTTTCATAAATTAAACAAATTAACCATTAGCTCATTATCAGTTCCATACATCAAATTGCAACTCATTAATCAAACCATGTTTTTATTTCTATGATTCGACGAAACGTGCACTCTACGAATAGTGACTTATATTATTTGTACATCCTATGTAGTCTTATCGTATAAGCGTGTTTCTTCATTTTATTGTTTTTTTTACTTAAGTAAAGCATAGAATTTTGTAAATCATTCACTGGTATACAAACTTTGACAATCTTTGTAGTTATTTTAATATTTCATTTCAACTTTTTAATTTTGGACTAGTCAATTAAATCCATGCTGACGATGAGCTCGCCTACCACCTCAAAACTAGAAAAAAATTACCATCTTTATACTCTTATACTTATTATTAATAACTAAAAGAGTATTTACACGATTAATTCTAGACGCGGAAGCCAAAAGCACCTAAGTCAATTTTTGGTCTTTCTATTAAATCACAGTGGTCGTGTTTTTGTATAATCTTTTTATTTAGAGGCTTGTGGTCATTTATGACCAAGTCAGCCTTTTTGTATAATCTACCGGCTGGAATAAACACGTAAGTGTGTGAGCCATAATTCAACCGCAAAAGCTGATTGTACCAAACAACTTAATGATAAAACTGCGGTGAACAAAAAAACTTAGTTGACTTAAGTTGTTTTTGTTGCCGCTTCATTAATATTTTTTCTTGACTTAAGTGATTACTTCCACAATTGACGTCCACTGCTAGACATAGGCCTTCTTCAAATATTGCTACCTTGTGCGATCATGTGCTTTCCACATCTATCGGTTTCCCGCCGTCCTAACTAGATCTTAGGTCTGATTCGTCTCACCGCCCTACGTTTTCCGGTACGCGGTCCCTATTCTAGAACATTTCTGCCATAACGGCTGTCGGTTCTTCGCGCTAAGCGCCCTCCCTACCGCCACTTTAACCAGGCAATTCTGAGGGCTATGTCAGTCGCTTTGGTTCTCCTGCGAATCCCCACATTTCTGAATCGATTGCGTAGGGAAACTCTCAACATAGCTCTCTCCACTACCCTCTGAGTGACCATAAGTCGCCTGAAAAGGCCCATAATGACCGACTATATCTCTGCTCCAAATGTTTCTACAGGCAACACGCACTGGTTGGAGACTTTTGTCTTCAAACACTGCGGCAATGTAGATAAGAAGACACATTTTAGTCACATCTCGCCAACCGAGTTGGGTTTGACGAGTGACCTCCTTCTCGTAGTTGGACATACACAGTTGGACTGGCTGTCCCAGGTAATTATATTGGTTGACAACTTCGGGTGTAGAGCCTTCAACCGTGCTTGGAGTGGGTGCAACATGGACATTTGCCGTGTTCTTTGTCTTTTCCATGTTCATTTTAAGACCCACTTGTTGAGAGACTCTACTGAGGCCATCGAGCATTGTGTAGAGGTTCTCCATGGACGACCACGATTCACGCACCTGCTGACGATATAGTGGAGGACCACTATATCGTCAGCAGGTGCGTGATTTACTCGCCATTTATGTTGATGCCGAGTCCGCCCCAGTCTAAAAGCCTAAAAGCAACAGTTTCGAAGATATGATATCAACTTGTCTTACTTCTCGCTGCAACTGGATAGGGCTTGACCATCTATTCTGGTGACGGACCTTTAGGTGGCATTTCCATTTAAGCACTACTTTGATATATCATTAGTCAATTGAAACACCGTTGGAGTGTCTGCAACACTGCCGAATTGAAGGAATAGTTCATAAACACCAAGCATAGGGGCCAGTTATACTTGGTGGACTTTTGTATGACCTGCCGTAGCGTATGTATGTGTAGTTCAATAAAATTTATGCAGCTGCTAACAATATACTAAAGTTTTTGTCTTTTGACCTACATCACTTTTTATCAACCCCAGACTATGTAGCTTTTTACAAAAGACAACTACGGACGTTTAATTGAACCGTACACGATGACGCAAGTGGTAACTCTTTTTCTCTCTGATTTACCTGAAGATATTACAAATACTTGTGGAGGACAAAATAAAGAAACCCATATAGCTGCAATGTTTACTCACTTGTTAACATTAAAGCCCTCCATAAAGTATATATAATTATATACACCATAAGTAAGTTCATGGTACCAGGTCATACACATAATGAGATAGACGTAGACCATGCGATCATAAAAAAAAGAAAAAGAACTGAGTTACAAAGGAGACGGTTTTTTTTGTTCGGCGAATAGGCCACCACCACAAATTGTGGCATTTAGCAATGAAATGCATATCGGTTTATTACTTATAATCTCTAGTTAAACAGTCTGCACATATCAAAACTTTATCTAGAGGGAATACTCTGAAATACGACAATCAAAACTTGACTCTCGTGATAACAACATTGTCTAATGAATATACACTAATAAGGCAACCAAGACCTCTCGAAATAACGCCGTTTTTGCTGGCTATTGCTTGTAGATCTTAAATAATAAGGTAGTTAAAGAGAAACAATACACTATATAGGTATATGACACAAGAAATATTTATTACTGTTCACAATTATAATTAACACAGTCATCTCTTAAAGCAGTATTTCATCTTAAATAGACGCAGGTGGCTCAAGCTCACCTAAAAGCAGAGCTCAAGATAAAAACCACACTTTACACATCACATGTGTACAGCAGCCAACAGTGACTGTGCCTGTGCTCAATAAATAATAACAACAGTATCCAGCAAGAGCAGCTTTAGTGTGTATTATGCACTCTATCTAAAGATGCCATTTTTATAAAATATAAAATTACAAATAAATCATGCATTTATCTAATAAAATCTGAAACAATAACAACGTTGTCATGACAGTGTCAAACTGATTGAAACTGTACTACAAGTATCTGCTATTGGCTGTTATGTACGTTTCGTTCTACGATTATTTTTAAAGTACGTTACTTGATAATTTGTATTAACCATTAAAATAAACCTAAGAACGTTCCAAAACAAGCATTTTTAGGTGTAATCCTTTTTATTATTATTTCAATAGTCCCTCATCGTTTAAGTATAATTTGTGTTCGGTTAAATAAATTAAGATAATAACTATTTTTGTGAGTAATATGAATAATAAACATTACTGTTTAGGGTGGTGCGAAAAAAAACCGTCTCCTTTATCAAAAAATTTAAACGATTTTTTTGTTGCTTTATTGAAAGGGCCGTTAATCACTTGAAAGAAAGACACTGAAGGAGATGTTTTTAAATGGCAATTATGTGTAATGGCAAAAAAACTTTGCCCTCCATCAGTACCGATAAGCGTAGAAAAAAACGTGATATACTCAGTATCACTTTTGCCTTTATTACCAGAATGCTTTCATTTAGTTACTGAAAATGATAGTTTTGACACTTGATTAGTTGATTTTTACTTGATCAGTCATTCGGAAACCGGGGGTAAGTATGGGGAGCTCCCAATATTTTTTATTATTTTTATAACAAAATCTTGATGCGGTTTACATTTACTTACCAAGTTTCAACAGTATAGATCTTATGGTTTCGGAAAAAAAATGGCTGTGACATAAGGACAGACAGACGCGACGAATCTATAAGGGTTCCGTTTTTTTTTCATTTGGCTACGGAGCCCTAATAAAATGATGACGATTGTGTATTTTTTTTTGAGCAAGCAATTAAAACACCCTGTAAACTTTTCGTTTGTAATAAAATATCACTGTAGTGCTTTTACCTTCCGAGGAATTTTAATAGAGCTTGTTTGATATTATCACAGTACAAATTTTTTAATAAACCATCTTGATATAAACTTTAAAACTTATAATTTGAGTTTTTGTTGTGGGTGCTGATAATCTAGTGCAGTGCTAGCATTTGGTTCAATTCCCCTATAAGGAATATATAATAAAACACTTAGTATATAAATAATAATATAATGCTTAGGAGTCTCTGTCCACCTTTTTAAGAACAAGGCGTTAGTTTAGACAAGTATTTTATGAAAACTTGAAAAAATCTTTAGCTATGAGTACATAAATATACGTATTATGTTCATTGTCCAAATATATTTCAAGTTTTTGTATAAAAACAACAAAATTTATAACAAGTCTAGACATTTTGTTTTATCAAAATTAAATGTAACTTGTAGATATGTAATATGGAAACAAGGTAGGACCATAAGCAATGACGTCACGATCATGTAAGATTGAGGTGGATATTTGTGAGATGTATAGCTATCAGGAAACATCGTCTGACAGTCGGAATAGCTGAACAGTTTCTCGCAAATGCGGCGTAAGTTATAAGAAACTAGAAATTCGAATAGGAATTATTATACTTTTTGCCTGCTCTTGTCCCATTTACTTGGGGACGGCGCAAATGGTTTTTTTAACCGACTTCAAAAAAGTCATTATTCATTAACATCATCATCATAACAGCCCACCAATGTCCCACTGCAGGGACGGGCCTCCTCCCGTAACGGACGGATTGGTATAGGGTTTAATTTCAAGTTTTCCTTCTTTTTATTTCATAAAGATAATATTCACGGATAGTTCCTCGGTTTTTACGACACCCATGGGATGGTGAAATATTGTATTCTTACTCCGTCACCACACGGAGAGATTATTCATCATGTTTATCATTATTCACTCCCTTTTCATATCCTCTCTTACGCAGTTCATCCATCTTTTTGTCGGCCTTCATCTTCCTTTCCATCCTTCATAATTCCCCTGCCCTTATCCCATTTTATTTTATTTGGGTCTAAAAGTTATAGGCTATATTTTACGGCCGGCCGCCTGCCTGACGCCAACCCTCCTTGTGAAAGCTGTTGTTGGTGATTTACTCCCCACCAGGAGGTTGACCCGAAGTACTAGGTGGTATGCACTGGGTCGTGGTATCCCTTAGTCGCCTCTTACGACACCCCCGGGAGGATATGGGGCAGTCCATCAGAGCGATTATTATAACAGCTCATTAATGTCTCACTGCAGGGCTCGAAATGAAACTTGGTCAACTAGAATGATGCTGACCTAACCCACTGAATGGGGTACTGAGTAGTCAAAAGCCAGTTTTTCTCCTTTTGTTGTCGTAGAAATCAAATTCGATTAAACTTTCACTAATAAGATCAAATTAAAAGAAAACCCGGTCGTTAAAAAGAAACATAAACAGAACTAGTTAAGTCAAATCTAACGAGCCTAAACTCGATGGGTTTACTAAAATGCCGTCCAGGGTTACATGTCCTATCTTCGAACTGTAACAGCAGATCAGCTCAGTAGTCCCAAAAGACATTAGTGTTTCAAATGTTAGATCCCACTTATGCTTGCAAGTAAATTGAGAGTGTAACATTCCAATCACACCTAACAAACGACGATGATTACCTTGAAGACCTGAGCCGATTTCCACCAAACATAACTAAGAACAATCTCAACTGATATACCTTTTAAACAAAAAAACACATTAGAATCGGATCATCCGTTTGGGAGCTACGATGCCACAGTCAGATATATAATATATGTTATAGGCAATGTGTATAATGCAGGCATTCTATACAATACCTAGGCAATGTATAGAATACCGGGGTCGTTCCGGCAATGTATGAAATGAAATTCAATGTCGCTGTTATGATGACGTTACATTAAGTCAGCTTTTGTTTCTTATTTCTTAAAAAAGACCATTCTCCCAGTAGGTAGAATGACAGCCTCTGTGCCGCAGGAACTTTTACAATCATCAAATTATAGTACACAAAGAACATGTCGTCAATAAATTGTAAAACACAATAATTATCTCGTAAGGGATTCGATTTTGTGGCTTCGTGCAAGGGAGCCGTATACACAACCGCTTTGCAACCGTGACAATTAGCTAATCCACAGGATTGTTTTGATACTAAATATTTTGCGTTAGTCTCCTAAAAACATTTTATTTTATATTTTTCTTTTTATCTTTCTCCTTTTATTTTATCATGAGTTAAATAATATCACTCTCGCTCCCTCCCAACACTTGTATACGACAAAGCGATATTTCTTGAACATATCCCGTTGATATATAGCGGCAATACCACGGGAACTGTAAACCACTCTAGTGTTATGTTGCAGTAATGATACAATTTTCTTTGTAAATGCCATAGTAACACTTTGTTACGTCTCTTACATTTAGGTCCGAGTTGTATGACAGTGTTATAATTAAAAGTATATTAGTGTTACTGTTGTTAATACTATTAGGTACTTTAGATTATTTCAAGTTTTCATACATACATAAATAAACTCACGCGTTGTTCTTAAGATGCGTGCCGTGCGGTTCCCGGTTAAAATAGGACTGCCCCATATCCTCCCGTGGGTGTCGTAAGAGGCGACTAAGGGATACCTCCTAGCACCTCGGGTCAAGCTCCTGATGGGGGAGTAAACCACCAACAACAGCATTCCATAGGAGGGTTGGCGACAGGCAGGCGGCCGGCCGTAAAATATATCCAAAACCTTTAATTGGGATAAGGGCAAGCAGATGCTGGGCAGATTCTACAAAACGTCAGTATCCTAATTTTATGCTGACTTTGGTAAAAATAACAACTTCACATTCTTTCAATTCTAAATACAACTGACATTTAACACTTTTAATAGTTACGGCCTAGATTATACAGTAGTTTAATGTTATAACTTTTAAACTATCGCGTTTCATTATTATAAATCTATACTTCTATACTAATAATATTATAAAGAGGGAAAGTTTGTGTGTCTGTGACGTTGTAGGGGGTAATGTCTGGATCTACTGAACCGATTTAAAAAATTCTTTCTGTGTTGAATAGTCTATTTATCGGTGAGTGGCATAGGCTATTATTATCACGCTATGACTAATAGGAATGGAGCAGTAATGAAATATGTTTAAAAAAGGGACGCGTTCTTGGTCGCAAGCTGAGTGGTGATGCGAGGTCACAGCTTCGTCTTCGTGATAGATAATATATTTATTATTATCATCTACCCTCGTATCTTGAGATGTTACTATAAGATTACATACAATTTTTACCTATAAAGTTTAGGTATAACTAAAAAGAAAAATCCGAAAAGAAGAAAGACAATTTTCCATTGTCTTTCTTCTTTTCGGATTTTTATTTTTTGTTGTACAGTTGAGTTAAAGCAATGGTTAAATTTGGTAGTCGAGACGGTTACTCGGTTGGCCTAGTGGTCATGGCGCTGGACGCATATAGTCCAGAGACCTGGGTTCGAGTCCCGCATCGAGTACCAATTTTTTCCATTGTCTTTCTTCTTTTAGGATGTTACTATAAGGTCCCTACATACAACACTGACCGTATCGCTGCTCTACAAAAAGGGAAGTTTTGATTTTGAAATCACTGGATTCCACGTTGCTGACAATTTAAAACATGCTGAAATAAAGTAAGCGGAACGTTGTGTACATAATATTTCATAAACCATCATTTGTAAAAAAAGCATGTTTTAGGCAAATTAATGATTTTGTATTTGTATTATTCCCGGTTAAAGTTCCTAGGGGACTTTGATTTCGATGGCCTCGCGCACAAGTCTTGAGTAATAGTGGCGATCGGTGGGAATTACCCGTAGCTTATGAAATTCAATCCTGTGATTAGCGCCAGCGTTCACCTAGTGTTCGGCGATTGCTGACTTGTTGGTATGTCGGTTTAATTTTTGGTTTTATACAGTAGTTTAATGTATTTTCATGCAGACTAACCAGATATTAAAAAATGTGCCTAAAAGTGCTTATATTTGGTTTATATACCCTTAAAATTAAGTAATAATGATTTAAGTATGTTTCTGTACAATTTGTCACAACTAATAATATTTGCAAATATTGTTTCTCAGTAGATAATAAATTTAGTACTACTATAAAAACCAAAAAGTTCTAACACCCCTAAATTCTAAAGTTTTTTATTCCAAACATTGGCAGATAAAAAGTTTAAAACCGTTGTTGGTACGTCGGAATACAAACTGAACGCAACATTACATACGATGCTCTGATTTAAATCGCACAATAATTTTTCACCCCTCTTCCATATATTTCCAAGCCAACATCCGTATGTGGTATTCAAATATTTACGATATTCTTCGATCGCAAGTTGTTCACTGTTGCAAAGAATGACGAACTTTTGTTTGGAGATGGTTTGTGTGAAAGTTTTTAAATGGCTTTATTGGTGACTGAAGACGAATTAGGCTTATGTAACATTGTTTGTATTTGGTTTCTAATTAATTATATTTGTGAGCTAAATGTAATAATAATGAACATAGGAGTAATAAAATATTATTTAGATGTCATTTTCTTAATAGGCTGGCAGACTATTATAATACCTGTTGCCTATTGTAAAAATACTTTTTGTAAACTTCTATTTTTTTTAAATCTCAAACAAACTTCACGAAACTGATCCCAGTCATTGTCATGAGCATATCGAAGTCATATCTAACTAAAACTATCCAGTAAATTTTCAGGTTTCATAAACTGTCTTAAAAAAAACTTGACAGTCCTCTGACAGACATCAGGATGGACATTCTTAAAAGAAACATTACCTATAACAGTTACAATTTAATTACAAGGATATTAATCACTAACCCCCTTGCTCATAAACGCGTCTTAAATTTTAGTAAATTGATTAGCTTATATTCATACGATTTTCCTGAGTAAAATCTCGCTAAACAGTGATTAAATTTAAGAGGCGTTTATGAGTAAGGGGGTAAGCGTTTACTCATAAACTGCCGGTTAGCATAGTTTTAATAAATAAAGTTACATACAATCCTCACTCTCTAAGGCAATTAGGCATAAAGTAAATAGTTTTATTTATATTTACAAAACCTTCTTGAAACTTAAATATGCCGGGAATTAAACTACTTATAACAAAGCCAACTTTCTGACAAATTTATATCGTAACTATGTATGGTACCAGTATGTCTACAATACTGCCAAAATACAACAATTTTATCGTAACTTAATGGAAAAATGAGACATGTTAGTGCAAAATAAATCTAATTTATGTCAGTCTTCGTAGATATATGGACGTAGTTTTAGCACATTTTCTCTTAACATTTTGTAGGCACATACAGGCTTAACAAATTAAATTCAGACGAATCCTTCTTAGAATTTTTATTATTTTAGGTACCATTATTTAAAATTAAAATAATTATTCTTTTACTAGTAAAATAAAAATGAGCTTTTTATATGCAACTAGCTGACCCGTGCCCACTTCGTTAGGCGTCGAGAAAAAGCGTCCCTTTTAAAACATATTTCATTACTGCTCCACTCCTATTAGTCATAGAGTGATACTACATAGTCTATGACACTCCCCGATAAATGGACCATTCAACACAGAAAGAATTTTTTAAATCGGTTCAGTAGATCCAGAGATTACCCCCTACAACGTCACAAACATACAAACACACAAACTTTACCTCTTTATAATATTAGTAAAGATAGTAAAGATAAATAAGCAGTAAGTAGTAACCATTTTGCTGTTCCATTGCAAATTAAAGTTAATCCACCGATGGTCTTGTAGCTAGGTGAATGCGAGCGACACAAAATCACGCGCATGTCCAGTGGACATCTTTTAGCTGATATCGTGATGACGAATTAGTAGTCAAGGTAATTTATTGGTCAAGTTAAAGTTGCGACCCCATGTCGTTAAGGAAAGTTTTACAGTTACGTGGATATCGAAATCACAACCTCGCTCACTGTTGCCGCTTTGCCATCAAGGCAATACATAACCAGTTCGCGTATTACAATAATGTTTCGCATCCAAGCTTCCGTATGTCTCATAAGAGATATACACATTAGGTTTGAAGACACAATCTGCTCCCGGCATCGAGGATCTGTTAAGGATACGATCACTCGATGTGATCCCGTTTAGAAGACGCCCCTTTCTGATTCTTCGCGAAACGGAACGTGTCGTAAATCGAATCGAAATTGGAATCGAGATTACACTGGGTGGGTACTCGATTTTTTGTGACTCAATTTAAATTTCCAAGTGATTTGGTTATTTGCTTAAATTTACTGGTTATAGATGGTGTTACTTTTTCGATCAGGAATGATGGTAATGATGTCTTAAAGTAAATATAATCAAGATATTTTCACTAGAACTTGTTGAAGGGCTTAGGGACATTTTTATCAAAGAATTTTTAACTATTTTTATGTAAAACTGAACCGTTGACTACCCATCGAATGCCGAGACTGTTGTCTAAGCTGACAATGGCTGTAAACTTTAGATAATATTAAACATAAAATATTAAGTCATTTTTTAGAAGAGAGTCATCATCACAAGAGACTATTAATGCCCCAATACAAGGTGGTTGGCCTCCTCTAGCGACGGATGGTTATTTGGTCTACTAGTGCTAAGTAGACTGAGCGTATTGATATTGGTTCTTATTTCAATTTCCTCATCTTCTGTTTTCATAGACATAATATCTGCAAGCTTTCTCTTTGACGGCTTCTATGATAAGATGGGATGGTGTATCATAAATATTGGTTGGTGTAACTATAACAATGTACTAATAGCAATTAATGTAATCTTCAAATGGATGAAGCAGATTCTAAATTAAAATGCTCTTGTGACGCAAACACTCAACCTTATAATATACTATTCATGTACAGACATCAATCTGCTTGTCTAAAGTACATAGATACAATTTCCTGTACATTTACTAGAACATTCTGCGGTTCAATCATTGCAAATTGATATTCCCATGTCGGCAAGTTTAATTTCTGGTTCATATGAAAGTTTATTGATTCATAGTCCATCCTTTGAAATCAAATTTCCTTCTGATGCACTATCGGTAACGTATCATAGTGAGATTTTATTATTATTCGTTGTATATTTCGCATCGGGGCAAACAAACTAAATAAATGTTTTTTTTTAAATTAATTTGTCGATTGCTGGTTAAACATAACTATTAAATGGGACATGGGAATTGATTAGTTAAGATATTCATATTTAAGTAGTAAAAATTTACTTAAGAGTTTGCATTTACTTTCATAAAACATAAAAATGTTACCTGCGATAATTTGAATTGGAATTCCCCAAAATAAAGTAATTTGTGCCATCTACAAAGTATTATTTTGAATCTAGATGTACCTAATTTTAGGCAAAACTTTTGTAAAGTTTGTAAATGGGTAACTAAAAATAAAACAGTATTGATACTGTCCTAAATAAGAAATCACGCGTGGAAATGTCATCACAATATAATATTGCCTACTTCATGCTCTCAAAGGAAAGTTTATTAATAATGGCGATTGTTTGATATTAATATAAAAATGTCAGCTTATTTTTTGCTGTTATATAAAACATTTGTTATTTTATTAGTAAGTACGGTATTTATTTACGGTTTCGTAGAAATACTTTTGAACCTACCTGAAAAGGGAGGGGAAGTTTGCTAGCCTTTGGCTCTGTGGGATTTAGCGATGACGCCCTTTGCATTGGTAGATAGTATACCTAACTAATTTAGGCAATCCATATCTGATCTGATAGTTAGGAAAAGATTCTAAATACAAGAGCAACGATCACACAGGCAAACATATTATGATCACTGTCCGCCAGAGATCTCTAAGATTATAATCCTTTCGGGGGCCTACCTTGAGTCTATCATCGACGACCTCTGTGGCGTAGTGGTTATTTAACATGACTGCTGAGCAGACGTCTCGGGTTCGTTTCCCGCTCAATGCAAATCTTTGTGTGCATGAACATGATTGTTTGCATTGGTCTGGGTGTTTTCTATGTATGTATGTATTTACAAAAAAAAGTATTTAAGTATGTTTATCCGTTGTCTAGTAGGTACCCATAGTACAAGCTCTGCTTAGCTTGGGACTAGAGGGCGTTGTGTAAAAGTGTGAGGAATATGTATATGTAGGTATGTATATGTATATAACGACTAGGAAAAACATCGTGTGTTTTTAGTCTGTCATCTCCACGACAATGATATCTCATAAAATAAAGTCCGTTAAAGATTTCCAGAGATAAAAACAAGACAAAAGACCGATCACCGAAACAAACGAAGAAAAAGAGTTAAACTTAAAATATATAAATATAAGATTTTATTTCGGTATTCATTACACTCAAAATATATACTGATTTATTACACTCAAAATATTCTCGGACGTAATATTGAATGGGAAACCTCGTTTACAACGTAATTTCCTTTATGTCCCAAAATGTATCGAAAGCACTTTTTAAAGAGATAGCACATTTAGATAAAATGCTAATTTATTCATTGGCAAGAAAAAAGAAAAGAATAAGCGTAGCACTACACCAATTGAATCTTGAGACAGTAATTAATTTTTTACGTTAAATTAAAAATGTGTTTAACGTGCTGTCTTTAAATTTTAAATGAAAAGTGGTAGCTGCAAAGAAACTTGTTACTTCTTATTAAGTATTATAGTACACGTCAAATTCACGGAAATGAGAGTACGTTGGCACTTTATTTTAACTTAGTATTTCTATATCATATCCGTGTGGTGACGGAGTAAGAATACAATTTGTCACCACCCCATCTCATCCCATGGGTGTCGTAAAAACCGACTAAGGGACTATCCGTAAATATTATCTTTACGAAGTAAAAATAAGGAAAACTTGAAATTAAACCCTGTACCAATCTGTCTGGCCAGGCAGCGTGGTATTAGTAGGCCAAGTATCCCTCCGTCACGAGAGGAGGCCCGTCCCTGCAGTGGGACATTAATGGGCTTTTATGATGATTATATATCAAAATATCAACTACCGTACCTACGTCAAATATTTACTCTTCTTCTTACCAGCCCTTAATGTCCCTCTAATGGAACGGGCCTCTACCTGAGATAGAGGCCAGCTAGGCCTACTAATACCACAATGACCTAACGGGTCGGAATAAGCTTTTATATCAAGTTTTTATTCATTTGTTTTCGTAAAAAAAATGGTTTCTAACTTGCAAAAGGTGTCAAAACTCTAACATCTATTCTTACTTCTTCATACCACACAAAGAAAGTAAGTACTTACATATTTATGTTAAGAAAATTGCACATATAAAGTTGTTGCCTTAAAAATATAATATAATATTAAAAACAAAAAGAAATAGGAAGAAAAAACCGTTTACGCTGTAGCTTAAAAAGATCAAATCTCAAACAAAATGAAGTAGCTCCTTTTATCAAACTGTTTGACTTTCCCGGAAGACTTGATCTCCTACTGTTTGATGTAAATCTTATGTTTAAGCTTATTATAAAGTAGGTCAAGGAACTCTTTGGAAAAATACACCTTTGGAATAAAGTATAATACGTTGGTTTTTATACTATTACCACTCTAATAGGTCAAATTTGACACATTTGAGTCATAGACGGTAACATAATTTACTATATTAAGTAAAATTATCTTTTACTTCTCTTAACTGTTAACTTTCTCTATAACAGTTTCGTTCCTTGGTTTTAATTTTTAATTTTAGTGCTGTTACTGTTATCTCTGGTTGTTAGCTTTTAATCGTAAGGAGGCATACTCGATTACAGATTTGTTTTGAAAATTCAAAGATTAAAATTTCTTTGCAAAATGAATAGAGTTAGGAACTGGAACAAAGTGATGTTTATAGATGAAACTTTAAATGCAAAATACACCGAGTCTTGGATGGGTGATACTGTGTCCACTAGCACTAAAGTAATTTGGAAAAGGTGGTCGATGAATTATGTGTACTGTGAGTTATGTATACCTCGTTTTGTAATTAACCCTACACCTATCCCAATTTTAACTTCAAAACTATTTATAATACGTTGGTTCATGTTATATATTTTAAATCGATTAATCGTTTGTTACCTTATTCAATAAATCTCCCAATAGATTTCAGACACCCAACCCTAGATGACAACTGTCAAACCTATAGTAGTTAGAGTATGTTAATAATATGTTTGTTATTTTTTTATCGACACTAATAATTTGTTTGGTTAATTTCATTTGAATGTTTTTTAATCTTTCTTTCAATTCTACTTTCTAAGGAATTTATAACTTTTTGCTTGAAATCTAACCGAAATGAATTATTAAATTAGCGAACATCAATTTTTATTCTGTTACAATCTTTTCATTTTATGTTTGAGAAAATTATCACGAGTCTCTTGACCAAATTCTTGACACAGCTTTATTATTAGGTTGAATGCCATCAGCGACAGTGGTGTATGTATGGCACATATTATATTTTCTTTTTTAACATAATTATATAACTGAACTATTGGATATTGAAAAATGTGGTTTTATAACCAGAACAACATAAAAAAATGTCCCAAAAAGCCTAACGAAAATTCCAGGCTACAGTACATAAAAAATGCTTTTAACCATTCTTATAACTACTCTAACTAAAAGCACTAAGCATACAAACAGCGACACCGCACTGTATCCCAGTTTTGCATCAAATCAAACGGAAAAAGCATTCGGATGTAAAGCGTTGTGAACAGTTTTGCACTACTGCTCACAGCCCGCTAGTATTGCAATGCAATAGCATTTTAAGTTCCGTATGTTTTTGATATCACATGTGGAAACTTTTTGCTGTTAGCTTCTTTTTAAATTGTACAAGCGATGTACTTTTTCTTACTCGCATCGATTAAAGTAGAATTTCTAAAGTATCGCAGTATATTGAATTGTTATTGAGCTCAGATGTCTCTGCCTGTCCTATTAGAAACTTGGCGTAATTTTAATTTTACATCATTAGAAATCAAGGAATCCATTAAGGCTATGTACGTACACAGTTTTTGACGTATGTTTAACTAGAAATTACCTTGCATTTATTTATATGACAACTTCCAATCTCTGTATCACGGGGACTTTTACACACATGAAAAATTGCATAAATTACTTCTAGACTCAAAACATAATTCAGTCTAAGTGCCTGAAATGTGCTATGGTGACAAATAAACATTGTAGTTATTATTTTTAATGATTATACCTATACTCACATACACACACACACACACACACATACATTTGCACACACGCACACATAATAACACACACAACACACTCATTGATACCTACATGTTTTTGCTGAATATTTAATTTTATTCTTCTTTTATTCTTGAGTTTATTGTTTATTTATTTTTTATTGTTCATTATTATTATTATTTGACTGGCAATTGTTGATCATTAAACCACGTGGTCTTCGTGTGGTGACGGAGTAAGAATACAGTCTGTCACCACCCCATCTCATCCCATGGGTGTCGTAAAAACCGACTAAGGGACTATCCGTGAATATTATCTTTACGTAATAAAAAGAAAGAAAACTTGAAGTTAAGCCCTATACGTTTGTATGTATTAGTAGGCGAAGTATCCCTCCGTCACTGTAGAAGGCCCGTCCCTGCAGTGGTACATTAATGGGCTGTTATGGTGACGAAACCACATCGTAAAACTGTGCAAATCATGAGAGAGCACTAGTATCCATAACACAAGTTAAATCTTACCTTGGATCCCAGAGTTCACTATACTACTTACAAATATCATCACATCACAACAGACCATCAATGTCCCACTGCAGGGACGGGCCTCCTCCCATGTCGGAGGGATACTTGGCCTACTAATACCACGCTGGCCAGACGGATTGGTGTAGGGTTTAATTTCCAGTTTTCCTTCTTTTTATTTCGTAAAGATAATAGTCACGGATAGTTCCTCGGTTTTTACGACACCCATGGGATGAGATGGGGTGGTGACAGATTGTGTTCTTACTCCGTCACCACACGGAGAACTTTATCCAATACTCCATAACTATCATTATAACTACTATAATATGTTGGCTTCAAAAATAATGCAAAGTATTATCTAAAATCTAATAAAAACTACGGAACCCTCGTAACTGACATAGGTTTTTTAGTTTTTGCTGTCACCAGATAGAGGTGCAGTGTTGAAATTTTTCACAGAGGGCAATTTAGTTCAGAGACTAACAAGGGATTGTGCTACATGAAAAGGTGGCTTCGTTTCGTTACACCTGGGTTTTGTAACAGACATGAACTCGGGTACCTTTTTCTTTTATTCTATAATAGTCTTTTAGTGAAAATTTTGCCACAAAAATGTTATTAACTAAATGTTTTGGGAAATAAAGTTATGTTGGTCGAAAAGTTGATAAAGAGATAGTTAGCCTATTTTTATGAAGTTATGAGAACGGAAAACTTTAATAAACCCTACCAGCATAGAATTACTGTTTCCCACCGAACACAGAATGACAGCAGTAGTACATTAATTTACATTCGTTCCGTGACCTCAATCACTTCTCGTGGCCTGAATCAGCAGAATCAGCAGTTGTTAAGAAATCAAGCACGAGGCGCAGCATCAGCAAGTGTGACCGAACAGTTGCAGTTCGATTACGTACGACCTTATTTTATAGTTTTATATAAATACATCTCAAGAGAAGAATCATCACTTATAATGTAGTCGTATCTCAGTTATAATTCCGTTTAGTAGTTGTAAGTTAGTAGTTAGTATAGATAGAATGTAGTTCTAACATCGAACTCGTTCATCTTTAGGCTAATTAGATTGTAATAAGAACAATAAATCTCGTTTTATGTGATTCTAGTTTCTTTCTTACACCCTCCGATGTGACTTACGTAATTTACCCAATAATAAAACCAAGCATAACATACACCTTATATTGAATTTCACAAAACACCTACTCACTTGACAGCGACATTCTTCCACATCAAACAAGTACTCCCGGTATCTTGGAATCTGATCAAAGTTTATTAAACTTAATACCCGCGGGGGTAAACTTTAAAATACCTTGGCGATATTCGAGCCTAAGCATAAACAAAGGCATTAAAGTGCCCAAATACTGTTAGGAAGTTAGTTAGGAAGTTCAGCACTTTGAAGAGATGGCAGGGCAAGAATATACAACCTGTACGTGATTTTTATAAGAAATAATGTTTTTAAATTAACAAGTTTTAGTTGAAACTTTTAGATAATGTTTTGGTACTTGATTTTGTAGGCTTAGATATTCTCTTCGTAGAGTTGGTGGTCTTTTGCGGCTGTATTATACGAGGTCCTGATCGCGAAAGTCTCTGATGTTTGTAAAAGTTCCTGCGACAAACGTTTATGACCGCTCATTCAGGAGTTATCTATAAAAAAACTCATTTCTATCTCCTATCTCTATTTGGTTAAACAAGCTTTGGATTTAATTTAAGATACACGCACCATTACAGATAAAGTATTATCTTTGAAAATGCTTGCCTGTTTGTTTGCGTCTGCGAGCACGCTCATCTAAATATATGAATATTATTTTGTCTTGCTCACCATATCTCTGACACACTCTGTCAATCTCAATAACATCTAAGTCTTTTAATGAAACCAGCAAAAGCATAAAAATTTTAAAAAAGAATCTAAGTTATTACCGCGGTCAGAGCATAACTCCCGTTAAAAATAAAATCTAGCTTTTTTTCTGACAAGCTACGGACGTTGCAAATTGTCAGCCAGACATACAACTAATAATCATGTTATAAACGAAGTCAGTATAATCTGGCATTTGAAGAATGGAGTTTGCATCTTTATTTAATTTATTTTATGTTCGTGCTTAAGCTTGTCTTTTGTTGGAATGACTTTATTTGTCTGTTGTTTTATTGTGTGTTAAATTTACTTAACTTTTATTAACTGTACTTTAAATATTTTGCCAATATTGTGAAAACATATATTTAAGGTGTTTATTTGCATAAAATTAAATGTGATTTATTTTAAATTTAAAAAGCTGCTTTTACTAAGCAGCTTCCTTTTTCTAGATATTTTTGCTCGTCCTGAATAGTGTTAATTACGATAAATACCTATAAGTGTAATCCACGTAATTATGCAGTGTCATTTAGAGACGTTTATTATTTGTGTCTGTTAAAGTATATTATCATTTAAACAATATTATCACTTTTATAACTACTACTAAGGCACATAAATTTAATTTTAACATGTCTTTACGTTTTGTTACATTTAATTTTGTTGCAAGATTACTTGAGTAATTTAAAACTGTTTATCTGTTCAATATGCGACACTTTCTTTTGTTTTTGCATAAATTTAAAGATAAATATTTAAATTATTTAGCTCACTGCTACTATAAATCGATTTAATTTCGGTTAATTCATTTAAAGACGGAATTGTGAAATTAAATACGGATAAGATAACTTAGAAATCCATAAGCTGTAACAGGCAATTTGGCTGAAAGCATTTCGTCTTTAAAAAAATCCTTTCAAACCAAAACGACAAGCTATGATAATCCTATAATCTTAATTATCAAAAGTGGTTAATTATTTTTAGAAGATTTGAAATACTGTTTTGTACTGTATAAATATAATATTAAGAATATTTATACCGTTTAGATGATTTGCGGGTTAAAACTAAGTGAGAAATTTGGGATTATTTTTATTGCTTTTGCATGATTTATTCCAACAGCATGTTACTACATTTTATTAACATCTTGGGTTAGGTTTATTAAAAAGAAATAATTACTGTTACAGTCTTTAATTACTAGTTTGAATCATATCTGATTTCTAGAGTGCTCCGTCGGGCATTGTTCACCGCAATGCGTATTGATTTATCAATCAATCCGCAATCTTATTATTAAAAATAAAACAAAAAGTCCACAACCAAAAAAAATCTCTCAATAAAAATAACAAAATCCTATATAGAACATAACACATATTAAGTGGCTTTTGTAAATTCGTTCATCATCATCATCATAACAGCCCACTAATGTCCTACTGCAGGGACGGGGATCCTCCCGTGGCGGAGGGATACATGGCCTACTAATACCACGCTAGCCTAACGGATTGGTATAGTGTTTAATTTCAAGTTTTCCTTCTTTTTATTACGTAAAGATAATATTCACGGATAGTCTCTTAGTCAGTTTTTACGACACCCATGGGATGAGATGGGGTGGTAACACACTGTAATCTTACTCCGTCACCACACGGAGAATTCGCTCAGCGAGCACGAAAACAAATCTATCTGTATCGCGACTGCATTGGGTTTTCGCAGCGCTCGCGTCATTGGCGCTAGTTGTAGTAGTTTGGAGCGGGCTGTGGGAACAACCAGCAGCATGTATCTTATAACAAAATAAATAGATACTCATACCATTATGCTCCTTACCAGCCATTATGTATCTTATAACAAAATAAATAGATAGGTACTCGTGCCTTAAATTTTTATACAAATAGTTTTACCAAACACGTGCTAATCTCGAATAGAAAGAAACTCGAACAGAATCAATAAGAGATATCTCTGTTTTATTTATATCAACGAGTGGCTTCTTCCCCAGAAGGTCGTGGTTTGCCCTTTTAGGGATTACATTATCATAAATCCGTTCTTAGCTGTTATCTATAAATAAATAATACATGTACAAAATGTGGTTAGAATTGTTATAAGTTATTCACGCAATATTAAAATTGCGAGAAATGTTGTGTTTAATTTTGTGTGTTTTATGTTTTGTGTGCGGTTTTCTACAATTAAAGTGGAAACCAACATTATATAAAATGCATCATCAAATATTATTAAAAGAGGCTGAGAGGCGTCTTTCAGTCAAGGTTTCTTCACGTAAAACTTTATTCAGTTATGCACGTCGCGGTGGTGACAGAGAGTGGGGAGTGTGTGGCAATGTTTGGCACACGGGCCTTCTTCGGCCGCCCTAAGAGAAGGGCGTAAAATACAACAGCAAACAGCAAACCCCATAAACTACCTATTTTATTTAATTATTATGCAAAAAAATATTCATCAACATATAATACCTTCACAAATAAATGAATCCGAAACTTAATCAGATAAGCTAGATTGATGACTCAATAAGAGCGAGAATTTCAAGAAAGAAATACTTTCTCAAATCGCCTACCGACATTTCCGTTCTCTGTTAAAAGGACAATTGATTAATGAGAATTTGTTATTGTTTTGTCAAGAGTTAATTACGCCAGAAACTCGTTGCTCGTGCCTAAGTGTAATTTTAACTTTTGACAGTTTTCTTCATCGAAAACTTTATGGAGAACATGAAAAAGTTACCCTGAGAGCCCCTTCGACGTTTTCGTAAAATCATTCAATGATTTTTTAGAAATACTTGTGCTTAGTATAATAGTTACTGTTTAATTTTATTTCAAATGTATTCAAATTCTTTGTTACTAATAATTATTATAATCTATTTATTTAGTTTCTGTTCCTTTTTACATGTCCGCTTTGTGTTGATGAAGGTAGGCAGAAACTTGAAATGGAGATTTACGGGCTAAGTAACATCACGGCAAGAAAAGGCAACCTCAAAAGAAAGTTTCATCATAACAGCCCATTAATGTCCCACTGCAGGGACGGGCCTCCTCCCATGACAGAGGGATACTTGGCCTACTAAAACCGCGCTGGCCAGACGGAATTAATTTAATTTTTGAAAAAAATAGGGTTTAATTTCAAGTTTTTCTTCTTTTTATTTCGTAAAGATAATATTCACGGATAGTCCCTTAGTCGGTTTTTACGACACCCATGAAATGCGATGGGGTGGTGACATATTATATTCTTACTCCGTCACCACACGGAGTAATAAAATAGACAAGTTTTTTACTAAAACATTTTCGTCAAATACTATACTTTTGATATTTATTCTGAATAAACATTTAGCAAGTACAAACAAACTTTAAGGCTGAGCGCAGACTTGGAACACGACAGTCTTAAGACAGACTATTGCTTTACAATATGTATGAATATGCGCACACTTGGAACAAAACGTCGTATAGACAATATTGTCTCAGATAGACAGTTTTGTTTTATGTGTGCTACGTATCGTAGTCAAAACTGTTTCGTTTTAGTTTTAAGACAGACTTGTCTATATGAGGCAAGTCAGTCTTGAAACAGTCTAGTCTCCAATGTGCGCTCAGCCTAATTACGCACAACAAATGACACAACTTTACACGCATATCACTCGTACTTTATAATTAAACATTGTAAACAAAGTTGCCTTACATTGTCTCACTATGAATACTAATGCTGATTAAATGTTAGGGAAACAGAAAATTTCGATAAGATACTGAAGTTAAAAAGCATTTAGAGGTTTTGGGTAAACTTCAATAATTTAGTTTAGTACATAGGTATATTTCTTTTTTAATATGTACTCGACATATAAATCGTTACTTTTTTAACAATGCATAAAAAAATCAGTTTTTATTTACAAAATGTAAGAGGCTTACGCACTAAAACTGTCAATTTATATAAAAATACAGCGTCTTGCGATTATGACATAATTATACTCTGTGAAGCGTGGTTAAATAATAGTATAAATGATTCGGAGTTATTTTGTGATGATTACATTGTTTACAGACGCGACAGGGAATCATCCTCTTTTTACAAAAACAAAGGCGGAGGTGGGGTGTTAATAGCAGTATCTCGTAGGTTACAATCGGTGAGGCTGACAAACTGCGAGAGTAATAATTACTCTCGCAGTTTGTCAGCCTCACCGATTATTGTGAAGATATCTGGGTGAAAATAAAAGTTAATGACTCTAAATCTGTAGTTGTATGTGCTGCCTATTTGCCGCCACCCATACAGCTACATATTTTGCAACATTTTTTGGAGAACGCTAGTAACGTCAACAATTCTTACGAAAACATTTTGCTCTGTGGCGACTTTAACTTATGTGGACTTTGCTGGTGTAGGGGGCACGCCCTTACTATTTCTAGGTTATATAACCTCTACTTACGTATACTTACGATAGCGGCGTGCGTGCTCGATTTATGCGTGATGCACCAAGTACGGGATCTCACAACTGGAATTAGGAATCAGGTAACCCAGGTTTACCATTAACTGTCTCTTGTACCGTAAAAAATTATATTAATTCTTCTTTTGTAGACTTTATTAATGAAAATGCACTTCACCAGTATAATTACATACATAACCACCTTAACAAAGTGTTAGACTTGATACTTACAAATGAACGCATTGTTGACACTCAGTTATCAGAAAGTCCCATCATAAATATTGACAGTTATCATGCCCCCGTAGAATTTTCCATTATGTGTTTACAAAATGTTTGCAAAAGTTTAGTGGTCAATAGTAGTTCTCAAAAAAGAAATTACTATAAAGGCGATTATGGTAGAATCTGCGAGTATCTGGACGGCATAAATTGGGACGATGAATTGATTTGTTGTGTAACCGTTGACGACATGGTTGATAGCTTTTATAAAGTAATAAATGTAGCTGTGACCAATTTTATACCTACTAAAAAACTTAGATCTTTAAAATCCTCGCCCATTTGGTTTTCTCAGGAATTAAAATTACTATTAAAAGAAAAAAATAAATATAGAATTAGATATGCTAAATATAAAAATCCCTTAGATAAAATAACATATACGTCATTAAAGAAAAGAAGTAACACTCTTATTAATACATGCTATAATAACTATATCACACAAATTGAATACTCCATAAACAATAACCCTAAGCTATTTTGGTCATATATTAAGCATAAAAAATCTAATAAAAGTTCATACCCATCAAAAATGTATCTTGATAATAAAATATGCACAACTGGTCCTGACATTTGTGAACTACTTGGATCCTACTTCTCATCCGTATATGATTCCCCTATCTGCCTTGGATCGAGTACAGACACCAACATTCAAGGTTTGTCATCTAACACATTGGGTAATATTACTTTGTCTGAAGATCTCGTCATTAAAGGTCTTAAGAAACTAGACAGAAACAAAGGCCCTGGCTCGGACGGGATACCCTCAATTTTTGCTGTTAATTGCGCCAATTTTTTGGCTTATCCCTTAACCTATATTTACAATAAATCATTAGCCACCGGTACATTTCCTTCCGCGTGGAAAAATGCACTGATAGTGCCTATCTACAAATCGGGTGATGTCGAACACGTAATGAGTTATAGGCCTATATCAATTCTACCCGTTTTCGCCAAGCTATTCGAGTCATTATTACTCCCATTTATTACCTGGCAAATTAAACCCATAATCACTCTAAATCAGCATGGCTTTTGTAGAAGTCGCTCTACAACAACAAATCTTATATCTTTTACAAATGATCTAATTGCATCGGTAGACGGCGGCACACCTGTAGACGTTGTCTACACAGATTTCTCAAAAGCATTTGACAAGGTTAATCATGACATTCTTGTTCATAAGCTTCAAATGTTTGGTATTGATGGTTCTCTTCTGAGTTGGTGTTCGTCATATCTAAGAGAACGTACACGTCGAATTGTAATGAATGCATTTACTTCCGAGCCATTTATGGCGTCCTCGGGCGTACCACAAGGATCGCACCTGGGCCCTACGTTTTTTAATATGTTCATCAATTATATTATTACGTGTTTCCATCATTCCCGTTGCTACTTGTACGAAGATGATTTAAAATTCTCAAAATCTATAAACTCAGCCGCCGATAGTAATCTCCTTCAAGATGACCTAAACCGTCTTGTGAAATGGTGTCTCGATAACAAAATGACTTTAAATAGCGACAAATGTTATCATATGCAATTTTCTCGAAAAAAAAAATCTCACATTGCTATTTATTATATCCATAATAACACAATAAAATCAGTTGATTCAATTAAAGACCTAGGAATTACTTTTGATAAAAAACTAAGATTCGATACACATATTAATAACATAACTTCAAAAGGGTACAAACTTCTTGGATTCGTGGTTAGAAACTGTAAGGATTTTAAAAATGCATCAACAAAAATAAATACTTATAATAGCATAGTTAGGTCAGGTCTCGAGTATTGTAGCTCCGTATGGTCACCACATTACGAAGTCCATTCTAATACGGTCGAACGTGTACAGAAGCGTTTCGTTTATCATCTTGCGTACCAAAGTCATAAGGCAAAACAGCTCTCTTCTTATAATGACCGTCTAAACTTTTATGAAATGAAAAAGCTTAAGAAGAGAAGAGAATTTCTGGATCAATTATTGTTGTATAAAATAGCTAATAACGTGTTTGACTGTCCACAGTTGGTAACAAAATTGCGTTTCAACTATTCTTATAAATTACCACGTAAAACTAGATTTCGTCTTTTTACTCCTCCACGCATGCATAGCAACCTGGGCCTTAATTCTCCATTAATTAGAATACAAAAAGCATATAATACTATCTCGATCGCAAACAACTGCGATTTGTTCGCGCACAATCTTGTTAAATACAAAACAATGTTAAAGACAGTTCTCTAATGTGTGTATTAATATTCAAATTCAAATTTTAATATAATAATATAGTATATTAATATAACAAATGTCTCCATCTATAAGCATACATTAAATAAATGTACCTGTAATGTTAATCCTCAATATCTGTAGTAAGTATATACCTAACCAATGTAATGTAATATTAAAAATGTTTAAATATTGTATAAAGTAATGCATGCCGTGGCAGCTTGTAAATGAAACAGCACTATTGCCAGAGCCACTAAAATCTGTTTTGATGCTTTCCTAAGTGTATGTTTTGTAAGTTGTCCTCAAAAATAAATAAATAAATAAATTTTAATGGAAGAGAGATTTTCATGAGATATCATACATACATACATAAACTCACGCCTTATCCCGTCCGGGGTAGGCAGAGACAACAGTACGCCACGATCCTACACATTGGGCCTCGATTAAAAGTATAATATTCAAATTTAATTTAAGCAAGAAGGTTTTCCATGAGATTAGGATTTATTAGTTGAAGTTAAAATGAGGAAGAGTTTATCAATTCACTAGCTCATGCCCGCGGCTTCACCTGCGTGGTATAGGTAGCCTAAATGTTATTCTACACCCTACCTAGTTATATTCCAAATTTCATCAAAACCGTTCAGTAGTTTTTGCATGAAACAGTAACAAACATTCATCCAATAATATTAGTAGGATTACTATTAGGTACTTCTAAAAGGTTTCAGATACCTAAAAAAGGTTATTAACAAACTGTTATAGACGAGACTTCTAATGGGTATCGTAAACCTCATCTTAAACGCATCGTACAAAGTGGGATAGTGAAATATTTTATTTTTCCGTTACCGAAAGATCAGATTAATGACCCACTACAGAGACGGGCCTCCTCCCGTGATGGAGGGATACTTGGCCTACTAATACCACGCTGGCCAGATGGATTGTTATAGGGTTTAATTTCAAGTTTTCCTTCTTTACCAAAAGACTAAATTGATTAATTAATAACACGCTGAGTTATTCAAAAGTGAGTACGATAAGCCTCTGTGATTCCTGTACAATTATATATCTCCCGTCGGAATCGAAACCACGACCTCACTCACGGTAGCCGTATTCACAACAGCTTTTTCACTACGGTTAACTTTTAAACAAGCTACAGAACCATTGATATTAATTAGTTACGTCCACCAATCAGAAATATATTACAATTTACAAGACTAAATTGACTGTAATTATACCAAGAATTTTGGAACGTAATTAAGCATCATTCCGCAATTAATTTTAACAAAGTGTGCCTCAAATTTCTACCCATTATTGGGTAGTTGAAAATAAATATTCTTAATGAATAATTATTACTTTACCTAGATTTTATGCTGGAATTAAATAGCTGAGAAGCTTTGAAATAGAAGGTATAACTATCACCGATATAATTGACTAGCTGATGTACGCGGCTTCAACCGCATTATATAGCTAGCCTAAATGTTATTCTACACCCTAAACTAACTATATTACAAATTTCATCAGAATACGTTCAGTAGTTTTTACGTGAAAGAGTAACAAACAAGCATCCATCCATCCTCACAAACTTTCGCATTTATAATATTAGTAGGATTTTAATCTCGGGATTAGGTATAAGCCTTTTAAATATGATCTGTATATTAAACTAATTATGTTTTGTGTACAAAGAGAATAATGTTACCATTGTTTCACCAATTCATTTCATTAGTGTATAATAATTATAATGTCGCAATTTAATATAATAACTTGGTTTGACATATTCAATAATTAAATTTAATAAATATATTGGTATAGTAATAATAATAATGTTTCTATTTAATTTATTAATTTAGTATGAAATTCTTCTTCTGTGTGTATGTGATGTACCTATATTTAATTACAATTTAATGTGTGGGTATAATTGCCTGAAATAAAGTTTTTTTTTATTGTATCTTATTCTATATGTGTCGTAAAATGCGTCATAGAGGCTTCTACCCTTTGCACGACTTATGTCCAAAATACGAAAAGTCCAACTAGGATTAATGTCCAACATAATTTTGTCCGAGTCAATACTTCCAACAAAGATATAAAGTTAAAACAAACCAACACAATAATTTTAAATACCAAAACCTTACAATAAAGGCAAATTAAAAAAAAATCCCTCAGAAGGAAGCCGGTACCTACTGTGGTAGGACTTTTGTCATGTTATATGCACGAATATAACATAGTACGAATGGTGACGGATTCAAAATATGTACTATCCTAAATAATTGAAAAACGTTCACTTATCTCTGCGACAGAAAAATTTACTTAAAACTCTTTACAAGACGTTTGATTAGCTTGCTTTTAATAAGTCAAACTAATATTTTAGAGAAAGTTTGTCTCCGTCTAATTATACAACCAAATAAAAACATATTTGTTTTACATCTAAGTTTTAGTACAGAAACAAGAAACAGTAAAACTATAAAACAAGTGATATTTTCATAGACAACGTGAATAATGTTCAAGAAACTTTGTATGAAGGCACTTTGCTACACGACTACTTTTGCAACACAACATGCTTGATAAAACATACCGATTTAAGTTTGAGACAACATGTTGGATTCATTTATTATTAAAACATAAAATAATTAAAGAATTTATTTTTTAAATAAAAACAATTATTACTTTTTTACTAAATTAGTAAAAAAGTAATAATTGTTTTTAGTTTTTAGCATTAAATGCTTAGTAGTTAGCAGCAGGCTATGAAATCCTTTTCTATTATTATAACAATATTAACTGGTATTAACGCGTACTTATAGATTTTAGGTAAACACTTTAATTATTTACCTTGAGCCGCTCGACGTTTCGAACAGGTTGCACCAGCCATGATTAGTCTGCTCGTGACGATGTTAATACCCGTTAATATTGATATATAATAAAAAAGAAATGCGAAAGTTTTAAAGTTAATATGAAATCCTTTACTTTATATTCGATCTTGTTGACCACTTACTGAGAAATATGTATTTCGGAAAAAACATTATTCGTTTCCAATCGTACCATAACTTTTTACATTCAACCTTTTATTAGTGACCAATGTTTATATTTTATTTTCTAACCCATCAAGCAAGCAACGTCGGGCTCTTGCATGCCACGCCAGGCACTTGCCTGCAACGTCGGAGTTTTTTTACGCAATATATAACAATATATAACATCGCGCATTTTCCTGCAACTTTGGGCACTTTCATGCAACTTCGGACACTTGCAAATTCGTGCATAGAACCTCGGGCACTTTCCTGAAACCTTGAGCACGTGCACGCAACTTTGGGCATCTCCCTAAGTCATAAGTCTACGTGGACGAAGTCGCGGGGCACAGCTAGTAAATAAATTAAAAAAAAAATGTACTAGCTTATTACGTATCCGTGCTACTACCTACATTCGTTCCATGATCTCAATCACTTATCGTGGCCTGAATCAGCAGAATCAGCAGTAGGTAGTTAAGAAATCAAGCACGAGGCGCAGCATCAGCAAGTGTGACCGACCAGTTGCAGTTCGATTACGTTCGACTTCATTTTATAGTTTTATATAAATACATCTCAAGAGAGGAATGAGTAGTTATAATGTAGCCGTATCTTGAGTTGTAATAAAGTTTAGTACTTGTAAGTTAGTAAGTAGTTAGCATAGATAGAATGTAGTTCTAACATCGAATTCATTCATCATAACAGCCCATTTATGTCCCACTGCAGGGACGGGCCTCCTCCCGTGATGGAGAGATACTTGGCCTACTAATACCACGCTGGCCAGACGGATTGGTATAGGATTTAATTTCAAGTTTTCCTTCTTTTTATTTCATAAAGATAATATTCACGGATAGTCCCTGAGTCGGTTTTTACGACACCCATGGGATGAGATGGGGTGGTGACATATTGTATTCTTACTCCGTCACCACACCGAATTCATTCATCTTTAGGCTAATTAGATTGTAATAAGAACAATAAATCTCGTTTTAAGTGATTTTAGTTTCGTTCTTCCACCCTCCGATTGTGACTTACGTTATTATTTGACGACCTCTGTGGCGTAGCTGTTATTTAACATGACTGCTACGCAGAGGTCTCGAGTTCGATTCCCGCTCAATGCAAATCTTTGTGTGCATGAACCTGAATGTTTTCATTAGTCTGGGTGTTTTCTATGTATATTAGTATGTATTTACAAAAAAAAACTGTATGTCTCGTACCCATAGTACAAGCTCTGCTTAGTTTGGGACTAGATGGCGTTGTGTGGAAGTGTGAAAATAAGCTTGACACAGAAAAAACACGTATATTTTAAACAATATGTCGAATACTTTCTTTAGATCTGACACGGCACAACTTTAGGGTGTCACAGGTCCCAGGGGCCACATGAAATTTTGTATACAAGGTAATCTGATTTTTTTATTTTGAATTCGGAAACCTAATTTTTTTCTCTATAAATTGGTAAGAAAATAGTATTTAAATTCCAAATACTTTTTGAAATATAACGATACAATTCTTTCTTGACTATTTATGCACCCTATTTTCGAGATAGGTAAGACAGTCGCATCTTAGGGCGCCTTCAAATTTGCCGCTAAGTGTCGCGCGGAGGCAGCGCGACTGCAGCGCTGCGGTCGCGCTGCTTTGTAAATTCATAGAGATAAAAAACGCGCGACTGCAGCGCTACGCCCGCGCTGCGTCCCCGCATTCGTTCATCGATCGACTAGTGTTGTTTAGAATACTTTTTCTTTTTAATAGTAACACTAAGAGCAGTGTATTTTCGTCTGAGTCCATCGTAAAACTAAAACACAACACTACCATTCTCAAACCTAGCGACGGCAGCGCGACCGCAGCGCTGCAGTCGCGCTGCCTCTTAGCGGCAAATTTGAAGGCGCCCTTAGTTTATTCAGTAGCCGGGCATCGTTCGTGGCCGTCGCACGTATCTGTCTGAGTTACAACCCGTCCAGTCGTCAATATCGAATCAATCTATAAAATTGTAAGTATTCTAAACAGTATTATGTAAAGTTAATACCTTATTGCTTGTTAAAATTGATACTAGTTTCATGTTTTATTTTAAATAATACTGTCTTGCCTGTTCAATATAATATAATTTGGTAATTTTAACGAAATAATATTAAAATAATACTTTATAGCTCCCGATTTGCTTGAGATAATTCTGTACATCTTGTCAATTGTATTTTATGGTTGCAAGTTTCAAGTAAAATACTACCTTTTAAGTTGTTATTATATTTTTTCTTTTTTAAATTTTAGTTATAATCATAACAATGAAGCGAAGTAGGAAGGCTGGTTTAATAATGAAAGCAATCAGCAATCGCCTAAGTACACCGGGCAGTTCTTAAAACGAAGAAAACAAAGACCCATTTGCTCATCATCATCATTTCCCTGCCCTTATTCCAATTTTATTTGGGGTCGGCGCAGTATGTTTTTTTCTTTCATACTGTCCTATCGGACGTCATCTCACTAGTAACACTCTTCGCAGCCATACAGCTTTTCACACAATCCATCCATCGTTTCTTTGGTCGTCCTCTTCCCCTATATCCATCCACACACATGTTCAGCACCTTCCTCACTACATGACTCTCATTTCTCCGCATAACATGCCCATACCATGACAGCCGGCTGCCACGTAATTTTTCTGCCACCGGTGCCACTTTCAAATCTTCTTACATACTCATTTCTTACTCTATCTACTCTCGTAACACCACACAGATTGTCTTTCATTCATCCCTTTTCTGGCCAACTCTCTGATCCATACAGGACGGCAGGTGTAATCATAGTTTTATAGATCTTCCCCTTAAATTAAGGGGACTGTGGGGGTCACAGATGGTTCCCGTGAAGCAATGACCTGCTGCCATTTCATCCATCCTATGTTAACTCGGTTCTTGACCGCCCGATCTACTTCGCCATCGATTTGAATGAAAGAACCGAGATACCGTAAGACAGAGAAGACTAGAAGGCGCATGCCGTTAAGCGCTATGGCTTCAGGACTGCCAACGCTCTAATCTGCTCTGGATCTTAGGTCCATCCTCCCCAACCAGAACAATGTAATCGGCAAACACTGCACCAGGGTGCCATTTCCTGTATGCCCGCCGTCAAGGTGTCCATAATCAGTAAGAGGTAAGGACTTAAAGCCGACCCTTGGTGCAAGCCTACCGCCACACTGAACTGGTTGGAGTTGCAAGACGATCGGACGTATAACTGGTTTGTCTTTACATAGCACGAATTAACTTCACATACTTCCCAGGTACAACTTTGTCTTTCATGGCCCACTTCAATACTTCTACGAAGACCCATTTGCTGACAGTGACAACAGGGATCTAACGTATGTCCCTAAAGTATCACATTTGATTTAATTTGATAGTTTTGTTACTGTAGGTACCTACATAATGTTGTTAAATTATGTTTCTTTCATATTGAGTTTCTTTTTTATTATAACTAATTATGATACTAAAACAAATAGAATTTCTAGATTTTCTAGATGCAATCAGTATTTAATTTATTATAATACCAAGCAAAAAATATCAACCAGAAACAACTTGGTCAAATGTCTAACTTCTGCGTCTTGGGGGGCAGCCCCACATGTTGTCAGGACTACGGGTCTGGCATTGTCCTACACGGCAGGAGAGTATGCGTCCGCGGTATTTCACCGTTCGGCTCACGCAGGTATGGTCGACTCTGCCCTGAATGAAACAGCCGTATAATAACTGGCTGCTTGAAACCTACCCCATTGGTCAAATTATACTCATTGGCCGCCATTGCTCGACCTGGTGTTCGCCGTCAGGTCATTTGCGAAAGTGAAAGGAAAAACAAGAGACCGACCCTCGTCATCCACTTTACTCGCACAATGTACCCAGGGCACGCCTCAAAAGTCGTAAGAGTTTTTTGCGACACACACGTGCACTGTGCGGTGACCCCAGTAAGGCTAGACTGGACGGGTGGGCCTCAAACTTTGCACCACCGGCGGACTTCATTCCACCCGCCGAACATCTTCCACCTGGTTTCGAGGAGCAGTGGCCGATCTGGAGGTCGCTCAATAGGCTACGTACCCAAGTAGGCCGCTGTAACTCTAACCGGACTAAATGGGTGCGGTTCTCTCGTCCAGGACATGGAACACTTCCTATCATGCCCAATGTGCCCTGCCACCTGCACACCAGAAGACCTAAAGAGTGCCAACGATAATGCTGTTGCTGTCGCTGGTTTTTGGGCAAAACACATCTAAAATATATTTGAAATTAGACTTATTGCCGTCGAAACGAAGAAGAAGAAGAATTATAATCCCTTAGCCATTTAGGCAAAAGATAATTTCTGTGCTGCTTAATATAGTATCAATATTAATTACAACTGGTTATCGAAATAATTTGGTAAATTTTGGTTAAGCTAGAGAGTAGCAAGTTAAACTTAAGAGCTATTTGAACTGCTTAAAGGGTATCATCTTTTTCTGTTCCCATAAAACTATTAATATAAAAAAAAACTGTTATAGATACACAAACTAAACTTAACCAGCATAAAGAAGGATAGTGTACTTTTAAATCTAGAGATAATTTTAAATATTTGAGTAAGTAGTTCCGAATCTATGATTTTTTTAAACTTCAATACGCGATATCTCAAAACAACGTTTTTGAAATAATACCCTTTTGTTTGTGACGTGCGATATGTTACGGCTAATACCCGAAGTGCGGCTACACCTAGTTTTAGCCGGTTAGAACTAGGTGAAGCCACATACTCTTGGTTAAAACTAGTATTAGCCGATTGTTTTCGGGTAAAACTAGGTTTAGCCTTCATCAAGCCGGCTACAACTAGTTCCAGCCATTCACTGTTGGATAAAACTAGGGCTATCCGATATTATTCCGGCTAGAATTTCAGACTATTAGATAAAACTAGGTCTATCCGATACCATTCCGGCTAGAATTAGGTTCAGACAATCCCTGTTGGATAAAACTTAGATGCGTGTCCCGCCACGTCTTCCGCCTCGCGTCACACTCATGACTCACAGCATCTGCAGCAGCGGCGCGGGGTGGAGGGCGTAGCGAGATACGCGCCTCTGCAGGTTGTGAGCCCCAAGTGCTGCTGATCTACTGCAGGTCTACTAGCGAGTATGACTCATAGCGTCTGTACATAGTTGGAGCCGGCATGCTATCAGCAGAGCTTTTTTAGATATAAAAAAAAATCCAATCTTTAGAAACGTAGATAGTTTTGTATTATTTTAAATCAAATTGTAATAATTAAGAAAGAAAGAAAGAAGAAAGAAAAAAAGTTTATTTTGTTGCACACACAATAACATACAGTAAGTAATTTTAAACATAAATATTACAAAAAATGCACACAAAATAGGACCTAACTCAGCTGATCGCTGTAGCGTCATAGACACTACAGCGCTGATATTCTGTTAGGCCCGATATACAGAAGGTATTCTAAGACATGCGGAGCAGCAATAGTTTACATTAATAAATAATAATATATATAATATAATGACAAACATAGGTATATAACAATAAAAAATATATTAAATAGTATTTATTTAAAAAAAAAAAAACAGCAATTAAAGAAAAAAACAAAATAAAAATATAGATTTGTATTGGCAGAATCAACAATAAACAACAATATACGTCAAAACAGAGTGTTAGTTGTGTCACTTGTCACTGTTGTCAGTCAATTGTCAAAGTTGCGTCCTGTCAGCAGTCAGTCATGTTTTTGTTTGTTTTAATTAATTATTTAATTTTTGTGTTTGAAGTAAGTGTTCTTTGAATTTATGTCTAAAAGATTTTATTGTGCATAATTAACACAAATTGTTAGGCGTACAAGTTTTAGTATAATAGGGACAATCAGGAACATTTTATTAACAACAGACAATAGTTGCATATTAAAATTTTAAAGAATATTATTATAATTATAAATCACACTTTTATAAAGCAAGGCAGGGGGGCGCGACTCGCGTGAGCCAGGCGTCTGTTACTTGTTTGCATCTAGTTTTATCCAACAGGGATAGTCTGGAACTGATTCTAGCCGAAATGATATCGGATAGCCCTAGTTTTATCCAACAGTGAATGGCTAGAACTAGTTGTAACCGGCATGATGAAGGCTAGACCTAGTTTTACCCGCAAACAATTGGCTAATACTAATTTTAACCAAGAGGATGTGGCTACACCTAGTTCTAACCGGCTAAAACTAGGTGCGGCCGCGCTTCGGGTTTTAGCCGTAACATATATACCTACAGTCTAATAAAAAAGAAATCAAGAAGTAAAGATACATTTGACCAGACCGTCTTAAGTGATGACGACAGAATAATTTGTTCCTGATTTGTCATATTCCTAATTGGTCATCTTCCAGACTCGTCACTTTCCTAATGAAGTGATTTTATGACTACCATTGCGTTGTCTTCGTTTTACATTAGGTCTCATGCGGTAACGTTAAGGTCCATCCTCACCAAACGGCCCGCATCGGCCAGTATTATATCGGATGCGGCGGAAGCCGACCGCGTCCTTCGTTTCTATTTAGTTTCATAGTTTTAAGCCTTGAGTGCAGACGAGCGCATTAAGGCCTACGCAGACCGGGACGGCATGGCAAGGGATTTTAACTTTTACTAATGGAAATTCAACCGTAATGTTACAGAAATACGACATAAATTGCTATGCTTTAAAATGATGCCGTGGCATTGAAAGGGATTTGGGTATTGTAACAACATTACTTCCTGGTGGCAAAACAGCGCACACTGCATTTAAAATTTCTTTGGATTTAAATTGCACTGAAACTCCCGTGTGTGGTGTGTCACGCAATAGCGACAAAGCTAAAGTGCTGCAAAATACCTGTTTAATTGTATGGGATGAGTGCACTATATCTCATAAGAAAGCTATAGAGCCAGTTGATAGGACACTAAGAAATTTGCGCAGAAGTAAACGAGTTGTAGGTAGGGTAACTGTTGTGTTTTGTGTAGAGTTTCGCCAGTCTTGCCGGTTGTTACTTAGTAGGGTTGTTAGTATAAGAACTGACGAAGTGAACGCTTCTTTGAAGAGGTCATTTTTTTGGCGACATATCGTTAGGTTAGAATTAACTTTAAATATGACGGCGCATATGAGTGATAATCTTCAAGCTCAACAATTTTCTAATATCTTACTCGATATAGGAAACGGAAAAGTTCCCGAAAATCAGACTAAAATTATTTTGCCGCCCAGCCTTTTCTCCCTGGTCACCAGTGAGGAAGACTTAATACAGTGTTTATGGAAATACGTCCCATATAACACAAAAAGAAAATTCCTGGTTATGTGAGCGGGCAATTTAAACACCTAGGAATGATCACGCCAATATTATTAATGCAAAAATTATTTCTGAAATTGTTGGTAATGTCGTCACTTATTTAGCAATCGACTCAATGGTTGATCAGGACGAACGCCACTAATTTTTCAGTAGAATTTTTAAATTCGTTGAGTGCTTCTGGTTTTCCAGCATACAGCATTTCGCTAAAGGTTAGTGTACTAATCATTCTCTTGCGTAATTTAAGTCCTCCAAAATTATGCAATGGTGCACGTGTTAAGGTCATTAACCTTCAGCAAAATGTCATTGAGGCTAAAATATTATCGGAGTGTGGAAGAAGTGAAAGAGTTTTTATTCCACGCATTCCCTTATTACCCAATAGTTTCTCCTTCAAATTTAAAAGATCTCAATTTCCCGTAAGCCTTTGCTTCGCAATGACCATCAATAAAACTAAACATACTAATAGGTATGTATTTAAAATTACTGGGTAAAGTCACTTTTCCACGCGGACGAAGTCGCGGGCACAGCTAGTTCCTAAATATACACACTTTTCTCATAATCCTTACAAAACACAATTTTGCATTGAGTTTCGATTTTTTTGATGGGAAGTGTATAAAGGAAAACTTGATAAAACCCAGGCGCGGTTTAATAAACATCAATCAGCAGTAATAGCAAGCTAAGTTTACTCTCTGAAGGAGTTAAAAATACATTTCTCTGCAATTGTTAATTAATGGGTTAAAGTAATAATGATAAAATAATGTTTTAGTGATGTAAGCTTGTATTATTTATTTATCACATTTAATACCAATGTTAATGTAAATTTCAACATTTTTCGCTGCTAATTAATGTCATTTTGATATGCAAATTATAATACAATGCGATAAAGACTGCTATATTCATACATTTTTATCTCCGGTTTTCCTATAAAATAGGACTTTCTTAGAACTAAGCATCATTCAACAAAGCAGAATCAGCCATGAAATTCTTATTCCTTGTAAGTTGCTTATATTTATTTTATATCTTTTATATAATAATATACTGTATTATTAATGTTTCCTTTATGTTTTATTTAATTTTTTGAAAGGCAACTCCTGCTCTAGTAACGGGGACTTTACAGACATCAATTTACGAGCACAAAGAATATCCAGACAAAGGACAATAATTTGTGGATCACACAAAGAATATTGTTTTGACTGAGTCAGCTTTATTTAGTTTATTTAACATCATTTATTCTTTTTGATTTTATTTTAAGTCAAATAAATATAAATTAGCTGTAAGGTTTAGGTTTTCTAACTGGTCTAGTCTCAACTCTTACATGTCTTATTCTACATACATGGGCTGGCTGATAAGTTATCTACCTAACATAGAAAGAAAACCGTCTACCGTTGTGGGTTCGATCCCCACGCAAGACAATAATTTGTGAGATCCACAAATTATTGTCCTGGTCTGGGTGTTCTTTGTGTCCGTTAATTGATGTTTGTAAAAGGTCCCCGCGACACAGGGCATGATCCCTAGTGCGGGAGTTGTCTTTTTTAAAACAGAAAAAAAAAAAAAAATAGACATAGGACGCTGATATTTTTTTTATAATGTAATGCAATTGTAATCAACTTTTTACATTTGGCAAAAATAGACAAAAAACTGTCAAAAAACAATTTCTTGGATTGGTCTGGAATCCAAGAAATTGTTTTCGGCCTTCATTTCCTCATCGCTCAATAATCTCTTCTACCTTAGCCTTTGCTAACAATTTTTAAATAGGAAATAGTCACAAAGGGCCAAGTCTAGACTATAGGCTGGATGGTTTCGTTTCGTAAAGCCGTTTTTGCTCAAGACCGACCCTGCATGGAAAGCCCTGTTAACCGGATCCTAGTCGTTCAAAATGAAAACTCCTTTTCCGAGTTTGCCCCTTCAGTTAGCTTTTATAGCTTCTCGCAGATGTTCAAGTAATTTGGTCTAGTAAGCGGAATTTATCGTTGTATTTTTTGGTACGTAATCTATTAAAAGAATCTCTTCCACATCCCAAAAAATAGGTGTCATAAGATTGCCTGCTGATGGCCGAACTTAACTTGCGCGGTTGCTTCACCCTCATGTATTTCCATTGCAATGACTTCTGTTTGTTTTTGGGGTCCCATTGGGAAATCCAGGTTTTATTGCAGGTTACTATTCTGGAGAAACTTTTTTCTTTGCTGTCTTTTACCAAGTTCAAAAATGCCTCACAACATTCGACTCGTCGTTGTTCAACAAACGTACTTCCAATAATGCCTAAAATAATTATGTGAACACGTTCCTCACTAATTCTGTCAACTCTAGCGATCGCCAACTGCTTGACTATCCTATCTTCGAGTATATATTTTTTTCATTAGGTCGACTGTGTCGTCTGTGGCTGTTAAAACGGCCGTCCGCTACGGAGGTCATCGTCTAAGCTCACACAGCCATGTTTAAATTGTTTAGACCAAAACTTTAATACAAAATAGGAAGGACATGAACCACCAAACATATTAAACATCCGTTGTTTGATTTGAGACAGCTAATTACTCTGTTTAGTTAGGCATCTAATCACAATACTGTGCTCAAGTTTAAGGAGTTTATTATTTTTATCCGACATATTTACTGTGTTAGTGTACTATTTGTAACGAACACAATAAATACAAAAGAATGCTATTAATTTAAAAAGGGGAATACATAATTATGAAAACTGCATAGTGAGCAATATCATTTTTGTAACTTTATTTAACAAATTAGTTAACTTATCAAACGTGTAGGTACGACCTACACGTTTGGATATATTGCTGCTATTCTCACGACATCACTATATGGATAATTGTAAAAAACACAAACTCGCACACACACACACACACATAAATTAATATGTCTTATATTTCTTTTCTAGTTATTTGCTGTTGTGCTCATATGCACCATGATGGTTGGGACCACTGTTGCAACAGTCAAACCTACCCTGACGGTAAAGACACCTAAAGTTACTATGCCTACCGTAAAGACACCTAAAGTTACTCTGCCTACCGTGAAGACACCTAAAGTCACTCTGCCTCCCGTGAAGACACCTAAAGTTACTGTGCCTGATATCGGAAAATAAATCTAAAAATAATGTACCAAACGATTATTTATGACGGCTTTTTTGATATTTTCGATATATTAGTTATGTAAAAAATAATACAAGCTTCTATATACGAGTATTAGTTATGTAATAAACAATACAAGCTTACATCATTTAAAAGTTGTTTTATCATTATTACTTTAACCCATTAATTAACAATTGCAGAGAAATGTATTTTTAACTCCTTCAGGGAGTAAACTTAGCTTGCTATTACTGCTGATTGATGTTTATTAAACCGCGCCTGGGTCTTATCAAGTTTTCCTTTATGTTTTCGTAGAGGAAATATCAGCTAGTTTATCTTTAGCTTAAAACATTCATATGATGATATAGTGCACTGGATATGGGCACTATAGGGTACTTGTATACGGTGGTGGAACAATGAATTGTTTCAATTTTAATGCAAAATTAATATTTTGACAGCTGAGTCCTGACGTCATCGTATTCTGTACAGAACCCTCGGTGCGCGAGTCAGACTCGCACTTGACTGTTATTTTTTGTGTATGTATCCCTCCAGATTAACTCTACAATCAGTAGAGACTACAAAATAGGACTACGGAAAACAAGCGGAATAAACTGCAAGATATTTTTTCTACAAAAATATAAAGGTAAACTTGACATGAAACCCTATTAATCTATTGTATTGGTAGCCTGTATTTCCTCCAAGTACAGAAAGGCGCATGGTGGGGAGACCCCTCACACGGTGGATCGTCGACCTGGTAAGGACGGTGGGAAACCGATGACAACTTTAAATAAAAACTAGCAACGTATTATAAAAAAATCCTTTAATTTAGGTAAAACTAAATTACTGAACCTATTTTGATGAAATTTTTATAGGACAATTCTGGAAATATATTATTTTCAACAAAAAAAGAATCACTAAAATCGGTGCATAAACAAAGAAGTTATCGGCTAATAAATATGACTTCGACAACTTTAAAGTAAGTATTTCCATTTCAATTATTGAATACACCATTGTGTATAATTTATGTGCGTAAAAACTTCAATATAAGTTTTTATACCTAGGGTAGCCTCCTCTTTTTTTGAAGTTGTTAAAAATATGCATACTTATAAAATAACGCAGAATTAAACAATGCCATCTAGTAACGCTCATACATTAATATTACGTATAGATAACATATTACTTTTCTCTTAATAAATTAGGTTTATGATTGTAACTGCTCAAGTAGATCGACACAGTCTACTGTTATACATAGCATCACTTCAAGATGGATCACTGTCTCTCAAGATACAGGTTGCCTAGTTTGAGAGGCAGGGTTCTCCATGTTGTGTACAGATTTCTAGTTTTAAGATTGTACTATATTACCACTATCATATAATTGTGTTCATGTAAAACATGTTAAATCTGTTTTTTGCAAAATAAAGATTTTATTTATTATCTATATCTATATCTATACTTATAATAAAACTGTAGAGAGATCAATTCTGTACATTGAATATATGTTAAAAATTAATATTGGAGGATGAATGGTGATCGATACTAATGCCAAAAATGCAATCAATAATTTTTTTGTCTGTCTGTCTGTCTGTCTGTCTGTCTGTCTGTCTGTCTGTCTGTATGTGCACGCATGGGTCAAAAACTACTGAAGGCATTTTAACCAAACTTGGTACGATTGTAGTCCATACTCCTGGGCAGGTTATAGGCTGTATAACATAACGCTAAAACACATAGGAGCTGAGCAGTGACGAAAAATTTGAAGCAAGTCGGTTGAAAAAACGCGCGTTCGAGCTCTTATCATCGCATACGTTGATCATACGCCAAAAACATGTATTACAAAAATAATGGTCTTCAAAAGATGTACAAAAAAGTCCTTAATAGTATATATCTATCTTTTATATATTAGCCACAATAACGTGTTTAATCGTTAGGGTTTTCTTCAAAGTGTATTAAATACATAAATATATTGTAATTTGCATAGACATATCTTTTTCAAACTCACATATTTCAAAAGTACACCTTAATATCTTATTCATAAAAAAAATATTATAGAAATCGCTTTATATACACACAAGATATAGATGAAAGAAAATTTCCAAATGTCGCCGCGCCAGTATGAGTACGGCTGTACGGTTGATTTTTGTTTAACGTCCGAAACGGCCAAGCCAACCGGTGCATCTAATATAATTTCATTCACATTGACTCTTAATGCGAACGAACGTGGTTCTTATTGACTCTTCTCGGAATAAGCGCGCTTTAGATATTAAAATACATAGATACGTAGTTTTTAGGTATTAAGTTTAAAGTAGGTAATCTACTTTAAAATACTATACTTCTATTACTCGAGATATCGCTAGATCTCTTTATTAGAACAGTCCAATACAAATCAGGGGTCATGAAAAATAGATTTGGTTCAATGTTGAATGAATTTAAATTTCGTTTCTTTTGTTCACGAGATGGCGTTACCAGTAGTAATCATAAAATAAATGAGTTTTTAAATAATATAATCTATAACTATTTTATTATTAAGTGCTATTAATAAGTTATCCCTTTTAAATGTTAATAAAATTAACCATGAATCGTATGTGTAATATCAATTATAAGTCTTATTAAATTAAATCAATTATAATACTACTTGATTGTTATATTTTTGTGTTTTTCGTAATTGAAACGCAATTTAATTAAATATAAATTGTATTAGTAAGCTATTAATCTAAAGTATCAATTATTCTTTTGGTATTAATTTAGTTTAAACTGTAGTAGTTACTGGTCAACGTAAAAGTATGCAACAGACTCCACCTGTTTTTATTAATGTAAATAAATACAAATACAAATAACCTTTATTAGTTAATCACAGGTACAAAACATCTGACAAAATTAAATAGTCTTTCCCTGTATTGCTAATATTGGCGTACAAACTTCATTTTTTAAAGTTAAACTATACCTATACTTAATCATAAATATTAAATTGAATTAAAATAACATTCCTTTTCTCACCATCTTATTATAACTGCAATTATAACACAAACTATTTAATAATTAATAATATATGGGTATAATATAACAGACAACATAATAAGTAACACGCTTTTTCTTTATAAAATCATTTTACACATTATTGCTATTTATTGTCAACTAAAAAAATGTCATGTCAATTAAAAAAATACAAAACTGACAATAAAATATACAAATACAATCACAAAACATTAATTATTATTTAAAGTGTTTGTGTTTATTTTATTAAGTAATTCAAAAATACTGCACGCAGTTTATCTATAGATAATGATAATAATAATGTCGAGTCTAAGTTTAGTCAAATATTTTTTGCTAGATGGTAAAAAGGTGTTAGGTACAATAATTTATTTCAGCATTTTTTTTACAAAAGACAAATCGCACACTAGCCTTTAAAAATATTAATTTAACGGACACAAGGAACATCCAGACTAAGGACAATAGTTTGTGTATCACAATTTTCCTCCATGGGAATCGAACCCGCGACCTCATACACGCCAGCCATGTAATGCGACCGCCGCGCCATCGAGGCAGGTAATTCTGCCGCACCATAACGTGGCGTGCAAATGTATTAATTCATAATTAATTAGCGATTATCCGTGTGGTGACGGAGTAAATATGTCACCTCGGAATACAATATGTAACCACCTCATCTCATCCCATGGGTGGCGTAAAACCGACTAAGGGACTATCGGTGAATATTATCTTTACGAAATAAAAATGAAGGAAAACTTGAAATTAAACCCTATAGCAATCCAACTGGCCAGCGTGGTATTAGTAGGCCAAGTATCCCTCCGTCACGGGAAGAGGCGCGTCCTTGCAGTGGGACATTAATGGGCTGTTATGATGAAATAAGCGATGTCATTTATTTTAACTTACAAATTTGACAACAGATGGCATTGTGCCTGTGACGTAATTTTCAGTATCGCGGTGTTAAGATTTTCCTTGAAAGAATGACGTTCGCTCATGTCTTTCAGTATAAGTTTAGACGCAGTCTTCATAGATCTGTCTTTGTAAAGGTCTGTTTTTGAAAAGGTTTTGGTTCTTTCGTTAATTTTACAATTCGTTTGTAATATCTGTTTGTTATAAGGTTTAAAAAATGTTTTTTCAGTATTAAATTGAATTGCGAAGTACATCCGCCACGCGAACGAAGTCGCGGGCACAGCAGCTAGTTTATAATAAAATAACTATGTAGATAAAAGAGTAAACGCAACGTAAACTAACTAAGTACTTACTTACTCCAGACATAAACGGTATAATGTTCAAATCGATTCTACGCTCATTTTACAAAAAATACACTTCCAGTTAATAAGGTATAAAAACTTATATTGAAGTTTTTACGCACATAAATTATACACAATGGTGTATTCAATAATTGAAATGAAAATACTTTAAAGTTGTCGAAGTCATATTTATTCGCCGATAACTTCTTTGTTTATGCACCGATTTTAGTGATTTTTTTTGTTGAAAATAAGATATCTCCAGATTAGTCCCATAGAAATTTCATCAAAATAGGTTCAGTAATTGAGTTTTACCTAAAAAAAATAGGATCTTTTTATAATACGCTTCTAGTTTATATTTAAAGTTGTCGTGACCATTACGACACAGATATCTCTAATCATTTTTTACGAAACTATGATTCTTATTATCATCATCGTCGTAAATATCAGCCAATAGACGTCGACTGCTCGACATAGATCTCCTCTAAGTATTTCAACTCTGCGCAGTTCCGTGCCTCCCTCGTTTATCGGTTTCCCACCGTCCTCACCAGGTCGACGATTCACCGTGTGAGGGGTCTCCCCACCATGCGCCTTTCTGTATGGAGGAAATACAGGCTGCCAATACAATAGATTAATAGGGTTTCATGTGAAGTTTACCTTTATATTTTTGTAGAAAAAATATCTTGCAATTTTTTCCGCTTGGTTTCCGTAGTCCTATTTTGGTGTCTACTGATTTAAGAGTTAATCTGGAGGGATACATACACAAAAAAAACCAGTCAAGTGCGAGTCTGACTCGCGCACTGAGGGTTCTGTACAGAATACGATGACGTCAGGACTCAGCTGTCAAAATATTAATTTTAAGCATTAAAATTGGAACAATTCATTGTTCCACCACCGTATACAAGTACCCTATAGTGCCCATATCCAGTGCACTATATCATCATATGAATATTTTAAGCTAAAGATAAACTAGCTGATATTTCCTCTACGAAAACATAAAGGAAAACTTGATAAAACCCAGGCGCGGTTTAATAAACATCAATCAGCAGTAATAGCAGGCTAAGTTTACTCCCTGAAGGAGTTAAAAATACATTTCTCTGCAATTGTTAATTAATGGGTTAAAGTAATAATGATAAAACAACTTTTAAATGATGTAAGCTTGTATTGTTTATTACATAACTAATACTCGTATATAGAAGCTTGTATTATTTTTTACATAACTAATATATCGAAAATATCAAAAAAGCCGTCATAAATAATCGTTTGGTACATTATTTTTAGATTTATTTTCCGATATCAGGCACAGTAACTTTAGGTGTCTTCACGGGAGGCAGAGTGACTTTAGGTGTCTTCACGGTAGGCAGAGTAACTTTAGGTGTCTTTACGGTAGGCATAGTAACTTTAGGTGTCTTTACCGTCAGGGTAGGTTTGACTGTTGCAACAGTGGTCCCAACCATCATGGTGCATATGAGCACAACAGCAAATAACTAGAAAAGAAATATAAGACATATTAATTTATGTGTGTGTGTGTGTGTGCGAGTTTGTGTTTTTTACAATTATCCATATAGTGATGTCGTGAGAATAGCAGCAATATATCCAAACGTGTAGGTCGTACCTACACGTTTGATAAGTTAACTAATTTGTTAAATAAAGATACAAAAATGATATTGCTCACTATGCAGTTTTCATAATTATGTATTCCTTATTTTAAATTAATAGCATTCTTTTGTATTTATTGTGTTCGTTACAAATAGTACACTAACACAGTAAATATGTCGGATAAAAATAATAAAATCCTTAAACTTGAGCACAGTATTGTGATTAGATGCCTAACTAAACAGAGTAATTAGCTGTCTCAAATCAAACAACGGATGTTTAATATGTTTGGTGGTTCATGTCCTTCCTATTTTGTATTAAAGTTTTGGTCTAAACAATTTAAACATGGCTGTGTGAGCTTAGACGATGACCTCCGTAGCGGACGGCCGTTTTAACAGCCACAGACGACACAGTCGACCTAATGAAAAAAATATATACTCGAAGATAGGATAGTCAAGCAGTTGGCGATCGCTAGAGTTGACAGAATTAGTGAGGAACGTGTTCACATAATTATTTTAGGCATTATTGGAAGTACGTTTGTTGAACAACGACGAGTCGAATGTTGTGAGGCATTTTTGAACTTGGTAAAAGACAGCAAAGAAAAAAGTTTCTCCAGAATAATAACCTGCCATAAAACCTGGATTTCCCAATGGGACCCCAAAAACAAACAGAAGTCATTGCAATGGAAATACATGGGGGTGAAGCAACCGCGCAAGTTAAGTTCGGCCATCAGCAGGCAATCTTATGGCACCTATTTTTTGGGATGTGGAAGGGATTCTTTTAATAGATTACGTACCAAAAAATACTACGATAAATTCCGCTTACTAGACCAAATTACATGAACATCTGCGAGAAGCTATAAAAGCTAACCGAAGGGGCAAACTCAGAAAAGGAGTTTTCATTTTGAACGACTATGATCCGGTTCACAGGGCTTTCCATGCAGGGTCGGTCTTGAGCAAAAACGGCTTTACGAAACGAATCCATCCAGCCTATAGTCTAGACTTGGCCCTTTGGGACTATTTCCTATTTAAAAATTGTTAGCAAAGGCTAAGGTAGAAGAGATTATTGAGCGATGAGGAAATGAAGGCCGAAAAAAATTTCTTGGATTCCAGACCAATCCAAGAAATTGTTTTTTGACAGTTTTTTGTCTATTATTGCCAAATGTAAAAAGTTTATTACAATTGCATTACATAAAAAAAAATATCAGCGTCCTATGTCTATTCTTTCTATGTTAGGTAGATAACTTATCAGCCAGCCCATGTATGTAGAATAATACATGTAAGAGTTGAGACTAGACCAGTTAGAAAACCTAAACCTTACAGCTAATTTATATTTATTTAACTTAAAATAAAATCAAAAAGAATAAATGATATTAAATAAACTAAATAAAGCTGACTCAGTCAAAACAATATTCTTTGTGTGATCCACAAATTATTGTTCTATGTCTGGATATTCTTTGTGCTCGTAAATTGATGTCTGTAAAGTCCCCGTTACTAGAGCAGGAGTTGCCTTTCAAAAAATAAAATAAAACATAAAGGAAACATTAATAATACAGTATATTATTATATAAAAGATATAAAATAAATATAAGCAACTTACAAGGAATAAGAATTTCATGGCTGGTTCTGCTTTGTTGAATGATGCTTAGTTCTAAGAAAGTCCTATTTTATAGGAAAACCGGAGATAAAAATGCATGAATATAGCTGTCTGTAACGCATTGTATTATAATTTGCATATCAAAATGACATTAATTAGCAGCGAAGAATGTTGAAATTTACATTAACATTGGTATTAAATGTGATAAATAAATAATACAAGCTTACATCACTAAAACATTATTTTATCATTATTACTTTAACCCATTAATTAACAATTGCAGAGAAATGTATTTTTAACTCCTTCAGAGAGTAAACTTAGCTTGCTATTACTGCTGATAGATGTTTATTAAACCGCGCCTGGGTCTTATCAAGTTTTCCTTTATGTTTTCGTAGAGGAAATATCAGCTAGTTTATCTATAGCTTAAAACATTCATATGATGATATAGTGCACTGGATATGGACACAATAGGGTACTTGTATACGGTGGGGGAACAATGAATTGTTCCAATTTCAATGCAACAATAATATTTTGACAGCTGAGTCATGACGTCATCGCATCAAGTTTTCCTTCTTTTTAGGGTTACGTACAGTTTTGAAAAAACGGAACCCTTATAGGATAACTTCGTTGTCCGTCTGTCCGTCTGTCTGTCAAGACCGTTTATCTCAGGAACGCGTGGAGGTATCACCAAATACTAAGGTCTGTTGCCTCTTAGTGCTCTAAAAAATTCAAACTTCTAAACCAACGCAATCAAGATATATTGCCGTTTTTGTCGCAAATTTTAGAGGGGTAAGAGCAAAAACCTACAGGGTACTTCCAGTCTACCTACAAACTTGAAATTTTGCATGAAGTAAGGTCCTATAGTACATGTAATGGGTAAATTCCGAAAAACTTAAATTTTTACTTCAATCATATTATATTTTGATTTCATAGAATTTTGGCGGGAAAACTGGGTCACGTGACCAGTGACGTCATAGAATTTTGGTCACGTGACCCGTGACGTCATAGCATTTTGACAGATGAGTCGTGACGTCATAGAATTTTAGCGGGAAAATGTTTTTGACAGCTGAGTCGTGACGTCATAGAATTTTTGACAGATGAGTCGTGACGTCACAGAATTTTTGAAAGCTGAGTCGTGACGTCATAGAATTTGGCGAGAAAATATTTTTTGACAGCTGAGACGTGACGTCATAATTTTTTTTTTTTTGAAATGGCGATTCAAAGATTCCGCCAATAACCAGTTAAATACTTTCAGTAAGCGAACAAGGTACATTTAATTTTGACATAACATTGAAAATAATAAAAACGTGTTATTCTGTGCTATTTATTAAAAAAGTCGGTATGAGAGTTATAAAGAAATTATCACAACTAAACAAACAAATCTAGATTTAGGTACTGAAATAAATTAGAGCTTAACCTTATTAGCTTTTATAAAGTTACATAAAATGTATACGCGCGGGGAATTGTAATAAGTAAGGATATTATTAACATTGAAAGGCCGAAGGAATGAAGGAGGAAAAAAATCATAGAGAGAACAATTTACTCTCGGGCATTGGAAGAAAATATGATCTGGAGAACCTTCATCCAAACCACACTCACACATCGAACTATCCTTGATACGCCATTTAGCAAGGTGGACGTTGGAACAAGTATGCCTCAGCCGCAATTTTCAGTTTCAGTTTCTTTATTTTTCAACATAATGTTACAAAATAACAGCTTATTGACGTCAGTTTAAAACTACTTAGTCTAAGTTTACATATTAAAAGTTTTTCAAACTTTACCACCGCTTCCAAGGCGCTAGTAGAGAAGAAGCGGCGTAACAAACTCTAAAGCAGCATTTTTTAGACGTCTCTATAATTGTACAACAATTTTGTAACTGTAACAAAGTGCTGCAACCATTGTATACCATATAAAAACTAAGGATTGCAATAAAGGATCAATATAAATTTTTAAATATCTTAAACTAGAAGATTCGTCCTATAGGTAGTACACAAAAGTGGGAGCACCAAATCACATTTATAAAGTTTTCTAGTAATAAAAACGTCGCTCAACTAAATTATCCCCTAGATAAATAAGTGGTGTACCAAAAATGAAAATACTTAATGTCAGGGTCGACCAGTCACCCCAAGTAGCACCCGTTCACGAGTATAACGCAAAGGCCAGCCATCAACCCCCTCGCCATATCGTAGGGAAGGGATTGACCCGGCCTCCACGCCACCACAAACAATGACATTATAGTGAGCATGACAAGTCCTGACAATAGTAATAGAAGAAAAATAAATACAATTTGGGGAAACACAAATAGCAGAGGGACGCCCTTACCTAACATCGACCAAAGTAAATTTCTGCGAGTCCTAACTCTTAAATCAAATGTGGACGAGTGTACATTTGTTTGTGTAAAATTAAAATAAGTATATAAACAAAACATTAAGTTAAAATATCATACGAAAAAAAAACGTATTGTAATGTACCTAATACAACTTATGCCATTATTATTAATAGCACATTATGGGAGACCTGCACCAAGCCAAACACTCTTATCTTTAAGGTAATCGTCTGTCCTGTAGTATGCTTTTTTACATAAAGTGGTCTTAACATAGGTTTTAAATTTATTGTCAGGCATACCAAGGACCGACTCAGGCAGCTTATTATAAAAGCGTATACAGTCGCCTTTAAAAGAATCACTAACCTTACTAAGTCGATAGCTCGGAAGAAGCAGTTTATTTTTATTACGCAACTTTCTGTCTGTGATATCACTTACTTTTGTGAATTTATTTATATTTTTCCTGACATACAGTATGTTTTCTAATATATATTGAGAGGCTACAGTTAAAATATTTATGTCTTTAAAACGTTACCTGAGAGAGTCTTTCCTGCCTAAACAATAAATAGCACGTATTGCCCTTTTCTGTAATATAAAAATTGTTTCTAAATCTGCTGCATTACCCCAAAGTAGTATACCATAGGACATCAAACTATGGAAGTAACTAAAGTATACCAACCTTGCTGTTCCTACATCTGTCAACTGCCTAATCCGTCTAACAGCAAAAGCAGCAGAGCTAAGCTTATTGGCTAAACCAGTGATATGATCACCCCATTGCAATTTAAAATCTATTGTAATTCCTAGAAAATTAGTACTTTGTACAAATTCCAACCTATGCCCCTCCAGCATGACATCAACATGTGCTTGCCTTACATTAGGCAGTGTAAACCTTATACATTTGGTCTTTCCAGCATTCAACAATAGATTGTTTGCAGAAAACCAATTTGAAATGGCATTCAGAATATTGTTAACTTTATCTGCATTTGCAGCACGCCTAGCCACTTTGAAAATTATCGATGTATCATCGGCAAACAAAACTATGCCAGCTTGTGCTTCTATCATATAAGGCAAGTCATTGACATAAACTAAGAAGAGAAAAGGCCCTAGAATTGATCCTTGCGGTACGCCTATTTTTACGTTTGATCCATTTGATTTAATGCCTTTTACATCTACCGTTGGAAGCCTATCTGTTAAGTATGATTTTAACAATTCTATTGATTTTTGGTCAAAGCCATAACGACGTAGCTTGAGCAAGAGTGTTTGATGGTCAACACAATCAAATGCCTTAGAAAGATCACAGAATACTCCAATAGCATCCTGCGAACCCTCCCAAGCGTCGTAAACCAGGCTAACTAGAGCCACTCCCGCATCGGTGGTAGATTTCCCGCCAGTAAAGCCATATTGTTGGCTATGGAAAAGATTATTGATCTTAAAGTGCAGTAGCATCTGATTGAGCATCACTCTTTCAAACACCTTACTCAAAGCTGGCAAAATAGAGATGGGGCGGTAATTTCCAAGTTCTGCCTTAGATCCCTTCTTAAATAATGGTATAAGTCTACTATGTTTCATTAAGTCAGGAAAAGTACCATTGTCTATACATTCGTTAAATATAAGTGCCAAATCATGTGCAATGATATCAATAACATGACTAAGTAAGCTAACTGACATGCCCCAGTAATCCTCAGACTTCTTCATTTTAAGATGTTTATGCTCCTAGGATGTCACCAAAATCTATATGTTTAAAGTTAAATTTAGAAGCAGATCTAATATTATTCTCGAGAAGGGCTACAGCAATGTGAGCGCAAGAATTGATTGAAGAAGTCAGGTTAAAAGGAATATTGGCAAAATAATCTTCAAAAGCATTTACAATATCTTTAGGAGAGGTAATATTCTTATTTTCTAATTTAATTCGAGTAACACTATCCCTCATTTTACATTTACCAGACTCTTTATTAATAACTTTCCAAGTCTCCTTCATTTTATTAGGGGCTCTAATTATTTTCCTTTTGATGTGAATGGCCTTTGCCTGCTCACATACTTTCCTGAATATCCTAGAGTAATTCCTAACGAATTCACTAAAACCACTATCTAATCTGTACTGTTTCTGTGCATATAAGTCAAACAGCTTTCGCCTACTTTTATAAATACCTACAGTAGCCCATTCACTGAATCTAGATTTAGTGTTATGCTTTTGATATTGTTGTTTGAATGTATTTGAAAAAGCATTTGATATTGTACTAAACAAACAATTATAGTGGACTTCAGGATCATTACCTGTATAATCTATAGCTTTAAGTTTATCCTCTAATTGGTATTTGTTTTTTTTTATTTTATTAGAGGTTATGGGCCTACACATCATTTTCTCCTCAGGTTTATATTTATTACCATTTGAAAAAGACACTATTTGTCCACAGTGATCTGAGGGCAAGCAACTAATTAAGGACTTGCTTAAGTATCCACTATCAGTAAAAACATTATCCAGGCAATTAGCAGCCGTAGCAGTAGTTCTAGTTGGTTCACAAAATATTAGGTTGGGGAAAAAGTCTTTTCGTATTTTTGTATGAAAAGTCAAGACATTTTTTTTCAAAGTTTATTTACATTTATTTACAATATATATGTACCGTTTTGTTGAACAACTTTCTGCCATTTTGTGGGCAGAGACATTATCCCGTTACTGTAGAAACTTTGGGACTTCTGATCAAAAAAACGGGACAAATAGTTTTGGCAGTCCTCTCTTGAGGTCAACCTTACAGAACCTAAAGAATTCTGAAGAGACCGAAACAGGTGAAAATCTGAAGGCGCAAGGTCAGGGCTATATGGTGGATGCACTAGGACCTCCCAGTCGAACTCTCTTAATTTTTGCTGAGTGGCTAAAGATGTGTGTGGTCTAGCGTTATCGTGATAAAAGACCATCCCCTCCCTGTTGATCAATTCCGGCCGTTTTCTCTCGACTGCTTCCTTTAATCTCATCAGTTGCTGGCAGTAAAGATCAGAATCGATGGTTTTGCCGGGCGGTAAAAGCTCATAATGAACAATGCCCTTCCAATCCCACCATACACACAGCATCACCTTATTTCGTGTTAGGCCAGGTTTGGCCACAGTCTGTGAAGCCTGGCCAACTTTCGACCACGACCTTTTTCGCACGTTCTTGTCGTACGTGATCCACTTTTCATCGCCAGTTATCAATCTCTTCAAAAACGGCTCGGTTTCATTACGTCTCAATAATGAATCGCAAATGAGTACACGGTTCATTAAGTTTCTTTGAGTGAGCTCGTGTGGCACCCAAATATCGAGCTTTTTTGTATAATCAGCTTTCTTCAAATGGGTCATAACTGTTTTGTGGTCAATTCCTAGTTCTTCAGCTACATCGTAACTACTAATATGCCGATCTTGCTCCACTCTTTCAAAAATGGCATCCATTTTATTCGTAACAGGGCGACCAGAGCGAGGTGCATCTTTAACATCAAAATTTCCGGACTGAAAACGTTTGAACCAAACTTGTGCTACTCTTACTGACACTGCATCAGGTCCATAAACATCACAAATTTTTTTCACTGCTTGAGTTGCATTTTTGCCTTTTTTATAATAAAATTTTAGATGTATCGAATTTCTTCATTAGATTCACTCATTTTTACGGAGAGAAAAACAAATGAAAAATAGCGGGAAACAACATTTTTTTATTTTTTTCTTTTCTTTATAATGTAACCTTTTTAATGTTACCAAAACCAGCCAGACACAAGTAGTACAGTCAAAGAAATTTTATAATAAGTTTATACCTACGTTATGCGAAAAGACTTTTTCCCCGACCTATTATGTCGGAGAACGCATCATTCTATCCCACTTCTGATGTCGGAGAAGCATCATTCTCTTCAAAATAGTCATTATTGGTTGCGGATTTGGTGGGCGTCATTTGGGTAGAATGCGAGCACAAAACAACGAACACTTATTTTACACTATTTTATTTGAATTTAAATAACAAACTATAACTTTACAATCGTTAATGTTCAAAAGAAATCAATAGTTAAGACTGAGCAGCGGGTTCAGGACTCCGATCCTACTTTACTCTACTACAATAATTCTACGATCCAACCTGATCGACTCCAACTTTCACAATCCATCAGAAAAACTCTGTTTCCCGCTTCATAGTAAAACAAGATGGCGCCTCGACCCCGCTCGCGCCAATGCTCTGCTCTGATTGGTCGTAATGTGAATTACAATATTCGTAACTTTAATTAGATAAATAAGCTTTTTAAATAGTAAATTAATTTAACAAATCAAATTAAATTAAATAATGAATTTTAAAAGTAGGTAGTTATAAAAGGAAACTATTAATATTGTAACAATTAATTTGCAAACAACAATCTATCTGACTCTTTGGTTCCTCCGACATATACAAAGGGGTTCCGATTTTAGCCATTTGGCAACGGAACCTTCAAATGGAATAACTAAGGAATAGTATGCACAAAAAAAAAGACGTAACTATAATATATCAAGTTTCATGTACACAACATGGAGAACCCTGCCTCTCAAACTAGGCAACCTGTATCTTGAGAGACAGTGATCCATCTTGAAGTGATGCTATGTATAACAGTAGACTGTGTCGATCTACTTGAGCAGTTACAATCATAAACCTAATTTATTAAGAGAAAAGTAATATGTTATCTATACGTAATATTAATGTATGAGCGTTACTAGATGGCATTGTTTAATTCTGCGTTATTTTATAAGTATGCATATTTTTAACAACTTCAAAAAAAGAGGAGGCTACCCTAGGTATAAAAACTTATATTGAAGTTTTTACGCACATAAATTATACACAATGGTGTATTCAATAATTGAAATGGAAATACTTACTTTAAAGTTGTCGAAGTCATATTTATTAGCCGATAACTTCTTTGTTTATGCACCGATTTTAGTGATTCTTTTTTTGTTGAAAATAATATATTTCCAGAATTGTCCTATAAAAATTTCATCAAAATAGGTTCAGTAATTTAGTTTTACCTAAATTAAAGGATTTTTTTATAATACGTTGCTAGTTTTTATTTAAAGTTGTCATCGGTTTCCCACCGTCCTTACCAGGTCGACGATCCACCGTGTGAGGGGTCTCCCCACCATGCGCCTTTCTGTACTTGGAGGAAATACAGGCTACCAATACAATAGATTAATAGGGTTTCATGTCAAGTTTACCTTTATATTTTTGTAGAAAAAATATCTTGCAGTTTATTCCGCTTGTTTTCCGTAGTCCTATTTTGTAGTCTCTACTGATTGTAGAGTTAATCTGGAGGGATACATACACAAAAAATAACAGTCAAGTGCGAGTCTGACTCGCGCACCGAGGGTTCTGTACAGAATACGATGACGTCAGGACTCAGCTGTCAAAATATTAATTTTGCATTAAAATTGAAACAATTCATTGTTCCACCACCGTATACAAGTACCCTATAGTGCCCATATCCAGTGCACTATATCATCATATGAATGTTTTAAGCTAAAGATAAACTAGCTGATATTTCCTCTACGAAAACATAAAGGAAAACTTGATAAGACCCAGGCGCGGTTTAATAAACATCAATCAGCAGTAATAGCAAGCTAAGTTTACTCCCTGAAGGAGTTAAAAATACATTTCTCTGCAATTGTTAATTAATGGGTTAAAGTAATAATGATAAAACAACTTTTAAATGATGTAAGCTTGTATTGTTTATTACATAACTAATACTCGTATATAGAAGCTTGTATTATTTTTTACATAACTAATATATCGAAAATATCAAAAAAGCCGTCATAAATAATCGTTTGGTACATTATTTTTAGATTTATTTTCCGATATCAGGCACAGTAACTTTAGGTGTCTTCACGGGAGGCAGAGTGACTTTAGGTGTCTTCACGGTAGGCAGAGTAACTTTAGGTGTCTTTACGGTAGGCATAGTAACTTTAGGTGTCTTTACCGTCAGGGTAGGTTTGACTGTTGCAACAGTGGTCCCAACCATCATGGTGCATATGAGCACAACAGCAAATAACTAGAAAAGAAATATAAGACATATTAATTTATGTGTGTGTGTGTGTGTGCGAGTTTGTGTTTTTTACAATTATCCATATAGTGATGTCGTGAGAATAGCAGCAATATATCCAAACGTGTAGGTCGTACCTACACGTTTGATAAGTTAACTAATTTGTTAAATAAAGATACAAAAATGATATTGCTCACTATGCAGTTTTCATAATTATGTATTCCTTATTTTAAATTAATAGCATTCTTTTGTATTTATTGTGTTCGTTACAAATAGTACACTAACACAGTAAATATGTCGGATAAAAATAATAAAATCCTTAAACTTGAGCACAGTATTGTGATTAGATGCCTAACTAAACAGAGTAATTAGCTGTCTCAAATCAAACAACGGATGTTTAATATGTTTGGTGGTTCATGTCCTTCCTATTTTGTATTAAAGTTTTGGTCTAAACAATTTAAACATGGCTGTGTGAGCTTAGACGATGACCTCCGTAGCGGACGGCCGTTTTAACAGCCACAGACGACACAGTCGACCTAATGAAAAAAATATATACTCGAAGATAGGATAGTCAAGCAGTTGGCGATCGCTAGAGTTGACAGAATTAGTGAGGAACGTGTTCACATAATTATTTTAGGCATTATTGGAAGTACGTTTGTTGAACAACGACGAGTCGAATGTTGTGAGGCATTTTTGAACTTGGTAAAAGACAGCAAAGAAAAAAGTTTCTCCAGAATAATAACCTGCCATAAAACCTGGATTTCCCAATGGGACCCCAAAAACAAACAGAAGTCATTGCAATGGAAATACATGGGGGTGAAGCAACCGCGCAAGTTAAGTTCGGCCATCAGCAGGCAATCTTATGGCACCTATTTTTTGGGATGTGGAAGGGATTCTTTTAATAGATTACGTACCAAAAAATACTACGATAAATTCCGCTTACTAGACCAAATTACATGAACATCTGCGAGAAGCTATAAAAGCTAACCGAAGGGGCAAACTCAGAAAAGGAGTTTTCATTTTGAACGACTATGATCCGGTTCACAGGGCTTTCCATGCAGGGTCGGTCTTGAGCAAAAACGGCTTTACGAAACGAATCCATCCAGCCTATAGTCTAGACTTGGCCCTTTGGGACTATTTCCTATTTAAAAATTGTTAGCAAAGGCTAAGGTAGAAGAGATTATTGAGCGATGAGGAAATGAAGGCCGAAAAAAATTTCTTGGATTCCAGACCAATCCAAGAAATTGTTTTTTGACAGTTTTTTGTCTATTATTGCCAAATGTAAAAAGTTTATTACAATTGCATTACATAAAAAAAAATATCAGCGTCCTATGTCTATTCTTTCTATGTTAGGTAGATAACTTATCAGCCAGCCCATGTATGTAGAATAATACATGTAAGAGTTGAGACTAGACCAGTTAGAAAACCTAAACCTTACAGCTAATTTATATTTATTTAACTTAAAATAAAATCAAAAAGAATAAATGATATTAAATAAACTAAATAAAGCTGACTCAGTCAAAACAATATTCTTTGTGTGATCCACAAATTATTGTTCTATGTCTGGATATTCTTTGTGCTCGTAAATTGATGTCTGTAAAGTCCCCGTTACTAGAGCAGGAGTTGCCTTTCAAAAAATAAAATAAAACATAAAGGAAACATTAATAATACAGTATATTATTATATAAAAGATATAAAATAAATATAAGCAACTTACAAGGAATAAGAATTTCATGGCTGGTTCTGCTTTGTTGAATGATGCTTAGTTCTAAGAAAGTCCTATTTTATAGGAAAACCGGAGATAAAAATGCATGAATATAGCTGTCTGTAACGCATTGTATTATAATTTGCATATCAAAATGACATTAATTAGCAGCGAAGAATGTTGAAATTTACATTAACATTGGTATTAAATGTGATAAATAAATAATACAAGCTTACATCACTAAAACATTATTTTATCATTATTACTTTAACCCATTAATTAACAATTGCAGAGAAATGTATTTTTAACTCCTTCAGAGAGTAAACTTAGCTTGCTATTACTGCTGATAGATGTTTATTAAACCGCGCCTGGGTCTTATCAAGTTTTCCTTTATGTTTTCGTAGAGGAAATATCAGCTAGTTTATCTATAGCTTAAAACATTCATATGATGATATAGTGCACTGGATATGGACACAATAGGGTACTTGTATACGGTGGGGGAACAATGAATTGTTCCAATTTCAATGCAACAATAATATTTTGACAGCTGAGTCATGACGTCATCGCATCAAGTTTTCCTTCTTTTTAGGGTTACGTACAGTTTTGAAAAAACGGAACCCTTATAGGATAACTTCGTTGTCCGTCTGTCCGTCTGTCTGTCAAGACCGTTTATCTCAGGAACGCGTGGAGGTATCACCAAATACTAAGGTCTGTTGCCTCTTAGTGCTCTAAAAAATTCAAACTTCTAAACCAACGCAATCAAGATATATTGCCGTTTTTGTCGCAAATTTTAGAGGGGTAAGAGCAAAAACCTACAGGGTACTTCCAGTCTACCTACAAACTTGAAATTTTGCATGAAGTAAGGTCCTATAGTACATGTAATGGGTAAATTCCGAAAAACTTAAATTTTTACTTCAATCATATTATATTTTGATTTCATAGAATTTTGGCGGGAAAACTGGGTCACGTGACCAGTGACGTCATAGAATTTTGGTCACGTGACCCGTGACGTCATAGCATTTTGACAGATGAGTCGTGACGTCATAGAATTTTAGCGGGAAAATGTTTTTGACAGCTGAGTCGTGACGTCATAGAATTTTTGACAGATGAGTCGTGACGTCACAGAATTTTTGAAAGCTGAGTCGTGACGTCATAGAATTTGGCGAGAAAATATTTTTTGACAGCTGAGACGTGACGTCATAATTTTTTTTTTTTTGAAATGGCGATTCAAAGATTCCGCCAATAACCAGTTAAATACTTTCAGTAAGCGAACAAGGTACATTTAATTTTGACATAACATTGAAAATAATAAAAACGTGTTATTCTGTGCTATTTATTAAAAAAGTCGGTATGAGAGTTATAAAGAAATTATCACAACTAAACAAACAAATCTAGATTTAGGTACTGAAATAAATTAGAGCTTAACCTTATTAGCTTTTATAAAGTTACATAAAATGTATACGCGCGGGGAATTGTAATAAGTAAGGATATTATTAACATTGAAAGGCCGAAGGAATGAAGGAGGAAAAAAATCATAGAGAGAACAATTTACTCTCGGGCATTGGAAGAAAATATGATCTGGAGAACCTTCATCCAAACCACACTCACACATCGAACTATCCTTGATACGCCATTTAGCAAGGTGGACGTTGGAACAAGTATGCCTCAGCCGCAATTTTCAGTTTCAGTTTCTTTATTTTTCAACATAATGTTACAAAATAACAGCTTATTGACGTCAGTTTAAAACTACTTAGTCTAAGTTTACATATTAAAAGTTTTTCAAACTTTACCACCGCTTCCAAGGCGCTAGTAGAGAAGAAGCGGCGTAACAAACTCTAAAGCAGCATTTTTTAGACGTCTCTATAATTGTACAACAATTTTGTAACTGTAACAAAGTGCTGCAACCATTGTATACCATATAAAAACTAAGGATTGCAATAAAGGATCAATATAAATTTTTAAATATCTTAAACTAGAAGATTCGTCCTATAGGTAGTACACAAAAGTGGGAGCACCAAATCACATTTATAAAGTTTTCTAGTAATAAAAACGTCGCTCAACTAAATTATCCCCTAGATAAATAAGTGGTGTACCAAAAATGAAAATACTTAATGTCAGGGTCGACCAGTCACCCCAAGTAGCACCCGTTCACGAGTATAACGCAAAGGCCAGCCATCAACCCCCTCGCCATATCGTAGGGAAGGGATTGACCCGGCCTCCACGCCACCACAAACAATGACATTATAGTGAGCATGACAAGTCCTGACAATAGTAATAGAAGAAAAATAAATACAATTTGGGGAAACACAAATAGCAGAGGGACGCCCTTACCTAACATCGACCAAAGTAAATTTCTGCGAGTCCTAACTCTTAAATCAAATGTGGACGAGTGTACATTTGTTTGTGTAAAATTAAAATAAGTATATAAACAAAACATTAAGTTAAAATATCATACGAAAAAAAAACGTATTGTAATGTACCTAATACAACTTATGCCATTATTATTAATAGCACATTATGGGAGACCTGCACCAAGCCAAACACTCTTATCTTTAAGGTAATCGTCTGTCCTGTAGTATGCTTTTTTACATAAAGTGGTCTTAACATAGGTTTTAAATTTATTGTCAGGCATACCAAGGACCGACTCAGGCAGCTTATTATAAAAGCGTATACAGTCGCCTTTAAAAGAATCACTAACCTTACTAAGTCGATAGCTCGGAAGAAGCAGTTTATTTTTATTACGCAACTTTCTGTCTGTGATATCACTTACTTTTGTGAATTTATTTATATTTTTCCTGACATACAGTATGTTTTCTAATATATATTGAGAGGCTACAGTTAAAATATTTATGTCTTTAAAACGTTACCTGAGAGAGTCTTTCCTGCCTAAACAATAAATAGCACGTATTGCCCTTTTCTGTAATATAAAAATTGTTTCTAAATCTGCTGCATTACCCCAAAGTAGTATACCATAGGACATCAAACTATGGAAGTAACTAAAGTATACCAACCTTGCTGTTCCTACATCTGTCAACTGCCTAATCCGTCTAACAGCAAAAGCAGCAGAGCTAAGCTTATTGGCTAAACCAGTGATATGATCACCCCATTGCAATTTAAAATCTATTGTAATTCCTAGAAAATTAGTACTTTGTACAAATTCCAACCTATGCCCCTCCAGCATGACATCAACATGTGCTTGCCTTACATTAGGCAGTGTAAACCTTATACATTTGGTCTTTCCAGCATTCAACAATAGATTGTTTGCAGAAAACCAATTTGAAATGGCATTCAGAATATTGTTAACTTTATCTGCATTTGCAGCACGCCTAGCCACTTTGAAAATTATCGATGTATCATCGGCAAACAAAACTATGCCAGCTTGTGCTTCTATCATATAAGGCAAGTCATTGACATAAACTAAGAAGAGAAAAGGCCCTAGAATTGATCCTTGCGGTACGCCTATTTTTACGTTTGATCCATTTGATTTAATGCCTTTTACATCTACCGTTGGAAGCCTATCTGTTAAGTATGATTTTAACAATTCTATTGATTTTTGGTCAAAGCCATAACGACGTAGCTTGAGCAAGAGTGTTTGATGGTCAACACAATCAAATGCCTTAGAAAGATCACAGAATACTCCAATAGCATCCTGCGAACCCTCCCAAGCGTCGTAAACCAGGCTAACTAGAGCCACTCCCGCATCGGTGGTAGATTTCCCGCCAGTAAAGCCATATTGTTGGCTATGGAAAAGATTATTGATCTTAAAGTGCAGTAGCATCTGATTGAGCATCACTCTTTCAAACACCTTACTCAAAGCTGGCAAAATAGAGATGGGGCGGTAATTTCCAAGTTCTGCCTTAGATCCCTTCTTAAATAATGGTATAAGTCTACTATGTTTCATTAAGTCAGGAAAAGTACCATTGTCTATACATTCGTTAAATATAAGTGCCAAATCATGTGCAATGATATCAATAACATGACTAAGTAAGCTAACTGACATGCCCCAGTAATCCTCAGACTTCTTCATTTTAAGATGTTTATGCTCCTAGGATGTCACCAAAATCTATATGTTTAAAGTTAAATTTAGAAGCAGATCTAATATTATTCTCGAGAAGGGCTACAGCAATGTGAGCGCAAGAATTGATTGAAGAAGTCAGGTTAAAAGGAATATTGGCAAAATAATCTTCAAAAGCATTTACAATATCTTTAGGAGAGGTAATATTCTTATTTTCTAATTTAATTCGAGTAACACTATCCCTCATTTTACATTTACCAGACTCTTTATTAATAACTTTCCAAGTCTCCTTCATTTTATTAGGGGCTCTAATTATTTTCCTTTTGATGTGAATGGCCTTTGCCTGCTCACATACTTTCCTGAATATCCTAGAGTAATTCCTAACGAATTCACTAAAACCACTATCTAATCTGTACTGTTTCTGTGCATATAAGTCAAACAGCTTTCGCCTACTTTTATAAATACCTACAGTAGCCCATTCACTGAATCTAGATTTAGTGTTATGCTTTTGATATTGTTGTTTGAATGTATTTGAAAAAGCATTTGATATTGTACTAAACAAACAATTATAGTGGACTTCAGGATCATTACCTGTATAATCTATAGCTTTAAGTTTATCCTCTAATTGGTATTTGTTTTTTTTTATTTTATTAGAGGTTATGGGCCTACACATCATTTTCTCCTCAGGTTTATATTTATTACCATTTGAAAAAGACACTATTTGTCCACAGTGATCTGAGGGCAAGCAACTAATTAAGGACTTGCTTAAGTATCCACTATCAGTAAAAACATTATCCAGGCAATTAGCAGCCGTAGCAGTAGTTCTAGTTGGTTCACAAAATATTAGGTTGGGGAAAAAGTCTTTTCGTATTTTTGTATGAAAAGTCAAGACATTTTTTTTCAAAGTTTATTTACATTTATTTACAATATATATGTACCGTTTTGTTGAACAACTTTCTGCCATTTTGTGGGCAGAGACATTATCCCGTTACTGTAGAAACTTTGGGACTTCTGATCAAAAAAACGGGACAAATAGTTTTGGCAGTCCTCTCTTGAGGTCAACCTTACAGAACCTAAAGAATTCTGAAGAGACCGAAACAGGTGAAAATCTGAAGGCGCAAGGTCAGGGCTATATGGTGGATGCACTAGGACCTCCCAGTCGAACTCTCTTAATTTTTGCTGAGTGGCTAAAGATGTGTGTGGTCTAGCGTTATCGTGATAAAAGACCATCCCCTCCCTGTTGATCAATTCCGGCCGTTTTCTCTCGACTGCTTCCTTTAATCTCATCAGTTGCTGGCAGTAAAGATCAGAATCGATGGTTTTGCCGGGCGGTAAAAGCTCATAATGAACAATGCCCTTCCAATCCCACCATACACACAGCATCACCTTATTTCGTGTTAGGCCAGGTTTGGCCACAGTCTGTGAAGCCTGGCCAACTTTCGACCACGACCTTTTTCGCACGTTCTTGTCGTACGTGATCCACTTTTCATCGCCAGTTATCAATCTCTTCAAAAACGGCTCGGTTTCATTACGTCTCAATAATGAATCGCAAATGAGTACACGGTTCATTAAGTTTCTTTGAGTGAGCTCGTGTGGCACCCAAATATCGAGCTTTTTTGTATAATCAGCTTTCTTCAAATGGGTCATAACTGTTTTGTGGTCAATTCCTAGTTCTTCAGCTACATCGTAACTACTAATATGCCGATCTTGCTCCACTCTTTCAAAAATGGCATCCATTTTATTCGTAACAGGGCGACCAGAGCGAGGTGCATCTTTAACATCAAAATTTCCGGACTGAAAACGTTTGAACCAAACTTGTGCTACTCTTACTGACACTGCATCAGGTCCATAAACATCACAAATTTTTTTCACTGCTTGAGTTGCATTTTTGCCTTTTTTATAATAAAATTTTAGATGTATCGAATTTCTTCATTAGATTCACTCATTTTTACGGAGAGAAAAACAAATGAAAAATAGCGGGAAACAACATTTTTTTATTTTTTTCTTTTCTTTATAATGTAACCTTTTTAATGTTACCAAAACCAGCCAGACACAAGTAGTACAGTCAAAGAAATTTTATAATAAGTTTATACCTACGTTATGCGAAAAGACTTTTTCCCCGACCTATTATGTCGGAGAACGCATCATTCTATCCCACTTCTGATGTCGGAGAAGCATCATTCTCTTCAAAATAGTCATTATTGGTTGCGGATTTGGTGGGCGTCATTTGGGTAGAATGCGAGCACAAAACAACGAACACTTATTTTACACTATTTTATTTGAATTTAAATAACAAACTATAACTTTACAATCGTTAATGTTCAAAAGAAATCAATAGTTAAGACTGAGCAGCGGGTTCAGGACTCCGATCCTACTTTACTCTACTACAATAATTCTACGATCCAACCTGATCGACTCCAACTTTCACAATCCATCAGAAAAACTCTGTTTCCCGCTTCATAGTAAAACAAGATGGCGCCTCGACCCCGCTCGCGCCAATGCTCTGCTCTGATTGGTCGTAATGTGAATTACAATATTCGTAACTTTAATTAGATAAATAAGCTTTTTAAATAGTAAATTAATTTAACAAATCAAATTAAATTAAATAATGAATTTTAAAAGTAGGTAGTTATAAAAGGAAACTATTAATATTGTAACAATTAATTTGCAAACAACAATCTATCTGACTCTTTGGTTCCTCCGACATATACAAAGGGGTTCCGATTTTAGCCATTTGGCAACGGAACCTTCAAATGGAATAACTAAGGAATAGTATGCACAAAAAAAAAGACGTAACTATAATATATCAAGTTTCAATAAAAATAAAATGTACTTGAAATGAATTATATTATGTGCTATTCTTTCTGCATTTCTTTTCTTGCGATTTACATAGTTTTATAACTTGTTGGTGATAAGGCACCGAAAGGATAAATTTTCGTTCATCATAACAGCCCATTGTTGTCCCACTGCAGGGACGGGCCTCCTCCCGTGACGGAGGGATACTTGGCCTACTAATAACACGCTGGCCAGACGGATTGGTATAGGGTTTTATTTCAAGTTTTCCTTCATTTTATTTCGTAAAGTTAATTTACAATTTTCGTTCAAAAGCTGTAAATTATAATTTTATACGATGTTCACACTTTTTAAAATAAATGAATTAGAACCAAGTCGTGAATTTTGTTTCGTACTCTTAAAATAGGAAATATAGTCATCTTACTAAAGATTCAAACCAATGTTTTTTTCTGACATTTCCTTAAGCTCTTGGTGGATATTAAACTTTGTTTATAGCTTTTTAGAGATAATGAAACGAGTGATCTTTAATTATTTTATTTACAGACCTTTATTAAAATAATTTATTTTGTGCCACTTTGTAAGGTCTTTTGCCTTCTGATAATAAAACGATAATTCCCACTATATTTAAGGATTTGGCTCTCAAATTAAAAGTATTTTTAAATATTCTTACGCTAGAATGGGACCATAATCCCACTCTTGACGGTCACTGAACAAATTTTTGACGTCCTACTTAAAAACTGTCAAATAAAAAGTTAGAAACTTTTATGGAAAAAAAAACCTTATTTTCAAATAGTCCATTAACCCTACGGTGGTCGCGCATCGAAATGAGACACCAGTGGTCGCGCGGACTACACTTGTGTTCCATTTTTAAAATTAAATAAAAAAAATATTAAAGCTATTTTTCTTTATTTTACTTATTGAAATACAATCAGTACCCTTTCCTTAAGTAGATATAATAATGAAACTAAATCACAAACTCTTAGTCTTAATAACAAAAATAATAATAATGGACTTATTCCAAAGAGTCTCTATCAACATCTACGGAGACTCTCGCTTGACAGTTGGATCATAGGTCTGATGCAGAAGGCAGTACTGCTTGACACGGCACGTATTGTGAGGAGGTTCCTATCTCTGGAGCCCTAACCACCAGTAGCTTAGTCCCTGTACCCGATGCTGGTGGGTCTACCTTTTTTTATATTTTTAAATGTGTTTATTTTTATATTTATATTTAAAAATGTAAATTAATGTGAAAAATGTAAATAAAGAGAAAAATAATAAAAAAACCTTCTATAAATTGGCATAAATATCACAGGTATTACCCACAATAAAAAAATAGATAAAAATTAATTACTAATAATATTTTCTGTGCAGGAAAGACAAATTATTTTGGAATGATAATTTTTTGCACGCTATGCACGACTTTCTGGTGTTTTTATTGCCTGCTCTGTTCTATATTACTGTGCGTCCAAGAGTTTTGCGGAGTTACTGTAACACGTGCTTACGCGACCGGACACATGCGCCGCACTAAGTATGTGTCTCGATAGTTCATTTGAAAGTACCTAGCAGCACATGAAACTGGCGTTTACTGTTTTCGAGATATTTTTACTTTTATGATAGTGGACTACATATGTAGTCCGCGCGACCACTGTAGGGTTAAGGATGAGAGTTACTGAAACTTTTAGAATACTTTCTTATTATTTCTTATCATTTTTTTCTACAGCCTTAGTGCCCTACTTCGGACCCGACTAGAGGACTGCGCAATCGGGCCCGTCATACAGAAATACAATTGTTCGTAACATATTCTACATGCGGTGATCGAAATGTCGGTGCTACGACGTGTCTGCTCTGAAAATGCCACTGGAGCTACCCGAATACCGCCTCGTAAGAACAATGAGGCGGTCTTCGGGATCTAAGGAGCTATGCTTACGGCTGACGAGGCCGCCCGAATTCACCAGACGCAGCTCTCAGGTACTCGAAGCCGCCCGAAGCCGGCGTAAAGCGCTCGAGCTGTACCGGGCCGCACCGATGCCGACTGATAGTGTTTGCCGGGCCTTAATAATAACTTCTATTAGCTGTTCTTCTTATAGGTAGCATTAGACTTATAAATTAATAACACGTTCCCAGTGCAGTGTACCATATATGGCGCCATCCATTTTATTTTTTGAAAATATTTTATAGTTTCGACCATTCGGTCATAGATGGCGCTACTAGGAGGGGTTATCAAACTAAGGAGCAGTGTGTACACGTGCTTTATTTTACTATTGTGTCTGCTGGCGGCACTGTGAAAGGGTTAAAAACAATAACCTAATAATATTTTTATTTTTGTGGAATTAGCTCAGCTTAGCAGGACAAAGTAAAAGTTAAATAACAAAGTTACTGATACGCCAGCTCACGTAACTAAGTAACATAATGTTACCTCATACAGAAGCCGACACACGTTTTCTTATTAGTAGTGTTATATAAAGGACATAATATTCTTAATAGATTTACACTAAAATCAGTTCAGTAATAATGTCCATGTTAAAAAATGTCCATATGTATGTAAATGTCCAATTAATACACACCAAAATGAAGGTTATAGTGTATAGTATAGTGATAAAATGATATACTTCTATACTACGGTGCTACGGTGCTGATGGCGTATTACGGCTTATCTGAATCCATTCTCAGATATAGTATAATATTTTGGGGAAACAGTGCGGACAACGAAATAGCCTTCAAGGCTCAAAAACGATGTATACGAGCCTTATTTAACCTTGATAACACCGATAGCTGTAAACCATATTTCAAGGAGTACAAAATATTAAAACTTCCTTCTCTATTAATAATGGAGACAGCATTGTTTGTTAAATCGAACCCACAGCTATTTAAAAAAATGTCAGATGCTGTTCCCAGAAACAGAAGAGATCCATACAAGTTATGTCTGCAACCTTCGAGGACCACCCTGATGCACAACAGTATCGTTTGTATGGCTCCAGTTATCTATCTATACATATAATAAAACTGTAGAAAAGTCGTTTTTGTACATTAAAAATAAATCCAAAAAAAATAACCAGGGTATTAAAAGACAACCAATAGAACCCATTTCCACCATTTTTCTAATTTTTGTCTGTTTGTCTGTTTATCTGTATATCTGTATGTCTGTTTATCTGTAACCTAAAATTTGTTCGGGCATCACGTAAAAAGTACCAAAGCAATTTAGATGATTTTTATACACAACGATTGAGCGTAACTTGAAGTTTTATTTAGTTTTTGTTTCATTGCAATCGGTTCCGTCTATTAAAAGATATTTGAATTTAACTAATTAATATTAAACAGCGCCATCTTTCAAACTTAGACTGAACTACATCAAGAGTTAAACTGCGTGCAGTATTTTTAAATGTAACGTAAAATGGAGATGCCTTTAATACACAACGATTGAGCGTAACTTGAAGATCCATTTAATTTTTGTTTCATTACAATCGGTTCAGTCTATCAAAAGATATTTGAATTTAAAGTGCTCAAGAATAAGTAGTTTTAGTTTTATACGTAGTTTATGTTTACAAAGTGAAATATTAAACAGCGCTATCTTAGGAATGTAGACTGGAATATAATTATTTAGAGTTAAGCTGCGTGCAGTATTTTTGAATAAATAAAATAACATTTTTTTATCCGGCTCGAAGGACCATGAACAAATCCCAAAAAGTACTCGATGGAATATTATGTAATAAAACTTCTATGGCGAGTAAAAAATCTTTATGTATAACTACAAAACATACTTATGCTATAAGATAAACATAAAAATATCTTAACTACACACATCAAAAAAGTCTAAGCAACATGCATGATATTACAAATTTACCATTTATATTAATTTATTTTACCATTTATTTTAATTATAACGTTGTATTTTATTTTTAAAATAATATTTTTAGGGTTCTATGATGTAAAAATAACAGCTGTTTTCTTTATAAGTTCTTTTAATAACAGAAATTAACAATATTAGAATATACAGGTACATAAGAAACTAAACTTTTTTTTTACAAATTGAAATTTCTTAAGAAAATGAAATTATTGTGAAAGAATAGGACAATTTAATACAAATTATGGCCTCCTCTGCTATTCAGAACTTGTCGGCAACGATTATTCATTGAATTAATGAGACTGTTTATGTCATCTTGCGGTATTCGCTCCCAATGGAATTGTAGCAAATCCTTCAGCTGTTGGGTTGTTGTCACTCCGTCCAAGTCCTTCAAAACACGTCTCTGGAGCATGTCCCATGCGTGCTCGATGGGGTTGAGGTCTGGCGATTGTGCAGGCCAGGGCAATACCTGGATGTTCTCCGTTGCCAAGTATTCACTGGTTCGCCGAGCTGTATGTGAACGCGCATTGTCATGCATTAACGTAAAATCGGAGCCAAAGGTTTGTGCAAATGGATGGACATAAGGTCTGAGAATATCCTCAACGTAATTTTCAGCGTTCATGTTTCCATTTACAAAAACGAGCTCAGTTCGCCTGTTCTTCATAATACCCGCCCATACCATAACTGTTGAGCCGCTGTATGGATGAACTTCTTTTTTTTTTACAACCAGCCAGTATGTCATCAATAACAAAAAAGTTTACTTACCTATACACTTTGAGTGAGTAAATACTTAGAAATTAATTAATATAAATGGTAAATTTGTAATATCATGCATGTTGCTTAGACTTTTTTGATGTGTGTATATATCAAATAACGCCATCTGTTGGTGGCTTAATTAAACTTATTATGTTAAACAAATAGAACATTAAACAATAATTTAATGTTTTGTGATTTTTATTTTATTGTCAGTTATGTATTTTTCAATGTTAATAATCTATATCTATATACTATAATAAAACTGTAGAGGTCGAAATGTCTGTTCTCTTCGAAAATTCAGACAAAAATTATCTATAAAATCTAGAAAAAAGTCAAAAACAAAACAGTCCAATACAAATCAGGGGCCATGAAAAATGGATTTGGTTCAATGTTAAATGAATTTAAATTTCGTGTCTTTTGTTCACGAGATGGCGTTACCAGTAGTAATCATACTCAAAAATAAATGAGTTTGTAAATAATCCATAACTATTTTATTATGAAGTGCTATTAATAAGTTATTCCTTTTAAATTTTAATAAAATTAACCATGGATCGCATGTGTTATATCAATTATAAGTTATATTAAATCTATACTAATATTATAAAGAGGTAAAGTTTGTGTGTTTGTGTCGTTGTAGGGGGTGAAAAATGGATTTGGTTCAATGTTGAATGAATTTAAATTTCGTGTCTTTTGTTCACGAGATGGCGTTACCAGTAGTAATCATACTCAAAAATAAATGAGTTTGTAAATAATCCATAACTATTTTATTATGAAGTGCTATTAATAAGTTATTCCTTTTAAATTTTAATAAAATTAACCATGGATCGTATGTGTGATATCAAATAATAAGTTATATTAAATCTATACTAATATTATAAAAAGGTAAAGTTTGTGTGTTTGTGTCGTTGTAGGGGGTAATCCCTGGATCTACAGAACCGATTTAAAAAATTCTTTCTGTGTTTCATAGTCCATTTATCGGGGAGTGTTATAGGCTATATAGTATCACGCTATGTCTAATAGGAGTAGAACAGTAATGAAATATGTATATAAAAGGGACGCTTAAAAACGTTTATTTTGCTTCTGCTGCTTAAACGTCTGGAGATATACTGAAATGATGTATTAGAGAATTGTACCTTTAAAAAAGTTTTACAATTAAGTCAACGATAGCATATATCTATTTTCTAAGGTTGACTCACTACGACCTAGGAATATGCTAGGTGGCGCTGCGAAGAGAACAAGTGGAAAACGTAGCTCCGTAAATTAAATTATTTTAAAATAGTAAATAATGTATATAGTCCATAATTTCCGTATTATTAAATAGTTTTAGTGTATATTTGCGTCAATAAGTGTTTTCTGTATATTTCATGGACAATTAGTGTAAAGAAATTAAAGTGAAACAGTGCTATGAAAGCGTAAGAAGAAGAAAAAACAGTGTAAAACAGTTAAATACAATTTATACAAATTAAATAAATAAAAAGACCTTATAAGAGAAACAATATAGTACATGTGTTGGTGTAAAATAACAGCAAGTTACTAAAAATCTTAGTTTTTTTATAAAGTTCAACATCGTTATTTTTATTTTTTCGTTTTACCGCCAGTAAGCAATACTCCACAATTTTTAAACAAACCATAGACAATCACTCTTCTACCTTAGTGGTGTGACGAAATAAACTTACTATTGAGTGAATGAATTAAATGATAAAGTGTGAAACAGTGCTACCATATAACTACAAGTGTGACCATTACAAATTTAATTATAATAATTAGGACCTACGTTACGTTACACTCATACTAACAATAAAAATGAATTCTCCGGGAAATATTACTTTTCGTAAAAAGCGATCCAAATCGGAAAGTTACACTGAGGATAGTTTTAGCGATTCGACAATAGACGGCAACACAATAAGCATGACTAATATCCTATGCGAAGAAATTGAAGACGAGACACTCGAGCTTAAAAAACATATTGAGAAATTAAAATTAGAATTGGAATCAGCACACGAAGAAGTCGATAATTTATTATTGGAAAACACAGAATTAAAACAAAAAGTTAAAGAATTAAACAACAAAAATATTCTTATATTAAAAACAGCAAAACAGCTGACTTCTGAAACACCTAACAAGACCGCAACTACACCATTGCGGCGCAGAACTTCACATAAATCACCAAGTAAAAGGACAAGCAAACAAACCAAAGCTGATGACAATGACGGATTGAACAATAATAAAAGCACCGCAGTATTAGGAGATGGCAACACCGGTGATTCATGTCACGTGATACCTGTCAAAATTCGAAACAAAATAAATATTAGTGATGACGATCAAAACCACGAACAAACACAGTTTCCGCAGGACACTTCTGTTAGTTTATTAGAACAAAGTAAGGTACAAAAAAAACTATGTATAATTAGTAGTAACAACACAAATAAAGTTTTAACTATAGCCGAAAACATGTTCCCTCAACATAGTTTGTGCCACTATATGTCAACTAATTGTGGTATTGAACAACTACTAGATAACATACAATTAAAATTGGTTAATTACACAATGATGGACTGTTGTTTAATTCTTATAGGAGAGAAAGACTTTATAAAGACTCACAATTACTTAGAATTAGTTTTAAAGTTAAGAAAAAGCTTAATGTTAATTCAGCATACTAATATTATGCTTTGTTTGCCTACTTACAAATTTAATGGACGTAGTTACTTATTTAATTGTAGAGTAGAAACTTTTAATAAATTACTTTATAGGGATGTAAATATACATAAATATGCAATGTTGTATGATTCTAATTTAAATTTAAATTATGATGTTACAATGTTTTATAAAGGCAGTGGAAAGATAAATAATTGTGGTTTAAGAAATGTTTTTTTTAATGTGGAGTATTATATTAACAGTTGCATAAGTCAAAATATATTTGAAAATTCTAAAAACAAGCCGTTTTTTCGTTAAGAAGGTTAAAAAAGATACTAACAGTTCTAATATTCATAGTAATTCTCACAAAGTACTACTTCTACATCAAAACATTGCAGGACTGTTGAATAAACTTCCATCAATAGAAATATGTTTAAATAAATTTAAAAATGATTTTAAGGACTTACAAATACTATGTTTTTCAGAAACCTTTGTCAAATATAATAATGAAATTAATATATGTCTTAATGAATTTACACTAGCCACTTCCTACTCAAGAACCAATGAAAAAAGGGGTGGAGTATGCATATTAATAAAGCATTTTCTAAAATATAAAATTATACAGATGTGTATAGATATATGTCAGTTGACAAAACATTTGAATGTTGTGGCATAGAGATACCACTATATAACTGTATAGTAATTTGTATATATAGAACACCAAACTCTAATATAACTGAATTTTTTAAGAAGTTAGAGTCTTTGCTACATAAAGTTTGTTACAAAAAGAATAAAAAAATTGTGTTGGCAGGAGATTTAAACATTAACACTATTAATGATAATAGAAATGCTACTATGTTGAAACAATTACTTGTGAACTACAATCTTACACTAAAGATTAATACTCCAACACGACTAAATGCATGTATTGATCATATAATAACTAATATTCAGCAATCCATTGGTGAAACAACTGCATTACATCTCTCTGATCATGACACTGCACAAATTTTGACATTTGAAACAAAATTAACTGACATCAGAGCAACATTTACACACTATTTTATATATAAAAGAGATTATAGTCAAAACAACATAAATAAGTTTAAAGAGTGTATATCAAATATCAAGTGGCGTGATGTATATGATGAAACAGACCCAAATAAGGCTTATAATAATTTTCAAGACACTTTTAGTTTATTGTACAAATTAAATTTTCCAATGCAAAGAATAAAGATAAATAATCGATCACCGCCTTTAAAATGGATAACTAAAGGAATTAAAAAAGCTTGTTGTACTAAAAGGTATCTTAAAGCAAAATATAATATAAATAAAACAAGCGAAAATAAATTAAAATATTCTAGTTATAGCAGGATTTTAAAGCAATGTGTAAATAGTTCTAAGAAACAAACAGCTAACAGATTCATGCTGAATTCAAAAAGTAAATGTAAAGCAACTTGGAATCTGATTAAAAATAAACCAAAAAATATAGGATCTGAATACATAGATTTAATAAACGCTAATGGTACTAGGATAGAGGACCCTGTCCAAATTGCTGAATTATTTAACACTCACTTTATTAATTCTACAAATATTAACATAACTAATAATGGTAAAAATAGCATCATACATAACAAAAATATAATAAGCAATAGTATATATCTCGAATCATGCACAACTAGTGAAGTATCTAAAATTATAGGATCTTTAAATAATACCAAAGCTGTAGGATATGATGGTGTTTCAACACACATAATAAAATTATGTGCTGACATACTGTCTCCCATTATTACCCACTTAATTAATACAAGTTTCTTTACAGAAAAGTTCCCTGAAAAGTTAAAGTATACTATAGTTAAACCTTTATATAAGAAAAATAATAGAGATGATGTAAGTAATTATCGCCCAGTGGCCTTAATACCGGTAATTTCAAAAACTTTTGAAAGAGCAATGTACAATAGGTTAATAACATTTTTAAATAAATATAATATAATTAGTCCGGAACAAAATGGCTTTCAAAAAGGTAAATCTACTACACTAGCTTGCTATCAATTAATTAAGTCAATCACAGAAAACATTGATAAGAAAACACCTGTTACAACTATATTCTTTGATATGCGTAGTGCATTTGATTTTGTCAAACATGATTTATTACTGAACAAGTGTGAAATGTATGGTATAAGAGGCAAAGCTCTAAGTTGGCTCCAGGATTACCTCACTGGTAGGCAGCAGCGTGTAGAATTACTAGGGATCAATAGTAAAAGAGAAATAATAAGTTATATGTCGGACTATAAGTTTAATACATACGGTGTACCACAAGGCAGCATTTTGGGTCCGTTGTTGTTTCTGCTGTACATAAATGACTTGCCCACAGTAACCGACAATAAATGTATATTGTTCGCTGATGATATCTCTCTAGTGGTGGCCAAGGAGGAGAGTGGGAATGAGCGGTATCAGGATAGGTTAAATAAAGCTGTAGAGTCAATATTAGGATGGCTTGAAACAAATAATTTAAGTATAAATATTAATAAAACTAAATATATAAGATTTACAAATTATAAAATGTCACAAGAAAATATACAAATACTTGGAAATGGCAACAAAATTGAAGAAGTAAATGATACAAAATTTTTAGGGATAATTATGGATAAAAATTGTAATTGGAAGAAACATATTGAAAATGTATGTAGTAGGTTAAATAGTTTCACATTTGCACTCAGAAATCTTAGGAAAACAGTAGGGCTGAATGCTGCTTTAATGGCATACCACGGCTATGTGGCATCTGTGTTACGGTATGGCATAATTATGTGGGGAAACTCCACTGACATTAACAAGGCATTTGTTGTACAAAAAAAATGTGTAAGGTCGGTGTTTGGTGTACACCCACTGGAGTCATGCAAACCATTATTTATTAAACATAAATTATTAACACTGGCATCGCTGTACATACTAGAGGTAGGTTTGTTTGTCAAAAAGAACAGTGATATTTTCAAGACAGTTAACAATGCAGCCAGAAACAAAACATATAGGGATCCAAATCCAACGAAACTAGACAGTAATTTGTGTAGGACAACATTCTGCCAGAAAAATATAGGTACCATGGCAATTAGGGTGTATAACATGATACCTAAAGAAATAAGAGAGTTACATTTCTCATTATTTTACAAAACACTAGTAACATGGCTAGTAAATAACTGTTTTTATACTATTAAAGAATTCATGAATTATAAAACAAATAAAAAGTATGCAATTAATAAAAACTTTATTATGTATTCATGTAACATTAATTAATTAGTTAGTAAGTTTTAGGATAATTAAATAGATATAATATGATAATAATAATTATTAAGTAGGATAGTTAGTAGATAAGTTTATATAAGTTGTTAAAAATAAAAAAATACATTAGAAGTAGTCAGAGTGTATGCTACACTTAAATAATTTGCATGCTGAAATAAAGTAAGCGAAACATTGTGTACATAATATTTTATAAACCATCATCTGTAAAAAAAACCATGTTTCAAGCAAATAAATGATTTTGTATTTTTTTTGTATTTGACCTTTTTTATAATAATCAAATTTGACTTAAAGAAATGCATTGTTTGTAAAGGTATTTTATGTTTATGGTATTGACCCTTATCAAAATAAATTACGTTAATCATTATATTTATTTAATTTTAAACAAAATTGACCTTTACAGCGATGAGATCCGATTATTAGTTTGAAAGATATCTCAGTTTTAAAATAATGCGCGAATAACGTAAAATATCTGTCTAACGCGATGTTAGTATAGATGAATTTTCTTAGTATCAACATTTTGGTTGGAGTAAGATTTTAATTTTAAATACCTGTACTGTAAATTAATTCTACCTCAAAAAGATCGCTTCATCATAACAGCCCATTAATGTCTCACTGCAGGGACGGGCCTCCTCCCGTGACGGAGGGTTACTTGGCCTACTAATACCACGCTGGCCAGACAGATTGGTATAGGGTTTAATTTCAAGTTTTCCTTCTTTTTATTTCGTAAGGATAGTAGTTACGGTTATTCCCTTAGTCGGTTTTTACGACACCTATGGTTTTTTTTTTTGTTTAGGACGAGTAGTTGGTCTCTGACGACCGCTACTAGGTACTTTACACGTGCTGTGGTGGGGCGGATGGTCCTCAACCAAAAACATCCATGGGATGAGATGGGGTGATGACATATTGTATTCTTACTCCGTCACCACACGGATAAAAAGATCAAGAAGATCTCTTGGTCGGACTAAATTCGTAGGGCGGAGAACCCTGTTCTGTGGCGTTTGTTGGGAGAGGCATTTTGTCCAGAAGTGGACTGCGATAGGCTAATTGGTTTATTGATTAATACCATGTATTCTTAATCAATCGTTACATGGATAATACTCTATACCTACTAATATTATAAAGAGGTAAAGTTTGTGTGTTTGTAAGTTTGTGAAGTTGTAGGGGGTAATCTCTGGATCTTCAAAACCGATTTTTTAAATTCTTTTTGTGTTAAATAGACCATTTATCGGGGAGTGCCATAGGCTATATTAATAGTATCACGCTATGACTAATAAGAGAGGAGCAGTAATGAAATATTTTTAAAAAAGGGAAGCGTTTTTTTCGCCGCCCAACGAAGTGGGTACGGGTCAGCTAGTTTATAATATTAGTAGGATTTTAATCTCGGGATTAGGTATAAGCCTTTTAAATATGATCTGTATATTAAACTAATTATGTTTTGTGTACAAAGAGAATAATGTTACCATTGTTTCACCAATTCATTTCATTAGTGTATAATAATTATAATGTCGCAATTTAATTTAATAACTTGGTTTGACATATTCAATAATTAAATTTAATAAATATATTGGTATAGTAATAATAATAATGTTTCTATTTAATTTATTAATTTAGTATGAAATTCTTCTTCTGTGTGTATGTGATGTACCTATATTTAATTACAATTTAATGTGTGGGTATAATTGCCTGAAATAAAGTTTTTTTTTTTTTATTGTATCTTATTCTATATGTGTCCTAAAATGCGTCATAGAGGCTTCTACCCTTTGCACGACTTATGTCCAAAATACGAAAAGTCCAACTAGGATTAATGTCCAACATGAATTTTTTTTTTTTTTTTAAATCTCATTCCAACATGAATTTTGTCCGAGTTAATATTTCCAACAAAGAAATAAAGTTAAAACAAACCGACACAATAATTTTAAATACCAAAACCTTACAATAAAGGCAAATTAAAAAAAAATCCCTCAGAAGGAAGCCGGTACCTACTGTGGTAGGACTTTTGTCATGTTATATGCACGAATATAACATAGTACGAATGGTGACGGATTCAAAATACTATCTTAAATAATTGAAAAACGTTCACTTATCTCTGGGACAGAAAAATTTACTTAAAACTCTTTACAAGACGTTTGATTAGCTTGCTTTTAATAAGTCAAACTAATATTTTAGAGAAAGTTTGTCTCCGTGTAATTATACAACCAAATAAAAACATATTTGTTTTACATCTAAGTTTTAGTACAGAAACAAGAAACAGTAAAACTATAAAACAAGTGATATTTTCATAGACAACGTGAGTAATGTTCAAGAAACTTTGTATGAAGGCACTTTGCTACACGACTACTTTTGCAACACAACATGCTTGAAAAAACATACCGATTAAAGTTTGAGACAACATGTTGGATTCATTTATTATTAAAACATAAAATAATTAAAGAATTTATTTTTTATATAAAAACAATTATTACTTTTTTACTAAATTAGTAAAAAAGTAATAATTGTTTTTAGTTTTTAGCATTAAATGCTTAGTATAGCTTATTTGCTATATATGTTGGAGGAGTGAAATAAGACGAAGATTGATGCTTGTATATGACTGGTTTAATCTCTTAATCTTAATCTATTTATATTTAATACATAACAAAGGAAAATACAATTATGAGTTGGAAGGGGATGAACGTGAGTAAAGCGCAGCGACGGCACTTTATCATAGACATGTATATTAACACGTTCACACGTTTTACAATATTAGCTATGTCTGTTGCCATAGATACTCCCTCCTCAAAAAAAAAATGTTTATTAGATATGTATATGAGAACAAAATAAATATTTACGCTTAACCTTATTTCCCTATACCACGTTAGCTTCTCGTATCACACGCATAAATCTCTTCTCGATTTTTGTTCCGATCGCTCGGAACAACATGTAGACACTGACGATGCATATTATTATTATCACTGCGATAATCGTTATTGTGATCCAACCTCGTATGCTCTGTAGGTCCTCAGCGAACCTGGCGTGTATCTGAAGTAACTCTTCCGGAATGGCTGGCGCGTTGTTTTGAACCATGTTGACTTGCTCTTTATCATGGGTACTTGTGTTGGATCCCATGTTGCGTGTGATAACTTCTTGTCGTGAGTGGTGAGTGTAGATCGTTTGTATAGCTTTATATATCATAGCTGGAATCGTACCGTTGGGCGTGAGATTCGCCCTGAACGTGTTTTTTTCTCAGCTAGATTATCTTGCGGTTCTACATCTATTTTCTTATCTACGGACGTGCGGTTCCTTATCTCGTTATCGTTTGTTACGAAAGCGGGTTTTATCCTGTCGATAGATACGGTACTGTGTCTTCCGTTTATCAATATCGTGAATAATTTATCGCTCCGGTTAATTACGAGATAAGGTCCGTCGTATGGCGGCGTCAAACTCGGCCGCATTCTATCGCATCGTAAGAATACGTGCGTGCATTCTGCTAATCGTGGGTGGACAAATATTTTGTCGTTTGTGCGCTCTCTCTGTGGCACGGAAGTTATTCGTTCGATGTTTTTCTTCAACTCTTCTACCATTTCAGTGTAGGTTGTTAGGCTTCTCGTCTCGAAAAATTCTCCAGGTAACGTTATTGTCGTTCCATATATGTACTAGTTCGGCTGCCGAAAATCCAGTATCCTGCCGTAAGCTGGTACGGATACCGAGTAATATTGTGGCTAGCTCCTTTGTCCAGTTTGTAGTGTTCCCTCTTGCCATTAACGCTGCTTTCATAGTTCTGTGTAATCGTTCGACTTTCGAGTTTGACTGTGGGTGATACGGAGTTGTCCGAATTTTGTTTATTCCCATGAGTTTCGCCAAACTTCTGAATATTCCTGATTCGAATTCAGCTCCCTGATCTGAAGTTATGTATTCAGGACATCCGAATCGGGTTATCCACCCTTCGTATATTACTCGTGCAATTGATTCTGCAGTGATGTCTGACGCTGCGAAAGCTTCTGGCCATGACGTACATCGGTCAATCATTGTTATTATGTATCGTTTAATCTGGGATGTTGTGAGGGGTCCGACTATGTCGACGTGCAGATGAGAGAATCTTCCTGCTGGCATGAATTTTCCAAGCGGTGATTTGGTGTGCCGATGTATTTTTGAACGTTGACACTGTAAACATGCTTCAGTCATCTTGTTGATGTCCGTGTTCATGTTTTCCCAAATGTAGTTCGCTGTGATTAATTTTCTCGTAGTGTTTTTTCCGGGATGGCTTATGTTGTGAAAACTCTCGAAAATGTCTCTTCTGAATTTAAGGGGAAGAAATGGTCGTTGTTTCCTGGTTGATACGTCGCAGAATATCTTGATTCCTTTTTCGGGAAAATGTACCGGTTCGAATCGTAACGATTTCTTCGATTTCAATCGTTCGAGTTCGTCATTGTTTTGTTGACAATTTGCTACCTCGTTCCAGTCTATATTGGAAGGTAATGATATCGTTTCAACAACTCGAGATAAGGCGTCTGCAACTGTGTTTTCCTTGCCACTAATATGTGTTATATTAGTGCTGAATTGTGATATGTAGTCCAGGTATCGTATCCGCCTTGGGGTGTCATCCAATGATGGCTTCTTATCGAAAGCATGAATCAATGGTTTGTGATCCGTGTAGACGGTGAATTCTCGGCCCTCGATGAGTCTTCTAAAATGTTTAATTGCCATGTAAATTCCCAGTAACTCTCTGTCGTAAGTAGAGTATTTCGTTTGAGCTTCGCTTAGGACTTTTGAAAAGAAAGCTATCGGTTCCCACTTTTCTTTTTGTCGTTGCTGTAGGACGGCGCCTACGCATTTTAAGCTTGCGTCAGTCATTAAGGCTAGTTGTGATTGGCTGTCTGGGCAGGCTATTGACGTTATCTGTCGTATATCCTGTTTGCAGCGCTCGAAAGCGTGGTCCGCTTCTTTACTCCACTGAATTATCGTTTTATCATTTTTCTTCGAATTCCTCAAGTATCTATTTAGAGGCGCTTGATGCTTCGCTGCGTACGGTATGCTGCTTCGGTAGAAGTTTAACATGCCTAAGAAACGACGTAGCTCTTTCACTGTACTGGGTTTCAGATATTCGTTAATTGCTTGAACTTTTTCCGTTGTAGGAGTCAATCCTTGGCTTGTTATATGATAGCCAAGAAAATCAATCTCCGATTTTGCAAATTCACACTTGTTTGTGTTAATTGTAATGCCGTTTTCTTGCAGGCGTTTGAATATTTCTTCTAAGTGTTTGTAGTGGACGTCGGTTTCTGAATCAGCAATTAAAATGTCATCGACGAATACATATATGTAGTCTAAGTCTCTAAATATAGAGTCCATCCATTTTTGAAATGACTGTCCGGCGTTCTTCAAACCGAACGGAAGTCTTGTAAATTCGAAAAGTCCGAACGGCGTTATTATCGCTGTTTTCTCTGGTTCAGCGACAGCAATCGAATAGAATGCTTTCTTTATATCGATTTTACTGAAAATGGTTTTTCCGCTTGCGATATACGTAAAATCTAACAGTCGTGGTAATGGGTATCTATCCGGTACGGTAATTTTGTTGAGTGCGCGGTAGTCACCGCATGCTCGCCATTCGCCATTTTTCTTCTTGACCATATGAAGTGGGGATGCCCACTCACTGCTTGAGGGTCTGCAAATTCCCATATGCATCATATCCTTGAACTCTTGCTTTGCGATTTTGTATTTGTCCGGAGGAAGAGGACGCGCTCGTGTAGCAACTGGGAATCCATTTGTTATAATCTCATGCTTAACATTGTGTTTCGGAGGGTTCTTCATCGATCCAGGCTTTGTAATATCTTCATATTTTTCTAACAAGCGCCTGATCGAATCTGGTAAGTTTGAGTTAATTGATCGTATGGATGAAATATTTGCTGCTATTATTCGAGCAGGCGTTTCTAATCCCGTTTCTTTGTCGATCAATTTTCGTCCGTGTATATCCACTAACAGCTGGAAATGCTCGAGGAAATCGGCTCCTAGAATCGGCATCTTCACGTCGGCGATGGTAAAACACCATTTGTATTCTCTACGGAGTCCGAAGTTCAGTGTTAGCGTGCGTTCTCCATATGTGTTTATTGGGGTTCCGTTGGCGGCGTATACTTGGTATTTGCATGCGTCGCTATCATGTCCCGTGCGATTTAAAACAGAAATGTTTGCACCGGTGTCGACTAAAAATCTATAACTACTGTTTAAGTCGGTTATAGTTAGACGGTTGGCGGGGTGCATAGCACAGAGATCCGTCGCTTTCTGTGCTATTAGTAGTTTTCCGACATCGCATTCGTATTTTTCTTCCATGCACACGGCTGACGGCATTTTATTGCATTTTGCTTGAATTTGTTATGATAATAACAAATGCCATTCTGCGGCATTCGATAGTGCGACCTTGACCGTGAGCGTGAATCATTACGTGACCGAAAACTGCTGCGTTGTCGAGACAGACGAGTGTTGCGAAGTTCGTTTATTTCAATTTGCATCGTTGCAATTTGTGACGTTACAGTTCAACAAATCTAAAAGATACAGTATGACGTTTCATATTTTTCAAACTGAAACAACTTTGTTCATGCGTACATTATTCAGTTTCGAAAACCTTTTTCGTAAAACCATGAATTTAGAAAGATTTTATTATTGTATCTAAAAATGTACAATTCTTAATATATAAATTAAATTGAAAACTTTCAAACAAAGCAAAATAACACATATTTACATAGTAAATAATATCTTAAAGTTCTATTCTTGACCTCATTGCAAAGTCACGTAGTTAGGTTACTGCTCGTAGTGTTGCGACTCTTCGGATACACTTGTATGCAAAAAAATCGTTTACATATACGAAAAATCGTTATTATCGTTAGACACGTAACTAACTATTACTTAAAACTATTACTCGACGTGGTCGAAGGTGACGGGGGGCAACTTATTAAGGTCTTAGTAGTGAATAAAAAAATCCTAAACATTACTTTTATTTAATTAATTATAATTAAAATAAAAGTAATGTTTGGAATTTTTTTTATATTCGCAGATTAGAGAATTTGCAATATGTGGTGTTTTTTTACAAAAGGTTCTACCCTTTACTAATAATGAAATTAATTATAAAAGTGTCTTATAAATCGGATATTATCGTAATCGATCTCTTAAATTTCGGATATTATAGTAATCGATTTTTTTATCCCAACCTTATTATTCAATTTGTCAGAACTGTCATACCGTACCTATTAGATTTGTTGGACTTTAGACTTGTTATCAAACTGATGTCAGCTGTCGACGATATAGCGCTCTTTCGTGTATACGTTAGATTCTCGTGAATTTTGTCGGCTATTTCGCTCAGTTTTTCTAATGCCAAGTCTTCGGATACTGCAATGATAGATGTAATGGTGGCTGGGAGTTGTCGGAACCACAGGAGACGTATTGTATCGTCGTTCATCTTTCCGCTGCCTGCTTCCCGCATTTTTCGTAATAGCTGGGAAGGTTTCTGGTCACTAAGGTCCATCTCTGACAATAACTTTTGAAATTTTCTGTGCTCGCTCTCCTCGTAACAGCTTATCAGGCGTTCCTTTATAGCCGTATATTTCTGCTCGTCTGGAGGATGTGTCAGGATGTCGCTCACTTGGTGGATCACCTCCTTTGGCAATTTGGCAATTACCATGTTGTACTTATATTCTTCTCCTTGTTTCTGGGGAGCCATGATTGCTTCGGACTGCGCGAACCACAATCTTGGTGAGTCAGTCCAAAATTGAGGCAGTTTCTCGGTAACTGATATCGCTGCAATACTATCAGTGTTGGCGTCGCCTTTCGCTGGAGTCGCTGGTGGAGCCATGGTGTCTGATCGTTGGTATATTCTTGTTAGCCTCTTGAAAAGGAGAATGTTTTTTTTACTAGGAGCTTTGGGCTAAAATAAAATTGCTGCCCCCACGTTTGTAACCATTGTACATTGACTTATACCATTGAGCTTATTACATGTTTAAAGAATCAACAAAATTCGCCCCACAGAAATCTAGATATCAGCTGTTCAAAAAATTAAAAGCCCTGTGGCACTCCAAGCAGTTATCTACTAAAAAGTCAGTCTGTCCCCAGGTACCAACTAGGTTCATTACAAAGATTGATTCGTAAGCAACATTTTCTTCAATGGAATCTACAAAATTCGCCCCACAGAAATCTAGATATCAGCTGTTCAAAAAATTAAGAGCCCTGTGGTACTCCATGCAAAAGTTATTTACTAACAAGCCACTCTGTCCCCAGGTCACCAACTAGGTCTATTACAAAGATTGATACGTAAACAACATTTTCTAACGGTAATAACTGGCTGTTAAGAGGTAGGGTACAATCTAGGCATGATACTATCCATGGATTGTGCTGGATGGTTAATGCTTTACTGTACCGTGCACATGCCAAGAACCATACAGTAGATATAACATGAGCACAATATGTTCCCAACGTACATCTGCCACTCTTCCAGGAGCAGTAATAATGATATATGGCTTCTAACTCAATATTGTCTGCATTGATGAGTATATATATACATATATATGTGTGTAATTAGTTCGACTACGGGTATGCCTAGATAGGGCCCGTCTGTAATGGCGGGGATCGCCGGAGGGGGACTGGACGCAAAGGCTCTGCCGGTTTCCTAGGCCCCCTCCAAGTAGGCGATGAAGGAGTGCCACTGGGGACTTTTAGTGGGTACACTGGGGGGTTGCCTAACCCCCTGGGAGCCCCACATACCTCTTCCGTCCCCCCAACGGAAGGGGATGCGTAGGCATTTTACCCCAGTGAAACCAAAAAAAAAAAAACGGATATACCCTACCTCTTAAAAACCAGTTATTACCGTTAGAAAATGTTGCTTATGTATCAATCATTGTAATGAACCTAGTTGGTGACCTGGGGACAGACTGACTTTTTAGTAGATAACTGCTTGGAGTGCCACAGGGCTTTTAATTTTTTGAACAGCTGATATCTAGATTTCTGTGGGACGAATTTTGTTAGTTCCATAGAAGAAAATGTTGTTTACGTATCAATCTTTGTAATGAACCTAGTTGGTGACCTGGGGACAGACTGTAACTGCTTGGAGTGCCACAGGGCTTTTAATTTTTTGAACAGCTGATATCTAGATTTCTGTGGGACGAATTTTGTTGGTTCCATAGAAGAAAATGTTGTTTACGTATCAATCTTTGTAATGAACCTAGTTGGTGACCTGGGGACAGACTGTAACTGGTTGGAGTGCCACAGGGCTTTTAATTTTTTGAACAGCTGATATCTAGATTTCTGTGGGACGAATTTTGTTGGTTCCATAGAAGAAAATGTTGTTTACGTATCAATCTTTGTAATGAACCTAGTTGGTGACCTGGGGACAGACTTTGACTTTTTAGCCCAAAAAAAACATTCTCCTTTAGCTGGTGGGACCCGCTTGTGGGAAGCCAACTAAAATTGTGCTGAATATACAGTCGGAACGATCAGAAAGGCCGGCAGGCAAGAACCAGGTCCGTAGCTTAAGCTGATCACGTCGGGGTCACCAATTATAGCTTATTTGCTATATATGTTGGAGGAGTGAAATAAGACGAAGATTGATGCTTGTATATGACTGGTTTAATCTCTTAATCTTAATCTATTTATATTTAATACATAACAAAGGAAAATACAATTATGAGTTGGAAGGGGATGAACGTGAGTAAAGCGCAGCGACGGCACTTTATCATAGACATGTATATTAACACGTTCACACGTTTTACAATATTAGCTATGTCTGTTGCCATACTTAGTAGTTAGCAGCAGGCTATGAAATCCTTTTCTATTATTATAACAATATTAACTGGTATTAACGCGTACTTATAGATTTTAGGTAAACACTTTAATTATTTACCTTGAGCCGCTCGACGTTTCGAACAGGTTGCACCAGCCATGATCAGTCTGCTCGTGACGATGTTAATACCCGTTAATATTGATATATAATAAAAAAGAAACGCGAAAGTTTTAAAGTTAATATGAAATCCTTTACTTTATATTCGATCTTGTTGACCACTTACTGAGAAATATGTATTTCGGAAAAAACATTATTCGTTCCCAATCGTACAGTCACGGACTTATCAACCTAGACTGTTTGGACTTTGAACTATTAGAAGTTGAACGCTGCGAATCGTGCGAGAGTGTGCGATATATTTTTGTTGTTTCCTCTCTTACTACGTAGATAGCAGCGCCAGTGCACGATGTGGCCAACACGCGATACTATTTACGTTTTGTTATTGCTGAACTACAAATGTATTAATATTAATAAAATGAAGCACATTTACGTGAAAATGCTTACAAAATTGTATGGTTAATTTACAATGATGCATTTTATCTTTATAAATAGTTCCTTGACCGTTAATGTAAATAATTTGCCCAAAAAGTAAAGTGATTCTTTTTAAATACTGGGATTGTTTTTTTTTAAGAAATATTATTGTAACAGTTTCAAAGAGTTTTAATGAGGTGTTTTTGATAAAACCCGTCAAATCCAGTTTTGCCGCTTGATAGTTAACAGATTATTGTTGATCACTTGGCAGATTTCATTGTCCCATCGAACCTCATACCTACACGTTTTTTCAATGGGAATAAGTCAATTGATCTGCATGCAACATTTAACTGTGGGTCAGAAAGAAACCGCTGTGTAGACATATCTGTACTGAAGTTCGGTAAATAAATATCATCCACAGAGCGGTTTTCTCTCTTAGTTCTATTAATACTAATTGGAATAGTATCTTTAAATTACCCAGCCTTTATGGTGGTTATCTTTTGCAATAAAAATATATATATTTAAGAATAGGAAGAAAATAAAACTTTCAAGACGAAGGGTAGATTATGCGTGTTTATGGCTCCAGCTAACCAAACTATATTCACATCAACCGAGGTTCCCACCTTGTCGTGGTGGTGGGCTGAGTACCCGTAACACGTAAAACTAAGTGGCACCCCCAGAAGGGAGCTTCTTCACTGGGCTGTAACCCAGACAGCTCATGTTAAAGCGGTTCAGCAGGTTGCGGTGCTGAATGGGCAGTACGCAACTGAGGCGGGCCACGGCATCGCGTGGGAAGCACCTGCCCATCCGGGCCAACGACAGGTGAAGGCCCATAAAGAGTTGAGAGAGTCCCGGGACACGTGCAAGTAATGCCCGTGACTGAAAAGTCGATTCGTGTCAAGAATTATATACCTACTTATACATCAAAAATGTCTTAATTGTGAGCAAATTAATATTTTTAACAAAATATTAGCAATTTCAATAAACTTGAATACTTACTACAAGTGGCGTTCTGTCGTCTCTGCCTACCCTGGACGGAATAAGGCGTGAGTTTATGTATGTATGTATTGAATACTTACGACTTTTTTTAAACAGTATTATATGTTTTGTCTTATATTCACGGAATGATTTGGCGACATTTATGGAACAGTGTAAAAAGAACTTAAAGAGCTGACACAATTTTCCAGTTTGAATTACTTAATCGGTTCCAAAATGACTATAAAGGCCTACGCAGACCGGGACGGCATGGCAAGGGATTTTAATTTTTAATAATGGACATTCAATTGCTATGCTTTAAAATGAAAAATGCCGTGCGATAAAATCCCTTTCAATGCCGCGGCATCATTTTAAAGCATAGCAATTTAAGTCGTATTTCTGTAACAGTACGGTTGAATTTCCATTAGCAAAAATTATGATTTTGAGATAAAAAGTAGCCTATATCCTACTCCAGGCTCCCACCTATCTCCATACCAAAAAAAAAACAATAAAACTCATTTTCCCTTTTATAATATTAGGAGGAATATATTAAAACTACTAGTTAGAGTAAATATTTTGTAATAAAAATAAAAACATTTTTCGTTATTTTACAAACTTGAAAGATACAACAAATAATTTGAAAATTTTACAATATAGGAAAATCTATTAAGTAATCAATAAAAGTTAAAACAATTTTAATTGGTATTTAACACCAAATAACTAAATACCTATCACAATATAAAGTCTTTGTAATATTAATTGTTATAAATAAATCTAATAATAATCAACAAAAGTTAAAACAATTCTAATTGGTATTTAACACCAAATAACTAAATACCTATCACAATATAAAGTCTTTGTAATATTAATTGTTATAAATAAATCTAATATTAATCAACAAAAGTTAAAACAATTCTAATTGGTATTTAACACCAAATAACTAAACACCTATCACAATATAAAGTCTTTGTAATATTAATTGTTATAAATAAATCTAATATTAATCAACAAAAGTTAAAACAATTCTAATTGGTATTTAACACCAAATAACTAAATACCTATCACAATATAAAGTCTTTGTAATATTAATTGTTATAAATAAATCTATTAAGTAATCGTCCCGCAGCGTGTAGTCTTCTCCGTATTGTTTGCATTGTTACCTGAAATAAAAGAATATTATTAATTTAACTTTTTAAACAAGATATTATGGTAAATGATCGATATAATATCAGTATTATTCGGTTCTTTATTTTCATTCCTAAGATTATGTTATATTTTTTTAAATTTAACATTGCATAATGTTACTTGTCCTTACATAAGTTACGCATAATACTCATTTAACATAACTATTTCATCCTATTTACTTTAAGTATAATATTTAATAAGCAAACTTATGCTTTGGGATAGTAATCCCAAAGCATAAGTTTACTTAAGCATTATGATGCATAACCATAACTATTTTTGTTTTACATGCCTATTACATAATTTTTGTTTTTCAAATTCAAATACATAGCTACTAATCTATCAATAACATAAACTTAACCTAAAACCTTATGTTTGTTTATCAGACTCAAATAGCTATCAATAACATAAACCTATTTTTTGTCAATTATCTATTAGACAAATAACCAATATGCGTTACAACTTTATGCATTTCTAAGTTATGAATAAAAACAATAGCATATGCAATATTTTTGATTAATAACACAGTATGCTATAAAACAATTATGGCATACTATTATTATGACCAAGAAAATTATGCGTAACATAATGACAATGAAAATTAGGACAAAAACCATTATGAGAAAAAAAGGGATCCCGACGCTTACAGTATGTAAAATATAAAATCATGTTCAATCATGTAAAATATAAAATCATGTAATTTTGATTATAGCTTTTAAGAATACTCTTAGTTGTTAGTTAGTAGTATTCTTAAAAGCAATTTAAATTAAAAAGCATATAAAAAAGTGTGGCATTGTAATGCCACACTTTTTTATAAAATGCAGCGTGTCTCTCTATTTGATTTTCGCACGACTCAGCAGTCGTTACTAAAAGGCTACGAACCTTGTCGTTGAATTTATGTCATTTCGATTCTATCAAGAGTTGATTATGATTGTTTTATTATTTCATGTCATCTTTGTATTAAAGTTAATTTACCAATACTTTTACCAAGCAATGCATTTTGTCAAATGTTATTAATGCTATAGGTATGTTGTTTTGCCTACATGTTTTTAAAAATAATCCCTTTATGAAATGATGATTAAAATTTTTATATACCTAAAAACATTTTTTGTTTGTTGAACAACAGTTTTTAAAAAGGTAAATTTAACAAGTAAGTAGGTATTATTTTGTCAAATGTTATTTTGTAATTTGAAAATTTGTGATTTGTTTTTTGTCATAATATTATGATTGGACACCGTATAAAACATCGTAGCCTACGAATACATTAGAATTACGAGTCGGAAACTCATGTAAACTCGATTAAGTTGGGAGTGGTCATAATATCGGAATCCAATTCTATTTATGAACTTACAAGGCTCTTGTGCTTTCATTACTAACGTATTAAAATGATACATTTTACGAAAATAAAACTTTTCAAAAAATTATTAAACAATAAGAAGTGCATGTTCACATTTTTTTATTTAGGTATACCTACCTCGAAAGTTCGAGCGATTTGCGCACTATTATGTATCTGTTAGGTATGCTACTATACTACGCAATATTAAGTTAACAACATCTACTAAAAATGGCATTTACCTATATTAAAAAAAAAAGCAATCTAGATTGCATAGCGCATAGCGATCAGATTTGGTGATACATTTTTACAGCTTAGTAATGCACTCAAAGACAAAAATACCATTACTTATTTGATTTACATAATTATTTTTTAATAATATAAAAAGTTAGATCTCAAGTAGAACCCATTTTTTTTACTACTTATAAAAACTATTATTAACACGCGCCAAATACATAGATACCTACCAAACTTCGATGGAAACTTTAACGGCCTTATTACAAAATACGGTCTAACTATAAACCACGATTAAATCGTGGTTTATAGTTAGACCGTATTCTGTAATAAGGCCGTAAGATTCCATAACAAGCCACATTGAAAATTTCGAGAAAGAGCATGTTATAAAACACGTCGATTAGGTAGCTAACAAACAAAAGTGATAAGAGTTTTCAACCTTAACTCAATTACGTTAAGTTGATTTTTGCAACTCATAAAAATAAAAATAACCGTCAGAATATGTTGATGTGCAATTTTGAACTTAATGTTAAGTATGTAAGGATTAAAGTCAAATTGTTTCAAAATACAACTGCGATGAAAGAATAAAAAATATTATGCGAGTAATATACCGAACGTTGGGAATTTCAAAGCGGAACTTGTTAGAACACGTCCAAAAATACCAAACTACGATAGAAATAGGTAGGTAATAGATAATATGTATTGCCTACTTCAACTTTAACTCAACATTATTTCATTTGTTAAGCATAAAAATTATCAATACTTACAAAGTTTAAATGTATTTAATTTGAACTTATGTAAATATTTAAATTGTTGCAAAAGGTTAAAGGAATTATCTTTGGGACAGATTTAAGAGGCTCAAACGAGGGCTTTTTGTGGAAGAGACAGGCAAAGCACGCGTTGGCACCATGGGCGCCCGGGCGGCGCTCTTCCATGGGTGGTTATAATCGCTTACCATAAGGTGTCTATTCGTTTGCCTTTTATGTTATAAAAACAAACAGGTAGGTATAAAAGAGGCGCGGTCAGTAGTGCAAGCGCAGTAGTGCGCGTGCACAAGGTCGTGGGTTCGAATCCCACACAGGATAATTATTTGTGTGATCCACAAATTATTGTCCTGAGTCTGGACTTTGTGTAAGCTTTTAAATGTTTGTAAAAGTCCCCGCGACATAAGAGTAATTAATTCCTAGTGCGGAAATTATCTATGTATGTATAGAAAAAGAAATTAACGAGCACAAGTTCATAGTTAAGTAAATTATTACTTCCCCCTTTTTAAATAAAATTATAATGCCTTGACAAATAATAGAAATAAACTTACATTATATGTAGTAGCTGTAACTAGCGTACTCAAGAGAGGCTGTCTAGTATGCGCGGCGACAATGACCAAATCTTGGTCAGCGGTGGTAGCTCTTTGATAAAGTCGCCTGTGATGAGGCGTCAAATCGCCCCCGGTTTCCTCATTTCGTCGCCACCAGAAATGAATTGTAGTTCTCTAAAACAATAATTATAGTAAGTTTCTAAAAATAGTTAATATCCTGCCTGGGATTCAAACCCACGACCTGATGCAGGGCAGCCGATTACACTAACGCCAGTCTACCGAGCCTGTCATGTTTAATAAACTTTAAACCAACTATATCACTTTGATTCAATTGTCAAATTAATACTAGTTTATCAGCGGCCTAGTAACTAGTAACATAAAATGTCTTCTATATATTGTCCTAACACCTTTTTCAAACCAAACCAAGTTTTACTCCGTCATTTGCCAAAATGTATTAACATAACAAGATTCAATAAATAATCGTAACTGTAACAATGTGATAACTGAAGATTTTAATGAGCCCAAAGAAACACAACCTTCCTCTATATTACTATAATATTATTACCAACTCTACGGGCCAGATTCAGAGACCGCACTTTGACTTTACTTTGAAGGAAAGTTCGACTTTGATACAAAAACGAGATTTAAGAGTCCTGTCAAACTCGAACTTTACTTTCCGCTACTGATCTTTACTTCGCAAAGCCAAAGTCGACGATGAGGTTGACTTTGCTCCCAAAGTAAACTTTGCATAACTATACGTCTTAAAAAAGATGCCATTGTGTTAGCAATATTTCCATATATCATAATAAATATTTAATATGGTAGGATTATACCGAAAAAATGTCAAATTTTGACAATACTTTGTTTCACATTTGCGTTTGCTTATTAATTTCTGTTTTATTTTCTGACTAATTGTGCTTTCCTTTCTTTTCTTATCTTTCTTTAATTAAGTCCAGAAAAGCAGAAGTTGTGTCGTAAACGAATGTGAACAACAAATCTAAACAAAAACTATACTCTATTCACTTTGGCGTGAGAAATTAGGTAAACAAACCTAAAATGGGTCTTGTTAATATCACGATTACTCATTCATACATAAAATCTACGGTCAATAATATGTCATGACAGCTGAAAAAGAATAAAATTACAAATTGATGTTTTTAGATAAAAAATCTTTGAAATCCTATAATTTTTTGCAGTTTGACAAGTTTAACATGTTTTTATTAATTCTCATGCTATCTTGAATAGAGTATAGTCCGTCAAAGTTTACAACGTTCCATTTTATGAATAAATGATATTTTTACCTGAGCAATATATAAAAATATTTTTAAGAGCTGATAAAAAAAAATTAACCTTTTAAAACCGCTACCTATTAATAACGATAAAATCGTGTTTTAAAAATTTATTTAGTGAATGTTTTAGCGGTTACATTTTTTATACTATAAAATAATAATGTAAAAGCTGCGTGCAGCTGAACAAACGCTTACTTTACTTTATCTAGCGTACTTTGCTAAGCAAAGTCTAGGTATTGTCTCTGAATTTGAAAAATATGAAAGTAATCTTTCACATGAAAAGTTTACTTTGGGAAGATTACTTTGAAGCAAAGTAAAGTCACGACTCTGAATCTGGGCCTACGTCTGTTTAGGTAATTAAATAAAGGTCTATTAAAAAAGAGTAGAGTAAGTAACATCTATACCAATCCGTCTGGCCAGCGTGGTATTAGTAGGCCAAGTAACCCTCCGTCACGGGAGGAGGTCCGTCTCTGCAGTGGGACATTAATGGGCTATGTTATGATGAAGTAACATAGAGTTATCTCTCTGTTATTGAACTGCAATACAACTATTACCTAGTTTATCTTTTCTTTTAAATGCTTCTATAATGTAAAAAGGAATACCAAGATAGTTTACCGTTATTTAAATAAACAGACAGAATATTAATATGCATTTATTTTAAACAATAATTAAAAAATGTTAACTGTGACACTCACCGTTATTCCAGTTCTTCTTTCTATTTCCTTAACTACTTTCCCGTAGAACTACAATTATACGTCTTTGCTGTGGTGTTATTTGTGGCGCCATTTTATTTTTTCACTAACATGAACGCCGAACGAAGTAAATATTTGGCACTAGTGATTGTAAGCGATCCAACGACCGGGAGGCGACTGATTTAAATTTTAAAGTTATGGGAATAAAACTAGCGCGCCCGCGCCCCTTACGAAATGTCCACGTGTGCGCATGTAGGACTGTAGGTGTGTGTAAGCATGTAGGTGTGTGGGCCACCACCCATTCACGAGACTTAAATCTATGTGTGAAAGAAGCGCTAGCGCAGTGATTGGCTGATGACGTCGTCCGAAGTCCCTTTCGAACGATTTTCTATACTATACTATGCATAGCTAAAGTTATATCGGGTGTCTAACTTAACGTGTTGCTGTGTGTACCATAACTTTTTACATTCAACCTTTTATTAGTGACCAATGTTTATATTTTATTTTCTAACCCATCAAGCAAGCAACGTCGGGCTCTTGCATGCCACGCCAGGCACTTGCCTGCAACGTCGGAATTTTTTACGCAATATATAACAATATATAACATCGCGCATTTTCCTGCAACTTTGGGCACTTTCATGCAACTTCGGACACTTGCAAATTCGTGCATAGAACCTCGGGCACTTTCCTGAATTCTTGAGCACGTGCACGCAACTTTGGGCATCTCCCTAAGTCATAAGTCTACGTGGACGAAGTCGCGGGGCACAGCTAGTAAATAAATTTAAAAAAAAATGTACTAGCTTATTACGTATCCGTGCTACTACCTACATTCGTTCCATGATCTCAATCACTTATCGTGGCCTGAATCAGCAGAATCAGCAGTAGTTAAGAAATCAAGCACGAGGCGCAGCATCAGCAAGTGTTACCGACCAGTTGCAGTTCGATTACGTTCGACTTTATTTTATAGTTTTATATAAATACATCTCAAGAGAGGAATGAGTAAGTTATAATGTAGCCGTATCTTGAGTTGTAATTAAGTTTAGTACTTGTAAGTTAGTAAGTAGTTAGCATAGATAGAATGTAGTTCTAACATCGAATTCATTCATCTTATCAGCCCATTTATGTCCCACTGCAGGGACGGGCCTCCTACCGTGATGGAGAGATACTTGGCCTACTAATACCACGCTGGCCAGACGGATTGGTATAGGATTTAATTTTAAGTTTTCCTTCTTTTTATTTCATAAAGATAATATTCACGGATAGTACCTGAGTCGGTTTTTACGACTCCCATGGGATGAGATGGGGTGGTGACATATTGTATTCTTACTCCGTCACCACACCGAATTCATTCATCTTTAGGCTAATGAGATTGTAATAAGAACAATAAATCTCGTTTTAAGTGATTCTAGTTTCGTTCTTCCACCCTCCGATTGTGACTTACCTACGTTATTATTTGACGACCTCTGTGGCGTAGCTGTTATTTAACATGACTGCTACGCAGAGGTCTCGAGTTCGATTCCCGCTCAATGGAAATCTTTGTGTGCATGAACCTGAATGTTTTCATTAGTCTGGGTGTTTTCTATGTATATTAGTATGTATTTACAAAAAAAAACTGTATGTCTCGTACCCATAGTACAAGCTCTGCTTAGTTTGGGACTAGATGGCGTTGTGTGGAAGTGTGAAAATAAGCTTGACACAGAAAAAACACGTATATTTTAAACAATATGTCGAATACTTTCTTTAGATCTGACACGGCACAACTTTAGGGTGTCACAGGTCCCAGGGGCCACATGAAATTTTGTATACAAGGTAATCTGTCACGTTTCTATAAAAGGCTAAATCTGCTTTAAGAAAAACGATTAATCCTTTATTATAAAGTTACTTTTGGGGATTTTTTATACGGAGTAGTACTAAATACATAAAAACTCTCCGTGTGGTGACGGAGTAAGAATACAATATGGAACCACCCCATCACATCCCATGCGTGTCGTAAAAACCAACTAAGGGACTATCTGTGAATATTTTGTTACGAAATAAAAAGAAGGAAAACTTGAAATTAACGTCTGGCCAGCGTGGTATTAGTAGGCCAAGTATCCGTCCGTCCCGGGAGGAGCGGGAGGAGGCCCGTCACTGCAGTGGGACATTAATGGGCCGTTATGATGATGTACTAAATACGCTTTGCGAAAACAAATAACAGAAAATACTTTCCTCTGAAAAGCGGAAAGATTTGAAAACATCAGACGTCCTTCAAATTAATGATAATATATGAGGAGATCGAACAAGAGCCTGTAAGCATTTTAAATACAGATAAACAGACAAACTGATTTGAATATTCTCGAGCACGTAAAACGATAACAAAAAAAAAACAAAATAGAGCATTATACGAAGAATTGAGTAACGAAAGACGTTAAAAAGAAATGTCTCCACTGTTATACATACTCGTAGTAAGTATTCATTTAAATCAGATTTCTTAAGAATTGTTTATGTTTGTAGTTTCCATTTTCTTATTTAAATCGTTGAGAAATAAACCTATTTCTATATAAAAGATAGTGTAAAAAGCTCTTTTAAATAGCTTCTATGATTTATTGTCAGACAGTCGCAACACAAAGTCCGGTTTTAGAAGGAACTTTAGATTTTATCTTTCTTGCGTCGTACTTTCTTAGTATTTTAAGTAACTGATTTAAAGCAGAAAAGTATTTTAAATGAGACGTATTCTACTAAAATATCTTAGCTATAAAGTAAGGTCTTTGACGTCGTATATAAATACTTTGTTTTTTCTTAGTCCTTCAAGATAAAAGGCTGTTTCTGTAAAGAGCTCCTTTGATTATGTTTAATATTGCTTACCAACTGAAGGCTCGTCTTTGGTATTTTTTATATCGCTGTAGCTGTTTATATTTCGAGAAATAGCTAGTAATAATACTGATATAGCGGCTTATTGAATATCGACGATAGGTAACTGAATAAAAAACAGACTGACGTAAAAAATATGTAAGTAACGTAATTGGTGTGGACATTATATTATATGTTACGGCTAATACCCGAAGTGCGGCTACACCTAGTTTTAGCCGGTTAGAACTAGGTGAAGCCACATACTCTTGGTTAAAACTAGTATTAGCCGATTGTTTTCGGGTAAAACTAGGTTTAGCCTTCATCAAGCCGGCTACAACTAGTTCCAGCCATTCACTGTTGGATAAAACTAGGGCTATCCGATATTATTCCGGCTAGAATTTCAGACTATTAGATAAAACTAGGTCTATCCGATACCATTCCGGCTAGAATTAGGTTCAGACAATCCCTGTTGGATAAAACTTAGATGCGTGTCCCGCCACGTCTTCCGCCTCGCGTCACACTCATGACTCACAGCATCTGCAGCAGCGGCGCGGGGTGGAGGGCGTAGCGAGATACGCGCCTCTGCAGGTTGTGAGCCCCAAGTGCTGCTGATCTACTGCAGGTCTACTAGCGAGTATGACTCATAGCGTCTGTACATAGTTGGAGCCGGCATGCTATCAGCAGAGCTTTTTTAGATATAAAAAAAAATCCAATCTTTAGAAACGTAGATAGTTTTGTATTATTTTAAATCAAATTGTAATAATTAAGAAATAAAGAAAGAAGAAAGAAAAAAAGTTTATTTTGTTGCACACACAATAACATACAGTAAGTAATTTTAAACATAAATATTACAAAAAATGCACACAAAATAGGACCTAACTCAGCTGATCGCTGTAGCGTCATAGACACTACAGCGCTGATATTCTGTTAGGCCCTTATACAGAAGGTATTCTAAGACATACGGAGCAGCAATAGTTTACATGAATAAATAATAATATATTATAATATAATGACAAACATAGGTATATAACAATAAAAAATATATTAAATAGTATTTATTTAAAAAAAAAAACAACAATTAAAGAAAAAAACAAAATAAAAATATAGATTTGTATTGGCAGAATCAACAATAAACAACAATATACGTCAAAACAGAGTGTTAGTTGTGTCACTTGTCAGTTGTCAGTCAATTGTCAAAGTTGCGTCCTGTCAGCAGTCAGTCATGTTTTTGTTTGTTTTAATTAATTATTTAATTTTTGTGTTTGAAGTAAGTGTTCTTTGAATTTATGTCTAAAAGATTTTATTGTGCATAATTAACACAAATTGTTAGGCGTACAAGTTTTAGTATAATAGGGACAATCAGGAACATTTTATTAACAACAGACAATAGTTGCATATTAAAATTTTAAAGAATATTATTATAATTATAAATCACACTTGTTACTTGTTTGCATCTAGTTTTATCCAACAGGGATAGTCTGGAACTGGTTCTAGCCGAAATGATATCGGATAGCCCTAGTTTTATCCAACAGTGAATGGCTAGAACTAGTTGTAGCCGGCATGATGAAGGCTAGACCTAGTTTTACCCGAAAACAATTGGCTAATACTAATTTTAACCAAGAGGATGTGGCTACACCTAGTTCTAACCGGCTAAAACTAGGTGCAGCCGCGCTTTGGGTTTTAGCCGTAACATATATACCTACAGTCTAATAAAAAAGAAATCAAGAAGTAAAGATACATTTGACCAGACCATCTAAGTGATGACGACAGAATAATTTGTTCCTGATTTGTCATATTCCTAATTGGTCATCTTCCAGACTCGTCACTTTCCTAATGAAGTGATTTTATGACTACCATTGCGTTGTCTTCGTTTTACATTAGGTCTCATGCGGTAACGTTAAGGTCCATCCTCACCAAACGGCCCGCATCGGCCAGTATTATATCGGATGCGGCGGAAGCCGACCGCGTCCTTCGTTTCTATTTAGTTTCATAGTTTTAAGGCTTGAGTGCAGACGAGCGCATTAAGGCCTACGCAGACCGGGGCGGCATGGCAAGGGATTTTAACTTTTACTAATGGAAATTCAACCGTAATGTTACAGAAATACGACATAAATTGCTATGCTTTAAAATGATGCCGTGGCATTGAAAGGGATTTTATCGCACGGCATTAAAAGACGCGCCACATGCTCCCATGGCGGGATGCCGCGGCATACCGCGGTAGGCAACGGCATGCCTTGGGTTGCCTACCGCGACCGAGTGCCACGGACTCCGGCGCTAAAAGACGCGCCACAGGCTCCCGTGGCGGGATGCCGCGGCATACGCCGTTGCCTACCGCGACCGAGCGCTGACTCACGGCAAAATCCCTTGCCATGCCGTCCCGGTGTGCGTAGGCCTTTAGGCAGAATTTGAGCGTATGCGCCGGTAGTCGTACGCACGCGAACGGAGTCGGTCGCGTGTCGCGGCATGTCACCGGCTGTGTTTACCCTTGACTTGGTATTATATACTTTAAACACTGTATACTGTGTAAAGATTGTAAAATTCGTTTCGATGTGGGCCGATGCGAGCCGGTTGGTGAGGATGGACCTTTACTGTGTCAATATTTAAAAAAGTGGCTGCCCAGTCAAATATATATAGATATATAGGGGTTCCGTTTTTAGCCATTTGGCAACGGAACCTTCAAATGGAATAACTAAGGAATAGTATGCACAAAAAAAAAAGACGTAACTACTAAGTAAGTTTCAATAAAAATAAAATGTACTTGAAATGAATTACATTATTATGTGCTATTCTTTCTGCATTTCTTTTCTTGCGATTTACATAGCTTTATAACTTGTTGGTGATAAGGCACCGAAAGAATAAATTTTCGTTCATCATAACAGCCCATTGTTGTCCCACTGCAGGGACGGGCCTCCTCCCGTGACGGAGGGATACTTGGCCTACTAATACCACGCTGGCCAGACGGATTGGTATTGGGTTTTATTTCAAGTTTTCCTTCATTTTATTTCGTAAAGTTAATATATACAATTTTCGTTCAGAAGCTGTAAATTATAATTTTATACGTTGTTCACACTTTTTAAAATATGAATTAGAACCAAGTCGTGTATTTTGTTTCGTACTCTTAAAATAGGAAGTATAGTTATCTTACTAAAGATTCAAAAACCAATGTTTTTTTCTGACATTTCCTTAAGCTCTTGGTGGATATTAAACTTTGTTTAAAGCTTTTTAGAGATAATGAAATGAGTGATCTTAAATTATTTTATTTACAGACCTTTATTAAAATAATTTATTTTATTTATTGATTTATTGCTTTATTGTACACCAAAATAAAATACAACAGGTAAGTACACAAATTATCTTAAAAACTAGGTGACACAAATGGCGGTCACTCGAAGTGATTTCTTCCAGACAACCTTTGGATGGAAAATGTGTAATATGATTTTTATGTTGTGTGGTGTACTGAATAGTATAATTATATTAATTATATATTCTTATAATAGTAGAAACGGAAAAGAAAATTATAAAGATAAGGTAATAAAAATAGTAATATTAATACTTACTCATACTGAAAGGAAATAAAATAATAATATATAGAAAGATAAAATAGGATACGGTTTAGTGACGCATTTAACAATAAATAATGATACATAAAAACATATAGCAAACCAGATACTATAAAAATGTAATAAGCTATCAATTTTGGAAAGAATTAGCTATGTGGGTGAGAAAATGCTCCTTTACACGGTTTTTGAATGTCTGCTGTGTTTGGGATCGTCTTATTGTTTCAGGCAAATTGTTCCAGAGTCGTACAGCTTGCACTGAAAAGGATTTGTCGACAAATCGTGTGGTGTGTGAAGGCATTTTTAATTTTAGATTCTCTGATGACCGCAGGGCCCTCGAATGTGTATTGTGAAGAAATTCAAAACGATTTTTAAGGTGAGGAGGAGTATGAGGATTAAAAAGAATATTATAGAGTAGAGATAGAATATGAGTATCCCGACGAAGACGAATGGGAAGCCACTTGAGTTTTTGACGAAATTCTGAGATATGGTCATATTTACGAAGTCCAAATATGAACCTGATGCAAATATTTTGGAGTCTCTCAAGTTTGTTAAGTTGGTCTTCAGTAAGATCGAGGTAGCTGGCATCAGCATAGTCAAGGATGGGAAGTAGAAGGGACTGAGCCAGTGCAATTTTCGTAGTTGTTGGCAAAAAGTTGCGCAGCCTTCTCAACGAACCTAGACAGGCAAACATTTTGCGGCTGACCTCCTGCAATTGAGGAACCCAAGATAAAGTTTGATCCATATATATTCCTAAGTTTTTGACTTTTTCAGAGAATGGAACTATCTCTCCATCACAATGAATACTTGGAAGTTGGTCCCATTTAATTCTCGATATCATTTTTGAGCTGCCTATTACAATTAGTTGCGTTTTGGAGGGATTGACACTTAGTCCAAATGATTTACTCCAGTCACAAATATTCATAAAATCTTTATTTATCCTGTCTATGGCATCTGATAGGTTTAATGCAGGAGCTTGCGTATAAATTTGTAAATCATCTGCGTAAAGATGGTAGGAAGAGAGTAATTTATTTGTGATAGAGTTAATAAAAACTGCGAAGAGTAATGGAGACAAAACGCCGCCCTGCGGGACGCCAGCAGATGTGTTACACCAAGAGGAACGTAGCTGATCTACGCAAATTTGCTGCTGACGACCAAACAGGTAACTACGAAACCAGTCAATCGCGCTTGGAGATATGTTAAGAGAGTGTAATAGACCAAGCAAGATTTCAAAATCAACAGTGTTGAATGCATTGCTGAAGTCTAAGAGAGCCATAATTGTAACGTTACCCTTTTCCATGCCTAATCTAATATCATCTGTGATATGCACTAACGCTGTAGTAGTACTATGACCAGGGCGGAAACCTGATTGTAAAGGGTTAAGGATGTTAGCATTAGAAAGGAAAGTTTTAAGTTGATAGTACACTAAACGTTCAAGGACTTTAGAAAGAAAAGGGAGAAAATTTTATGCCACTTTGTAAGGTCTTTAGCCTTTTGAGAATAAAACGATAATTCCCACTGTATTTAACGATTTTTGATTTCAAATTTAAAGTATTTATAAATATTGACACCGATGCCGACCGATAGTGTTTGCCGGGCCTTAATAATAACTTCTATTAGCTGTTCTTCCTATAGGTAGCATTAGACTTATAAATTAATAACACGTTCCCAGTGCAGTGTACCATGTATGGCGCCATTCATTTTATTTTTTGAAAATATTTTATAGTTTCGACCATTCGGTCATAGATGGTGCTACTAGGAGGGGTTATCAAACTAAGGAGCAGTGTGTACACGTGCTTTATTTTACTATTGTGTCTGCTGGCGGCACTGTGAAAGGGTTAAAAACAATAACCTTATAATATTTTTATTTTTGTGGAATTAGCTCAGCTTAGCAAGACAAAGTAAAAGTTAAATAACAAAGTTACTGATACGCCAGCTCACGTAACTAAGTAACATAATGTTACCTCATACAGAAGCCGACACACGTTTTCTTATTAGTAGTGAATAAAGGACATAATATTCTTAATAGATTTACACTAAAATAAATCAAGGTACTTCAGTAATAATGTTCATGTTAAAAAATGTCCATATGTATGTAAATGTCCAATTAATACACACCAAAATGAAGGTTATAGTGTATAGTATAGTGATAAAATGATATACTTCTATACTACGGTGCTACGGTGCTGATGGCGTATTACGGCTTATCTGAATCCATTCTCAGATATGGTATAATATTTTGGGGAAACAGTGCGGACAAAGAAATAGCCTTCAAGGCTCAAAAACGATGTATACGAGCCTTATTTAACCTTGATAACACTGATAGCTGTAAACCATATTTCAAGGAGTACAAAATATTAAAACTTCCTACTCTATATATAATGGAGACAGCATTGTTTGTTAAATCGAACCCACAGCTATTTAAAAAAATGTCAGATGCTGTTCCCAGAAACAGAAGAGATCCATACAAGTTATGTCTGCAACCTTCGAGGACCACCCTGATGCACAACAGTATCGTTTGTATGGCTCCAGTTATATATAATAAACTGCCAAAGTCTTGGAAGGAGTTAACAATGTTGAATTTAAAAAAAACTTTTATGCAATAAAGTATACTATCACATATCGGAATTTCTAAACGATAAGAAATTAGATGTTTTTAATGTAGCATGACAATTAATTTATTCTTATCTTATTATACTTATATCTAAACAAAATAATTTGCAGTCATTGAATATGCATGCTTAAATAAATTAAAACTAGTGACATCTTTATTACGTATATCCTATTGTTATTATTGAATTGTATAGTTTTTAATATTATGTTAATCTTAAGTACCTAATTTTTGTACGCCTTGACCAGGCCGAGCATGTGAACGTCTCATGAACCTATAACACTTATTATTTACACGGGTATTAACACGATTTATTATTATTTGGTAAATATTAAGTAATAATTTACCTTTGAGGCTCTCGACGTTTCGGCCAGGTTACACCAGCCGTGGTCACGAGTAGATACCAAATAATAAAAAATCGGCCAGGTTACACCAACGGCTGGTAATAAATCGTGTTAATACCCGTGTAAATAATAATTATATAAAATGAAACACGAAAGTTTAAAAGTTAATAACCTATAACACCTTGTATTATCATGTATACCATGTTCTGACAAATAAATGATTATTCTATTCTATTTTACGTTTTATGATCACGATGTCATAGCAAAAAAGGAAGGGGTGTGGTAACTCGGAGGTCATAAGTTAAAAGCATTTTGGTTTTAAAATTTTAAAAACAATAACTTGGAATTAACACTAATTCCTTCCAAGTTATTGTCTTTAAAATTTTACCTCAGCTTAGCAAAACAAAGTACAAATTAAATAACAAAGTTACTGATACGCCAGCTCACGTAACTAAGTAACATAATGTTACCTCATACAGAAGCCGACACACGTTTTCTATTTTACTCCGCGGAACACAATTTTTAAGTCGGTCGGAGTGATGTTCATAAAGTTTGTACGTGAGAAAAGTTTACAAGAAATCAGGTTGCCATTATGTTATATGAAGTAGGCTTATTTATCAATACTAAACATGGGGGAAAAGTACTGCTTTTTTGTCAAAATCTCTAGATGCTATTTGAAAATTAGACTATTCTAATTTATACAGTTTGACTATATTTTTATTCATAATAAGAAGTTATTATTATTTAATATTTTAAAAGTCATTTTCCAAATTAAAACCAAAAGGATAACTAATGATGTCGAACAAAGCAAATGTCTTGATTCGTCAAGCAAGATGTTAGGTTAGGTTAGGTTAGGTTCAAACAATGGCGTTTGAACTGGAACACAAATCACGCATCAGAAGGAAATTTGTTTAATTTTGTGCGAAGTTTACGAAGACTAGGGCTTTCCAGGTAAACATTCAGGCTTAGACAGACAATAACTAGTTAGGGGCACAAAAACGTCTTAGGTTTACATTCGCGTACTCGTACTTAGAAGTCACTTGCCGTTCTGAACATATTATTATATTTAAAAGGATTTAATGTCATAGGAAAAGTAATTGTGTATCATAATTATATATTCCTAAATACCTCATCATCATCATAACAGCCCTTTAATGTCCCACTGCAGGGACGGGCCTACTCCCGTGACGGAGGGATACTTGGCCTTTATTTAATTTTAAGTTTTCCTTCTTTTTATTTCGTAAAGATAATATTCAAGGATAGTTCTTTAGTCGGTTTTTACGACACCCATGAGATGAGATGGGGTGTCCGTCACCACACGGAGACCTAAATAATAGGTTTACCTATGAAATAGCCGTTTTTTTTCTGCGCAGTCTTTAGACTCTATATTTTTCTAAAACATATATTATTTAATTTTTTTCTTATTTATGAAATATAGGATATTACCAACATCTAACAAAAGATAATAAATAAAAATAATTATTATTTGTATTATTAATAAGCCTGTGAACATGGGTCCAATTTAAGACAGCGGATTTTTTTTTCTTTGTTTTAAACACAATAGTTAGCTTAAATGTGCACCATTACTTATACCAAATTTCATTCTATTATGTTAAATAATTATTGAAAAATCTAAGAAAACTTTAGTATGAAAAATCTAGCTTCTGATAAAATCTTCATACAAAACGGCAATTTCATAGGTAAATACCTAATACCTATGCAATATTTATTTGATAACGCCTCAACTAAATACAGTACTTACGATAAAAGTTTAATATAGCCATCATAATCTTAATATCAAAATATAATGTAACATAATAGCTGTTTTACAACGATAAGAATACGTTAATGGATAATAACAATAAAATAAGATGCTACTTTATTACATTAAAGCAATATTACTTAAAAGGCGAGAGAGAAAATAACGTTGTATGTTAAAACCCGTTTTATTCATTTCAATGCTTTGTTTAATAATGATTAGTAATGTATTATTCTTCTTATCAGCTTTAATGTTTTAAGCTGCAGGGTAAAACTTTTTTAAAGATAGAAATGAAGATGTCCTGCTAACATCACGCATCACCATTGCCATTACACTGTCTTCAATCTACTAACTGAGCTGGAGGCCAAAGCCAAATTGTGTAGCCAAAACTTGGGTGTCCAAAATAAAGAAAAGCAGTAATTAACACTGAACCAGCATCAAATTCTGCATAAAAAAAACAAATATGGACGCATCTTGACTTTCTACAAAGGCGTATTTAGCGTTAGGTCAGGTTAAAGAATTCGGATCGCTTTGCCTGTTCTTCCATAGCTCAGATGCATGAGTGGCAGTTACAACTTGGCATCAGGGTCAATGTTTTACTTGTCTAAAAAAATAAAAGTAGAGCACTTAAATTATATTTTTTTAAATTTAGTTTAAAGGCTTTGTCACTTATGGGGGATTTACACGGATCGATTTTCGCCGTGCGCCTTGCAAATTTTCCCTTGCGTTTTAGCTGAATTGCCGTTTAGATGGTCGATTTACGCCGCGCGGCAAAAATTTTGCGTCTTTAGATACCCGTGTAAACCCTCTTATAGCGACTACGTCGCTTGAATAAATTATAATCTTGATTTTGACATTCTTATTGTCTAAAAACATAGTATAGATTAATAGAGCATTTTTCTTATATAAAGTTAAAGGACATCAAAAAATATATAATGAGAATTGTATTTATTTTGAACTAGCTGACCCGTGCCCACTTCGTAGGGCGGCAAAAAAAACGTGTCACTTTTTTAAACATATTTAATTACTGCTCTATTTCTGTTAGCCATAGCGTGATACTATATAGCCTATGACACTCCCCGATAAATGGACTATCAAACATAGAAATAATTTTTAAAATCGGTTTAGTAGATCGAGAGATTACCCCCTACAACGTCACAAACACACAAACTTTACCTCTTTATAATATTAAGTATAGAAGTATAGTATGTTTTATAAAATATAATCTTAAGTCTGGGCAGAAAACAATGTCTACTAAGTGCAGAACATTTAGTCTCTCTTTACGACACCCCTCCATCATTTTACGACACCCTTGCAGTTTGACGACAGCCTTGCAGTTTTACGACACCCACCATCATTTTACGACACCCTCCATCATTTTACGACACCCTTGCAGTTTTACGACACCCTCCATCATTTTACGACACCCTTGCAGTTTTAAGACACCATTGCAGTTATACGACACGCTCCATCATTTTACGACACCCTCCAGGCATTTTACGACTTCCTTGCAGTTTTACGACTCCCTTCCATCTATTACGACTCCCTTCATCATTTTATGACACCCTAGCAGTTTTACGACAATCTTAAGTCTGGGCAGAAAACAATCTCTACTAAGTGCAAAACGTTACGTCTCTCATTACGACACCCCTCCATCATTTTACGACACCCTAGCGTTTAACGAAACCCTTCATGCATTTTACGACACCCTAGCAGTTTTACGACACCCTCCATGCATTTTACGACATCCTTGCAGTTTTACGACTCTCTTCCAACTATTACGACTCCCTTCATCATTTTATGACACCCTAGCAGTTTTACGACAATCTTAAGTCTGGGCAGAAAACAATCTCTACTAAGTGCAAAACGTTACGTCTCTCATTACGACACCCCTCCATCATTTTACGACACCATTGCAGTTTTACGACACCCTTGCAGATTTACGACACGCTCCATGCATTTTACGACACTCTAGCAGTTTTACGACACCCTTCATTATTTTTCGACACCCTCCATCATTTTACGATACCTCCATCACTTTACGACACCCTCCATTATTTTTCGACACCCTCCATCATTTTACGATACCTCCATCACTTTACGACACCCTAGCTGTTTTACGACACCCTCCATCATTTTACGACACGCTCCATGAATTTTACGACACCCTAGCAGTTTTACGACACACTGCATCATTTTTCGACATCCTTCATGCATTTTACGACACCCTCCATCATTTTACGACATCCTTGCAGGTTTAAGACACCCTTCCATCTTTTACGACACCCTAGCAGTTTTACGACAATCTTAAGTCTCTTAATTGTAAAACTTTTTTAAAGGTACAATTCTCTAATACATTATTTCATTATATCTCCAGACGTTTAAGCAGTAGAAGCAAAATAAACGTTTTTAAGCGTCCCTTTAATAAACAATTATTTCATTACTGCTCTACTCCTATTAGGCATAGCGTGATACTATATAGCCTATGACACTCCCCGATAAATGGACTATCAAACACAGAAAGAATTTTTAAAATCGGTTCAGTAGATCCAGAGATTACTCCCTACAACGTCACAAACACACAAACTTTACCTCTTTATAATATTAAGTATAGAAGTATAGATAAAGCGGTTTTGACTTTGACTTTTTTGTTTTTTTTTATAACAAGACTAGGGATCATGCCGTGTAGCGGGAACTTATACAAACATCAATAAGGGACATAAAGAACTTCCAGACTCAGGACAATAAGCTTTTTTTTTTGTGGATCGCACAAATAATTGGCCTGCATGGGAATCGAGTTTTCTCCGTGTGGTGCCGGAGTAAGAATACAATATGTCACCACCCATGGGTGTCGTAAAAACCGAATAAGGGACTATTCGTAAATATTATCGTTACGAAATTAAAAGAAGAAAAACTTGAAATTAAACCCTGTACCAATCCGTCTGGCCAGCGTGGTATTAGTAGGCCAAGTATCCCTCCGTCACGGGAGGAGGCCCGTCCCTGCAGTGGGACATTAATGGCCTGTTATGATGATGATGATGAGAATCGAACCAGCGACCTCATGCACGGCATATGCTTGCGCTACTGTCGCACCACCGAGGCATTTTGAGATATACTTCAAACTGCACATTTAACATGACGCCTAAAGCCACCTCAAACCACTATATGCAGATACAGAGGTGCACTCCGAACTTAATAGGGACTCGAATAACTAGAACTGTAGGTACAATTTACGAGACCATTATGTACGAGTAATATGTCTACGTTTTCACCTGTAGTGTAGGTTTTCATTTGGAAATCGAACTTTCTAAAATACAGAGTGGCTCATTCAAATGGGTCAGTATGGGAAAGTCTTAAACTATAAGTCATACGAAGGTTTGTTCTTAGGAACCATGTCACCGATTTTGATAAAAAAAATAACTGCATTCATACATTTGAAAAAGATACTGCACCCAGTCGGGAATCGAACCCCGGTTATTTTGCAAAAGTAAAACTTATACTTTCTCTATTTAAATATCGATTCTGTAGGTCTTAAGCAGTAAATATCTCTATGAAACATTATGTCTAAAATAAATAAAATGCATTGTTTTCACACAATATGTCACAACACTTCACACACCTTCGAACACCTACTATGATAAATTAAAGTATATGAAAACAATGCATTTTATTAATTTTAGACATAATGTTTCTTAGAGACATTTACTGCTTAAGACCTACCTACAGAATCGATATTTAAATAGAAAAAGTAAAATTTTATTTTTGCAAAACAACCGGGTTCGATTCCCGACTGGGTGCATTATCTTTTTCAAATGTATGAATGCAGTTTTTCTTTTTATCAAAATCGGTGACATGGTTCTTAAGAACAAATCTTTGTATGACTCATAGTTTAAGACTTTCTCATACTGACCCATTTGAATGAGCCAGCCTGTATAATAGAAGGAAGTTTATTACATAAGCTAGTTATTAAATCCCGGTGAAGGCTGTACTGGTTTAGGTGGTATACCGGTGTACTTGGGACGATGTAATGACTTTACCTATGCAGAAAGCATTTCCTCCTAAAAAAAATACGAAAGCTAAAAAGCCATACACATTTACGTAAATCTATTCTTGAGCCTAGCGCAGTCTTTTTCAGAGAAACTGTTTGTATAATAAACTTGTGTAATACTGTTTAAAAAAGTTTGTTCATTTCGAAGCTATAACATACATTTAACATTCTCCGTGTGGTGACGGAGTAAGAATACAGTGTGTCACCACCATAACTGATCCCATGGGTGTCGTAAAAACCGACTAAGGGACTATCCGTGAATATTATCTTTACGTAATAATTAATTTTCACAAAAAAAAAGAACCGACTTCAAAGACAAAAATTGCACTAAAAAGTAATAAATAATTACTTGTATTTTGATTTTACAACAATAAATCAGCCATTATTTCTATTTAATTTTAATTTATAGAATAGGTTCTTTTCATTAAGTATTGTAAAAGTATTGTTAAGGATATTTCTTTAAGAGTCTGTAAATATATTTATTTGTAGATTGTTTAAAAGATAATCAAATTATTACAAATAATGTAATATTATTGTTATTTTTGGAGTCGGTGTCAGCCACGATCGTTATTATTAAGTATACCATTTTTTATTTCTGACTGAAAACTTAAACAAATATTATGGCGCCGTGTTATACACAGACTAATAATTACATAAAATTCACATTCGAAAATGAAACGGCCGTTTTCGTTTTAAATGCAATATTTATCTAATTAGAAACCATTTAAAGTGATACACACTCTGTGTTATACAAAACTTTATTGCCTATTCTAACGAACTTGTAGACAACATTTTGCATTATTGATCCTATTCGCGAATTATTTCTTTAAATCTAATCTATTTTAAGTTCTGGAAAGCTTTAATCAGTTATTAAATATAATATTAAAACGTTTAAATGTGATACTGGTATTTTAAAATATATTTATTTAAATATGATAAGAATAGTTGTTTAATATTTGTTTAATTTTTAAACTAATCCATACACAATCAACAAATATAATGTCGAAGTCATTTATAATCTGTAATTCATGGCCGTCATTCCGTTTGCTTAGGTATTATCGTACTTATTCCGTTGGCTGACACCGCCTCCAAAAATAACAATAATATTACATTATTTGTAATAATTTGATTATCTTTTAAACAATCTACAAATAAATATATTTACAGACTCTTAAAGAAATATCCTTAACAATACTTTTACAATACTTAATGAAAAGAACCTATTCTATAAATTAAAATTAAATAGAAATAATGGCTGATTTATTGTTGTAAAATCAAAATACAAGTAATTATTTATTACTTTTTAGTGCAATTTTTGTCTTTGAAGTCGGTTCTTTTTTTTTGTGAAAATTAATTTTATTTCTAAATTTTTAGTGAATTCCAATTCTATAAATCCGTGTGGTGACGGAGTGAAAACACAATATGTCACCACCTCATTTCATCCCATGGGTGTCGTAAAAACCGACTAAGGGACTATCCGTGAATAGAGATTGAGATATAAAAAGAAGGAAAACTTAAAATTAAACCCTATACCAATCCGCCTGGCCAGCGTGGTATTAGTAGGCCAAGTATTTCTCCGTCACAGAAGGAGGCCCGTCCCTGCAGTGGGACATTACTTTGTCGGAATATGGGTAGACCTACGAAACGCGCTGCTTATATGAGACAGCGCCGATTGAATGAAACAAACGAAGAAAGGGATAAACGCCTTTTAATGTAGGAAATCTACCTCCAATGTCATTTCAAAAGAGACTAGTGAACAACGGAGGACCTACATGCAAAAAGTTTTAAATAGGGAGAACATCGAAAAGCGTAGCCACCGTCTCGGCATGGTTAATTGGTAATAATAATTAAGTTAATTAAAATTAAAATAAATCAAATAAATATAATAATTATTATTATCAATTTGTTATATCTAAAGAATAAGTTTAAAATAAATTAAATGCAATTCAACAATTTTGTCTATTTATAATCCGTTATTAATTCCTATTTTAATTTAAAATAAGAATTTCATTCAAGTCTTAAACCACACCTGCGATTACATTCATAATGTTAAGTTTTCATCAATACAATTAAAATAAGCCCAAACACAAGGTAGCTGCTGTATGCCGTTGAGGAGTTTCTTCGACCCTCAGTCGTCTTTATCATGAGATCATGTTTGTGTAAAGTTGTGTAAAGTTTTCATCAATACGAATAAAATAAGCCCAAACACTCGGTAACTGCTATATACCGTTGAGGAGTTGCCTCGACCCTCAATCTTCTTCATCATCAGATCATGTTTGTGTAAAGTTTTGTAAAGTCTTCATCAATACAATTAAAATAAGCCCAAACACAAGGTAGCTGCAATATGCCGTTGAGGTGTTCCCTCGACTCACTCTGGTCTCCAGGATCTGACCAGTTCTTACTCTTGACTATTTGGTAGTGACGTCAGAGATGCACATGTATGACAAGATTTTACACAATGCGTCCCTACAATTTTCAAGAGATGCCCTCGATTTCTCTGGGATACCGTCATCCAGATCCAGATCTGGTGACAATGGGACCAAATGGGAAGCATACCCATACGAACAAAAAAAAAATTTTTCAAATCGGTCTAGCCGTTTTCGAGAAATCAGGTAACAAACACAAAAAAAAAAAAAAAAATAAAAAAAAAAAAAATACAACCGAATTGAGAACCTCCTCTTTTTTGAAGTCGGTTGAAAAGAAGGAAAACTTGAAATTAAACCCTATACCAATCCGTTTGGCCAACGTGGTATTAGTAGGCCAAATATCCCTCCGTCACTGGAGGAGGCCCGTCCCTGCAGTGGGACATTAATGGGCTGTTATGATGATGAACATACATTTTAAATACGTTGATAATGTTTCACAATAGAAGTCAAACAGTGTACATCGCAAGGACCCAATAATTTTGAGAGCAAAATGAGTTCTTTATTTTATTGCGAAAGACTTGAATTATATTATATTCTTGACCTTGAATCCAATATCACTCGATAGACACCCCAACTTCTCAGTAAAGAAGAATGGGCAGTTTTATATGGGGTGCGTCCCATGTGTTGTAACACTTTGTGACATATATCATTTGAAAGATCTCAACGAGTGCTATGTTTTATTGTATGGGCATAACTCCGTATCTCGTGCAGGGAAACTGTTATGGAGTTTTAAAAAAATAAAAAAAATAATTAAAAATGTCTTAACTAATTGGTCTTTTAATAACTACTACTACTTTGACCCAACACCCTCTCTGCCACTATTGTAAGCGCAGCGCTGAGAAGATTGCAGACATGTAAAATCTGATTTACGGCGGTCCTTCTGGGTAGAAGAGTTCTCAAGCTTTCAGAAACGTTTGCACAATTACATGGACAAAGAAAAAACAGCTCCCTATGCTCCCTGCCATTTTGTTCCAAATATGACATCTGCTCTCTGCGTCCCAACCTTTGTAACATATTGTGACTAGCATAATCATTATCACCTAGATTTTTTTTCTATAAGTATATATTTTTTTCATTAAAATTGTGTGCAGGTCAAAAGTACTGAGCTGTTAATGATAAAATAATTTTTGTATCAAATAAGGCTTTAATCGTACTTTTTTACATTTTGTGACACGGGAACACATTATACTTATTCCACTTATAATAACTGTAGACAATTTACAGACCGTAACCGGTAGTTAAGACCGTTATTAATAAGTACACAGTTAAAAATATATAAGTGAAAATGGTAAAGTTATCGCTAAATAAATCTATTACGTAAATGTATAGATACGTTATAGAGTTGAGGTTGAGAAAATAAAAATTCTTATCGCATTTTTCTCTACATAGCTGTTGACGTTGATAAGGTTGTCATAATTATAATGACAGTATAATTATATATAGTATATACAACTCCTATAAATAGACCTGTTTTATTCACATATCTTTCAAAATATATTAAAAAACACGAAAGTACAGCTCAGCAACATCACTACACCATGCTTCCAGCCCTCAGCCAATAGGCGTTCGTTGCTGGAGATGGGCCTCCTACAAATGTCTTTACTTTGCCGATCCTGTGACTACCTTATCACTTGGCGCCACCCCGATATCACGCGATATACGCGGTCGCTTTTCGAAAACTTTTCTGCCTCATCGTCATTTGTAAGTTCTTCGTGCTATGTCGCCCCTTTAACGGGCAATCCTGAGTGCTCTATCGGTCACTTTAGTTCTCCTGTGGATTATCTCACTTCTGATTCAATTACGCAGGTCAACTCCCAATAAAGCTCTCTCCATTCCCCTGTAGATGACCAAAAGCCTTGTGATTTGACGAGTGACCCCCTTTTCGAAGTTGGACTTATCTGGCCTGATTGTCCCAGGTAAATATATTCGTGGACAACTTTGAGTGTAGCGCCTCCAACCGTGATTGAAGTGGGTGCAACATGAACATTTGCCATGATCTTGGTCTTGTCCGTGTCCATTTTAAGACCCACTTATTGAGAGATACTATTAGGGTCATCGAGCATTATATTAATGTCCTCCTTGGTCTATGACATGACACCATTTTCGTTAGCAAATGAAGGTGCGTGCGTGATATACTCGCCATAATATATTGATGCCATTTCCGTTCCAGTCTAAGAGCCTAAAAGCATCTTCCAGTGCAGCGGTAAACAGTTTCGGAGATATTTAATCACCTTGTCTTATACCTCGCTGCAAATTCATAGTTCTTGATAATCCATCCTCGAGACAAACCAGCATAATGGCGTTTCCGTATACTTAAGCCATTGCTTAAGAATACGGAAACGCTATTATGTTGGTATTATGAAATATCGTTGGTGTACTTGGCATCGTTGGAGAGACTGCAACACTACACCAGTAGATTAATAATGGCATCTACACTAAGCGCAAACTTATTTGATCGACCTGAAGTTGTTGCAACTGACTGAGCAGATGTCATATTTGGAACAAAATGGCGGGGAATATAGGGAGCTGTTTTTTCTTTGTCCATGTAATTGCGCAAACGTTTCTGAAAGCTTGAGAACTCTTCTACCCAGAAGGAGCGCCTTAAATCACATTTTACATGTCTGCAATCTTTTCAACGCTGCGCTTCCAATGGTGGCAGAGAGGGTGCTAGGTCAAAGTAGGCTCTACCTTTAAATCTCTTTAGTAGTAGTTATTAAAAGACCAATTAGTTAAGACATTTTAATTATTTTTTTAAAACCCTATAACAGTTTCCCTGCACGAGATACGGAGTTTTGCCCATACAATAAAACATAGCACTCGCTGAGATCTTTCAAATAATATAGGTCACAAAGTGTTACAACACATGGGACGAAACCGCCCATTCTCCTTTGACATTGAATGCATTCTAAGACAATTAATTATAATGATAATTTTTGTTTCAATAATTGTAAACTGAAGTACAATGAAATAGGTACTATTGAAACTTATTAGTAACATAATTCGTTATTAACATTTTGACTCATTAATATTGTTTTAGTTACATAAGGTATCATCCTACGTGAAGCGAATAGTTAGTCTGCTTTTGAGTTGTTCTCTGTGTAACTAAAACACAATTGGACTATATCCAGTACAAGCCTAAATCGTAATAACTGTAAATCGCATTATGCCTAATTTTATAATGCTGGCATTCGCTATTTGACAAAATTGCATTTAAAAAATTATGAAAGTTGGTTTTCCCTTCATTAGGGAATTTAGTCTTCTATGCCATCCTTCAAGACTATTGTTTGTTCTATGTACCTCAATGGCACAATAGATAATTTCAGGAATTTTAATTATCCATTGCTTCTCCATATAGCTTGCAAATTTAGTATGTTTCGGTTCCAATTGCTTAATGTCATTCCAAACTTCCGAAATAAATTGTGGTGGCAGTAGTGGCAGATTGGCACATAGTGTATACCGTATTCATTCTTACCTGATTTATTTAGTAAACAAACACCACATATTGCAAATTCACTAGTTTTTACATCAATCGCACACTTTGATATGGATGAAAATTTCTGGAAAGTAGCATTACACGTTTATGCAATAGAAAACACGTAAATCCCTTTGATTTATTCACTATCTTTCTTAAATTTTAAATAAATATAATTTTTTCCAACGGAAAATTTCACAGATAAAATTATTTTTGCCATTTGACATTTGTAGATTCTAGAATTTTTTCCTTGATTTCTATACATTTCTGAAAGATCAAAGACTAAAAGTCTTTAGTCTGTGGTTGACACGACGCCATATATGTTTACGTTTTAAAGCAAGTCCGTTTAAATAGACTATAGTTATTTCATTACCTGTTTTTGTGGTTAAAACACCCAATTTTACTGAGTTCTTCCATATTGATTTAAAAAAATGATAATACCAACCAATTATTACTATACCAGGATATACGATCTTTAGTGCCTGAATTTGTGCTATTTCAAAATCACATTTAAATTTCTTTATTCTATATCAAAATTATTTCTGATTAATTGAAACAATATATAACATATAAGTATCTTGCGTCTTATTAGGTAACATACAAAATATAACAGGAACAATATTAACAGTGTCATTGTTGCTGGGGTTTCCATCGATATGGATGGTGTATAACTGGTAAAATATCGGTACGCTTTTGAACGTTCCATCACCATAAAATTTCGGATCTTTATCAGCAAAATTTTGAATAGTTTGTTTGGCAAGTGAACTTGAAAAAAATAGTATTTTATTATTTTCGTCTCCATCACTCATTTAAATTATTTTAAGCAGTTTTTTGAACATTTAAGAACTTGTTTCTAGCTCTATACAATGAATCCTTTTTGCATTTAAACAATGACGCTTCACTTATCTGGAAGTTGACTGATTTCATAGCAGAATTATTTAACACATTTTTATCATATATTTTTGGTATAGTTCCGTACGTTCGGCAACTTGTTTACATTTATCTATTAAAACCGAAATTGCATTTTTTTCGTTATTCGGAGTACATGTATACTCAGTTGACTTCACAGGAACCTTTTCAGCATTTAATTTTATAGACGCACTACACACTTTCCTATTTTCACACCGCCACAGTGTTGAACCATCTTTATTAGTTTTGTTTATTGAATAAGCGAAGCCTGCCAGTAGTAAATTATTGGTACCCTTTTTGTTTTTGAAGAAAACAATTTCTTCGCTTGGTTCCATAATACCCGGCAATATCCAATTTTATTATTCATCATTACTCATTTTCTGTGATTCAGTCATGTGTCAGAATATTACAGATATAAGTGGCCAGTAAAGGGACAAAACATAACACTTAAAGGAGTTTGGATTGATTTCCTTGTTATGATTTTATGAAGTTTCGGCAAACCGCGATTTAGTCATAAGGCGAAATGGGTACAATGCAAAATAGTTATATTGATAAATAGTTCAACAACGACATGGAACTACTTAGTCCAACAGCTATCAAAAAAAAAAGTTAGGCAAAACGCGATTTCGACTCATTGCGTTTTAGTTACACAGAGAACAAAGGCTTTTCAGCTGGTGATGACACGAAAATGATGAAAAAGAATAAATTGTAGAGTCGTTTTATCTTATCCATTGGTGTTGTTGAATTACTAGTTTAATTAGTTAAAAAATAATGAAGACTTTTCCGCATACATTTTTTTTTAATAAATAATTCGTTTAATTTTAATAATAAAATTTGGCATTTTGGCATTATAAATATTTATTAGATTTTATTTATTTGTCTATGTATATCTTAATTTCAAGTTTTCCCTCTTTTTATTTTGTAAAGATAATATTTACGAATAGTCCCTTAGTCGGTTTTTACAACACCCATAGGATGAGATGGGGTGGTGACATATTGTATTCTTAGTCCGTTCTAGCTCCATGTGAGCTCAAAAGTAATACATACATAAAGGTTGTTTAACACGAAACAGCAGTCTGTCTTTTTTATTTTTAAAATAGTTACAATTATATTATTAAGTAAGAATGTATTTATAAATAGTTTGTTACTTTACTCACTTACGAACAAAACTATTATAAGTCCACGGTAACAATAATCGCTTACAAAAGAGGCGCTGAAATTACAAATGTGCAATAAAGTTATTATTTTTTATAATTTTTATATTTAGAAGAAAATAAAATACGTATTCCTAATAAGGTGACCAGTTTGTTTGAACCATTATTGATCATTGTAATTTGATTACGAATTTTAATTACTTTAGATCATTTTTTTTTACTTTTATATTCTGTTAACTAGAGTACTGATGAATGTTTATACAAAGTTATAGACACCAATCTCGCATAAAACTTACAAGAATAAGATATGAACATTCAGTATTGGTTAGTGTTCTGTCCGTCCCTAATTAGTTGGCCACGACTGTAATAATTGTATATTAGTAGACGTAAACTGATTTCAGAATAAGGTAACACATTATTTTAAACCCTTGTCAAACGTAATTCCAATTAATATTATATTCTTCACACTCAACACAAAAACATCAAAACAAAGAAAAACATCATCAAGTGGTTAGCATACTAAAGTAATCACAAAGCTTATTTTAGTTACACCTCACAAATTGATTGTTACTCACTCTTTGCCAAATACAGTAAAAGCCTTAAAGTCCTGCTAACAATATTAATGAGTTTTGACTTTGTAATATTTCGGCACAATTATTATTCGTTCTTTTTGTTTTTTTTTTTTTAAAAGACAACTCCCGCACTAGGGATCATGCCCTGTGTCGCGGGGACCTTTTACAAACATCAATTAACGGACACAAAGAACACCCAGACCAGGACAATAATTTGTGGATCTCACAAATTATTGTCCTGCGTGGGGATCGAACCCACAATCTCTTGCACGGCAGCCGCTTGCGCTACCGTCGCGCCACCGAGGTCGTTAATATTTAAATATAATCAGTAAGATAAAAATAATGTAGCTTATAAATTAAAGTTTTTTGTAAGGGCAGCATAGAAGCTTAGAAGGATAAAATATAGGTGTACAAATCCGTAGTACTGATGATTGCTTCGTCTTTAAAATGGTTTTGCAGCTAATTTGGAGTCGTTAAGTGTAGCTTGATGATATTTCTTACTTTTTACTTAACCCTATAGTAACATGGTGTAAGCATATTGTTTATTTATTTATTTATTCAACTTATTAATACTATCATTACAGGGTACACCCTAATACAATAGTGTTGCCTACATACTATAATACAACTAAAGATAAAATAAAAATTCCTTATTAAACTAACAATTACAAATTTCAAACAATGTTATCTTTGTGAGTTCAGTCAGCGTGCAACAGAATAGGTCTATTTTGATAGCCATTCGAGTGAGGGTTTTGCGTGCGCGCGTCAGAGGCGCCTCCTGTAGGAGGTTGGTGCGCGCTCGGGGTACCCATAGCAATTGTGGCATCCGTCTTCTATGTACATATGTCCGGTACATTAAGATACATCTGCTCTAGCATCAGAGGGTTGTCTATTTTCCCTCTGAGGACTTTAAATATATATAAAATTAGTGCCAGTTCCATTCTAACCCTCAATTCATTGTACCCAACCATACCTAAAATAAATAATGTTTGATACATTAAGGGGTCGAATGGATATATACCGTAATATTTCTATAAAAAACGAATAAATTTATTTTGTATTCGCTCCAATATGAGATTATATTTAATTTCATGTGGGCTCCAGATGACTGCATTGCATTCTAATTGACTCCTAACTAACGTGTTATATAATGTAACAATAGCTTGAACATTACTAAAGCAGCGAACGGTTCGGAGTACAAAACCTAGATTTTTAAAGGCTTTTTAACAAATTTTGACAATGTGATTACGAAACGTGAGCGTGGCCGTGGAGTTCGAGACATACTCCCAGATCTTTTACCTCTGTAACCCGAGCCAATGGAGTGCCGCCAATGTGGTAATCATACTGAATTGGAGTACGTGCGCGGGAGAATGTGATGTTAAGGCACTTGGAGGTGTTAAAATGTAGTAAGTTGTTAGTACTCCAATCTACCACCCTATCTATTTCCTTCTTTATTCTCTCACAGTCTTCCCACTCAAGTATAGGCTTATATAATTTCAAGTTATCTCCAAATAATAAGCATTTAGTATGTTTTAAAACGTTCGGTAAGTCATTGATCATGATTATAAACTCCATTGGCCCAAGGTTGCTACCTTGACTCACTCCTGATCGAATAAAATATGACTCTGATTTATAACCTGCATACTCTACATACTGTTGTCTATCTGACATATATGTAGCTGGCAAAAAAATTTAGCAATTGTGGGGTGAAACCGACGCCGGTAAGCTTTTTCAGTAACACGTCATTGTCGACTAGGTCGAAAGCTTTTTTATAATCAAAGTATGCGGCATCGATTTGCACTCCACTGTCAACTGCTGGTATCAGTTCAGAAATGTAGTTAAGGAGATTGCTACCTGTACTTCTTGCTGTCGTCGGAACCCATGCTGAGCGTCTGTAAGCTGTCCGCTAACTTGAACAAATAAATGTTTTTGTATAGCAGACTCGAACACCTTAGCTTATATTCCCACATAAATCGTTTATGTCATAATGACGAAATAAGAAAAGACTAAACATAACACATAAATTATATGCATAATTCTTAAGAATTCGACAACTCCACTCATAAACTAATACGCAATAAGTCGAAAAATAACTATGACGATTTCTTGTTAGGTCTAGGCATAAAGCGAAATTGGCAAACTGCGTTTTAGGTACTCAGCGACTAAAGGAGATGGCCATTCATGTTTATAACTCAGTGTAGCAGGTAGTAACCTGCATAAATACAACTATATTAACCTATAGCAACGAGACATAACATTGTTTAGGTTCAGTCTAGTATTATAATTTCAACACGTAAACCAGACAACAAACGCCTTCGTTAGTGCAAACTGCTGGTCTTGTTATAGTGTAAACTGAACCTTAATTACTAGTTATTACGATGTAATTTTAAGTAAATAGCTAACCCTATAAAATATAGAAACGTAAGTATGCTACAGGCTGCTTCGTCTAATTAATTCCTTTCTTTGTTGAATCGATAAAGTATGGAACAATCACATGTGGTGTTCGCTACTTGTTGTAATATCAAGTAGTGTGAAGAAGTGATAGGCTCAGTGAAGTAATCGTAACGGGATGAAGTCCTTGACATATTTTCACTTTCTATTATAGCGATCATATTGGCTTGTCATTATTTAAAAAGAACTATAGGTAGTTTCAAAAACAAAAAAAAAACCCGATGGATGAGGGAGGAACAGGTGGAAATATTTGCATCAATTGGCTGATATGATAGCTTTGATCGATTTTAGAAAGGTCATAATCATGATCATCATCATCAACAGTCCATTAATGTCCCACTGCAGGGAAGGGCCTCCTCCCGTGACGGAGGGATACTTGGCCTACTAATACCGCGCTGGCCAGACGGATTGGTATAGGGTTTAATTTCAAGTTTTCCTTCTTTCTATGTAAAGGTAATATTCACAGATAATCCCTTAGTCGGTTTCTACGACACCCATGGGATAAGATGGGGTGGTGGCATATTGTATTCTTACTCCGTCACTACATGGATAATTTATTTATTATTATGCTCTTTATTTACATTTTTCACATTTAATTACATTTTTAAGTATAGATATAAAAATAAAAACATTTAAGAATATAAAAAAGGTAGACCCAAGGTTAGGGCTCCAGAGATAGGAACTTCCAATGCGTGCCGTGTCAAGCAGTACTGCTTTCTGCATCAGACCTATGATCCAACGGTCAAGCGCCAGTCTCCGTAGATGTTTATCTACGGAGTTACACTCTTTGAAATTTACTGAAAGTACTATCGGGACAATGATCGCCGAATCAACACTCCATTATTATTATTTTATATTTTTTTACATTATTGTAAAGTTTCATTAAATTCCATTCAGTAGTTTTTACGTAAAAGAGCAACAAACATCCATCCATTCATCATATTAAATACACAAAAAATTACAGGCGACACAATTTTGCCTAGGGCAAATCAAATGTGAGCTGAGGGGAGTTGATATAATAACTGCACTGATACATACCTGATTTGGCGGAGTATCACAAATTTTTGCTCTATTTCAGCTTTCTTTCATTGTACGTCATTCATTACAATTACATCACTCTGAACAAAATGTGCCGCATCTGGGCAGTGTTACATTATTTAATACACGATATTATTCACTTCATTATCTCTTGCACCACGTTAAGTACACTTTGGAAAATAAAAAGAAAGAAATAACTGGACATCACAGTCACACAGTATAAATAAATTTATTACGCCCGCTGTACTGTACATACTGTTTTTGTTTTTGTTTTCTAATTGATTGATTCTGTCTCTGTTTATGTTTTGGTTATTATCTAATTTTATACATCCAATCAAATTTTGTTATCGTCTGCCGGATCGGCCAATGACAGACTGCCTGGACACATACTGAGCCACGGAAACGAACGCATTGGTCAATGAATCAACATCAATCTTATCGACGATACGATTATCATTTGTTTCCGGTCAGTTTCATTCGGTCTGATCTGGTAGAAATGAATGATAATAATATGGTACAACGATGAATTTAATGTTATTTTTGTATTTTATTTATTTATTTATTATAATAGTTATAAAGTTTTATTGCTTTTATAAGTTAAATTGTGTTAGTGTGCTCTGATTGTGTGAATGATTGGCATCCGTGTCGTCATTGCAGGGTGTTGGTTGAAAACCAGTGTCGTAAAACTTTTACGGTTTTACGACAATTAACTGAACCAACACCTTTTTTGGCGCAGGAGTGAAGGGCGTGCTCTTATTGTGTTTTACGTGTCCTTCCTGTTCATCTGTTCTTCTATGTTTAATTGTAGCATATTTTAAGGTGGAGGGTAGATTTTAAGAACAAGAAAATATTTTATGTTATAGTTATTATGTAGAAATAAGGACGAAAATGTACCTACAATTTTATATACGCCTTTGCGCTTGTGCCTTAATAAACATTATCTTTCTTTTCTTTCTTCTTTCTTTCATCCGCACTAACAAACTTTCGCGTTTATAATATTTGTAGCACAAAAGTTCGTTACCAACACACAAAAACTATTTCAACACATCTGTCACACAAAATATGACACTTGTTACTTGTTTGACATAAAGAATTACGTCCAAAAATATCAGCAACTTCTTTCATTATGACGTACGTAATATGTCAAACTGAATGACAAAGTTTCCTTTGCACATCTTGTTATTCATAATCCGTGTGAAATGTGGGTCGTGTGAGGTGAAGGGATATCGTCTAATACACACGGAGATAACTTTATGATTTATTGAAGATTTATCTCCGTGTGGTGACGGAGTAAGAATACAATATGTCACCATCCTATCTTATCTCATGGGTGTCGTAAAAACCGACTAAGGGACTATCCGTGAATATTATCTTTACGAAATAAAAAGAAGGAAAACTTAAAATTAAACCCTATACCAATCCATCTGGCCAGCGTGGTATTTATTTATTTATTTATTTATTTAAACAATATGGAAGACTTACAGCTAATATTACTAGTTTATAAAGTGGTAATCTGACAGCCAATAACAAGTCTTCGCTTATAGCTAACATTACAGAAAGTGGAGACAGATAGAGGATCCGCCACTGTAACAAACATAAGTTTATACACACTTAATAAATTTAAAAAAAAGAAAAGAAAAACGATTAGTGGGCCAACTATCCCTCCGTCACAGGAGGAGGCCTGTCCCTGCAGTGGGACATTAATGGGCTGTTATGATTATTGAAGATCGCATTTCGGAATGGTTGGCTGCCTTGCGTGACAAAAGTTCATTGTTGATGTGAAAGTGTTTTTTTTGGGGATTCCTTTATATGAGAACTAGTTTTTGGCAGCGAATGTATTTATAATCTTACTCATTTGAATATTTTCTTTGCAATAGAATTCAAAAGTTCTTAAGATAAATACCTAATTACTAACAAAACTTACCTAGAGTTATTTACAAAACACTAAACATAAATGATGACTGACTGTTTAATATGAAACCAACACATACATACTCAAAATTTAGAGAATAATAATTATTGCCCTAAAATAGTAGCTCCAACTAAAGCAACAAAAAACCTTTCCAAAGACAGGAAAGTGATATTTCCCATGGTCCATCGATTGCTTCATAAAACCCAATCGCCTTTTTAATAACAATGAAGGAACTTACAAAGATCCCTACACAATGAACGTTACAATAAAGTTTAAAAAAGTACCCGTTTAAATGGATCTCGCTCGTACGACGTTTTCGATCTTCTCGCAATAATATTCAAATATAAAACACGCAAGAACGGTACGTCCCGTTTGGAATGCAATCGTGCGAGAAATTAGGGGCAAGTAAGAAACATGTACTCTCTCAATTGAAATCTGTCTTGGGTTGTTGAGGCACTCAGGGTTGGTGCAATTTATAAGCGTTTCGTATGTGTAGTGACATAAATACATATTAACAAATACAAGTCAGTATTTCACGTCATCCCGAGGATGCCAAAAGCGCTACTGCGGGAAAAGCTGCGCAGATATTATTTGTGTTATAGAGTACACCGTGTGGTGACGGAGTAAGAAAACAATATGTCACCACCCCATCTCATCCCATGGGTGTCGTAAAAACCAACTCAAAGACTATACGTGAATATTATTATTATCTTACGAAGTAAATAGATGGAAAACTAGAAATTAAACCCTATATCCGTCTGGCCAGCGTGGTATTAGTAGGAAAAGTATCCTTCCGTCACGGAAAGAGGCCCGTCCCTGCAGTGGGACATTAATGAACTGTGATTAATAGAAGATTTATTTTGCCATAATATGGATGGAACAAAATATGGATGGAATTTCTATTATAATATGCCGCTTACTTTCATCGCTTGAGTCAAATATAATGCTGTCCGTTATTTCGTGAAGTGAGTTTTACGTCGTGAATACGTAATTCATGAAAACCTTTTGAGGTTTCCGCTGGATTTTTTCATGTACCCTTTTTATATATCTGTGGTAAAAGTTGATCTTTACAATATTCTTATGTGATATTTATTTTATTTCATTAACCCAGATACTCCTGAAACTATTTAGGGTCTCAGATCTTTGTAATTTTTTGATATGTTGGTATTAGTGTCACTAACTATTCAGGAAAAATACAAAAAAAATCCTTTTCCTCTGGGAAATCTGGAAAATGATCGGTGTTATAACACCTGGTAGGAGAATGGGCTACTATTGCTAGTAGGGAACTATAGGAAATATTTTGGACAAAATTATACATTTTATTTATTTTTTGATCTTTGTTAGACATTTATACAGTTTTATATTGTGGGTAGAACATAAGTAGTTCATATTTACGTTAATTTAGTTATGAAGCAGCTCTTAGGGTTTTTACATTTTTTACATAAAATAGATTTGTCTTTGCAAATTTTACAAGTTAGGGCCATAGGGTGTATAAATTGCGTGTAACAATGGCTCCCATAATAAGACACTACTACTTCATTGATACTATAATTCTATAAAAGCCATAGGTAAGAAATTTTTGTTCAATACACCAAACTAAGGTCACAAATTAGCCATTACTTGTCATCACTTGGTGTATTATCACAGCTGTGAAAATGTAACATTACGTAATCGATCTCGTGAAAGAGCGTTACTTATGTGTGCAAAAGTAGTATCTGATAACTTTCCCGGTACATGCCTCTTCGATGGACCACATCCACTAAACAAAAAGATAGCCAGGAATCATGTCAATGCATTGCTTGTGACAATATTCTACTTCTTTTTTGGCTAGTGTATAAGTTTGTATACTAAATGTACAAACGACATACCAACAGAAACAACATATCAACGACATCATCACCAAACATGGCATCAGAATAATATTATGTTGGTGGCTGTAGTTTATTCGGACCCTCAAAGTTTGCCATTCTGGGTAAGAATTTGGATAATTCTGTTTCTTTGATATTCTCGCTGCAAAGGCAGTACCACTTGTTGAAAGAAAGGCTACAGGAGCTGAATGAGGTACAGTAAATTTTTTTAGGTGGGACGGAGATTCTGTACGCCTTCTCTTAGTTATATAAGACTCTGGATATAAGACGTTATATTCATAGTAGTCAGAAGTAGTTTCTTCATAAGTCATAATTTCTTCATTCGTTAACCCTAAATTGACCATCTAGAACCCAAAAATGGCTATACTTCGAGGAAAATGTGTTTCATCATTCATTTTTTCTAATTTCTCATATTTCGTGTAAACATAATGATTTTTCTGGCAGTGACCTAACATTTTGTAGTAAAGCGATATAGACGTCTATTCTCCTACTAGGTGTTATAAAACCTCTGAGAATTTTATTTATAAAAAATAAACAAATTTAAATACAATATAACTATGTTTCCCATTTTATAGCAAATAGTCATTAGTTTGCATAATCAGGGCGATATTATTAGGTTACTATACAATAATTACAGAGAAAGTAGCTTTTAGTTGTGATTTTGAAAAAAAAGCCACAAATCTTTTTTTAATTGAGCAAAAATCCATAAAATTCGATGCATATAACAATTGTTTTAGCACGCAAATAACTATGCACATGCACTAAATAAGATATAATGAGAAATTCTGATCACTATTCGCTTTTTGTATATTTTATTTGATGGTATAGTTACAGTCATTTAATCGGTGTTATAACACCTGGTAGGAGTATCTGGGTTAAATGATTAGTCATTCTATTTAATTAAGTAATTGAAATTATTTATAAAAAAGTGCTTCTGTTTGAATTGGTGTAATGCCATAATAATGGTAATCGTATGACAATCGTAACATAGTGAATATTAGCCAGGTAACGTTAAATATCAGTGTGGTGACGGAGTAAGAATACAATACGTCTCCACCCCATCTCATCCCATGGGTGTCGTAAAAACCGACATTATGAATATTACCTTTACATAGAAAGAAAGAAAACTTGAAATTAAACCCTATACCAATCCGTCTGACCAGCATGGTATTAGTAGTCCAAGTATCCCTTCGTCACGGGAGGAGGCCCGTCCCTACAGTTGGACATTAATGGGCTGTTATGATGATATAACCTCAGTCATTGACCCTAATGTCAGGTGAATTCGGGACAACCCTATTCGTTTATTTAGGACCAGCTACTAATACATTAAAGACTATCCCCCGGTTTCTGAAACGCTTCTCAAATCAATGTTCAACTAACTCGTATGTTAATGTGACAGCTCTGTCAAATCAAACCTAAAGATGCTCCTACATGGCCGTTAAAAATGTTTCGCAAGGCAAACTGCGAGCGAATACCAGATTTAAAAGCTCATGTATCAGTTCTTAACAAAATGTAACAATTGACCACATTTGTTAGTAAATGTTTTTATCCGCTCGCTTGCTTACGATTTTGAAAAAGTCGTCGAACTTTGCTCTCGAAATTTAACGCATGAACACGGCGCGCCTTCTCTCATTAAAACTTAATTTGCCATCGCTTCAAGTGCCCCCCGTGAATATTGTTATTTGTTTTAGATAGACAATAATATAACAAACAAATCTATGTTTTTTTAATGTTACAAAAAGTATATGTGTAATATTTTTTTAGAGTCCAAAGTTTAAAGTTCAGCCAATTTCACCGGCTTTAAGTACACGTTGGAATTATTGAATTTAACACATTTCACTTGAATCATACTAAAATATTTTTTTAAAATATCATAGGAAATGTTTACTAGATTAATTTAGTACCTTTCACTTATTAATATACAATTAATCAGTAAATTTACGGCATTTTTACTTCGGAGCATGCACTAACACAGAATTTACAATATGGCGACTATAAATTTCAACTTTAAAATAAAAATAAAAATTTCTCTGGTGATGTTGCAAACTTGCATTCAGTTGGTAGACAAACTATTATTCTATAAATTTAAACCGTTTCGAATGGACTTTATAGACTACAAAATAGAGTTTAAAGTCGTTAAATAGAAAAAAAAGTTTGGTAGCGATAGCTACCAGAAGCAAAGTTCGGCGTTTTGTTTTGGTAACTATAGCTACCAGAAGCAAGCGAGCGGGTTAGAAAATGTTTACAAACATAATTATTCACACAGCAATGTGGGAGCACCATTTCTTAAATGATAGTTGTCAATAATTTAAACACTTGATTATTTGATTTTTTAAATGATCAGTCATTCGGAAACTATGTTGTTAATAATTTAATTATGAAGTGTAATCTGGATAATGATCATATTCCATATATTCTGGATATTTTTCATATTTTTATTATTATTAGTGATATCACATCACTACAGCAACTAATTTTGCCCTTTACAAGTCATTCTATCACCACCAACACGCCTACGAAAATGTCCCAAGCGTACTCTAGTTTCTAATATATCCGATTTTATATTGGTTTTACTCCGACGCACTCCCAACAGAGCAATGGGGCTTAGATAAACATGATTCATGTGTGTTATATTAATCATAATTTAATGTCACCCTAAGGACATTATGGTATACAATGTTTAATGTGAATGTATGGGGTTACTTGAAGTTGGTTGGAGTTTGAAGTTTACCTTCGTCAAAAGTTAATGCAGGTCAGAGACTTATGGCTTTTGTGACGTCTTTCTTTATAGAGCACTAGCTGACCCGTGCCCACTTCGTTGGGCGGCGAAAAAAACGCGTCCCTTTTTAAACATATTTCATTACTGCTCCACTCCTTTTAGTCATAGCGTGATACTATATAGCCTATGACACTCCCCGATAAATGGACTATCCAACACAGAAAGAATTTTTAAATCGGTTCAGTAGATTCAGAGATTACCCCCTACAACGTCTCAAACGTACAAACACACAACCTTTACCTCTTTATAATATAATGGCACTGTCCTAACAATATTAAGGCACATCATAATCATCATAACAACCAATTAATGTCCCACTTCAGGGACGGGCCTCCTCCAGTGACGGAGGGATACTTGGCCTACTAATACCACGCTGCCAAAACGGATTGGTATAGGGTTTAATTTCAAGTTTTCCTCCTTTTTATTACGTAAAGATAAAATTCACGGACAGTCCCTTAGTCGGTTTTTTCGATACCCATGGAATGAGATATTCTTACTCCGTCACCACACAGGCACTACTGCAGGTAAGTATTTAGACGTATTTTCTAATCCTTCTAGATGTCAATACTGCGTATATTGCCAAAACAAAAAAATTGCGCGTACACCACCAAACAAAAAATTTTACTATCCTAAAACAAGAACATAATTCTGGTTGCTAAACTTTCTTGTCATATTCAACTAGATTAAGCAAACAAACTTTTGTTTCCTAGTTATAGCCTTTCAAAGTAATAGTTTGTAAACAATGTAAATTGACCTTTACATCGGCTTAAAGTTAGATATTACAAGTTTCATTTAAATATATTGCTTAAGTTAGGGGTTGACCGCATTTGTTGGCTATATGAATGTAGTTCACGGTCTTAATCTAATGGAATGTTATAAATTTTTGTAATGTTTCCGGGTACATTATGTTCCGGTAATAGACAGTCGTGATTAAATGGAGTTTCTGAATAACTGTTACTGGATACTTGCCTTAGAAGTGATAATAAAATTGGCTATAGCTGTTTCGTCTTCATTAATCACGGAAGTTTCTTTTTATTTTCTTGTAAGTAGTAATACTACTATATACTTATTTGTTCTATTTATTACACAAGATGTATTCTTATACTATTTATTACAAAAGGAAAACTTGAAATTAAACGCTATAGCAATCCGTCTGGCCGGCATGGTATTAGTAGGCCAAGTATTCCTCCGTCACGGGAGGAGGCCCACCCTTTCAGTGGGACATTAATGGGCTGTTATGATGATACGAATTTCAGTAACAATTGCGGTTTTTGAGTCGTAGTGTGTTGTTTCTAAGAACATTTTAAAACACATTGTAATGATCATGCCGGAGCGGAATCTCTTAACACAGACATTGTTTGACTAAATAGGGGCTCCAAACACAATTCATTGTAAAGAAAACCTTATAGAACAAATTCATTAATCGGTTTCTCACCAATACTATTTTACAATCCATTACAAAAATAATACTTAAAATAAATAAAACTTTACACACTTTTAATTTTATGTACTTACTCACTGAATATTATTATCCAAAACAGTAACTTGCTATAAGTGGCTACCGTTTTTCTCTGCTATATAATCGAGAAGTGGCAGAACCACAGCCTACAAGACGATCTCAGTTAATTAATTACGATTGCTGTTAAATAAACCGTTTCGTCCCCCAAAAACGGCAGCACGATTTTTTTTGTACGCTATGAGATTTTTTTCCCAAAGGAGACTGGCGGCCTATTTTTTAAGGTCTTTGGATAAAAAGTTTAAAAATTGGGCCCTTTTTGTCGTAGCTAAACAACTTTTGAAATGTTTGCAATTTTATTTATTAAATTGACAAAATATGTATGAAGACAATATAATATTGCAGTTGATAAATAATGCCCAGAACTATTAATTTATTAGGTACTAGCTGACCCGTGCCCACTTAGTTGGGTGGCGAAAAAAACGCGTTCCTTTTTTAAACATATTTCATTACTGCACCACTCCTATTAGTCATAGCGTGATACTTATAACCTATGACACTCCCTGATAAATAGACTATTCAACACAGAAAGAATTTTTAAAATCGGTTCAGTAAATCCAGAGATTACCCCCTACAACGTCACAAACACACAAACTTTACCTTTTTATAATATGAAGTATAGATAAATAGAGATATGAGACATATTTTTGCAGCATATAGAACAATACTTAGGAATGAAATTTGTAGATTAGGAATAATAAGCCTTATTAGTTCCTATAGTATCATAAAAAACAAACCCTATGCGAAAATGTGTAAAAGAGATTGGGCAAAATTAACCCAGAACCAACAGGAACAAAATATATGCCGGTTTATTAGTCTTGCTATGAGAAACATTTTAATAAAAAAAATTCTCCCCTCTGTCCAACTGTAATTACACACAATAAAAAAATAGTTTTTTTCCATTTCATAACCCTAATAAAAACAAAGAAATACGTGTAACGTTATCTAATAGATATTGAAGTCTTTGCTCGCTACAAAAAAATAGCATAAGCGACCCACGTCATGCGCAGATTCAGGTATTATTTTACTTTTTCACTCTCACACCACATGAATTACGCGGTGTCATAAGTAGGCGACGAAAGCGACGCGACGCGATGCTACACACGATAAGTGTTCTATATGATTACGTCACATCTCGTCGCAGACCGTCACATAGGACACAAGTAGAGTACGCTGTTGATTATATGGCTTATGTCGCGTTCGTCGCTTCGCGTCGCGTCGTTTTCGTCACCCACGTAGGACACCGCGTTAGACAGAGATGGTACTTTGTTAAATAAAATCATTTAGGAGAAATATGTCGTACAGAATCCTGTATTCACGGTATGCGTACGTTAGGGAGCTGTTCTCATATTATGGTAAGTGTAATATATTACTTAGATCACGCTAGACATGTAGGCATAGAACAGCCTGCAGGACCAATGGATTTCTTTTTTTTTATTAAAAAGGCTACTCCCGCACCAGGTATCATGCCCTGTGTCGCGGGGACTTTTTACAAACATCTATTAACGGACTCAGAGAACACCCAGACTCAGGACAATAATTTGTGGACCTCACAAATAATTTTCCTGCGTGAGGATCGAACTCATAACCTTACCACGGCAGCCGCTTGCGCTACCGTCGCGCCACCGAGGACGTCGGTCGATTCCTTCCCTGATTGTTGACTTATAGATGGTTATCCGCGTGGTGACGGAGTAAGAATACAATATGTCACCACCCCATCTCATCCCATGGGTGTCGTAAAAACAGACAAAGGGACTATCCGTGAATATTATCTTTACGGAATAAAAAGAAGGAAAACTTAAAATTACACCCTATACCACTCCGTCAGGCCAGCGTGGAATTAGTAGGCCAAGTATCCCTCCGTCACGGGAGGAGGTCCGTCCCTGCAGTATGACATTAATAGGCTGTTATGCTAGATGGTTATGTATTATTAAACATTAAAACACGTAACGTAGTTTTCATTCATAGCTAACTGTTTTGAGCCTTATATCTCTCATACCCCATACATATGTTACGGGCAATTTGATAAATCCGGGCACTATTAATAATGACCGGTCTGTATTAATAATGCCCGTCTCAATTGGGCAATGTGATTAATACAGCATAATTAATCACTTTTCCCGGCCATTATGAATAAGGCCCACCCTATCTTGGGCAAAGTATTAAAATAGGTGAACTGTAGTGTTTTTGTTTATTAAATGAAATTAAACTTACAAAATTTTCATGAAAAGTTAACAAAAAATAAACTATTGGACATAGTAGTTAAAAAATAAACATTTTACTTAAATGTTTCTGGCACTCGCCGGCCGCTGCCGCGGCTCGCTCGCTTCGCTCGCTCGGCTCGTGCGCGTTGTGGTCGCCATACTAACCTAACCTAACCAACTGTTTCTGACTTTTGGCTTAATTTTAGGTTTTAGCTTTTTTTAAGCTATCTCAAACACTAACTTATTCCATGGACCACGGGTCATCGGCCATTATTAATAAGGGCCGGTCAAAGTGATAAATTTATCACTTTGCCCATCGTTATTGGGCATTATTAATAAAGACCGGTCCTTATTAATAATGCCCAGTTTATCACGTTGCCCGTAACACATATACAATAAACAAATAATGAAAATTATATAAGTTTAACATGTGTAATAATGAGGGATATGTATTAGTTCTGTTGATCCTGGGTTTTTTTTGTATGAAATTTGCCCATTGTCCTTTAATTAAAACTTATGAAATTTGGTTTACCATAAAAAAGTATCTTATCATAAAATTAGGAAACCAATTTACATTACTAATGGTACTTTTAAGTATGATGCATGACACTGTGAACTCCATAATTTTCTACTTGATTGCATTCTTAGCATACTAACAATTTCAACATGCTGAAAACTTAATTGAAATCAATAAAACTAACTTACATACCTACTGAAATTGTGACTTGAAATCGCCTTTTTACGTTTGCGAATCTCATTACCAAATGCGAGTAAAGTAAGTATTGAAAATAATTAATTAATTTATTTATTTATTTACATGGAAAACTTACAGTTAAATTAACATATTAGGAGCAGTTATAGATAACAGACAAAAAAAAGGTAATTTTAATTACATTGAAATGAAATGACATCACATGGTATAATATTGATTTTTACAAAAAAAAAAAACCGACTTCAAAAACACAAATTGCACTAAAAAGTAAAAAATAATTAGTTGTATTTTGGTTTTACAACATTATCAGCCATTCCTTCTACTTAATTTTATTCTAAAGAATAGGTTCTTTTAATTATTGTAAAAAGTATTGTTTAAGATATTACTTGAAGAGTCTGTAAATATATTGGTTTGCAGATTCTTTAAAAGATAATCAAATTATTACAAATAATGTAATATTATTGTTATTTTTGGAGTCGGTGTCAGCCACGATAGTTTATATACCTACCATTTTTTATTTCTGACTTAATATTTAAACAAACATTATGGCGTCGTGTTACACACAGGCTAAAGACTAACAATTACTTAAAATTCGCATTAGAAAATGAAACGGCCGTTTTTGTTTTAAATGCAATATTTATCTAATTAAAAACCATTTAAAGTGATTCGAGTGTGTTAGAAAAGGCAATAAAGTTTTGTATAGCTTTATCGTACTTATTGCGTTGGCTGACACCGACTCCAAAAATAACAATAATATTACATTATTTGTAATAATTTGATTATCTTTTAAAGAATCTGCAAATCAATATATTTACAGACTCTTCAAGAAATATCTTAAACAATACTTTTTACAATAATTAAAAGAACCTATTCTTTAGAACAAAATTAAGTAGAAGGAATGGCTGATAATGTTGTAAAATCAAAATACAACTAATTATTTTTTACTTTTTAGTGCAATTTGTGTTTTTGAAGTCGGTTTTTTTTTTTTTAAATCAAATTTATTTTCAAATTTTTAGTGAATACCAATTCTATAAATCCGTGTGGTGACGGAGTGAGAATGCATGTCACCACCTCATCTCAACCCATGGGTGTCGTAAAAACCAACTTAGGGACTATCCGTGAATATTATCTTTGAGAAATAAAAAGAAGGAAAACTTGAAATTAAACCCTATACCAATCCGTCTGGCCAGCGTGGTATTAGTAGGCTAAATATCCCTCCGTCAGTGGAGGAGGCCCGTCCCTGCAGTGGGACATTATTTTGTCTGAATATGGGTAGACCTACGAAACGCGCTGCTCATGAGACAGCGCTGATTGTATGAGACTCTAGAGGTGATAAAGAAAACGTGACGGTTATTTACAAGACTATTTACTTAATGACACAGAATGAAAGAGAATACAGAGTTATTAAGTTAGTTAAGTTCACAGCACTGAAGTTAAGTTATACAAGAATAAAAAACAAGATGTAGATTAGCTAGACGTAGCTTAGACTACGAGTATATAGGAGTAGAAAACAAGATGTAGATTAAAATCTAGAGATCGAGTTAATTGCGTACGCATGAAGCGCGGGCGAACGTGCATTCGCCGTCGGTCTACGTCTCGCACTGTCGCTTGCGACTGAGCGGTAGCGGGCGGACCGGTCACCGTCGGGTCGCGGGGCGCGCGGGGAGTGCAGCGCGGGCGCGCCGCCGCGGTATGTTCATTGGTGCGCGTCACAGGTCACAAGACTTGACGCGCCCGCCTCGGGTTCGATTCGATGACAACCGAAGAAAGGAAGAAACGCCATTCTCGAAGTAGGAAATCTACCTCCAATGCCATTTCAAAAGAGACTGGTGAACAACGTAAGAATCAGCTTTCACAAAAAAGGACCTACATGAAAAAAGTTTTAAATAGGGAGAACATCGAAAAGCGTAGCCACACCGTCTCGGCGTGGTTAATAAGAAATAAAAATTATTAATTTATTGTGCGACATGCACACTAAATTGATAATTTAAATAAATTGTATATTAAAATATAAATATAAATCATAAAAATAAATCAAATAAATATAATAGTTATTATTATCAATTTGTTGTACCTAAAGAATAATTTTAAAATAAATGAAATGCAATTCAAAAATTTGTTAATAGTCTATTTATAATCCGGTATTAATTCCTATTTTAAATTCAAATAAGAACTTCATTATTAAGTCTTAAACCATACCTTCAATTACAGTCATAATGTTAGTGTAAAGTTTTCATCAATACGACTAAAATAAGCCCAAACACTAGGTAGCTGCTATATACTGTTAAAAAGTTCCCTTGACCCTCAATCTTCTTCATCATCAGATGATGTTTGTGTCAAGTTTTGTAAAGTTTTCATCAATACGAATAAAATAAGCCCAAACACTAGGTAGCTGCTATATACCGTTGAGGAGTTGCCTCGACCCTCAATCTTCTTCATCATCAGATCATGTTTGTGTAAAGTTTTGTAAAGTATTCATCAATACAATTAAAATAAGCCCAAACACAAGGTAGCTGCTATATGCCGTTGAGGTGTTCCCTAGACTCTCTCTGGTCTCCAGGATCTGACCAGTTCTAATATTGACTATTTGGTAGTGACGTCAAAGATGCACATGTATGACAAGATTTTACACAATGCGTCCCTACAATTTTCAAGAGATGCCCTCGATTTCTCTGGGATCCCGTCATTCAGATCCAGATCTGGTGACAATGGGACCAAATGGGAAGCATACCAATACGAACAAAAAAAAAATTTTTCAAATCGGTCTAGCCGTTTTCGAGAAATCAGGTAACAAACACAAAAAAAAAAAATAAATAAAATACAACCGAATTGAGAACCTCCTCCTTTTTGAAGTCGGTTGAAAATCTTAAACTAAAATCTGATAAAAGAAAAATGTACAAGGTCGTCTGAAAAGGCAAAAAAAAAGGCGGTACTGATGAAAAGGTTTATTCCCATCTGCCCCCTTCGAGTTTGCCACCGGGGTGGTGGTTGGCACTAATAGGTGGCGATTGCCACCCCGGTGGTCAATGGAACCTATTTAGTTTCATCTGCCCCTTCGTATATGTTATACAGGAGGTTTGTTCTTATTTCGTTTATGACATCAATGGAAATTGAAATAAGACATGCACTAGAGACATGAACTATAAAAAATATGTTAAATATAATAAATAGTTAGATACATAAATATCTTAAATGGTTAGATACCTACATAAATAATCAAATTAATATTTAAAAATATCTATTTCTTTACTGGGTGCCTATAATATACAGCAAGACCCCAGACCCATCTTAGATTGTTGTAAAAGTGCCTACTACGAGTATTATACCCAATAAAGAAATAGAGAATTTCAACTATTCTTTGAATAATTTATGTATCCAAGTAAACTATTTCTATAATTTACTTATTACGAAAGATATTCAAAATTATTTCCTTATTAATTTGGTATAGTTTTCTAAACTTTGAAATGTTTGTAAACCTAGGTTAAGTGGTTAGATGACGTCAAAAATTATACATTTAACAACTACTTTGAATAAAGTAGTACAATCATATTGTATGTAAAAAAGATATTTAAATTTGAGTTTAACATATTTTTTATAGTTCATCTTGTCTAGAGTTGCTTATTTCAATTTCCATTGATAATGTTTTAAACGAAATAAGAATAAACCTCCTGTATAACAATTACGAAGGGGGCAGATGAAACTAAATAGGTTCCATTGACCACCGGGGTGGCAATCGCCACCTATTAGTGCCAACCACCACCCCGGTGGCAAACTCGAAGGTGGCAGATGGGAATAAAGCGTGGACCTATTCACTGCTAAGTAGGGAATAGCGCTTACCTTCATTACGTCACTTTCTTCGGTCAATTTCATACATTATATTGTCGACGCAACCTTACTGACTAGCGTTATGTAAATGTTATATGTATTAAGCAAGAACAGCGTTGGAACCAACCAACTGGAACTTGTAACACCTTGTTGGCTTATCTCTTATCTAATAACTGCAAGAACTTGTGTAAAATAATAAAACCATTGTTAGTATCCAGGTAGATAGTTAAATTGTTGTCTAAATTAAGGCGACATAATCATTGTCATGATTAAGCCTTCTAAAAAAGAAAAAAAAAAGCGGTGGAACCAACATACACGCCCATTACAAATGAAAGTAATAAATTCACACTGTAAATAACATAATACAATAGTATAACAAGTAATATAAAATATTTATCTTATCTAATCAAAATCGTAGCTTTTTCAAATTATCAGCAAGTAAATCACCCAAGGCACTCAACAGATTCGGGATAATATCTTCAAAGAAAAACTGCCCCAAAGTGAATGTTTATTAAACGAGGAAAGCTTTTTTAGTGTCGACGTAATGGAAATAATTAAGGCTATTCTAAGGAAAATAAGTAAGCGTTTATAAAATAAGATTATTTTGTAAGTATCTCGATGATAGTGGCAAATTATTTCTAATAAGATTCTTTATTAAAACACGAACGAATTAGTAACATTTTAATATCATTTTGACTTTATTTTTTTTTATGATGGTAGGAAACGAGCCAGCAGGTCACCTGATGGTAAGTGATCACCGCCGCCGATGGACACCCGCAACACCAGAGGAATCACAGGTGCGTTGCCGATCTTTTAGAAGGGCGTACGCTCGTTTCTTGAAGCTCCCCAAGTCGTAACGGTTCGGAAATTTGTGTTAAAATACGGTAATGTGAGTGAAAGTGTACGAATATATCGGTTTTCCGTGCCTTTTATTATCTTGGGTATAGTAAAAGCCAACTAAGTAATAACAGGTTAATATCTCGATGAAGAGGAAAAATTGTCATGAACCTAATTTCGAACTGTCTAGCAAGTTTATTAGTAAGATAATTTTAAATATAAATATTAAAATATTTCTCATTCACAAAACGCCATCTAGTCCCAAACTAAGCAGAGTTTGTACTATGAATACTAGACAACGGATAAACATACTTATACTTTTCTTTTGTAACTATATACATAATATTATACTTAGAAAACACTCAGACCAATGCAAACAATCATGTTCATCCACACAAAGATTTGCATTGAGCGGGAATCGAACCCGAGACTTCTTCGTAGCAGTCATATTATATAACCATTACGCCATAGAGGTCTTCTAATTTTATAGTATTCGTAAGTTACATGCAGTGACGGAAGTTCTTCTACTTCTTTCTTTCTTTCTTTTTCTAACGATCCATCAATGAAGAAAAGCTTGAATCAAATCCTTTACTCCGTTTGGTTAATCTTTTTTTTTTCATGTAATGGGAGGCAAACGAGTCAGCAGGTCACCTGATGGTAAGTGATCACCCCCGCCCATAGACATCCGCAACACCAGAGGAATCACAGATGCGTTGCCGACCCTTAAAAAGGGGGTACGCTCGTTTCTTGAAGCTCCCCAAATTGTAACGGTCCAGAAATATTTGCAGTTTGTGGCGACAGCCAAAGCTAGTACGCACGAACTTGCCAAAGTAATTTTGTATAAAATCAAGGTTAACATAACAAACCTTCTGATTGTTTTAACTTTAGTGCATTACTGTCAATTAGGCAGATAATATTGCCACAGTAATGTAAACCCTATTTCTTTTACTTAAACTCATATGGATTAAGTAGTATATAAGCTAGTTATTAAGATAATAAAAACAGTCAATTTAATCTCGGAACAATCGTTTCATTTTGACTCACATAGCAACTCGCTATATAGTCAAAGTCAGCATAGTTAATATCAAAAATTTACGACCAATAAAACAATTTCTCTTGTTTTGCTTCGGTCGAGTAAAATACTAAAATACATTTTAGCAGTCCAAACAGAAAACCTTGTTAAGATAAGACACCTTATCTCTCTTCATTGAAATTTTGATTATTTCACATTATCCACTCAGCGTTAAAGGTATCAACTTGGCACAGTTTATGATCGTATTCTTTTTACAACGTATAAACTGCTATTCCTTTATAATGAAACCTTAAACGATAAATGAAATAACTGTTTACTTGCTTGTTTAACGAAATTATGTTACAACTGGATGAAAATAGAGTCTAAAATCCAAAACATGGTTGGCAATACACGTTTTGTATTAGTCTCCTGGACTAGGATAGATTTTGTGTGGCCTAAGGTGAGCAAACAGTGATATATTTGCTGACGCACGGCTACACAGAATTATGGTAGGAACACGATTGCTCAATTCAGAGGAAACACTGTTTGCGTACAAGAAACTGTCCGAAATTACGTTGTTTGTGTCAAGTTCTCAGGGCCAGATTCAGAGACCGCACTTTGACTTTACTTTAGCAAAGTCTAGTTATTATCTCTGAATTTGAAAAACATTAAAGTAATCTTTTCGCATGAAAAGTTTACTTTGGGAAGATTACTTTGAAAGAAAGTAAAGTCACGACTCTGAAACTGGGCCTTATAGGTATCTCGTTTTTGTATCAAAGTCGAACTTTCCTTCAAAGTAAAGTCAAAGTGCGGTCTCTGAATCTGGCCCTCAGAACTGCATTTAGCTAAAGGTTTTAGTTGATAACAGTTAAAGCTTGTACAATACTAGGGTAGACCTCAATCTATACATAGTATAAAATAAAGTATCTTTTTCTGTCCCTATGTCCCTTTGTATGCTTAAATCTTTTTATTTTGTGAAGAACGCCGTATGGTGTTAGTCGTTTCGAGTCCTTTGCCTATTACCCTGACAGCCCTGATTGCCTTAGCGATGTTAGAATCATTGATACTTTAGAGGGTCATGAAGTCCTAATATAAGGCACACGTTTAAAACAAGATATAAAACTATATAAACACAAATTTTATTCCGACAGTACACTATCGACGGGTCCTACGTATACTGGTGTAACCCGCAAATTGACGAAAATGACTTTTTGCTTGAATGGCCTTAAAATAAACTATTCTTCTCAAATCAGTAAGAAAAAAATTAAAATTTCTTTTAGTTTCGGCGATACAAACTCGTAAACTGATGTAAGTAACACAATTTAATGCAAGGAGACGGTCAAAACTGATATAAGTTACTTGCATTAGTCTACGTAGTTACGATCTACGTGACGCGTGAGTGTAAGTGACCGTTGCACCAGTATACGCGCGGCGACGCCGGTACAGCGCGTACGTACGATACGGGTGTAACTGCAACGAACTTTACTTTATGTATTGAATTTCTAAAAAATATTTATATTTTTACGACGTTTTGAGTGTTTAAGATCAGTGAAAATAAAAATAATAATAAGTATAAAGCGTTATCGGAGTCAATTAACCCAGATACTCCTGAAACTATTAAGGGTCTCAGATCTTTAAAAAAAATTGATATGTTGGTATTTGTGTCACTAACGTTTTAGAAAAACTACATAAAAAGTAATCCCGGTCCTCTGGGAAATCTGGAAAATGATCGATGTTATAACACCTGGTAGGAGAATGGGTAGCATATTGCTACACTTTACACTTTATTGATTTTTAAATCTTTTTTATGTATTTTAATAAATTGTGGGTAAATGAATAAATAAGCAGCTAAAATTTACGTTAGTTGTGCAATGAAAGGACTCTTATGGAGCAAATAAACTTAACATTTCTAACATAAAAAAGTTAGTTTTTGCATTATTTACAAGTTTAATTGCTTGCAGCTATATCTACCACAATAAGGAAACGTTACTTTATAGATAATATAATTCTACAGAACCATTAGCTAAGACATTTTTGTTCAATACATTAAAAAAAATCCCACTTTCATAAATTTGTCATCACTTTTAATCACTTGTGTATTAGCACAGCCCTGAATAATACGTGACATTATGCAATTCAATCGATCTTGTGAAAGAGTGAGAAGTTATCACGGGAGAATTAGTATCTGACAACTTTTCCCAGTACATCCACTTGGAGGGACAACAATGTTTCCACTAAACAAAAAGATGGCCATCCTGCACGCCTTCTTGTAAATAAATAAAACGTTAGAACGTTTTATATATAAGTACGTAAACATATCTGACTAGGTTTTTATTTTAATAGAAGTCTTATTTTTTTAAGTTATTTTTACCACTTAGTAGATTGTTGTTGTAGTTCAAAATTAATTGTGCAATGTATATCTTATTTTGATGAGTCTGTAAGACAACTATTTAATTAGTCTTAGTAGTCGTACAGTTCTTACCTAAAAATAATCTAACATTTTGTTATAGATACATATTATTTTACTTACATGGTAAAGAAAGCACTGATTACTTTAACTAATTTATTACTAAAAAGACGAAGCCAAGTATATGTTTTATTAAAGTTTATAGCTTGTTAAAGACCTGATTTAATAATATAATATCTCCTTAATCTATTAAAGATGATATTTACTATCAGAGCGAGAATCATGTTAAATTTTGAACATTTTAAAATTAAATGAAAAAGACTTCAAAATTTGAAGTCATTATAAAAATAGTAAATACGTTTATTTTTACACATTTACCCCTCTTAAAGTTTAGTCAATTGATTAGCTTAAATCCTTACGGTTTTGTTTGGCATGAGGTTAGTTTTGCTAATAAAAATCTCGCTAAACAGTGTTTAAATTTAAGAGGCCTTTATGAGTAAGGGGGTTAATGTTACACAATAAACGTGTTTTACTATTTTGTACGTTTGTTTGTTTAATTTTTTCATAAGATAATTAAGTACATGACCACAAAACTACATAAATTACTGGTACAACTAGTTTCTTAGTAGCTTGTAAAGTAGTGCAAGTGCTAAAAATAGATAAATGAAATTATTTTCCCATATTTCGAGGTATCATGATTTACAAATTACACTCATATGTATGAATAATAATGTGTATTTCTTTTATTTTCATTATTTAAAAACTAAGTCAGAACTTTGTAAACTAGTACAAGTGGTTACTTGTAACAGTTTACTTGTTTGGATACTTTGATCAAAACAAGCTAAACAAATGCAAGTACAGCTATTTTCTAAAATACAAAGAAATATAAAAATATATTTAGTCCGGTTTTTTCCTTTCATTTCCAGGTATAACCTATCAAAATTTCAGTAATTTCTGTAGAACTTTGACAAAGTTATAAGCTTTTGAACCTTTGAATTGCTCTCCTGTAAAGTTGCATTTTTGCACTTATACTAGTCTACGTAGGACCCGTCGATCTGTTTCTGATTTATATCTCCTAACCAAAAAACCAACTTAGCAAGAATATTTGTATGTAAAATCGAACATTAATAAAGCTGAAGACGTCGTTACTAGCGCTTGAATAATTTTGCATAATGACGAACTGTTGAATAAACTCTTGTTAGGTATAAAGGTAGTGTTAGCTGGTAATACTGAAATCGATGATGTCCATCGAATACATAATTATTCTCATACATTTTAAGCAGTGGTTTTAACTAAGAATTACGTAAGTAAAAGTAGTAAAATATTACGTCTTAGCGACTTTTAAATAATGTTACTCTGCAGGTACTGGTGTTTGGGGTACTTATTATGTGCTGCCTAGACGAATTTGTTTTAAAGTTTCAGGTTTTCATATCTTACAATAACACTAATCATGTTCATGCATACAAAGATTTGCATTGAGCGGGAATCGAACCCGAGACCTCTGTGTAGCAGTCATGTTATATAACTACTACTCCATAGAGGTCGTCAAATAGCACTATGGTTGTTAAAATTTCTTGCTAATGAAAGTCCAGGAGAACGGTTGATGATCTCCAGCCACCATAAAACTAGACAAGAGACCGTTGCACAACTTTTCATTTAGGGTCAGGTCATTTGTAAGATGAACTAACTTAATTTATCGAGTTCTAGAGTATCTGTTAAACGGTTACTAAAAAGTCAATGAAATTAAAAACTTATTTTTACTTTAAAAGACCTTATATATATATAAAAATGCGTAGGGTGGGGATACCCCTCACACGGTGGACCAACGACCTAGTTAGGACGGCGGGAAACCGATGGATGAGGGAGGCACATCACCGCACAAAGTGGTAATACTTGGAGGAGGCTTATGTCTAGCAGTGGACGTTGATTGGCTGGTATGATGATGATGATGATTTACAAACAATAGACTCACAAAGCGCCTTGCCATGCATTCTTACACAAACAAAACCACGATTCGCACTTATGCCCGATTTACACATCGACAAGTACAGTAGCGAGTTAAGTAGTATTTTAAGATTAAGTTGATTTAAATAGAGTTCCATCCTATTTTTTGGCGAGTTAAGTACGAAGTAGCCCCCTCTCTCGCGTCTCGCCAACTTAACTTGCCAAAAAATAGGATGGAGATCTATTTAAATCAACTTAATCTTAAAATATTACTTAACTCGCTACTGTACTTGTCGATGTGTAAATCGGGCATTAGAAAATAAAAATATGACGTGTTGATAAATAAGTCCTAAATATTCAATTACAGTATTTTCTCTCTCAAATTCCCTTGGAACCATTTTTCATGCGCTTTCCGCTGTGTTTCGGTTTTTGTTACGTCGTATTTTACGTTTTGTTTAGAATGACATTGATGGATCGGATGTGTATGAAATAAGGCACGTTTTATAGTGCAGTTGAAATGTATAGAGCTTTGCAAGGTCCTTTTTTTTTGTTGTATATTGTAAAATGAGTATGATATCTACTTCACTACCGTGCGCAAAACCCATCTCATTTCACATACTTATCTCATAATTTAGATGCCTAAAATCGTTTGCTGTTAGGTAAAAACTATTTAGGAAGAAATAAATAAATATTATTGTTGGTGATTACCAGATTGACTTCTATGTAAATTATAAATAAATAAATAATACTCACACATTTACACAACGCCTTCTAGTCCCAAACTAAGCTGAGCTTATACTATGGGTACTAGACAACGGATAAAGATACATAAATACTTCTTTTTTTGTAAATACATACATATTATACATAGAAACACTCAGACCAATGCAAATAATCATGTTCATGCACACAAAGATTTGCATTGAGCGGGAATCGAACCCGAGACCTCTGCGTAGCAGTCATATTATATAACCACTACGCCACAGAGGTCGACATTAGTATACCACGCAGGTTAGTCGGATTGGTATTGATCCAGCTTTAATTGCAGTTTTTTTAAAGTTTTAGTACAAAATTATATTTCTTCGTTAGATTAAATTGGCTTTATGTATCTCTTTCTCTTCAGAACAAGATAGGGACTCCTGTATTCTAAGCCCATCACCGTTTAAGTTAACCTGGACAAAAATGAGAAAAAACTCATCTACCTAAAACCACACAAAAACATACAACAACCAAAAGTTTCTCCATAAATCTCAAACTAATTTAGTACATCATATCACTCGACACCCGTCAAAGACATCGCGAAGCACAAAACAATATATCAAAGAACAAGGAGGTTCAATCAGCAGCAACACTATACCATTTATCTTGGGACCATCGTAGGAAACAAATTAAACACTTTAATACATGAGGCGTGACTAAAAAAGGAAGAAGGGGATGAAAAAAAGTATCCCTATCGAGAAATAAAACAGAGATTTAAAGTAACTGGATGTGACATTTTCTTGTCATTTTCAACTAATCTGTTTTTTAGGGTTCCGTACCGATTTTGAAGAAACGGAACCCTTATAGGATCACTTTGTTCTCCGTCTGTCTGTCTAGACCTTTTATCTCAGGAAGGCGTGGAGGTATCAAGCTGAAATTTTCATCAAATACTAAGGCTTGTTGCCTCTTAGTGCTGTAAAAAAATCAAACTGCTAATCCAACGCAATCAAGAGATATAGCCGTTTTGTGTCGCAATTTTTTGACGAGTAAGGGCAAAAACCTACAGGGTACTTCCAGTTTACCTACAAACTTGAACGTGTCGTGACGACGAATCGTGACCTCATAGAATTTTTTACAGATGAGTCGTGACGTCACAGAATTTTTGACAGATGAATCGTGACGTCATAGAATTTTGGCGGGAAAAATATAATTTAGACAGCAGCTGAGTCCTGAGGTCAACACAATTTGGCGGGAAAATAAATAGGATTGTACGGAACCCTCAGTGCGCGAGTCAGACTCGCACTTGACCGGTTTTATTTTTATATAATTAGAGTTTTCCTTTTTCACTCATGGAGTCCCATTCGAGGGGCCATCATCTCTATTTAAGATATGATATAATAAGAAAGGATAAGATGCAACTCTGAACGAACTAAGGAACGGCACAAAATGTTATTTCGGTACATCTAACAGTAACAGAAAGTTTTGAAAACAAATTGCTATTTTGCACTGTTTTTTGTAATTTCTTTCTGGATTTTTTGTTATTTAATTTTCTATATTAGATTTTTGGATTGAATGGATATAACTAAATCTTATTTGGTAATATATGAAAACAGGTTACTAATAGCAACTAACTGGAGAATAAAATGATTAAAGAGCTGATTTTAACTTCACCATCTTTATTCGCAAAGACGAAATTGACAGGAATAGAGTAACGACTTTATGTACAAATAATTAAAATATTGACTTTCCTAAAATAACTTGATTCTATTATCCTTTTCAATACTTCGTACAATATGAATAAAAGTTTGACAAATGCTAATTAAGCTGAAAAATAAGGACACATCTAGTAATTTAAATCAATGTAAGACGTTAGCCATCAGTTGCGCACCGTAACGCCAGCAAAAAAGCTCCCTCTATATCCGTGTTCTAAATCTGTCCACCGAACCCTGCTTTGACGTCTCCCAAAACGATACCTTTGATTAGTAATTTTAAATTTCGAAACACGTAAATAGTTTAAATTTGGAATGATACTTAAATGGCGGTTTCATTTAAGAATGCGACCTTTTAGCGTTAGTAGTTTTGTTCTGAGATATAAAATAAATAAGCAGCCGTAACGTTAATTAGTGTAACAGTAATGAATACATGGTGTAACCAACTTATCTTATCTCAAGGATGTTGTAAGACTAAACTAAGGTTTAAAAGAAGAAAATTTAAGAAGAAACATTTTACTTAAAACCTTGTACTACTCCATTTTGACAGCGTGGTATTAGTAGATCATTTTTTTTTTCGTCACCGAATAAGGAATTCCCTTTTGTAGGATATTAATAGTCTGTTAAGATGACATCAATAGTTATTGTTATTCAAGAGTAACGACCGTGCCTAATAATGCTTATAGAGAGGCTGCCAGTATAGAAAAAAACTTGGGTAAAACGATATGACATTAATTTCTTCGGCGGCAAAGCGGAAAGGTCGTGGATTTCAATTCCGCCCAAAATATAATTCAGGAATTATCAGAAGTATTATTTTCCGTGTGGTGACGGAGTAAGAATACAATATGTCACCATCCCATCTCATCCCATGGGTGTCGTAAAAACCGACTAAGGGACTATCCGTGAATATTACTTTACGAAATAAAAAGAAGGAAAACTTGAAATTAAACCCTATACCAATCCGTCTGGCCAGCGTAGTATTAGTAGGCCAAGTATCCCTCCGTCACGGGAGGAGGCCCGTCCCTGCAGTGGGACATTAATGGGCTGTTATGATGATGATTATTATAGCTCTTAGACAATGATTTGTTGATCTCATAAATATTTTTTGCGTGGAATTCAAAGCCGGGACTTCTCTTAAGCCGCACACACGTCATTTTTGCCACCCAGGCAGTATTTATATAAAATGATCGTAACAACTCCACATTAGGTATTTACTACATGACTTAAGATCTAACCAAACAGTACTCAACTAATCCAAAATGGCTGTCCAAATATAATCTATCAAATTCAAATATAGAACAGACAGCAGTCTAGACGCCTGCTGTTAAAGAATGTCGTTTGAATACTTAAAAACTAATTACGTCTCAAGTGTGTGTTGTGGTAGTAATTTGATATGGAGACCAAGTCCTTTGAGCCTGTTATAGATATAACAAATCAGATTGTCTTTGATCGTATTGTTGTAATACAATAGTGAAGTCATTGACTGGCGCTTAAGAGACTTGTGTTAAGCATTTTGAGATTGTCTATACGTTTGTAAGGATTAATTTGGATATACTTATTACTTAATTATGCTGTAAATAATATATTTTTTTGCTTTTTAACATAGATGTATTACATTTTAAATAGGTTTGGTCATTTGATTCTGCAACTATTAAATATAATTAACAACAATACAACTATTAATCTAATTAAAAAACGAAATCCAGGAGTAACATATATTTAAAAAAAAAATACATCCTAATTGGGAACCTGATAAAGAAATAACTCAAACCAGTGACAACAAACAATAAAATAAATAACTACTAACTTGCTAACCTACCGTAAGAAACACAATCAACACCATACAAACAAAAATCTATTAATAACACTATCCTTTGCACATAAATAAAGCAAGTGCTATATTTTTATAAAATAAACAATTGCATTTACGCAGATGACACAATTATTTACATTTCACATTTCAAAAAATACTATTTCTACTAACAACTTTCTATAATCTGTTTAAAACTTAGAAAAAACATTTTGTTCAATTATTAAAAAAAATAACTAAAAATTACAACCACATTGAAGCACAGGGACGCGGAAGGTATAGAATTTAGGGAGGCCGATGTCCAGCAGTGGACGTCCATTGGCTGATGGATGGCTAAATGAGAATCCTAACAAAAAATAACTGAATACAGGGGTAACAAACATTAAAAAAAACAAATTGAGTTCAATGAATAAACAGAATTTAAAAAACGAATTCTCCGTGTGGTGACGGAGTAAGAATACAATATGTCACCACCCTATCTCATCCCATTGGTGTCGTACAAACCGACTAAGGAACTATTAGTGAATATTATCTTTACGAAATAAAAAAAAGGAAAACTTGAAATTAAACCCTATACCAATCCGTCTGGCCAGCGTAGTATTAGTACACCAAGTATCCCTCCGTCACGGTAGGAGGCCCGTTCCTGCAGTAGGACATTAATGGACTGTTATGATGAAAAAAAAACGAAAATCTGTCGCATAGGGTCCTTTTATGCAAAGGATTTACTCTAAGCACGAACCTATTAATAACACCATCGTTTACACTAAAATAAAGCATGTGCTCCCTTTTTTTATAAACGACCATATTGACAAGCCTATCCATTCGTAATTTACGATCTAAGCCGAGTGTTCACGACATCATTCGGCTACGTCACAGCGCGGTCATGTTAATGAGAATGGGATCTATCAGTCAGCAAGCGACCGGAATCTACGATATTCGATAGAGAATGGATAAATTTAGATTGTTATCTTTTTTAAGTTACTGCCGATTCACAATTATTTCACATTTCAAATAAATACACCAGTTTGTTTCTATGTTATTTATAAATTTCAAAATCAAAATTTGAAGCTACATTCAGAGTTTACAAACATTTTAACAGATGACAACAGAATTGAGAACTTGATCAAAGAATAATCGGATTCCAGGGGTAACAAGCATAAAAAAACGAATTGAGAACCTCTCTGTTTCATAAACGACTATATTGACAAGCCTATCCATTCGTAATTTACGATCTAAGCCGAGTGTTCACGACATCATTCGGCTACGTCACAGCGCGGTCATGTTAATGAGAATGGGATCTATCAGTCAGCAAGCGACCGGAATCTACGATATTCGATAGAGAATGGATATATTTAGATTGTTATCTTTTTTAAGTTACTGCCGATTCACAATTATTTCACATTTCAAATAAATACACCAGTTTGTTTCTATGTTATTTATAAATTTCAAAATCAAAATTTGAAGCTACATTCAGAGTTTACAAACATTTTAACAGATGACAACAGAATTGAGAACTTGATCAAAGAATAATCGGATTCCAGGGGTAACAAGCATAAAAAAACGAATTGAGAACCTCTCTGTTTCATAAACGACTATATTGACAAGCCTATCCATTCGTAATTTACGATCTAAGCCGAGTGTTCACGACATCATTCGGCTACGTCACAGCGCGGTCATGTTAATGAGAATGGGATCTATCAGTCAGCAAGCGACCGGAATCTACGATATTCGATGGAGAACGGATATCTGTATTTAGATTATTATCTTTTACTTCCAAGGCGTTTACGCTGAACTTAATATTGAAGTAATTTTGTCTATATTGTAGAAAACATTATAATTATTATTTACCCATAACGTCGTCTAGTCCCAAACTAAGCAAACTGAACATTGAACTTAATATTAAAGTAATTTTGTCTATATTGTAGAAAACATTATAATTATTATTTACCCATAACGTCGTCTAGTCCCAAACTAAGCAAACTGAACATTGAACTTAATATTAAAGTAATTTTGTCTATATTGTAGAAAACATTATAATTATTATTTACCCATAACGTCGTCTAGTCCCAAACTAAGCAAACTGAACATTGAACTTAATATTAAAGTAATTTTGTCTATATTGTAGAAAACATTATAATTATTATTTACCCATAACGTCGTCTAGTCCCAAACTAAGCAAACTGAACATTGAACTTAATATTAAAGTAATTTTGTCTATATTGTAGAAAACATTATAATTATTATTTACCCATAACGTCGTCTAGTCCCAAACTAAGCAAACTGAACATTGAACTTAATATTAAAGTAATTTTGTCTATATTGTAGAAAACATTATAATTATTATTTACCCATAACGTCGTCTAGTCCCAAACTAAGAAAAATTTATAATTTACTGACTTACCAACGAATAAACTAATTTACAATTTTTTTGTTGTAAATATATAGGTATACGTAATATTATGTAAGCTACGTTATTTAATTCATCGGTGATGAAGCGAATGCACATGTAGCTGAAATAAATAAAAAAGTCCACGAAATAAAAAATAAAAATATTTTTTGATTTAATGTCTGCGAAAGACCCTGCGACATAAGTTTTATTGCCATTATGGTATTTATCTTTTTAAAAGAAATATATAACAGAGACCCTAATTAATACCAAAAAATAGCGTGTTACAAACATACTTATTACAAGTTTCAGGCATCGTATAATCCACAAGAATTGAGCGACGACGTTAAATCAGCAACAAACAGTTAGCAGAAGGAAGGAAACAAATAATTAAGGAAATGAATACCCCCAACCAGCTCCCTTAATGAAAAACTTCAATTTTATCTAATTATAGCAAGTTCCTAACTTTTGTTTCCAATAAATAGTTAACACACACAAACGCAATGTCTACATAAAATATAGAGCTCTCATCCCTCCCTTATGTTTCCATCAGTTACATCTAAAGTTCAGTTTAAAGCGAATGACATCGACATACCTTTCAGTAGAGAGTGAACGAACCCGAAAGCGCCTGAATACCCGAGCCGACAGTTTAAAATAACCCGTCGGAGGGCGCTCGTTCCCCTCTTCTTTTGTTCATATTTCGAAATTCAAAAAATAGAAATGAAGGGTGTTTCGGGATGAGTGTGACTCAGTGTCGGACAGCGCGCCGGCGCGTGCGCAGCTTCCGTCGCGGAAATCGGATTAGTTGAGTTCTTGTGTTGTTTTTTTTCATGTGGTGTTGAGTGGCTCTGTTGAATTAGATAGGGATGTGAATTAGTGATTTGTGGTTTTTGAATTCTGTTTGATTTGGAATCATAAATATTTTGGGTATGTATATTTTGGATAGAATTGTCAAAACTGTAAAAAAAAAAACTCAACTAAAAAAAACTTCGTAAAACGTTCAGAAATGAGGGCTCAAAAACAACTACACTTCGTCCTCATTACTTTTCCGGTCTGGCAAAATGCTTCTTCTTCACGATTGAAAGACTGGGTATCATACGATACGTACATTATTATTCTTAATCATAATTTATAATTATTGGTTAACACAAATTACAATTTAAAATTATGTATTTTTCAATATTGCTTTATTATGATTGTGGCGCATAAAATAAATATTACTTTGTTAATAAATGTAGATACGGAACGGAGTGAGGAACGAATACGAAAATAACATTTTAATTATTTATTGTCTGTTCATAAATTCAAGGCTTCGTCGTAATGAAATTGTGAACTTTTGCAAAACTGAAATGGATTTTCAACAGATTTATTTACATTTCCGCCATTGTCGTACAAAACAAAGTTGTTTGTTGTTTGAACTAAAGTATCATAGTCTTTATGTCGCACTACGTATTAGCTGAATTAGTTTATAAATCAAAGTGATTCAAATACTTTGATTTATAATGCTTTTACAATCATAACTAGCCGTTGACATAAACTAGTTCCATTGGCATACTAGCTCTTCGTGTAGTGACGGAGTAAGAATACAATATGTCACTAATCTCATCCTCTGGGTGTCGTAAAAACCGACTAAGGGACTATCCTTGAATATAATATTGTCTTTACGAAATAAAAAGAAGGAAAACTTGAAATTAAACCCTATACCAATCCGTCTTGCCAGCGTGGTATTAGTAGGCCAAGTATCCCTCCGTCCCGCGAGGAGGCCCGTCCCTGCAGTGGGACATTAATGGGCTGTTATGATGATGACTAGCTGGAAGACATTCACGTCTGGATATAGGCTTTCTCGAACTGTCTAAACAGCGAGCCAATTTGTCCTTTCCTGATCCCCAACCTTGATCAGTTCATCGGACTGAAGAGATTTCCGAATTTTCAGGTCTACGGTTGCCATTCCGCAATCTTTCTTTGCTCTATTAGATATTGGTTCTGCTTGATATGTATTGTGCCTCAACTACTTTAACAACTCACAAATATCTTAATACAAATGCAGACCTTTCCCAGTGTACTTAACGGTCAAATTACACGATCATCTAGTGGTTTGGGATAGGTTTTTATCGGTATGTTTCATGAGTTTTCATTTTGTTTCTGCGTCTCTGTCTTATGTCTTGCTCTTTTCGTGACAACGTCTGTACCAAACGTTGTCTTCATTCCACATATTAGGTTGGGTATAGTCATTTCGCAGTATCCTATGTGTATAAATAGGATACAGCTATATATCTCCTGACTGAAAGATACTTGGCCTATAAATACCAAGCTACACATGTGGGTTGGTAACAAGCTATCTTTCAAGTTTTCCTTTATTTGTAGTTACTGACTTGTCTCTGAAACCTAAAGATTAATAATTAAAATTGTGCCAATAATAATAATAATATGGAATAAATGATAACTATATCAAAAATTATAAAACTTAGTCACATTGCTAAATTATGGAAGCACCACTTGGCGAATTAATAAAGTGCTACCGACCTCATTTGAATAAATTGCTAGAGCGAGCTATTTGTAGATTCTATGCAAAAAATATAACAGACTCTACTGTCATAAAATTATTATGCAGTTCTTATAAAAAACAGCTTAAACACTAATGTCCTTCTGCAAATGCGGTCTTTCTCTATGCAAGTTTCTTTTCATAACCTATTTTTACCGTGTTGACCAAAAGATGACCCAAAAGAAGTTCCTAAATGACCCATTACAGTTAGATCCAGTATTTTTCTAGTCCAGTAAACCTCACCTTATATTCTTAGTAACCACACGAACCTCCGTGTGGTGACGGAGTAAGAATACAATATGTCACCTCTCCATCGCATCCCATGGGTGTCGTAAAAACCGACTAAGGGACGAAATAAATAGAAGAAAAACTTGAATTTAAACCCTATACCAATCCGTCTGGCCAGCGTGGTATTAGTAGGCCAAGTATCCCTCCGTCATGGGAGGAGGCCTGGCCCTGCAGTAGGACATTAATGGGCTATTACGAGGACACGAACACTAGTACATCAGTAAAGTCACGTCATAGCAAGTTCATTTATATTAAACTCTAAAGCAAAATGTTAAAAGTTTCACAAAGTTTTTTAATAGTCATAAAATTGCAGCTAAAGAACATAAAGGAATGCAAAATTAAAATGTTACCTGCAGAAACTTATTAAGAACATCTCATTTTATTGTTTTTATTGTAAGCTCTTTTATACAAAGAGTTAATTAAATTGAAAAGACTTAATATGATGACCTCTGTGGCGTAGTGCTTATATAACATGAATGCTACACAGTTATCTCGGGTTCGATTCCCGCTCAATACAAATCTTTGTGTGCTTGAACATGATTGTTTGCATTGGTCTGGGAGTTTTCTATGTAAAAAATGTATTTATTTACAATAAAAAAAGAAAATTAGGTACATATGTTTATCCGTTGTCGAGTACCTATAATACAAGCTTTGCTTAGTTTGGGACTAGATAACGTTGTGTGATTGTGTGAGGAATATTTATATTTATTTTATAATAAGAAACTAGTTGACAGTGGAGCAGGGTACACTACGCTGGATTGAATACAACTTTTATGAAGGTATAGGGATTTGTATAGAGTTTTTGTAATATGAAAAAAGACGTACAGTCACGAGCAATAACATATTATGCACATTTTCAAATCTTGTAAAACGGTTATCTAAAGTTCTGCTAATCCAAAATTGATTATGCGAAGATTAGTTCAAAACTGTACGGAATCTTTTCTAAATTACGAATTAATTTTGGTATTCTAATGTCTAGATAAACGTCTAGTTAGTTTACAAAATTTGACAATGTGTATATATTATTGCTCGTGACTGTACAGACAGCCCAATGTATTTACAAAAAACAATATTTAAGACGTTCTTTAGTAGTCTACTACTACGTATGTATTACGTAGTAGGAGCTCTGCTTAGTTTAGATGTAAATACCGTAGTGTAAGCGCTTAAAAACAATTGCTACTTCACAAACAGTAAAACCATTTTTAGTCCAGTCAAAATAGACAAAATTATGCTTAAAGTTTGCATTAATTCCCAACAAGCTGGATTTTTGTGCAGGCCTTAAATACGTCATTACGAATGAATATGTCAAAAGTCCCCATCGATCCCGCTTGTGCGTTGTTTTTTATTCAAGGTGAAAGATGTATGTGTGGACTGAGGACACAAATTTGCGTTTTTTGCGTATATCTCTGAAACAACGAGAGCTATCGAAAAATGATTCAGACAAAGATTGTTGATCGTAAAATTGTCTACAAAAAATATCTGAACACTTTTCTCCTACAAAGCATCGCTTTCGAGATATCGTGACTTTAGAGCGCAGGAAAGTCGTATTTTTTACTATATGCACACACTAGCTTTTTCCCGCGATTTCTCCCGTATTTATAAGTAATATTAAAAATAGGGCTTATTTCTATATATATAGTAGCATATGCATGCTTGGTCTCAGCCTAATCGGTTATAAATTGACAAAGTTACATACAAACTTTCATCCCCTATATTATCCCTTTAGGGGTCGAATTTATCAAAATCCTTTCTTAGCGGATGCCTACGTTATAACATTGCTGAGCTGTGCGTTGATAGATCACTATGTGGTAGGAGAATTCCTTCTGGAGAAACCACGTTAAAAAAAGCGCCATGTACTTGATTTAATGTACTGTTGTATTTGATTCAATGTTGGTGCAAGATTGGCCTTACTTACCTCAGAGGTGGTGCGGAAATCTTCTATATACATAAAACTTAAAGGTGACTGACATAGAGATCTATCAACGCACAGCCCAAACCACTGGTGGGATCTGGCTGAATTTTGGCATGCAGGTAGATGTTATAACGTAGGCATCCACTAAGCAAGGATTTTGATAAATTCGACCCCTAAAGGGATAAGATAGGGGATGAAAGTTTGTATGTAACTTTGTCAATTTATAACCGATTAGGCTGAGACCAAGCATGCATATGCTACTATATATATAGAAATAAGCCCTATTTTTAATAATACTTATAAATACGGAAGAAATCGCGGGAAAAAGCTAGTGTGTGCATATAGTCAAAAATACGACTTTCCTGCGCTCTAAAGTCACGATATCTCGAAAGCGATGCTTTGTAGGAGAAAAGTGTTCAGATATTTTTTGTAGACAATTTTACGATCTACAATCTTTGTCTGAACCATTTTTCGATAGCTCTCGTTGTTTCAGAGATATACGCAAAAAACGCAAATTTGTGTCCTTTCACCTTGAATAAAAAACAACGAACAAGCGGGATCGATGGGGACTTTTGACATATTCATTCGTAATGACGTATTTAAGGCCTGCACAAAAATCCAGCTTGTTGGGAATTAATGCAAACTGGATATCTATTTTGACTGGACTATTTGTAAATTCGCGCGTTTAAATTGTAAATAGCGCACATATGAACGTCGGATCAGCTGTTCGGAAGTCGAATATAAAAAAATAGGTCAACGTGCTCTTGATGTGTGTTCGCCGCCCACTCGAAACGCGTCGGCGAGTGAAAACTCGTATGAAATAAATATTTAGGCAAAACGTTACTGGCTAGCCAAGTTTATAATGTTCAGCCTATATTGGTAACTGGTCTAGCCTATTGAGGTAAGGTATAGCGAATGAAGATGTACTTTTGGTAAGACTGTTTCAGGATTTTATTTCTGCTGAATCAATCATCTAACAGCCCATCAACGTCCCACTGCAGGGACGCGTGTCCTCCCGTGACGGAGGGATACTTGGCCTACTAATATCACGATGGCCAGACGGATTGGTATTAAGGATTTAATTTCAAGTTTTCCTTTATTTTTATTTCGTACCTAAATATAATATTCACGGATAGTCTTTTAGTCGGTTTTTACGACACCTATGGCATGAGAGGGGCTGGTGGGTGACATTACTCTTACTCCTTCACCACACGTAGGGAGTTCTGCTGAGTAGTTATTGTAGAATAAGTAGGTAGATAAAATGAATAAAACAAAATAAAAAACTTTGTGTTAACTACTTTACAAAAGTTCCTTAATTCTTTGCAGTGGGACAAAGAATCGTCCAGTGATAGAGGGAAACTTAAAATAATGTTAAAAAGTTTATTACATAACTAGCTTTTGCCTCCGGCTTCGCTTGCGTTAAATTCGGGGTCCCCTTTCCTGGACACAGAAGAAAAAAAATACAAAAAAGTAGCATAATTGTTACTCTCAATCCCTTCAACTCCATTTAAAAATTCACCTCAATTCAAAAAAGACAAACAAACAGCCACACTTTCCCATTTATAATATTAGTAGGTATGGATGACACAATGTACATTCTAATAACAATCCGCCTAGCTTCAAAGCTGTTTATTAATAAAACTTAATCAACTATTAATAAGCTCAACAGACGGACAAGTTTTATGCCAAGTTTAGCTTTCTTAATTTCCTTTCGTAGATATAAAATCACTATCTTAAAAATAAGAATTCATAATTCATTCGAAACTTCAATACTAATGGATACCTACAAGTAACCATAATTAAATAATAACCACCCACACAAACACTTAATAGCCATACAATTTCTATTTTAAGTTATTTCTATAAACTAAAGCAACGTAATTACGTCTATTTTGAGCCTGGTCTAAGGAATTTCATTTTAAGATGATGCCGAAACAATCCAAGGACTACCTACAAGCATAGTACAAATAAATACAGTATTTCGACTTCGTTGAAATGGACGATTTATATCTACACGCTCACGATAGAGGTGGCTTTGCGCAGTGAACAGTCGCGACTGTGCCGCAGTAACGAGCGGTAAAGTAGGTAAATGTAATTAAAAAGCTGGAGGTGGGCAGCCCTATCGCATGTTTACGTACCGCGCATCCGAAGGCATTTAAAATAAATATTCGGCCGAGATAGACTACTGCTTGTATTGTGCTACAAGAAATCCTTACAGGCTCTAAGAGATATTAATAATTTTAATACAATATACCGGCCTTGTGAAACATGCCTTTTACAAGCATGCTTTACGCGTATGAAATATTCGGTGAAACCATTTTCACTACCTGAATTTCCGTTTTAATACATCACTTGTATGGTTCTAACATTCCTTCTATTATAACTGGAATTTGTTTAATATTGACTAGCTTTGAAAATAGGCGTTTACGTTGGTATGATAATTTAAAGTTAGATGTAAGCTGCTTGACAAACCATGATAAATACATAGTTTATTATTGAGGTGTTACGGAAGTAAAATAATTTAAGGATTCAAACAGTTACAGAAATTAACTCTCTTTAGATGGGATCAGTGACATATTGACGACCTCTGTGGCGTAGTGGTTATATAACATGACTGCTACACAGAGGTCTCGGGTTCGATTCCCGCTCAATGGAATTATTTGTGTGCATGAACATGATTATTTGCATTAGTCTGGGTATTTTCTATGTATAATATTATGTAAGTATTAACAAAAAAAAAGTATTTAAGTATGTTTATCCGTTGTCTAGTACCCATAGTACAAGTTTTGCTAAGTTTGGGACTAGATGGCGTTGTGTCAATCTGTGAGGAATATTTATTTATTTTATTAATCTTGACGAATTCATTACAGCAATCAACAAATATACAGTAACGTGATTTTTTATAAATCTGTCTTCTCTCTACCTTTCTTGTTAAATGAGTGTTTAAATCCGTTGTTTATAGTTATAGAGACAAAGGTACGCAATATATTATTTTAATATTTTTTGAAACTCATCACCTAAACAGAAAAATCAACCTTACACAGCGAAAGACGATAACATAAAAAAAAAACCCGACAAATCTCAAATTCCTCATAAATTTAATTAAATCTTACTCTCAGAGTATTTACGAGACTTTTAGTCCTTCCTTCATAGCTCCAGGGACAATAGTACGTACAAAAGACACGGATATTCCACGTCCTGTCCCGGTTACGTACACATCATATTGAGAGAGAAATTCCGCTGTGCATCCGGTACGTCCTTTGTGAACACCATTAAGAGCTAAGTAGGTGCCCTCTAGATGGTATTATACGTTTTAATTTTGTTATAATTTTTACTATACTTTAAGAAGGTCATAGGTTAAATATAATTTCAGAAGAAATGCTGCGAATTAAAATGTTGATTAGTTTTTTTTATGTCTTTTTCTGTCTCATTTCCGAGTATTACATAGGTATTAGAAATTAGATATTAATCCGTGTGGTGACGGAGTAAGAATACAATATGTCACCACCCTATCTCATCCCATGGATGTCGTAGAAACCGACTAAGGGACTATCTGTGAATATTACCTGTACATAGAAAGAAGGAAAACTTGAAATTAAACCCTATACCAATCCGTCTGGCCAGCGTGGTATTAGTAGGCTAAGTATCCCTCCGTCACGGGAGGAGGCCCATCCCTACAGTGGGACATGAATGGGCTGTTATGATGAGATATTAGAATACGTAATTATAGATAGTTTGGTTTTAGTTTCACTTAAATAGCTGGCCTTTGGCGTGGCCGTTAGAGACTAATTTTGTTTAAAATCAAATAGAGTTCGTTTCCAAAGCACAATCAGGTCTCGATTCCAGTCATTAAAATTAAACAAAATTAAAATTCAGCAGATTAGAAAATTACAAAACGACTGGTTTAATCAATGTTGTATCAGTCAATAAATTATTTTCATCTTGCATCTCTAACACGTCTCAACATCTCTTTGATTCAACAGAGAATTATTGATCAGGTCACATGTCTTCCCTCCTTTATTGCGGACTCTATAAGATCACTAAACAGAGTAAGCACAGAAGTCAATCTACATGCAAAGTGTGCTTGGAAGAACGAATTGAACTATTGGGTAAAGTGCGACCGTGATTGTCATGACATGTTTTGTGAAAATGTGCAATAGTTACTTTATTAAAAATAATTCGTCCAATCCATACTGATATTATAAAAGGGAAAGTGGGTCTGTCTGTTTGTCTTTCGTTCATGGCAAAAGGGAGCGACGAATTGACTTGATTTTTAAGTGGAGATAGTTGAAGGGATGGAGAGTAACATAGGCAACTTTTTGCCCCTTTCTAACCCCCCACTTCCCATAAATGGGGGGGGGGAAGGGTATTAACGCGAGCAACGCCGCAGTTCAAATATATTTCTAAAATTTTCAATCCATAAATGATTGAGTCTTGAGCCACAAACATGATTTTTCTTTGTGTTGTCGTTATTTAATTAAACATAGTGCAGGAGCTATACTAAAAAGCTGTTTCGTATTTCACAACTAAGTATGATACAATATTATTTTTACCCATTTTCACAAAACAATTAATCAATAAACCTTTAACCTTTTTTAAACGACGACCAATGAATGTTAAGAACGAAAAACAAGGTAGGTAAATATTATATAAACGGGATATTAACGCGCATTTTATTTACCTTTATTTAACTTGACGTTTCGGCACAGGTTGCACTGAACGTGGTCGCTGACTAGTGATGCGAGGTCACAGCACAGCGTCAAGTATTATAATATTTATAATAATGAAACGCGATTTAGTTAAAAATTATGAAAAACAAGATGCCTACGTGATATTGACATCTGGAAGTGTCTATTTCGTGGTAACAGAATGTAAAAGTACCTATATCGTGGCTTTCCAGTTAACTGCATTCACAATACACTGCAGTTTCTGTTTGACAACATTTGTTAGCCCACGATGCAAAAGAGAGATGTACTTTGTTAAAAGTTTGACGTTTTTATGTCTTTCTGGCTCATCGGAGTTCTAAAACGAAATGATGTGGTGATTTTTATTTGATAGCTGATTTTGATGGCTTCACGGTTGTAATAAGAATCTGCTGTGCATAAAGTCGTGGATTTGAAACCCATACATGACAATTATTTGTGTTAAATTACATATAATTTTTTTTAACTATATAGCTTAGGTGTTACTAGAAAAATCCGAAAAGAAGAAAGACAATGAAAAAAATATGTACTCGAGGCGGGACTGAACTCGTCTCTGGACGCGGTTCGAGACCCGCCTCGAGTACCAATTTTTTCCATTGTCTTTCTTCTTTTCGAATATTTTGTGTGATTCACGCAATGCTTTTTAGTCTCAAACTACGCAGAGCTTGAACAATGGATTCGAAAGCTAATAGCTCTAAAGACAACAGCTAATGAACACACTTTCATATATTTTTTGTAACTGGATGGATATACATCCAGATCAAATCTGCCTGCCATGTTCTAGTAGCAAAATGTTTGATTTAGGGTCGTAGCACATATAACGTAAAGTAAACGGATTGGCACCGTATCAACTCGAGCCGTTCGGTATTATTTGTATGATACTCCTTACTGCAACGCACACTATACTATTTTTCGTATCTTAAGGGTACGGTGACGTTTAGTATTTGTCATTACTAGAGATGTAGTAACACTAAAATCGTTTTTAAAAATACCGACTAAATATCTAACCGATATAATTTACAAACAAGAATATATCGATTATGGGTACAAAATAAAAAACTAATCTTTTTTTAAATATTTATTAATTATGCCGAATCAATGCGTGTTTCATCAGAAGAACAGCTCGATGAATTACTTGATTCGTCACTTACATTAATTAATAAGTGAAAATCTACTGAATTGTCTAATCTGATTATGTCTCTTCCTCTCACAGTCATGAAGTATTAGATTTTTGTTTTTTCCAGTCATAGTGTTACGTGGTCACAGGTCTCTTTTAATAATGACATCATCAAGATTTTACCGCTATGACGTACGAATCCCGCCTAAAAAAAACTCGCGGCCTATCCTCGTAAAAACTAATATTTAGTTATAAGAGAACTAAAATTATTATATTAATTTCTATGAATATAAAAAAAAATTAATCGATTTAATCAGTTTAATAAAAATTCAATCGATTTTAACAATTTTATTGTGTCAATCTCTATTGAGATGTGTTCCGAGTCGTGCATACGATTTAAAAATGTATATATATTTTAAATATTAGGGTTGAAGATGGAATATAAAACAAATATTTCATATAATTGAATTAAATATTATAACGTCTAAATAATATTTTTATTTTTCTATCAGTTTGGATTCATAAATTGATAGCTTTTATTTTTAAATTCTACAAAAGTAAACTAAGTAACACGGAAAAGATCAAATGTCACCGTACCTTTCCTGTTTGAAAAATAGTATAATCAGAATCGTAACGTAATCGGATTTTTGACGTTTGACACCGAGGAAAAAGGCGAGGCGGTCCCGATCCCTTTACGTTACATTATATCTGCTGCGAGCCTTATGCGTTGATCAAACCTACCACCTTAAATGGCCTGATTAACCTTCATAACTTTACCTCTTCACCAGTAAGCTGTTAAGTATAATTCGGTCAATATTCAGTAAATACCTGTAGCAAAGGTGTAAATAATTCAACAAAATCTGTATTTTAAACATTAATTCGATTCAAACAAAGCCATTATTTATTTTACATCGTTATTCGCCATATGGGCTCATTGTATTCGTGGGTCATTCAAAATGTATGTGTGTCCCTATTTACATAATTTTTATCCGATTTTCATTTTGTTACAATTGATGATACGTTATTTATTATGTGTATGGATGTGCTATCATTTGTGATAATGAGATTATATAAATCTGATAATGTTTTGTTGGATGAACTATATTTTTTATGGCTGCGAAGAGTGTTACTTGTGAGATGACGTCTGATAGGAGAGTATGGAAGAAGAAGACATGCTGCGCCGACCCCAAATAAAATTGGGATAAGGGCAGAGGTATGGTGAATGTTTTATTGGATGATGGCTGAATAGTGTGTGGCTAATTTGCATATTATTATTTTTTACAGAACATTTTTTATCGAAAAGAAGAGCTATTTTAAGACATATTATAAGACAACTTAGAAACTTTGCGCGGGACTTTTCATGACAGCCCATTAATGTCCCACTACAGGTACGGGCCTCCTCCCATGACGGAGGGATATATACGTAAAGATAATATTCACGGATAGTCCCTTAGTCGGTTTTTACGACACCCATTGGATAAGATGGGGTGGTGAAATATTGTATTCTTACTCCGTCACCACACGGAAATACAGTTTAAATAATTCAAATTGTTATTCAAGTTTTAGTAGAGTCTGTAGTTTGAGCATTATCAATCTTGGAACAGAAGGAAACTCGAGACAAATAATAATTATCAATCATTATTAATACATAATTGATTCAGTTTTTGTTTGTAATTTATGAAGCTTCTTGTTTATTTGGTAGGTCAAGGTCTCTTCTTCAATCAATTAGGTTTGATTTGACGACCTCTGTGGCGTAGTGGTTATATAACATGACTGCTACGCAGAGGTCTCGGGTTCAAAACGATCATGTCCATGCACACAAAGATTTAATCTTTGTGTGCATGAACATGATCGTTTGCATTGGTATGGGTGTTTTCTATGTATAATATGTATGTATTTACAAAAATAAAGTATTTAAGTATGTTTATCCGTTGTCTAGTACCCATAGTACAAGCTTTGCCTAGTTTGGGATTAGATGGCGTTGTGTGAATTTGTGATGATTATTTATTTATTCATTTCAGCAAAGATTTCTAGGAATTGTTCAACATTTCTGCTTAAACCGAGACCAAACTTCACATACCTATTAGGTTTAATAGTATGTAAATGAGCTCACATTGAATACGACTCAAGAATAGGATAGAATGGAACGTCTTTTGTTTTAATCGAGTCGAGAACGTGATAATAAAGAGCCTTAACTATAAATTCTTGGAATTATATGTGAGGGATAAATTGAAGAAGGTTTTTAAAATAGTCTAAAGAGTTTTTGCGACCTCTGTGGCGTCGTTTAGTTAGTAAGTATTGAATTTGTTCAAGAGCGACTATAATTAATACATAACAAAATTTTATAAAAAAAAAATACTATTTCCCAAAGCGCGACAATAATACAATAAACAGAAAAGGGCATTTTAATATTTCACACCTGTCACTACTGGTCCAAAATTGTTTAGGACCGTAGCACTCGGTTTAGCCAGATTAACAGGCGGGGTCGACCATTCTCCTGGGACCGGAGACTAAAAAAAACAACCAGAAACTTTTTCCCCGTAGCGCACGCTCGACGGAAAACTACTAAAATAAACCGCATTTTAACGACTACCGGTGAAATAGAGCCGCAGTTTTTCTTTTTTTGAATTACGATACCAGTTTGTAACTGTAGCTTCAGACTTTATTTCTGATTAGGCAACCGTTTTTTGTTTTTGTTAAATTGTTCTGCCAAAAAATTTCAGAAAAAGTTTTAACGGTTTTATTTGACTATACGTCACATAGAAATAGATAGTTTAGTCATTTTGATGACCTCTGTGGCGTAGTGGTTACATACTAAAACTGCTACGCAGATGTTCGATTCCCGCTCAATGCTAATCTTTGTGTGCATGAACATGATCATAAGCATTAATCTGGGTGTTTTCTAAGTGTTATATTTATGTATTTACAAAAATAAGGATTTAAGTATGTTACCCTGTCTTAGTATCTATAGTACAAGCTCTGCTTAGTTTGGGACTAGATGGCGTTGTGTAAAAGTGTGAGGAATATATATTTGTTCAATAAAATGTATTATCCACCAATGTTCAGCCGCATTTCAAATAAAGGTTGTATAGTTAAAATCGCCATCCACGCGTTAGGAGGCACGTGTAAAATCTAAGTATAATACCACAATAATCCTGTCAACTTGCAAATAGATAGTACATAAAGGAAAATAAATATAACTTTCATTGATAGAAGATTAGCTTCATGTTTCTAAGGAAAAAAAACATCAATCTAGTTGAAGTACAAGGAATAAAACAAGGCAAAACTTTTTTATATCCCATCCTAGCGCACAGTACAACCAGTATTCTATCTCGGCCGAATATTTATAATAAATGCCTACGGCTGCGCGGTACGTAAACATGCAATAGGGCTGCCTACCTCCAGCCTTTTAATTACATTTACCTACTTTCCCGCTCGTTACTGCGGAACAGTCGCGACTGTTCACTGCGCAAAGCCACCGCTATCGTGAGCGTGTAGGTATAACTCGTTTCGTCCGTTTCTATGAAGTCGAAATACTGTATATTATTTGTACTATGCCCAGAGTTTTATACAAAGGCAAATTTGCTCATCAGATGCCATATTAACTTTTATTAAGGTTTCTAAGCAAAGATATAAAGGGTATAAGTTCTTGTTATGAGCCGATAGTTTACATTGGATTTTCTGTTTGAAGTACTTACGTAAAATAGTGTTTATTTAGTGTTAGGATGTTTTTATGACAAGATATATAAGATGTTCGGTAATAGTTTTCCATAAACGTGTTTGTGCTCCAAGTTTGGACAAGTAGTATTTTAATCTTAATCCTTTGTCGTAATAGTAAATGAAGCGAAAAAGACGTAAATAAAGTTTTTGACATTAGTGACACATGGTATAACAACAGATGTAATAAACATATGTAAGTACGTACTCTAATGAATCTGTACAAGAATAATGATTGTACAGTCAGCTCGTTATATAAAGTGACATCTAACATATTCAAATTTAAAGTAACTCCCAAAGTGATCAATAATAAAAATACATTGTTTACATGGCGATATCAAAGGGTACTCTATAGATGTAACTATAGAGTTCATTTTCATATAGTGCTTCATATTGTTGGATACTTTGAATGCTTAGATACCTTTGGCTATGTTTTTGTTACTATTACTATGACGTCTTGAATGAACCCTTATATTTTGACGATGTAATTGTTTCGATACAGTTGCGCATGATGGGTGCTTCACACATTTAGAGGACTTTAGTTGTACATTGAAAATATTGACACGTAAACAGTTTACAAATACTAGAAAATTAAATCTATGATACGGATAAGGAAAACGTAACCAACTAAGAGATAAATTTGTTTTCATTGATCTGCATGTTTATGAAAAAAAAAGGACACAAGTATTTTGATCTTTTACCACTAGTACCTATCCCTTAATACAAGCTCTGCTTACTTTGGAACTAGATGACATAGTGTATATGTATATTGAGCTAGTTCACTCACCTCCAGACCCGTATTCTCGTTACCTTAAAATATATAATCTACTAACGCAACATGTCATATAAACTCGAGTGGATGCACCATGTTTTTTTGTTCATAGAATATTACAACGAGCCGACGACATGATACGTTCGTATCTACCTACACTTGTAGCGGGTAGCTGATAAATTAAATTTCGTTGCGAGCTGACGGTTTCCACGATAAACGAAATTACACTGGGCCACCGGATACTGCGGGTAAACTCGATCAACTCTGTCGCTCGAGTTTTTGGTGAGGGGCCTACTTTATTGTGTTAGGCAGTTTTGTTTGATGGCAGAATTGTTTTGCTATGACATTATGGTTTACGTAAATAATATTTTTTTGTGAATGAATGCATTTTTGGCATTATATACAGAAAGTAATATGAACGTGTTTGCAAAAACTCTCCGTGTGGTGACGGAGTAAGAATACAATATTTTACCACCCCATCTTATCCCTTGGGTATCGTAAAAACCGACTAAGGGACTATCCGTGAATATTATCATTACGTAATAAAAAGAAGGAAAACTTGAAATTAAACCCTATAACAATTCGTCTGGCCAGCGTGGTATTAGTAGGCCTATTATCCCTTCGTCACGGGAGGAGGCCCGTCCCTGCAGTGGGACATTAATGGGCTGTTATGATGATGATACATTTATACTAAAACTCGTGCTATATTCCCATGAAGGTATGTAGAGAGTACAGAGAACCTATGTTTTGCCTTGTCTACATCTCTACTCTACACATTGTCTGTAAAGCTCGCAAATATTTTAACGAAAAAAATATGTCTAATCTTCAGACACAAATGTCTCAACCAATCCCTCTGACTAGTATGTTTTTGTTAAATACCTTTATCAGAAGACCTGGTAAGATATTAGGTACAACTTTATTACCTTAAAACAACTAAAATATCCAATTCGGTTATAAAAGCAAGTAAGTGCAAGAAATGTAAACCATTTTTCTTCAGCATTACATCCCTTGCACTGCACTCGAGAATTCTATTCCTTAGCAGTTGTCACTTCGCTACACTTGACAGATTAATGCAACATACAACACTTCGTAGAGAATAAGAAATGTGGAGTTCTTAGTTAAATAATGTTTCACAGAAATAGTAAAAATTCTATTCCTCGGCAGTTGTCACTTCTTTACACTTGACAGATTAATGCAACACACAACACCAACACTTCGTAGACAACAAGAAATGTGGAGTTCTTAGTTAAATAATGTTTCACAGAAATAGTAAACTGTCTCTAACAGAAACTTGATTACGTAAACTGAGCTATCTTATTGGGTTTTAGGTGTAACTAACATAGTGGTTTACTTGTGTTTCTGTGGTTTAATTTGCGTAGCATAACAGTATTTTGTCCTGTATGTATATTACATAGCATCATTGATCAAGAAGATAATAATATGTCTGCAAAGTTTTCGCGACACAAAGCGCGTTTAATAGTGCAGGTGGTGTATTTGAAAAAGTTTGCCCCCTATCTGAAGACCTGAAAACATAATACACAAAACTAAAATATTTTAATAATATTAAGATATATTTTAGTTTTGTAACATATTACAGGTGGTAATATATTATATTACCAAATATTTAAGTTTGTTACAAATGCGAGTAAATAAATAATACAACCATTTTTCTCGCGCACTGCACTCGAGAATTCTATTCCTCGGCAGTTGTCACTTCTCTACACTTGACAGATTAATGCAACACACAACACCAACACTTCGTAGACAACAAGAAATGTGGAGTTCTTAGTTAAATAATGTTTTACAGAAATAGTAAACTGTCTCTAACAGAAACTTGATTACGTAAACTGAGCTATCTTATTGGGTTTTAGGTGTAACTAACATAGTGGCTTACTTGTGTATCTGTGGTTTAATTATACTACTATAACGGTATTGTATCTTCTGTGTATCTATGATGATACATATAAGATTTTTCAAGTACTATTTGAGAAATCTACAAAATGTTTATCTGTTGTTAATTGTATTTATTAAAATTCCTGCGAACAGCACGCGTTTAAAAGTGCGAAACTACTCTTTAAAAGAAATAAAAATAAGTTCTTTTTAATTTAAAATCGACAGAAAATTTTATGAAAAAATAATGTGAAGTTAAATTAATTTTGTCCCTACACATAATTTATAAAATGACCTTTATCACACCGTATCAAATTAATTTAAGGTACAAATTGCCCAAGTAACACATCAAAGCATTATAAGGGCCGAATAAGAGTATTCTTGTATCCTTTTAGCATTTTGAGTTAGTTTTATAGTCGCATTATAAACGTTTATATGGCTACTGTAATGCTTATTTGGGCACAAATTATACAGCTTTATGCCCTATATAGGTTCACAGTAGCTGGTTAATAGCATAGCATTACTGGCGCATTATATTAGCATTATTGTGGTCAAGAAAGATGTCAATCGGATTAAAGAAGCATCATTTTGGTCAATAATATTGCCAATCGCATTAAGAAAGCATTAAAATGGTCAATGAGATAGCCTATTGCATTACAGAAGCATTATAATAGCAAAATTATTGATAGTGAAGATGCCAACGGCATTACAAAAGCATTAGACTAGCATTTAAATGTGCTAAAAGAATTATAGGAGCAATTTAAGTGTTCACACTTAGGAAACTTTATATTATTGCGTGTAAATTATTACAATCAAAAAAAGAATAAGTAAAGACAGTCAAAATAAAACAGTGAGTGACGCCATATTATAGTTTGCATCAAAACAAATTCATCGGATAAGTTTTTGACTCGTTTGTTATTTCTTGCCTTCAAATATTACTGCGCAGTGTAGTTTACTGTACTTGTTTATATAAGTTTCATTGAAAATTTTCACGCGCCTTCGATATTTTGTGGTTTTCATACAAAATGTTTTATAAAAATGATGTGTGTAAAACCAAAACAAATGTGTATTCCTAGTACAGAATAAGTTTTGAATAAATACAATCATAGTTTTGCTTGTACTGTATTAAATTAGGTTATATAAATATTTTAAATGACAATTCCTTTTATAAATAGGTCCGAAAGAAAATATTTTTTGGTTATAAAATATTTACAAAATGGTGGTCAGCCTTAAGCAGCCCGGTGAGCCCAATTAATGCCACCAGCATTACAACTACTCACGTGTGATTGTTTAAAGAGCTATTAGCTACACAACAGCACTCATTTCTTCCTTTAAAATGCAAGCATTATATTGATTCACATTTATGCTGTTCAGCAGCATTAAGCTTTTACTTACCCCTTACAAGTGCTTTTACACAGCAAAAGGCACAAAAAACAGCTTAAAGCTGGATATCGGATTTACATGGCATTATAGTGGTTCACGTTTGTGCTGTAAAACAGCTTCAAGCACTTATTAACTACTTTAAAATGTCTTTGTAGAACCAAAAGCACTAAAAATAGCTAAAGGCTTTACAAAAGCATTCTGATATGCCATTATCCAACTGTTATACAGCGTAAAGCATTACAATGATTTTCAAATGCCATTGTTCAGCTTCAAGACGCTCGGTGAACTTATATAAGAGTTTGTACGGGTCTTAAGCTCTATATAAGTTCACTTGTTGCTTGTTAAAATGCTTTCTGTGTTACTTGGGTGGACCTCCGGCAAAACGTAAAAGTTTCCTGCGCGAATGAATATGATATTATTTTTGGAAACCAGTATAAAAATCTTTATTATAAAAAGGTAATATTAATCAAAGACCCTTTTGGAATAGTTTTTTTCGCAAAACGATAACTTACAATTTTTTTCATTGTTGTTTGACTAGATATAATTATTGAATCTTAAGTGAAAGTTCCCTTAGAAAGAGTTACGTGGTGTAACTATGATTTATCCTTCAGAAAGTGTAGGTAAGTACATAGTACTCGAAAACGACTGGATATCATTGTAGAAGAAGCGAGGCTGTATGAGACATACCTAATCAAGACTCCTTGCATTGTACATAGTCTCATCAGACGATAAATCGGCACTAATACGGAGAATACGATATTTGGCCTACTCATGCATTTAAAAAAAGCCTAAATAGAGACTCTCATGAGTAAATATTACTACACGGTAGACGAGTTCCTTAATGATTAATTTGTAATCTATACTTATTAATTAATATTATAAAGATACCTTTTTAAAGCTTGTGTGTTTGTTTGTTTGTGAGGTTGTGACGTTGTAAGGGGTAATCTCTGGATCGAATGAACCGATTTTAAAATTCTTTCTGTGTTGAATAGTACATTTATCGGAGAGTGTCATTAGTATTACGCTATGACTAATAGGAGTAAGCAGTAATAAAATATGTTTAAAAAACGCGATTATTTCGCCGACCAACGAAGCAGTCACGGGTAAGCTAGTGTATCTATAATACAATTCGTAATCTTAATGTATTTAATATAAGTGTTTAATCTAATTATAATAATAATATTAAGTAATTCATTAATTTATAATATATCTTCAATCGGGTTTGGCGACTATGATCTAAAACGAAAAATGATGAAGTTAGACCATAGTCGCCAAGCCCAATTTAATTTATTCATCTTCCCATATTTGTATGTCTTACCATAGACAAAACATAGCGCACATTAATGTATTTATTTATAAGAATTGTATTGTTGTGATCACCTATGTTTTACAAATAATAAATGACTTTGATTTTATAATTAATTCAACCTGACATAACAGCGAAACATAAACAAAAACTCAATTCTAAAAGCGGAATATTTTACATTTCGACGAATTAACGCGAACGGTAGGCTTATCGCAGTCATCAGTAACATTTGCTACATACTTTTGTACGTACCCATACGTAAAACGAAGGCTTTAATTAAGCCTTTATTGCCTGAAATCGATTGCTATCATTTGCATATGAATGTCGTTTTACGTTAACGTGAATATACGACGTGTGAATTATTTTTGTTTTTCATCTGTTTATTTGGACTTTCGTTTATTGGATTTTTGTTGTATTGCATTTTTAGCGTATACCCCCTGCCTCCCCGAATTTTCATTTTCCATAATTTTATTTACACTAATATTGTTTGTCAAATATTATGGATACGGACGATTATCGTCCGTATCCATAATATTTACTTGTCATAATTCAATTGTGTTTAAACTGAGAGACTTAGAGCAATCCGACTTGGATAGATTAGGTTAAGTTTATTCTTTAAGCCACCAAGAATTTTTGCCGTTATGTCTAATAAAATTATGGCAAAAGAAATTCGGGCATTCTTATGCCGCATTATTATTCTTCTTCTTAATTATATTATGACATAATATAATTTTCGGGCAAACAATAGATAACCATTTTTTAGATTTAAATCATGATATTTTTGGTTTTTTGGAATTGTTAGATTTTCAAATGTTTTTTTTATTTTGCCCGGCATTTTATTAGGATCTGGCTATATATTGTGCAGGAATTTACTTTACTTACTTATAAGACTTACAAAATCGTTTAGTAACAAAACATTATAAATTGTTTTATTTGTAAATTTCTATTTTGTTTGTAGTAAAAAATTATTGTTTTTTTACAGGTAAGCCAGTCTGAAGATAGGTCACACAAGCTCTGAGCCTGGATTAGATTCCTGTTGGTACAAGAAGCACTGCTTTCTAGGTATTTAACCTAAAAATATAATATAATTGTTTCAATTAATCAATCAATCAACTAGCTTGTCGCAGTCCACTGTTGGAAATAGGCCTCTCCCAACAAGCGCCACAGAACTCAGTCCTGCGCCTTCCGCATCCAGTCCGACATAAAGACCTTTTTGAGGTCGTCGGTCCACCTAGCTGGGGGGCGTCCTACACTACGTTTGCCGAGTCGCGGTCTCTACTCTAGGACACGTTTGCTCCAACGGCCATCGGTCCTAGAGATAATATAATTGTTTGTGTCAATATAAGTAATAATTAATTGCCATCCTCTGGACATTTTCAAAATGTTAATTAAAAAAAATATGTCAATGTTACATAAATAAACATACATTTTGCAGATATACCTACACAAATGTAGATTACAAGTAAATAGCAGTGACTAAAATAACGAACTCTGCAAATTGAAACCATAAAAATTCTAAAAGGGAAAGGAATTTGAGTACCGTATTAGCCTCAAAGTTCTAATGACAGTCAAAGAGATGCTAACAACAGCGGCTTAGTTCTAACAAAACCTAAATGAAAATAAACCTTTGTTTCCAACCAAGAATAAAATAAACTGTCCTCCTTAATATTCTTAATAACGACAACCACAAAAACTATTACAATTAACTTAACTTTCATATACCCTTTGCTAAAACACATCATGAAAAGTTCATTAAAACACCCCAAAACCCGTATTAACAGCGTAAAACTCCAACTACCCGCATTTGAACACACATATTCACAAATCGCATGGGACGCAATTGAAACAGACATTCGCTTAAATAAACAAGAACAACATTAATACGGTTCTAAATGCGTCTCTGGTGTGACATTTGGGGTCTCTCAAGCGAAAACCAATAACGTAAATATATCTGGTCGTAACTTATAGGGATGCATAGGTGATATTATGTTTGAGTGTAACGGATTGAGGTGTGATTTTGTTTAAATTATTACTGATTTTTTTATGGTCGTGGATAAAATTAGTACACTTTAAGACATCTTTTTATTACAGCGAGTTAACAAGGTATAAATCGTAAAAAACATATTTCTATTAAGCTAAGCAAACTTTATATCCTGCTGATCATCATATCGGGCAAAGGACGTCCACTGCTGCTAGAGATAAGCTTTTATCATAACAGTCCATTCATGTCAGCAGGGACGGGCCTCCTCCCGTAATTGAGGAATACTTGGCCTACTAATACCAAGCTGGTCAGACGTATTGGTATAGGGTTTAATTTCAAATTTTCCTTCTTTTTATTTCGCAAGGATAATATTCAGGGATAGTTCCTTAGTCGGTTTTTACGACACCCATAGGATGAGATGGGGTGGTGACATATTGTATTCTTACTCCGTCACCACATGGAGAACTTATCTAGTGGGGCGTGGGGCACTAATAAAAAAACTTATGTTATATTTTTTTAAATACTTACACATTATAATAAAAAAACGGGTCTAGTTTATAATATCGACAGGCACTACATCGATGGTCGCTACATCGCAAACGCTCCATCGACGGGTTACTGTATCGACAGTACCCTAAATCGATGGTACGCTACATCGACAGTACCCAAAATCGACGGTATGCTACATCGAAATGCAAATGTCTATTTTAAAACAGACAAAAAATAGCTATGGAGCATAACAACTATGCTTCAGTGGTCTTGCTAAAATCGAGCGTACTCTAAATATAGCACGATTTAAAAGTGAACTAGTTCAAAAACATTTTTATTAGTTCACAGCTGATATTTTAATAAAATGACTGTGTACAAATATGTACAGTACTTCGGCTTCATAGAAACGGACCTACACGCTCATGATAGAGGTTGCTTTGGGGAGTGGACAGTCGCGCGACTGTGCCGCAGTAACGAGCGGGAAAGTAGGTAAATGTAATTAAAAAGCTGGAGGTGGGCAGCCCTATCGCATGTTTACGTACCGCGCAGCCGAAGGCATTTATAATAAATATTCGGCCGAGATAGACTACTGGTTGTACTGTGACTGTGTCATGATACAATTCGTCTAATTACACAGTCGAAACTAGAACAGTCCCTGTTTTAAATGGCGTTTATTAATTAACAGTGTTGCTAATTACAGAATTTGTTTCACTATTTCTAATTACTCTTAGCGTTGAATTGGTAGGGTCTTGTTTTAGAATTTACGTATATGTGTTAGTTTATATCTTTCATCTATAGCATATTGGTGTACACAGCTGAATAGTTTGTTTCGTTAGATAATGCTATTTCAAAATAAAATAAATTCTCCGTGTGAAAAATACAGTGTGTCACCACCCCATCTCATCCCATGGGTGCCGTAGAAACTGACTAAGAGACTATCTGTGAATATTACCTTTACATAGAAAGAAGGAAGACTTGAAATTAAACCCTATACCAATCCGTCTGGGCAGCGTGGTATTAGTAGGCCAAGTATCCCTCCGTCAGGGCAGGAGGCCCGCCCTTGCAGTGGGACATTAATGGGATCAAAAGATCTATAGAACATACGCCTATTAAAATCCCCACCCACAAAATGAAAAAGGTTAACAGAATAAACAGATTGTAACGGTTGAATAATGTTAGATTAACCTTATAGGAAAAGGTTATCCATTTCAGTCGAGCGTGATAATTTATAATAACATTTAAATTTTATTTAATCTATTCAATTATTAGTTACGTCAATTTTACCGGCCTTTTACTGTTCCTTTTTCATTATCAGTATCATTGATATATGATGATATTATGAGTGCCTGATGACATTGCACATCCACTGCTGGCCTTATCTTCATATTATCATAAAAACAGTCCATTAATGTCCCACTGCAGCGACGGGCCTCCTCCCGTGACGGATGGATACTTGGCCTACTAATACCACGCTGGCCAAACGGATTGGTATAGAGTTTAATTTCAAGTTTTCCCTATTTTTATTTCGTAAAGATAATATTCACGAATAGTCCCTTTCTTGGTTTTTACGACACACATGGGATGAGATGGGATGGTGACATATTGTATTCTTACTCCGTCACCACACGGACTCTTTATAATATGGCTACACTAAATATTTTTTCTTTATATACAGCAGTTGATTATCAAATAGTATTATTATCTTACCGTACCAACGCGTCGTAAATAAAATCTGTACAAAAATTTGACCGATTTCCAAACATTAACACCGTATATTTTGAGTTACACCACTAATGTACGTTGGTGGTCTAGTACAAGTTTAAGCAATAAATCTTCTAACGTATGAACAAAGCTCTAAACACCTTATTAATCAACATCTACTCATTTGTTTACAAACTATTTGAACTAGTAATGACGGGTTCAACAAAAAGGTTAAAGCACCCTTTGGAAAGCAATAAAATTGTAAGTCTAGTTCGGTGTTTACGTTGTGTGATTGAATGTGCTTTTCAGCAATTAGATTTGATAAATAGTTTTTGTGTTTCGTTTTTGTATGTAAATATTTTTTTTTTTAAATTGGCCTACCAGAATGACTCTATGGTGCCTTATGTTAAGCATCCAATAGAGTCGAAGAATGGCGAGCACCATGCCAGCTACAATATTTGTTGAGGCATGAATGTCTCCACTATAGCGGCTTAAAAAGATGCTTTTTCACACCTTTATTCTCAAAATACCAGATTCGCAAAATACCAGATTCTCAAAATACCAGATTCTCAATATACCAGATTCTCAATATAGCAGAAGTACACTTAAATGCATAACTACAAGCAAGAAAAGAGAAGGAACAAAATTGAATGTATTTTATTTAATTGTACCTAATACCAAAAACAAAATAAAAGTACCTATACAGAACAACTAAAAGTATCTTTTATACTCGTAAATATACTGCGGGACACACAACTACAAGTGAGAAACGGTTTCTTCAAAATCGCGTTATTGTGGCTAAGAGATTTATACAACCGGTAACTGTAATTTTGTTACTCATACAATCAGAAATAATGTTCTGAATTTTTTTGTCTTTTGCCATGTCTTTTGCCCTTCTTTTTTTATCTGGACAGTAGAGAGCATTTCTTCTTATTTTAATTCTATTCTTTTGTGCTTCAGATTTAATTTTCTGTATAAACTGAAATAGCGAAGGATTGGGTGGAATTAAGGCGTTAATTCTTCGGTGCCAACCTTCTACAGCATTGGTTGTTCTGTTTTTTTCTCCGTAACAACTAAACACTTCATTCGTGATTTTCTGTATCCATTGGGTATTAAAATAGCCTAGAAATTTCGTTGTTATCTCATTTTTTGGGGCAATTTTACTTATAGCGAGGTACGCTTCGGGAATAATAACTGGAGGAAGCAATGCTAATTGTGAGCAAAGGTGTGTTATCTCGCGACCTTCTTGGGATTCACTGAAATTCAATTTATCGCTCATCCTTTCGACGGCTTTCCAGAAATGATAATAGCAACCTTTGATTTTTACATTCGGATACACTTCCTTCATTGCCTGTATGACGGCAACTTCATAGTCACATTTATATACTGAGAACTCCATCCCAAATTGTATTTTTAGAATAGAAAATAGTCGTTCGTACGTGCGTTGACTTTTATTAGGGAGCAACGCATAAATTAATGGTACAAAACTAATTGTATCGTCACTGCGTGCTAAGTCCACATGAAATGTGTACAGTTGATAGAATGGTTTTGGCGACACTTTAAATGTGCCGTCACCGAAAATAGTATCAACAGACATTAAAAACTCGCGAAGTTCTTTCGTCATTAAAGTCCCAAAAATCAAAATTCTGTCATCTGTATCAATGTCATAATCATCATACAAAAAAAAATCATTGACAATGTGTTGAGGTAATCTCACGTCCTTTGAATTTGCACAAGATGATCGGACTACATTTAAATATTTGTTTCGAGCCCTGTATAACGTGTCCTTTTTAGATCTAAATTCGGGTATTACATGCTCCAAATTTTTGAATTTGTTACCGTCCAAAAATCGGTTTTCAAAAACGTTTTGAACCGATTTAAAATTTACACGTAGGTCTTTTTTACAATCGTCCATGCAGCCGTCTATTAGGTTCCGAATATTGTCCGGTGAACATCTGTGATTCGCGTCTCTTAAAATTTGTTTATGGGAATCTAAAAGGATCGAGGCATTGCATTCCCTTTGTCTGAAACAGCGCCAATTCGTTGTTCCAGATTTATTTTTAACAGATAAATTGTACCTGTATCCTGCATGTAGTAATGCTGGTTTACCTTTCTGGCTTAATATAAATTTCATTTTGTTTTATTTTTATAAAATTATTACACTCGCTTTTAAGCAGCAATGACTGTGTCAATAATGACAGTGTCAATAATATATAGAGACAATCCTAAAGGAAAACCAGACAGTATTTTATTGCAAAAAGCGCATGCAATCTATTTGCAGGAAAAGTAATAATAACCTTTATTTGTATAACCGCGCGGAGCTGCTAGTAAGTGAATAAAGTAATAACAATTTTGTTTTCGAATGTACGAAAAATACTATATTGAGAATCTGGTATATTGAGAATCTGGTATTTTGAGAATCTGGTATTTTGCGAATCTGGTATTTTGAGAATACACACCCCGTTTGAATGAACCAGGATCGTAGTTTGAAGGAAACACATGGGCTGGCAAAGAATTCGGTTGTTTGATCATTTTGCATATGCTTCGATACGAAGTGCTGAACTTAAATGCTGAATTTAACCGCAGTTTTAATGGTCAACGGACAGGACTCCTTCAATTACGTAGTAGAGCTTGACTTAGTATCACGCTGGCCCAATGGACTCTGGATTCAAGTAACAAATACCTTGATTTCATTTGGTAGGTTCTCTTGTTTACGGAAAGTGTCAGGTCCCTCCAGGGAGGATATTGTTTAAATTTTTTTTCAATAACTATTCGGACATCTCTACACAGCGCCATCTGTTTCCAAAGTAAGCAAGGCTTAACCTACTTGTGATATGGGTAACAGAACAACGGATATTAATACTTATATACTTTTTTTTGTAAATACATTCATATTATGCATAGAAACACTCAGACCAATGCAAATAATCATGTTTACGCACAAATATTTGCATTGTGCGGGAATCGCACCCGAGACCTCTGCGTAGCAGTCATGTTGTATAACCACTACGCCACAAAGGCCGTCATTTAGTCGCTGGTATACAAGGAAACTGTAAAAGGTACAACTATACTTCTTATTACCATAAACAAGACAGAAGCAAACACCATTGTAGTTAACGATGCTCCTGCTGAATTACTGCACAATAAACAACAAGATACCTAAATACACTGCCAAGTAGTAAATCAATACCATTCCTAATTTACGAACTATTAGTACTAAAGTACTCTAAACAAAGCTAGAGCAACGATAAAATTGTAGTGTGAACGTTTAAGTTTATCAGTTGCTTCAAGTTTAGTGCACTTCTTGTACAACGAACTAAGATTGTGTAAATTTAGAGCCGTCAAGGAATGCACTCCGTTTAAATTTGTGTGCTAAAATAAGAGTAAGAACTCTTTGCGCTGTTTATTTTTCTGTAGCATTTTGTGCTGCTGAAGGTATTATATTCAGCCAGGTGTAACAAAGATGAGCAATAACCATTTATTTACAAAAAACCAAAGATACACACTCCACTTCCCAAAACCGTCCGCAACAAATAGGCTCACAATTTCAAATTGTGAGCCTTTTTTTTAATTAGTATCACGTCGCCCGCGTTACCGTGTACACAAGACAAAAAATTTTAAAAATATCACACCAAGAACGTTTAGTTAATTTTTTTATTGTTAGATTTATTAATTTTTATACTTTATTGTATTTTGTTTTTAAAGAATAGTTATAATTTTACATATATTTATATAGTTATTTACGGGCGTTTAAAAGAGGTCATCAATTCGTCAATTTTTTTAAGTGTTTATATTTTGAATACTTAGTTTAGGGCTTCGTTGAGTATTTTTTATTTTCTTTTTAAGAATATAGTCTTTATGAACATAATCATGATCTGTTTATTGTTTTTTGGATTTTATTATTTCTTAGTATATCTTTCTTCTGAAACTTCGGTTGTTAGGCTAGGTATAAATAAAAGAGATTTTGCTACCTAATTTTATGACTTTTATCACAGTAGCTGATAATTGACTCGGTCGATGCTAGTAATTGGTGATGATGGTGCCAATAATTGGTGTTAGGGTAATTATTTAGTCAGACTCATCTAAATAACATGTGTATGAATAAAAACATTTCTTTATAATTAAAATCAATTATTTATTTAATAGTGAACCGAGAAAGCATGTTGTTAAAGTCGTGATATTAAAGTAGGAGTAACTCTTAAAGTGCTGATAATTTGGTAGCTTCACCCTACATGTCATGTTATGTTCTGCTAGGTTTTTTTTTCGTATGGGCCAATATTGTTGTTTTTCTACCAATGCTACACCGTACAAAAATATAAATAAACTATTTTAAGGTTAATATTGGTTTTGTTAATTTTCTACCTAATAATAAAATATATTTACAATAAATATAATTATGTCATATATTTAGAACAAACATTTATAACATTTTGCAAAACTAATTCAATGTATGAAAAATTAAAACATTAATCGTCTCCACTTCATTCATTGTTCTACCGGCAAACGTCAATCATTAAATTTTTTATTGCTTTTTGTGCATTACTTTGTAAATACAACTTTATATCATGCATGTAAGAATGAATTTAAAAAAAATACATGTTTACGATATTACTATACGTATTTATTGCGTACACACACACTGGTGACACTTTTGGCTGTTAGTTTTGTTTGAAACTGTGCATCTTGGGTTTTTTGTAAATCAATGGCAATAACTGTATAAGCAACGAATACAACGATCGTATGTTGCTAAAACATAGTTTTTACGTTGTCTTCTTTTTATGCAATGGAAAAATTATGTGTGAAAACAATTAAATTATAAAATTTGACGACCTTTGTGGCGTAGTGGTTATATAACATGACTGCTACGCAGAGGTCTCGGGTTCGATTCCCGGTCAATGCGAATGTTTGTGTGCATGAACATGATTGTTTCCATTGGTCTGGGTGTTTTGTATTCATAATACGTATGTATTACTACCCTACGTGGTAATCAAAGACGCGACATCTTACACCGAAACCTCTTAACGCTACGCAAAAGAGGCCGGATACAACATCTAACATCTTAGTCATCTAAATACTTCTTACATGTTTCGGCCTCTATCCAGATATTTTTAGTATTAAACTATTTTGGCAGCATAAGATTATTTTATTTTCATGTTTAGAAAGCTCACAGCTAATTAACAGTGTGTGACAAAAATATGTTTAAGTTAAGGCCAATTACAAGCTTTCAAATCAAATCAAATTTCAAATTTATTTTTATAATTACATACATAACAATACAAGATACATTTATATAATTTATCAAAGTCGACCAGTCCCAAACTAAGCAGAGCTTGTACTATGGGTACCAGACAACAGGCATACATACTAATATTTATTTTTATTTTTATATACTAATTATAATAGAAAATACACTATGAACTTACATAATGTATAAAACAATATAATATTATACCTTAATGGCTAATATAAATAAAATAAAATATAGCTTCCGGTTACGGCTTTCGTTCGGATGGAATAAGTCCGCGGAAGCGACGGAAACACTACGTTCTGCGGCCAGAAGTTGGAGTCCATGACGTGCTGAAGGTAGCAGTTCGGTATCCGCAACACGAACGCCTTGAAGTTCACGTTGCGAAGGGACTCCAATAGCTGCACCCTCGGCCTGTACTTCTACTTCCGGTGGACGTACTCGACGATGTCATCTACCTCCGTGGTGTAATGGAGGCGAGATATATACACCGGAGTGTTCGGCTTGGCGGCACGTATCTTCGCCTGGGACTCCTCAGGACCCGTTCCGCAGCAGTTCTTGTTGGTTCTCTGACGGCGCTTCTTCTTTTGCACCGTCACAAAACCGTCGTTTTCACCTCGTCCCGGTACCTTCTCAGACACCACTGCCTTAACTACAAGAGCCTTAGGGGTGCTCGACTTTATTATCTGAAGCTGACCCGGTGGCTTAGTAGCACATGCGGCGGTATGAGGAGGAACTGCGGGGGCAGGGGCAGAGTTGTGAGGCACGTTGTCTGCACGTTCCGCAGTCTCAGCGTTTGTCGGCGTTGGCGACAAAACTGCTGACGCGTAGCTTGCGGCCGTAGTATCGAGGCGACGCGCTCCTCGACGTGTGTTGACATTGACACAGGTCGGTGACCTAGTTGCATTCTTGCGCAACTCGTCGACTTCCTTTCGTAGGTTTGCCACGATAGTCTCAGATGAACACAGTTTCTTTTGCACATCTGCTAAACTTGTCTTCAGAAAAACTATGTCCTTCAGGAGACTTGTAACGTTGACGTGGTCGAAAGTGACAGGAGGCAACTTGTTGAGGTCGTTCGCCACAAACGTCGGCACGTCATCAGGATCGGTTTCTTTCAGTAGCGTGATTATGTCATGTAGACTTTTCTTTGTCCCGTCACGCCGGCGGGACACCATCTGGTCACGTTTGTTGAGCAACGTATACAACTGCAGCTTGGATGCAGGAATATCTTCTTCGCTGAAGTTGGTCGCGCAGATTTGAATGGCGGATACTTCATCCATCACATCCAATTTCTGCTGCAAGAACGACAGCAGCTCGTTCGACACGCACAAGTATGTCACTCATGACGTAAAATTGCGAGCGTCGGCTTACGCCGCGCTAAATACTAATTAATTTATTTAATTATTTACGCACACGTCCGCCTCAGAATTTTACCTATCGGAGTGCGAACAATATAATACACTTTTTTTTGTTATAATTTGTAGACAGCAATACAAAAAGTAAAAATAAAAATATGTCCAGCAGTGGGCGTCAATTGGCTGAGATGATGATGATGATGATGAATACAAAAAGGACAGTTAAACAAAATCAAAATAAACTAAATAAAAAAATCTAAATAAAAGTGTCAACGTCTAGAAAACACACACATAATATTAAGTCTGCCAATTAGTTACGATTGGCGAATATGTCAGTACACATATTTTTTTTAAGTTATAACTAAGTAGTATAGTTATAACTTAAAAAAATAGTATAGTATAGTTATAGTTTTTTGAACTTATCTCGGCAGAAATCTGAAGTTTGAAGACAGTATCTATGCGTTCAATGACAGAAATATTTATAGCTACTCCGTGTATTCTAGTAATATTATTCACATTAACAAAACGATATCTTCCCGTTGGTCTTCTAGAATATTAAAAGTGATTCAGTTCTGTTAACTATTATTAGTCATATGCAAAATTCTAAAATTGTTGTTTAAAATAAAGAGTTACGCGACGGTAAAGAAAGCGGATATTGTTTCCGCTCGTATTTAAGCAAATCCATCGTTTATTTATGGTGTATAAAATATATAGTTACTATCCGTGTGGTGACGGAGTAAGAATACAATACGTCACCACCCCATCTCATCCCATAGGTATCCTAAAAACCGACTAAGGGACTATCCGTAAATATTATCTTTACGAAGTAAAAGAAGGAAAACTTGAAATTAAACCCTATAACAATCCGTCTGGCCAGCGTGGTATTAGTAGGCCAAGTATTCCTTCGTCACGGAAGGAGGCCCATCCCTGCAGTGGGACATTGATGGGCTATTATGATGATGAATTATTATTTACGTCAAATTTTAAATTTTTGCTCTAAACTAAAAGCCACTTCATAGAATTTTGAATCTTATTTTATATACGGTATGTGAACTAAATTTTTATGATTCATATGAATACCTCAGTGACGTATATAAACAGTGTGATGAGCAGTGATGACAAATGGAAACCATCAGCCGATTCAAAAATAATCGGCAACTATCTATCATTATATCTGTTTATTTTTTTACTATATTATTTTTATAGTCCGTGTGGTGACGGAGTAAGAATACAATAAGTCACCATCCCATCTCATCCCATGGGTGTCGTAAAAACCGACTAAGGGACTATCTATGAATATTATCTTTACGGAATAAAAAGAAGGAAAACTTGAAATTAAACACTATACCAATCCGTCTGGCCAGGGTGGTATTAGTAGGCCAAACCCCTCTGACATGGGAGGAGGCCCGTCCCTGCAGTGGAACATTAATGGGCTGTTATGATTTTAGTTCTTATTGTAAACAGACGTACAAGAAACCTAGTAAAAAACACACAAATTTCGATCACACGAGCAAAAAGTAAAGTGTCCAATGACTTCCTTTTAGATAAGAACTTCGGTATTTTTTACCATTCGATGTGTTTTTTACGAATAAGGCGGTAATGCGTTTATAATGATGCCATCCTTTCACATATTGGGTGACAAAAATCTTAATTTATTTATGATCATAATTACTGCCACTTAAGGCAGTATCATAACTGTCCATTAATGTCCCACTGCAAGAACGGGCCTCCTTCCGTGACGGAGGGATACCTGGCCTACTAATACCACGCTGGCCAGACGGATTGGTATAGGGTTTAATTTCAAGCTTTCCTTCTTTTTACTTCGTAAAGATAATATTTACTGTCAATCCGTCTGGCCAGCGTGGTATTAGTAAGCCAAGTATCCCTCCGTCATGGGAGTAGGCCCGTTCCTGCAGTGGGACATTAATGGGCTGTTATGATGAAGTGAAACTATAGTGCGTATTTTAAAAGGTTTTCATGATGTAGTAGTGGTGTCTCGGTGAAGAGAGTCGTTTACGTTTCTATAAATCAAACCCAATCTTAAATACTGTCCTTGAACCACACCAAACAACTAACAAAAAAACCTATACCAATTTATTTTCACAACAAACTAATATTAATGCCAAAAAGTTAGGTTCCTAAGCTACCACAGTAGCAAGTTACATGTTTCGGGGCATGAGGTTAAATGGGCAACCATTAAATCGGGTACAAAAGTTTAAACACCTCGGACGTGTAATGCCCACTGACCTTTGGGGGAATAGGGATGTTGGGTACCTTTCGAACTAGTATAAGAACAAAAACGGGGTCGTGTCGATTGCTATTTAAAATTGTTGGTAAAATATTATCTTACATTTTTCGATAGGAAAAGTTTTGTTTCAAGTTTTCCTACTACAGGCACAGGTATTTATACAGTTACCTATCATATCATTACCACACGACTTATGAAATGTAGTAACAGTTGACTTTTAAATAAATACATATTCCTCACACATTCACACATCGCCACCTAGTCCCAAAATAAGCAGAGCTTATACTATGGGTACTAGACAACGGATAAACATACTTAAATACGTTTTTTTGTAAATACACACATATACATAGAAAACACACAGACCAATGCAAACAATCATGTTCATGCATACAAAGATTTGCATTGAGCGGGAATCGAACCCGAGACCGAGACGTAATGTTATATTACCACTACGCCACAAACTGACGTCGTTCCATTTTCTAGTACCCGTTGTATAATCTTAGCTCAGTTTAGAACTAGATGGCGTTGTGCAAATAAAGCAAATAACAAAATTTACACAATGATCGCCAGCACATTCTCCCAACAGCACATTTTCTATGTCCAAATTATACCACAATCTTTCTATCTAAGACCTATTTACATAGTTAGAATGTTCGACAAAAAAGGGGATCATGGCTAAAAGCCGTAAGATATGTTCCTATTTGCATATTTATACGAAGAGATGTTTTCAATTTCCTTTTTGCCTTTTAATATTTATTTAGGCTCGTGATTTTCATTTCAATATAAGATTGGGTTGTTCCTTATGTTACTACTTTAACATTTATTTTAACATCTTCAAAAGACGTTACTAATAATTTGATTTGTTGAGTACTCGTAATTGTAATTTAAGCAAATAAACTTAACATAATTTTAAGTACATGAGCAATAGATAGACTAACCGAGATTGGACTGTTGACCAAATTAAAAAAATATTAATAATTCGAAAATGTAGTGTACTGTCTTAATTATTCATTGTATGTACATTTTGCGTTCTGCACATTTTGCATATTGAACATTTTGATTGTAGTGCTCATTTTGCTTTTTGGTCATTATGCTCTGAAGGGCATTTTTATAGTAAAATATCACCGCGTGAATGTTGTAAGAACCGACTAAGAGAAATACATTACATCTACGGAAACAAAAGGCAAAAAAAAATACATAAAACCGTTTCCCAATCCATTCTGCTTATATAAATATAATACATATTATTATAAATATTCCTCACACATTCACACAACGCCATTTAGTCCTGTATGTTTATTACCCATAGTTCAAGCAAAGCTTGTACTATGGGTACTAGACAACAGATAAACATACCTACTTAAATACATACAAATTATACATAGAAAACACCCAGAACAATGCCAACAATCATGTTTGTGCACACAAAGATTTGCATTGAGCGGGAATCGAACCCGAGACCTTTGCGTAGCCGTCATGTTATATAACCACTTCGCCACAGAGGTCGCCTATGTTGTTTTAGTAGACCCAGATTCTTATGAAAACAAATAACATGATGTAAAAATCCGTTATTTTAGAACTTTGTAAAATTCCCCTTTTCTAAATTTCGTTTATAACACTGAACATTACACTCGCGTAATCAAATACATCCTGTATAAAGCCCACAACATTCCCCACAATCACGTGTTCCAGAGTTTTCACATCTACGGGTATTATTCCACTTGAGGAAATATCCAGGAAACTCCCCAGTTATACCGTTCTCGCAAATTACTCAACTTGTGCGTTTAATCATTTGTTTGGCTTTATACCTTTCTATTGGAAAGCCTTTTGGCTTTTGTTTTGTTTGTTTATTGAATTAGTTAGTGTGGTTTAGGCCCATGCTGTATAATGGTATGCCAGAAATTTTGTTTTTGTTCCACATAGAGTGTTCGAATATTTTACAGTGAGTGTTTTCTGGTTAAGGGTCGTAGCACAATAACGAGTTAAAAAAAGATAGTACGATACCAAACAAACTTACAGTCGTAGCACATATGAAGTAACGTAAACGGATCTTGAAATTCTTTCTTGAAATTCTCTCTTGAAATTAAACCTTTTACCAATCCGTCTGGCCAGCGTGGTATTAGTAGGCCAAGTATCCCTCCGTCACAGGAGGAGGCCCACCCCTGCAGTGGGACATTAATGGGCTGTTATGAAAATAAAAAAATCAAAAACAATAATTCAATTAGTTAATTAAGCGAGTAACGGCGCTTGTATACGCTAAGAAAAATCGCCGGGCCTACGCAAGAATTCGTGTCGTTTCTAAGCACGACCAGTGTACACAGCGTCGGCGATGAATAAGAAAATATTCTTGTCTGCGCAAGACAAGACACGGCGAACGTTGTTGCGGAGGGGCGGGTAGTGGTGTAGTAGGGTATCATACTTTGTTGCTTTCTAGTTAACATTTTTACTAAAGGAAACTCACACTGATTATCACACTTGTTATTACTTGCGCGCCCTACGCCCGTCTGACGACTGCACGAAAAAAATCCTATCGTGTACACGTTTCGATTGGTCTTGTCTGCGGAAGACACGAAAAGTTTTCGTGTGCGAAAAAGACAAAATTCTTGACGTCTGCACGAAGATTTGTCTTGTCTGGCGCAGACACGGCAAATTTTCTTAGCGTGTACAAGCGCCCTAAACAAATAAAACCGCCACTCAAACAGTTGAGCCACAAAGATATTTTAATATCCGAGCGTAACTTTAGACCAAAATGCCTTCTAGAAAGACCGAATCCGTTCTGGAATGTAAATAGCATCGTTGGTCGGTTGAACTTTGTCTGCGAGAGGCGGACACACTGTCATGGTGAAAAGCCAACTTCTTTGATTTAGAGCTTCAATATGCGCTAATAGTTTTAGTTGAGAACTTAAATCTTTGTTCGTAAAGTTCATTGAGGCCTTCTAGGCTAGGTTTTATTGTTTAAAATAAAGAATTTTGATAAAAAGTTTGGGAAAATTTTAATTTATGGTTGTATTTATCAAAAGCTGTCTGATATAATTGAAAAAGTTTTTAGTGTATACTTAATATGTAGTTGATACGATATTCATTATGTCTAGTAATTTTCCATGTGGTGACGGAGTAAGAATACAATATGTCACCACCCCATCTCATCCCATGGGTGTCGTAAAAACCGACTAAGGGAATATACGTGAATAATATCTTTACGAAATAAAAAGAAGGAAAACTTGAAATAAAACCCTATACCAACCCGTTTTGCCAGCGTTGTATTAGTAGGCCAAGTATCCCTCCGTCACGGGAGGAGGATCGTCCCTGCAGTGGGACATTAATGAGCTGTTATGATGATAATGAATTAATGAGTTCGGAGATTTTAATAGCCTTTTTCGAGTCAGTTAAATAAACAATACTTGCTTAAATACGAGCGGAAACAATAGCCGCTTTCTATAGCATCGCGTAACTCTTTATTTTAAACAACAATTTTAGAATTGTTGCATATAACTAACGTCACGGGAGGAGGCCCGTCCCTGCAGTGGGAATTTAATGGGCTGTTATGATGATGATGAAGAGTCATTACTAGACCAATTTTTTTTTTTGCACGAGTTGTATATCAGTTGTCTAGTACACGCTTTACTTAATTTGGGACTAGCTGGCTTTGTGTGAATGTGTAACACCAAACTAATAACAATACAAGTGTCAAGGGAATTTGATTTTCACATCATACTTTTACAATATCAAACAAACGATTCAACTGTAAAAGTCACAGCAAACTGAAACCAAATTTCCCTATGGTATTAAAATTATTACATTATACCGAACTAATATAAAATTTCATTTTCTGCATTGAACTGTTTGAAAAGTAGTCGATAGTAATGGCTCGAGAAATTCAAATCTTAAGCCGTTAAGCTATTCAATATGAGAAATAGTTCAGCAAACAGTTTTTTGAACTGAATATCAATTGTGGTCTAGATTTAAAAGTTGGTGTTACGGTATATTCATCTTTATGATTTGTTCCTGTTTCGTCATCTTCCTAATTGGTCATCTTCCAAATTCGTCACCTTCCTAACTCGTCATCTTCCAAACTGGTCATTTTCCAGATTCGTCATCTTCCAAACTCGTCATACCGTGTACATTTGTCAACAAAAATATATAAATAATATATAAATAAAAATATATAATAAATATAACCTTTATGAGTGTTACTTGTCTATCATGAAGTTAATAAAAAAATATAAGAGAAGAAGCACTTTGCCAATTATAAGAATAAATTAGGCATAAATAAATATTTATTTAAATTAAATACATATTAAATAGATAAGTGATAATTAAATTGTTAAATTAATTGATTAAATTATTTATTCGTTTAAGAATGTTAGGTACATGATAATGTTTTTTACAAGTGACATTGCATACCATTTGAAATAAGTCAATTTAATTATTTTGTAGACATAACTTTTTAGTAGCCTTTACAGATAAATATTCATTTAAAATCAATAGTATTTAAGATAATTATGCACTTGTATTCATAAAAAAATTATACACTTTAAGATATAAAATATATTGTTCCTGCCCATACTTGAATAATTATTTCTTTTAGTTTCTATCAAAATTCAATTCGACAGTACAATGACGAGTTTGGAAGATGACGAATCTGGAAAATGACCAGTTTGGAAGATGACGAGTTAGGAAGGTGACGAATTTGGAAGATGACCAATTAGGAAGATGACGAATCAGGAACAAATCATCTTTATGTGGTTATTACAAGGTTTAATTCATTGTATTGTGTGCTTTGTTGAATGAAGTTAGCTTAGGCAGTAATACTGGGTTATTGCTGCATCATTTAATGTAGGTACAGTCACGAGCAATAATATGTACACATTTTCGCATTTTGTAAACCAGTTATCTAAAGTTCTGCCAATCCAAAATTGAAAATTCGAAGATTAATTCAAAACTGTATGGAACCTCTTCTAAATTACGAATTCATTTTGATATTGTAATGTCTAGATAAACGTGCAGATAGTTTAGAAAATTTGAAAATGTGTACATATTATTGCTCGTGACTGTACAATGATATTCTTATATTATTATCATCTTTGGTACATATCCAGTTCTACTTCAGTACGAGTGTTGAACTTTCAACATACGTTTTCTAAGCAATTTACATCATAACAGCCCTTTAATGTCTCACTGCAGGGACGGGCTTCCTCCTGTAACGGAGGGATACTTGGCCTACTAATACCACGCTGGCCAGAAGAATTGGTACAGGGTTAAATTTCAAGTTTTCCATCTTTTTTTTGTAAGGATAATACTCACGGATAGTCCCTTAGTCGGTTTCTACGACACCCATGGGATGAGATGGGGTAACAGATTGTATTCTTACTCCGTCACTACAAGAATAATTGTCCCGTTTAGCTTTTATCTATATCTATACTAATATTATAAAGAGGTAAAGTTTGTGTGTTTGTTTGTTTGTGTGTTTGTGTGTTTGTGACGTTGTAGGGGGTAATCTCTGGATCTACTGAACCGATTTTAAAAATTCTTTCTGTGTTTGATAGTCCATTTATCGGGGAGTGTCATAGGCTATATAGTATCACGCTATGCCTAATAGGAGTAGAGCAGTAATGAAATATGTTTATAAAAGGGACGCTTAAAAACGTTTATTTTGCTTCTACTGCTTAAACGTCTGGAGATATACTGAAATAATGTATTAGAGAATTGTACCTTTAAAACGTTTTACAATTAAGAGACTTAAGATTGTCGTAAAAATGCTAGGGTGTCGTAAAATGATGAAGGGTGTTGTAAAAGATGGAAGGGTGTCGTAAAACTGCAAGCATGTCTTAAAATGATGGAGGGTGTCGTAAAATGCATGGAGGGTGTCGAAAAATGATGGAGGGTGTCGTAAAACTGCTAGGTTGTCGTAAAATGCATGGAGCGCGTTGTCAAACTGCAAGGGTGTCGTAAAATGATGGAAGGATGTCGTAAAATTATGGAGGGTGTCGTAAAATGTGGGAGGGTGCCGTCTAAGATGGAAGGGTGTCGTAAAACGGCAATGATGTCGTAAAATGCCTGGAGGGTGTCGTAAAATGATAAAGCGTGTCGTATAACTGCAAGGGTGTCTTAAAACTGTAAGGGTGTCGTAAAATTGCAAGGGTGCCGTAAAATGATGGAGGGTGTCGTAAAACTGCAAGGTTGTCGTCAAACTGCAAGGGTGTCGTAAAATGATGGAGGGTGGCGTAAAATGATGGAGGGGTGTCGTAAAGAGAGACTAAATGTTCTGCACTTAGTAGACATTGTTTTCTGCCCAGACTTAAGATTATATTCTTTTAAAACATATATCTATACTCCTATACTTAATATTATATAGAGGTAAAGTTTGTGTGTTTGTGACGTTGTAGGGGGTAATCTCTGGATCTACTGAACCGATTTTAAAAATTATTTTAGTGTTGAATAGTCTACTTATCGTGGAGTGTCATAGGCTATATAGTATCACGCTATGGCTAACAAAAATAGAGCAGTAATGAAATTTTTAAAAAAAAGTGACACGTTTTTTTCGCCGCCCTACGAAGTGGGCACGGGTCAGCTAGTTGATTATATTTTTAACTGATTTTGTGTCGTGTAACTTTATTTCCATAAAAGTATTAGTTTATTACTTAGCATATTTCTTCAGTAGTAAATAGCTACTTAAACACGGTCTCATTAATAAACATAGACTAACGCAAGATTAACTTTACTCCATGGTTTAAGTGTCAAATTAGTAATGTTTGTATTAATAAACGCGAAGTAAAGAAGGAGTAAGCTAATACCGCTTTACTCTTGGCGTAAAGTTATTCCGTACCAAGACCTAGTTTAACGGTGGATTAGTGCAGACTTATCAGTATTACTGTGACGTGTTATTTATTTTTATCCTTCAAAAATATAATCCTGTGATTGAATAAGATGAATAGAGACTATTTTGTTTAAGATTTACGGATATTATATGTATGACAAAGACGAGATTGAAGATGTGGTTCCATTGATTAGACAAGTAAAATTTTATAAAATTCGAAAGAATCTGTTGGAAGAACTACAAGAAGCCGAATTTAAATCTAAATACAGATTTTCCCGATCTACTGCTATTTTCATCATTGACATGTTGAAAAATCATTTAACTGGTGATACAAGCGGCATATAAGTACAGCTTACAAGCTCACATTACACGACACGTAATACTGTTGAACGGTGCTTTGGAGTATGGAAGCAAAGGTTTCAGTGTTTATTAAGAGGCTTTCGTACAAAACTAGAAAACACAAAGCTTTACATAGTTGCACCGGCTATATTGCATAATATTGCAATACAACAGCAAGATTTGATTGAGCATGTAGAAGATGATGATGTTCCAGTAACACATACATTAAGTAACTCTCTTAGAGGAAATTCAGCCCGGACGGCATTTATTAATGATTTTTTTAAAATAAAGACTTTTAAATTCAAATTATGAGTTTATTTATACTTTACCAGCACCCCTCAGTATAAAATAAATTACTTAATATGATTATTACTTATAGTACTAATTAGTAAGACAAATATTTTAATTTAATAATGGTTTATTCTAAAGAATAATTACATAATTTAACATTTTAGCTTTCTTTAGAAATTTGGGTTATTAGGACAATGACTGTTTCGTTAAATGGCTACACATAACGAACGACGACATCGCAAAATTTTCAGATCGCTTATAGTCTAGACCGCATATTCCCTAAAACGCAAAACGTCTACACCAGCAAAATGACTAAATTTGTATAATTCCTTGATCGCTCATTACCTGCAACTCGGAACACCTTAATCGCAAAATGACTACTATTTTTTTATAATCACTCGACACAGTAAACTCACTACGCCTGATGTTAAATTTGGGGTCCAATTTCCTCCTACTCTTGGTCGCGTACGTAGGTACGCCACGCACGTATTAAAACATAAAAGGCTAATATAGAAATAAGTATTCGTAGTAAGTTTGTGGTATAAGTAGATATATTAAAACACATGGGTTATTTAATTCTAAACTTAAATTATATTTTTCCTTATTAAAAATAATAATTAAAACAATCTGTAGTCTTCTTGCTTTTACAGGTATACCTAACAAAAAATCTTCTTCTTAAAAAAAAATGTAATCTAGTAATAAAGTCTGTATGTAGTAGGCATCTAGTTCAAATTTAATTTTAGTTTTAGCTGATCAATACTAATTATAAAATCAAGCGTTGTTATGGTTTTTTTCAGAAGATTATTCAATTCTCGGCGGTATTGTCTGTCAAAAAGTATGTATTTCTTTTGACTGTTTTCTTCTTTGAATAATAAACCTCTCAGTTTCATGGCTTGGAATCTTGACTCCTTTTTGAGTTTGTACAGAAAATTTATTAATGTGGAATGTCGCTGTATACGCACCCCAATTCGACGATGCCAGGCTTCTAGGGCATTATTGGTTCGGTGCCTCTCAAAGCAACATGATATGAGTGATGTATTCTTAATCCACTGTTTCTCGAAATAATCAATAAATGCACTCATACCGGTACAAGTGCCTGCATAATCTACTATGCGATTCCACCCATGAATTATATGGGACGATGGTAGTAGTGGTAAAATACACACAAGTCTCACAATCTTTTTTCCTTTCTTGGTACTGACCAGGCCTAATAGATCAGCTTTTTTCCAGAGCGCCTGACAGAAATGGAAAAAACATCCCGTGACCCTCCCGGCAGGGAATACATCCCTGTAGGCATTAATTTGCGCCATTTCGAAGTCACATTTATATCTATTAATGTTAATCCCCAGCACATCACGAATTAGTGTAAATAAGGCGGTATATGTGTTCTGAGTCTTATTTGGCAACAAAGCGTGTATGCAGGGGAGAACTTGTATGGTGCTCATCGCTTGCCACATCCATGTGTATTGTAAAGAGCTGATAAAAAGGAGCTGGAACTGGCTTGAATGTGCCATCACCAAAGAATACTCTCTGGCTATTTTTAGACTTCGCATGATGTAAAAATATATCATTTGCAAACAAAAATATCTTCCGCTTAGGATCTAATTCGAATTCGGCAACCAAAAATTTTTCTTTTATTATTTTTGGAATTTCTACATCAGCAGATCTTAAGTATTGTGTATTATTAACATTTAAATACTTTTTTCGCGTCCTGTGTAACGTATCACGAACTGATTTAAAAGATAACATTGGCATGGGATCACTTTCATCCTCATCTTCATCGATGTATTCTAGTACAGTTTTTTCGAAAAGTTTTTGCACTGATGCCATACTCTCACATACCTTTTTCTTTGCGGCATTGACAATTATGCTTTTTTTAATCTTTCCGGGGTCACGGCTGCATACATGTGCGCTTACTCGGACTATTTTAGTTTTATCACAATTTAATGTGATCGACGCACTGCACTCATTTCGACTTGAGCATCGCCAAAACGAGTTGCCGGAAACGTTTTCTTTTACCCAATTATATCTATAGCCATTGCAAGATAGAGCAAGTCCATTTTTATTATTTCTATGAAATATTAAATTTGTGTCAGACATGTTTGAAGTTTGAATGACAATGAAGAAGTAAACACGTCATCGTAATAATTTTATCTAATCATCATTTCATATTATAAGTGGCCAGTCCAGTCATCAAGGAGGATGAACATACAGCTACGAAAAGGCATTTTTTAGAAAATTGGGAATTTTCTCGATGTAGTCATTATGCGACCAAGACTTTTTAACTACCTGCTAGTAAAAAAGTATTTTTGAAATGTAGTCATTTTGCGACCAAGGTATTTAACGACTTTGGTATTCTAAGAGTAGAGCAGTGGACATTTTGCGATGTCGTCGTTCGTTATGAGTAGCCATTTAACGAAACAGTCATTGTCCTAATAACCCAAGAATTTCCCGTTCCAATGTAACACATTTTCAGTTTTTCCTTGTGAATTGCCATTTTAATTGAATGTTCTTCCTCAGCCATTTCTATCTTTCAAATGTTCCTCATCTTTTAACATTTTGCTGTATTAACTATTATTATTGTATTATTTTATTAACTTGGATAAATTACAATATGACGACAAAATAAAATTCACACACAATAATAAATCAAACAATTCAAATTTGACATTAGCAATCTATCAAAATGATATTTCAGTCATTCAGCTCACTCTTTTTATACCTTTTTACGTATCAGGGTTGCCATAGCACACGCGCTAATTCTGGTGTAAGTGTGGTATTGTTAATCCGCGGTTACTCCAAGTTTATTAATAACATAGTTAGTCCGAAGATAATACTTCGTTACACCGGTATTAACTAGTCCAAGTATAAGACTGGACTATGCTGCTAGGAGTAAGCGATTTTTATTAATAAGGCTGCTAAAGCTGCCTTACATTCAAAAGATATCAAACACTTGTATTTACATAGCCATTGATTTACATGTAAAGAGAAGAGTTCTCGTAAAATTCTTTAGGTATCTCGTAAAACACGAGCATGTATCTCGTTTACTGCTACTTGAGCTTCATAATAAACTTGGTATTTTACACCGTCGTCTTTCTTGTCGAATTTGGTACTTTTATGTTCAATAGATATAAATCTTTAACGAAGTAATCGGTACTTTATAGTGGTCAATGTGGGTTGTTTAGTTTTTTATTGCTTTAAAGTAAGGTAAGTGGTAGCCGTTTCTCATGAATCACTGTAATTCCAGAGTTCACGTAAGACAATGCCTTCCATATACTAATGCCTAAGTCGATGTGAAATGTTTAATAACAAGCCTATCTAAAATCATTTAAGGATCGCTGAAATACTTATATCATTCGAAAAGAAGAAAGACAATGGAAAAAAATGGGACTCGAGGCGGGACTCGAACCCGCGTCTCTGGACTATATTATGCGTCCAGTAACGTGAATACAGCCTAAAGAAAATCATCTAAGGATCGCTGAAATACTTATATCATACTAAATATAGCCCTCATTTTGAGATGTGTTAGATTTTGATATTACAGCCAGTTTCAGTTTCCTTATTTTTCAGCATGATTTTACAAAATAACAACTTATTGACGTTAGTTTAAAACTACTTAGTCTAAGTTTACATATTAAAACTTATTCAAACTTTACCACCGCATCCAATGAATGAATGAATGAATTTATTTATTTCTCAGTATAATTGGTACAGCGAGTTCTTAAATAAATACAATTGTTTCACATACACTACCATTTCTGGTGTAGAAATATTAACAAGTTATATTATTATTATTATAGTTGCTATGGTAGCTAATTTAATTCAATATCAATATACAATTGAATACATTAATGACATGCACAAAAATTATATAACAAGTAATTTAATTAGACTATTATATGAATTATAAAAATCATTAATTAGGTAAATAATGTCAGACAGCAAAAAAAAACATCAAGAAAATATAAAAAGAAAAAAATAAAATAAAATAAAAATAAAATGTGTTAATGTCAGCATACCATTACATAAAATTCTTTTAATAATTTCAAGTAGCAATCATGTGAAATGTAAAATTATTAAATCGTTATGTTATCTTACAATTTTAAAAATCTTTTACTGAATAATAACACTTATCTAGTAGCCATGAGAACAAAACATTCTTGAATCTATACAGAGGCAATAATCTTATTTCTAGAGGTAATTTGTTATATATAGTTATAGCCATACAGTATACATTTCTACTGTAGAGGTGTAATCTTTGCCTTGGCACAAGTAATTTTCCCTCATGTATTTTGTTAAGTCTTGCGGATTTATGTTCATCTAAAGTAAAATAATGGGGATATTTTTTTACTAGAATACAAATTTCAAAAATGTACAAACATGGAAGTGAAAGAATTTTCAATTCTTTAAATAAAGGGGTGCAGTGGTCCAAATATTCTGCTCCACATACAGCTCTTATGCATTTCTTTTGAACTATAAATGCTTTTTCAACTTCAACCGAATTACCCCAGATTACTAGTCCGTAGCGCAATACTGAGGAAACATATCCATGATAAGCACTTAAGGCTGTTTTCTTGCAGGCTACTGACTTTATCCTACGTAGGACAAATACAAATCTATCTAGTTTAGAGCATACTCTATCTACATGCTCCTTCCAGTTTAGTTGGTAGTCTATAGTTATACCTAAGAATAGGGCAGATGTTGTTGTGGGTAAATTTGTATCTATATGTTTTATTGTTATGGGTGTTTGTGTCGAGTTGTATGTTTGGAATTGAATGACTTTAGTTTTATTAATATTAACTTTTAGATTGTTTTCCTCTAACCATTTCATCGCTCTACCCAATTCAATACTTGAGTCGGTTTCAATGTCCGCTCTGCTTAAGCATTTTATGGTCAATGTAGTATCGTCTGCGAACTGAGTGCAGTTGCATTTAAGATTTTTGCTGAGATCATTGATATATAATGTAAATAATAACGGTGAGAGAATACTACCTTGAGGTACAGAACAATTATTGATCGTTAAATCTGAACTATATGTTGTTCTTACATTATTTTCCAACCTAGAGATAACCGTCCTTTGTTTTCGATTGTCGAGATAACTTCTAAACCAATTAAGTGCATTTCCTCTTACTCCATATCTCTCAAGTTTGACTAAAAGTCGATCATGTGGGACATAGTCAAACGCTTTGCTCATGTCTAGAAATATAGATGTGACCGACATCTTATGATCAAGAGCTTCAGTGATTGACTTTATTAAGGAAAAACAAGCTAGAGTTGTTGGCCAAGGCGCTAGTAGAGAAGAAGCGGCGTAACAAACTCTATAGCTACATTTCTTAGACGTCTCTATAATTTTGCCAGCCAGTCATATTCCATGACAATGACGATCTACTTGCCTCTTGTTTTTGCTAAACAATTTCAGTTCGGTGTAACACACAGTTTCACGTTAATATCGTAAAATCAGTGAAATCCGAACATACTCTACGCGGACCGTTAAATCCTCGTGTGCGAATAATAATGAGCTGTTCTATGCTATTGTTATTTTAAACTTGCTTCAACCACAGTACAACCAGTAGTCTATCTCGGCCGAATATTTATTATAAATGCCTACGGCTGCGCGGTACGTAAGCATGCGATAGATATCATGTATTCTTAGTCCGTCACCATACGGACAGTCCATCACCATACGGTTGCGCGGTACGTAAACATGTGATAGGGCTGCCCACCTCCAGCTTTTTAATTACATTTACCTACTTTCCCGCTCGTTACTGCGTCACAGTAGCGACTGTTCACTGCGGAAAGCCACCGCTATCGTTAGCGTGACGATATAACTCGCGTTTCGTCCGTTTCTATAAAGTCGAAATACTGTATATATTTGTACTATGGTTCAACCGAGCATTGCGTTTCATGGTTTACATTTTGAACCGCGATTATAAACCTTGTAGTTATATACTTTAGGTGTATATTACGATTGGTGTGAGAAAAGCAAGCCTCTTGTTACGACAGGGACATTATCGTCGAATTTTGTAAACGGTTTGTAATTCCAACATCAAAATTTCATCAGTGGTTTGTATGTTTGTGGCCATACTACAATCACTAACATGAGTTTTGAAGTACTGATTTTCGTGACATGTCAAGAGTTTTCGGGTGAGGGTTTTTTTTATGATAGGAGCCAAACGAGCCAGCATCTCACCTGATGGTAAGTCATCACCGCCGCCCATGGACACCCGCAACACCAGAGGAATCACAGATGCGTTGCCGACCTTTAAGAAGTAGTACGCTCGTTTTTTTAAGCTCCCCAAGTCGTAACGCTCCGGAAATATGGCCCTAGCAAGCTTTTAGCATTTTAACATAGTTTTTATCTGGTTCTAACCATTTTACCATGCAACTGTTATAAAATAAGTATTGACTTTGTCGATAGCGTAGTAAAGTTTGCTTGTAAATATAAGGTAACAAAGACTAACTAATAAGTTTTACGTTAGTAATAACGCAGAGAATAAAACAATAAAAAATCTTTAAAGGCTTTAAGACTCAGATGATAACGCGATCTATAGTATGAATTCTCGATACATGAATCATCATCATCATCATATCAGCCAATCGACGTCCACTGCTGGACATAGGCCATGAATACATACATACGATACATGAATGCTTGTCTGTTATCCGATACATTTACATAGATGTGTGTAATCGACCTATCTAATTTTATTATAACACGCGGTCGAAACAAAAAGACTAAAGACTAAAATATTATGAACTGGAAAATGTAGGAGAACCCAAAAAGTGTTTCATTTTCTGATTTGATAAATGATGATAACGAGAGTTGATGACGGAGAGCTGGTGACTACAGTCGAATATTTAAACGTCTATTAAAGTAAAGCGGCGCTTAAACTAGACATATTGTATGAGAATTCGACCGTAAGAATATAAAATACCACTCGGTAAACACAATATTTATGTTGATTAAAAAGCTGATTGTAATATGTGTTACAAAATTAGACGTATGTCTGAAAAAGTATTTGTATAGGACACCGCAAAATTATGTATAGAACAATGTACCAACCGTCCAAGAGTTAAGGTATCAAATGGTAGTTACAATATAGCTTCACGCCGTTCTTATCACTTAAGCGCCGATTACACTAGACTAATGTAGTCAACTACATCATGTAGGAGACTACATGTGACTACATGTAAGAGACTACATGTGACTACATGTAGACTACATGTAGTCACATGTAGTCTCCTACATGATGTAGTTGACACTAGACTTAGTATGATTACACTAGACTTAGTGTAATCACATGTAGGACAGTGTAAACAGAACGTCCTAACACTAAAAGGTTAGGACGTCCTTATGTAGGAACTACATGTAGTCTAGTGTAATCGGCACTTTAGATGGCCTGAAGCCACGTGTGTACTGAAAATGCACCGGCTGACTTTTTTGCTAATGAATGCATCATCATATTATATCAGCCAATCTTGTAACCTTGTGCATCCTCATCCAACGTCCTAACCAGGTCGTCGAGTTCATATATTACAGTAGTAGTATCACAGAAATAATGTTGCATGTTAAATTATTATGTAGAATGTAGAAAACATGGCATGTATAGAGTATAAGACAAAAAGAGAAAGCAAATAAAAGAAAAGGGGAGACAAACTCAAGAAATTAGGTCTCCGGCGCTTTTAGTTCGCGAAATGCATCGATACTAAGTAGTAGGGTGATTCTATTCAGCTCAGGTCAATAATGCCTGGATTGTTACCTAATATCACTATTGTAATATGTGAAGTTTAATTAGAAAGAAATTGATATTGTGAATATCTGAAATTCAAGGGCTTTAAGCCGCTGAGCGCTTTTGTATGCATGTCTACATCGAGACTAACAATGAAGTATAGACTACAGATTAAATATGAAGGACTTCAAAACGGGGTTTAAATAATGCCTTATAAGCAAGTTAAATAATTAAAGTTATGTATGATTTTATCAAAACTTTATTACTTAGTCTGATTAAAAGGAGTTTTTATGACTGCATCTAACCTGATGGACAGTAGGGAACACGGTGCAGGCACGTAGGCAACGTATGATAGACTAGCTTTTTTGCCCGCGGCTTCGATCCCGTTAAATTCGGGCTAGCACTGTTTCCCTTTCCTGGACACAGAAGAAAAAAAGGGGGTCTAAGTTGCTCTCAATCCCTTTAAATATCTCTACTTAAAAAATCACATGAATTCGTCTCTCAGTTTTGCCGTGAAAGAAAAACTGATGACTGTGTTACTTAAATAAAATAGTATCAAAATGTGTTCTAATTAATTATTGTAACATATTTGGAATGATTATTAAATTCGTCAAGATATTACTGAGTTTTGTGGAAACAAACAAAAAAGAGTAACATTATTTAGAAAGCAGTTCATTCTTTTTTCAGGAGTCAGTTAAAAACTTTAAAAATAAACCAAAAAATAAGTTTATGACAATCACAATTGTCTTCACAAAGTAAATGTATATCATGCATTCTAAATAGTCTATAGATTATTATATTTTTAACTTTGTTGTGGCTCGCCCACTCTCGGCCTATTCTACTTTTGAGAATCGTGTCAATTGCCTCGCAAAAAAATAGTCTAGTTGCCAACTCCGCGTTTTTTATCATACAGAGTAAACATTTTTTTGTGTGGTAATACTGTTTGTTTGTTAAAAATTGTTTGAACTGTACACGTGAAAAAAAGGGAAGGTCGAAATTTCATCAGAATATTTAAATATAATGGCTGGGGTCAAACGTTTCTAGTAAGGTATCTCATGTAGTGCCTTGAGTTTTAGTTTTTTTCTCTAACAGATTTGGATTGAACAAAGTTCAAAAAGTATGGGTATAAGATATAAAGACTCTCTGCGTTTAAAATATTCGTGTTACATTATATTAAAATTTTTAATTAATTTTTGAATATCATTTCTCTATATCTATCTCGCTTGCACTTGCAGGTCTTCTATTCTTATATAATATCTTATATCTCTTTTTGGAGTACTCAGATGAGTTAGATAGTTACTTGTTTTGTAGTTGTACTGTGTTATATACTGTACAGTATGGGGACATTGATAATGTGATTGGCTTTTAAAGAAAGACAGCAAATCAATGAGTAAGAAAAGTACATCCGATTACCGAAAATAGCTGAATAATTTTAGCATAAGTTTTGAAAATTATCACATTAAAATGTATCTTATGGCGTTCGGCATAAGGTTGAAATTATAAAAGATTGAATCCCTACTTACTTCTATTTGACATTGTATGTTTCATCATGTCTTACTAAGTGACACTGGTGACGGAAACATTGCACCTCTGTATTTCTTTAAAAACCAATCATATTATCAATGTCCTCATACTGTACCTAGTTATCAAAACAGCCCATTAATGTCCCACTGCAGTGACGGGCCTCCTCCTCTGACTGAGGGATACTTGGCCTACTAACACCAAGCTGCCCAAACGGATTGGTAAAGGGTTTAATTTCAAGTTTTCCTTTTTTTTATTTCGTTAAGATAAAAGTCACTAATAGTCCCTTAGTCGGTTTTTACGACACCCATATTGTATCCTTACTCCGTCACCATACTGAGAACCTAGTTATTAACCTAGTACCTAGTTTATAAATTATGAATCCATAGAGGACTTGGGAGACGTCACGGATCGAGCTTGACGAGTAGCTGAATTCTGGTTTGGAACCATGTAACCAACAAAACAATAGAAGAATAAGTTAATTAAAGTTTGTGGCTTAAAATATTAAAAAAACTACGATAAAAGTTACACAACACTACTTAAAACCTTCACAGAAACTACACCACATTAAGAACCTTTTTATCGCAGAAAATCGATTCAGTTTGCGTTCCATTATCCTAAACCTTTGACTTTGACAGAAAGGTGACGACCTTCATTGATGGGCTAGGGGAATTGAGGAACCTGGTTTTATTTGCCGACTTTAGATAATCGAAAACTCAACAACTATAATCATGGTAAATATTCCGATAGTTCGTTAATTAACAGTGAATGTGACCATGACAGTTTGAATAATTATTTTTAAATAAAGGTTCACGAAAAGGATACGAAAAGACTTCTCTTCGTATTAGTCATCATGTGGGATTCTATAGAATGGGGAATCCATTTGTGTAAAACCCTACAATGGCTAACTTATTAAATAATACTGACAACCTCTGTGGCGTAATGGTTATAAAACATGACTGCTGCGCAGAGGTCTCGGGTTCGATTCCCGCTCAATGCAAATCTTTGTGTGCATGAACATGATTGTTTGCATTGGTCTGGGTGTTTTCTATGTATAATAATGTAGGTATGGATTTACAAAAAAAAAAGTATTTAAGTATATGTAACGGATAAACATCCGTGGTCTAGTATCCAGAGTACAAGCTTTGCTTAGTTTCGGATTAGATGGCGTTGTGTGAAAGTGTGAGGAATATTTATTTATTTATTTATCGAGAATTCATACTATAGATCGCGATATCATCTGAATCTTAAAGCCATAATTATCATTTCTCTATATCTATCTCGCTTGCACTTACGAGTCTTCAATTCTTATATAATATCTTCTATCTCTTTTTGGAGTACTCAGATGATAACGTGCGTACTACAGTTACTTTAAAAAAAATATTCAAACTAAGCAGAGATTGTACTATGGGTACTACACAACGGATAAACATACTTATATTTTTTTTATTATTATTATTATATACTTTTTTGTAAATATGTACATATTATACATTGAAAAAACTCAGACAAATGCAAACAATCATATTCATGCACACAAAGATTTGCATTGAGCGGGAATTGAACCCGAAACCTCTGCGTAGCAGTCATGTTACGAGTATACCGACTACGCAAAGGTAGTCAAATACAAAGTCATTAAAGAAAATAGTAATATTATAAAATTGTCTTTGATTTCATCAGAATACATTTTATACATATGACTCGGCGTTCTAAAAACCTACGATCTAATCCAAGCTTCTTCCATTATGCAACATCCAAAGGTATCAAGATAAAGAAATCGATTTCCATCCAAAGTACATCCAAATCCAAAGTACATACAAATAGGGTTCATCAAAGTCCTTACTGAATACAAACTGTTGGATTTGAACCCGGGTACGTTGGATAGGTAATATGACCTGCCAATGACTGTTACTGTTATTTTGCTACGTACTCGTATACTGAGGAGATATTTCTTTTTAGATGGTTTAAAATCCTTTTCTTTGCAATGTGTATTTGATTTTTTTTTATTCTCGTTTGATTATTTTGATAAGGTTATGTGAATTTGTTACGAATCTTAAATCGTAAATGTTTTTTTTTTCTGAGAATATATTATTAACGCCATTGAATTAGTAACTAAATATGATAATTATCATCATAACAGCCCATTAATGTCCCACTGCAGGGACGGGCCTCCTCCCGTGACGGAGGGTTACTTGGCCTACTAATACCACGCTGGCCAGACGGATTGGTATAGGGTTTAATTTCAAGTTTTCCTTCTTTTTATTTCGTAAAGATAGTAGTTACGGTTATTCCCTTATTCGATTTTTACGACACCCATGGGATGAGATGGGGTGGTGACATATTGTATTCTTACTCCGTCACCACACGGACGATGATAATTATATCACCGTCCTATCTTTTTACGAGGGTGACCCTTAGGGCGACAGCTAATGTCGGGGATTTTTCCACATCAAATAATACAGACTCTTAAATATAGACCAAAGAAATCAGGTTTGTAAGATTGTAGTACTTGGTCTTAGTAGACTCTGCGTACCCCCAAGGTAATCATAACAGCCCATTAATGTCGGATTGGTATAGGGTTTAATTTCAAGTATCCCTTCTTCTTTTTTATTTCGTAAAAATAATATTCACGGATAGTCCCTTAGTTGGTTTTTACGACAGCTATGGGATGAGATGGGTTGGTGATATATTGTATTCTTACTCCGTTAACACACGGAGAATAAATACGCTAAGAGACGTTGAGTCCCATTAGTACAATTAATAATAGTAATAACTTTTCAATCAATATGTAGAAAAAGTTAATAAAATATGTTTTTTTTAACTTTTTATTTTAAATAAAAAAATATCTATAGTCGTCTAAGCTTTCTTTTTCATTAGTTGATGGATGATATTAGTGTTGTTTTTTGAACCCCGAGTTGTATTTTTTAATAAAATTTGACTCATCTCTTGCTATGGATATAATTCAAATGTTATTAAATTTTTTTTAAGCAAAATATGTACAGTCAGGGTTGGTAAACCTTCTTCATATAACTATTTCATTCGTTTGTCAAGTCGAAAACTCTTAGAATCTTTTGAAACTAAGCTAGTCATTACAAACTGTTAATGTTGTTATAATCTTCTGTTTATATATCTATTACTGTCACATACCTAATTATGAAATAATAATTTAATATAATATCCGCAGAATATAAAAATTTAATTGAATAAGTTATTGCTACGTGGTCGTGTGTAATTTTATAACGTCGAGGAATTTAAGCGACGAGGAAAGAGCTGCAACTATTGCACACCATAAAGCTGGGCATAATATTAGCACTAATCGTAAACGAGCGGGTCCTTCGGCATCCTGAGGTGGTTATCCCTTGGCCTGCCAGTCTGCTGATATAGTCCCCATCGAAAATCTGTAGGGTTTGATGGTGCTGCGGTGAGTAAAGAGCAACGAGAGAAGCAAAGCTGCTGTTGTTAAACATTGCCAAAGTGTTTTGGAGGGCTTCAGAGGAACCGACATATGTTAATGACATCTTTTGTATCTTCGCCCATAACTTCTTTGTGTATGAACCGATTTTGATGATACATTTTTTGTTACAAATAAGATATCTTCATAATAGTCCCATAGAAATTTCATCAAAATAGGTACAAAAATTTAGTACTTAATTATTTATCCAAAAATATTGAGTTTTATAACGCGATCCTAGTTGAAGTCGTTTTTTTTACAAGATTATTTATTTTCATTTCCGGAGCCATACATAACTCTAAGACCCAATACACTGTTGTCATGGGGGACTTCAACGCAAAGTTGGGCTCTAGAAGTGGAAATGAGTAGAGAGTGGGGCTCTTTGGATATAGTCAAAGAAATCTACGGGGTCAAATGCTTGCGGACTTCATGGAAAAGGAGGGACTCTTTATGATGAACTCCTTCTTTAAGAAGCGTAACTGCCGCAAATGGACCTGGATTAGTCCTGATGGTGTTACCGAAAATGAGATAGACTTCATCATGTCGACAAAGCGCCATATATTTAATGATGTTTCAGTGATCAATTCGGTGAAAACGGGTAGTGATCACCGGATGGTGAGAGGCACATTAAATATCAATCCCAGGCTAGAAAGAACTCGACTGATGAAGTCTACGCTCCGACCTACACCAGTCCAAATCCCCGAAAACTTTCATCTCCAACTACACAACCGCTTCAAGAGCCTCAGCGAGTGCGTGGATATAGTCGAATATCACGAACGGTTTGTGGAAGCTGTCCGTACAGTCGGTTCCGGTGCTTTTAAAACTCAGCACCAAGAAAATCAAAAAAGATCTCCGACCACACTCTCTCGCTTATGGAGCAAAGGCGTATGATGGCACTGCAGTCTCCAGACGACGCTGATCAGTATAGGAGGCTCAATAGGCAAATCTCTAAGTCACTAACTCGCGACTTTCGGCACTTTAATACAGTTTGTATTAAAGAAGCCATTGAGCGTAACAAGGGCTCGAGTGTTCGCAAGAGATCTGTCTCTAGGTCAGAGCCAACTATCTAGGCTCAAGACTGGAGATGGCAGAATAGTGTCGTCAAAGCCTGAGCTTCAAGAGGAGATAGAGAAATATTACGGGCAGCTATACACTTTAACACGACCACCTATCACTAGATCTAGCCACCGATCCTAGGGCTAGATTAACGCGACACCATACCGACGAAATTCCGGACGTTAGTCTGTGTGAGATTAGTAATGCTCTCAAACAACTGAAGAACAACAAGGCGCCGGGGGATGACGGAATCACAAACGAGTTGCTGAAAGCCGGTGGAGAACCCGTTCTCAAGGCTCTTCGAAAGCTATATAATTCCGTCTTACTCGTGGGGAAAACGCCACAGGCATGGCACAGAGGGGTAATGGTACTGTTCTTCAAGAAGGACGATAGAACGCTCCTTCAGAATTACAGACCCATCACTCTTCTGAGTCACGTCTACAAATTGTTTTCGAGGGTCATTACGAATCGTCTCGAACGCAGACTGGACGACTTCCAGCCTCCCGAAGATCCGGTTTTCGAAATGGCTTTCTGGCTGGGACCACATTCATACGCTGCGGCAAGTTATACAAAAGTGCAATGAGTATAACCGGCCTTTATGCTTAGCGTTTGTGGACTATGAGAAAGCCTTCGATTCGATCGAGACTTGGGCAGTGTTACGGTCTCTCCAACGGTGCCAAATTGACCATCGGTACATCGAGTGTTGCAGTGTTTATACAGAAACGCTACAATGTCGGTCCGTCTTCAAGATCGATGTTCCAAGCCTATCCAGCTGCAGCGAGGAGTGAGACAGGGGGATGTCATATCCCCGAAACTGTTTACCGCTGCGCTGGAAGATGCTTTTAGCTCTTGAACTGGGACGGACTTGGCATCGATATCAATGGCGAGTATATCACGCATCTTCGATTTGCCGACGACATCGTGGTCATGGCCGAGACCATGGAAGACCTAAACACAATGCTCGGTGGCCTCAGTAGTGTCTCTCAACAAGTGGGTCTTAAAATGAACATGGACAAGACCAAGATCATGTCAAATGTCCATGTTGCACGCACTCCAATCATGGTTGGAGGCTCTACACTCGAAGTTGTCGACGAGTATATTTACCTGGGACAGTTAGTCCAGCTAGGTAAGTCCAACTTTGAGAAGGAGGTCACTCGTCGAATCCAACTCGGGTGGGCAGCGTTCGGGAAGCTAAAACGTATCTTCTCATCCACATTGCCGCAGTGTCTGAAGACAAAGGTCTTCGACCAATGTGTGTTGCCAGTGATGACCTACGGAACTGAAACGTGGTCGCTGACTATGGGACTTCTCAGAAGGCTCATGGTCACTCAGAGGGCAATGGAGAGAGCTATGTTGGGAGCTTCCCTGCGTGATCGAATCAGAAATGTGGAGATCCGCAGGAGAATCAAAGTAAGCGACATAGCGCTCAGGATTTCCCGGTTAAAGTGGCGGTGGGCAGGGCACATAGCGCGGAGAACTGATGGCCGTTGGGGCAGAAAAGTTCTAGAATGGCGACCACGCACCGAGAAGCGCAGGGTGGGGACACCCCTCACACGATGGACTGACAACCTTGTTAGGACGGCAGGAAGCCGATGGATGAGGGAGGCACAAGACAGCGCAGGGTGGAAACGTTTGGAGGAGGCCTATCCAGAGTTCAGCAGTGGGCGTCTACAGGCTGATATGATGATTTATTTTCATATTCAATTACCTACACTATTTATTTTTATCACAATAAATACCGATGTTAACATAAATTTAAATTAACATTTTTTATTTTCTATACGTAGGACCCATCGTAATAGTGTTTTAATCACAGATAAAAAAGTATCTGGTAAGAAATTACAATTAAACCAATTGGAAAATCCGCTGTTTTAAATTGGACCCATGTTCACAGGCTTATTAATAATACAAATAATAATTATTTTGATTTATTATCTTTTGTTAGATGTTGTTAATATTCTATATTTCCTAATAAACAAAACTTATTTAAACAATATATATATATATATATATATATATATTTCCAGGCATAATTTTGTCCTCTTTTTGCAATGCTAAAACAAACAGAAAAAGAATTAAACATTTAATAACACACATTATAGAAGTTGCCATGATTGGACTGGTTCAATGAAAGAGCATCGTGCCAGTCCATTGATAGAAGCTCACTAACATCCACTGAAATATTTATTTTTAAAATAAGTGGCACGTTACTCAAGAAAAACATACGATAGTAAAAATACTGATTAGATGTACAATACTAGTAAAAAAAAATCACATTAAAATACTTAACAGAACAGTAGTTACATGCTATTATTTGCCGCGTAGAAAATTTATTCGAGGTCCGAGAAACACATCGATGTACGTCCATCCGTTAAGCTGCCCGCGGCGACACTGGCGGTTGGAGGGCGGTGTGGGAGGTTGTAAACCTATCGTTTCGACGCAAAGATTGGATTCAAACATGAATAGATCGCGAAATATTGAAGTGGTCCAAACAAAGCGCTAGTCCAATGATCGCAAACTTACCCTAAGCCTACCGTGAAGACACCTAAAGTTACTTTGATATTTTCGATATACGAGTATTAGTTAGGTAATGAATAATACAAGCTTACATTACTAAAAAGTTGTTTTATCATTATTACTTTAACCCATTAATTAACAATTGCAGAGAAATGTCTTTTTAAGTCCTTCAGGGAGTAACCTTAGCTTGCTATTACTGCTGATTGATGTTTATTAAACCGCGCCTGGGTTTTATCAAGTTTTCCTTTATGTTTTCGTAGAAGAAATATCAGCTAGTTTATCTTTAGCTTAAAACATTCATATTATGATATAGTGCACTGGATTTGGGCACTATAGGGTACTTGTATACGGTGGTGGATGAATTGTTCCAATTTCTATGCAAAATTAATATTTTAACAGCTGAGTTATGACGTCATCGCATTTTGTACAGAACCCTCGGTGGAACAATGAATTGTTCCAACTTCAATGCAACATTAATATTTTGACAGCTGAGTCCTGACGTCATCGCATTTTGTACAGAACCCTCGGTGCGCGAGTCAGACTCGCACTTGACCTATTTTTTTTTTGTGTATGTATCCCTCTAGATTAACTCTACAATCAGTAAAGACCAAAATAGGATTACGGAAAATAAGCGGAGAAAACTGCAAGAAATTTTTTCTACAAATATATAAAGGAAATCTTGACATGAAACCCTATCTATAATCTATTGTATTGGCAGCCTGTATTTCCTCCAAGTACAGAAAGGCGCATGGTGGGGAGACCCCTCACACGGTGGATCGTCGACCTGGTTAGGACGGTGGGAAACCGATGAATGAGGAAGGCACGGGACCGCGCAGAGTTGAAATACTTAGAGGAGATCTATGTCCAGCAGTCGACGTCTACTGGCTGATATTTATGACGATGATGATAATAAAAATCATAGTTGCGTAAAAAACGATAAGAGATAATGTGTCGTAATGGGCACGAGCTCCGTGTGGTGACGGAGTAAGAATACAATATACAATATGTCACCACCCCATCTCATCCCATGGGTGTCGTAAAAACCGACTAAGGGATTATCCGTGAATATTATCTTTACGTAATAAAAAGAAGGAAAACTTGAAATTAAAACCTATACCAATCCGTCTGGCTAGCGTGGATTAGTAGGCCAAGTATCCCTCCGTCACGGGAGGAGGCCCGTCCATGCAGTGGGACATTATTTTGTCTGAATATGGGTAGACCTACAAAACCCGCTGCTTATATGAGATAGCGCCGATTGAATGAGACAAACGAAGAAAGGGAGACACGCCTGTCTCAAAGTAGGAAATCTACCTCCAATGCCATTTCAAAAAAAAACAGTGGTCAACGTAAAAATCGGCTTTCAAAAAAAGGACCTACATGAAAAAAGGTTTTAAATAGGAAGAACATCGAAAAGCGTAGCCACCGTCTCGGTGTGGTTAATTGGTAATAAAAATAGCGACATGCACATTAAATTGATTATTTAAATAAATTGAAATAAAAATAAATAAAATAGTGGTAATTATCAATTTGTTATATTTAAAGAATAAGTTTAAAATAAATAAAATGCAATTCAACAATTTGTTTATAGTCTATTTATAATTCGCTATTTATTCCTATTCTAATTTCAAATAAGAACTTCATTTAAGTCATAAACCATACCTGCAATTACAGTCATAATGTTAGTGTTAAGTTTTTATCAATTCGAACAAAATAAGCGAATAACACAAGGTAGCTGCTATACACCGTTAAGGAGTTCCATCGACTCTCTGTCGTCTCCATCATCAAATCACGTTGGTGTAAAGTTTTCATCAATACGAATAAAATAAGCCCCAACACAAGGTAGCTGCTATATACCGTTGAGGAGTTCCGTCGACCCTCAGTCTTCTTCATCATCAGATCATGTTTATTTTTTTTATTTTTATGTATTTATTTAGGATTGCCAACAGTTATTACATTATTTTATAAAGAATTTTTTACACAATCAATGTTTTACAAGCTAAATGCATAACCTATTATAGGCAAACACCACATGCATAATGGACATAACTTAAAAGTAATCAGTTTTAGAAAAAATAAAACTAGTCAAGTGCGAGTCTGACTCGCGCACCGAGGGTTCCGTACAAACCTATTTGCCAAATTGTGATAACGTCAGGACTCGGCTGTTTAAATACTATTTTTCCCGCCAAAATTCAATGACGGCACTACTCAGCTCTGTTAAAAAATATTTTCACACCAAAATACTATGACGTCACAACTCATCTGTCAAAAATTATGTGACGTCACGACTCATCTGTCAAAAATTCAATGACGTCACGACTCAGCTGTCATAATATATTTTCCCGCCAAAATTCTGTGACGTCACGACTCAACTGTCAATAATTCTATGACGTCACGCACATCTGTCAAAAGTGACAGCTGTCAAAGTGACGGGTGTCTAAAATATTTTCCCGTCAAAATAATACGACGTCGCAACTCATCTGTAAAAAATTCTGTGACGTCACGACTCATCTGTCAAAAATTCAATGACATCACGACTCAGCTGTCATAATATATTTTCCCGCCAAAATTCTGTGACGTCACGACTCATCTGTCAAAAATTCTATGACGTCACGCACACCTGTCAAAAGTGACAGCTGTCAAAGTGACGGGTGTCTAAAATATTTTCCCGCCAAAATAATATGACGTTACAACTCATCTGTCAAAAATTCTGTGACGTCACGACTCATCTGTCGAAAATTCAATGACGTCATGACTCAACTGTCACAAAATGTTTTCCCGCCAAAATTCTGTGACGTCACGACTCATCTGTCAAAAACTCTATGACGTCACGTCCCATCTGTCAAAAGTGACAGCTGTCACTTTGACAGCTGTCAAAATTCTATGACGTCACAGGTCACGTGACTCAGCTTTCCCGCCAAAATTCTATGAAATCAAAATATAATGTGATTGAAGTCAAAATTTAAGGTTTTCGGAATTTTCCCATTACATGTACTACAAGACCTTGCTCCATGCCAAATTTCAAGTTTGCAGGTAGACTGGAAGTACCCTGTAGGTTTTTGCCCTTACCCCTCTAAATTTTGCGACAAAAACGGCTATATCTATTGATTGCGTTGGATTAGCACTTTGAATTTTTTACAGCACTAAGAAGCAACAAGCCTTAGTATTTGGTGAAAATTTCAGCTTGATACCTTCACGCGTTCCTGAGATAAATGGTCTTGACAGACAGACGGACAGACGGACAGACGGACAACAAAGTGATCCTATAAGGGTTCCGTTTTTTCAAAACTGGTACGGAACCCTAAAAATGACAAATTAAAAAAAAATATATATATATATTCCAATCTACATAATTGACTCTAGCTTATGTTTGTTTATTAGTAATTACACTCTGCTTAATATGTAATCGAAATTTGTGAAGCGTGTCATTGTGTTTGAGTAAAGTTGTGTAAAATTTTCATTAATACAAATAAAATAAGCCTAAACACTAGGTAGATGCTACATACCGTTGAGGAGTTCCCTCGACCCTCAGTCTTTTTTATCATCAGATCATTGATTGACAGTTTGTGTAAAGTTATGTAAAGTTTTTATCAATACGAATAAAATAAGCTCAAACACAAGGTAGCTGCTATATACCGTTGAGGAGTTCCCTCGACTCTCAGTCTTCTTCATCATCAGATCATGTTTGTGTAAAATTTTCATCAATACGAATAAAATAAGCCCAAACACAAGGTAGCTGCTATAAACCGTTGAGGAGTTCCCTCGACCCTCAGTCTTCTTCATCATCAGATCATGTTTGTGTAAAGCTTTTATCAATACGAATAAAATAAGCCCAAACACGAGGTTGTCCGTGTGGTGACGGATTAAGAATACAGCGTGTCACCACCCCGATTCTTACCGCGGGTGTCGTAGAAGGCGACCAAGGGAAAGTATTCGCAGAAAAAATACGGCTGCTAGAGATGGAAAACTTGAAACAAACCCTTTACCAACCCGTCTGGCCAGCGTGGTAAAGTAGGCCAACAACCCTTTAAATGATAACACACGAAAATAACGGCCCCCAGTCCTCGGTCGCTCCGCTATTTCTGGTCAAGGTAGCGGCCATGGTAACGGCGGAGTAGGGGGTGCGAAGAATCTCCGGGGGAGGTCAGGCTACCAACACAACCGACCTTTGGCCCTGGCAACTTATAACGCGCACACACTGCAGACCGACGAGAAGATAGTAGAACTTGAGGAAGAATTGAGCAGGGTATGGTGGGACATAGTCGGCTTATCGGAAGTCCAAAGACAGGGGGAGGATACGATAACCCTTACGTCTGGTAACCTGCTCTATTTAAGGAGGTAACGATGAGCGCTAGGCTGTCCCGGCTACGACTTGCACGAGAAATGGGTGTCGCGGAAGAACAGCGCTGTTGTGATGCGTTGACGCAACATGACAGTATTGCTGAGCGACATTTCTTTTTGTCTTGTTAGACAAGACACACAATACAATTGTCTAGTCACCAATCGTTTGTTCAATATTTTGTTTTACAAACGCGTTTAATAACGACGCGTTTACAAACGCGGCCGCCAACTTAACCTTTGAGTACCGACGTGCCATGTTGATTACATAAGTACAGACGTGTGGTCTGGCGGACCACTGTAGCTTTATTATCAATAATTAGCGTATTTTGTTGTTTTCAAAAAAGAAATTGCTATTGGGATGTTGTCAAAAGGTCTATTACTAAATTATAACAAAATATTTAATTTTTAACATTTATTATTAATTTATCAACAGTACAATCACAGATTGCATAATTTTTGGTGTAAAATGGACCCGAATCTGAAAAGGAAATTATAATTAATTATATTCGTTTTAATTTATATCAAAAACCAATAATCTCAAAGATTAGTATCTAAATAAAATATAAAAATTAAAAACATACAATTAAACAACAGTCTTCTTAAAAACTACATGGCATCAAATTAGGAACTTTGAAAATTCTCTAAGCAGTATTTGCATACAGGCTTGCTACATTGAAGGCAGTCTTACGCTTTATTTTTGATTCACATAATGTGTCCCAATTTTCTGGGTTGGGATCCCCGTATCAGTTTCTTCTCTAACAGTTTCAGGTGTATCTGGTCCAAGGATTCTATTTATTGACAAGCGCAATTCTCTAGGTAAATGTTTATTCAGACATCGGTGGTGCATTTGAGGAATTACCAAAGACCTTGCTAATAATTTTATGCCCGGTTTCATGCCCGAAGTACCTGGCTTATACATAGTGGTGTTTCACTGAAAATGAAACGTAAATACTGAGTATTCCGAAATAAATTATATGCAAAAAAATGACATAAGTAAGTACCGACGAGTGGTCTCATAGACCACTCGCGTTCTTATAACACTCACAACTTACCGAAATGGCACGCGCCGACACTGCCACTCACCACGAACGCTCCCGTCAGTGCCACTCACCACGAACGCTCCCTAGTGTCTGTCAGACCACACGTCGGTACTTAAAGGCTAACTTTGTTGAATCTGTGTATCTCGTGAACAAAATGTTTAGCTTTAAGATGGTGGCGGGAATTTTAAATTATTGATTGTACAAACTTTGTTCTATTTTATGTGTCAGTGTCTTTCAAGACAAATAAATTGGTTTTCTTTCTTTCTTTCTTTCTATTTCCACGCGAGCGACCAACAGTCCCAGGTGTCGGGTTTCTCGTCCACAAGTCTCTCGTGAACAACGTGGTGAAGATCGAGAGTATGTCTTCGAGAGTAGCGTACCTTGTCGTCAGAATCACCAAACGGTATTCGTTGAAGGTAATACAGGTATACGCTCCCACGTCAGCTCACTCCGACAATGAGGCAGAAGAGCCATATATAACTCTAAGACCCAATACACTGTTGTCATGGGGGACTTCAACGCGAAGTTGGGCTCTAGAAGTGGAAATGAAAACAAACGAGCTACTGAAAGCCAATGAAGAAGAATTATCAAGGCTCTTCAGAGGCTATTCAATTTCGTTATACTTGAGGGAAAAACGCCACAGGCATGGCACAGAGGTGTGGTGGTACTGTTCTTCAAGAAGGGCGATAGAACGCTACTTCAAAATTACATACCCATCACTCTTCTGAGCCACGTCTACAAATTGTTCTCGAGAGTCATCACGAATCGTCTCGAACACAGACTGGACGACTTCCAGCCTCCCGAACAAGCCGGTTTCCGAAAAGGTTACAGTACCATAGACCACATTCATACGCTGCGGCAGGTTATACAAAAATCCAACGAGTATAACCGGCCCCTATGCTTAGCGTTTGTGGACTATGAGAAAGCCTTTGATTCGATCGAGACATGGGCAGTGTTGCAGTCTCTACAACGGTGCCAAGTTGACCAGCGGTATATCGAAGTGCTGCGGTGCTTATACGAAAACGCCACCATGTCGGTTCGTCTCCAAGGTGGATTATCAAGCCTTATCCAGTTGCAGCGAGGAGTAAGACAAGGTGATGTGATATCCCCGAAATTGTTTACCGCTGCACTGGAAGATGGTTTTAGGCTCTGGGACGGACTCAGCATCAACATAAATAGGCGAGTATATCACGCACCTTCGATTTACTGACGATATCGTCATGACTGAGACCTTGGAGGACCTCAACACAATGCTCGATGGCCTCAGTAGAGTCTCTCAACAAGTGGATCTTAAAAATAAACATGGACAAGACCAAGATCATGGCAAATGTCCATGTTGCACCCACTCCAATCATGGTTGGAGGCTCTACACTCGAAGTTGCCGACGAGTATATTTACCTGGGACAGTTAGTCCAGCTAGGTAAGTCCAACTTTGAGAAGGAGGTCACTCGTCGAATCCAACTCGGTTGGGCAGCGTTCGGGAAGCTAAAACGTATCTTCTCGTCCACATTACCGCAGTGTCTGTAGACATAGGTCTTCGACCAGTGCGTGTTGCCAGTGATCACTTAGGGATCAGAGACGTGGTCGCTAACTATGAGCCTTCTCAGAAGGCTCATGGTCACTCAGAGGGCAATGGAGAGAGCTATGTTGGGAGTTTCCCTGCGTGATAGAATCAGAAATGAGGAGATCCGCAGGAGAATCAAAGTAAGCGACATAGCGCTCAGAATTGCCCGGTTAAAGTGGCGGTGGGCAGGGCATATAGCGGAGAACCGACAGCCGTTGGGGCAGAAAGGTTCTGGAATGGAGACCGCGTACTGAAATGCGTAGGGTGGGGAGACGCCTCACACGGTGGACCGACGACCTGGTTAGGACGGCGGGAAGCCGATGGATGAGGGAGGCACAGGACTGCACAAGGTGGCAATACTTAGAGGAGGCCTATGTCCAGCAGTGGACATCGATTGGCTGATATGATGATGATGAAACAAAAGGTAGCTGATATATACCGTTGAGAAGTTCCCTCGACCCTCAGTCGTCTTCATCATAAGATCATGTTTATGTAAAGTTGTGTAAAGTTTTCATCAATACGAATAAAATAAACCCAAATACTAGGTAGCTGCTATATACCGTTGAGGAGTTCCCTCGACCCTCAGTCTCCTTCATCATCAGATCATATTTGTGTAAAATTTTGTAAAGTTTTCATCAATACGAATAAAATAAGCTCAATCAGACCAGTTCTAACTCTTGATTATTTGGTAGTGACGTCAGAGATGCACGTGTATGACAAGATGTTACACAATGCGTCCCTACAATTTTCAAGAGTTGCCCTCGATTACTCTGGGATCCCGTCATCTAGATCCAGATCTGGTGACAATGGGACCAAATGGGAAGTATACCCAGTTGAACAAAAAAAAATATTTTCAAAACGGTCTTGCCGTTTTCGAGAAATCAGGTAACAAACATAAAAAAATTAAAAAAATACAACCGAATTCAGAACCTCCTCCTTTTTTTGAAGTCTAAAAAAACTTCAAAAAAAGAGTAGGCTGCCCAATTCGACCGTAAATATTATTATGTTTTTTTTTATGTTTTTTCGCTATAACTTCTTTGTTCATGAACCGATTTTAGTGATTTTTTTTTGTTGAAAATAAAATATCTCCAGAATAGTCCCATAGAAATTTCATCATATTTTGATTAAATTTCAGTTCAGTAATTTAGTTTTATCTAACAAAATAGGGTTTTTTTATAATACGCTTCTAGTTTATATTTAAAGTTGTCGTGACCATTACGACACAGTTATCTCTTATCGTTTTTTACGAAACTATAATTCTTATTATCATCATCGTCATAAATATAAGCCAATAGACGTCGACTGCTGGACATAGATCTCCTCTAAGTATTTCAACTCTGCGCGGTCCCGTGCCTCCCTCATTCATCGGTTTCCCACCGTCCTTACCAGGTCGACGATCCACCGCGTTAGGGGTCCCCCCACCATGCGCCTTTCTGTACTTGGAGGAAATACAGGCTACCAATACAATAGATTAATAGGGTTTCATGTCAAGTTTACCTTTATATTTTTGTAGAAAAAATATCTTGCAGTTTTTTTCGCTTGTTTTCCGTAGCCCCATTTTGTAGTCTGTACTGATTGTAGAGTTAATCTGGAGGGATACATACACAAAAAAAAACAGTCAAGTGCGAGTCTGACTCGCGCACCGAGGGTTCTATACAGAATACGATGACGTCAGGACTCAGCTGTCAAAATATTAATTTTGCATTAAAATTGGAACAATTCATTGTTCCACCACCGTATACAAGTACCCTATTGTGTCTATATCCAGTGCACTATATCATCATAATACATTTCTCTGCAATTTTTAATTAATGGGTTAAAGTAATAATGATAAAACAACTTTTAAATGATGTAAGCTTGTATTGTTTATTACATAACTAATACTCGTATATAGAAAAGATCAAAGAATCCGTCATAAATATAGTTTGGTACATTATTCCTTGATTTATATATCGATATCAGGCAGAGTAACTTTAGGTGTCTTCACGGTAGGCTTAGTAACTTTAGGTGTCTTCACGGTAGGCAAAGTAACTTTTGGTGTCTTCACGGTAGGCAGAGTAACTTTAGTAGGTTTGATTGTTGCAACAGTGGTCCCAACCATCATGGTGCTTATGAGCACAACAGCAAATAACTAGAAAAGAAAAATAAGACATATTAATGTATGTGTGTGTGTGTGTGTGTGTGTGTATGTGGGTGTGTGTTAACTAATTATATATAAGTTAACTAATTTGTTAAATAAAGTTACAAAAATGATATTGCTCACTATGCAGTTTTCATAATTATGTATTCCTTATTTTAAATTAATGGCATTCTTTTGTATTTATTGTGTTCGTTACAAATAGTACACTAACACAGTAAATATGTCGGATAAAAATAATAAAATCCTTAAACTTGAGCACAGTATTGTGATTAGATGCCTAACTAAACAGAGTAATTAGCTGTCTCAAATCAAACAACGGTTGTTTAATATGTTTGATGGTTCATGTCCTTCCTATTTTGTATTAAAGTTTTGGTCTAAACAATTTAAACATGGCTGTGTGAGCTTAGACGATGACATCCGTAGCGGACGGCAGTTTTAACAGCCACAGACGACACAGTCGACCTAATGAAAATAATATATACTCGAAGATAGGATAGTCAAGCAGTTGGCGATCGCTAGAGTTGACAGAATTAGTGAGGAACGTGTTCACATAATTATTTTAGGCATTATTGGAAGTACGTTTGTTGAACAACGACGAGTCGAATGTTGTGAGGCATTTTTGAACTTGGTAAAAGACATCAAAGAAAAAAGTTTGTCCAGAATAGTAACCTGCAATAAAACCTGGATTTCCCAATGGGACCCCAAAAACAAACAGAAGTCATTGCAATGGAAATACATGGGGGTGAAGCAACCGCGCAAGTTTGAATTTCGGCCATCAGCAGGCAATCTTATGGCACCTATTTTTTGGGATGTGGAAGCGATTCTTTTAATATATTACGTACCAAAAAATACTACTACAGGGTCGGTCTTGAGCAAAAACGGCTTTACGAAACGAAACCATCCGGCCTATAGTCTAGACTTGGCCCTTTGTTATTATATTTCCTATTTAAAAATTTTAAGCAAAGGCTAAGGTGGGAGAGATTATTGAGCGATGAGGAAATGAAGGCCGTTGTGGATGACCATTTTGACCATCCAAGAAATTTTTTTTAACAGTTTTTTGTCTATTATTGCCAAATGTAAAAAGTTTATTACAATTGCATTACATTATAAAAAAAATATCAGCATCCTATGTCTTTTCTTTCTATGATAAGTAGATAACTTATCAGCCAGCCCATGTATGTAGAATAATACATGTAAGAGTTGAGACTAGACCAGTTAGAAAACCTAAACCTTACAGCTAATTTATATTTATTTAACTTAAAATAAAATGAAAAAGAATTAATGATGTTGAATAAACTAAATAAAGCTGACTCAGTCAAAACAATATTCTTTGTGTGATCCACAAACTATTGTCTTTTGTCTGGATATTCTTTGTGCTCGTAAATTGATGTATGTAAAGTCTCCGTTACTAGAGCAGGAGTTGTCTTTCAAAACATAAAATAAAACATAAAGAAAACATAAAGAAAACATTAATAATACATATATTATTATATAAAAGATATAAAATAAATATAAGCAACTTACAAGGAATAAGAATTTCATGGCTGATTCTGCTTTGTTGAATGATGCTTAGTTCTAAGAAAGTCCTATTTTATAGGAAAACCGGAGATAAAAATGCATGAATATAGCAGTCTTTATCGCATTGTATTATAATTTGCATATCAAAATGACATTAATTAGCAGCGAAATATGTTGAAATTTACATTAACATTGGTATTAAATGTGATAAATATATAATACAAGCTTACATCACTAAAACATTATTTTATCATTATTACTTAAACCCATTAATTAACAATTGCACAGAAATGTATTTTTAAGTTCTTCAGGGAGTAAACTTAGCTTGCTATTACTGCTGATTGATGTTTATTAAACCGCGCCTGGGTTTTTTTTTTTTTTGTTGAGGACTAGTAGTTGGTCTCAGACGACCGTTACTACTTTACGCGGGCTGTGGTGGGGCGGATGGCCCTCAACCAACCGCGCCTGGGTTTTATCAAGTTTTCCTTTATATGTTTTCGTAGAGGAAATATCAGCTAGTTTATCTTTAGCTTAAAACATTCATATGATGATATAGTGCACTGGAAATGGGCACTATAGGGTACTTGTATACGGTGGTGGAACAATGAATTGTTCTATTTTCAATGCAACAATAATATTTTGACAGCTGAGTCATGACGTCATCGCATTTTGTACAGAACCCTCGGTGGAATAATGAATTGTTCCAATTTCAATGCAACATTAATATTTTGACAGCTGAGTCCTGACATCATCGCATTATGTACAGAACCCTCGGTGCGCGAGTCAGACTCGCACTTGACCGATTTTTTTTTGTGTATATCCCTCCAGATTATATTTAATGATGTCTCAGTGATCAATTCGGTGAAAACCGGAAGTGATCGTCGGATGGTGAGAGGCACATTAAATATCAATCCTAGGCTAAATCAATCCTAGGAAAAAGTCGGCTGATGAGGTCTACGCTCCGGCCTACACCAGTCCAAATCCCCGAGAACTTCCAACTCCAATTGCAGAACCGCTTCGAGGGCCTCAACAAATGTGTTGATGTGGACGAATATCACAAAAGGTTTGTGGAAACTGTCCGTACAGTCGGTTCCGGTGCTTTTAAGACCCAGCACCGGAGAAGATCAAAAAAGATCTCCTACCACACTCTCGCGCTCATGAAGCAAAGGCGTACGATGGCCAGTCTCCAGACGACGCTGAAAAGTATAGACGACTCAATAGGCAGATCTCAAAGGCACTGACTCGCGACCTTCGGCACTTTAATACAGTTTATATTAAAGAAGCCATTGAGCGAAACAAGGGCTCTAAAGTGTTCGCAAGAGATCTGTCTCTAGGTCAGAGCCAAGTTTCTAGGCTCAAGACTAAGGATGGCAGAATAGTGACGTCCAAGCCTGAGCTTCTAGAGGAGATTGAGAAGTTTTATGGACAGTTACATACTACAACACAGCCACTTAGTGATCTAGCCGTCGATCCTAGAGCTAGACTAACACGACACCATGCCGAAGAAATCCAGGACGTCAGTCTGTGTGAGATTAGTGATGCTCTCCGACAACTTACGAACAACAAGGCACCGAGGTATGACGGAATTACAAACGAGCTACTGAAAGCCGGTGGAGAACCCATTATCAAGGCTCTTCAGAGGCTATTCAATTCCGTTATACTTGAGGGAAAAAGGCATGGCACAAAGGTGTGGTGGTACTGTTCTTCAAGAAGGGCGATAGAACTCTACTTCAAAATTACAGACCCATCACTCTTCTGAGCCACGTCTACAAATTGTTCTCGAGAGTCATCACGAATCGTCTGGAACGCAGACTGGACGACTTCCAGCCTCCCGAACAAGCCGGTTTCCGAAAAGGTTACAGTACCATAGACCACATTCATACGCTGCGGCAGGTTATACAAAAATCCAACGAGTATACCCGGCCCCTATGCTTAGCGTTTGTGGACTATGAGAAAGCCTTTGATTCGATCGAGACATGGGCAGTGTTGCAGTCTCTACAACGGTGCCAAGTTGACCAGCGGTATATCGAAGTGCTGCGGTGCTTATACGAAAACGCCACCATGTCGGTTCGTCTCCAGGGTGGATTATCAAGCCCTATCCAGTTGCAGCGAGGAGTAAGACAAGGTGATGTCATATCCCGGAAATTGTTTACCGCTGCACTGAAAGATGCTTTTAGGCTTTTAGACTGGGATGGACTCGGCATCAACATAAACGGCGAGTATATCACGTACCTTCGATTTGCTGACAATATCGTCATGGTTGAGACCATGGAGGACCTCAACACAATGCTCGATGGCCTCAGTAGAGTCTCTCAACAAGTGGATCTTAAAATGAACATGGACAAGACCAAGATCATGGCAAATGTCCATGCTGCACCCAGTCCAATCATGGTTGGAGGCTCTAGACTCGAAGTTGTCGACGAATATATTTACCTGGGACAGTTAGTCCAGCTAGATAAGTCCAACTTTGAGAAGGAGGTCACTCGTCGAATCCAAGGGCAGCGTTCGGGAAGCTAAAACGTATCTTCTCGTCCACATTACCGCAGTGTCTGAAGATAAAGGTCTTCGACCAGTGCGTGTTGTCAGTGATCACTTATGGATCAGAGACGTGGTCGCTAACTATGGGCCTTCTCAGAAGGCCCATTGTCACTCAGAGGGCAATGGAAAGAGCTATGTTGGGAGTTTCCCTGCATGATCAAATCAGCAATGAGGAGATCCGCAGGAGAATCAAAGTAAGCGACATAGCGCTCAGAATTGCCCGGTTAAAGTGGCGGTGGGCAGGGCATATAGCGGAGAACCGACAGCCGTTGGGGCAGAAAGGTTCTGGAATGGAGACCGCGTACTGAAATGCGTAGGGTGGGGAGACGCCTCACACGGTGGACCGACGACCTGGTTAGGACGGCGGGAAGCCGATGGATGAGGCAGGCACAGGACTGCACAAGGTGGCAATACTTAGAGGAGGCCTATGTCCAGCAGTAGACATCGATTGGCTGATATGATGATGATGAAACAAAAGGTAGCTGATATATACCGTTGAGAAGTTCCCTCGACCCTCAGTCGTCTTCATCATAAGATCATGTTTATGTAAAGTTGTGTAAAGTTTTCATCAATACGAATAAAATAAACCCAAATACTAGGTAGCTGCTATATACCGTTGAGGAGTTCCCTCGACCCTCAGTCTCCTTCATCATCAGATCATATTTGTGTAAAATTTTGTAAAGTTTTCATCAATACGAATAAAATAAGCTCAATCAGACCAGTTCTAACTCTTGATTATTTGGTAGTGACGTCAGAGATGCACGTGTATGACAAGATGTTACACAATGCGTCCCTACAATTTTCAAGAGTTGCCCTCGATTACTCTGGGATCCCGTCATCTAGATCCAGATCTGGTGACAATGGGACCAAATGGGAAGTATACCCAGTTGAACAAAAAAAAATATTTTCAAAACGGTCTTGCCGTTTTCGAGAAATCAGGTAACAAACATAAAAAAATTAAAAAAATACAACCGAATTCAGAACCTCCTCCTTTTTTTGAAGTCTAAAAAAACTTCAAAAAAAGAGTAGGCTGCCCAATTCGACCGTAAATATTATTATGTTTTTTTTATGTTTATTCGCCGATAACTTCTTTGTTCATGAACCGATTTTAGTGATTTTTTTTTTTGTTGAAAATAAAATATCTCCAGAATAGTCCCATAGAAATTTCATCATATTTTGATTAAATTTCAGTTCAGTAATTTAGTTTTATCTAACAAAATAGGGTTTTTTTATAATACGCTTCTAGTTTATATTTAAAGTTGTCGTGACCATTACGACACAGTTATCTCTTATCGTTTTTTACGAAACTATAATTCTTATTATCATCATCGTCATAAATATAAGCCAATAGACGTCGACTGCTGGACATAGATCTCCTCTAAGTATTTCAACTCTGCGCGGTCCCGTGCCTCCCTCATTCATCGGTTTCCCACCGTCCTTACCAGGTCGACGATCCACCGCGTTAGGGGTCCCCCCACCATGCGCCTTTCTGTACTTGGAGGAAATACAGGCTACCAATACAATAGATTAATAGGGTTTCATGTCAAGTTTACCTTTATATTTTTGTAGAAAAAATATCTTGCAGTTTTTTTCGCTTGTTTTCCGTAGCCCCATTTTGTAGTCTCTACTGATTGTAGAGTTAATCTGGAGGGATACATACACAAAAAAAAAACAGTCAAGTGCGAGTCTGACTCGCGCACCGAGGGTTCTATACAGAATACGATGACGTCAGGACTCAGCTGTCAAAATATTAATTTTGCATTAAAATTGGAACAATTCATTGTTCCACCACCGTATACAAGTACCCTATTGTGTCTATATCCAGTGCACTATATCATCATAATACATTTCTCTGCAATTGTTAATTAATGGGTTAAAGTAATAATGATAAAACAACTTTTAAATGATGTAAGCTTGTATTGTTTATTACATAACTAATACTCGTATATAGAAAAGATCAAAGAATCCGTCATAAATATAGTTTGGTACATTATTCCTTGATTTATAAATCGATATCAGTCAGAGTAACTTTAGGTGTCTTCACGGTAGGCTTAGTAACTTTAGGTGTCTTCACGGTAGGCAAAGTAACTTTTGGTGTCTTCACGGTAGGCAGAGTAACTTTAGTAGGTTTGATTGTTGCAACAGTGGTCCCAACCATCATGGTGCATATGAGCACAACAGCAAATAACTAGAAAAGAAAAATAAGACATATTAATGTATGTGTGTGCGTGTGTGTGCGTGTGTGTGCGAGTTTGTGTTTTTTACAATTATCCATATAGTGATGTAGTGAGAATAGCAGCACTATATCCAAACGTGTAGGTATTATTCTACAATAATACAATTGTAGGCGCTGAGACAAAACCAGTTAGAAAACCTAATACTTACAGCAAATTTATATTTATTTAACTTAAAATATAATGAAAAAAAATAAATGATGTTGAATAAACTAAATAAAGCTGACTCAGTGGCTCAAGCAGCTGCTGTGTACGAGGTCGCAGGTTCGATCCTCACACAAAACAATATTCTTTGTGTGATCCACAAATTATTGTCCTATGTCTGGATATTCTTTGTGCTCGTACTCAATACTCAATACTCAATATCTTTATTGCACTCCATATGTTACAAATAGGTGTTATGTTTAATATCACAGATACAATATGGACCCTATTGGGTATGGCACTTTAGAAGAGAGGAGGATGCTAGAAAAATTGATGTCTGTAAAGTTCTCGTTACACAGAGCATGATCCCTAGAGCAGGAGTTGTCTTTCAAAAAATAAAATAAAACATAAAGGAAACATTAATAATACAGTATATTATGATATAAAAGATATAAAATAAATATAAGTAACTTACAAGGAATAATAATTTCATGGCTGGTTCTGCTTTGTTGAATGATGCTTAATTCTAAGGAAGTCCTATTTTATAGGTAAAAAGGAAATAAATATGCATGAATATTGTAGTCTTTATCGCATTGTATTCTAATTTGCATATCAAAACATTGATTGACATTGACATTAATTAGCAGCCAAAAATAATAATGTTTAAATTTTTATTAACATTGTTATTAAATGTGATTACTAAAACCGGGCAAGTGTGAGTCTGACTCGCGCACCGAGGGTTCCGTACAAAGCAATTTATTTTCCCTCCAAAATGCGATGACGTCAGGGCTCAGCTATCTAAATATTAATTTTCCGGGCAAAATTCTATGATGTCACGACTCAGCTGTCAAAATTTATTTTACTGCCAAAATTCTATGACGTCACGACTCAAGTCGTCAGAAAATATTTTCCTGACAAAATTCTATGACGTCACAACTCATCTGTCAAAATTCTTTGACGTTACGACTACTGAACCTATTTTTATGTAATTTCTATATGACTATTCTAAATATATATTTGCCAACAAAAAAAGAATTACCAAAATCGGTTCATAAGCAAAGAAGTTATTGGCAAAGATACATAAAAAAAAATTCTCTGTTTATTGCAAGTAGTCATTACATAATATCTGTTCTTCTGAAGCTCTTATAAACACTTCAGCAATGTTCAACATCAGCAGGTTTACTTCTCTCGGTGATCTTTACCCACCGCAGCACCATCTAACCCCACCGATTTTCGATGGGGCTTATATCAGCAGACTGGCAGGCCGAGGGATAACCACCTCAGTATGCCGAAGGAACCGCTCGTTTACGATACGTCACCGCGAAGCAATAACTTATTCAATTGAATTTTTATATTCTGTGGATATATATTAAACTCTTCTTCCTCTTCTTAACAGCCCATTAATGTCCCACTGCAGGGACGGGCCTCCTCCCGTGACGGAGGGATACTTGGCCTACTAATACCACGCTGGCCAGACGGATTGATAGGTATAGGGTTTAATTTCAAGTTTTCCTTCTTTTTATTTCATAAAGATAATATTTACAGTTAGTCCCTTAGTCGGTTTTTACGACACCCATGGGATGAGATGGGGTGGTGACATATTGTATTCTTACTCCGTCACCACACGGAGGGTATGTACCTAATATATTAAATTATTATTTCATAATTAGGTTAGTGACAGTAATAGATATTGGCAATGAAATAGAAGATATATTATCACAACATTAACAGTTTGTAAAAGCCTGTTGGCAGAATCATCGATAAATGATGGAGCCATTATTTAAAAGAACAGACTAAAAATAGGCCAATAAGTTTGATGTTGACATGGCACTAGACGTAGGCCAAAGGTGACAACTAATTTGACCCTTGTTATTATACTGTGTAGGTATGTAATTCAGTGATACCGCAATTTAATTAACAAAAAGCAATACTAATATCAACCATCGACTAATGAAAAAGAAAGTTTAGACGACTATAGATATTTTCTTATTCAAACTAAAAAGTTAAAAAATTTCATATTTTTTAAAAAGTTAAAAAAATTCATATTTTTTAACTTTTTCTACATAATGATTGAAAAGTTATTACTATTATTAATTGTACTAATGAGACTCAAGGTCTCTTAGCGTATTAACTACATTGACATACCTTATGTTTTTGGAAGCAGGCTGAGTTTATTAAGACCAAGTACTGGAATCTTACATTCCTAATTTCCTTCGTCTAAATTCATCCAAAACATCCAGACTCACAGATATAAGAGTCTGGATATCTTTTGTTTTTATTAAATTGATGTAGTAAAAAACCCCGACATTAGTTGCCCTATGGGTCACCCTCGCAATAAGATAGGACGGTGATATAATTATCATATTTAGGCGTTAAAAAATACTCAAAAACAAAATTTACCAAGATTCATTACTAATTCACTTAACCTTAACAAAATAATCAAACGAGAATTAAAAAATCAAAAATCCATATTGCAAAGTAAAGAATACAAAATATCTAAAAAGAAAATCTCCTTAGTACACGAGTACATAGCAAAATACAGTAACAGTCATCATCAACATGCCTTTGCGTCTATTTCAGACGATTCATTTATTGCCTGGTGGATGCCATGCACTTTCTCTCATGGCTGTGCAAGTTATTCTAGAGAGGCAGATTCTGTCGCAAGCTCCGAAGACAAAATTTCCGAGCGCTGCAGGAGTGTTGTCGGTATGGTCGGTATGAAGGCAGGTCATTACATATCCAACGTACCCGAGTTCAAATCCAATAGTTTGTATGCAGTAAGGACTGTAATTTTATCAAAACACTGTTTAGACTAAAATATTATGACCTGAACAAAGTAGGTGAACTAAAAAATATATAAAAGCTAAAGAAAATAGTGTAATAAATAATTTGAGGACTTAATAAATAAAGATATGTACTATGTTCCTATAATTTGACAAATAAAATTTTCCACGTTTCATTATCTTTAATTAGTAAAAAGGTTCAATAAATAAATTTAACATTGTAACGAACACGTGTAATGATATCTCTAGCTAGAAATAGTACAGAATTGGGTAATATAGTCAATATTTCTTGCTGTTAATTTGAACATCACATGGCTGTTATCTCTTTACTAATTGAATTAATTGTTTATGGAAAATTACTTAGAATTACTAAACTGTTAAGAAACCTCCGTGTGGTGAAGAAGTAAGAATACAATATTTCACCACCCCATCTCATCCCATGGGTGTCGTAAAAACCGATTATGAGACTCTCCGTGAATATTATCTTTACGAAATAAAAAGAAGGAAAACTTGAAATTAAACCCTATACCAATCCGTCTGGCCAGCGTGATATTAGTAGGCCAAGTATCCCTCCGTCACAGGAGGAGGCCCGTCCCTGCAGTGGGACATTAATGGGCTGTTATGATAATGATAAGACACTAGAGTCAAATAAATACTATTATATGCTGAATAATTACTATTGTTTCTGTGTCAGACATTATTTATACTTTTTGTTTTTACAATTTATTTTTTGTTTTTATTTTCTTCTCATTAGCCGATGGATGAGGGAGGCACAAGACCGCGCAGGGTCCACTGCTGGACTTAGGCCTGCTCCATATATTGCCACATTGTGTGGTACTGTGCCTCTCTCATCCATCGGTTTCACGCCGTCCAAACTAGGTCGTCGGTCCACCGTGTAAGTGGTCTCCCCATCCTGCGCTTTCCGGTACGCGGTCGCCATTCCAGAACCTTTCTGCCCCAACGGCTGTCGGTTCTTTAACGTCCTGGTTAATACCTTATTAGTTAAATTAAAATTGAGCGGCAGTTGACTTTAAGATATTGTGTAATAAGTTATTACACAATATCTTAAAGTCAACTGCCGCTCAATTTTCACAGCTTTTATCCAAACACTATCAGTCATTAGGCTACATCATCATTTACCATTCAGAAAATTCCGTCCCGAAATCCTCTATCTCCCCATGTGTACATATAATTAATTTTGTAGTACGGTAATGTGCCTGGTATTATCAGAAAGGAAATAGTGAGAGGCTAATGACGGAGTCCATTAACGCAATGAATAATGAAATTAATTATTTAATAGGTCAATAAGTTCGCGCAAAGGGCTCTTGAAAGTGGTAAATAAAACATTGTTATGAGCTTTGGAATACAACGATAAGTTATTTTATATAATTTAAGAAAAAAATAATTTCTTATTTACCTTTTTATTACAGGTACTTAAGTAATTTTTTTCTCTATATTTAAGCACAAATAAATACTTCCCTGAGGCAAAATCTCGACTGTTGGAAGAATATTTAAAAGTATGTCCAATTATGCAATATTTCCAAAACTTATCACTTTTGCTTCAAAGGTTTATCGCTCAAGGATATGTATGAAGACGGGCATATCTTGGCTCATGTCACAAATACTTTCAGGACGCGCTTTTGTGGCTCGTACTAAAGTGTTACAAACAAGCCAGTCGAAAAGTCAAACTTACGAAAAAGACAAAACGATTATTATTAGAAAATTACATACAAGTACCAAGGTCTTAGTTTTTATAATATAGTTTTATTGCTGTAGACATCTGCAGACACATCTACAGTAATATACAATTAATACAGCTACCTACTTTATAACATTTAATATGTTAAACACCCAATTAGCTTAACACGCAATCTCTAAGGTAAGTAATGCAAATGGTAGGTAAGCATTTGTTCCTCAACGATTTTCACTTCCATCTTTATGTCTTTTATTACATTTCCTCCGGCAATTTTAGCGCTGATTTTGGCAAACAAATTTCGTTACAAATCCACACGCACGCTCACGTAAAATTTTCTCTTGGTGAATTTTCTTTGAAAATGTTATGGAAATGGAAGGGAATGTGAAAACTTTCGACATATGCGTTTAGTTAATATGTAATGATATCCCACGTATTGTAAACGATTTTACATACTTCAAAGGGAAGCTTCTTTTCGGTTGTATTATTTTTAATGTTTTACTTCAAAAATAAATAAATAAATAATCCTCACACATTCACACAACGCCATCTAAGTCCCAAACTAAGCAGAGCTTGTACTATGGGTACTATACAACGGATAAACATACTTAAATACTTTTTTTTTTAAATACATACATATTATTATAAATAGAAACACTCAGACCAATGCAAACAATCATGTTCATGCACACAAAAATTTGCATTGAGCGGGAATCGAACCCGTGACCTCTGCGTAGCAGTCATGTTATATAACCACTGTGGTGTCACAGAGGTCGTCATTCAGACGTCAGACTCAGTAATGGTTTGAGCAATATAGAAAAACGGTTTGAAACGGCATACTTACTTCGAAACTGTTTCCGTATAAATTTCAATGAATACGTGATTTGAATTTTATCTCGAAATTTTGAAATTTCTGTATAAAAATATTATAAACGCAAGGTTTGTACACCTTACTTGGGTGGTTGTTACTCGTAACGTAAAAACTGCTAAATGAATTTTAATAAAACTTTACAATTATGTAAAAAGTATATTATGTAAATTATCCAAAATAACCAGACGAATCGCAGGCCAGCTGGTAATATATAAACAGAAAATTGAACTCCATTTTGTACCTTACAGCATCACCGCCATATCTCACGTAGACACCTTAACGAGAAGCGAATATTAACGTGTACAGCGCCATCTGTCCTACCAGTAGTAAACAATGCTTTGGCATGATTTATAACAGTGTAACTACCGACCAAGTGCAACACAAGACCTTAATTTTGGAACAACGAAATGTTGTAGTCACATAGTTGACTAATTGGTGCTCGTAATTAAACTACCGTGTGGTGACTGAGTAAGAATACAATATGTCACCACCCTATCTCATCCCATAGGTGTCGTAAAAACCGACTAAGGAACTATCCGTGAATATTATCTTTACGAAATAAAAAGAAGGAAAACTTGAAATTAAACCGTATGTCAATCCGTTTGGCCAGCGTGGTATTAGTAGGCCAAGTATCCCTCCATTACGGGAGGAGGTCTGTCCCTGCAGTGGGACTTTAATGGGCTGTTATGATGAAAGTGAAATATGACATGAGTTGTGTTTATATAATATCAAATGATATAAATTAAAACAAACTAATATAGTGATTTTACAGAACTTCTGTATCAGATAAAACCACATTAAACTAGTGTATCTGTTAAATCAATAAATACAACTTCAATTCAAAACCGCACAAACTATAAATTAATCTTAGGTTATTATAACAAAAAAAAACGTATGTAATCATTAACTGTATAACATTAAGCCTAAGTAAGAAGTTGGTAGTAGCACGAGCTCTATACAGATAAAATAGGTACTAGCTCTTAAATAGAGCTAAGCAATATGGACTCTTAATACACAATTCGCCACTTGAATACCAAAGAATATAATCTTTTTAAGCTCAAGGATATTCTAAAAGTATTTATTTATAAAATCGGTATAAAACTTTACAACTCTAAAGTTAAGACGTGAACAGAACCGTAAATTTACACCATACATTTTGGGAAGTAAAAATCAAAGTATGCTACTTTTACTTTAAAAACTTTACAAAAGCGAAATCGCGCTTTGAAATATAAGTAACCAACAAATATATTTTTCTTATGTTAGGCTTGCGACATACAATTTTGTTTTTAAATATTAAATAAATATAGTTATTCCTCACACATTCACACAACGCCATCTAGCCCCAAACTAAGCGGAACTTATACTATGGGTACTAGGCAACGGATAAACATACTTAAATACCTTTTTTTGTAAATACGTACATAGAAACACTTAGCCCAAAGCAAACAATCATGTTCATGCACACAAAGATTTGCGTTGAGCGGGAATCGAAAAGTCGGGAAACTCGATTTGCGCAGATACTTTATGGAATTGTTAAAATAGTTAATTTTTACCAAAATGAAATAAATACTGACTACAACTCACAGAAATTTACAAGGTTTGACATTGCTTTGAGTGCAACCTAAAACAGTTAATACACAACGTACAATAAAAAAATAAAAAACGTCTAGTGCGTTTCTAAAACCTAATAAAAAAATATTGATATAATTCTCATCAAAGTGGAATAAGACATGAGTTGTGTTTATATAATATCAAATGATATAAATTAAAACGAACTAAGTGATATAAAGTGTTTTCGCAGAACTTCTGCATCAGATAAAACCACATTAAACTAGTGAATATCTGTTATATCAATGAATACAGCTTCAATTCAAAACCGCACAAACTATAAATGAATCTAAGCAAAACTTTACCGTTGTACGGCTAGCCTAATACAATTTTAGCTTAAAAGATTTACGGGCAAAAATAAGTCGTGCAGGCGGCTTGCTAACAAGTTAAAACGCTCAACTTTGAAATCCATTTTGAAGTTGTACTCCGAATATATGGATTCGTTTTCACTTACATACACCGCGTACCAGCTTTAAAAGATTGATTAAAAGTTTTGGTCAAGTTATTCCGACTGTAATTGGCAAGCGTCTAGTTTGAGGTTTAGAACTTGGGAATATACTGCTGATAAAATGTACGAGCTTGTGTGAATATAAAATAAAGTAGACGGTACTCTTTTAGATTGAACAGAGAATAATCTAGGAAATGGTTCTTTGTTTTCTTGTGGGTTTATATTGCTTAGGTCAGATCAATTTCGACCAATGCAGATAATTCTATTTTACTTTGAGTATTTGCTTTTGAATGAATAGTGTCTGTGCAAACTAATCCTGCCAAATCTAAATGAGTGTTAAGATAAATAAATAAATAAATAATCCTCACACACACCTCGCCACCTAGTCCCAAACTAAGCAAAGCTTGTACTATGGGTACTAGACAACGCATAAACATACTTAAATACTTTTTTTTTGGAAATACATACATATTATACATAGAAAACACTATGACCAATGCAAACAATCATGTTCATGCACACAAAGATTTGCATTGAGCGGGAATCGAACCCGAGAATTGCATGCGGTGTTTACCTACAAAAGTTGTATATTTAGATTAAGCTTTCAAATGTGTTTTGTTTCTTAAAATATTGATTGTAACAACTGCTTGTAAACCAATAATAAATAAATAAATTCAAACACACCTATAACTTTATTGTCGCCTCATTTTTCAAGTACACTGACTCTTACATAGGTACACAGAATCAGAGTTTAGTACAAGATGATAGAGTGTTTTAGTGTTGATACACTTAGCGTCACAGTACGTACAAAGCAAGAGTGTACAAGCACTCTTTGCCTGGTATACCTTCATTAAAACTTGCCTCGCAAGTAATGATCTCGGAAATTTTGATAAAATTGTATGTAAGTAAAGCAAAAGTTTATCTATGTCGATTCCAAAACCATTCAGAGCTTTAAGATCGGTAAGTAATAAAATCATATTTTATTGCAAATAACTGCAAGATTGTGTTCATTTTTACAATTATATAATAATTACTTTGTCTTTCATTTGATCTATAAATGACGTCATGCGTCCGCCTGAACAGAAGTTTGTCTCTGGTTTCATTGCTCAAGTAATTCAGCCGTACGCATGACGTCATCACAAGTAAAACTCAAAATAAGTACAAGATGATAGAGTGTTTTAGTGTTGATACACTTAGCGTCACACTACGTACAAAGCAAGAGTGTACAAGCACTCTTTGCCTGGTGTACCTTCATTAAAACTTGCCTCGCAAAGAAATGTTTTCTGTAAAAACTTATGATATTTTTTATTTTTTGGTATATTTTTATTTCATTCATTAATTCATACCACCCCAATGTCCCACTGCAGGGACGGGCCATTTCGTGTATCTATAATAGGTATATTAATACATCTTAAATGTTTTCAAATTGTTAATTTTATACATTAACATTATATAATTGCGTATTTAGTAAAGTAACATGAATAACCGTAGCGAATGAAATTGTATAAAACTATGGAGTTGGGACAAGCCACCTAACTAGAAATTTTAAGACACTTTTTTTTTTTTTAATTATTTACATATTTATAACTAAATTGGATCATGGCCCTGAATAAATATAGTTTCGTAGTTGATTACAAAAAAATATCAGCACTGAAATATTATTTTACACCTAGATTCTCAACGAAGACACGAAAAATTTGCCCGTTTGATATTGACCCATACACTAGTTTAATGTGGTTTTATCTGATACAGAAGTTCTGTAAAAACACTATATTAGTTTGTTTTAATTTATATCATTTGATATTATATAAACACAACTCATGTCATATTTCACTTTCATCATAACAGCCCATTAAAGTCCCACTGCAGGGACAGACCTCCTCCCGTAATGGAGGGATACTTGGCCTACTAATACCACGCTGGCCAGACGGATTGGTATAGGGTTTAATTTCAAGTTTTCCTTCTTTTTACTTCTTAAAGATAATATTTACGGTTAGTCCCTTAGTCGGCTTTTACGACACCCATGGGATGAGATGGGATGGTGACATATTATATTCTTACTCCGTCACCACATGGACAATATCATATGGCTAAAAATAATTTGTCTAAGTACTCGTAGAGGTTTAAATAAGAAGCTATTTTTGAACGTATTAATTTTGTGTAATTCACGTTGCGGGGTCTTCGTATACACCTCATAGTATGTATAAAATAAAATTACACGCACATGTCACTGTACAAAAAATATGCAGTAAACCAAGTGGAAAAATATATTATAAAATAATAATTATGTTTTTATTTACCAAAAATATACATAGTTACATCGTAGCAAGTGTTTACATTATGTCATCATAACAGCCCATTAATATCCCACTGCAGGGACGGGCCTCCTCCCGTAATGGAGGGATACTTGGCCTACTAAAACCACGCTGCTGGTCAGACGGATTGGTATAGGGTTTAATTTCAAGTTTTTTTTATTTCGTACAGATAACATTTACGTATAGTCCCTTAGTCGCTTTTTACGACACCCGTGGGATGAGATGGGGTATTGACATATTGTATTCTTACTCCGTCACCACACGGAGAATATCTTTCTAGATAACATTGGCGTAAATATTTCCTTTGTTGGCTTTTATAACTATGGGGTTGTATCTGTATGGAGTGGAGACATTATTATTTTTTTATGGCACCGCATAGTAATCGGTGTCCTAGGTATAGGTAGGCTACCGTGTACGCAAGTCACTTGCAATTTCTTACAAGACAACTTATTTTACATTATTGTCGTAAATATGGTTGTTCTCTGTGTCTTTAAAAATGACTAGCCCAAAAAAAAATGATCAATTGGCAACTGAATGATCATTTCATGAATAATGATACATCATAATTTATCATTATAAAAATTATGAACACTAGGGATAGAAAAAACATGACGACCTTTGTGGCGCAGTTGGTATATTACATGGCTACTATGAAGAGGTCTCGGGTGCGATTCCCGCTCAATGCAAGTCTTTGTGTGCATGAACATGATAGTTTGCATTGGTCTGAGTGTTTTTTATTTATTTATTTTATTTAGAAAACCAACAGCGTATACAAAAAGTGCTTAAAGATAATATTTTTACAAAAAGTATAGCCAATAACAGGTTTCCCTTATAATTAAACAAAGTGCTTATTCAGGTGAACAATGTTTTGGTATTATTTAAAACCCTATTCTAAGTAACATAAATAGCTATAAGTTATATATTTAGAAAAAGCTCCAGTTTCGACAACTATAATTAGGTATACAAATTGATTTGATACAACATACATACTAGATTAATTAAATAACTATAGAGAATAGTAAAATGGTATAACACAGTGATTATTGGATAGTTATATATTATATTTTGTGATAGTATATATAAGTATAATATTATGTAGGTATACATACATAAACATACTAAATAGATACAATATCTATATATATATATATATAAATTAATTATAATTTAGATATAAGCAAACATTCGCACACAATATGAAATTGTTTTTTAAAATAAATAAATAAAATAGATGAAAATAATATAAAAATTATCAAAAGATACGGAAAAAATTACAATCTACTTGCTGAACTTTATAAATACTTAGATACATTATTTGATATTTGTTCAGTCTTTTATAAGTATGACCTTGTTACCGAAGTGAGTAAATGATTTTATTTTATTTAACAGATTGAGTAACTTTCTGTTTAAATTTTCGTTTAGGGAATGAAAAAAGATCAATGTTATTAAAAGTAGTGTTGTAGGTGCGTGTAAGTCGCGATAGTACAGAGTTTTGTGCGTAATTAGTATGACAATGTGGAGTTTGTAGTAATGGTGTGTTACGAGTTTTCTATGTAATGTATGTATTTACAAAAAAAAACAGTATTTACGTATGTTTAGCCGTTGTCTAGTATTCATAGTACAAGCTCTGCTTAGTTTGGGACTAGGTGGCGATGTGTGAATGTGTGAGGATTATTTATTATTACTAACTTGAACTTCTGCTATGTAAGTCTATTATGCCAACAACAAGAGCAGGTGGCGCGTTGAATTAAAACGTGAACAAAAGATGGTACACAATGAAGCAAGAATGAAAGGAGTATAGACGCTTTTTAGGACGTGCGTAATGAGAACCAACGTACGTGACTCTTGTACTAGATTTATCAAATAAAAAAAAAATACGGGACGAGTTAGTTTGAACTTATTAGTAGAGATAAAAGAGACAGCATTTTTATCATCATAACAGCCCATTAATGTCCCACTGCCGGGACGACTGCCCTCCGTCACGGGAGGAGCGTGACGGAGGGATACTTGGCTTACTGAATACCACGCGGGCCAGACGTATTGGTATAGGGTTTATTTTCAAGTTTTCCTTCTTTTTACTTTGTAAAGATAATATTTACGATTAGTCCTTTAGACGGTTTTTACGACACCCATGGGATGAGATAGGGTGGTGACATATTGTATTCTTACTCCGTCACCACACGGAGAGATAAACTCTCATAGTCATGAAAAATTGTGTAATCTTACATTTTAACCTAGACAACCTGGGTGATTTTTGGGAGGTCTCGGATGTAGTTATATAATTTATAGTATTGTTGGAATTCGAACACATAATGCCTAGAAAGCATTTATATTTAAACGAAACAGAAGGTTTAAATAAGTACCTATCATAAATATCTTAAGACATTTTTGCCTGAATACCTATTATTTTACAATACCGTAAGTAAATAAATGAACTCTGTATACACCATTAAGCAAAAAAGGGTTTGCTAAATCCAACCCTTTCTTCATCATAAAGATGCTATAAATAAAAACAAAATAGTCCTTCATAAAATACCAAGTGCTCGTTGCAGATTTTGCACAAAATTATGCCCTCACTTATTTGCCGACTCCTTATAAATTTGCTAGAACGAGCGAGATGCATAATTTTCTAGGTAACAAATCGTCAGTACCTCTAAATTCTGAGAATAAACAAAGCCGCAGGTGTACAATATTAAATACGAAGCGTATAATACTAGCCTCAATGTAAATAATAGCCTTCTTAATTTGGACGTGTTCTTTGAAATATATTGTACTTATATGGCTTTTAAAGGGTTTTCAAACAAGGTTGTAATGTCTCTTTTCTTCCTTGTTCTCTGCGTCTTTATAAATCATCATATCAGCCCATTAATGTCCCCCTGTAGGGGGTATAACCGGCCCCTATGCTTAGCGTTTGTGGACTATGAGAAAGCCTTTGATTCGATCGAGACATGGGCAGTGTTGCAGTCTCTCCAACGGTGCCAACTTTACCAACGGTATATCGAAGTGCTGCGGTGCTTATACGAAAACGCCACCATGTCGGTTCGTCTCCAGGGTGGATTATCTGGCCCTATCCAGTTGCAGCGAGGAGTAAGACAAGGTGATGTCATATCCCCGAAATTGTTTACCGCTGCAGTGGAAGATGCTTTTAGGCTTTTGGACTGGGACGGACTCGGCATCAACATAAATGGCGAGTATATCACGCACCTTCAATTTGCTGACGATATCGTGGTCATGGCTGAGACCATGGACGACCTCAACACAATGCTCGATGGCCTCAGTAGAGTCTCTCAACAAGTGGGTCTTAAAATGAACATGGACAAGACCAAGATCATGGCAAATGTCCATGTTGCACCCACTTCAATCATGGTTGGAGGCTCTACACTCGAAGTTGTCGACGAGTATATTTACCTGGGACAGTTAGTCCAGCTAGGTAAGTCCAACTTTGAGAAGGAGGTCACTCGTCGAATCCAACTCGGTTGGGCTGCGTTCAGGAAGCTAAAACGTATCTTCTCGTCCACATTACCGCAGTGTCTGAAGACAAATGTCTTCGACCAGTGCGTGTTGCCAGTGATGACGTATGGCACAGAGACGTGGTCGCTAACTATGGGCCTTCTCAGAAGGCTCATGGTCACTCAGAGGGCAATGGAGAGAGCTATGTTGGGAGTTTCCCTGCGTGATCGAATCAGAAATGAGGAGATCCGCAGGAGAACCAAAGTAACCGACATAGCGCTCAGAATTGCCCGGTTAAACTGGCGGTGGGCAGGGCACATAGCGCGCAGAACCGACAGCCGTTGGGGCAGAAAGGTTCTGGAATGGCGACCGCGTACCGGAAAGCGCAGGGTGGGGAGACCCCTCACACGGTGGACTGACGACCTAGTTAGGACGGCGGGTAGCCGATGAATGGGGGAGGCACAGGACTGCACAAGGTGGCAATACTTGGAGGAGGCCTATGTCCAGCAGTGGACCTCGATTGGCTGATATGATGATGATGTAGGGACAGGCTTCCTTCCGCGACGGAGGGATACTTAGCCTACTAATACCACGCTGGCCAGACAGATTGGTATAGGGTTTAATTTCAAGTTTTCCTTCTTTTTATTTCGTAAAGATAATATTCACGGATAGTCCCTTAGTCGGTTTTTACGTGCCACCCCGTCTCATACCATGGGTGTCGTAAAAACCGACTAAAGAAACTATCATCTTAACGATTTCATTTTATTTAAAAAAAGGAAATCTTGAAATTAAACCCTATACCAATCCGTCCAGCCAGCGTGGTATTAGTAGGCCAAATATCCCTCCATCACAGGAGGAGGCCTGTCCCTGCAGTGGGACATTGATGGGCTGTTATGATGCCAGGTAAGCTAATAACAAAGCAAAAAAATCGGGATGATGTTCTATAAGCCTTCCTTCATTCTTCTTCCTTCATTCTTCCTTATTTATATATTTAGTCTTACATATGTATACACATATTTATATATAAATATATATCTCTTTTTATTTTTATGTATAGTGTGTATTATTTATTATTTAAACTGTTTTAACTATTTGTCGTTTTGCACCTACCAATTTACTTTTCTCTGCATCACCCAATGGTTTGCTGGAAGAAAATGCCTTAAGGCATTAAGCTTACCCTTGTACATCAATTTTATTGTGTGCATAAATTATAAAATAAATAAATAAATAGAATAGAATAGAATAATATTTATTTCAGATAAATTACATCCATATTGTTAGTAAACTTACATCTATGTTAGTATTTAATTGAAATTAAATTTCCCTTAAATTGTAACTAATTTCATACTAATAAAACAAATTTTTAACTAGAATTACAACAAATACAATTCCATTCATAATAAATTAACTTGATAAATTAAATTGGTAAATTAAATTGATAGATTACATTGATAAGTAAATTAAATTAATAAATTAAATAAGCCACAGGACGTACACAGCTGGTCATTGTCATCTTTTGAACATCCCTCCTTCCTCTGTACTGTGCTGATACGATGATGAAATATAATTTTCAATCAATCAATCAACTAACGCTAAAACGACATAGGCCTTTCCCAAAACGCGCCATAGAACACGGTCCTGCGCCTTATTCATCCAGTTCGACCCAGAGACCTTTTTGAGGTCGCCGGTCCACCTAGCTGGGGGTCGTTGGTTTTATTTTTCAATACATCTTAATACCTAAACAATAACAACACGGACATTCAATAACATTTTAGCTTTGATAGATGATATTCATTCATCAATTTATTAATCTCGTTTCGATTTATCTTTATTATTTATTTAGTTGTTAAAGTATACCATGAACCGGCTAAGTATAGTTTATCACAAAATACTTGATTTGCTAATGCAAAAAACTTAAAACCAAAGCATTTGCTACTTGGTATTGAAAGTAATTTTCTTTTACAAAGGAGGAGAATACAGTCGATTTAGTCTCAAAATATTTTTATAAAAAGTTTGTTTATAAATAGTTGTATCAAAATTATTTGAAAATAGAATTTAATAAAAACAACAGAAAAATAGTTTAGTACAGAATCAAAGATCAAAGAAACAATTTCGAGTTGTTTTAAAAAATAAAACCGCAAATTGAAATACCAAGGCTAGATTTTTTGTCCAATAATTTCGTTCAAGTTTACTTATAGGTAGAATAAATAGACCTGGATAAATCCTATTGTTTTTGTTAAAATGAAATATTTAAGCAAACTCAATTGAATATGTATTAAACCACAGCTCGAATAGGATCAAATTCATTTCGTTTGTTAAACATTTTATTTGAGTTTTGGTATTTTTATTTGTTTTATAACTTACAATAAACTTAGAAATACAAAAAGAAAAGAATGTCATACACGGCTTAACTCTCCAAAGGATTTAGTGACACATTTATATATCTTGGTTGATTTTATTGCAATGGGTAGACGAATTAGGTACAAGGCTCTCTGTGGGTGACTTAAATGAAAATTGAAAGCCTTTGCTAAAGTTCAAGACAAATGTGCTGAAAAATAAGGTTATAACATCGTGTTTTATAAGTTTGTACATTCAATTATTTATTTTTTTACGTATTATTTCGGCCGGAACCCGATGAATGAGGGAGGCACAGGACCGCACAAGGTGGCAATAAGTACTTGGAGGCCTATGTCAAGCAGTGGACGTCGATTGGCTGATATGATGATGATGAAGTTTGTACATTTGTATATGCATGATAATTGTTTACGTCTGTTTATGTTATGTGCAGTATCTCTAGTGTGTTTTATTGCCCAAAGTTGGAGAAGGTACAAATGGTTCCTTCCAATTGCATATTTCTTAGCCACGGGCGGATTCATAGACAAAGCAAAGCCAATAAAACATCGCCGTGTCGGACCGATTTTTTTTTTTTATTTTGCCAAAAAAAATATTTTAGCTGACACGAAAAACGAAGAAATGGGTATCTAAAACCGAAAATCTTAAGCCAATATTTCTTCTACAAACTTTTATACAAAAAAATACATTTTAAGAATATATTTTATCAAATCTCAGCAAGTTTCTCTTTTGATATTCAAGATTATCATAATTTTAAGCTCGATGAATTTCAATAAGGTAAAGCGATTCCTTTTAGAATCGATTTATATCTAATCGTGCGTAAACTACTCATGTCCGGCAGTTGGGGCCCAATGAATGAGAAACACTGATAACCTGATAACGTAAGTTTACGCTTTAAATAAGGGTAATATCGATAAAGGGAAGGCTTCAGCTTTTTATATAAAAAGAGGTTTCAAAGGACGTTTCTTGTTTAACAGTATTATGTTTTTAAATACCATAGACATAGTAGAAGCGTGATTCGTTAACCCTTAACCTACCTACATCTTTACTTACTTTTTAGGGCTAAACTAATCACCGTCAAAAAGCGAATTCGTTGCTTTACAATTACTAAATTCTGAATTTCTCTGCACTGCGCATCAATCATCATCCTAAGACACAAGGTGTAAAGTCCCTTTACTTCGATATCTATCGACTGTGCCTTTTCACCTGAACTCAATATCTAGGTACACTGGTTATTCAACATAGACGCTGAAAAGACTTATCACTTGTTGGTTCCTTATACACCATGACTTCCGTAGGCAGTATGAAATTACAAACTTTTGTATATAGCACAAATAATTGTCTTGCCTGAATTCAAAATTGTGGTCTCGCGGACTTCGACAGCATATCATTAGATACTAGCTGACCCGTGCCCACTTCGTTAGGCGGCGAAAAAAACGCGTCCCTTTTTTAAACATATTTCATTATTGCTCCTCTCCTATTAGTCATGGCGTGATACTATATAGCCTATGACAATCCGCAATAAATGGACTATTCAACACAGAAATAATTTTTAAAATCGGTTCAGTAGATCCAGAGATTACCCCCTACAAAGTTTCAAACTTTACCTCTTTATAATATTAGTATAGATATATTATAGAATAAATAATATAATCTCTACATCGAGCTAATGAATAGTAACGTTCTTGAGTTCCTATACGTTGTTATCCTTGGGTTTCTAAACTAAAAAAAGCACTAAATTTGTCGAAGTAAAATTTACGAGAGAGGTAAATCTAAATTCTTAGTATACCTATGTCTTTTACGTTGGTTTTCTAGAGAACTAAGAATCTAGTGACCTAGATAAGACCACTTAAATCTTCGAAGATAGCTTACCTTGCAATTTATTTTTATCTAAGTTTAATAGGGATTTATTTTGTAGAGTATTTTTTTAGTAACAGTACCTACTATTGCAACTTTTTTGTTTTCATAAATAATATAAGACGTTCGTATACATAGTTTATCAAAATGGATCATAAAATTCTCAAGGTTTTACTAATATGCCTTAAGCACTATAAATAAATAAAATGTAAAGGTCCAATCTTACTATTACGTGACGTCCTGAAATACACTTCTAGCTACTGTAGTGGTGTATGTGTGCATGTACATTATAAGTACATGCACTGTTATTAATAAAGGAGTCTTATAACTGCACTCGTGTCTATCACTTGTCTCTCCCATAAGTCCCATCCTTACATGGCGACCGTGCCAGAGATGGATCCGCAAGGCATCGGATAGCAAGTGTGAATTTAGCGTTGATAACTTTGAACAATTTTTTTTAAAACGATTTATTACAAAAAAGTGTATTAATAAGTGTTTATTAATATTAAATCAAAGAAAAAGAATTTAAAAATGTGGAAAAAATCGCAGAAACTACGTGTGTTAATGTGTGATAATTATGTTCCCGGTAAAAGAGTCACCACCATGATGGATTGGTGGAGTGTTGTGCTATAGCACTAAGCTTAAGGACGGAGAGATCATGAAATCGGCAGGCTTGAGATGGCCTGAATTGGAGTCGGCATGGCGATGGCGCACCTTTGTCGGGTGCATGCCATGTCGCGAAGGTCGTCGACGTGTCGTCGTATTCAAATTTTCATTAAAGTGAAAGTGCGAAATAGTTTTATAGTGCGTGTAAAATAGTGTTTTTTTTCTAAGCTATTTATAGTATAAAATAATAAAATAAATAAATATAGTATTTTTATATCATCATAATGTTAAGGTATTTTATTTTATTAAAAATAATTAGTAAATGTATTAAATAATCAATACCAATAATTCATTATAATTTTATCATTATATTTTATTATTTATATAATAAACTCATATTATAGCTTATACGATATTTTTGTGTAATTGAAATGTGATAGCATTCCATTCCATATTGGTATAGGTACTTAGCAACAATACATACCTTTGAACGGACAATGATATTGTTTAGATTATATTATGCCAACCAAATAAGGTAATGAATTTGTACACAAGCTGGTTGTTGACTTGTGCCAGGTACCTAATGTGAATTTATTGTGAACTTAATAATTTAAATAGATCGGAATACCTAATATTAAAATGTTGTGCTCAATGTATTGAGAAAAAATAAATATTGACATAAAATAATTATGAGTTTTGTGCGTTGTTGTGTTTTTTTAATAATATGGAGAATTTATACACAAAATATTGTAAAGTGATGAATATTTTCGAGATGTTTTTGGTAGATGGTTTTAGTAGATAAAGGTTAGGATGCCAAGCGACGTGCGTTGGTTCGAATCCAATGAAATGAGATTTAAATATCTATTACGTACTTATGATGAAAATGTGTAATGATGTTATATTGTGTATAATATATAATAAAAAAAATCATGACATTTTTAATGAATTACTATTAGGCAGAAATTGGATGTGTATGGGCATAAACCAATTTTTAAGCAATTTTAACAGACTTTATAGACAAAGCTTTAAAAAGAAATCTACTAAAATTAAAATTAATAAAGTTACAAGCATATCATGGGTAACAAAAGGAATCAGACTTTCAAGTAAAATGAAACGATTCTTATGTGCAAATAATGGATGCTGTGTTAATGATAGCATTATAAAATATAAAAATAACTACATTCGGTTGTTTAGAAAAGTTGTTAGGACGGCCAAAAAACGTGCTGTTGAGCAGAAATTGCTAAACGCAAGTAATGTCCGTAAAGAGGTATGGAAAGTGGTAAATGGCCATAGAAATGTAGCAAAACTAAAGTTAAATAATAGGATCACTATAATAGACAATAATAATTTGATAAACGAACCTAAAGAAATTGCTAATATTTTTCTTCAAAATTTTAATTACAATCAATTGGGTAATTTTAACAACACAGATGCCATTTCATATTTACAAACAAATATTAATAGAGTTGATAAGGAAATGATATTTACTTCTATAACACCAAATGAGGTCACTAAATTAGTAAAAGCAATGGACAGTAAATATTCATGTGGATATGATGAGGTGCAAATTGCGGTTATTAAAAAACATATCACAATACTAGCAGAACCTATGTCACACTTTTTTAACTTGTGTCTTAGAGAGTCCGTTTTTCCTGAGCAATTGAAGGTAGGCAAAGTTGTTCCATTATTAAAGAAAGGTTCACCTAAAGATCCAAAGAATTATAGACCCATATCGTTACTACCAGCTCTATCAAAATTTTTCGAAAAGTTGATTAAATGCAGGCTTCTTAGTCATCTTTATGAAAACAAGATTATAAATCACAGGCAGTTTGGTTACCAAAAAGGGGTCGGCACATCTGACGCCATAAAAACTTTGATCACAGATGTTTTGGAACAAATGAACAATAAAATGAAAGTAGCAGGAATCTTTTTAGATTTAAGTTCTGCGTTCGATACTGTTGACCACATACTTCTCCTAGCAAAACTTGAACACTATGGTATAAGGAAAGAAGCATTACAGCTGTTTAAGTCATACTTACATAATAGAAAAATGTATGTTGAGGTTAAAACGGTAAATGAAGATAGTGTTAGAGAAATACATCATTCTAAAATACAAACTGTACGGACAGGAGTACCACAGGGTTCTATTCTGGGACCCCTTCTTTTTCTAGTCTTTACTAATGACTTAATTTACTATGCAATGAGAGCTATTTCTGATACACGGCTAATTGTTTTTGCTGATGACACTAATGCAGTTGTTAGTGCAAGTAACATTGATGGGTTAAACATTCGAGTAAATACTGCACTTGACGAATTTCATAAATGGTTTACTGCAAATAATTTAATTATCAACACCAAAAAGACAAATATTATATTATTTAAATCCACTTCTCGTAGTAATGATGACATTCTATTAGACATAAGACTAAACGGAGACAAACTAAGCCTTGTTGACTCAGCAAAGTTTTTAGGTGTTCATATAGATTCTCTATTGAATTGGAAAGCAGAGCTAAATGCAGTAGATTCGTCAATATCTTCAGCCTGCTTTGCACTAAGGAGTCTGCGGGATGAGGTTGGCACTAATTACTTAAAAACAGTGTATTATGCTTTAGTAGAGTCTAGGTTGCGGTACAGTATTCAGTTTTGGGGCAACAGCTACAAATATAACTGCGACAGAGCCTTTATCTTGCAAAAACGAGCCATCAGAACTATTCTGCGAATTCCACAATGGGAGTCATGTAAAAATTATTTTAAAGAATTAGCAATACTTACAGTACCCAGTCTTTATATTCTTGTTGTACTTTGTGATATGGCCAAAAACATAACTAGTTTTGAAACTGAGGCAGAAAAGAGTATAAGAGAGGCGACTAGAACTTTAAACTTTAAAAATTGGTTGCGTCCAGAACTAAACATAGTGAAACATTGTGCTAGCGTATAGGATCAAAGGTGGCAATCTGTCATTTTTGTCAAATTGGAGTTATTGATGCAGTCATAATAAAAAAGTAAAACTGTACACATTTATGTGACATATAATAATCAAATGCGGCTATTTTCGGTATAAATTCAGTTAGAAAATATGATTTGGTGTCAAAGGTGGCATTCTTATGATGAATGAGAATCAAACGCGGCAAAATTTTGCGCTCGTCCAATCACAGGCGTTCATTTGGCGGTATTACAAGATGGCGCCAAATTGCTTTTCCTAACGTTTTTTCAAATTTGACTCTAAGTTGGGTTCAAAGTCGGCCATTTTGGTATTTCATTATCAAAGTCGGCCAAAATGATTAATTAAATGTAAAAAAAATCTACAACTTACAACGTATCATCGTGTAATCATTTTTAAACACTTTTATTATATTTGTTAATAAATACAATGTAGAATAAGTAACTAAGCCTTCCTACTAAGAATAAAAAACGTTTTTTTTAATTTGCCACAAGTTGATCAAATGTCAGATTGCCACCTTTGATTCTACACGACATATCAGTCTGTTAAATTATTTAATTGTTTGCCCAAGGACATTAAAAAGGAAATATATAAGCCCCTTCTGTTTAAGAAACTGCTCAGAGACTTTTTGCTGAAAGAGAGTTATTATTCAGTTGCCGAATTTACTAATAAAACTGTGTGAATATTTTCATTATTATTATTTTTTATTTTTATTGACATTTTATATTTATTTGTATTACATAATTTAATTTTAGGACTTATTATTTTAGGATAAGACTTAGTAATTATTTATTAATTTATGTTTTGTTCTGTATACTAGGTAGTAATATTATTAATAGGTACTCTTATATGATTTTTATTTTTTTGTGACATTTTTTAAATATGCTTTGGTATGTATTAATGTAATCTTTGTTTTGTTATGTATGTTCAAACACAATTGTCTTGATTGTTTATGAATAAATGACTATGACTATAAAAAAAATGTAACTGTAAGTTAAATAACCATTTCCTAGGACAATTGGACTGATCACCCGCTGCCTTTAGAAATCGTTATCTAGCTATAATTTAGAGACTTGTTGTGTTAGACAAAAGATGAGAATTAAATAATGTAAAAATAAAAGTAATTTAAAAGAATTACATGCCATGATTTACGATCGAATATATCGCGAGCCGAATATTTGAGTGAACTTGTGCATTTTGAAATGTAAAATGAAGAAAAATAATGAGAAAATGATAATGAATAAATAATATAATGGTTAACCGAAAAGAAGTAGATAGAATTAGTAGACCGGCCACTACTAAAATGAAATGAATAGATCGATGTTAAATATATTTATGTATCTTCTTCATCGCAAATCTTGCGAGACGAATTTGTGAAAGAGTTACAAGAATTTTGACTATGATAATGAATAAATTAATAAAAGTAATAAATATTTATGACCTTAAATAGTGCTTTGAGGTTCAAACTTTTTACTGTTACTGAACACTTTTTAGAGTTAGTTGATTAAACGTTACGTAACGTTTAATCAACTAACTCTAAAAAGTGTATGTATCTCTTGCGGAGATATATGAATAGGTGTTCTGGTTAGTGATGGACGGGACTCGAGTTTTTTAAGTCCTTATTTAGGGACTGGACTCATTTTGACAGGGCTCGCAAAACTCCGACTAAAATAAGTCCTTAGTTCTGAGCTTTGAGTCCTTTTGTTGAGTCCTTATGCAAAAAGACTCGACTCATAGAACTGAGTTTTTATTGTAGAACTCAAGTTCTTCAATAAAACTAAAGTCCTATTGGAGAATTTGAGTTTTTTAAGAAAATTGAGTCCTCTTAAGTTTTTTGACAAGTTATTTATTTACAAAAACTCAAATACATAATAATAGATGAGATTATACACGTGATTATACTAGGTTCAGTATTTATTGCTTAAACCTATTTAACAACCTATAACTTGGAAATGTATATCAACAAAATGAAAATATAACTCACTTTTTTTAAAAAGACTGGAGCTTGCATTGAACTTGAGTCATAAAAGTTTATTTAAATATAATTATTGTTAAAAGACTCGTGTTCTCGAGTCATATTGTGAGGACTCGCAAGTCTTGTCACTAACAAAAAGGCTTCAACTCTCATTTATGAGTCCAGTCTCCAAAAATCGAGTCAAGTCCCTACCCAACAAACATTTTTGAAGTCACCCAACGTAGAGACGTTGGGTTCAAATAGAGATTTGAACTCTTAGTTCTAAAAGCTGGTTGCAAGAACGTTGTAGTAACGTTGTTACGACCGAAACTAGGCCCTTTTTATAGGAATCAGAGTTCTCATATAGTCGCGTAAACGTTGTATAAATGAAATTTTAGTTCTGTAGTCGTCGTGTAGATGTTGCAAAATCTATTTTCATCGCTGTTTCACGGCATTTTGCGACATGACAGTGTTAATTACCATTTGTATGTAACATTTCGTTGTAAAGTGAATTGATTTGTGGCAAAACTGAAACTTAAACTATAACGAGATAACTTTTTCTTGTGTCATTGATCGAGTTTTTGAAGTTTATAAAGGAAAGTAGCCATTTTTAATTAGAAACTAAATATGTGTACTTAACATCTTTAGCTCGTGTTAAAGTGGTTGTAGTGCATATACCTGATGGGAAATTAATGTTATTGTGTAATATGCGTTAGTTTTGGCAATATAACAAACGCGCCCTACAAATTCTTATAAATAAACATAAATTATCCATACATTTCTAGCGAACGTACAAATATTTACCTTTACACAACATATGGTTATGATTACAACAGTAAGACAACATCAAAACGACTTTTCATTTTGTGCATTTATTTTTTATCAGTTTAGTATCAGCCATATTAACAAAATTAGGGTTCTTTGAATAAATTAGAGTACATTAGTTTTTTTTTTTTTTTTTAAAAGACAACTCCCGCACTAGGGATCATGCCCTGTGTCGCGGGGACCTTTTACAAACATCAATTAACGGACACAAAGAACACCCAGACCAGGACAATAATTTGTGGATCTCACAAATTATTGTCCTGCGTGGGGATCGAACCCACAACCTCTTGCACGGCAGCCGCTTGCGCTACCGTCGCGCCACCGAGGTCGCCCAATTAGTAGTCGTATATATAAGATAATAATATTTTTTTTGTATATTTTTAATGATTAGGCATGAAATCTGTTTAATGCTTGTGATTGTTTAAAAATTTTATTATATTTTATGGGAATGTTAATAATAAATAAAACCAATCTGATTAATTTATTTTTATTTACACCTTTCACACTAGAGTATGAATGAGTGGAGTAAAATAAATATTTGAGCCATGTTTTATGGATACTAGCTTACTCTTTAGTAGCACTTTAGTAGGCCAGTAATATTAAATGTAGCTTCTAATCTTCTCATACTGATACAATTTATCATAAATATATTTAAAAATGATGACTAGGCTTTTCAAAAACATTCGGTGACATTTTCTATAATATTCCCTAACAAATTTATATAAGTGTCGTTGTCTTTACTAATATTATAAAGAGGTAAGGTTTGTGTGTTTGTATGTTTGTGAAGTTGTAGGGGGTAATCTCTGGATCTACTGAACCGTTTTTTAAAATCTTGTGTTGAATAGTCCATTAATCGGGGAGTGTCACATAGCCTATGGAGTATCACGCTATGACTAATAGGAGTGGAGCAGTAATGAAATATGTTTAAAAAAGTGCGCACTTTACGCGTTTTTTTTGCCGCCTAACGAAGTGGGCACGGGTCAGCTAGTTTGATATAAATGTTATTTCGAAACCCTCATTCTTGTTCCACTTATTATTTTTATTTATTTTTCATTTTCTTCGTCTTCTTTTTCCTCTACTAATGCAAAAGCACTAGAACCACTTTCACACTTTGCGCAATATGATACATACTCTGCGCTGAACTTGTGGGGATTGAAGAGTTGTAGGAATTCCAAATAATAATGCGTGAATAATAAAGAGACTATATATTTCCTGGTACCAGATTAATAATGTGTCCCTACAATCTATTGATTTTGAAATTAATTTTTGTACGGAACCAACTCTAGTTTGGTTAATATTTAGTTACAATGTCACTTATCAGGCACTTATGAAGCATTTAGTTGTTCAATTGTTGCAAAATAGTATAAGAATTTGACTAAGAGTCGTGTAAGAGTGCAATTGGTAACTCTTTTGCTACTGTCACGTAATAGTAGTTCTCACGGCTTCTTTACGAATAACGTTTGTGTAAAAGTCGTAAAGACGTTCCTAGTACGACTTCATTGGATATACCAGTGAAAGTTGTATAATGGTAATTTCAAATACATAGTTGCATTGACGTTTATACAACGACTTTATACAACTCTGAGTTCTATTCAGATAAGGGGGCATTAAGTTGTATTATACGCTGAAATTAAGGTCAACACGGGGAAGTGTGTCATACTTTTTTCATAATTTATTTTGAACCCAAAAATTAAGTACTTTTCGGTTGCATTTTAAACTGTCTCCTATTAACAAATGAAGCGGGGTTTATGTTCAACAGAAAATAATACGTTTTAAGCAATTTTATTCATAAATATTTAGTTTTAAGGCCTAAAATGAAAGCACCATGTTAGACACACTTTCCCAATAGAAGGAGGCAAGTGTGACTACTTATTTTGAACAACGTAGAAAGATTTAATGGATTGAAAAAAGTAAAATCCATGCTCCCGAATCTGAACATCTAATAATTTGTGACCTATCTTACTTATACAGATATTTATTACGGTCCAAGGATTTAAAAGTAAAGGGGCAAGTGTGTCATACTACGGTACAACCAGGGGTAAAAAACTTTTTCAACCACTTCATTTAATTTCACATCTGTTTTTGTTAATGCAATAAGTATACCTACATTTAACTTATCAAGCAAAGTAAGTAAATACTATTAAAGCATAAGGTAATAGGTGTAGGAAAACTTTAAAAAAAAGAAAACAATTAGTAGGTACGTCTAAAAGAAAATATTTATTAAAACTGGCAAAAAAGAAACAAAATCAAAACTAACTTCTGAAATAAAAATATTAATAAAATTTTTAATTAAAATTAAAAATCCACAAATTAAACCACGCCGGATACAGTTAAAAAATATGAGTGAGGGGGACATTTAAACATTTTTGAAATTGTAGTTTATGTAAATAAGCAAAAAATATACATCGCAATCGCATATTCCCATAATTATTTACGCACATCAAAATAATTGACGCCTACATGCAATTTTTTATACACACACAGCAATACTGAATTTACGCATTTTTACAGTGACTTTTAGCGCGACTTGTAGCGAGTCCAATCATTTATGTCTATGCCGATGACTCGTCTTCTTCGTTCGAGCGCTTTGTCACAGTTACTTCCTCAGCTGTGAAGCGTCGGAGCCTAGGGTATGCTGTTAAGACAGAAATCATGCAGTATTTGATTTGGCAAGGTTTTACGGCCGGCTGCCTCCCTGACGCCAACCTTCTTCGGTTATCACGGAAAAATACTCGGGACAATAAAGTCCAAGTATTTGACCGGTCCAGGAATCGAACCCGGGATCATCTATGCCTATGACGACAACATGAATTAAGCTCGGTTATTATTAAAACTTTTCATATAAAAAGTAGCGAGAAAAAAATGTTTTCAAACCCTGACTATGGGAAAGTGTGACATATAGACACACTTGCCCCGTACTAATTAGCCACACTTCCCCACACCTTTAATTTTGAGGTTAGATTTTTTAAATCGTCACAAATGTATTATTTTTGAGAATTGCAGCTAAATAATAAGTGTTACGTAAAATAAAACAGTTAATAAAAGAACTTACCGCAGAAAGATGTAAAATTTCCACAAAACCACAAAGATTTCTCTAGATTAAAATGACACATAAAACATGAACTCGTATCAAAAGGGTGACTGATTTTCAATATGGCGATAGCTGTGGAATCGCTCAACAACGCCATCTGAACTAAAAAAGTAGAATCAATATTTGTTTGACGCACACGGATAGATGGCGCACGCAACAATAACTCAAACGGTTTTCGCAACAAGAAGGCCAGTTACACTTGCCTCATAGCTACACTTCCCCATACTGACTTACTTCAATACGATGTTTAAAGTACTTTGAGCCGTATTCGTTCCAATTAACAGACTAAAATGTTTGTTGGGTAAATTACGACATAAAGAACTCGAGTCATGTCCAACACTAGTTATTCATGTTCATTACCAAAATGATAATGAGAATTAAAATAGAAACTGCTCGTAAAATTCAAAGTCACATCATCAACATAAAAGATTGCACTCACGTCCTTTTACTTAAATGATTTTGGTTCATAAGCGTTGTCTATTTCCCCACACCAGCGCAAAATGCTACGACTAATTCCTATGACAAAATAAAACCGGTCAAGTGCGAGTCTGGCTCGCGCACCGAGGGTTCCGTACAAACCTATTTGCCAAATTGTGATAACGTCAGGACTCAGCTGTTTAAATACTATTTTCCCCGCCAAAATTCAATAACGGGACGACTCAGCTCTGTTAAAAAATAACCCGCCAAAATACTATGACGTCACAAGTCATCTGTCAAAAATTATGTGACGTCTCGACTCATCTGTCAAAAATTCAATGACGTCACGACTCAGCTGTCATAATATATTTTCCCGCTAAAATTCTGTGACGTCATGACTCATCTGTCAAAAATTCTATGACGTTAAAAATTCTATCTGTCAAAAGTGACAGCTGTCAAATTGACGGGTGTCTAAAATATTTTCCCGCCAAAATAATATGACGTCACAACTCATCTGTCAAAAATTCTGTGACGTCACGACTTATCTGTCAAAAATTCAATGACGTCACGACACAACTGTCAAAAAATGTTTTCCCGCCAAAATTCTGTGACGTCACGACTCATCTGTCAAAAATTATATGTCGTCACGTCCCATCTGTCAAAAGTGTGTCAAAGTGCTGTCAAAGTAAAATTCTATGACGTCACTGGTCACGTGACTCAGCTTTCCCGCCAAAATTCTATAAAATCAAAATATAATGTGATTGAAGTAAAAATTTAAGGTTTTCTGAATTTTCCCATTACATGTACTATAAGACCTTGCTCCATGCCAAATTTCAAGTTTGTAGGTAGACTGGAAGTACCCTGTAGGTTTTTGCCCTTACCCCTCTAAATTTTGCGACAAAAACGGCTATATCTCTTGATGGCGTTGGATTAGCACTTTGAATTTTTTACAGCACTAAGAGGCAACAAGCTTTAGTGTTTGGTGAAAATTTCAGCTTGATACCTTCACGCGTTCCTGAGATAAATGGTCTTGACAGACAGACGGACAGACGGACAGACGGACAACAAAGTGATCCTATAAGGGTTCCGTTTTTTCAAAACTGGTACGGAACCCTAAAAATTGCAATTATTTGAGATTAAAGCCGAAATATTTTGGGAGAATAAATCAATATGCCCCTTATTCTCTAAGGGCAGTTATGACCTAGCTAAAACAGATTACACTTCATTTGAGGATCAAAGTTTAATGATGTAAAAAAAGCAAAGACCACAGGACATTGGGTCGAAACCTATCTAACCACGTGGAAGAGATACAAATGGTTATTTATTGCTAAAAGCATTTATCGACTGTGAATAGCGCCTCGTGTTTCCGACTTGAAATAGTATTATCAGAAGTAATTAAGAAATGTTAGTCTGAATTGAGTAGGTAAGTTGTTAGCTAAATAAATTATTTGTTGAAATGTTTTTTATTTAGTTTTTTTTTTCCTTCTGTTTCAGATCGATCCCGGTTGTTTATGGAATAGTAAGTTTACTTTTTTGTTTTTTTATTGATTTAAGTTGGCAGAAGTAAGTATAAATATGTGGATTAAGACTGATAGATAGAGTAAGGAATGATGAGATAAAAATACGTTGTGGCCTGAAAGATGATATTATAGTGACCAAAATCGAGAAAGGAATGTTGCGTTGCTTTGGTCACATCATTGAGAGAATGAACGATGAGCGTTTGACGAAACAAGTATACAAGGCTAGTGTGAAAGGACTAGTCGGTGCGGGTAGGCCCCGGAAATCATATTATGTTGTCCAGATAGGTTTCATATTGGAGAAGAGACAAATAAAGAGCACTCGTAACAGACGCGCATGTATGACTCGCTTAATGAATGTGGACGAAGCCCAATTTGTTTGCCAGGATCGTGACAAGTGGCGTTCTGTCGTCTCTGTCTACCCCGGACGGGATAAGGCGTGAGTTTATGTATGTATTTTAAGTTGGCAGACGAGCAAGTTGTCTATGCGTAAGTTATATTCACTGTTTATGGAAGCCAGCTTTGTCAAAGCAGAGCCAAATCATTGCCTTCCATTAGACAAAAGCTTTTAAGTCTTATAACCCTGTTATTTCACTAGCTAAACACAATAACTCACTACTACTTGAAGGTAGAGTGAAAGCGGACCCAGAAACCTAGACGAATCTCGGTCCAGAGGACCACCTGGTAAACAAACTGACCGCAGTTTGAGCCAAGCTAACCTAAGAGTTCCGTGTGGTGACGAAGTAAGAATAAAATATGTCACCACCTCATCTCATCCCATGGGTGTCGTAAAAACCGACTAAGGGATTTTCATCTTAACGAAATTAAAAGAAGGAAAACTTGAAATTAAACCCCGTACCAATCCGTCTGGCCAGCGTGGTATTAGTAGGCCAAATATTCCTCTGTCACGGGAGAAGGGCCGTCCCTGCAGTGGGACATTGATGGGCTGTTATGATGAAGCCAAGAGTTCGAGGGGCTCGCTGTCGCTAAGCAGCAATACAAGAATTGTCCCCACGTTGGTATAGAGGTTTACTCAAAAAAATCTCTACAACATTTTATTCTAATATGAAATAACCTTACAATATCTCAGCCACAAACCTCCGTGTGGTAACGGTGTGGTAACGTGTGGTAAAAATACAATATATCACCAACCCATCTCATCCCATGGGTGTCGTGAAAACCGACTAAGGGACTTTCCGTAAATATTATCTTTACAAAGTAAAAAGAAGGAAAACTTGAAATTAAACCCTATACCAATCCGTCTGGCCAGCGGTAGAGTGGTATTAGTAGGCCAAGTATCTGTCCGTCACGGAAGGAGGCCCGTCCCTGCAGTGGGACATTAATGGGCTGTTATGATGATGATCTCACAATAAAACTTCAAGCATAAAGCCCAAAAGTATTTTTTGTTACAATTATTATCATAATCGCAAAACTTTCTTGAGATAAATGTTCTACTCGAAAATTTCTAATTATTATTTTGACAAATCACGCAAGGGAAGACTCTGGCTTTATGATAATGATCTCGTTTTGATATAGATACGAGTTATAAAAGCCAAGGGCAGGCAACACTGAACAATTCCAAGATAAAAAAAAGTAAAAATATTGCCGCGAAAAAGAATGTCACGATTTGAATGAAAATAGACTTTCCAACCGTCACATTTTTCAAACGATAAAGGAGCTTGAAAAATGTGAGTGTAGCGAAGGAATATGGAAAGTGTTTTGCATAAAGATAAACTCGCTTTAAAGAGTCAACGCCTTTTACGTGTTTTTTTTTAATGATGTTATTTAAAACTGTAATAAACGTTTAATATTGTGAGTTAAAAAAGAAGAAAGGTAAAGGACCTTACTTCTTTAATCCCATACATAGCCTGTTGTTGTTTTTTATTAATTTATGAATAACACATAGGATTGTCCTGCATGGGAATCGAATCGCTTGCGCGACGGTCGCGCCACGGAGGTCGTAATCCTGGGCAAAAACCCTTCTTCAGCGGCAGGGCGCCTTTCAGAAAGGGTTCCTTTCTCCTGTTTATTAATACATTAGTAAATACATACAACAATATTTACTTTAATGTCAAAGAGGTTGTTTACTTTCGCTAATGTGCGTGTTGGGGTTAGTTTTGTTAGACATCAAAGACTTGGTAAATTTAGGGGTTGCAAAGAAAAACAATGTAGAAAGTTGTTAATAGTGACAAATGGTTAGTGGTGGAGAAATTATAATTAGATAACGGGGGAATACGTACCATATAATAGGTATACCCTTTGCCTTTACTTTCTAAGGTCGTAGCACATATAACGTAACGTAAACGGATCGGCACCGCCAAGCCTTTTTCCTCGGTATCAAACGTCAAAAATCGGATTAAGTTACGATTCCGATTAGTATGCGTTGCAGTAAGGAGTTTCATACAAATAATACTGAACGGATCGAGTTGATACGGTGCCGATCCGTTCACGTTTCGTTATATGTGCCACGACCCTAAGTCACCTATAACAATGAAGGAAAGTTGGCAAGGTCATTTCTTAGATAGGTGACCACTCACTGGTATTTGATCTGAGCGTTTTCGTGTCTGCAAGAGCACATAAAAAGTCAGTCCCGGCTGACGTTGCAGTGACACGGTCGTTATGTCCGTAAAGGCCTGGGCACAACGGGACGGCATGGCAAGGGATTTTGCCGTGAGTCAGCGCACATTGGCCGCTTAGATGCCTACCGCGGTATGCCGCGGCATCCCGCCACGGGAGCCTGTGGCGCGTCTTTTGATGCCGTGCGATAAAATCCCTTTCAATGCCACGGCATCATTTTAAAGCATAGCAATTTATGTCGTATTTCTGTAACATTACGGTTGAATTGCAATTGAATTGAAATGCCATGCCGTCCAGGTCTGCGTAGGCCTTTAGGAGGCCTATGGACGGCTTGAACAACTCTAACTAAACGATAAAGAAAAATATGACAATAAATAAATATTTCTCACTCTTTCACACAACGCCATCTAGTCCCAAACTAGACAACGAATAAACATACTTAAATACTTTTATTTTTGTAAATACATACATAATCATATATAAAAAACACCCAAACCAATGCAAACAATCAAGTTACACAAAGATTTGCATTGAGCGGGAAGCGAACCGCAATAAATAAAATAATTTTATTTAAATAAGATTATATATTTTCAATAAATAATATATTTTAATCATTCTTTTGTAAATAATGTCTTAATAAATTAATCCCTTCTTTCATAAATTCAAGCCACTGTCCTTGTAATTCTAACTCAACATCTCTCTGTCTCACTCTCTCCCGTACTTCGAAATCCCTAATACGCAATTCTTCAATACGTATTCTTATTCTCTCTCTTTCTAACTCATCGTCAATGCGTTCACGTTTCCGAACGTATTCTCTTGTGTTCCAGTCAACAGTGTCATTACTGTCAAATTTTCTTTTTTTATTTTGCGCTGCATCACGATTCGGTTCTGCCGTTGTTGAGTTTTCAAGATGGCCACTCGTTTCTTGTGGTTCTAAAAATATTAATTTTAGCTTAGTAAGTAAAATACAGCGCCTATTAGAGCTCTGCTATAGTCATGTAAGATAAATATTCATCATGTGGTACTTAGTACCTTAGGGGATATCTGGGCGCAAGGGCCTAAGTCCCTAGTGGTGTTAGTAGAGAAAAACTCCTAAAAGCTATAGACACACGGATAAAAAATAATCGTATCTTCTTCCAAAAAAAACAGCAGGAACCCTACAATTTGTTAATTAATACCACATTGGCCAGGTTGAATTCAAGTGCCTTTAGTTATAGAGATAGCTAGCTGACCCGTTACCACTATGTTGGGCGGCGAAAAAATGGCGTCCCTTTTTTAAACATATTTCATTACTGCTCCACTCTTAATAGTCATAGCGTAATGTTATATAGCCTATAACACTCCCCGATAGATGGTCTATTCAACACAGAAAGAATTTTAAAAATATGACTTAGTAGATCCAGAGATTACCCCCTACAACGTCACAAACACTCAAACTTTACCTACCTACAGATAGCGCGCGAGTTGAATGCAGAGCTTAGGAATGCGGTAGTGCTGTGACCTAATTATAAATTATTGATTGACATTCATATCGATAAATTTAAACAATGTTCTAAGTTTAATTTGATTTAGTACACTAGGTTAACATGGTGAAAAAAAAACTATATCATAATTATCACATGTTTTAATAATCATTTCACAAAACGGAATAAAAAAATAACACGGGAACTCAGTATTACTATTAACACAATAACACGGCAAACGTACGATAGTTGACAAGGATGGCACAGCACTACACTGCAGGCGCGTGAGGTGGGGCGTGCGGATAGCGGGGGGAGATGCTCCCGCCCTTTACCTCAGACCCCGACTGCATTCAACTCGCGCGCTATCTGTAGATTAAGGCCCTTAGTATAGGGATAAGACAGGGCATTAATTATTCAGTACAAAATATACAACTTATATACCTGCATCTGAATACGCTTCATCACCATAATTTGAAGAATCCCCTGATCCCTCTTTTTTATAGTTTCTTTCATGTGTCCGTGAAGTTTGGTTTTCATCATCACTCTAAGGAAACAAACTGATTTTATAATTTAAATGATAATACTACAGCAAAAATTCCTACATTATCAATAAATGACCTATCCAACTTGACACCCTTTCTCATCCTATGGGTTATCAACACCCCATTACACCTCCCATGGGTAATCACCATCCCATCTTACCCCATAAGTATTGCCAAAGTCAAGCGAAGAAATTTCATCCAGCATATTGTCACAAAAAGAAAACTCATTAGAAACCTTGTACTAATCTGTTGCTGATTTGTCCTCACTCACCATTACACCCCATGGGTAATCACCATCCCATCTTACCCCATAAGTATTGCCAAAGTCAAGCGAAGAAATTTCATCCAGCATATTGTCACAAAAAGAAAACTCATTAGAAACCTTGTACTAATCTGCTGCTGATTTGTCCTCACTCACCATTACACCCCATGGGTAATCACCATCCCATCTTACCCCATAAGTATTGCCAAAGTCAAGCGAAGAAATTTCATCCAGCATATTGTCACAAAAAGAAAAGTCATTAGAAACCTTGTACTAATCTGCTGCTGATTTATTTGTCCTCACTCACGAGGAAAGATCCATTTCTGCAGTGGGTTATTATTGCATGAAGCACTGGTAAGGCCAATCATCATAACAGCCCATCAATGTCCCACTGCAGGGACGAACCTTTTCCCGTGACGGAGGGATACTTGGCCTACTAATACCACACTGGCCAGACGGATGGGCATAGGGTTTAATTTCAAGTTTTCCTTCTTTTTATGTCATAAACATAATATTCACGGATAGTCCCAAAGTCAGTTTTTACGAAACCTATGGGATGAGATGGGATGGTGACATATTGTATTTTTACTCCGTCACCACACGGAGTACCCCATAGTCAGATATTACAAACATGTGAAGAAGAAAAAAAACATTATTAACATACAAACCTCTTCAAAAACATTTTCAATAGGATTTTGTCCGGTTCGAGTACTTTGATCTGCCTTTATTATATGTAACACCCTAGTCTCTAGATCACTCATATGCTTATCAAGTTCCGGTGGTCTACACGTACTTGCAGCACTTCTAGTAAATTTTGTTGCTTTCCTCTTTGTATTATTTTTGTAATCACTCCATACCTATGAAAAATAAATATTCTTAAATAATCCTCACACATTCACACATCGCCACCTAGTCCCAAACTAAGCAAAGCTTGTACTATGGGTAATAGACAACAAATAAACATACTTAAATAATTAATTTTTTGTAAATACATACATATTATACATAGAAAACACACATACCAATGCAAACAATAATGTTCATGCACACAAAAATTTAATTCATACTTTTCAGGAGCAATTTGTTAAATAATTTAAAGTTGAAAACTAAATGAATGATGGAAGTTGTTTGATAGTAAAGTTAACTTGTTATATTTTATACTAGGTACTATCCTAGGTAATATAAAATAGCTCAAGTATAAACAAAAACAAAAGTTTAGATATAACAAAAAGCACAAAAAAAAATTAGATGAAAAAAACTCATTGTAAATGCAAACCAAAATCCATGCAAAGCATTAAAATGTCCGATTTGAAATAATTAAAACCAACCCATAGCTCCAAACTAAATTAAAATAAATAAAATAAAACTAACATCAGATTGCAGATTTTACACACCATTGACCTATCTTAAAAGTGTTAAAATTAAATGTTCTTTTTAAATTATACACATAGATAGTATATTGATAGTAGTAAATAAAAAATGTACCTTTCGCCATTTCTCTTGAGTTCGTGATTCTCCATTCTCATCACTATTTAATAAAAAAGTTAACTCATCCCATTTTGTTAGTATGAACATGCGACTTCTGTTTCCTGTTGGAGGTTTTGATAAGTCTCCATTTCTGAAATAGAAAAGTTTATATAAGTAATATATTTATGATAGACACAATAAAAGGTAGATTAAGTTACAGAATAATATGAATATTATTTTTAACCCAGTAACTTTCCACCTAGGACAATTTTGAGCACTAAGTTTGATTACTTACTTTAGTTCCCCTGCTTGATCTAAATAAAAAAAGTGGAGCTGAAAACTCTTACTTAACTAAAGTGGCCCTTGCAGTAGGATGTGATGTAAGATGATGAGTATAAAGGGGATTTTCACACATCAGGTAAGACAAATAAGATAAATTTGGTACTAAGTTTTGTTAATCTTGTTTTCGATTTTACCTCTAACTACATATTTTTTGCAGTATTTTGCTCAACTTATACTCTGTAGTATAACCATCTTGTTACAATTGCATGCACAATATTGGAAAGTGAAAAGGTAATATAGTTAGCAGATAATTCTGTTATAATATAATAAAAAAATGCATTTGTTTACATTTTGGTAATATGCCGGTAGTTCAAGGCTTAGTTTAGTGTTGTTTATCTATGATAATAAGTAATATACTACTTACACTTCCATGAACTCTACCATTAATTGGTATTGCTTTGAGCTAGTTCTCATTTTATAACGTTATGTAGTAATATTTAACTTGAAATTGAAACAAATTATACGAAACGCTAACAAAAGAAGAAGTGAGGTATGAGGCGAGGCGGGGAGAAACTAAAATGTCAAAATCCGACATTGGGTTCGTTCGTTTAGAAATAACAGAACGAAGACATTTTGTTTAAAAGAAGATAGTAGATAGTAAGCTGTAACGTATTCTACTAAATAAATAAATTCTAGTAAATAAATATTTAAAAAGATGTTTGAACCTAAACAACCCAAATGCTAAAACTACAACAGAATAGTTGGACTAATTTAAGCTACCACATAAAAGAAAAATAAAGAACAATGCTCAAAACGTCCCCAGCTTGTAGCACTTTAAAACCTATGTTATTTGAAAGGCCTTAGTATTTTGATCATTTTATTGTATGACAGCAAATCTCAAATGTGTATCCGAAAAAAGTTATATCGACTTAAAGAAACCGAAATCAGTCACAATTATGTTGCTGTTTATTGTACTTTTTCGAAGTTATAGCCAATAAAATACATAACTAACAGTGTAGAATATAAGAAAAATATAAAAGATTATTTATTTATTTATTATTACGCGCCGTATATGCCCAATGACCCGATTTTATCTTTTTTGTGGGCACAGGTAAGTAGTTTGTCTCTTGGGACATTTACTACTTTACGCTGGGTGTGGGGTGGATGGCCCTCAACCTAAGACATTTAAGTGCCATGCCTCAGGGTCCCCTGTGGGGCACGAACCTCGACCTGGACCGTCACCGACTAACAGGATGTGCGGAAGGCACGATCTCTAGGAGCGAACGCGGCGCGTATTCCTGCCTTAGCGGCGAGGACGGAACCGCGGACGTGTTGTTGTGGCTTCGCGAGCCTTATGAGCTCTACGTTGAGTGATCGCGATCCTATCACCCGGCTCTTCGAGAGCATGTCTAGGTCTTCTAATTTTGGATATTCTACAGGGTATGTACCCGGATGCCTCAACCACTAGTTGGTTGGGGTGAGTGGCAGCCATTTCAAAGTAGCGACGGGACCACGGGAACAGAGTTTCATGTGTTGCTGGATGGTCGGCAACTCGAAGTCGATGTGGAGATCCTCGTTACGCGTGAACCGCGGTGCTGCCGTCGCTTTGAGCATGAACCTTTTCTGAATTGTTTGTAACTTATGGATCCTGCTATGTGGCCTAAGGTGTGCAAAAACTACGCACGTGTACGTCATGATTGGCCTAATACAAGTCTCATGTATCCTAACTTGGAAGGAGTAAGTGCAGCCGTCCCATCACAAACGAGCCCCCTTGCAAACCATGTTTAGGTGGGGACGGAGTGAGATTTTATCGTTGAGTATGACTCATAGGTTTTTGGCTTCCCTCGCCCAAGGGATCGGGAAGCCGAACTTTTTGACTTTTGGTGTCTCTGCCGAGAGAGTTTTGTGGCTCCTTTTCTTGTGAAAATTCAACGCTTGGCTCTTTTCGAGGTTGACTGTTATCCTCCATTTCCAGAACCACTCGCTGAGGGCGTAGGACGCAGATTCACGAATGAAGAACCAAATAAATCCCATCTAGTAACAATTTGTCCGTTGGGTCATGGAGCCCATAAACGGGAGATTTAAACGTGATTTTAAAATGTTTAGGAATGTAGTATTCAAATTATTGAATGAAGAGATTAGGAAGTGTATTAACACTTCCTTATCTCTTCACAGACTACCGAATTGCTGGTGCGCTTCTCAATACATCCAGGGAGCTTTTTCATGACATTGTCTATACCACAGACGTCGTTGAACGAATTTATCGCAGAAATCACATCAACAATGACTTGGGTAACTACGTTACAGGCAGCGGGCTACGTTCAGAACATTAACTGATGAGTCCATAAATATACCGTTCCCTGAATTGTCAAACGAGGATACTATTTTGTTTAAGTAGTTTGGGGACATATCACACTTAAAACTAGCAGCTTCCTATGTTAGCGAACATTTACGTGGCGGCGTCTACAACATAGAAGTTGGTGCAACTCCAAGCCCAATTATGAACCAATACGGTATAAACACGGCAGATTGCACTGTTTTGAGGGGTCGAATTTTATCCAAACATAGGTCAAATGCGACCTATTACAGGTATTTGGTTTTAAATAACGCACAGGATATAAGCGCCATTCAGGCATATTATTGTTCATGCTTAACTGCTATGAGAACAGTTGGTGCCTGCGCGCATGTCGTCAGTATCGTGTGGTACTTTGGTATTGGAAGGCATTTAGACCATTTCAGACTACGCATGACATATACATGCTCTCGAAGAGCCGGGTGATAGGATCGCGATCGCTCAACGTAGAGCTCATACGGCTCGCGAAGCCACAACAACACGTCCGCGGTTCCGTTCTCGCCGCTAAGGCAGGAATACGCGCCGCGTTCGTTCCTAGAGATCGTGCCTTCCGCACATCCTGTTAGTCGGTGACGGTCCAGGTCAAGGTTCGTGCTCCACAGGGGCCCCTGAGGCATGACACTTAAATGTCTTAGGTTGAGGGCCATCCACCCCACACCCAGCGTAAAGTAGTAAATGTCCCAAGAGACAAACTACTTACTCGTGCCCACAAAAAAGATAAAATCGGGTCATTGGGCATATACGGCGCGTAATAATAAATAAATAAATAATCTTTTATATTTTTCTTATATTCTACACTGTTAATTATGTATTTTATTGGCTATAATTTCGAAAAAGTACAATAAACAGCAACATAATTTTGACTGATTTCGGTTTCTTTATGGCGATATAACTTTTTTCGGATACACATTTCAGCTTTGCTGTCATACAATAAAATGGAGAGATGACTAATACCTTTCGATTAACATATATCTTAAAGTGCTACAAAGTGGGGACGGTGTCCATACATTTTTGAGCATTGTTCTTTAGATTATATTGTAATTATTCTCTTGGAAACACCAAACTCTTCGATTTAAAAATAGCGAAATTTTTATTGCGTGTTATTGTCCTACACATACAACATACAATTTGTTTCGACTATTTCTTGTGATCGAAGATGTTTTTATGTTATTCACCCCCGGTTTCTGAATGACTGATCAAGTAATTGCGCTGTAGGTATTAAACACAATGATATAATAATTAATTAAGAGTGTTTTGAATGTGAAACTATATTTGTAATCATTTATCCTTTAAAATAACATACCAACAAGCCTTATGTTCCATCCTATCAGTAAATAAACATTACATCATAACGATATCTTTCTCAAAACCGATCATTATGATATATATCAAAGGCAATGTGAATAATCGTTAGACGGATAAGGCTTCCTATAGACATGAATCCATTCTTTGATGTGGTATTAAGGGGCTTTACGCCTTAGTATGTGAATGATCTGAAGCTGCTTATACCGTACTTCAGTCATTAATGACGTTGTTATGTGTGTAAATCTCGAGATTCTTAAAAATAAGGAGACGTGACGAAATTCGATAAGGATAAGAGATTATTTTAAGAATTGTATTGCTTTAAATAATTTTCTTTATAGATTTCTCCGTTTGGTGACGGAGTAAGAATACAATATGTCACCACTCCATCTCATCCCATGGGTGTCGTAGAAACCGAAAGGGACTATCTGTGAATATTATCTTTACATAGAGTGAAAGAAAACTTGAAATGAAACCCTATACCAATCCGTCTGGCCAGCGTGGTATTAGTAGGAATGTTGTGATGATAGGATAATTCAACTATCCGCACGCAGCCACATACACAGTGGCTGCGTGCGGTAGTGGGTTCTAATCCCATGCAAGATGTTTTTTTGTAATACACAAATTACGTTCTTTGTGTCTGTTAATTTCCTTTCCTGTTCCTGTTAACATCCTTTTTTTAATAGAAAAAGGAAATTCTTAGATTTCTTTATAATTTTAGTAAATGTGTACCTACCTTGAAAGAAGAAAGAAAGAAAACATTTATTCAAACAAATTACACAGAAGCAGGTACACACAAAAACAATAAGAAAAAAAAAACAAACATAGTACAACAAAATACCTTTGCCTCTGTGGCCATGAGTGTCTCATGGCTATGTTTAAAAAGGACCCTGGTTCAGCATTATGCCAGACGTCAAGTTAAACGTCTAGCGCTGGTTTTCAACCACCTTCTTACTTCTTTGTTTTTTTTAGCACAAAATGGTATTTTATATCTAAAATGGCTCTTCATTGTGTCTTAGTTTGACCTCTTGGTCCACATTGTGTACAAAAAAAAAATATTTTTATTTTTCCCTCGTAGATGAACGTAGGTATACCTAGCTATAGTTATATATCCTTTATGATCACAATGTCTACACTGTAAAATGACTTTGAAGCAAAATGCCTCAAATCAATATCTCTAAAGTGTTTAAACTAATTTGCAATACATCTGTATGTGTTGTTCAGTCCAAAAGTCAATATAGACAAAATATAACCCAGAACAGAAACATACCCGTCAAAGTGACTTACAATCCGCTTGCATAATAAAGTAAGGAAAATAGCTATCCATTTCTTGATCAACCTTCGAGAATCCATCAAACCATGAACGTGTTCATCAATTCAAAATATTCATAGCACAAATAGATCAAAGATGCCTCCGTCCCACATGTTACGAAGCCTCGGAACAAATGACCTACAAATGTCACCCTTTCGAACCTTAACACCCTCATTTGAAGGGTCAAAATGTTCTTTACAGTATTATTTATGCAAACGATTGAGATCCCTTCAAGATAGTTGTGTTGAAATGTTTAAATAGTTGTTGAAAGTGTTGAAGCATTTAAACTTTGACGAAATTCTGACAAATCAATTCCCGATTGGTAACAAGATTTAATCCGATAGAAGACGGTAGTGTGTAGGCGTACCTATGTACCAATTACACGCTAACGGGATTAAATTATTTTGGTCTGAAAATGATCGAATACTTGTTCCTTTGTACTATTGATATGAAAAGACAATCATTCGAATAACGTCTACTTTAAACACACACGGCACCTATGAAACCTGACAGCGATTAGAAAAATCTCCGAACTGCTTGGTTGTGGTTTGGTGGGTGTGTGTAGGTGTGGGCTTAGTATATACGTGCGAGTGTTTTTGTGTTTATTTTGTGTAATGTAAATTCTATTAAATACTTACCACATACTTACTAAAAATAAAGAGGGTTGTGAGTACAAGTTTTACATTTTACAGTATTCATTTTGTTGTGGGAACCCATCAATCGTTTTGTAATCGTTTACCGACTATAGTTTGATTGACATGCTTACTAAGGTGTGATTGGTAACTTATTGTACCTATACCATTCGGTCTATAACAGAAGTACCTAGTTATCACTGACATTGTTTATTCATATTTCTTAATTATCTTGGCCAACAATTTTACCTTATGTCTCGTACGAATAGTCACTGTGAGTGGAAGGAAATGGTTCTATAAATATTCTGAATTAGTGGCTAACATTGAAGTATTACTACTACGTATAGAGCCGACATCACCTCGAACGTGATGTTTGCGCCACGCGTTTAATGACACTCCCCGATAAATGGACTATTCAACACAGAAAGAATTTTTTAAATCGGTTTATTAGATCCAGAGGTTCACACACACACAAACTCACAAACAAACAAATTCACAAACACACAAACTTTACCTCTTTATAATATTAGGTAGTTTATATTGCTTCCATGACGGCCAAATAGATCCAGAACCCAGTTCGCAACCGCTTTTTCCTCATCAATGTGCAAGAAGCTTTAACTTATTTCATCAGTAGCCCTTTTAATATTAGATCAATTTTATACATTGTATACCGGTCCTTATATTTCCATTTGTTTACTTAATCTATTTTACATTAGGGGAATAACAAATCATTTTCGTTGGTACCGTCTGTTGTGGGCAGATTGTGAAGATTTTTTGTCCTATTTTCGGATGATAGCAACACTGAATAATATATATTTTTTGGGAATAATCAAATTTAGATTTTGCGTTAAGATGAGTTCTTATTTGAGTAAGTATTAAAATGAAATTGGAAAAGGTAATTTATTGTTAATTTAAAACTAAGTAATGGTGACTTCAAACACTGTGATTATAATCTTCTTTAGGTAGGTACAGTCAGCCCCAAAAGTCGCTGAACACATTTTAAATTCCAAAACTGCTGAACACTAAAAATGTCATAAGTCAGTGTCGCAACAAGAGTACAGAATAAGCTTTACATACGAAACGACCATAACACGCTGAACACGGTTATTACAATAGTAGCTGAACACTAGTATTCCAAAAGTAGCTGAACATCATTAAATACAAAAGTAGGTTAACAAATCATATTTGCAATGTTATTGCCTGTCAATCTACTTTTGGTGTTCTTGATGTAAAGCGAATTTTGGTCCATTGACATGTAAAATAATTTGACAAAATGTAAACCTAGGCCATAACCAAGAAAAAAAAAATGTAATTAAACCTCTTTGAACAAAACTTATCTGTTCTAAAAGTTTTTATTTTTTTTAAAGATGCTTATAGTATAATACCCAAAAAGTAGGTTTTAATACGAATTGACGCGTATGTACAGCTATTTTTGGAATCTTAGGCGTTCAGTTACTTTTAAAAATACTAGGGTTCAGCTACTTTTGTAATAACCGTGTTCAGCGTGTTATGGTCGTTTCGTATGTAAAGCTTATTCTGTGCTCTTGTTGCGACACTGACTTATGACATTTTTAGTGTTCAGCAGTTTTGGAATTTAAAATGTGTTCAGCGACTTTTGGGGCTGACTGTACATACAAGTATTTTGTTGGTAGATAACCAATCTATTGTGAAAATATTATAATACCATATTACCAATTATCTTTGTGCGATTCTTTAATTATTGTTCAAAGCCTCGAGTGCCTTAGTTAATCTTAGCATCGGACTCGGCGGTTCGAGTCCTGTCGAGTATGTTTTTTTTTCTATTGCCTTTCATTATTTTCATAACAAATACTAACTTCAAAGTAAGGTTTAGTAGGAAGAATTTGACTGGACGCCATGACGAGAGGTTGAGCTGTCATTTATATGTATATTTTTTTAAATAGATTTTTCGAAGATTGTGTAATGCAGATAAAATACAGTTTTGCTTTGCAAGTTCGTCGTCAGTAAATAAATCTGATTAAATATGCTAGTGATTGGTGAATAGCTTGTGGCATCGAGATCCGGCTGTTCCTGTCTCCGATACGCGTTTCCGCAAAGCTCTCTTGCACGACAATAAAAAGTGAAGCATCGATTTTTTAATGTTTTTTTTTTATAATTATAGTACGTGTACTTTTTATTTATTTATTTATTTACACACACATCATCACTATCATTACAGGTAATGTAACCTAATGCAATAGTGTGGCACAATTAAAATCAATTAAACATCTAACTTATTTCTAACACATACTACATAAACTATCATCCAAAATTATAAATTAATAAACACATTAACATACACATAAAAATCATCATAAACCTAGTTAACATAAATTAATCAACTTTTATTGAATGTAATATTAAACTCACTTGACACTGGCAAATATGAACTATGTTCATGACGCCATTAATTAAGAATAAATAAATAAGGTTTAGTAGTATAACGGCGCTTGTACACGGTAAGAAAAATCGCCGGGCCTACGCAAGAATTCGTGTCGTTTCTAAGCACGACCTGTGTACACAGCGCCGGCGATGCATAAGAAAATTATCTTGTCTGCGCAAGACAAGACACGGCGAACGTTGTTGCGGAGGGGCGGGGAGCGGTGTAGTAGGGTATCATACTTGTTTGCTTTCTAGTTAACATTTTTACTAAGGGAAACTCACACTGATTATCACACTTGTTATTACTTGCGCGCCCTACGCCCGTCTGACGACTGTACGAAAAAAATCCTGGCGTGTACACGTTCCGAATTGTCTTGTCTGCGGAAGACAAGAAAAGTTTTCGTGTACGAAAAAGACAAAATTCTTGACGTCTACACGAAGATTTGTCTTGTCTGGCGTAGACACGGCGATTTTTATTACCGTGTACAAGCGCGCCGTAACAAGATGGATAAAACTCATTTAATTTTAGTGATAAAAACAGATTACACAATATATAAAAGTATCAAACAGTCCTCACGTACTTATTTTACGTTCATTCTGTTGATTCCAATCGTGATAGGCGACAATCATTGTAAACACGTACTACATGAGCTTGGCTTAGAAGGTCTATGTAATGTTTTTTTTTCCTCACACATTCACACAACGTCATCTAGTCCCAAACTAACCAGAGCTTGTACTATGGGTACTAGAGAATGGATAAACATACTTAAATCCTTTTTTTTTATACATACATAATACATAGAAACACTCAGACCAATGCAAACAATCATGTTCATGCACACAAAGATTTGCATTGAGCGGTAATCGAACCCGAGACCTCTGCGTAGCAGTCATGTTATACCTACACTACGCCACAGAGGTCGTCAAAAAGTATCAAACAGTCCTCACGTACTGATTTTATGTTCATTCTGTTGATTCCAATCGTGATAGGCGACAATCATTGTACACACGTACTACATGGCTTGGCGTAGAAGGTCTTTATGTAAAGTGACACACTGTGCAATGAGACAGACAACCTAGACAAAAAGATAGCTAACAGAATTTTTTCTTAACAGCCCATTAATGTCCCACTGCAGGGACGGGCCTCCTCCCGTGACGGAGGGATACTTAGCCTACTAATACCATGCTGGCCAGAAGGATTGGTATAGGGTTTAATTTTAAGTTTTCCTTCTTTTCATTTCGTAAAGATAATATTCACGGATAGTCCCTTAGTCGGTTTTTACGACATCCATGGGATGAGATGGGGTGGTGACAGACTGTATTCTTACTTCGTCACCACACGGAGACAGAATTTAGAATAACCAAATCAGAGTATCAATACCAAGAGTCACTACCTCTGGTTTCGTTATTGAGAAAAATTGACAAAGGTTTCACACAACTATTATCTTTGAGAATAAAAAAGGGATATAATAAACTTGCCTAATAACTAAGGTTTACAACTTGGTCTAAGTACTAATACCACAATGGCCAGGCATGTTGGTATAGAGAGGAATGTTAATTTTTTAACCGACTTCAAAAAAAGGAGGAGGTTCTCCATTCGGTTGTATTTTTATTTTTTATTTTTTTTATTTGTGTTTGTTACCTGATTTCTCGAAAACGGCTAGACCCATTTGAAAAATTTTTTTTTTGTTTGTCTGAGTATGCTTTCCATTTGGTCCCATTGTCACCAGATCTGGATCTGGATGACGGGATCCCAGAGAAATCGAGGGTATCTCTTGAAAATTGTAGGGACGCATTGTGTAAAATCTTGTCATACATGTGCATCTCTGACGTCACTACCAAATAATCAAGAGTTAGAACTGGTCAGATCCTGGAGACCACCGAGAGTCGAGGGAACACCTCAACGGCATATAGCAGCTACCTAGTGTTTGGGCTTATTTTATTCGTATTAATGAAAACTTTACACAAACATGATCTTATGATGAAGACAACTGCAGAAATTTATTTAATACTAATCTTAGAAATTGTTATCAGCATGGTTTTTAACCGACTCCTGTTGAAGTCGGTTTTTTAATTAGAAAATTATTTCATATTTTAAATAAGTATAAATAAATATTCGTCACACATTCACACAACGCCATCATAAACTAAGCAAAGCTTGTATAGTCGAAAACGAAATGGCTTTATCAGTTTTGACAAAAAATTCTATCATAATTCAAATTCATTAAGATCGTTATTTAATGTTTATGCATGAGCTTGACGTCATTGGTTGACCGTAATCAAAACTATGCTTAGATTAAAAGTGCAATCTATTTTAAACTTTCACTTCAACGCAATAAATAATAAAATCTACTAACACAATACAAATGTCACTATATAAAACTGTAGAGTTTGTATATGAAAAACCATGAAAAACCATTAAATAATTTAAAACTAAAGTCAACTTGTTACTTGTGACATTACAAGCTTGTCATTTCAGAAAAACTGAAAATGTAGAATTTAAATATTGGCTGGTAAGCCACCCAATTATTGGCACCTTAAGAGTGGACTTCGTGTCAGACTTAAATATAAAATATCATAAATGATAAAATACTTTCATCTTTGCTTAAACTTAATTATTATTATGTGATTGAATAGTATTAAATATTATTATTTATAGTAGTAAATATTATTGGCACTAATGCCTATAAAAGGATTCTGATAAAATTGTTGCTATGTTGACACATAAAATATGATAAAAATATTAAATAAATAATATTTGAACTTGAATAATCATACTGAACTTGAATAATCTATAAAAAGAAAGAAAACCCTACGTTTTCTTTCTTTTTACTCACTTTTAACTCTTAAATGCCTATAATTGTAGGACTTCTAACGATTAGGTGGTTTACCCTAATTTGTTTTATATTATAAAATTACGAAAACTTTAAATTGAAATATGCGCCAATGACGTCATACAAGAAATGATAGGGATGGACATAGAAGGAAAAAAGAGATAAATTCATTAGATTATAACGTTTTACCGAAAATATGCTCTAGTAACAGTCAATACCGTTGACTTTACTATTTGTTTTTATAAATACCTAACGACTATTTGCTAATACAAGAGAACTGATATGTCAAAGTAGCGTCATGATTTAGCTGATATTTTGTTGTGCGATATTGAACCTAATAGTTTTATGACATGCAACTAACATTAGCTCTAGAGGTGATAAAGCCATTTAGTTTTCGACCATACCATGGGTACTAGACAACGGATAAACATACTTAAATACTTTTTTTTGTAAATACTTACTTACATAATTATACATAGAAAACACCCAGACCAATGCAAACAATCATGTTCATGCACACAAAGATTTGCATTGAGCGGGAATCGAACCCGAGACCTCTGCGTAGCGGTCATCATTAAATATTTCTTTTCACAATATATTTTTTGTTTTGTGAAAGGGCCCCGTATAAGGGCCTCCAAATAAATTTTAAAATTTTTATACGGGGCCCCGACAAGGCACGCTACGCCATTGCGTAGTCATGTTATATTAACCACTACGCCATGCCACAGAGGTCGTTTTGTTCTCGTGTATCGAATATGACTGTGGTGATATCAAACTTCATCTTATTCCGTCAACACATAGGTATAATAATTTAAACTGTTATTAATTTATTTATTATTTCTTTGTCTACAGATTCTACAATCTCAAGTCAATAAACGTAAGTAATCTTATCAATTATTTATTGTAATTGTATTTTGAAACGGCAGAATGATGCACTAAATATATGTATTATTTCTACCTATACATAAAAATTATCTTACTAATAAAAATTTTCTTATACAGTCGTTATACACATGAATAGTTATTCCTTGAATAGGAGCGTAATAGCTGTTTATACACTACTTGACTAATAAACCAGGTATAAGCGTTGGGTAACTATTAAATAGTTATGACACTGACCACTGGCAATACTGTCAGAAACATTCTAAAAAGTAATATATTCAAAAATGTCATTAAATTAGTTTCTTATTTTTACCTATTAATTCTTATTGTAAAAATATTAAATAAATTAATATGTCATAAAGAATATTAATATAATGCCCTAATGTTGAAATTCGACTTAGAAATCGTAATAAACGCATAATTTTTCACACTTTTACATATTTTTACATTAGCAAATTTTTACATTACTTTTGAACGTCTCTTAAAATATGTCAAAACGGTTGAGTTTTTGAGATTTCATTCCGTATTCTGTTTGCGCGGTTTATTTTGATTTACAATTTCATAAAAATAAGCAATAAAATAGAATCAAGTGATTATAGATATATATAGCAAAGAAGAGGAAGCGTTTTTTCAAATTGGGATTTATAAGAAAAGGTATTTAGTTGACCTCGAAAACTAAATAGTGACAATATCGATAGGCTAATGTATGGTGTGATTTTGTAACAAAACAAGCTTTAAAAATGGATTAATGTGATAACATACAATCCCACGAGTGGGCCGAAGAAGAACATTTACTCCAAGGCAAAGAGCAGCAGTTAAAAATGAAAAATTTAGAACTCGAAAATGTAATACGTACAGAGAAAATAAATAAAATTGATAACTAAAATGTATTTTATTTGACTTAATTAATTATATTACAAAACATAATTCATAAATTATTGCCTTGCAACTTATCCAGTTGCATTATTTTGAGTTCTTGTGGTCTATGTCTCAAAACAGGGTCACCGGGCGTTATGTCCATTATTTCTGTATTTTGCCCTATTTTCATTGCAATATTGTGCAGAACCGCAAATGCAACTAAATACAGTTTAACATTTTCTAATGATACACTGAATCCGTGTAATAGGCATCGAAATCTCTGTTTCCATACACCAAAGCATCTTTCTACAGGGTTTCTAGTCAGTATATGAGTCTTATTGTAGGCCTCCTCCTTAATATTAGCAGGATTTTCTACAGGTGTAAACAAATAACCTGTTAGTCCATAACCTGCATCACCCAAAACGACCATGAAATTCTCCACTTTCAAATCTCTGCAAAAAAAATTCGGGAATCATGAGTACTTCCCCTCCAGTATACTACAATGTCCTTTATTAATAGGCTGGAATTGCATACCACTTATACGTTTATTGAACACACTCCTTTTCTATTGATATAGTATTGTCACCACCAACCTTTTTGATCTTAATATGTGTGCAATCAGGCAATAGCATCTGTTACGTTTCTGAAGCCACATATATTACGAAATTCTGCTATAAATTCCTCTTCCTCTTCAAGAGTTCGTGGCATATGAATAAAATGGTAAGCTTTCCTTGCTAGTGCATAGCAGCTCGTGTCGGCATACATTTGTCATGGATTGTTGACTCATGCCGTGAATGTCTGCAGCATCATCTTCCACTTTCTGTCGCGCCCATGTTCTTAATGCTGTACCAACTTGAAGTTCTCTTGAAAAGACACGACCTCTAGTACTCTGTTCGATTTCACCACGGATTAAATCCTTTGCATACGCCTTCGTAAATCTTTATTTGGATTTAAACTCAAAATCATCTAAAATAAACGGATTATAGCGAGATAAGTAGTTTTTACTTTCTTGGTGGTTCTTCACTCTCCATTTCGACAAAAATTTCAAAATAATAATAATAAATAATAAATAAATCTTTTATTTTACAAAATTTAGTACAGTGGTTACTTAACACATAGGTACATAATATGATAAAATTAAATACTATAAGATTACATTGTCTCTGGGCCCCACACTAGGATAACCTGTGTCGTGGGGTCCAGTTTCTCCCTTTAGTACATTTACAAATTGCGTTGCTAACTACAATTGAGTTAAGTATCTTAGTTACAAATAGTTTTGGATATAATACAAAATGCAAATAAGAGAAAAAAAAGAAACAAAGAACGGAGGTAAATTATTTAATTATGCGTGCGTGTGTGTGTGTGTGTGTGTGTGTGTGGTGTGTGTGTGTGTGTGTGTGTGTGTGAGTGTAGTGTATACTATATATAGATATATAAATTTTAGAAAGATTATATTCCAACTTTAACTACTTTTTCGGTTTCAGTGTAGTTTTGGACTGATAACCATTTATGTATAGCAATTTTAAGTTTGTACTGTGTCATATTTATTATGTCACGGTTAGTCCCAAAGAATCTACTATAAAGAAAGGGTCCCATGAATGCAAATCGCTTTCGTGCAAATGATGTACGTACTCTGGGTCGATCCCATTTGAGGGTTCTGTATGATTGTCGAGCAAGGATCCTGGCATGCTTGTGGAAACGCATCAACACTGAAGCTATGTACAGTTGCCTGACGCGTAAAAGATTACAGTCCGCATAAAGACAGTCGGTAGAGTAACGCCACGGTTTTCTCCAGGCAATTTTTAAGATACATCGTTGTGCTCTTTCAAGCTTGATCAAAAGCGTTTTTCCTATGGATCCCCAAGCCGACACACAATATGTCAAAATTGACTGACAGAGGCTAAAATATATCATACGGCTGAGCTTAGGGTCATTCATGGATTTAATTTTCTTAAATATATGTCCTAGTTTCCTCACTCGTTTAGTCACGGCATCAATTTGTGGTTTCCATGATAAATGCTCATCTATTATTACACCCAAGTATTTGATGCACGGAACCTGTTCAATAATTGAGCATTGGCAAACAGTACTAGGGTTGTTTCGAGAGCCACATGTATGAAGCCGTATTTGAAGGGGCTGATTAGGTGCTGATCGTTTGGATACGCTAAAAGCTAAAAGTTTTGTTTTGCTGGTATTAATTGTGAGGAGATGATTTTGTAGCCATCGTGCAGTTCTTTCTAGACCCTCTTGAGCTACATCAATGGCCTCAGTCCAAGTTTTTGCATGAAATATTATTGCGGTATCATCTGCGAAAGTAAAGATGCTAGCTTTTGAGAGTTTAAGTTGGCAGAGGTCATTAATGTAGACCAAGAAAAGCGTTGGGCCCAGGATGCTACCTTGTGGCACGCCATAAGCAATATTTTCGTAGGTACTTGTGTAGTCTCCTATACGTATACGTTGTTTACGTTCCTCAAGATATGATCCAAACCATTTCAAAGCCACGCCTCTAATCCCTAGCATTTCTAGTTTTCTCAGTAGTATTGGTCGAGAAACTGTATCGAATAATGAAAATAATCCATAATAAGAGAAAAATCAACATAATGTTGTAAGTTATGCACTTGTTATACAAGGTCTGTCGACTGTATAACAGTTGTATAAAATGACGTACAACTTATCCCACCGCTATAACAGGCGTATACGCCTGTTATAGCTAGAGTGTGTTTATTGGTAACGTTTTTGTTATAACCTTGTTATAACGAGTGTGTAAATGTTTATTAGTAAGACGGTAAACCTACTTTAGCTACAAGTTATAAGAGGAAATTTAAAAATGTACTAATTACTTAAAAGCAAATTATTATCTCCTTTATTCACATTAAAACATTTAAGAGTATACTTACATTAAATGTAAATGGAAATTGTAAATACCTTTTGATAAAAATTTTCCTCGCGAGTATGTAAGCTACGGGAACATACTTAGTGATCGCCTCATGATAAAGACTGACAACTCATGAACTGCAAATCTTTCCAGCATGCGCCGTCTTATAATTTCCTCTCGCTGTGGTGTCAGTAGATGAGGGAAGCTTAAGGTAGTCTGCGGTTTCAAAGCCATCGCTATTCTACAACCCTATATTACTTTACATATTAATATAGGATTCTTATACTTGTGGCGACGGAGTAAGAATACAATATGTCACCACCCCATCTCATCCCATGGGTGTCGTAAAAACCGACTGAGTTAGTGAGGCTATCCGTGAATATTATCTTTACGAAATAAAAAGAAGGAAAACTTGAAATTAAACCCTATACCAAACCGTCTGGCCAGCGTGGTATTAGTAGGCCAAGTATCCCTCCGTCACGGGAGGAGACCCGTCTCTGCAGTGAGACATTAATGGGCTGCTATGATAGGATTCTAGAATGTTATTTTACAGTCCAGAAAATATAAAAGACATTTTCGATGCATAAAACCTAACAATTCACATAGGTACAAACAAAACAATAAAATAGCAACATCTCCTTCAGTATCGCACCGGGGCCCCTGTGGAGTGCTCATTCGTACTTTCGTGCACTTTGTATTATTAGTTTTGTTACTTGTAACTTAGAAGTAGTACAGGAAATTATATTGTATTATTTTCTTTGTATTTACGAGTAATACGTTAGACCAACTTGTGCTAAGCGCCATACTTTCTTTTATTACTTGACGCTGCAATTTATTAGAGGAGTGACCTAATTTATCAACACCTTATTGCTTCCTGTGGGATAAGTAGGACTGTAATGTGACTGCTGTTTGTCTGACCTGATGGAAATCATGAATACAATCGCAGAATCAAAGTAGAGAGTAGGTTTTTTTATATGATGGGAGGTAAACGAGCCTGCAGGTCACCTGATGGTAAGTGATCACCGCCGCCCTTGGACACCCGCAACACAAGAGGAACCACAGATGCGTTGCCGACCTATAAGAAGGGTCGCTCGTTTTTTGAAGCTCCCCAAGTCGTAACGGTCCGGAAAAGTCAGTCCGCTTCTTGGTAAAGACTCCTTACAGCCTGGTAATATAGAAATATGCTTTGCCGATTACTATTCTGTAACATTAATTAATAATTTTTTATAATAAATTAAAACATATCATATATAAAGGTATCTACAATAAAATAAAAAGCGTAATATAATTTAATCGAATACCCGCTGCGTCGACTGTTATACGAAATCTCCAGAACATAAAATTCAAACCAAAAACCTATTGTAATGTGAATTCTTTGTCTTGTAAATGGGACGAGTTCACGAATTGCGTTTCAAATTTAAATTAAAACCTTTTTTATGGTTTGTTCAACAGTGGTTAGTGAGATTGAGTTATTTGGTGAGTGAGTTTTCGTCTGTCAGTGTTTCTTGACAGCATATTTGTTGTAGTAACCACATTGACCAAAAGGATTAATTTAAGGCGTAATTTCAAGGTTTTCTTTTTTTCTGGCTCAAGTGGTATTAGTAGGCCAAGTTTACCTTTGTCTCTGGAGAGGGCTTCTTTTACGTTTTTGTACGTTTTGTTTTTGTAAAAATAATATTTACTAAATTTTCCTTGGTAGGTTTTACTACACTCCAAAGGAGTTTTAGGGATTCTACAGGGCGCTATACTCAATCTTCCCAGTAACACAACCTGAGCATTTTTGTCGTGAAGATGTATGTTTACTAGAGGAACCCTATCCTTCATCATAACAGCCCATTAATGTCCCACTGCAGGGACGGGCCTCCTCCCGTTACGGTGGGAATGGGATACTTGGCCTACTAATACCACGCTGGCCAGACGGATTGGTATAAGTAGGGTTTAATTTCAAGTTTTCCTTCTTTTTATTTTGTTAAGATAATATTCACGGATAGTCCCTTAGTCGTTTTTATGACACCCATGGGAAGAGATGGGGTGGTGACATATTGTATTCTTACTCCGTCACCACACGGACCTATCCTTGCAATAGAGCATTATCATCCATTACATAAAAGCTGATAAAAAAACACATTAACTCGAAAATAAATCAAAAATATAAGAATAGAATCGTAAAAGCCACAGCTTCGGACGTGATGTTCCAGGTTATAAGTAGTAGCGAACAAACTTTACCTAAGTTTGGTAAAGAATCGAAGGGTCAAGCCCCTCACGTCCTCTCTACGTGCTTCACAGAGCTATCACTCTAAGATAGATATTTTACTCAATGATATACGTCTAGGAGATAAAACGTTGAACCGTTTCTTGAACACTTCATATTGAGGAAGGAGCTTCTAATTTGTTTGACCGTATTATTTTGGTTATAAAAATATTGGAAGACATGTATTTGTATTAACAATTGCTCTAGTGTTTTCTGTGCTCTCAACTTTGTCATCCTATGGCCTCAATTGGACGGTCTTAACTAGAAGTAGTTGACAAATAAAAGTTTGACGACCTCTGTGGCGTAGTGGTTATATAACATGACTGCTACGCAGAGGTCTTGAGTTCGATTCCCGCTCAATGCATGCATTCGATTCCTGCTCATTTGTGTGCATGAACATTATTATTTGCATTGGTCTGAGTGTTTCTGTGTATAATATGTATGTATTTACAAAAAAAAGTAAATAAGTAGGTACTAATATCCGTTGTTCTGTTACCCATAACATAAGCAGGTTATGCCTAGCTTACTTTGGGAACAGATGGCGCCGTGTAGAGATGTCCGTGAATATTTATTTATTTATTAAATACAATACATTGACCTGACTAAATTAGTTTACTGAGACCCCTGAGATAGTGAGTAATAGAGTGAAAAGTCACTCATCTAAACAAATTCAGAATGGAATGTATATGGTTGGCTAAAATATATCTCTACATCCTCATTACCAGTGCGTTGTCAGACAAAGATCTTTAATAGTGTGTGTTGCTAAATCGATCGAATCTGAAATGAAGTCTCAGCTAGATAAAATGCATGAAGTACCTATCCTACAGCACCTTTAGCCGATTGCTTAGAATTAGATGGTTAGTTGCTTACACATTAAGCCAATTTCTCTTATAGACTGGTTTAGATCCCCGCACATGGTGTATTCTTAAAAAAATTACAGTTTCGGTAGTAAAAACAGTTTATGGCATTCTATGAATGTCATATTAATTATTTTTATTAATTTGTACTAAGAATCGCCATTAAAAAAATATAGTATATTGACTTCATCTTCATAAGTACTACTAACTTGTTACGTCAGAACTCGCCCTAAAGCTATTATAATGAAATACGGAAAGCGATTTTTTTCTCACCTCAGTTGAGTCGGATTAAAATATTTGTCCTTATATTTGTAAGCAAATTTTTTTTGTTAACAATGAAAATTGAACCATAATGGCTATGTAAATAGAACTAAATTTGATAAAAAAAAATCAAAATTCTTCGCTCGAGTAAACAATCGAATATTGCTAAGACACTAGAATTGTAGCTTGGAATATATGGCAATACAATTTAAACAAATATCAAACTAAGAACAATCAGGAATCATATTATATTAATAACAATCATGTTTGATGATGGAGAGAGCTATGTTGGGAGTTTCCCTGCGTGATCGTATTAGAAACGAGGAGATCCACAGGAGAACCGAAGTGACCGACATAGCGCTCAGGATTACCCGGTTAAAGTTGCGGTGGGCAGGGCACATCGCGCGGAGAACTGATAGCCGTTGGGGCAGAAAAGTTCTGGAATGGCGACCGCGCACAGAAGGCGCAGGGTGAACCGACGACTTGGTTAGGACGGCGTGAAGCCGATGGATGAGGGAGGCACAAGAGCGCATAGGGTGGAAGCGTTTGGAGGAGGCCTCTGTCCAACAGTAGACGTCCATAGGCTGATATGAATGCAGTGACAAGTCAAACCACTATTTTAATAAATAAATAAATAAATCTTTGATGGTTGGCGGTCATCCACTGTGCGTTTTTCGCGAAACTGCCTACCGCAAACAACTGTTTTGTGGAACAAGCTCGCTGCGGCAAAAAAGGTCGGCAACGCATCTGTGATTCCTCTGGTGTTGCGGGTGTCCATGGGCAGCGGTGATCACTTACCATCAGGTGACTTGCTGGCTCGTTTACACCCCATCCCCTAAAACCTACAATCACCCACCCACATAGGTACAATTCCCCTATTTATCAGATTTATCCCAAAAAAAAAATGAGAGTCATAACCATAACTGCCTACTTTATCACAGGACAGAAAACATTTGACTTTAGAGTCTCCATCCATCACAAGGATTCAGGCATTTACATCGAACCACTAATGTGTGTAATGCCTCGAAAACACCGATAGGCGGCGCCACTTGTCAAGGTTATTTCAACTGGAAATAAAATGTACAATTTAGATACATTTCTCGGTATTTTTTTGTATTTAATTGTACGTTTTTGTATTCATAAAATGTTCTTAACATAGATAAGTACCTACATATTTAGTATACCTACGTATTTGTTTTATAAAGTAGATTATGTTTTCTAAACCTTACGTGGCCCAATAGCTGAGCTCTTAGTAATTAGATCAAGTCATTTATTTAAAATGTAATTAGGCTAATTTCTTATTTGAGTTTGTTAAATTCTTGAAGAGCGTGTACTAAGTATTTTTGCATGAAGACAAAGCAAAGGAGATTTACAAAAATAATACGAAATACTGCAAGTTGAAATCAATTTAATTAATAAGATTCCATTAAATTAAGAACTTTGTATTCTTAATCAGTCACCAATAAAGTAGAGTACGACTTGACGTAAAACCATTTAATATAATTTTATCTGAAGTTCTATTCTTTAATTTCATTAATAATTTTAATAGATCAAGTCTATCTTTCCTCTATAAAGAAAGCCCGCTCTGCAATGAGATGATAATATATATATAAATAAACATAAATATAAATATTCCTCACACATTCACACAACGCCATCTATTGCGAAGCTATACTAAGCGAAGCTTGTACTATGAGTACTAGACAACAACGGATAAACATACTTAAATACTTTTTTTTTGTAAATACATACATATTATACATAGAAAACACCCAGACCAATGCAAACAATCATGTTTATGCACACAAAGATTTACATTGAGCGGGAATCGAACCCGAGACCTCTGCGTAGCAGTCATGTTATATAATCATTACGCCACAGAGGTCGTCGAATAATCGTCAGTTCCTCATTATCATATCACCCAAACGACGCCCACAGTTGGACAAATGCCTCCTTCAAATATTTCAATCCCTAGTAATAATAAATTATTCAAAAGAAGAAAGAGTAACTCTGCTTAATCAATCAGACTATAATATACAATTAAATACTACAACTGATCAAAAATAAGTCATTTGATTGATAACCCAATCAACAACATGACATCTAATGACGTCACACATGACGTCAGCATCGCTAATAATCAATTAACATTAATGAACAAGGAGTACATAGTAGCAATATATAATTACTTGGCAATATGTGAACAGTGTTGCCATAATGGGAACTCTCACATAAATTGGCAAATAATTAATTGTGTCTAATCGAATTTTGAATAATATAAGATTGACAAGTCTGTGTGTTGATTCGTGACGGATATTTGTAAACCTTCATAATTATGGACAGTGTTGTTTACATTATGTTACTACCATAGTGGAGCGGCGTTAAAAGTTGTAGACTCTATAGTCTACAACATGCGATATCTATATCATCATAACAGCCCATTATTGTCCCACTACATGGACGGGCCTCCTCCCGCGACGGAAAGATATTTGCTATACCACGCTGGCCAGGCGTATTGGTATTGGATTTTATTTCAGGTTTTCCTTCTTTTAATTTCGTAAAGATAATATTCACGGATAGTCCCTTAGTCGGTTTTTACGAACCCATGGGATGAGATAGGGTGGTGAAATATTGTATTCTTACTCCGTCACCACACGGAAAGTCTGAATATTCTTTGTGAAAGTCAGATTGATATTTGTAAGAGGCTCTACGTTACACGATTAGCTCGGAAGCCGTCTTTCTAAGTAATGGCAAATCCGGCAACGTTTAATATTTATGAAATATTGTTTTGTTTTTTTTTATTTTTATTAACGCAATACTGACTGTATCTAACCTAATGGAAAGCCCGAATACAGTCTCTGGATGTTCATTCATCTCACTCATTCACGAAAATTCTATTCTATAAATTCAAACATTTTTTCATTAAACTAATGGCTTCATAGGTATTCTCGAAAATGCAGTTACAATAGTAGCAGTAAATGCATTTTTCTATTAACAAAGTCTATATATACGCTGTTTCAAACCAAAGGACAACAAATAAATGATTTTTCTCTGAAATTCAAAGCCACCGCACGACGCAGATTTATGTTTGGCACAAATCAAAATTTACGCCTCCAAATACAAATTTCAAATAAACTTTAGAAACGTTTTTGAAAAATATTTAAAAACTTTATTTCTATAGAGTTAGAGTTTACATTTGTTTGTATTACAATTTTTGAATGCAAACGCAAGTAAACTGTTTGCTTGCCGGCGGGATATAGAATAGGCGTACTATCACACCGCACCGTAATGTATTACTTTTTTGTTTTGTTACTTTTAACGTTAGTCACAATGTAACAAAGATAAACTAGTTATCGAAACAAAAAGGTTGAATTTCGAGAATTATTTTAATTACCTTCATTTTTGATTGGTAACATTATTCTTAAGAGCTCTTTCAATTTAGCCGTTTCATGCCGTACTGCTGCTGTACGTTTGTCGAACGGCAAACGTACGTTCGTTTGTTTTCATACAAATCTTAAAGAGCCTTAAGTCTCTGTCTAAGTGTATTTCTTTTATCTGGCACCCTATCACCCTAGCGACCCTGCATAAACCTTTTCTCTATTATTTTAAGAACTCTTTGCAATGGTCTTTAGAATCGATTACATTGTCAAACAAAAATGAAATAACATTAAGGGCCTTTACGTAGCTTACCAGCGCCACCAATAGAAAAAAAATCATAATTCGCAAATAGGATAAATAATGTAAAATGTTGATAACAAAGTCTTGAAAAAAGGCAATAAAGTATTTGTTTCGCATTTGAAAAAAATGGGCCGTTTTTGTTTATAATGCAATATTTCTTTAATTGAAAAGTGATCATTTAAAGTGTTTTTTTTTGTTAAATAAAACAAATGGCTTGTCCGTCAGTAGTGGGAGTGCATTACCCCAGCAGAATCTTGTCGAAATTTGTAATTTTTTTTTATCAGATTTTTAGACTTCTAGCTCCTGTAAATGTCTGTGTAGTTTTTGGAATTAGTTCAGTCCTAATTTTAAAGATATTTGACAAAAACAGATTCTGCTGGCGTAACGTTACCGCAGCAGAATCTTTTTTGAAATAATGGGATTATTGAAAAAATGTTTAGGTACATTTTTAGATCGCTGGACGAAGTAAATGTTTCGATATAATTTGAATGTTTACGTTTCATGGTTTCGGAGATATTCAAGATTTTGCTGGCGTAACGTTTGCGTGTTTGCTGGATATCCGAAACGGTACAGCGTAATTTCCTAATTTTTTATACAGAGCTTTGTCTTAATTAGTCTGAATTAGTTCACGAATAAAAAAGTAATAATAATGCACCGTTTGCAAGTTATTTTACATTATATAAATACCCCTTTTTGGCCCTTACTCCTAAGATATGTACTCTGGAGACTTGTTTAAAACGTCATTTTATAGTTTATAGTTAGTTACAGGTCTGTGTGAAGTTTCATTAGTGTACAGTAAGTAATTAAAAAGTTATCACATAATTTAGTTCATTTTGGCCAGCGATGTGCAACGGGTTAATTTAACTGCCTATTAATTGAGTTTCGTATCGATTTACTTGCTGAATTCTGTATAAACAATTAGACTTTTGTGTCAACTTTATACCATGAAATTTTGAGCGTAATCCACTCAAGAATTACAGAGATAAGCGAAAAAGAGTCATTACGTTATGCATGCAATAATGTCGATACAGACGCGTACACAATTAATTTTAATGGCGCTAGTGAGCTGCGTTAACGCTCTTGAAACTAAATTAAATTCGTTTAAAATAAAAAAAGCCGTTTTTGTTTTAAATGCATTACTTCGCTAATTTAAAAGCATCATAGTTGATAGTGTGTTATACAAATATTTTATTGTTGTCAACACTTTAAATGTTATTAAATTTGCATTTAGCTAATTTAAAAGCAAATGCAATATTTAGCTAATTTAAAAGCATCCAAAGTGCTGACAGTGCGTTACACAAATAAGTACTTACTTTATTACCTTGTGTAAATACTGAGTTGATTTTTTTTCAATTGGCAGCGCCATTGTGCCGCGTAAACGCTTTTGAACGATTGCCGTAATGCATGTTATACACTAATTTATACATTAAAAAATGTATAAATTAGTCCATGTGGTACTAAATGAGTATTACTTTTTTGAATTTTATAATTTAAATAAGTATTTATTATTTAATTATTTTTAAATAAGTATTACCTTAATGTGATTATATTTGATTTATAAAGATTTAGTTAAGAACATTTTCCATTAGTGATCCTATTTGTGATTTATTTTTGTTTTTTAATTGGCCGCGCAGTGTAAAACATTTATTTTACTCACAGAACTATTTTATGTGCTTATTGAATTTACTGTGTTTTTTTAGGCCAAAGTGTAAGACAGTAAATATTATAAAATAACACTGTGCGATAATTGATTTTTTATTTGTTTTTTTGAAAAAAAAAATTGTAAACAATGTTGACTGATAAAATTATATTCTATTGTCAATCATTTTATATTATGACAAAAATTTAAATGTTATCGTAATTAAATGTTGAGGTTTTGTTTTATTTATCTGTGATTTTTAAATTAAACAATTTTTAGCGTAATGGTTATTTAGTTATAAATGAAGAATTACTGTGATTTTTAAATTATAAATACAATCTTTAGCGTAATGGGTTTTTTAGTTATAAATGAAGAATTACTGTGATTTTGAAATTACACAATCTTTAGCATAATGGTTACTTAGTTATAAATTAAAAATTACTGTGATTTTATAAATTAAGTTAAAAAAGTAAATTTATAAATACCTACTTAATTTTACTTATTTTAAGATTTTTAGACAATAGCTTTATTTTTAAAAGTCAGTTATTCAGTGACAATCAATACTTATGTTAAATATTAATTGCCATTTAAATAGTGTAATTGCTAAGCAATTGTTATTAAACTGTGATTTTACAACAAGGTATTTTGATCGTTTTAATATTTCTATCCTGTGCATAAAAGTTTTTAAATAAACTTCTGTTTTATTTTACCACTTGTTTACAAAACTGTACCAAAAAGCAAATATAAATTTTATTATCCTTTACATGTTAGTAGGTCAGAGTTATGTCCTACACTGACATTTTTTTGTGACCATCTATACATGGTCGGGTTACCACAGTCATTCATACGTAATGACTCTTTTTCGCTTATCTCTGTAATTATTGAGTGGATTACGCTCAAAATTTCATGGTATAAAGTTGACACAAAAGTCTAATTGTTTATACAGAATTCAGCAAGTAAATCGATACGAAACTCAATTAATAGGCAGTTAAATTAACCCGTTGCACATCGCTGGCCAAAATGAACTAAATTATGTGATAACTTTTTAATTACTTACTGTACACTAATGAAACTTCACACAGACCTGTAACTAACTATAAACTATAAAATGACGTTTTAAACAAGTCTCCAGAGTACATATCTTAGGAGTAAGGGCCAAAAAGGGGTATTTATATAATGTAAAATAACTTGCAAACGGTGCATTATTATTACTTTTTTATTCGTGAACTAATTCAGACTAATTAAGACAAAGCTCTGTATAAAAAATTAGGAAATTACGCTGTACCGTTTCGGATATCCAGCAAACACGCAAACGTTACGCCAGCAAAATCTTGAATATCTCCGAAACCATGAAACGTAAACATTCAAATTATATCGAAACATTTACTTCGTCCAGCGATCTAAAAATGTACCTAAACATTTTTTCAATAATCCCATTATTTCAAAAAAGATTCTGCTGCGGTAACGTTACGCCAGCAGAATCTGTTTTTGTCAAATATCTTTAAAATTAGGACTGAACTAATTCCAAAAACTACACAGACATTTACAGGAGCTAGAAGTCTAAAAATCTGATAAAAAAAAATTACAAATTTCGACAAGATTCTGCTGGGGTAATGCACTCCAGTAGTGGGGCTACGGTTTACGCCTTCTACTGACGTGTACTGAATTCTTTTGATTTTTAATTCTGTTTTAATTGGGTGTTGAGAGTGTGTTATACAAATACTTTTAGATTTTTTTTCAATTGGCGCGGCGGTGTGCTGTGAGCCCCATAAACGCTCTTAAGATACGTTGAATATTTATTTATCAAACACCCTCATTACACAACGGTGTAAAATACCAATGAAGCAAATCAGACAGACGCGGTGACGTCACGGGAAGTAGCGCGGCGGAAGCAAGAGCGCCGAGTTTCCGCTAGAACCGCCCTGGTGCCCGCGCAAACTACATCACGATGCGATAAACCTGCTAGATTGACTCATGTAGATATATTTCGTGTAAATAGAAATAAATGTACTTTATGTACATGGGATTTAAGTTAGCGATTTAAAGAAAATATTATTTTAAATTGCATAAAAATATTTATTAAATTGCAACATTGAAAGTTTAGGGCTGTCGCGTCTAGATGGTGTTGTACAGTTGAGTTTTAGGTTGCGGCTCTGGCGCCGTATAAAGCAATGGTTAAATGTGGTAGTCAAGACGGTAACTCAGGTGGCCTAGTGGTTATGGCGCCCGCCTCGAGTACCAATTTTTCCATTGTCTTTCTTTTTTTCGGAATATTATTTTAAACGACGATTAATAAGCGGTCGGACAGGTCGGCCGTCGGATATACCCACATAGGGTAAAAAAGTTACGGATGATTTAATACAATGCCTGACAATTATTATGAACCTGGATGTCTAATAATAATAAATCTAATTTTAAAAAATTACACAATTTCAGCTGAGAGCCTTTTAATTTTCTCCAGATCAAAAAATAGTACCAACCCTGATTCAAAACTGAGTCAAGAACTGAAGCAAAATTTATTATCAGGACTGAGTCATAGATTACTGAAAATCTCCGCGAAGTTACGCTCCGACAGCGCGAAGAATTTCTTTAATCTATGGCCTGTGCAATAACCAACAGTAATTTAATTTTACCGCTTTCCTCGTTTAAGGAAGTCACTTGAATTGCGTTCTTTATTAATGTTTACATGTAGAATTTAAGCCCGATTTACACATCGACAAGTACAGTAGCGAGTTAAGTAGTAAGTTGTTGATTACGTTGATTGAAATAGAGCTCGATCTCTCTTTTGGCGAGTTAAGTTGGCCAGACGCTACTTCGTACTTAACTCGCCAAAAAATAGAATGGAGATCTATTTAAATCAACTTAATCAACAACTTACTACTTAACTCGCTACTGTAGTTGTCGATGTGTAAATCGGGCTTTAGACATATTTGGCACTTTCGTGTTACGATACATCATAAAGATAAAAGATAAAATTTATTTAAGGTCCACTTAAATCTAGTTACCTACATATTGCAGTGAGAGCCACACTAGGCGCAGCCTGTTTCGTGGCTTTCAAACTTACGAGTTAAAGGACATAGGTACACAATGAACTTAGGTTATACAAAAACAATCAAAAAACAAAAATAATTTAAACAAATAGCTAAATAAATGTGAATCAATAGTGTTTTGTGTGTGTGTGTGTGTGTGTGTGTGTGTGTGTATGTGTATGTGTTTGTGTGTAAGTGTATAGTTATATTACGAAATAATTCTAAGCAGTCTTTCAGTCTCATTGTAATCTAAAGTAAGCAAAAAGTTATAAAATTTGGGTAAAGTCTCTCGTATTGTATCATGTCTTACACTACATTTTTTTACTATTTGATTATATAAGTAAGGGAACATGTATATTGGGAATCTGTGTGCAAATGAAGTATTTACGGAAGGGGCAGGTATTCTGAAAACTCTTAAACTCAACATGTGTGTGTAGTCAGGGGAATTTAAAACAAGTTTGTGAGTGTGACTTGCTGCTTTCATAATGTACAATTTTCGAACGCTTAGTAAACCAGTCTCTTGATAAAGATTTGTGGTTGGATACATAATCGGCTTTTTTAGCATAAAAAAGCCGTCATGAAAAGTAATAGTGTGGGAACTATCAACTAGTCAGGAAAGTAGCTTTAGTAGGGTTTCATACTTAAGTATCTTTGAAAGACATTTTTGCGAAAGCCATTTCTACTACGCCAAATCATCGAAGAGCTATTTAACCGACGGCTTATTTGACCGATGGGCCATTTTATTGAACAGCCACAATGTACGAACTCCCATGTAACCCATAGTATATTTCATCGAATGACTCATGTACGAAAGTCACAAAACACATAATAAACAAATGTAATAGTCCATGAAGTGTCTTGAGGTTCAGATAGATATTTGCAAATCATTTCAATGAGAACGAGAAACTAATTTGTTTCAAATTTCAGTGTGTCACCACCCCACCTCATCCCATGGGTGTCGTAAAAACCGACTAAGGGACTATCCGTGAATAATATCTTTATGTAATAAAAAGAAGGAAAACTTGAATTTCAACCCTACACCAATCCGTTTGGCCCGCGTGGTATTAGTAGGCCAAGTATCCCTCGATCACGGAAGGAGGCCCGTCTCTGCAGTGGGACATTAGTGGGCTGTTATGATGTACTGTATGATTCATTACAAGGAAGGGCTATAATGATTCAACTTCATCATCCAAATTAAGATATACCCCATTTTTAGGCAGTTAAAAATGTCAGGAAATATCTACATAGTTTTATAATATCAATTTGCCACAGAAAAATATACTTTAATATAAATGTAAATTATAATATAGAAAGTTGTAAGTTGCTTGCAATGTAACATGAAATACCATTAACGATGAATAATGCGTAGTTTATTTTAGTAACGGAAATGGCAGGATCATCCGTTTGCTGGGGGTCCCTGTTTGTTTGAACTTTTACTTAGTTAGTTATAATAAGGATGTGTTAAATGGTGTGGAGGGAGAATGACGATTATTCTGTTCGTGTTTAGTTTTGTTTCTTTATTTCTGTTGTATTAATATAATCTATGGTCAGTTGTGTTAATGTGGAAACACACTGTAGGATTGCCGTATAAGCTTAAAGTTATTAAACGAGCTATGTTCGACGTCGCTTTTATTGACCAAATTTGTTAGGTGAGGCCTTTAAGTAGTAGTTAGTGTTACAATATTTAAAAAATAAAGGATATAATTTGTTCTAATAAGTTCGAATTTTCATGTATATTTTTGCAAAAGACTACATATTTTGGTGTCTTTTTACCAACTCTCAAAATAATTTTACCTGAATGTAGAAAAATATTTGTAATGTTACAAATTAAAAAAACTCAAGTTTAAACTACAGTGTCTCGTCTCATCTAACCCGCGACACTAATACACTTCCAACGCCATCTAGTTAGCAAATCATACAACAAAAAGTAATATTATTCTATTCTACTTTCAAAACTTCTAACGTGCCAGCACAGTATTGTTGTGAACAAAAATGGCAATATAAAAAAACGATACTTTTCAAAAAGAGAATTGAAAAGTTCGGAAAATTGTTGGTGAAGGATTTTCTGTCGGAGCCAGTTGACAGTTTTGCTGTAAGCTGAGTGCCAACGGAAAATGACTTCTATTAAGTAATTCCATAGAAATAATAATTGCATAGTATTTAATTGCAATCTAAAATGTTTTCTTTTGATTAAATTAATATCGAAATTACTTAACCAATAATCATCATAACAGCACATTAATGTCCCTCTCCCGTGACGGAGGGATGACTTGGCCTACTAATACCACGCTGGCCAGACGGATTGGTATAGGGTTTAATTTCAAGTTTTCCTTCTTTTTATTACGTAAAGATAATATTCACGGATAGTCCCTTAGTCGGTCTTTTCGGGGTGGTGACACACTGTATTCTTACTCCGTCACCACACGGAGATAACTGTTATTGCCAATTTTTAAGTTATCTAAATGTATTTTAATTTCATACATATTTTACCTCCGGCCATCTTTATCATGTTGTCGGTAAATGGCGTCAGGAGTCCACTTTGTGAGATTTATTTCCAGTTTTCCTTCTTTGGCAATCCTACTATAGAACCGAACAAAAATATTTTCCATGTTAATAAAATAGATCTTATTATGTACTATGTTTACCTGTTTCTTATATCTATACCAATTAAATACTAAGCTTTTCATTTCCATTGAAGATTCAAATTGACGACCTCTGTGGCGCATTGGTCTGAGTGTTTTCTATGTATAATATGTATGTATTTACAAAAAAACAGTAAGTATGTTAGTATGTTTATCCGTTGTCTAGTACCAATAGTACAAGCTTTGCTTAGGTTAGGACTGGGTGGCGATGTGTGAATGTGTGAAAAAAACGAAATTGCTATCACACGTAATAAGTGAATAGAACTTTTCTTCCCACTCGCTCTCACCAATAATCCTTTTGTAACTAACCAGTATGACAGATGAGAAACCTATTGTCGTATTTTTCTCTTTGGATCACGGTTGATTTGAGTAATGGAAGGTGTCATAAATTTTTAAAGTCATCAAAGCACCCTATTAATGTCTGCTACGATGCGTCTCTTCTGTTGACAGAAAGAAATAATCGTTTAATACCAGACAGACCAATATAGAGTTAATTCATTCATTCATAACAGCCCATTAATGTCCCACTGCAGGGACGGGCCTCCTCCTGTGACGAAGGGGTACTTGGCCTACTAATACCACGCTGGCGAGACGGATTGGTATAGGGTTTAATTTCAAGTTTTCCTTCTTTTTATTTCGTAAAGATAATATTCACGGATAGTCCCTTAGTCGGTTTTTACGATACCCGTGGGATGAGATGGGGTGGTGATATATTGTATTCTTACTCCGTTACCACACTATAGAGTCTTGGGAAGATTTTCTCGGGATAGTCCAATCCCAATCCGTACAGGATTCTATGTAGGTATGTCAAAGTTTCCCTGTTTTGATTTTGGAGATAAGGGTGCGATTACATCAGCCCCACTGCTTAAACTACTAACGGTACATATATCGTAGACTCATCATCTTCATATCATTTAAAATATGTTCATACTGTACATATATCACCTCTAAATATGTCCAGTTTTATATATTAATTTATGTACAAATAGTTCCATTTAATGGTACCAAATAATATTCCAAAAAATTATATTCGTTTTATCTGTATGTCTGTATTATTGAACGTTTTCTTAATTAATAATTCTTTGATAAGGCAAATTAATATTCTCGTACTTAATAATAAATTCGGACTAAAGACACTGCACTCTCTCTTAGGGCTCTTGTACACGCTAAGAAAATTTGCCGTGTCTGCGCCAGACAAGACAAATCTTCGTGTAGATGTCAAGAATTTTGTCTTTTTCGCTCACGAAAACTTTTCGTGTCTTCCGCAGACAAGACCAATCGTAACGTGTACACGATAGGATTTTTTTCGTGCAGTCGTCAGACGGGCGTAGGGCGCGCAAGTAATAACAAGTGTTATTTTAGTGTGAGTTTCCTTTAGTAAAAATGTTAACTAGAAAGCGAAACAAGTATGATACCCTACTACACCGCTCCCCGCCCCTCCGCAACAACTTTCGCCGTGTCTTGTCTTGCGCAGACAAGAATATTTTCTTATACATCGCCGAAGCAGTGTACACAGGTCGTGCTTAGAAACGACACGAATTCTTGCGTAGCCCCGGCGATTTTTCTTACCGTGTACAAGCGCCGTTACTCTCTCCGTATGGTGACAGAGTAATAATACAATATGTCACCACCCCATCTCATCCCATGGGTGTCGTAAAAACCGACTAATGGACTATCATCTTAACGAAATACAAAGAAGGAAAACTTGAAATTAAACCCTATATCAATCCGTCTGGCCAGCATGATATTAGTAGGCCAAGTATCCCTCCGTCCCGGGAGGAGGCCCGTCCCTACAGTTGGACATTAATGGGCTGTTATGATGAAGACACTGCAAAAGTACTTTTTATAGCTTAAACATTCTAAGAACTACAATAATATTGACTCTTAAGTTAACCCAAGCATTAAATTCAGGGACGTGCTAATTTTAAGTGTTTAAAAGATCTAAGAAAGTAAAAGTTATTTTAATGTTATTTATTCGTTGAACATCCGAGGAAATTATGCGAAGATGGCTACGAGCGTGATGGAGAGTCTGTCGAGGGTATTACTTTGTCGAATCAATTTCAATGCCCCTACTAATTGTACTTAAGAAGTCGATTACATTGCGATTCTATTACTGTCTCGCGAGATAAGTATTTTGTGTGATTTATTAATTAATTGTCTTAAGAGCGTTTATATGGCTCACTAGCGCCGCCAATTAAAAAAAAACATAATTCGCAAATAAGATAAATAATGTTAAATGTTGATAACAGTCTTGAGAAAAGGCAATAAAGTATTTGTATAACACACTCGTAACACTTTAAATGTTTGTCAATTTAATAAATATTTGCATTATAAAAAAAACGGCCGTTTTTTTTCAAATGCAAAATTTACCTAATTGAAAATCATTTAATTTTTTTTTCATTTCACTGACCGCTAAGTACTACGATCCTTTTAAACCTGCTTACTTTACTTCGTCTACATTTAAACATTTAAAAAAAAACAAAAAATGTACATCTAATAATCCTGCCTACACCTGTAAAACGAGAGTTATCACACAAGGATTATATGTGCGTTTAAAATTGTGTAAATCTTATAACAAACAGCAATCAAATAAAACAAATAGTAGTAGCCACATCACAGACACGACTTATCAACACAAATAATTTCCTATTACAGCATACACTAAGCGGCTTTTCCAATTTTCCAAAATAAACATTCCCGAGCTCGAGTTTTCATACTTACAGCTCAAATAGATCTTTAAAACGGGGGATACTGTAATTTAGCTCACGAAAATGTTTATTGATTTTGGGAAAATAAACATTATTTTGTTAAAGGGCTCTTAATTTTTTAACTTCAGCATGTCAATTCTCGTTCCTTAAAATCGTTAAAAATTCGGTTAAGTTTACTTTAAGTAATAAGACAAATTTAGACATTAAATTTATGATATTTATTCAAGAAATGACTTTTCTTATCGGTTGACACATGCTGATGAACTGATAGCATAGGGAGAAGACTTCTCACACTAAACGATTAATAGTAATATAGACCCTTAACTACAATGATAAAAAATGTAAATGTAAAATGTCAACACTCAACATGGACTAAAAACATAAGCGACTATATCCTATTCAAGATAGCATGAGAAAAAGTATAAACATGTATGGTCTACTTTAGTTATGCGGGGTGTGGGAATAAAATCCGGTTTACTTTAACATTGTTTAATATCACTTTTCCATAATTATTGCAAAAATACAACTGTCTGTCTTTCCCGCTCAGATTCGGATAGCATGGCCGCCGCCGACGCAGTGACGCGGCCTTGACAATACACTAACCAATTTTACATCTAAATTCTTAACATCATGATTTATCAATTTAAATGAATTCTAAAATACATTTGTAACAAAGTACTATGTATAATAACAGTTTACTACTTGAATAAATACATTAACTATCAATAACTTTCTCTATTGTTTACTTCCTGTTGCTTCGATCAACACAACGTCATCATTGGCAAAAACAATAATTTACGAAGAGTACATACGACATATACACAATAATATTATTAAAAATAATAGGTGAGCTTACAACTCGGCCTTCCTGTTAGCGCGAGTCCCTTCGCGAGTTGCTTTACTTTGTTTTAATACAAGCACATATACACGTGAATGTACCTACACAAAATTTGCTGTATATTATGTACCTACATTATTTCGTATAAAAACATTAACAAAATGTTATTTTAGATAATCAAACTACTTTAATATAAAATAACGACAAGGTCACCATCTCAAAGATATAACATTAATCTTAATCCATAAATTAATTCGTAATAATTCTTAAATTAGATATTTATACAATAATCTAATAACAATATTTATTAGTATTAAATTTAATTATTTACAACAAAACCATACAATTAACACTTAATTTTAAACATCTTCACAAACAAAAACCTTTTTCGGTTTGTCCCAACACTGCAATTCACCATAACATTATGTTGCAATATTTATATTGCATTACAACAATAATTAATATATACTATAAGTATATATTAATTACACTTATTGTTTTATTAACCTAGACTACTACTCTAATAGACAACACCATATAATATATCATTTGACATCTCTAAAAACTCACAATGATTACAAACGCACCAATATTGCTGCATACCAATACAATTCTTAGACAAAGAAGAACATTATTAATTTTATATATGTATCCAATTCTCGCAAAACTAACTCCAATGCTTGCTAAACTAACCTATCCAATTCTACCAAGATTGGCCAACCAAACGATTATTACCAATTATTAGTGAAATGTTACAATACACGCCAACCCATCCAATTTTGGCACGATTATAACTCGACACATAACATCACCAGATATTAGTTTGCGAATCCATCCAATTCTCGCAAAACTAACTCCAACGCCTGCCAGCCAATTCAATTTTGGCATGACTACAACTTTAACAACACATAACATCATTAAACCAACATTCTGGCTTGCGAGCTGCTACAATAGGTTTATGTCAACCCATTCAATTTTGGTACGACCACAACAAATAAGTACTTTCATTTTAACATAATTAACACTTTTCATTTTAACATAATTAACACTTTTCATTTATAACATAATTGATACTTTTATTTATAGCACAATTGATACTTTCATTTGTAACGATCGTAAAATATTTGCAACGATCAAGTTTCCTTGTCCCTTGTGTTATGCTTACATAAGAAATTGTATGTGCGGACAACGCAACGCATTGACAACTATGGATAACGCAGTCGATACCGCGCTTACCCTTGATATCGCTACAATAAAACTACCTTTTTTCCATAAAAATAGATCTCAGCGGGTTCATAAGCCCTACTTTTCCTCTATAACACCACTTCTAGGGATTCGCCATATTTCTATGCCACTCGGGCCAGCTAAACAAGGTCAAGTATTGTCCGCGTAGTTTTTGCATTTCAAAAAGGTACAATAGTTTTGTCATCACACATTTACTTCACTCACTCGATAACCCAATGTCGCCGCGTCGGGCAGATAAACGCGATTACTTGCCTACAAATTGATAATAATATGTTTGAACAGATATCAAATTAGGAAGATTGCCTTGCCAGCCTGAGGCCCGGAGTTTATCAGAAGGTCCCAAAGCAATAGTTACTTTTGGAAATAATTCTTTAATTATTATTATTATGTTTCTCTTTTCCATAATACTCGGGTCTATTGGAGACCCGGTTCTTTGGAAGGCATACATCGGGCCGAAGCCAAGACGAAGAGGCCCTTTAAGAGATTTTTAATCTGGTAATAGATACACAGGGCAGATACCATCTCTGAACGCACAATATGATACACCCAGAGATGGTCCCTGCCGAGTGCAAAAACTATTGTAGTGCATCTGTAAGGATGCAATTATTTATTATTATTATTATTATTTTTTACATAATTATTGCATAAATCACTAAAACTTGGGAAATAAAAATACAAAACCTCCTACTTTTTTTTTTTGATGTAGATTAAAAATATTAATACGAAAGAAATGTTATATTTACATACAGCACAGGAGTATAATAAGTAAAATACTTTTTATCTAATTAACTAAATAGCAACACTGATTTGTTTTAGCCTCAAAACAAATCGTTTAGCATTTGTTTTAACAGAAGATTTTCATAATACACTTATGTAGGAATACCTACTAATATGTAACCACAAAATATTTAAATTAATTAATTTGACCAAATGCATACCGTAAGTTTTTTTTTTTTTTTTTAAAAACAGCACCATCGAATTTAGTATTTTTATTCATTACCGGCAGAAAACATTCAAATCTTTGCCTTGGCTGGTTTCGACTATAACACGTAAATGCGATAAACTTGTGTTTGTCATGCCTGTTGGACCCAAGCTTAGCTGGTCTAAATCCGACATATTACCCAATTGAACAACCAGGAATCAAGCTTATTATTGTTCATAGGTACATACCTCATGTGCATGCATTAGTTGTGGCACTTCACTACTAAAAAAAAAGTTTACACAAGTTGAAAAGTGATTCATTGAAGGATAAACAAATGAGAAATATAATTAATTATCCATCAAATAGCACCATGTCAGGGTCAGACTTTAATGTTATTTTTGAAAACTGTAACTAGCTATACCCTTGGTTTTAGTGTTTAAATTACAACATCCTTATATCAGCATTATAATGTCTATTTATCAAATAGATTAGGTATCAATTTTAATAAATAAATCCGTAAGTAACAGAAATAATAAAAAAAAAATGAAATTACCTACAAAAACATTACCATGATAAATATTTTCCAAATAAAAGGCTATTAATGAAAATCAGTCCATGAGCAATTAGTCAATTATGTGAATAGGCCAAATTTATACCTTTAATTTAATTTAGCTAGGTTCTAAGGTAAATTACTTGCACCTTTAATTAAAAACTATTTTTATTACAGCTACCACTAACATTTGTCACAACTATTGGTGCAGGATTAAAAGTCCATATAAGGAACAGTTCCTGAACAAGACTTGTCAATGTTAAGTTTTACGTCCTGCTCAGTTTCTTCTGTCATTATTGTAATTTTTGATGACACAAACAAGTTGTGAAATAATTAAACTATTTCAAAAATATAATGTGGTCTTTCAAATTTTAAACTATCTATTATTTCTATGAAGAATTGAATACTTATTCTTTTCTATAACAACATGTGATATAACTGATAAATATATACCTATAAACTCGAGCCTTATTAACAGGTACCCTACGCCTACGTATCTGAGTATAACATAATTTTGTAGTAAATTAAAATACGACTACAACAAAAAAAATAACCTACAACTCAAAAACCTCAGATTTGTTCTCCTAAATCCTATTTCTTTTAACATAATTGATTAATGGTAGTAAATATTACCATTCTTACATATTTTCATTGGGCCTAAATTTCTATGAAAACCTGGAATTCCCCTTTTGCACTCACTTCACCTTTAAATATAATGTGCAGGATGTATAGTGATAATTCTAGACTCCCAGTTTTAAACATTTTTGAAAATAACCAGAGTGAATGAGGATATGACCAAACTTAAAAGTTCAACTTAAATATTCATTACCTAAATAGTAGTCATAAGTAACTCTTTATAATATTACTTTCTAATAGTTCACTGTTCACTAATAAGAATCTTAGTCATTCTTTTTTTTAATTCCTTTAACATTTATTGCAAAATAATTATTGGTATGGAGATATTGTATATTACAAGCTATGGTTTTCTGTAAGTGTCAATATTATTATTTTTTTGGTTTCAATTATATTTTTATGTGTATCATTAATTGTTGGTAATCCTTAATAAAATAAATAACCTTCCATAACCAAAAACATTCCTTTCATATTCTTATGATTAAATTATAGGAGCTATACTGCTATATGCTAGAATGACTTTTGTACATAAATTATTATCTTGGTATTTCTAAAAGCTGTACTAGCTGACCTTATACCATCCCTTGTAGCAGGCTGCTCACTGTTCTCCTGACGTTGAACTCCAACTACTCTTCCTCTCGCGCCTAGAATTCGAATGCGAATCCCTCTTCATTTTCGTGTCGTAGCTTGTTCCAACTCGAACGCTTCGGTCCTCCGCAGACTAAAATCCTCATTGAATCCAACTCAGTATCACGCACTATTGATACCCTGGTTCTTGCTCTTGTATACAATCTTAGTATCACGCATCTGTGATACCCCTAGTATACAATCTCAGTATCACGCACGTCCGTGATAACCCTGGTCGCTCTGAACATAGCCTCCAGGGACGCATCCCGCGCTTTATCTCAGACAAGTCACGTCACTTGTCTCTCGGCATCCCGCCCTTTCTCTCAGACAAGTCACCGTCACTTGTCTCTCGGCATCCCGCCCTTTCTCTCAGACAAGTCACGTCACTTGTCTCTCGGCATCCCGCCCTTCTCGAATCCAGTACTTCACGACCCTCGCCCTCAAACCTGGGCCCTCCTGGGTCTGGACTCAAAAACCATAATCTATGTCTCTAGTTTCCTTACGATCCATTTAGCTGAAACTAACAAATATAGCTTAGTTGATCGGCATTTAAAAACTTATCATATTGAACGTGACCGTTCGCATGGAACACCACAACATTGGTATTTATGCTCACACTTTTGTTTACACCATCAACCTCTAACAATATTGCTCTACTCTATAACACTTACAATATGTAAACACACTTTTGTTTACACCATCAACCTCGAACAATATTGCTCCGCTCTATAACACTTAACAATATGTAAACACACTTTTGTTTACACCATCAACCTCGAACAATATTGCTCTGCTTTAAAACACTTAACAATATGTAAACACACTTTTGTTTACACCATCAACCTCGAACAATATTGCTCCGCTCTATAACACTTAACAATATGTAAACACACTTTTGTTTACACCATCAACCTCTAACAATATTGCTCTGCTCTATAACACTTACAATATGTAAACAAAACCAATCAGCATAAAATTGATTATGCACAAGTAGTCAATTGTTACTCAATGTATTTTTTTCATTTGCTAGAATACACTGTCGGCACAATTTTGTGCTTCAGTCAAAATCTTATTAATCTTGTAAATTTTTTTCTAATGTTAAATATGTCCCACTCAGTAATAATAATACATTTTTCAATTTTATTCGCCCTTTTATTAACTGTCTTTTTTTTATTCTCTTTTTCTTTAATAAAAGAAAAAGAACTCTTTTCACATAATGTTGCACCTTCATTTAATTTTCACAACCATTACTAAAGAAAATACAGTAGAAGCAATCTAAGATTCCCAGCCCTCATACTGAAAAGGTTATGAACTCTTAAGAGGCATGCCCAAGATTACTTATTAAATCATTGGCTCTCTCTTCAAAGTGTGAAGGCACCTAATTAGATAAGTAATCCAAATAATTCCTGATTTTATAATGATTCAAACTGTTATAGTAACACCCTTGCAACATTCCTCTTTCAATTATCATTGAATATAGTATTGTTTAAAAAAAAATAAAATTCCAGCCATTCCAAATGACAGAATAATGAATATAAAATTCATCCAAAGACATGGACTAAACAAAATGTAATAGTCAACATCACCACTTGTTAAACACATGTAAGAAGTCCAATTGTAAATGGTAAATAACTCTTTAATATTTATTAGGCACTATTGAAGCCCACATACACAGCACTTACTTATTTCCAATTTTCATTACACACCCATACAACACAAGTGCAAAACAATTATCAATTTTTTTTTATAACAATATAAGAAACCAAACCTGTTACCAAACACTCCTTTAAATTAAACCTTTAATTTTTCCACTTTCTTAATATGAACCCTTCAATCACAGTAGGCATTTACTTGATTTATACTTAATATGTAATTAAGTAATACTATGTAGTAATCTAAGACTAACCAAAAGTAGACTATTATTCTCAAAACATTAAATAATCAATCAACTAGAACAGTTTCTTGAACTTAAAAATTGTAATCATCTTCACCTTGAACTTTAAAAACTAATCCAAAATACCAATAAACTATGAAATCGCATAGTGCCTGTGGTACTATGTTATTTTAGATAAAACTTAACGTTGTCATTTTTCCTTTCAGAATTTCAGATAACTTTAGTCTGTACTGATACTTACACAGTTTTTAACTCCTGTCTTTTGGCTTAATACAGTTTTAATTTTGAATTTGGAACAAAAATTACATTTACATACACCTTTCAAGTTAAAAACTGTGATTAAACAATGAGAAAAAAAAACACTATAGGGAACCAAAATAGTAATAAAATGTAAATAACTTGCCTTAACAAGAAGTCGGCCGTTCTTATACCGATAATTACTTTTTTTTATACTTGTACAATACAAGTACATCGACTCCTTTTTGTCCTCCTTATGCGTAGATCAAAAAGAATATTCTTTTTGTCGATCCCACTTCTGAACTATGGTCTACTTTAGTTATGCGGGGTGTGGGAATAAAATCCGGTTTACTTTAACATTGTTTAATATCACTTTTCCATAATTATTGCAAAAATACAACTGTCTGTCTTTCCCGCTCAGATTCGGATAGCATGGCCGCCGCCGACGCAGTGACGCGGCCTTGACAATACACTAACCAATTTTACATCTAAATTCTTAACATCATGATTTATCAATTTAAATGAATTCTAAAATACATTTGTAACAAAGTACTATTTATAATAACAGTTTACTACTTGAATAAATACATTAACTATCAATAACTTTCTCTATTGTTTACTTCCTGTTGCTTCGATCAACACAACGTCATCATTGGCAAAAACAATAATTTACGAAGAGTACATACGACATATACAATTATTAAAAATAATAGGTGAGCTGATTGGTTGTTTCGAATGTCGGGGTGGAAAGTTCTAGAAGCGATTGATCTGTCAAAAAAAAAATTGAGTGTGATTTATTTTTTGACATTTTTCTTTGATTATTTTAATATATTTTATTTTATAATTATACATATTTAAGGTATAGTTTTTTAGTTAATTATAGTATAGTGGGAAGTGGTTTTACTAAAATGGAGGAGGATGATATTCCTCCTCGACCGCCAGACCCTCCGGATCCCGGTAAGGTTTCTATTTCTAATAATAAACGTCGACTTGAGCCTAGCTCTCAAGTTCCTACTAAAAAACCGTCATCATCTATTGATGATGTTCCTTCTATCGACACTCAATTTACGGATCCAGCGATGATTGTGGGGGCTTTAAGTTACTCACAATCTGACGCCGGCCCCTTTATTATCCATGTATCAAAAATTGATCAAGATGCAGGCTCTTCCATTAGACCTATTAAGTTTGGCCAGTTTTTAAAATCTAATAAAGTTACTGACATTTGTCGTGATGGCGTTAGGAAGGTTGGAAGAAACAGAATTTCGGTTCAATTTACTACTGCCGATGCGGCCAACAATTTTTTAGCCCTTCCACTTTTGGCTGCATACAAATACGCTGCAATTATTCCTACTTTCAGCATTACTCGAATGGGTCTTATTAGACAAGTCCCTACGGACATCTCTATGACTGAATTTGTTCAGTCACTTGTTTTACCGACAGGTTGTGGCAATATATTAAAGGCGCGACGTCTCAATAGAAAAGTCTGTGACAGTTCTAATAATACTACTTGGGTCCCGACACAGACAGTTGTTGTCACCTTTCGTGGGCAAATGCTGCCTACGAAAGTATATTCCTACTACACAGCGTTACCAGTAGAATTGTATTATTTCCCCACCATTATTTGCCATTCATGTTGCAGATATGGTCACACAAAGGCTCAATGTCGTTCAAAGCCCAGGTGCTTTCGTTGTTCTAAGGAGCACTTTGGTGATACATGTGATATTGAAGAAACTGAATCTACGTGCTTACATTGTTCTGGTCGGCACTTTGCCACTAAAAACTCCTGCCCAGAATTTGCTAGGCAAAAGTCTATAAAAATGTCAATGTCACAAAACAATATTTCGTATATTGAGGCTTCTCAACAATTCCCGAGAGTTGATAGGTCGTACGCTGCGGTCACTCAAGAGGTCAGTAGACCTCGATCATCTTTATCACCTTTAACTCCATCTCAGTCCTCGTCTTCCTCTTTTTCTTACAAAAACACTAAATTCCTTCCACCTAAATCCAGAGCTCCGTTGGGAAAATCTTATGATAGGGTTGCTCTTCAAAATATTGTATCAACACCTCCTTCTCAGCTGCACAATGGTTGTGCAATTGATAACAGTTTGCAATCTGTATCAGGTCCCCAATGTGCCAATACGTTGGAATCCCTGATCACTCTTCTTCTCGAATTTATTCTTTCAAATTCTCAATCATTACCGTCCAACGTGGCATCTAAACTTATACATTTAGTTTCTCTTTCTTCCAGTAATGGAACAAACTCATCTCCTGCAATGGAATTGCCAAAGCATGCGTCGCAAGAAGCATGAACTTTTAGATCTTATTTCTCAATTTAATCCCTCAGTCATTGCTATCTCGGAGACTTGGTTGAAACCTGGTTCCCGATTTCGGGTGCCTGGTTTCTTCTGCCTGCGGGATGACAGGGCTGATGGGTATGCGGGTTGTGCTTTGCTCTTAAAGCGCGCTCTTTCTTATCTTCCTATAACCTTTCCCTCTCACCCTCCTAATATAAATATTGTTGGCGTGAGAACTGTAAATATCTCTTTTGTTTCTTTGTATATTTCTCGCCCTCATTCATCCCTTATAGCCGATATCCAGTTGCTTCTTTCATCTGTATCGCCCCCAATGGTTGTGATGGGTGACTTTAACGCCCATCATACTCTTTGGGGTTCCGCGAACTCTGACTTATTTGGTCTTTCTCTCCTAGATTCCTTCTACGAAATTGGTCTGTGTGTTATGAATAATGGTGCTCCTACTCGCAGGGTATATCCTTCCCAGAATCCTAAAAGTGCGGTGGATCTTACATTATGTTCGCCATCGCTTACCCCTCTTTTTTCATGGAGCATCTTGCCTCTAACTTTTGGTAGTGACCATTTCCCTATTTTGAGCACCCTTACCACCAGTATAATTCCCTTTTGTAACTCTAATCCCTCTCTAAAATACAAACTATCTTCTGCTGATTGGCCCTCTTATTCGGCTACCCTAGATTCAAATTTACAAACTGTTGTTTTTGATCCCGTCAATGTTGATCCCTTAGAATCATATAACTCTTTCGTTGATGCTATTCTTTCATCTGCTTTACTTCATATTCCTAAAAAGAAACCTTCCAAGTCTTTTAGGATTTCCCCCCCGTGGTGGGATTCTGAATGTACAGAAGCCGTTCGTGCTCGTAAAGAAGCTGAATTATTATATAATTCGTGCATGAACGATCAAAATTTTTTCAACTTTCAAAATGCTTCTGCTCGTTTCAAAAGATTAGTTTTATCTAAGAAAAGACTTGGTTGGCAAAAGTTTTGTGAAAATCTATCTCCAAAAACTCCATCTACCATAATCTGGAATCAAATTAGGCGCTTTAGAGGAGCAATGAATAGTTCGGATGTGCCTTCCATTGACTCTTCATCTTGGCTGGAGGTATTTTCGGACAAACTAGCACCTAGTTTTGTTCCTTCAGATGATTTCCTTCCTTCTCCGAGTTCTTTTCTTGTCTCTACTAATACATTTGATCGTTCCTTCTCCTTTGATGAATTGTCTCTGGTCCTAGGTAACTTGTCGGACTCTTCTCCTGGAATAGATGGCATCCCTTACTCATTTATCACTAAATCTTCCGTCCGCACAAAACAAAAGTTTCTAAACCTTATTAATTATTTTTTCGATTATGGTATTGTTCCACTACAATGGAAGTCTCAAATAATTATCCCTATCCTTAAGCCTGGTAAAGATCCCACGGATGGCAATAGCTACAGGCCGATTGCTCTTTCCTCAGTCTTGTGCAAAATTACTGAACACTTGCTGAGAGTCCGCTTAGAGTGGTTTGTAGAAAACAAATCAATTCTGGCGGATTCTCAGTTCGGGTTTAGAAAGGGTCTCAGCACAATGGACAATTTGTCCTTACTAACGGTGGACATTATAACAGCCTTTAAGCAAAAAAAATATCTTGCGGCTGCTTTCCTTGATGTGGTAGGTGCCTATGACAATGTCCAGCTTCCAATATTAAGAAATAAGCTTTGTCAGCTTGGTGTTGCTCCCAAGCTTATCCGCTTCATCTGCAACATTCTGATGGAACGTTCGGTAGTAGTTAGGTACCAAAACATTCTTCTCCCGCCTAAAACTGTCTGGTGTGGGTTACCCCAAGGTTCGGTGTTGAGTCCTCTTCTGTACAATATTTACACATTTGACTTGGAGCAGAGTGTACAATGCTTCTGTTCCATAATTCAGTACGCAGATGATATCTGCCTTTATGTGCTCGATGATTCTATTGAGATTGCGTCAAATAATCTAAATTCTGCCTTAAGTTACCTTAATTCCTGGATGTTGGATCATGGCCTCTCAGTGTTCTCATCTAAAAGTTCTTCTATGGTTTTTACAAAAAAAAGATTGATTCCTCCTATTGATCTGTTTATCGGTGAGGATTTAATTCCCCAATCTAATAGCTCAAGATTTCTAGGCGTCGTTCTTGACAATAAATTTTCTGGCTCTTTCCATTTTGATTATATTTCCAATAAAGCCGAACGCAACCTCAACATTCTCCGAGCTTTGTCAGGAGTATGGTGGGGTTCTCATCCCTATTCTCAAAAATTATTATATAATGCAATAATTCGTAGTCACTTGGATTATGGTTCTTTTCTTTTAAACTTGTGTAACAAATCTTGCCTAAATTCTCTTTCCAAAATTCAATCTAAGTGCCTTCGTATTATTTTAGGAGCAATGAAATCGTCTCCAATTAATGCTATGCAGGTTGAAAGTGGAGAGCCCCCTTTAAATTTGCGTAGACAGTTTCTTGCAGACAGGTTTATTTTTAAACTTGTTCAAAATTCTAGTCACCCTCTTATTCCTAGGTTAAATATTCTATTAGAACTTTTTCAAAATTCAAACCCTGACAAACTCCCTTTTATCCTAACTAGTTATATTAAATTTTCCAAAATTCCTTATTCGATTGTTCAATTCCCTTTAAATCCGCTATTTAGTATTGCGTATGAGGCGCTTATTTATCAGCCTAATATTATTTTAGATTTTGGTGTCGATAAAACGTCTCTCTCCCCTAATACAGCATTCTCTAATATTGTAGATAATAATTTTAAAGATTGGTTTACATTTTATACTGATGCATCGAAACAATCTGTAAATAGTAATGTCGGTGTTGCTGTATGGATCCCTTTTACTAGAATATTTTTAAGCTATAAATGCCCTCCTCTTTCCTCAGTTTTTACTGGGGAAGCTTTAGCTATTCTCGAAGCTATATTGTACATAAAATCTCATGGTCTCAATAACTCAATTATCTTTTTGGATTCTAAAAGTTGTCTCCAGGCCATCTTATCCAACCCATTTCATTCCTCTTCCAAACCTGTAATCCTTAAAATTAGAGAATCCTTATATGATTGTCATTCTTCCAATATTCTCGTGGCTCTAGCATGGATCCCTAGCCATGTTGGTATTCCTGGCAATGAGACTGTTGATTCCTGTGCTAAATCTGCGTCCCAAATTGGATCCCTTGGTCTTTTCAAAATTTATTCCCATGATTTATGCCTCCTTCCTAAAACCATCCTTTAAAAGTCTTGGGCTCAGTATTGGGCTTCTTCAAAACATACAAAAGGCAGATTCTATGGTGAGGTCCAACCGGAGTTACCATCAGTTCCTTGGTTTTGTAAGTTTCGACATGCGAATAAATTAACTACGTCCACTATTTGTCGTCTCCGGTTGGGTCATTCATGCACTCCTGTCCACCTGGCCAAACTTAGGATTAGGGATAATTCATTGTGCGAATGTGGTCTGGACATAGGGTCTGCAGATCACATCTTTTTTAATTGCCCTCTTTATAGATTTTCCCTCTTCGACTTTCTCCCTTCTAATATCCCTCGTCCTGTTTCCTTAAAATGTCTCCTTTACCGTATCTTTAGTCCTAATATTGCTTTATGTTTATGTAAATATATAGCGTTTAATAAAATTAAATTGTAGATAGTTATGTAAGTTTGTGTTTTTTCTTTTAGCTTAATAATTTTGTATTTAGTTATCTTATTTATTTATTTTCGTGTATATAATTATGTTATTCTGTTTAAAATAATCATCCTGAACAATTTGTTTGTGATTTGTTTTGGTTTACCATTTATTTGGTTAATAGCATGGATCATGACACTTCTTGATTAATGACATTACGAGCCCCTCGACAAGACACTGGCAAAATATGTGACGTTTCACATGAGGCCATTCACGAAGAAGTCAAGTCAAGTCTAATAGGTGAGCTTACACATGTCAAATCTGTCAAACTGCAAAAATGCCGCGGTTTTCAAACATTTTTAACTAAAAACTTAACTAAACAATAAATAACTCTGTGTAAATATAAATAAGTGTATTCTACCTGCATAAGAAAATGTAAATTTTGTAAATAATGCTTGAATTAAGGCAATAAAAGTTTATTGAGAAGCAGAATATACAAATTAAACTTACAAATTAGTAAATTGCTTTTTAAAAACACTTTTTTTTAATTTCTATTAATCGGAAACTTCTAATTCAGATTCAGAAAAACTGTTCCCAGCTTGTATCATAAATTAATTAACAAATACTTCAATAATTTCATTAATTTGTAATGTTATTTTTCTTCTGTTAAGACATATTAATGCGATACATGACATTTAAGACATTGACAATTGTAGGCTCTTCAATAAGTCGTTTAGTTCGTACTAGCTGATGCCCGCGGTATTACCCGCTTAATTGTTATTTTACACCATAAACTACCTATATTCCAAATTTCATCAAAATCCATTTAGTAGTTTTTGCATGAAAGGTTAACAAACATCCATCCATCCTCACAAACTTGCAATTATAATATTAGTAGGATAGGATAAGCAAAGGTGTGTCACTTTAGTGCCTAACAAATAAGGTGAATATTATCTTCACTAAATAAAAAGAAGGAAACCTTGAAATTAAACCCTATACCAATCCGTCTGCAAGCGTGGTATTAGTAGGCCAAGTATCCCTCCATCAAGGAAGGAGGCCCGTCCCTGTAGTGGGACATTAATGGGCTGTTATGATGAAATAAGTTGACAATTACGAATTTAAGCTCTCTAGATATATCAGACCCACAGCTAAAAAACCGGTCAAGTGCGAGTCTGACTCGCGCACCGAGGGTCCTGTACAAACCTATTTATTTTCCCGCCAAATTGTGATAACGTCAGGATTCAGCTGTTTAAATACTATTTTTCCCGCCAAAATTCAATGACGTCACGACTTAGCTGTTAAAATATATTTTCCTGCCAAAATTCTGTGACGTCACGACTCATCTGTCAAAAATTCTATGACGTCACGCCTATCTGTCAAAATTGACAGCTGTCAAAAGTGACAGAGGTATCAAATATTTTCCCGCCAAAATAATATGACGTCACAAATCATCTGCCAAAAATTCTGTGACGTCACGACTCATCTGTCAAAAATTCAATGACGTCACGACTCAACTGTCAAAAAATATTTTCCCGCCAAAATTCTGTGACGTCACGAAACATCTGTCAAAATTCTATGACGTCACGGGTCACGTGACCTATGACGTCACAGGTCACGTGACCTATGACGTCACAGGTCACGTGACACAGCTTTCCCGCCAAAATTCTATGAAATCAAAATATAATATGATTGCTAATAAAAAGTAGCCTATGTTCTTTCTCAGGGTCTAAAGATTATCTGTACCAAATTTCATCGAAATCCGTTCAGCCGTTTAGGCGTGAAAGAGTAACAGACAGACAGACAGACAGACAGACAGACAGACAGAGTTACTTTCGCATTTATAATATTAGTATGGATGTAATGTTTAAGAAGGCAAAAAAAAAATATATTACTTGGTGATCTAATTATATAATATTTAAATTATTTAAACATAATAGGTAATGGAACAATGGGCAAAACGTCCCCACCCTTGTAACACTTTCAGCTATACATCAAATGAAAGCCCTTGAAAAGTGAAACATTTTATTGTATGACAGCAAATCTGTCAGTCATGGGAAAACAGAGTTATTGAGGTGAAGAAAATAAAAATAATGAACGATAATTACATACTTTATGCTAATGTTTACTATGTAAGCACGATAGAGACAAAGGCTATCTTACTAGTAGAGGGACCATACATCTAGAACATCCTACATCATCCAGAAAACCATGAATTTCGCTTTTCAAATAAAAAACATACAGCTTTCATAAATATAAAAACTCGTACATCATATCAGCCAATTGATGTCCACTGCTAAACATAGGCCTCCTCCAAACATTGCCATCCTCATCCATCGGTTTCCCGCAGTTCTAACTAGGCCGTGGGACCACCGTGTGAGAGGTCTCTCCACCCTGCGCTTTCTGATAGGCGGTCGCCATTCCAGAACCTTTCAACCCCAACGGCTGTCGGTTCTCCGCGCTATGTCCCCTGCCCACCGCCACTTTAACCGGTCAATTCTGAGCGCTATGTTCGTATGCAAAGTTGGGTATATTAAAAAGATAACTAGACCTGACACAGCTACTACTTCCAATGCAACAATAATGAGCTAATGCTAATCATGAATGAAAACCACGCACCTATTCATTATTTATTGCATGAAACGGATGCATTCATACTACCACCCCGACACCGACTCCGGTCATATCCCCACAAAGGTGATCACTGATTGGAAGAGGCTCGAGGAGAAAGAAACTCGGGTCTGTCGAATCCGCCCACCTACATAGTAGTCCCGGCAGTCTGGATACTGTAGTGGACACTGAGGCAGCGACAGTGCCCGTACAGGTCGTGTCATTAATTAACGATTGCTCCTATACCGTTAGTCACACCTACCGAGTGGAACCGTTAAATAAACTTCTCGCTCCTAAAAAGGCACCCGGCTCAGAAAGAATAACAAAAATAGTCATCAATTTATTCCCCGAACGTCTTTTGGTCTTTTGGTCCTTGACATGCATCTTCAATGTCGCAATATCAAACATTCTTCTTTCTATTTTATTGTAAAGTCGTTAACATATTAATATTTTTGTTTTTAATTTTCGAGTCTTCATCGTGACCATAGATTATAATTATTTATAAATGAGTAATCGTGACATTAAAAAGACCTATTTTTTTGTTTGTTTACCAAATTTCTCAAGCCCAAATGAATAAGGTATAGTGATTTTGTCTCGTTTTAAAATGTTTAGTTTAAAACATTTAACAAACCCCAATGCTCCTGTTGCGACCTATTTTAGACCGAAATACCAATAAAAAAACTTTCCTATTTTTCGCAAATTTTGTGCTTTTAAAAATAATGTAAACTCAATAAAAAAGTGGTTGTTAATTTCTAAAGACCTTACTTTATGATATATCTTTTATTACAGTACGTTTTTCGTCAACCACATTATACTTACAACGGTTTAATTTACCTACTTCATCCCCACTTTCACCGCCGTCCTTAATCTAAGATCCTTTATTCTACGAGATCACTTTCACATTGTTAATCTTCGCCACTTTCGTCACTCTCGCTAGAATCATTTTCATCAGAATCAACTTCATCCAAATCAATTTCATCAGAATCAACCTCTTCACTCTTATCTGACTCACAAGAACTATCCCACTTATCTCCTACTTTATCCTTTTCATTAGCGTTATCTTCTTTACTTCCCTTTTCTTTTAACTCATTCTTCACATCAGAATCATCTTTTTCAGGCTTATCAGATTCACAACAATCACCCCCATTCCCTTCTTGCGTATCCCCGTCATTGCCTTCTACCTTATCATTGTCCTTTCTTTCTATCTTATCATCGTTATTGGCATTATCTTCCTCAACGATATCGAATTTGCAAGAACCATTCTTTTTTCTTCTAACTCAACCGCATCAATAGCCTTATTTTTATCAATTTTACCATTCTTATTAGAGTCATCCTTTTTTTCCTTGCCTGGCTCTTCAGGCAGTTTCCCTTTATTTTTTATTTTCTAATTTTTTTATTTTACTATTCTCACTAGAATTATACTTTTTTCAGTTTCTTCAGAAGGTTTAACTGGTGTTTCTTTACCTTTACTATTGTTGATGATTATTGATGTGGATGCAGATGAGTTTGCATTTGCGTTTGCTACGATTTGGTCTGGTTCAGTTTTTGCAGTCTTACGTATTGTAACTGTAGTCGTTGTAGCGTCCCCTGCAAAAAATATTGTCATTATTACTAATGTACCAAATTACATAATCTCACTTCAATGGAGATAAGGTAAAATAAATGATAAGAACAGCACAGAACTTAACCAAGTAGATATACTTGAACAATATGTACAAATAGAAACAAATAAGAAGAGCGTTATTACGAGTACTATACAACAAGCTATGTTGACTAGACATGAACTTATCATGGTCACTATAATGTCATTGTTTGTGGTGGCGTGGAGGCCGGGTCATTTCCTTCCCTATAAGCCCCCCTTCGCCATAGCGAAGGGGTTGATGGATGATCTTTGCGTTATACTCGTGAACTACTTGAGGTGAGTGGTCAACCCTGATATTAAGTAATTTTCATTTTTGGTACACCACTTATTTATCTAAGGGGTGATTTAGTTGAGCGACGTTTTTATTACTAGAAAACTTCATAGATGTGATTTGGTGCTCCCACATTTATGTACTACCTACAGGACGATTTTTTCTAGTTTAAGAATTTTAAAAATTATATTGATCCTTTAGTACAATCCTTAGTTTTTATATAGTATACAATTGTTGCAGCGGGTGCGCCAATGTTCACCTAAAATTTCAACTCCTATAATTGGAAGTCCGAAAATGTTCTTCCTAACATTTTTCATCCTAACAATCGCAATTCCTAATTTTTTTGTCCCTAATGTTAATAATCCGAAGCATTCAACTTCATAATTTCATAAGCAATAAACATCTATTATACTATTATTTGTTTTCCTATATTTTCTCAACATAACAACAACAGTTACAATGTTGTAAAATTATAGAGATGTCTAGAAAATGCTGCTATAGTGTTTGTTACGCCGCGGCGCCGCTTCTTCTCTACTAGCGCCTTGGAAGCGGTGGTAAAGTTTGAAAAACTTTTAATATGTAAACATGGATTAGTAGATTAATAAATTGTTATTTTGTAACATAACATGGAGAAATAAATACAATACAATACAAATAAATATCTTGACGGTCATGCGATTCTTAGATAAAAAAACTACGTTTAAAAATGTCTACATGACAAAGACTATACACAGAAAAATACTTCCTCGCAATCGCTCGCTAGATACCATGGTGAAAGCCACGATCTCAAATTGGTATCAAGTGAGATCGCATCTTTATTTGAGCATATAATGCTTCTTAAATAAGGGGCGGACCCAGCAAAAAAAGAGTAACCAAATAGAGCATTTACTCTCCGCAGTACGCGCCTTAGCCTCCGGAGAAGGGTTGTTGCCAAGGATTGCCTTCGCGACCGTGGGCCTGAAAGCGGCGTAGGGCCGAAATACAAAAATTTCTTTTTTTTTTCTTTTTCCTTTCAGCAAAGCATTCGAGTAATTTGAATATTGAGGTAGACGTAATAGGGAGTCATCTTGTATTTTAAAAAAAATTGTAGCTGTCTTAGGTAATACCTCTCATTTTTATATAAAACTGCGTTTACATTAAACTTACTTCTTCTCTCGTGTCAATGGTCGTGAACTCAAACAGTTTTTGAATAGTGAGTGGCCACCATTTGTAGTGGCCGCGTAAAGATCAGCCATCGTACACGCTACAGGCATAATGGGCACACCAGTAAATGCGACATCGATTGCACTGGATTGCCGCAGTCACATTGGGGCAGACAGGCGTCTCTGAATCCCCACTTACACATATTTGCTCTACAGCGGCCAACCTGTATACGAAGTCGGTTTAATGACCTCCAGATCGGCCACTGCAATGTGTAAACTTACTGTATTAATCCTTTAAGAAGTACCTCTTACATCAGACTAAGCATAGTGGTTCTATAACATATTGATAAGATTACTCATGTATGAGAGCATTTAGATTTATAATGAGGTAAGTATCTAAGTATTTAGTAACTCACATACAACGCAGCTCCACCAGTGGGCAAAAAATGTTCCTAAATGTTGCGTTATCACTTAAGAAAGCCAAGACAAGCTTTCAAATGATTGCTAAGTACAATGCCGACAACTTACAGGGCCGCTGGCTTTGCCGCACAAAAAAGACGCCGGCACCGAGATGTAGGTACTGGCGGCAGCATTGTGTGTAGTAGTCATATGAGCAAATGAATAATGTGGGTATAGCTCATGAAATAACATGTACAGCATACAAATAAAACAATAATATACTTATTATAAATACATTTATTAACATTATCCTGTTTAATAACTTTATAATTATAACAAAATCTATTTACATGTAATGATGTGATTTTATTACAATCATAACATTATTTTTTATGGTTTGTTCGAGTAGAGTTTATTTAGCACAAATACTGCATTCATCACCATCTTCCTCTTCTTCTTCTTCTTCCTCCTCTTCCTCTTCTTCCTCCTCCTCCTCTTCCTCTTCTTCCTCTTCAGCTGGGCATGTTTCTTCTTCCTCCTCTTCTTCCTCTTCTTCCTCCTCCTCCTCTTCTTCCTCCTCCTCCTCTTCCTCCTCCTCCTCCTCCTCCTCTTCTTCTTCTTCTTCCTCCTCCTCCTCCTCTTCCTCCTCTTCTTCAGGTTCTTCCTCCTCCTCTTCCTCTTCCTCTTCTTCCTCCTCTTCTTCTTCTTCAGGTTCTTCCTCTTCTTCTTCCTCCTCTTCTTCTTCCTCCTCTTCTTCTTCTTCGGGTTCTTCTTCCTCTTCTTCTTCCTCCTCTTCTTCTTCAGGTTCTTCTTCAGGGTCCTCAGGCTCTTCCATTTCATCTTCTGGATCATCATCTCCTTGTCCACCTCTACCGTTGAAGACTACAGATGCTGATGCAGAAGAGTTCGAATTAGCTTTTGCTACAATCCTTTGAGGATAAGCTTCTGTTGTCTGCCATAATGCAAGGATGCATAGCATGCCCTGGAAAAATACTTAAATTATTATTTGAAATTTTTAAAATAGCTTATTTAAAGTTGAACAAAATACACATAATTATTAGACGAAAAGGTACCTTGAATCAGGTTGAATAAATTGAATTCTGCGATATCCATGGTAACAAAATTAAGTCATCATTTTTGATGATTAACGGCATTTAATTAAAAAATTCCTATGACCAGTTAATTTCTAAAGTGAAGTCTAGTTTTTTTGTAAAAGTAGTAAACATCAGGCTTTGTATCCCTTTATGTTTTAAAGCTGTATGTATACGGGTCGATCTCCAAATCGGGCGTATTCGTGTGATCGCTCTGGTGCTTTTCAGATCTTGATAGTTTTTGGTAATTATGTATCTCATTGAAAATAAGGATATTAAAATACTACATTTTTACTATTGGCCTTCATTTTTGACAAACAGTTATGGAAATATTTAAGTTCAAACATTTTCGCGTCCAGAGCAATCATGATAGGCGCTAGAGCGATCATAAATGGTGAAACAAAAATAATAAAATTGTTAATATATTATTTATTTAGTCATTTTTAGTCTTGCATGTTACAAGATTATATGATTGTATGTTTAGGGGATATATCTAAGGCTTTTTGAGAGCTCATCAGTTGGAAACTTGTTCATTTTTAGGGTAGCGTACCGATTTTAAAAAAACGGAACCCTTATAGGATCACTTCGTTGTCCGTCTGTGCGTCTGTCTGTCTGTCTGTCAAGACCATTTATCTCTGGAACGCGTGAAGGTATCAAGCTAAAATTTTCAACAAATATTATTAGTGATGAGACGTTACGTCATAGAGTTTTTGACAGATAAGTAAGTCGTGACGTCCCATAATTTTGGCAAAAAAATATTTTTTGATAGCTGAGCCGTGACGTCATTGAATTTTTGACAGATGTGTCGTGACATTACAGAATCTTCGACAGATGAGTCGTGACGTCATTGAATTTTTGACAGATGTGTCGTGACATCACAGAATTTTTGACAGATGAGTCGTGACGTCATAGAATTTTGGCAGGAAAAATTATATTTAGGTAGCAGAGTCCTGACGTCTTCACAATTTGGTGTTGTTATTGTTACTTTGTTGTCCGTCTCTCTGTCAAGACCATTTATCTCAGGAACGCGTAGAGGTATCAAGCTGAAATTTTTACCAAATACTAAGGTCTGTTGTTTTTTAGTGCTGTAAAAAAATCAAACTTCTAATCTAACGAAATCAAGACATATAGCCGTTTATGTCGCAAATTTTCGATGAGCAAAGGGCAAAAAGCTACAAGTTACTTCCAGTCTACATACAAACTTGAAATTTGGCATGAAGCAAGGTCTTACAGTGTATGTAAAAAAAAACTTCCGAAAACTTGAAATTTTGACTTCCAATATATTATATTTTGATAATTTCGTCATATTCATAATAATTTTGACAGCTGAGTCACGTGACTAGTGACGCCATAGAATTTTGGTCACGTGACGTCATAGAATTTTGACAGATGAGTCGTGACGTCATAGAATATTGTCGGGAAAATATTTTTGCAGGGAAGTCGTGACGTCATAGATTTTTTGACAGATGAGTCGTGAGCGTGACGTCACAGAATTTTTGACAGCTGAGTCGTGACATTTGTCGTTGTAACAATCTGGTATTATTACTTAAAGTAGTTTTATAACGTACAATTATTGCAAAATATCAACGCTCTGGTCTTTTAGACAGAGCAATCATAGCCATAGCGATCAAAAAAAGTCATAAAAGCATTAATATAGCCGAAAATAAAAACAGTAGAAAGTTGTGTTTACGTCTCATAAAGAACATCATTACTATCACTTAATTCACTTAATAAGCACATTTACAACCTTACTACTTAATTTAAAAAACATGTCATATCAATCATCAAATTCGAGAACCAAACCCAGATAAATCATAAACTTACCTTCGCAATGTGGGAGCGCAGGAACGTGGCACACACGTATCATCCTCTGAAGTTAGACCACTACTGCCACTACCCCGGGGGAGAGGAATAGAGTTTCTATTTCGTAAAACGAGGGATGAGCGCGATGTTTTACTCCAGCGCAGAGCGATGAGATAAAATGCCAGGTCATGACAATAAATTTAAATTGTACCAAAAATATTGATAATATAATTTAAAAAAAAATATTACAATGAAGATTAACTATTTGTTATGTAATATAAAATAACATCGGACATATGAACCTTCTCAATAAAAAGTTACTCAATGTTTTCTCATTGAATCGGGAGTTAGGTCAACCCAGAGCAATCAGGATTTTAGGGTTTATGATTTTTTTTTTAATATTTATAACAATCTAATTCATAATTTCAGCCCTGCACCACATAGATTAGACACCAAACTGTACATAAAAAAATGTAATGAAAACGTTTATCGATTTTAAAATGGGTTTCTCCAGTCCGACACGATAAAAAATGCCTCTGGAGATCTACCCATACAGCATTTCTGTAAATAAACATGTGTGTAGGGTAAAATATAAAGAAAAATATTAACTTAATAAGTTTAATAAGCTTTATTAATTAGCTTGTTTGTACAATTAAATTATTATTACAATTTAAATTTAATTTATAATTCATAAGATTACTTAAAACAAGTTTCGCAATTTCCATCATCTTCTTCCTCCTCCTCTTCTTCCTCCTCTTCTTCTTCCTCTTCTTCATCTTCAGTATTACATTCGTCCTGGCTTGGCTCCTCTTCAGGTTCCTCTTCGGGTTCCTCAGGCTCCTCTTCGGGTTCCTCAGGCTCCTCTTCGGGTTCCTCAGGCTCCTCTTCGGGCTCCTCAGGCTCTTCTTCGGGTTCCTCAGGCTCCTCTTCAGGCTCCTCAGGCTCTTCTTCGGGTTCTTCAGGTTCCTCTTCAGGCTCCTCAGGTTCCTCCTCAGGTTCTTCAGGCTCCTCTTCAGGTTCCTCTTCAGGTTCCTCTTCAGGTTCCTCTTCAGGTTCCTCTTCAGGTTCCTCTTCAGGTTCCTCTTCAGGTTCCTCTTCAGGCTCCTCTTCAGGTTCCTCAGGCTCTTCTTCGGGTACTTCGGGTTCTTCAGGCTCCTCAGGCGTTTCGGGTTCTTCAGGCTCAGCTTCTGGTGTTGGTTTTGTAGGTTTTGTAGGTTTAACAGATGGTTTTGGAGGTTTTACAGGAGGTTTTGGTTTTGACGGTTTTTTTCCACCACCACCGTTGAAGACTACAGATGCTGATGCCGAAGACTTTGAATCAGCCTTTGCAACAATGCGTTGTGGTCTAGCTTCTACTGATTGCCAGTATGCTAAGAGGCATAGCGTACCCTGCAAAAGGATTTTTATTGTTAATAATTTTAAATTAATGTAGGTATATGGGGTTTAAGATAGTATTATTACAGGTGCTTTAAGTAATGGTTGTATTTGGGTCCCTTCCAAATGTTTTTTGCTCTGCCAGGCTCTGATATCTCTCAACCACAATTTGCTCACCAATACAACACCGAAACATACTGATTATGCATCGCTGCTTAATTTACCGTGCCTGTTTTGGCAACGTATGCTAAGTTCCTGATCTGTAAATTCAACTCGGGAATTTCTACAACCACTCCAAAATTTTGTCAGTCCAATTATTAAAGTGTTAAAATAATTTCCATTAAAACATGTCTAAGGGCGCCTTCAAATTTGCCGCTAAGTGTCGCGCGGAGGCAGCGCGACTGCAGCGCTGCGGTCGCGCTGCCGTCGCTAAGTTTGAGAATGGTAGTGTTGTGTTTTAGTTTTACGATGGACTCAGACGAAAATACACTGCTCGTAGTGTTACTATTAAAAAGAAAAAGTATTCTAAACAACACTAGTCGATCGATGAACGAATGCGGAGACGCAGCGCGGGCGTAGCGCTGCAGTCGCGCTGCAGTCGCGCGTTTTTTATCTCTATGAATTTACAAAACAGCGCGACCGCAGCGCTGCAGTCGCGCTGCCTCCGCGCGACACTTAGCGGCAAATTTGAAGGCGCCCTAACCCTTGAATCCGGACCTAGAACCTACATTGCTAACATGTTAAAATAGATTTTTGTAATTTGTGAAAGTTATTATACATTTATGAAAACTTGTTAGTAAAGGAAAAAAAATAAGCCCCATATGCTGAAAATTTTAGAATATCTTTTTTGTAGTTCTTAGTAACAAACAAGCACATTAATTATTTAAAATTACCAGCCCGTAAAATTAAATAATGAAACTCTCCGTATGTGACTGAAGTGAATTGTTACTCCAACTCAATCTAAGGATATCTTTCGATTCAAAAATATTACGGACAATCCACGGCGGATTTATTTCTGGCAAAGAGGAAAACATCAGAAAACCCATTTCTTTCTTTCTTTAATTCTCCTTTTTTTAGTGCTTCGCTAGTTCACGGTAAAAAAGCTGTCAATTATATGCATTCGAAAGCAAAAATCTGGTGTAAAGAAACCTGTGTGGCGCTTTTTAAACTTCCTGACATTTAAACAATCTCTAAATGGGGATTGAGCCCAAATATGCGTAATGGAAAACACTTAACTTTTTAAGCGATCTTACATTAAATATTATATTAACGATCCTGTTGCAAATATATCAAGATGCACAAATATTTATACTTATCCCGTCAGTCAGAAGTCCAAATAATTTCTTCAGATGATACACGAAGGTATAGTTGCATTATTAAATCCTAATTTGGATGCATGCTATACTGAAGCAGGCATTTTTATCCTTTTAATTATGAGATTCACGTTTTGATACTCAATAAGTATTTTACGTAATAGAAAAACTTTACCACAGTAATTTGTGTAAAACTTTGCCTGCTATATATTAGTTATGACAGTAAATTGACAGCACAGGCCAAACAATGGATTCGAGATACACCATTTAAGCTTCACAAAGTAGAGTATTAAAAATTTAAAGTAAATATTTTATACATTTATTTGTAAAATGTCAAAATAATGCAAAGCTAAATAAATAATTTAAAAAAGAATAGAAAATGTTAAAAATTAAAAGAATAGTTGATAAAACTTTACTTACCAAAATAAAGTATTTAAGACCACCCATGGCTGATGAATTAGACACAACCTGTTACAATGTAGTGAAACACAATAAATATCTGAATTTATATACAAACGGCTAAAGTATATATTATGTACTGATATGATAATACTATTTAAAATATTCGTTTACATTTAAGAAAAAATGTTAATTAAACTTTCCAGAATTTTTAGATTACGGTCATTGACACTGTGAATAAATAGGTACTTGATAATAGTTAATTTTTTGTATATTTTTTTCATATAGGTGCTTTGATAGTGTTATAAATCATAAACCATGTCTTCATTAGACTGAAGTTATAGCATTCTTATGTCATTTAGTTACTTGTTGCAATTCGGAAATTGCAATTATAGTCCCAATCATTACATCAATTGTTTTTATTTCATCAGTATATTTATTACTGTATGTTTAGTCTATTTTCACGACATAACTAATTGAGTTGTCCAGCATTGTAGCAATAATAATAAGTATTATTGAATGCACCAGCAAATATTTTAAATTTATTCATCATCGACTGCTAGGTACTAGTACTAGGTTATAGGTATTATACCGCTTGGAAGTCCTAGTCAAATCTACAGGACACAAGAACCTCCTACAAAAACCAGAACTGGCATCAATAGGCCCTTTAGCATATAGTGCATCGAGTACATGTATCCAAAACGGCATTGCTGTACTCTACCAATTTGTTTACGTAGAGAAGGAAACATGGCAGACAGTAGAACTCGCTGCTAACTCATTGTAAGGAGGCATTTCTAAACCTACATTTAGGTCGCAAGTCTTACGCAATGGTTGCAAATGATATTTCACTATCACGGTTGCAAATGATATGACACTGCCATGGTTCATCATCATCATTATAACAGCCCATTTATGTCCCACTGCAAAGACGGGCCTCCTCCCATGATGGAGGGATAATTGGCCTACTAATACCACGCTGGCCAGACGGATTGGTATAGAAATTTGCTAATAAAAATCTCGCTAAACAGTGATTAATTTTAAGAGGCGTTTATGAGTAAGCGGGAGAGTGTTAATATAACATTTAATGGGTATTTTTTATACCACTCAGTTTTGTATGCGGCTTTCGACGTTGATATTGATTAACCATTAAAATCGTCAGCCAAAGAATATCTATCAGTTACGAGTTAACTGTCCTTCCCTATTGACAAGGCCGCTTGATTCGTCCCCGCAACTGATCTACAAGGAGTATAGTAGATAAAAATGCGTCTAAGGAAGGCGCATTTTTATTTGATATCGTGACCACGATCGCTCTGCCAAGAGCGAAACGGCTGAGAAGAAGATGACATTTTTTATAACAGTTTTGTACATTATTAATAATAATGGTTAAAATAAAAGAAAATTGGAACAAACATTGTCATCGGCTATCACTAGTCTATGTAAACAGTCTAATAATAATTATGAAAACCTGATATATTACCATATGTCACGGTTTTCATAAGTTTTATTCTTATCTTAATGTATGGCGTATTACCATACTCATTGAGTAACTATTGAAAGTAACAAATAATTAAAATATAATTATAAAGAAGCTAGGATACACGCAAGTAGATCAATTAGACTTATTTAATCGAGGTCGGAATTAATTAATAATGAATGGAAAAAATATTGACGTTATAACAGAAATTAGGTTTGGAAAATTTTAAATAAAATGTCTAAAATTAGAACTTCTCTAATATGAACTTATTTATAAAAGATGAGGATAGCAGTTAGTTATTTGGTGGTTATTCATTGCAGTAGTTGGTACTTCAATAAACTACATTACAAATTCATTAGTTATTACATTAGTTCCTTCAAGCGAGGCGTGAAAAAGCATCTTCTGAAGCCGCCATAGTGGCGACATTCATGCCTCTACAATTATTGTAGCTGGCATGGTGCTCGCCATTTTTGACTCTAATGGATGCTTAACATCAGGCACCTTAGAGTCATTCTGGTAGGCCAATTAAAAAAAAAAAAAAAAACTTTATAATTATAAGCATAATCAAAATATTTAATATTTAATTTATTATTTTCTTAACCAATTTAAAAGTGTTTTTGTTTGGATTATGGTATCGTTTGCGGATATTAATTAATTAATTAATTAAATTCATGATTTCAGACCAGAGATCTATAAAAATGTGTTAGTAATTTCTTGTCCTAATGTTAGTAGAAAACAGTTATTAATAATATTTATCAATTATTGACATGGACATTAGGGCGCACATGTCTACTTGCCCTGTGACTAATAAACGGCCCATTAATTTGGTCTGCCAGAGTAGCTAGTATACTGTTAGGACTGTCTCTGAATCGCCGCATCATGGATGACGACCTCGGTGGCGCGACGGTAGCGCAAGCGGCTGCCGTGCAAGAGGTTGTGGGTTCGATCCCCACACAGGACAATAATTTCTGAGATCCACAAATTATTGTCCTGGTCTGGGTGTTCTTTGTGTCCGTTAATTGATGTTTGTAAAAGGTCCCCGCGACACAGGGCATGATCCCTAGTGTGGGAGTTGTCTTTTCAAAAAGCAAAAAGCAAAGCAAAGCACATCGCTTGCGTATGATAGCATAGAAGTCATCTACTTTGGCCTCCGCAAGCCAGACGCGCTACACGATCGAGGCAGTCCCAACAGCATCTTCTATTGTATTGAACGCGCAGAGCGTTGTAAGCCCTCTGCGTATACCTCACCCACAAGCTGCACGAGTAAAACGCCTGGCAATATGCTCTAAATAAGGTCAGTTTTACTTGTTTAGTGCATCGAGCAAACCTAAGGGAAAGCATGTTACATCTGGCTGCCAACGCTTTGCGCTCCCTATTAACATCCTGACCATCTGTCAGAGAATCCGTGACTGTATGCCTGAGGTATATAAATTGAGGGACAACATTTAGAGGAGAACTTCAAAGCGTATATACGTGTACATCCAATTTTTTCTAAAATTATAGCAAAATTGTGGTTGTCATCAAAAGTATAAAATATGATTTTTATTTCAGAAAATATTGTTTAACAATAAGATTTTAGAGTCAGTCGATTTGCAAAGTACACACATCAAAAAAGTCTAAGCAACATGCATGATATTACAAATTTACCATTTATATTAATTAATTTCTAAGTATTTACTCACTCAAAGTGTATAGGTAAGTAAACTTTTTTGTTATTGATGACATACTGGCTGGTTGTAAAAAAAAAATTTCGATTATGTTTTGTTTTTTTTCATAAAATTCAAATGACTGCGAATTTGTTTGAATTTGAGTGCATGTTAATTGCTACGTTTTAGTCTTGATTTTATAATTTTACCAACCATTTAAATACAGTTGGCGACAAAATTGAATTGTTAGATATTCTTTACGTCATGGAGCGACGTCATTTGACGGCAGATGAAATGCAAAGAGGGAAGTAATCAATCTCAGGTATCTCGACATTTTGGTATTCATAGAAGTGTTATTTGTCGTCTTTGGCAGCGCTACAATAATACAGGGGAACCCGCTGAACAGCATCCAGGCCGTAAAAGGAGTACAACCACTCGGCAAGACCGGTACATACAACTGACTGCAAGACGCCAGCCGATGTTAACCGCTCGAGAGATAAGTTTGAGGCTACAAAATTCAAGTGGTGTTGATGTAAGTCCCCAAACTGTGCGAAATCGACTGCATGAGTACGGCCTACGAGCTCGACGCCCTATCAGGTGCCCACCGATACGTCACGGGAATCGCGCTCGTCGAAATGAATGGTGTAGAGAACGCATAACATGGACCCAGGAACAATGGGATAAAATTATGTTTTCCGATGAGTCGCGATTCGGGTTTAGGCCTGATACAAGAAGGGTGCGAGTGTACCGTCGACCCGGAAATACTGAAAGACTCAGGTGCGTTCAGGAAGTTCATCCATACAGCGGCTCAACAGTTATGGTATGGGCGGGTATTATGAAGAACAGGCGAACTGAGCTCGTTTTTGTAAATGGAAACATGAACGCTGAAAATTACGTTGAGGATATTCTCAGACCTTATGTCCATCCATTTGCACAAACCTTTGGCTCCGATTTTACGTTAATGCATGACAATGCGCGTTCACATACAGCTCGGCGAACCAGTGAATACTTGGCAACGGAGAACATCCAGGTATTGCCCTGGCCTGCACAATCGCCAGACCTCAACCCCATCGAGCACGCATGGGACATGCTCCAGAGACGTGTTTTGAAGGACTTGGACGGAGTGACAACAACCCAACAGCTGAAGGATTTGCTACAATTCCATTGGGAGCGAATACCGCAAGATGACATAAACAGTCTCATTAATTCAATGAATAATCGTTGCCGACAAGTTCTGAATAGCAGAGGAGGCCATACTTTGTATTAAATTGTCCTATTCTTTCACAATAAATTCATTTTCTTAAGAAATTTCAATTTGTAAAAAAAAAGTTTAGTTTCTTATGTACCTGTATATTCTAATATTGTTAATTTCTGTTATTAAAAGAACTTATAAAGAAAACAGCTGTTATTTTTACATCATAGAACCCTAAAAATATTATTTTAAAAATAAAATACAACGTTATAATTAAAATAAATGGTAAAATAAATTAATATAAATGGTAAATTTGTAATATCATGCATGTTGCTTAGACTTTTTTGATGTGTGTAGAAAATATTAGTATTAGGTACTTATTCAATTTGTTCAGCTTTTACAATATCTGCTGTTATCACACTCTTGGTAGCAGTATGTGTGTAATGTAAGTAAGTATACAGTGCACTCGTTTTTCTAAATATAACTATTTTGTTGATATTTTTCCTTTTAGGTTTTACTTTTGACGACCTCTGTGGCGTAGTGGTTATATTACATAGGCTGCTACGCAGAGGTCTCGGGTTCGATTCCCGCTCCGCAAATCTTTGTGTGCATGAAGATAATTATTTGCATTGGTCTGAGTGTTTCTATGTATAATATGTATGTATTTACAAAGAAAAAGTACATAAGTACTAATAACCGTTGTTCTGTTACCCATAACAAAAGCAGGTTAAGCTTAGCTTACTTTGGGAACAGATGGCGCTGTGTAGAGATGTCCGTGAATATTTATGTACAAGAAATAATATCGAACATACTTATCATTCATCATTTTGTATAGCAAAAAGAGGTCCGTTTCTTGACACACTCTGGAATAGATCCCTCATTCCACCACCAGCGATCCTATAGCTTCCTCTTCCATCGCAGAGTTGAAAAACCTTTCATGCCGTAAAGAAGAATGGGCAGTTTTATATGGGATGCGTCCCATGTGTTGTAACACTTTGTGACCTATATCATTTGAAAGATCTCAGCGAGTGCTATGTTTTATTGTATGGGCATAACTCCGTATCTCGTGCAGGGAAACTGTTATAGGGTTTTAAAAAAATAAAAAAATAATTAAAAATGTCTTAACTAATTGGTCTTTTAATAACTACTACTACAGAGATTTAAAGGTAGAGCCTACTTTGACCCAACACCCTCTCTGGCACCATTGTAAGCGCAACGTTGAGAAGATTGCGGACATGTAAAATGTGATTTACGGCGGTCCTTCTGGGTAGAAGAGTTCTCAAGCTTTCAGAAACGTTTGCGCAATTACATGGACAAAGAAAAAACAGCTCCCTATGCTCCCCGCCATTTTGTTCCAAATATGACATCTGCTCTTTGCGTCCCAACCTTTGTAACATGTTGCGACTAGCATAAACATGTTCACCTAGATTTTTTTCTATAAATATATATTTCTTTCATTAAAATTGTGTGCAGGTCAAAAGTACTAAGCTGTTAATGATAAAATAATTTTTGCATCAAATAAGGCTTTAATCGTACTTTTTTACATTTTGTGACACGAAAACACATTATACTTATTCCACTTATAATAACTGTAGACAATTTACAGACAGTAATCGTTACGTTAGTTTAGACCGTTACTAATAAGTAAACAGTTAAAAATATATAAGTATTATAAATGGTAAAGTTATTGCTAAATAAATCTCTTACGTAAATGTATAATGTAAAATAAAAATCCTCATCGCATTTTTCTCTACATAGCTGTTGATGTTGAAAAGGTTGTCATAATTATAATGACAGTATAAATATACAACTCCTTTAAATATATCTGTTTTATTCACATATATATTTCACATATATATTTCAAAATATATTGAAAACACGAAAGTACAGCTCAGTAACAACACTACACCATGCTTCCAGCCCTCAGCCAATAGGCGTCCATTGCTGGAGATGGGCCTCCTACAAATATCTTTACTTTGCCGATCCTGTGACTACCTTATCACTTGGCGCCACTCCGATATCACGCGATATACGCGGTCGCTTTTTGAAAACCTTTCTGCCTCATCGTCATTTGTAAGTTCTTCGTGCTATGTCGCCCCTTTAACGGGCAATCCTGAGTGCTCTATCGGTCACTTTAGTACTCCTGCGGATTATCTCACTTCTGATTCAATTACGCAGGTCAACTCCCAATAAAGCTCTCTCTATTCCCCTGTAGATGACCAAAAGCCTTGTGATTTGACGAGTGAACCCCTTCTCGAAGTTGGACTTATCTGGTCTGATTGTCCCAGGTAAATATATTCGTGGACAACTTTGAGTGTAGCGCCTCCAACCGTGATTGAAGTGGGTGCAACATGAACATTTGTCATGATCTTGGTCTTGTCCGTGTCCATTTTAAGACCCACTTATTGAGAGATACTATTAGGGTCATCGAGTATTATATTGAGGTCCTCCTTGGTCTATGACATGACACCATTTTCGTTAGCAAATGAAGGTGCGTGCGTGATATACTCGCCGTAATATATTGGTGCCATTTCCGTTCCAGTCTAAGAGCCTAAAAGCATCTTCCAGTGCAGCGGTAAACAGTTTCGGAGATATTTAATCACCTTGTCTTATAACTCGCTGCAAATTCATAGTTCTTGATAATCCACCCTCGAGACAAACCAACTTAAGGGTGTTTCCGTATACTTAAGCACTGCAGTATTATGAAATATCGTTAGTGTACTTGGCATCGTTGGAAAGACTGCAACACTACACCAGTAAGTTAATAATGGCATCTACACTAAGCGCAAACCTATTTGACCGACCTGAAGTTGTTGCAACTGACTGAGCAGATATCATATTTGGAACAAAATGGCGGGAAGTATAGGGAGCTGTTTTTTCTTTATCTATTTAATTGCGCTAACGTTTCTGAAAGTACCTAAATTAAATGCTGTAAGCATAAAAATAAATGTAGGTACGAGAATTCACTAAAACGTGAAAAACATGCCGTTCAATTCAAATCGATAAAAAAGTTAATTTCTCAGAAAATGTCAATTAGGTGTTATTGGCACTTTAACGTCGATAAGTAATGGCGGGAAGCATAGGGAGCTGTTTTTTCTTTATCTATTTAATTGCGCAAACGTTTCTGAAAGCTTGAGAACTCTTCTACCCAGAAGGACCGCCGTAAATCACATTTTACATGTCTGCAATCTTCTCAACGCTGCGCTTGCAATGGTGGCAGAGAGGGTGTTGGGTCAAAGTAGGCTCTACCTTTAAATCTCTGTAGTAGTAGTTATTAAAAGACCAATTAGTTAAGACATTTTTAATTATTTTTTTATTTTTTTAAAACCCTATAACAGTTTCCCTGCACGAGATACGGAGTTATGCCCATACAATAAAACATAGCACTCGCTGAGATCTTTCAAATGATATAGGTCACAAAGTGTTACAACATATGGGACGAAACCGCCCATTCTCCTTTACGACATGATCATGGTTGCGGGAATATAATGTGTAAAAACATAGAGAGACATTCGTGTGCGGCCGTATTGCGCGTCCTGTCTAACTATGCCTGGAAAAACACCGCGTCTAAACCGTTTTGGTCTACGTACTCAATCCCATAAGAACTCATCTAGCCAGGGTGCTAGAAGAATACCAAGTTTAACTCTTATTATATTACAATTAAGTATTATTTATTTCGAAAGTGGAGTATTTTCTTACATTCTAAAATATCTAGTTAAATATTAAATAAATTCTGTCATTTATTGAGTCGTTTCGCTTTGTAAACGACTTTGAATGATTAGATATTTATTCTACATTCTACATAAGTAATTTAAAAAATACGTTGTTTCCATTTGCTGTAGAATAAAAAAAAATTGTTAACTTATTCTCATTTCGTTCTAAGATAAGAAGAGAAGCAAATTTTCAACGCTTTCAAAAACTTAAATCCAACAACATTTCTGTACGACATCATCATCATCATCATCTCAGCCAATCGACGTCCACTGTTGGACATAGGCCTCCTCCAATTATTATTATTTCTGTACGTAATTAATAATAATTGTGATTTAATTAGGCCCCCTAAACAAAACAATTTTGTTAATTAAAAGTTCATTAGAAAGTTGATGTGCATTATGATAAGTGTTTTTGTGTGAGTGTGTGTATGTGAATGTTTACAATAAACAATGTTTACAATAATTATCTAATTTGTGCAATTTTATTAACGGAAATGATAATAAATTTTATTTACTTTAATACTTCTAGGGCATCAGGATATATTAAAATTTTACTATCCATATAAAAGTTAACTGTAGTTACTTTCTTTTAATTAATCATGTACCTCAATGGATATATACTGTAATCAACGGGAACATGAAGACGATATTAGTATTTGTAAGTAGTAAATTCATTTTAAATTATTCTTTTTTTTTTGTTCGTACCACAGAAATGTAATTGTTTAGATATCTGTGGTTCGTACTGTAGCCTAAGAAAGTCTCATATAGTTTTATACATTTACTGGGTGTCTGTTTCTGATGATTTCAATCGGAACACATACATAATATCGTCGTTATACCTGAAAAAGGGAGAGGCTTTTCTGATGATGTTTTGACGATGATACGAAGGTTTGTTACTTACAAACCTTCGTATTTTATCATTCAGCACGTTGATAAAACTGTAATAACATACTAAGTGATAAGCAGTCCAATACTGGTAAATACATTTAAATACAGAAAGTACAATAGTTTCAAAGTTAATTCTTGAACTAGGGACCATAACCTGTGTTAGGATATATTGCGCGCATCGATTATACCCACAAAAATAATCATGTATGTGTGGACTGAGGGCCCATTTTTTTTTCTGCGGCTTTTTGTAGATTAATCAACAAAAGTGCATAGTTAAAGTTGTTAAAGAGTTTGTTAAACGAATATCAGAGTTTGTTAAGACTTCATTCAAAAGATATATCGCTTTAAGTGGGTCCCTCAGTTCAAACACAAAATCTCCCATAATTAGATAGTAAAAATCTTTAGTTAAACAAGTATAAAAGTATAAAAAGCATTGAAAAGCCTAATATGAGTAGATAATAAAAAATAACAAACGTTTTAAAAGGTCCCTGAGGGCCCACTTGAATTTATCTCATAATTAATAAATTATAGCATGTACATTAAATATTCCTAAGCCAACCATTTGTTAAAAGGGCAAGGATAAATTTAAAATTAAAGAAAGATCACAAACAGTGATAATTATTGTTATTTTTAAGTTTATAAGTGGTCCCTCAGTCCACACACTATGCAAATGCTAATTGTTAAATATATAATTAAATGCAACAATTACGAAAATGGGGAGCCTTTCAGTGCATAGTTAATTTTGTATATTATCGATCTGTATTTATCTTATCACTGGTTTTATAATTTTTTTTACGAAAAATTTACAAAATATGTTTTTCGTACAAGTAGAGTGTCCATGCAGTCAAGAGATAATCAAGAACCATTACATACATTAATGATGTTACATTACGTTTTAAAGTTTCTGCATAGTCATAAAGTGTGAGATAAAAGTAAATAGTTGTAATTGTGTTGGGCCGTATGCGGACCGAATTGAGTGCTATTTGATGCAAACGTAAACAAACAATAAAAAAATACATGTTCCTGTTAAATTAATAATTTAAAAAAATATATACTACGAAGTACCTAATCTTTAAATTTTCCAAAATATTGACATAGAATTCTTATGGACCCGTATTGCAGTTAATAATAAATTGATAAAAATGTTAAAAAACATAATAATTTAGTCTACATAACTTTTGAAATATTTTTTTTATTTTACTTACACTCTGACCTCTTATAATAGCAGTAGATATGGACAGTTTTATACTAAATATTATATAAACGGGATATTAACGCGCATTTAATTTACCTTTATTTTACTTGACGTTTCGGCACAGGTTGCACTGGCCGTGGTCGCAAGCTGACTGGTGATGCGACGTCACAGCTTCGTCTTCGTGATAGATAATATATTATTATCATCTACCCTCGCATCTTGAGATGTTAATATAAAGTCCCCCTACACACAACACTGACCGTATCGCTGTTCTGTACGTTAACCGACCGTTCAAAAAAGGGAGGTATTGTTTTTGATATCACTGGATTCCACGTTGCTGACAACTTGAAACCGTCATCCCGGTTAAAGTTTTTTGGGAACTTTTTGATTTCAATGGCCTCGCGCACAAGTCTTGAGTAATGGTGGCGATCGGTGGAGATTACCCGTGGCTTATGAAACTCGATCCAGTGATTAGCGCCAGCGTTCACCAAGTGTTCGGCGATGGCTGACTTGCTGGTCTGTCGGTTCTTCACAGCAGCTACGTGCTCTTTGAGCCTTTCAGCAATGGTCCGCTTTGTTTGCCCAATATAAGAACTGCCACAGCTACAGTCAATCTTGTACACGCCAGGACATTGCAGAGGTAGGACATCCTTTGGTGAGCGTACTATACTATTAACCTTGGCCTCCGGGGTGAAAATGGTGTGTATTGAGTAGTTTCTCAACACCGAGCCAATCTTATCTGTCACGCCTTTCAGATAAGGTAGGTACGCAGGTTGCCTGTTCACTCCAGGATGTCTCTCTTTTTATTGGTCTCTCTCGCGTATTAACCTTAAATCCATTGTTCGTAAGTACCTCCTGAACATGGTCTAGCTCTCGCCCCAGGTGCTCAGGGTCACATAGATCATATGCTCTGTTCTTTAATGATGTTATCACAGATTGAAGGTGTCGCGGGTGGTGATGAGACGTTGCGTGTAAATACCTGTCCGTGTGTGTAGGTTTACGGTAAACACTATGTGATATGGACCCATCTGGTCTTACGGCTAGCTTGACATCCAAGAAAGACAATGACCTGTCCGCCTCCATTTCATACGTGAAACGCATCTTTGGATGGAGAGCATTAAGATGTGCAATATATTGATCTACCTCTTGCTTGCTTCCTTTGACTATGCTGAAGATGTCATCAACATAACGTTTCCAAAGTCTGACAGTTTTAGGGCCAAGGCTCAGGGCCTTCTCTTCGAAATGTTCCATCCAGAAATTAGCCAGTACCGGGGCTACTGGACTCCCCATTGCGACGCCATCAATCTGGAGGTAGTATTGACCTTGGAAAAGGAAGTAGTTGCCATCCAAGCAGTGTTTTAAAAGATCAACATAGTTGTGGGGCATATCATTGTCACTCAATTTGTCTCTAACGACCTCAACGCATTCTTTGATTGGTATATTAGTGAACAGAGATTCGACATCAAAACTCACCATCAGTTCGTCAGGTTCCAATCGTAAATTCCTTGTCAACTGGACAAAGTGGCGCGAGTCCTTCACAAAAGACGGTGTTTTTCCCACAAGTGGCTGTAATACTGACGTAACGTACTTTGCAAGGTCGTAAGTAGGAGAAGAGATTTGACTCACGATAGGCCGCAATGGTACGTTAGACTTATGTATTTTAGGTAGCCCATATAACTTATGTGGTTGGTGTGATTTTGGTTTATTTAACCGCTCGTACTCGTCTTCTGAGAACCGAAACGTCAAGTAAAATAAAGATAAATTAAATGCGCGTTAATATCCCGTTTATATAATATTTATAATAATGAAACGCGATAGTTTAAAAGTTACAAGTTTTATACTAAATTATTTATTTACATAGTAACTCTCAAATCCATAAAAAGAAAAACCATATAAAAGAAAGAAGAACTCTCAAATCTGTGGTAAACTGTCAGCTTGTTGATTATCGTGAATTCGTTCAGTTACGAGTATTAATTATATATTATTACTAGCTGACCCGTGCCCACTTCGTTGAGCGGCGAAAAAAACGCTTCCATTTTTTAAACATATTTCATTACTGCTCCTCTCTTATTAGTCATAGCGTGATACTATATAGCACTCCCCGATAAATGGCCTATTTAACACAAAAAGAATTTTAAAAATCGGTTTTGTAGATCCAGGGTAACCCCTACGACGTCACAAACTTACAAATAAACACACAAACAAACAAACACACAAACTTTACCTCTTTATAATATTATAAGTATAGATATAGATTATATTATTATTTTTCGGTTTACCCTTTGAGTACGGAACCTTAAAAACTGTGGATTTCGTGTTACAAACAGACACTCCAATTTTATTTATATGTATAGACATACAGATATGTATTACGATTGTCATCATCATCATCATGGGCCTTTGCGTCTATTTCAGACGATTCATTAATTATTGCCTCGTGGATGCCATGCATTTTTTCTCATGGCTGTGCAAGCCAATTCTAGAGAGGCAGATTCTGCCGCATACTCTGCAGACATAATTTCCGGGCGCTGCAGGAGTATTGTCAGTATGGTGACGTTTCGCTCTACTAGTCCTTAAAGTTTCGAACCAGGTGGTGTCATGTTTTTTACGCCCATCGAGCACACGCTCTCTCCACTCATCTCGATCTTCGGCCAGCTTTTCCCATCCGACGTGGCTTATACCAAAAGAGCACATGTCTCTCTTTGCGCAGTCCTTAAAACGGAGCACTGGCCTCCCAACGTCTCTCTTTCCGTGAGCTATGGCGCCAAGCAAGATACGTCGCGGTAGGCGAGACGGTTCCATTCGATGCACATGCCCCAGCCATCGCAAACGTCTCTGTTTTATTAGAGCTGTGAGACTGGGCAGCTGCGCGATTTTAAGAACCCTCTCGTTGGTGACTTTGTCCTTCCATGAGATCTCCAATATGTTCCGGAGACAGCGCATGTGGAACGTGTTGAGGCGGCGCTCCTGTTTCGCATACGTGGTCCACGCTTCAGCTCCGTATAAAAGTATGGACAGAATGCATGACTGATACACGATCATCTTAGTATGTGCAGTTAGATGTTTATTACGCCATACTCTCGTACTCAAACGTCCGAACATGGTAGCCGCTCTGCCGATACGAATGTCGATCTCCGCATCCAGCGAGAGACTTTTCGACAAGGTCGACCCCAGGTAAGAGAAATTTTCAACCACGTCCAGCGGAGAACCGTTCAACATGATGTTCGGTGACTCGACACATCTTTTACTGTATTGCAAATTTTATTGTTTTATTTTTTACATTTAAAAAATGATTGCAATTTAGATTTAATTGATTAATATTAATATTGTGTAATGTTTTGCTTGCCGTGGCAACTTGTAATGGAATCAGCACTGTTGCTTGAGCTATTTAAATATTGTATTATTTCTGATTGACTTTGTGTATGTTTCGTGGGTTATCCTAATTATAAATAAATAAATATCTAAATTAATAATAAATGACATTAAAAACAAATATACAGTCGTTTTCTTAAAACGTGGACACCCCACACCAGACTTAGTATGAAAATTAATAAAACAGTTAAAATGACAAAAAATATAAATAAACCAGACACAAGATAAATACAGATCGATAAAATACAAAAATAACTATGCACAGAAAGGCTCCCCATTTTCGTAATTGTTGTATTTAATTATATATTTAACAATTAGCATTTGCATAGTGTGTGGACTGAGGGACCACTTAAAAACTTAAAAATAACAATAATTATCACTGTTTGTGATCTTTCTTTAATTTTAAATTTATCCTTGCCTTTTTAACAAATGGTTGGTTTAGGAATATTTAATGTTCATGCTATAATTTATTAATTATGAGATAAATTCAAGTGGGCCCTCAGGGACCTTTTAAAACGTTTGTTATTTTTTATTATCTACTCATATTAGGCTTTTCAATGCTTTTTATACTTTTATACATGTTTAACTAAGGATTTTTACCAAAAAATTGTTGTTTAATTCATTACCTATCTAATTATGGGAGATTTTGTGTTTGAACTGAGGGACCCACTTAAAGCGATATATCTTTCGAATGAAGTCTTAACAAACTCTAATATTCGTTTAACAAACTCTTTAACAACTTTAACTATGCAGTTTTGTTGATTAATCTGCAAAAAAAAAATGGGCCCTCAGTCCACACATACATAAATAATCAGCTATAAAAATATATTCGTGAATGGAAAGCAGTCAATTATCCTTTTGCATTAACTATGTGTCCATTTGTGGATGTTAAACAAATTCAGGGTTGCCCAGTTAAAGTGGCGGTGGGCAGGGCACATAGCGCGGAGAACAGATAGCCGTTGGGGCAGAAAAGTTCTCGAATGGCGACCGCGCACCGGAAAGCGCAGGGTGGGGAGACTCCTCACACGGTGGACCGACGACCTGGTTAGGACGGCGGGAAGCCAATGGATGATAAATATTATTATAAACAATTATTATGATGATGATTAAAAGGTTTTATTAAATTGTATCTGAAGTATAAATCAATCAGCCTAATTCATTTCCGTCAGGACTATCTGACGTGCAATGTTCGGTATCATAGTCATTACGGTTAATCAATGCATTTTACCTTACTTTGAAGCAGTATTCTAAAATAAGATAAAAAAAAGGCTAAAGAGCCTCTGTCGTGTTTTTCAGCAGGTCATTAGCTACTTGTTAAACGTTAGTAGTTTTTAGCGTTGTTGATTATACAACATCTGAAGACATATAGTTTATTTCGTTAGTTGACGTTAGTAATGAAAATATCACACGATGTTAAAAGATATTCTATTTGATAGGTTTTTGTCGCGCTGGTGGCGTTAGACAGAGGTGCAGGAGGTACAAAACACAAGCACAAAAGAAAAATGTTACAAACAGCTCCAACAGGCGAACAAGACAATGATTTTAATAGCTTTGCATACGAAGGAGAGACATTTAAAATCAAAAAATTGCATCACAAGGAAAGAGCGCAATTGTCAATGACTTCAAAAGTAAAAGAGGATAAGAAGAAACATATATTTAAAAATCAATCGTTTAGAACAAAACCAGTTTTTCAAGTTACTCGACCCACATTTACTTTCACGCGCAAACCTAAGCCAACATTAAAGCCTAGGTCAACATTGAGACCTAGACCAACGTTGAGACCTAGGCCAACACTAAGACCTAAGCCCACATTAAGACCTAGACCCAAAAATTCAAGAAGATTTCCTACTACAACCGAATCACCAACTACTGGTATCACTGGTATTACTACAGCTACCGTGCCTTTGATGCCAATCACCACTGCGACAAGCCCTACAGACAAGCCAAGAGAACCTATTATATTTAATATTTTTAACATTAATCACGTAACACACTCGCCGACAAAATCGAATAAAAATAAAAATAAACTTACAACAACAACTCCATCTTCTACGACTACTGCTACAACGAGCGTGCCATTTTTATTAGCAAATATCGTATTAAATATATTTAACAACAAAATAGCTCCGCCAGAGCCATTGCCATTTAAAGGCTTATCAGGCACATCTTTAGCTAGCAGCAAGGCAATGCTACTAAATTCTATTTCTTTGTTAAACTTTTTCAATTTGGATCACACACCAATCACACCTAAATCAATGCCGCTGTCTACAAAAGTTACTCGAAAGACTATTAAACTTGCGACTAAGACAACTAAAAAACCAAATATGATTGCTATTCCGAGAACAGATCCTATTCCAGAAATAATTGAATTGACAGAGGCAACTGAACCGACACTCCCTACAAAAGCTACTCAAAAACCTAAAAAGCCAAAAGTGACAACTAAACCGACAGAACCAACTGAACCGACAGAGCCAACTGACCCGACAGAGCCGACTGAACCAACTGAACCGACAGAGGCAACTAAACCGACACTCCCTACAAAAGCTACTCGAAAAACAAAAAAACCAAAAGTGACAACTGAACCGACAGAACCAACTGAACCGACAGAGCCAACTGACCCGACAGAGCCGACTAAACCAACTGAACCGACAGAGGTAACAGAATCGACACTCCCTACAAAAGCTACTCGAAAAACAAAAAAACCAAAAGTGACAACTGAACCGACAGAACCAACTGAACCGACAGAGCCAACTGACCCGACAGAGCCGACTAAACCAACTGAACCGACAGAGGTAACAGAACCGACACTCCCTACAAAAGCTACTCGAAAAACTAAAAAACCAAAAGTGAGAACTGAACCGACTGAACCAACTGAACCGACAGTCCCTACAAAAGCTACTCGAAAAACAAAAAAACCAAAAGTGACAACTGAACCTACAGAACCAACTGAACCGACAGAACCAACTGAACCGATAGAACCAACTGAACCGACACTCCCTACAAAAGCTACTCGAAAAACAAAAAAACCAAAAGTGACAACAGAACCTACAGAACCAACTGAACCGACAGAACCAACTGAACCGACAGAACCAACTGAACCAACAGATGTAACAGAACCGACACTCCCTACAAAAGCTACTCGAAAAACTAAAAAACCAAAAGTGACAACCGAACCTACAGAACCAACTGAACGTACAGAACCAACTGAACCAACAGATGTAACAGAACCGACACTCCCTACAAAAGCTACTCGAAAAACAAAAAAACCAAAAGTGACAACTGAACCTACAGAACCAACTGAACCGACAGAGCCAACTGACCCGACAGAGCCGACTGAACCAACTGAACCGACAGAGGCAACTGAACCGACACTCCCTACAAAAGCTACTCGAAAAACAAAAAAACCAAAAGTGACAACTGAACCGACAGAACCAACTGAACCGACAGAGCCAACTGACCCGACAGAGCCGACTAAACCAACTGAACCGACAGAGGTAACAGAACCGACACTCCCTACAAAAGCTACTCGAAAAACAAAAAAACCAAAAGTGACAACTGAACCGACAGAACCAACTGAACCGACAGAGCCAACTGACCCGACAGAGCCGACTAAACCAACTGAACCGACAGAGGTAACAGAACCGACACTCCCTACAAAAGCTACTCGAAAAACTAAAAAACCAAAAGTGACAACTGAACCGACAGAACCAACTGAACCGACACTCCCTACAAAAGCTACTCGAAAAACAAAAAAACCAAAAGTGACAACTGAACCTACAGAACCAACTGATTCGACAGAACCAACTGAACCGATAGAACCAACTGAACCGACACTCCCTACAAAAGCTACTCGAAAAACAAAAAAACCAAAAGTGACAACTGAACCTACAGAACCAACTGAACCGACAGAACCAACTGAACCGACAGAACCAACTGAACCAACAGATGTAACAGAACCGACACTCCCTACAAAAGCTACTCGAAAAACAAAAAAACCAAAAGTGACAACTGAACCTACAAAACCAACCGAACCGACAGAACCAACTGAACCAACAGATGTAACAGAACCGACACTCCCTACAAAAGCTACTCGAAAAACTAAAAAACCAAAAGTGACAACCGAACCTACAGAACCAACTGAACCGACAGAACCAACTGAACCGACAGAACCAACTGAACCAACAGATGTAACAGAACCGACACTCCCTACAAAAGCTACTCGAAAAACAAAAAAACCAAAAGTGACAACTGAACCTACAGAACCAACTGAACCGACAGAACCAACTGAACCGACAGAACCAACAGATGTAACAGAACCGACACTCCCTACAAAAGCTACTCGAAAAACAAAAAAACCAAAAGTGACAACTGAACCTACAGACCCAACTGAACCGACAGAACCAACTAAACCGACAGAGCCAACTGAACCAACTGAACCAACTGAACCGACAGCACCAACAGAACCAACTGAACCGACAGAACCAACTGAACCGACAGAGCCAACTGAACCAACTGAACCGACAGCACCAACAGAACCAACTGAACCGACAGAGCCAACTGAACCAACAGAGCCAACTGAACCGACAGAGCCAACAGAACCAACTGAACCGACAGAGCCAACAGAACCAACTGAACCGACAGAGCCAACTGAACCGACAGAGCCAACTGAGCCTACAGAGCCAACTGAACCGACAGAGCCAACTGAACCGACAGAGCCAACTGAACCGACAGAGCCAACAGAACCAACTGAACCGACAGAGCCAACAGAACCAACTGAACCGACAGAGCCAACAGAACCAACTGAACCGACAGAGCCAACTGAACCGACAGAGCCAACTGAGCCTACAGAGCCAACTGAACCCACTGAACCGACAGAGCCCACTGAACCAACAGAACCAACTGAACCTACAGAGCCAACTGAACCTACAGAGCCAACTGAACCTACAGAGCCAACTGAACCGACAGAGCCAACTGAACCGACAGAGCCAACTGAACCGACAGAGCCAACTGAACCAACAGAGCCAACTGAGCCTACAGAGCCAACTGACCCGACAGAGGCAACTGAACCGACAGAGCCAACTGAACCAACAGAGCCAACTGAACCGACAGAGCCAACAGAACCAACTGAACCGACAGAGCCAACTGAACCCACTGAACCGACAGAGCCAACTGAGCCTACAAAACCAACTGAACCGACAGAGCCAACTGAACCGACAGAGCCAACTGAACCCACTGAACCGACAGAGCCAACTGAACCCACTGAACCTACAGAACCAACTGAACCGACAGAGCCAACTGAACTTACAGAGCCAACTGAACCGACAGAGCCAACTGAACCGACAGAGCCAACTGAACCGACAGAGCCAACTGAACCGATAGTGCTAACTAAACCGACAGTGCCAACTGAACCGACAGAGCCAACTGAACCTACAGAGCCAACTGAACCGACAGAGCCAACTGAACCGACAGAGCCAACTGAACCCACTGAACCGACAGAGCCAACTGAGCCTACAGAACCAACTGAACCGACAGAGCCAACTGAACCGACAGTGCCAACTGAACCGACAGAGCCAACTGAACCCACTGAACCTACAGAACCAACTGAACCGACAGAGCCAACTGAACCTACAGAGCCAACTGAACCGACAGAGCCAACTGAACCGACAGAGCCAACTGAACCGACAGTGCTAACTAAACCGACAGTGCCAACTGAACCGACAGAGCCAACTGAACCGACAGTGCCAACTGAACCGACAGAGCCAACTGAACCCACTGAACCTACAGAACCAACTGAACCGACAGAGCCAACTGAACCTACAGAGCCAACTGAACCGACAGAGCCAACTGAACCGACAGAGCCAACTGAACCGACAGTGCTAACTAAACCGACAGTGCCAACTGAACCGACAAAGCCAACTGAACCGACAGTGCCAACTGAACCGACAGAGCCAACTGAACCCACTGAACCGACAGAGCCAACTGAGCCTACAGAACCAACTGAACCGACAGAGCCAACTGAACCGACAGTGCCAACTGAACCGACAGAGCCAACTGAACCCACTGAACCTACAGAACCAACTGAACCGACAGAGCCAACTGAACCTACAGAGCCAACTGAACCGACAGAGCCAACTGAACCCACTGAACCTACAGAACCAACTGAACCGACAGAGCCAACTGAACCTACAGAGCCAACTGAACCGACAGAGCCAACTGAACCTACAGAGCCAACTGAACCGACGGAGCCAACTGAACCCACTGAACCTACAAAGCCAACTGAACCGACAGAGCCAACTGAACCCACTGAACTTACAGAACCAACTGAACCGACAGAGCCAACTGAACCTACAGAGCCAACTGAACCGACAGAGCCAACTGAACCGACAGAGCCAACTGAACCGACAGAGCCAACTGAACCGACAGTGCCAACTGAACCGACAGAACCAACTGAACCGACAGAGCCAACTGAACCAACAGAGCCAACTGTACCAGCCTTAGAAGAGACATGAACACTGAAGCTACTACTCCATCAACTGCACCGACAGATCCAATTGAACCGTCTGCACTACCAGCATTAGACGAGATACAAACATTTGCGGAAGCTTCTACTCCAGAAACAGAATAATAACAAATACCCACGTTACGTCACTTATGCCTATTTAAACTACATATAGTAATCAATTAATTGAAGCACTTACGAAACCCAAACAAAGAACTGAATTGTCGAAAATGTCTTACTGAACCTACATTATAATAATTTATTTTACCTTATAATAATATATTTAGTTTATGTAACCATTGTATTAATATACATTGGTTATGTACATAAACTAAATAAATGTTACACACAATTTACGCCATTACATATGATATTCTCAAAAAGATGAAACTTAAGACCTAAACGATAAGTGAAGTAAGCGCCGACATAATTAAAACGAGTGCTAAAAAAGCCGTAGTCGAATCTAAAAATTTCAAGCTAGTTAGTTCACAAAAAAATATGTTTGTTTAAAATGATTTATGAGGATTCCGTTTTCTTACGCTAAGTTTTCTGTTGTCAACTATTTCAAATATGAGTCGTTCAGGTATTTTTATCTCAGGCTTGTAACAATTATAAATGCAACTCTTGTATTGTTTTTTGAGTGAAGTAGTGTTATTTTAAGTTATTAACTATACTTTTAAGCTACATTTAAGTTATTATTACTTTTTTTTTAAGAAAGCTATTTGATTTCTAACTACTCTTAGGTTTTTAAATTATAATACTTATTTGTTGTTCGTTTGTAAAGAAAATTATGATTAAAACAATGATTAATTTGAGAGCCAAATCATTTTTATAAATAAATGTTTTTATTATTATAATTAATGTATTTAATCAGACATCTCGCTCACACTCCAGTTAGAGCAGCATTCCAGTTAGAGTGTAAGTTCCTTGAGCTGAACATACTCAAAATAACAATCAATTGACAGTCAAAAGTGACATACAGTTTCAAAGGAACGTTATAGATTTCATAAACACCTTTTAACCCATAAAAGTATTTCTGTACTGTCCGTGTATGATGTTGAAAGGTATGTATAATGCGCTTACCAATCATAGTCTGATTGGTACACGATTCAAGTCGTAAAGGAGATTTAAGAAGGTCTTAGTTATCCACCCTATGTATTTTTAATAACTTAACGACATAGAGATATCAGTAAGAAGATACAAGTACCTATTAAAAATAACAGTTAATTTTTATTGTTAATTTTTAGCTTCGCCATAATAAAGTAGTTTTATTGACCGGAGCCTGATAAAATTAGAAAACGTCACGTACTTAGTTTTTGCTCATAAAGAGACTTTTAAGTGTTTAAATTAATTGTCTTTTCCTGAACTTTACGATGCCATATAAATAATATTGTACCATTTAAGTCTTGTTTAGTCCTCGTACACTAAGTAAGTAATATGAAGACGTTATTTGTACACGTAAGTAACTTATTTTCTATCTACTCCTATAATGAACAAATAAATCGATTTTAAAAAGATAGAATAATAGAGCTCTAAATAGATTTCGAAGCCAAGTTTGCAACAACCATCATTACAATTTAGGAATAATAACGTTGACAATACCCGGTGTGATATCTCTAAGCACTCTTGTTTGGATATCTATATCTATACTATATAATAAAACTGTAGAGAGATCAATTCTGTACATTGAATATATGTTAAAAATTAATATTGGAGAATGAATGGTGATCGACACTAATGCCAAAAATGCAATCAATAAATTTTTTGTCTGTCTGTCTGTCTGTCTGTCCGTCTGACTGTATGTGCACGCATGGGTCAAAAACTACTGAAGGGATTTTAACCAAACTTAGTACGATTGTAGCCCATACTCCTGGGCAGGTTATAGGCTGTATAACATAACGATAAGACACATAGGAGCTGAGCAGTGACGAAAAATTTGAAGCAAGTCGGTTGAAAAAACGCGCGTTCGAGCTCTTATCATCGCATACGTTAATCATACGTCAAAAATATGTATTACAAAAATAATGGTCTTCAAAAGATGTACAAAAAAGTCCTTCATAGTTTATATCTATCTTTTATATATTAGCCACAATAACGTGTTTAATCGTTAGGGTTTTCTTCAAGGTGTATTAAATACATAAATATATTGTAATTTGCATAGACATATCTTTTTCAAACTCCCATATTTCAAAAGTACACTTTAATATCTTATTCATAAAAAAAAATTATAGAAATCGGTTTATAAACACACAAGATATAGATGAAAGAAAATTTCCAAATGTCGCCGCGCCAGTATGAGTACGGCTGTACGGTTGATTTTTGTTTAACGTCCGAAACGGCCAACCGGTGCATCTATATAATTTCATTCACATTGACTCTTAATGCGAACGGACGTGGTTCTTATTGACTCTTCTCGGAATAAGCGCGCTTTAGATATTAAAATACATAGATACGTAGTTTTTAGGTATTAACTTTAAAGTAGGTAATCTATCTATCTATCTATACTTTACTATAATAAAACTGTAGAGGTCGAAATGTCTGTTCTTTTCGAAAATTCAGATAAAAATTATCTATAAAATCTAGAAAAAAGTCAAAAAGCAACAACACTACACACTTACAATTTTTAGAATTAATGTCTATCTGTCTGTCTGTCTTTTTGTTACCGCACATCTTTAAAACGAATTAAAATATAATCTTAAGACCAATACATTGTATTGTAGCCTTTCTTATTAGGCCTAAACTGAGGTATGTTTCATCAAAATCGGATAAGTACACACATCAAAAAAGTCTAAGCAACATGCATGATATTACAAATTTACCATTTATATTAATTAATTTCTAAGTATTTACTCACTCAAAGTGTATAGGTAAGTAAACTTTTTTGTTATTGATGACATACTGGCTGGTTGTAAAAAAAAATTTCGATTATGTTTTGTTTTTTTTCATAAAATTCAAATGACTGCGAATTTGTTTGAATTTGAGTGCATGTTAATTGCTACGTTTTAGTCTTGATTTTATAATTTTACCAACCATTTAAATACAGTTGGCGACAAAATTGAATTGTTAGATATTCTTTACGTCATGGAGCGACGTCATTTGACGGCAGATGAAATGCAAAGAGCTGTAGGGATGTTGCAAGCGGGAAGTAATCAATCTCAGGTATCTCGACATTTTGGTATTCATAGAAGTGTTATTTGTCGTCTTTGGCAGCGCTACAATAATACAGGGGAACCCGCTGAACAGCATCCAGGCCGTAAAAGGAGTACAACCACTCGGCAAGACCGGTACATACAACTGACTGCAAGACGCCAGCCGATGTTAACCGCTCGAGAGATAAGTTTGAGGCTACAAAATTCAAGTGGTGTTGATGTAAGTCCCCAAACTGTGCGAAATCGACTGCATGAGTACGGCCTACGAGCTCGACGCCCTATCAGGTGCCCACCGATACGTCACGGGAATCGCGCTCGTCGAAATGAATGGTGTAGAGAACGCATAACATGGACCCAGGAACAATGGGATAAAATTATGTTTTCCGATGAGTCGCGATTCGGGTTTAGGCCTGATACAAGAAGGGTGCGAGTGTACCGTCGACCCGGAAATACTGAAAGACTCAGGTGCGTTCAGGAAGTTCATCCATACAGCGGCTCAACAGTTATGGTATGGGCGGGTATTATGAAGAACAGGCGAACTGAGCTCGTTTTTGTAAATGGAAACATGAACGCTGAAAATTACGTTGAGGATATTCTCAGACCTTATGTCCATCCATTTGCACAAACCTTTGGCTCCGATTTTACGTTAATGCATGACAATGCGCGTTCACATACAGCTCGGCGAACCAGTGAATACTTGGCAACGGAGAACATCCAGGTATTGCCCTGGCCTGCACAATCGCCAGACCTCAACCCCATCGAGCACGCATGGGACATGCTCCAGAGACGTGTTTTGAAGGACTTGGACGGAGTGAAAACAACACAACAGCTGAAGGATTTGCTACAATTCCATTGGGAGCGAATACCGCAAGATGACATAAACAGTCTCATTAATTCAATGAATAATCGTTGCCGACAAGTTCTGAATAGCAGAGGAGGCCATACTTTGTATTAAATTGTCCTATTCTTTCACAATAAATTCATTTTCTTAAGAAATTTCAATTTGTAAAAATAAAGTTTAGTTTCTTATGTACCTGTATATTCTAATATTGTTAATTTCTGTTATTAAAAGAACTTATAAAGAAAACAGCTGTTATTTTTACATCATAGAACCCTAAAAATATTATTTTAAAAATAAAATACAACGTTATAATTAAAATAAATGGTAAAATAAATTAATATAAATGGTAAATTTGTAATATCATGCATGTTGCTTAGACTTTTTTGATGTGTGTATTACTCGAGATATCGCTAGATCTATTTATTAGAACAGTCCAATACAAATCAGGGGTCATGAAAAATGGATTTGGTTCAATGTTGAATGAATTTAAATTTAGTTTCTTTTGTTCACGAGATGGCGTTACCAGTAGTAATCATAAAATAAATGAGTTTTTAAATAATCTATAACTATTTTATTATTAAGTGCTATTAATAAGTTATTCCTTTTAAATGTTAATAAAATTAACCATGAATCGTATGTGTAATATCAATTATAAGTCTTATTAAATTAAATCAATTATAAGTTTACTTGATTGTTATATTTTTGTGTTTTTCGTAATTGAAACGCAATTTAATTAAATATAAATTGTATTAGTAAGCTATTAATCTAAAGTATCAATTATTCTTTTGGTATTAATTTAGTTTAAACTGTAGTAGTTACTGGTCAACGTAAAAGTATGCAACAGACTCCACCTGTTTTTATTAATGTAAATAAATACAAAAACAATTAATAACCTTTATTAGTTAATCACAGGTACAAAACATCTGACAAAAATAAATAGTCTTTCCCTGTATTGCTAATATTAGCGTAGAAACTTCATTTTTTAAAGTTAAACTATACCTATACTTAATCATAAATATTAAATTGAATTAAAATAACATTTCTTTTCTCACAATCCTATTATAACTGCAATTATAACACACTTATATAACTATTTAATAATTAATAATATATGGGTATAATATAACAGACAACATAATAAGTAACACGTTTTTTCTTTATAAAATCATTTTACACATTATTGCTATTTGTCAACATTAAAAAAATACAAAACTGACAATAAAATATACATTTATTTATTTATTTATTTACAAATTACTTACAACTATTTTTACAGGAACTTAAACTTAATGCAATAGTTGTAGAACCTTAATTTAATAAAATTGAACCTACGATCTAATTTTTAAACATAACACAGACACAATATGTAACCTTTGTGAATTCGCTCAGTGAGCACGAGAAAATATCTATTTGTTCAGCGACCGCATTGAGCACGCGCAGCGCCCGCGTCATAGGCGCAAGTTGGAGCAGGTTGGTCCTTGCCCTTGGTATCTCGAAAAGTAGCGGTCGTCGCCTTTTACCCAGGTACTCATCAGGAACACACATTCTAAGTTCTTCTAGAACGGCGGAGTTCTCAATAACACCTCGTATCACTTTAAATAAATAAGACGCTGATGTTAGTTCCCTTCTAACTTCTAGTCTGTGATAACCTACCATACCCAGGACATATAGAGTTGGATATAATAGCGGATATCCTGGGTATACCCCATACTGCTTCAAATACAAAAATCTTATAAATTTATTCTGTATACGCTCAATCATAAATCTATATTTGGCTTCATATGGTGACCAAATAGCCGTATTGTACTCTAAATGACTCTTAACGTGAGCCTCATATAACGCCTTTAGAGCACCTATATTAGTAAATTGATTACCTTGTCGCAAAACAAACCCTAGACTTTGATAAGCTCTTTTGCATACTTCAGCAATGTGTTTACGGAAGATCAAATCGGCTGTAAATCTAACTCCTAAATCTTTAACTTCTGTTACGCGTGGCAACGGCACTCCTTCCATAGTGTACTGGTAGTGGCTTGGAGCATGCGCTCGACTAAACGACAACACTGAACATTTATGTATGTTAAAAAAAAGTTTGTTCACTAAGCTCCAATTTACAATCCTATTTATATCCCTTTGAAGCATATCGTGGTCCGCGGCCTGCTTCACTTCAAGGACCAATTTTAGGTCATCAGCGAATAACAATGGGATGGACCAATTTACGACTTCAGGCAGGTCATTTATCATCAAAATGAACAGCAGAGGTCCCATGGTGCTACCCTGACTCACTCCAGATCTGGTAAAGTAAGGTTCAGAGTGATAGCCACCACAGTCCACATACTGACATCTATCTCGTAGATAACTAGCAAAGAATGACAGAGTATGCGGTGTGCAACCTACTCTAGCTAACTTTTCCAGCATAACGTCATTATCCACTGTGTCAAATGCCTTCCTGAAATCAAAATAGGCCACATCCACCTGCCCACCAGCATCCAGCGCCGGAACCAGTTCTGTCATCAGGTGCATCAAGTTGCCCGTTGTCCCTCGTCCAGGACGGAAACCGTGTTGTGCGCTGGACAACTGACCACTTACCTGTTTATATAGCTGCTGGTGAATTGCGCCCTCAAAAACTTTGGCCGGAGTGCACAGGATTGCTATAGGTCTATAATCACTCGGCTCTGGACCTCCTTTCCCTTTAGGTACAGGCACAACACGGGTTAGTTTCCACATTTCAGGAAAGGTCGCGCTTGTAATACACGCGTTAAATAAATGTAGTAACGGTTCCCATAGTACCTCGCGACAATCCCTGAAAATATACGCAGGTATACCATCCGGTCAAACTGAGCGCTTAGGCGGCAGGTGCGCCAACGAGTTTCGGACGTCTGCACTACACATTTCCGTTAGATGCACCCATGCGCCAGGCGCCGGTGCAAGCGCTGCGCTCGCCTCCGCCACGCTTAAAGCCGCAGGCTCCGGACTGTACACAGAGTGAAAGAATTTCGCAAATTCACCCGCACATTCCCATTCCGATAATATGCGTCCCTCTTTTATTAGCCTTTGTTTGCTCATGTTGCCCTTCATAGCTCTTATATAGTCCCAGAACGCACGAGGCTCCTTCGCTAAATGGTTTTGTACGCGTTCACAATACTGGTTGCGTGCTTGTGCAATGCTGGCCTTTACTTTAGCCCTACAACGAGCGAACGCTTCATAATCGCTATGTGATTTGCTAGATTTAAATCTTTTGTGTAATTCATGTTTACGTTTTATATCGACGATAACATCATGCGTGTACCATACAGGGAAGATATACCTACTATTTGTCGTTCTAGTCTTTTTTAATGGAACACATGTATCGAAAGCCCCGTAGATTTTATCGAAATACAATCACAAAACATTAAATTATTATTTTAAGTGTTTGTGTTTATTTTATTAAGTAATTCAAAAATACTGCACGCAGTTTATCTATAGATAATAATATAGTAGATTCTAAGTTTAGTCAAATATTTTTTGCTAGATGGTAAAAAGGTGTTAGGTACAATAATTTATTTCAGCATTTTTTTTACAAAAGACAAATCCCACACTAGCCTTTAAAAATATCAATTTAACGGACACAAAGAACATCCAGACTAAGGACAATAGTTTGTGTATCACAATTGTCCTCCATGGGAATCGAACCCGCGACCTCATGCACGCCAGCCATGTAATGCGACCGACTCGCGCCACCGAGGCAGGTAATTCTGCCGCACCATAACGTGGCGTGCAAATGTATTCATTCATAATTAATTAGCGGTTATCCGTGTGGTGACGGAGTAAGAATACAATATGTCACCTCCCCATCTCATCCCATGGGTGGCGTAAAACCGACTAAGGGACTATCGGTGAATATTATCTTTACGAAATAAAAATGAAGGAAAACTTGAAATTAAACCCTATACCAATCCGACTGGCCAGCGTGGTATTAGTAGGCCAAGTATCCCTCCGTCACGGGAGGAGGCGCGTCCTTGCAGTGGGACATTAATGGGCTGTTATGATGAAATAAGCGATGTCATTTATTTTAACTTACAAATTTGACAACAGATGGCATTGTGCCTGTGACGTCATTTTCAGCATCGCGGTGTTAAGATTTTCCTTGAAAGAATGAGGTTCGCTCATGTCTTTCAGTATAAGTTTATCCGCAGTCTTCATAGATCTGTCTTTGTAAAGGTCTGTTTTTGAAAAGGTTTTAGTTCGTTCGTTTATTTTATACAATTCGTTTGTAGGTATAGGTATCTGTTTGTTATAAGGTTTAAAAAACGATTTTTCAGTATTAAATCGAATTGCGAAGTAAGTAACATCCGCCACGCGAACGAAGTCGCGGGCACAGCAGCTAGTAGTGACATATAGTAGCATACTTACTGAATAAAAATCCTTTATTATTTTAAAAATAAATGTTTAAAATGTTTGTAGATTTGCGCTAGCAGAGAATTTAGTAAATCTCCCGATCTTTTAATAAGTTAAATATTTGCGAGGTACCTCTCGCACATACTTCTACACCATTATTAAGACTACGAATAATCATGTGTAGTGAAAAAATGTATTCTTATTAAACTTATTGTACCCAACAGGTAATCGCAATTTTGTTTGTCACGTTGGTGATAGATAACAGAATTGAAGCTCAAGATCAGGTTTTTCCATTTAACATTTTTCGCTATACTTTTAGACCACCACAACCACAGACCACTACAAAAAGTCCAACTACTATAAAAGACAATTCAAGACAGATTTCAATTTTCAATTTTACGTTCCCTGCATATATTTTCACATTAAGACCTTTGCCTTCGACTCCAACGCCTGGAGAAAATGCTCCAAAAATTCCATCAGTTTTAAACTTTACATTGCCATCATATCTTTTCAATTTCCCATTAAATATGCTGAACTACACTGTAATAACACTGCCTTCAAGGAAAACTAAAACAACAGCCATAGCACCTGAAAGCACTACAAAACCTTCCCCAGTTTGGAACTTTAGCTTACCACCATACATTTTGAACTTTACTTTTCCTAATATTTTCACTCGAAGAACACCTTCAACTATTGCATCCACAACATCGGCTAAAATCTCAGACTCTACACCAATAGCTACGGTACCTTCAGTTACGACTTCAATAACTGCAACAAGTCAAACGGCTTTACCAATATCGGAAATAAGTTCAATAGTTTCAAAATTAACATCTGATTCAACCCAAAGACCAATAGAAATTTCCTCGGCAGCAACTCAATCACCATTAACCTTAACCTTACCGCCTACAACTGCCAAACTCGAGCTGTCTTCAGAAACAAGCATAATAGCAGCATTTTCAGACACAGTAAAATCAACGACAGTTTTGCTAACTCAGCCTTCAACATTAATTCAAACAACTCAATCGCCAAAACCTGAGACAGTCCAAACCACCACAGACTCTCCATCAGAAGCATCTTCACCAACAGTAGAATTACCTTCACAGAAAAGTCAAACAGTACAATCACCAGAAACCACTGGCTTTAACACAGCCCCCTCCACAATAGCAACTCAAGAAACGACAGTATTGCCTTCAGTAACTAACCAAACAACATCAGTAGCAACAGAAACAACTGCATTGACAGAAGCTACAAAACCATCTACGGACTCTTCTCCAGGAACAACAGAACTGATAAAGGCAACGGAGCAGCCTTCTCCAGCATCAAGGTCCTCGGAAATAGTTCAAACATCTACTGTACCGTCGTCTACAATAATTCAGACAGAGGCTTCGGTAAAATCTGAAACACTTACCACACTATCAAATGAGATAAGTCAACTAACGTCTAATGTATCTTCATTGACACCAACTACGACAACTACAATGCGTATTATGATTTAATTTATTTTATTTCTGCCCGTAACTTCAAGAGGTATTGTAACAATTATTAGGACATTATGACAGCCTTAATTTTAATGTGTAAGAGTTGGTTTTAGGACCATAACATAATCATGGTTAACAAGCCGACTTGGATAGGTTTATTCTTTAAATCACCCCAAAGTAGGAGACGCGTCGAGCTTATTTGGCGTTATGTCTAATGAAATTATGGCAAATATTATTATGGCATATTATTATGAAATTATGACATTTAAAATTATGGCAAACATTAGTGAACCATTTACTTTGTTAATACAAATTATTAGATATATTTGGTTTATATACTCAAAATTCCTTTTCGTATTTTTTTTTTACTTTATACCTTTTCAATAAATAGTGTTGATTATTCGGTTTGCTTTATTTACCACAATTTGTGTGGCAGGCCTGGTTTAACAACATCGTTCCTGGAAGCCTCTCTGCGTTTAAGTGCAGGTTAGATAAAAATTTAACTCACTTCACTACTAACTTATCATGGTAAGAATACCACCTCATGTGTCAACAAAAGCCTACTCAACTAAACCAGATATTATCAGCATAATAACAAGGGAATGAACACGTGACACAAAACTCATTATCACTTCGTCTGACCAGAGTATTAGTAGGCTAACATTGCAGTGGGACATTATTGACGACCTCTGTGGCGAAGTGGTAATTTAACATGACTGCTACGCAGAGGTCTCGGGTTCGATTCCCGCTCAATGCAAATCTTTGTGTGCATGAACATGATTGTTTGCATTGGGTGTTTTCTATGTATAAAAAAAAAGGATTTAAGTATGTTTATCCGTTGTCTAGTACCACTAGTACAAGCTCTGCTCAGTTTGGCACTAGATGGCGTTGTGTGAAAGTGTGAGGAATATTTTTTTATATGGAGCTGTCAACGATGTCTATTAACTCATCATAACAGCCAATGGACGTCCATTGCTGGACAATGACCTCCTCAAAAAAGTCTTGTGCGGTTAAGTGCATCCCTCATCCATCGTTGTCCGGCGCCGTCCTAACTAGGTCGTCAGTAGAGCGTGTGAGCCGCGCTCAAGTTCAATTAAACAAAATACTTTACAGTTCAAAAAACCCTGAAAAATATAATACGTCTTTTGTTATCATTTCTAGTGAAATTTATTTTCTGTGAATATAAATGTATAATTAATAAATTAATTAAAACCAAACACAAATAAAAGTGAAGGATAACATTTTAATTAGCATAATTAACACGATTAGAATTAAAGTATACTATGTTTTATTATCTTTTGATGCTATAATATGTATTTACACGACACCATCTTGACTCAAACCATAGTACAAGTATAATATAGAGTATTTCGACTTCATAGAAACGGACGAAACGCGAGTTATACCTACACGCTTACGATAGGGGTGGCTTTGGGGAGAGAACAGTCGCACTGTGCCGCAGTAACGAGCGGGAAAGTAGGTAAATGTAATTAAAAAGCTGGAGGTGGGCAGCCCTATCGCATGTTTACGTACCGCGCAGCCGTAGGCATTTATAATAAATATTCGGCCGAGATAGACTACTGGTTGTACTGTGCTCAAACTAAGCAGACTTTGTACGTAGTAACAAGGCAAATGAACATACTATTTTTGTATTATGTAGTACTTGATAACTTTATAACAAGGCCGTTTTTTAGCTGACATGACAACTGTCATTGACAGTTGATAACCCATACTAAAATTATAAATGGGAAAGTGTATCTGTCTGTTTGTCTTTCTTTCACGGCAAAACGGAGCGACGAATTGACGTGATTTTTTTAAGTCGAGATAGTTGAAGGGATGGAGAGTAACACAGGCTTTTTTTTTCTTCTATGTCCAGTGTTATATGGTATACAATGGTTGCAGCACTTTATTGCAGTTACAATGTTGTAAAATTATGAAGATGTCTTAAAAATGCTGCTATAGAGTTTGTTACGCCGCGCCGCTTCCTTTCTACTAGCGCCTTGGAAGCGGTGGTAAAATTTGAAAAACTTTTGATATGTAAACTTAGGTTAAGTAGATTTAAACTGACGTCAATAACTTGTTATTTTGAAACGTTACATTGAGAAAATAAATGAACTAAACTGAATCAGGATCCATTTCACGCGAGATAATTATTATCACGATCCACAAATGATTCTCTAGAACCTGAATGTTTGCTGTGGCCGTTGATACAATATCTGTAAAAGTCTTTATGATACAGGACTCAAAGCTCTAAACAAAATTGTTAAGGAAAAGGTTATATAATGCAGCCTAAAGCCGGCCTTTTCTTTCTGAAAACAAGATCGCTTTTTCCCTATAAGCTCAACTTACCTGTATTGTAAAATGTGTTTTCCACTGCCATAGTTTTTAATCAGGGAGTAGAGTGGCTTCGGGTTATATACGTTTTGAATAATTTGAAACTACCTAGTTGCTTTATAAAGCCACTATAATCCGACAAAATTTACTAAAGTCCTTTCCTTAATTGTGGTTAACTCTCCGTAAACTAAAGGTTCGTACATACAGAAATAAATATAATGTTTTAACCAACCCTTACATCTAATTTAACAGGGCTACCTTAATTGTATAATTATATGGTTATGAGACCTAACGATATCCGTGTGGTGAAGGAGAATACAATATTTCACCACCCCACATCTCATCCCATGGGTGTCGTAGAAACCGACTAAGGGACTAAATTCTGTGAATATTTCCTTTACATAGAAAGAAGGAAAACTTGAAATTAAACCCTATACCAATCCGTCTGGTATGTTATTAGTAGGCCAAATATCCCTCCGTCACGGGGGGAGGCCCGTCCCTGCAGTGGGACATTGATGGGCTGTTATGATGAGACCTAACGATTTACTTCAAGGGAAGGAATTGCTGACATCCGTGAATGGTGGTTACTACTGAAGCAATAAAAACTGTAATTCTGCACCCCATTGGCAACAGAGATCGAATTAGTACATGTTTTAGACGGGAGACGGCTCCATGAGAACATGACATCAACATCTAGCAAAAATAAATAATACTAGCCGACCCGTGCCCACTTCGTTAGGCCGCGAAAAAATCGCGTCACTTTTTTAAACATATTTCTTACAGCTCCACTCCTATTAGTTATAGCGTGGTACTATATAGCCTATGACAATTCCCAATTATATATAGTCCATTCCAAGTGGACTATTCAACACAAAAAGAATTTTTAAAATTGGTTTAGTAGATCCAGAGATTACCCCCTACAACGTCACAAACACACAAATTTTACCTCTTTATAATATTGTAAGCATACAATTAAATCTCCTACAGCTTAATAGCTTCACCGATTTCAAAGTTGATATTTCAATAAAATCATTACTGGTTATATTTTTAATCAATTTAAGTACTTGCTTAAATCTCTTTAATGTTTTCATGGCTCCAGCCAATTGAATTTTATAGGAATACTTTTGAAGCATAATATATAAGTTCGTCCCATTAGTAGAACAATGTTGTATCTACAAAATGTCTACTTTTCAGTAGAGCGATTTGAAGTTTTGCGCTAGCATTTTTTGCTTATAACTTTTTTACGGAAGACTTTAGCCATGTAATATTTTTACAGTGTACATAGATATAAATACAGCTATTAATGATATAATTATTTAGTCTAAAAACTATTCCCGTGCGTAGATAGTGTGTCGCATGTGCATACATAACATTGTACTGCCAACGAAAACAGTTCAGGAGCTGTCTCTTGAACACATGCAACGTTATTTGACCAAATTAATCACGTTGTATGTGCAGGTGAAACAATATTTTACGAAATCCTAAAATTATCTCAATGTTTTTCGAGAAGATGTTTTATATAATACTAGTTTGTCGGCCGGCTCCGCCCGTCTTAAGAATTAACGTAAGTAATGATGTGAATTTCCAAGTATTGAATGCACTTGCACACACACTGCAGGGACGGGCCTCCTCCCGTGACGGAGGGTTACTTGGCCTACTAATACCACGCTGACCAGACGGATTGCTATAGGGTTTAATTTCAAGTTTTCCTTCTTTTATTTCGTAAATATAATATTCACGGATAGTCCCTTCGATTTTTAGGACACCCATGGGATGAGATGGGGTGGTGACATATTGTATTCCTACTCCGTTACCACACAGATAACTAAAAGTTAACTAAGCCGAATTTTTATGATTACGACTATAAAGAAGGTACACGTAATTATAATAATTATTGATCACATGAATATGTGCTGGTTAAATTTGAGATCCGGCTTTTATAGACTAAATACACACATCAACTTTGTCTAAGGATATTTGGTATTTACTCAATTAACTCAAAAATTATTGAAGATAACATTCAATACGTTAATATTTTTATACACTAAAATTTTATTTAATTCTAGATTGTAGCCATATAAATGGCATATAGCTACAATCTAGATATTATTTTAGCGTAAATAATGTTTTATTGAAATAAATTAAAAACTTAACTGAACAAAAAGCGATTATTAATCTGTTTTTAACTTAGTACTAGTCAGTACATCCAAAAAACGTAAATAACGGTTTTTCATGCTTGGATTAAGTTATCCAGGTCTTGGTGCGGTATATTGTTCCATGTCCGACTAGGATGCAAAAAAGTTGCTCTTCAATCGCAATTTTTGCAGGAAAATTCATCAAAGCACTTCTTTGGAACATTTCCTACGTGTGTTTTATGGTTTTTAGTCCAGGTGATTGAGTGATTCAGGATAAGACCGATATGTCGTGCTTCTGCAACTATCTGGATAACACTTTCATTTTAAACGGATGGGTGTTATCGTCCATGAGCTTAAACATTTGGTCAAAATGTAGTATACGGGGGTAGATTATTGGAACTAGGAGCTCAAACAACCTCGTTAAGCTATTTTTCAGCCGTCATGGTGCTTCTGATCAAAACGTACTTAAGTCTGTTTTAAGACCCACACGAATTCCCGTCCAAACCATAATTTTTCCATCGTCGTATGAATAGATTTCCTGAGGATATTGTAGACAGCTATCACATCTAGGAACTGGCCAAACACGTCACGTACGCACAACATGACCTCTTAGTTGTGTACTTTAACACATACTCTCATTGCTTTTTTCAGTCACAAAACTCCTAAAACTATTTAAATATATCTAAGCTTTGTACGTAACTAATATCAAAGCACTTGATAGATTTGTTTTGTATTAAATACGTTCCCAGCTTTAGTAGAATGCTCCTGTCCAAGGTTGTCGTTTCCTTCCTAGATCAGTCCAATTATCGCGACATATTGGCGTGGTATCGCAAGTTCAGAAACAGAGCTATTTGTACCATAAAATGATTGACTTTGAGCTGAGGGAGCGGGAGATGCCATCACAGTACTTTCAGTGTTTGACCGAGTTGGGCAAGATTGAGCAATTTGGGAGCTAGTGTTGCTTCATAGAATTAGACTAATTAGGACCTTCTGAAGAACGTTCTTCGATAGCTTGCACTTGTGATTAAAGTGATATGACAGTATTAGAAACAGAGCGATCCATAAAGCGATTGACTGTGATAAGAAAGTGCACGTAATGCCATCACGTTACTCTCAGTGTTGAACTGACTTGAGTAAGATTTAGCTATGGGTGCATTCGGTTGCTTCACTGAATTGAATGGATCATGATGTTCTTCTGAAAAATATTCTTCAATACCTTGCAGTTTTATACAGTACTTTTTACGAATACTATTTAAATACGTTTTTTGTCTTGAATGTTTGACTGGCAAGTGGCGCTTTTTTAGTCGACTGCTGGGAAATGTAATTTTATCATAACTCAAGTCAGATTCAATTGACTGATCTGAATATATCAGACAAAAATCACTATAACACTTTGTCTGATACGGAGGTGGTGATAGCATAGGCGTAGGTATACAAATCTTCGATACTATACTTAAAATCGCTGCTATACTGATAACAATGATGCTTCATAACTGGATGCAGATTGAATTTGGAACGGAGTTACAGGACGCAGTTCAGTAAGAGTCGATGGATCCGCTGGTCCATCACGACAAGTAGAACGACGTTTACAATTGTACACACTGCTACCGTTCAACCTATACAGAATCAGTGTAAGCTGATCTCGCATTTGGTTGTACATATTATGAAACCATCGCTCGGCCAGCTTAGACTGTTTATGTGTAGTACACACGGATGTGTGTACTATGAAGTTAGACCTAGATTTTTTTTGAAACACCAATATAATTGTAAAATTTGTTGGTTTTTATGTAGAGTTAGCCGAAAATTAGATATTAAGAATAGCTGTGTACAATTAATACTGTATTTAATAATTTTATAACACTTTTAGATTTCGAATAATGTTTTACAAGAAACTAATTAACAGAAAAAAGTAGCATAAGTGCTTACGACGCACACTTTAAAATATAATTTGGTCGAATAATGTTTCATGTGTACGTACCGACGAAAAGAAGATACAATTATGCGTAGTAAAATATAATATGTGCATAAGTAACTACAAAATTAGAAAAACAAATAAGACAAGCTTCATTGCATATTAACATGTTAAGAAACTTATCAGTAAAGTATTTTAGTGGATTACACTTAATTTTAAAAAGATGCGGCAACTTGGTAGAAAAATGTTTTATGTGATTTTAAATACTGTCTTTGTGGTAATGTCAATAATTTTGTGTAATACACCTAAAACAATGTAATTAACATACTAAAATTGTTTATTTTCCATTAAATATAATTTAAATTTATGGATGTTGTATAAATTTTATAAAAATCCATGAAATATGTATTTTACGTATATTCTATTTTGTAAATAATTTTCTTATTACTAATTTAAACGTTTAATTCTCAATAGTAATGAACAACGTTGTGTATGTAAACAAAATAACAATAATTTAATTGATTTCTGACCGATTTCTGACCATTTTGATCGCCACTGTCGGTTTCCATTGTTACAACACCTCACTCTTGCCGACTCCGTCGAACAATGTGCGTTGTGATGAAGAAACGTGACGCACAGAGCCGGGAGCGCGCGTTAAGTGGTCGTGAGACGTTATTCTACGTATGCCGCGCGGCAAAAACTTTATTCGAACTTCATAACTTTTAAAATATAGAACAAAAGTTATAAAAAAAATATATCATTAGATAGCTTACGTCATTATGATAACGAATTTACAATAAAATCATTTTTGTTACTTGTGATGATACAACAATATTCTACTAATGGGACGAGTTTATTATTCTGTGCAAAGTTGCATCGAAATAAAATTTTATGTGTTTAGTTTCATTTGTAGTAACATAAATGCAAAATGTATATTGAACTGTTTATTTCTTTTTAAATGTACATTTTAAAAATTACTGTTGCTCATAATATTATGCTATGTAAAATTGGTGTTTTTTAAATTACGAAATCTGGACATTGCCCGCAGCTGAATTTCTCCATAGAACCACTCGCAATCCTACCATCTTCATTAGCTTGATGGTTGGCGGTCATCCACTGTGCGATTTTCGCGAAACTTCCTTCCTACCGCGAACAACTGCTTTGTGCAACAAGCTCGCTGCGGCGATATTTCCGGACCGTTACGACTTGGGGAGCTTCAAGAAACGAGCGTACTCCCTTCTTAAAGGTCGGCAACGCTCCTTTGGTGTTGCGGGTGTCTTGGGCGGTGGTGATTACTTACCATCAGGTGACCTGCTGGCTCGTTTGCCTCTCATCATATAAAAAAAAGAAAAAGTGTTCTACACAGCTTTGAGGTTTTGGAATTGTCGTAGCAGCAATCAATCTTATTCAATACCTTCATACTTACTTCCGACCAAAACAGTGACTTAACTTTGCAATGGCATGATTGCCGTGACATAGACATTAGCGGCGATTACAACCTATCACATAAGGTTACCATTTATTTATACTAATCATCATAACAGCCCATTAATGTCCCACTGCAGGGACAGGCCTCCTCCAGTGACGAAGGGATACTTGGCCTACTAATACCATGCTGGCCAAACGGATTGGTATTGGGTTTATTAATTTCAAGTTTTCCTTCTTTTTATTACGTAAAGATAATATTCACGGATAGTTTCTTAGTCGGTTTTTACGACACCTATGGGATGAGATGGGGTGGCGACACACTGTATTCTTACTCCGTCACCACACGGAGAAATTCAGATAATTTAGACCATAAATAGCTTTATAAAATACACATCCTTAAGTTTCTTCATGTGTAACTTTATATATAGAATTTTAGTATCAACTACTAAACATTTCCGCGGTGTGTAAAAGGTTTTGTGGCTAAATCCATGAAAAGTTTATATTCAAAGGATATATTGAAAAGCTTTTCACCAACTGTTTCAGTTTTGAGAATTACATCGTTTCTCATTTAACTCCACGTAAGAGCTCAAAGAAACTCAGGCAGCCGTTACCTTTTCGTGAAAAATACAAATCTATTTTGAAATTTATTTTCTTTAAAAACATGTCGAGTGTATGGAGTTTTCGTATAAAGGATTGTGTAGTTGGTTTGAGAAGCTACTATAGTTTACTTGTACATACAACCTACTTACTAATATAAATGCGAAAGTTTGTGAGGATGGATGGATGTTTGTTACTCTTTCACGCAAAAACTACTGAATGGATTTTGATGAAATTTGAAGTATAGGTAGTTTATGAAGTAGAATCACACTGAAGTTACAACGCGGGTGAAGCCGCGGGTATCACTTAGCACCTCATCATAACAGCCCATTAATGTCCCACTGCAGGGACGGGCCTCTTTCAGTAACGGAGTGATACTTGGCCTACTTATACCACGCTGGCCAGACGGATTGGTATAGGGTTTGATTTCAAGTTTTCCTTCTTTTTACTTCATAAAGATAATATTCACGGCTAGTCCTTTAGTCTGTTTTTACCACACCCATGGGATGAGATGAGTGGTGACATATTGTATTCTTACTCCGTCACCACACGGAATCTATACCTACTAATATTATAAAGAGGTAAAGTTTGTGTGTTTGTGACGTTGTAGGGGGTAATCTCTTTATCTAATGAACCATTTTTTTAAATTCTTTCTGTGTTAAATAGTTCATTTACACGCTATGACCAATAGGAGTGGAGCAGTGACAGTGACTTCTTTACAACAAAAGGCAATAATTTAGTATTCCCTCCGCGACACATGACCTACTAAAACCCAAACTAACAACAACTATATTCTACAACAATATAAAATCCAAACAACTTAACATCATAAATCAACCTTTTCAGGTAAACAGCCTTTAAATTCTCAACTTCTATAAATTAAAAGGAAAACCAAATAATGAAGTGGCAACCCCAAGTTACTAACCCTTAACTTATTGTCGGACATAAATTACAATAAGTTTTGACTATAAATCCTTTAGGCCTGATCTCAGAGATATTGGCATTGAATTGGAATTTAACTTGGAGTTTTATCAATGGAAAGATTTTAGTTTACTTTTAATTAGGTACTGTAGTAAAGTTTGGATTCTGTAAGGATCATAGTACATAGTTATCCATGTGGTGACGGAGTAAGAATACAATATGTTACCACCCCATCTTATCCCATGGGTGTCGTAAAAACCGACTAGGGGACTAGCCGTAAATATTATCTTTACGAAATAAAAAGAAGGAAAACTTGAAATTAAACCCTATACCAATCCGTTTGGCCAGCGTGGTATAACATAGTAGGCCAAATATCCCTCCGTCATGGGAGGAGGCCCGTCCCTGCAGTGGGACATTAATTGGCTGTTATGACATAGTACATGGTAAGCAGTAGTCTTTGCCTACTTCCATTGGAATAAGGCGTGTATGTATGTATGTATGACTGTAGTAAAGTTAACAGCCTCGGTGGTGCAGCGGTCTCAGTAGCGACTGTGGTGCACGAGGAAGGAGGTTCGTATTCGACCCAGGACAATTCTTTAATCATCATAAGAGCCCATTAATGTCCCACTGCAGGGACGGGCCTCCTCCCATGACGGAGGGATACTTGGCCTACTAATACCACGCTGGCCAAAAGGATTGGTATGGGGTTTAATTTCAAGTTTTCCTTCTTTTTATTTCGTAAAGATAATATTCACGGATAGTCCCTTAGTAGGTGTTTACGACACCCATGGGTAAATATGGGGTGGTGACATATGTATTGTATTCTTACACCGTCAACACACAATTCTTTAAACAATCCATAATTTAAACCTGGCTGTTCTTTGTTAGATGTAGAAATTTAAAAAAAGTCCACAGACATATTTGATCTAGCCGGGAATCGATCTCGCACAAACCGCCGCGCCGCCGCCGCTGTGCCGTTAAATAAGTAAAGACAATTTTGTTTAAACATTTTGTCTCCAAACCGTTCGCCATTACATCAATTTATGAACTCGTTGATTCGTTCTCCGTCCTAATTCTATCTTCAAAGAGTTCCTTTATTTCATTATGGGATCGTTGAAAAACGTTTACCTTTGTAGAAATCACTATTAGGGGACCATTTGACATCAAAGTGATTTGATGCGCACTAATGGTGACTTTTTATGGTAACTCCTTAATTCTGTTAGGGTACTGAATTAATTACTAACTGCCTCGATGGTACAGCAGACAGGTACGCCGCTTCCGTAGTTTTTAAGTTATCTTAACATGGTCCCTATATCCGTGTGGTGACGGAGTTAGAATACCCCATCTCATCCCATGGGTGTCGTAGAAACCGACTAAGGGACTATCTGTGAATATTACCTTTACATAGAAAGAAGAAAAACTTGAAATTAAACCCTATACCAATCCGTCTGGCCAGCGTGGTATTAGTAGGCCAAGTATCCCTCCGTCACAGGAGGAGGCTCGTCCCTGCAGTGGGACATTAATGGGCTGTTATGATGATGATGATGAACATGGTTCCTGATATGGTTCCACATTGACAAAATAGGTATGTGTCATATGATACACGAGGTAGGGAAAGGGTTCGATAACTCTTTTAATTTATTTTTTTATACATCGGCAATATAATGATGTTATGTGCTCTCTGTCACTTTAATCAGGTAATGGGGATTTCCACATTTCTAATTCCGTAAAGTGTAAATATTTGAGTGAAGCCTATGTCGATGGTTATAATACCTATAGGTACTACCTGACCCGTGCCCACTTCGTTGGACGGCGAAAAAGAGCGTCCGTTTTTTAAACATATTTCATTACTGTTCCACTCCTATCTGTCATAGCGTGATACAATATAGCCTATGACACTCCGCGATAAATGGACTATTCAATACAGAAAGAATCATTCATTAGATCCAAAGATTACCCCCTACAACGTCACAAACACACAATTACACAAACTTTACCTCTTTATTATTAGTATAGATTACTAAAGTTTTATTTTACTTTTACATTATTATATTACCTGCCTAAGAGTCACAAGTTTCTTAAATTTAAAGCTAAGAACTATTTCCCAGTACAAAACACGTTTCTGAAAGAAACACGTTTAAGAATCAAACTATTATTAAGCTGCCAGCTACACAATTTCATTCGTTTCCGACAAGAATTTAATAAATCGAAGGCGTCTTAAGCTTCGTTTAAGTTAAAGCCGCAAACACGAAAAGGAAACAGTCGTTTAGCCAATGAGAAACACGGGTCTGGGTGCATGCGAGCATTGCACGAAAAGCGCAAATTGAATGGCACTTCTTTACACGAGAGAAAATAGCGTTTGTAAATGTTAGAACGTATGTTTATTTTGTTAAAATATATTTTTACGTTTTGGTACGCTACTTTTTTAGTATGATATGAAGTAAAATAAGTATATACTTATAATAATATGCAGGGTTGACGGCCAAACTCTAGTAGTGGAAAGGCATAGCAATAAGAAAAAGCATAGATTACTTGATGGCATGGCATTATATGACATTAATACAGTATAATGTCTATTTAGTCAGTTTTTACGACACACATGGGATGAGATGGGGTGGTGACATATTGTATTCTTACTCCGTCACCACACGGAGTGCGAGATGCGATATACTCGTACCTATAGAATTGTTAATTAACTTAATTGTTTAATCAAGAGCAAGGTGATCTTTCAGCAGGAGAATAATTCCCTTATTAATGAACTCATGCTGACCTAAGGTAAAGGGTTGAGCCTCAGATAAAAGCACAAGCGATTAAGGGTCGTAGCACATATAACGTAACGTAAACGGATCGGCACCGTATCAACTCCAGCCGTTCAGTATTATTTATATGAAACTCCTTACTGCAACGCACACTAATCGGAACCGTAACGTAATCGGATTTTTGACGTTTGACACCGAGGAAAAAGGCGAGGCGGTGCCCATCCTTTTAGCTTACGTTATATTATGTGCTACGACCCTTAGTCAAACGAATTTTTTTACTTTTGTTATTGATATACCAAAACTGTGTGTTAAATTGATATTAAGTGCTAGACAACCCCATCACAAGTATTCTCGTCACTTACTCAATGAATGTAAGATTCTGCTTATTTTGAAACACCAACTTTTGTTACCTGATTTCTTATAATTTATTTAATTTTGTTATGCATAAATATCATTTGTACTTACTTCTGAATTTTCTACGTAAATAGAATAAAGTTTATTGAAGAACCCAAAAGAGTGATATTCTGAATAAAAATAATTACTGAAAGACAGCGCGGTATTAAATGTATCTGAAATGCAAATAGCTAAAAAAATAAGCCTAGAAACATGAACAAACCCAGCCCTCATTCTGCTTTAACGAAGAAGATCTTATACGCTATCATTCTAACCAATCCCCGTCTAATCCCCACGTCAGTACAAAGTTACGACTCAGCTGATTGGCGTCCTCTGACTGTCAACCAAGATAATATACACATTTATTTGTACTTAACCCTTTGCGTGTACACCTCTGACATCGACGTGGGAAAACCTTCATTTGTACAGCGAGTAAACGGTTAAAGATGTTTTTATGAAAAGAAATTAGGTCACCTTAATTTTGTTTGATGTCTTACCCCCTTACTCATAAGCACCTCTAAAATTTTAGTCAATTGATTAGTTTACATTCTTACGGTTTTGTTTAGCATTAAGGATGATTTTACTAATAAAAATCTCGCTATGATTAAATTTAAAAGACGTTTATGAGTAAGGGGGTTTGTTGATATGGCAGTCAATAACATGTCACTTTTGGGCAACTTTTTTTACAGAGAAAACTTTTAAGATCTTGTGCATCCGTCGACCTGGCTTTATTGGGCAGATAAACTGTTGCCTTCCTTTCTAAGAATAAATATTCACGGACATCTCTACACAGCGCCATCTGTTCCCAAAGTAAGCTAGGCTTAACTTGCTTGTGTTATGGGTAACAGAACAACGGATATTAGTACTTATACGTTTTTTTTGTTAATAAAAAAGTACATACATAGAAACACTCAGACCAATGCAAATAATCATGTTTATGCACACAAATTAATATTTGTATTGAGCGGGAATCGAGACCGAGACCTCTGCGTAGCACTACGCCACAGAGGTCGTCAAATACTGTAAACTATCATTTTATTTCATGAAAACTCCTGAAAAACTTAAAAAAACAAATTGCATCGTTGGCAGCGCTTACGTAAGGGGCAATAAAGAATTATTTTTTTGTGATTTTGTGATTTACAAATAATTGTCACGAACTTGACCGAGTTTTCTCCGTTACTTAAACAGTGCATTACCATAAATGCTGCTTTATTTATTACCCATTGCCATAGTACAAATATATACAGTATTTCAACTTCATAGAAACGGACGAAACGCGAGTTATACCTACACGCTCACGATAGCGCTGTCTTTGCGCGGTGAACAGTCGCGACTGTGCCGCAGTAACGAGCGGGAAAGTAGGTAAATTGTAATTAAAAAGCTGTAGGTGGGCAGCCCTATTGCATGTTTACGTACCGCGCAACTGTAGGCATTTATAATAATTATTCGGCCGAGATAGAATACTGGTGGTACTGTGCCACTGCGAAGCACCCTGTCGTGACTTTCTTACTTTTGCAAATATTTTTCCAAAATAAAATTTTATAGCGAGTTTTCAACGCAATTTATCTTTCCATAGCTGGCGTATTAACTGAAACTAACTAGTTTTATAACGTTATATTTTTTAATTGGATCATAAATTTTCAAGAGTTGTTAATTTTTTATCTGTACATTCTTATTTTATTTTTAAAAATGGCGCCCAGACACTAATATATTGACTTCCTGAGTTTGCTTTAAAATGGTGGTAAATAATTTTATTATGCTTATATTTTGCCGTTTATATTTTATGTCTTGATTTAGTATTCATGGCAGCTTATGAACGTTGCGAAAAGAGATGCGCTTTTATGGGAAGCAATTTGGCTTAGTTGTACCGTGATGGCTAGGTTTAATCCGTCACCACTTGAAGGATAATAAGTAAGGAGTTAAGAAAATCATGTGACAAAGACCTTGTCATATGAGATTTTGTCGTAAAAGTTGACCAAAATAAAATTACCTATTATTTCAAAACCTGCGATGTTCCGTTAGGTAAATCCAAAGGAGACTTTAGCCATCTCCTTATAAGAAAGAAAAGTTAACATATAATTTTACAGCATCTAGCCTGAAATAGTAATTTTTATTATATTACGTTGCATTCTTATAAATATAAATAAGCATAATGTTGACTTTTTGTTGCATGTTCCTCTGACCGTAGTCAAGTTGACATTGCCAGAAACCACAAAAATGAAAGAAAGAAATACAAATAAATATTCACCATTTTATAACACACCAGCAATAAATATAAAACTGGTATAACTCTGTATAATTGCAGCAATAAACGAACAGGTGACAGACACTTTGAATGTTTCAGCTTACATAGAATAGAATAGAATAGAATAGAATAATATTTATTTGTATAAAATGTAGTTACATTTAGATGGTATTTCAGATAAATAATGATCCATTACATTTTGCCGCATAATAGGGTGTTTTTTTAAGCTAGATAGAACTTTAAATTGTAAAAAATAACACAAAAAATTAAATTGTAATCAAAAATTTTTTTTTATTCGAAAGATCAATACGTGACATTAACATTTGAAAATGATTTCGGGCATATGGGCACCGCGGCTGTTCTTGACGAAGCGTATTCTGGACGTCCAATTTTGGGCCACTTTTTCGAGCACTGCTGGCCGTATGTCACGAATAACACGAACAATGGTGGCCTCCAAGGCGTCAATTGTTGCTGGTTTATCAGCATAAACCAGTGACTTCACGTAGCCCCACAGGAAATAATCGAGAGGTGTCAAATCGCACGACCTTGGAGGCCAATTGACAGGTCCATTTCTCGAAATCAACTTATCGCCAAATTTTGATTTCAATAAGTCGATGGTTGCGTTCGCCGTATGGCACGTAGCGCCATCCTGTTGAAACCACATCTCCTCCGGATCAATGTCATCCATATTTTCAAACAAAAAATCATTGATCATGGTGCGGTAACGATCTCCATTGACCGTAACGCGAGCTCCGGCCTCATTTTTGAAGAAATAAGGTCCGATGATGCCACCAGCGTGAAAACCGCACCATACGGTGCATTTTTCTGGATGTAATGGAGTCTGTAGGGTCTTTTGTGGATTGGTCTCACTCCATATGCGGCAATTTTGCTTATTAACAAACCCGTTAAGTCAAAAATGCGCCTCATCGCTGAACACAATTTTGCGATAAAACAACGGGTCAGTTTCCAACTGCTCTAGAGCCCAATCGGCGAAAGAACGACGCATATAATGGTCTCGTGGCTTCAATTCCTGCACCAGCTGGATCTTATACGGGTGTAGGCCGAGATCTTTGCGCAATATTTTCCACGTAGTGGACGGACAGAGCCCCAATTCCTGCGACCGACGACGAATCGATAAATTTGGATCTTCTTCCACACTTTCGTTTACAGCGGCGATATTCTCTTCAGTACGCACATTCCTTCGACGTGCTGGTGTTATTGCATCCTCTAGAGAGTATGTGGTACGAAATCTATCCACAGTTCGACGAATGGCTTGTTCAGATGGACGATTATGTACGCCATACAAATGACGAAGTCGTCTATAAGTTGCGCGAATCGACGACTGATTTTCAAAGTAAATTTGGATAATTTCGTAGCGTTGTTCAAGCGTGAGTCTATTCATGATGATTTGTCAGAGTATACTGAAACAAATAAAAAAAAAGTTTCATCAAAATTTAATTTTTTGTGTTACTTTTTACACTTTAAAGTTCTATCTAGCTTAAAAAAACACCCTAATAGTTCGTTAAAACGTTTTAGTTGCAACTGTATTAAACATTCAACAGATCTAGAATAAGTTACAAACTAACGAGTACCTAGTCTGGGTACTACTTTAAATTTACCTAGAATTGTCTATAATAAAAAGAAGGAAAATTTGAAATTAAACCCTATACCAATCCGTCTGGCCAGCGTGGTAATAGTAGGCCAAGTAACCCTCTTTGACTGGAGGAGGCGGCCCGTCCCTGCAGTGGGACACTAATGGGCTGTAATGATGATGTCTAGAATCTTCTTTTCTTTTAGTTTGGCGACCTGTTTAGTTTAGTAGCCAATAGTCCTTGACTGTTACATACAGTTCTCGGGTTCGATTCCCGCTCAATGTAAATGTTTGTGTGCATAAACAATGACATTAATTTTTGCATTGGACAGCATGTTTTCTAAATATTAAAGTATGAGTGTGTTTATCTGTTGTCTGGCGTTAGAACAAGCTCTGCTTAGTTTGGGATTAGATGGCGACGTGTTAATAAGTGAAGAATATATTATATTACTTACGCGTTTAACACCAAATATTTTTACATCACAATAGTTTAAAAGTAATGAAAACTAACCGAATAAGTCAAAGCATATCACAACTAAACACATAACTAAAAATTACTATATTATTTTCAAAAGTAGTGTTAAAAGATAAAAGAATTCAAAAGCTCCGGAAATTAAAAAGCAATAGGCTGGAAATTCGAATCACAGACAATCGTATTTCGTCTGAAAAAAGCCTGTGATGTTAGAAGGACAGGACATGACAGGAAATGAAATACTGTGGTAGACCACACATGTTTGAATCAATACAGCCTTTGCCGATAAATTATTTTGTTGAAATCTATCCTTTTGTTGTGTGCTATGGAATTATTTCTTTATTTCCTGATATTCTGTTTAAACTAGGTTAGAGATAAAAATTCTATTGTATTTTGTAACTCACTGTAGTTTCATGTTTTTGACAATATGAAAACTTATTTAACAATTTCAGCAATTTTTATAGCATTTTAATGGGACTAAGCTTGAAATCATAACGGAGGAATACTTGGCCTACTAATACCACGCTGGCCAGACGGATTGGTACAGGGTTTAATTCAAGTTTTCCTTCTTTTTATTTTGTAACGATAATATTTGCCAATAGTCCCTTAGTCGGTTTTTACGAAACCCATGGGATGAGATGGGGTGGTGACATATTGTATACTTACTTCGTCACCACACGGAAAACGATGTTATACCTATTCGTGTGAAATCGAAAAATAAGTAACAAAAATAATGGCCACAATATTCCAACACCCAATTAGTATTTTATTGTATCAGGGTGTAAAGGCGTACCTATTAATAAAAACGAGGTCGAAGCTGAATTTGAACAAGAAATCGCATTGTAATCGATTCGTAGCCGTTCGATTGTGGTTATTGTACGGAACCGATCGACAGAACTTTCATTACAGCCCGACCTCTAGCCCCTTGTATAATTAATCAGAAATTCGGGAAATAGTGTTGTAGAATACGTTTTATATCGAAGAAAAGGTTGATTAAGAATATTGTAAGAAAAAATAAAATAAATATCATTGGTTGAACATGATTGTTTGCATTGGTCTGGGTGTTTCCTATGTATTACCAAAAAAAAAAGTATTTGAGTATGTTTATCTATGTCTAGTATCCATTACAAGCTTTGCTTAGTTTGGGACTAGATGGCGTTGTGTGAAAGTGTGAGGATTATTATTTTATTTATTTATGGTTTGTATTAAAAATGTCTTTCTTGTTACCCATTTGTTTTCTTTATGTCTTGTTAATTTGGCTGACGGATTTAAGGATCATGCCTTATGTCAGCTGGGTTAATTCCTAAGCTCACTATAATTTTTAACGATTTATCCGTGGTGTCTCGGGTTTGAGTACCACGCAGGACAGTTAATAATTTCTCCGAACATTGTATTGTCCTGCATGTTGTTTGTGTCCGTTAAATTGAAGTAAGTAGAATATCTCAACGACATAGTGCATGAACTGACTCTAACTACTAGTATTTTAAAAATATTTCAAACGTGACGTTAAACGTATCTATCGATAATGGACTTTAGCAGCACTACCGACCATGTTAGTGGCACGTGAGAGCTGTGAACAAAAGATTGGGATAACCCCATTTATCTTTAGATGTGATTGTGCCCCATCTTCACAAATTATACCCAAATCAACACACATCATGTACAACAAACATATAGTATAGAATCTTTTGTATGTTGTAAATGGATCTCTTGTAACAAATGGTTGTACATAAATTGCAGCTTAAGTCTGTATAATAGGCTGTTGGTGTTTTTTTTTTCGTTTCTCTTTTGGCGAGTTAAGTTGGCAAGACGCGAAAGAGGGGGCTACTACGTACTTAACTCGCCAAAAAATAGAATGGAGATATATTTATATCAACTTAATCAACAACTTACTACTTAACTCGCTACTGTACTTGTCGATGTGTAAAACGAGCTTTAGTCTCTATACTTAATATAATGTTGATTTTGTTTTTCATTTTTCTTTAACGAAACAAATGAGTGAGGTGGCTTACAGCCACTTGCTGGTTATGCAACATCGGCAAGGTACTTTCACAGATGGGTGACCGCTCAGTAGTTATTCTACTGAGCGTCTCAACACTTCGGAGAGTACAAAAAAAGTCGGTCTGGTTCGCAGTGACACAGTATGCTAGAAAAGATAGTAGTAAAGGCCCCATAGTGGTCTTTGTCTTATCATCATCATCATAACAGCCCATTAATGTCCCTCTGCAGGGACGGGCCTCCTCCCCTGACGAAATATCCCTCATATTTGGCCTACTAATACCACGCTGGCCAGACGGATTGGTATAGAATTTAATTTCAACTTTTACTTCTTTTTATTTCGTAAAGGTAATAATATTCACGGATAGTCCCTTAGTCGATTTTTACGACACCCATGGGATGAGATGTGGTGGTGACATTTGTATTCTTACTCCGTCACCACACGTCTTTGTCTACCCCCATAGAAACAACACGTAAATATATGCACGTTTGTCTACATAGATAAAACCGTACATGGAAAATTTTACAATACAAATACAAAATTTACATTTTATAATGTTAAAATAGGCGAAAGTAGCTTTTAAATTAAAATAAAAACATGCCAAGTAAATGCTATTCGTTGGCAAACGTTAGTGATAAGAATTATTGAGTATTCTAATAATAGTATATCTTAAATAGACGGGTTCATTAACCCTACAACTTAAATAGAAAGTCTCTGAACTGTAAAAGAAATATTAATTTCGTTGATTTATTTGTATTAGACACCCCTGAGGGGTCTAAGGAGGGTGTAAAAGCTATTTTTATCTTTGGGGAAGACACCTGGTCCCTAATCTTATGTCTATAAGTCAATGATCTTGTTATTTTGAAAGGTCCCGACTAAATGGATTCAGCTGTTTACTGTTTTTTTTTGGTATTTTGTGAAGTCATTTAACCCTTTCCTGTTGGATGACGTAATTACATTGAAACAACGCCATCTTGTTTCAAATTTTAGAAATTAATGTAGTTACATAATATTATAGCTTTATACTTAGTAATTTTTTTTAAAGTTTAAAAAAAATGTGAAATTCGGTTTATTTTGATATTTGCTACCTCAGAACTTAGTTATTATCTTAACCAATTATCGTACTGACGACAATTACTATGCCATAACAGCCCTCTTCTGCCAAGCTTGCACTTTTACCGGATATTGTCAACAACAATGGGACAAGTAAATTGTCAATTATGCACTTTCCATTGTATTAATTGTAATTAGTATATAAATATGTTAGTCTTAAGTCAGTTCTTATCCATAAACATTGTTTTTATGAAAAATTAATATTTTTTTTATAAATTCCTCGACCGCGAATTTATAACTCGAGTCAGTCCCTACAAATTACGTCAAAATTAGTAACTTAAGTAATTTAGTTTGTATTTAAAATCAAACATAAATCTAAATTAATATCTGTGTGAAAAACATCAATTAAAATAAAATTGTGCATTAAAATCGATACCGACAGTCTGGGGTTTTGACAAGTTTATGTCAAGGGTCAAGGTATGCAAAGTAACTGCCTTGCTCTAGGTCATGGGCTCAGATCCTACGCAAAATAGAAAATACTATTAGTGTGTATGAATATAACTTGGTGGATAGCACCAAGTTATATTCATACACACTTTTTTTAAATTTTATTACAGCTGACCCGTGCCCACTTCGATGGACGGCGAAAAAACGTGTCCCTTTTTTTAACATATTTCATTACTGCTCCACTCCTATTAGTCATAGCGTGATAATATATAGCATAGGACACTCCCAGATAAATGGACTATTCAACACAGAAAGAATTTTTAATATCGGTTTAGTAGATCCAAATAAAAATAGTTATTAGATTTGAACCGGTCTATAAAAAAATATTTTGAGCATGTTTTTTACCTTTTTAAATAAATTCTTTATATTATCTAAGTTTTATAAACTCGTTGTGAAACTTTTATCATATTTATATATCTAGTGGCTTACTAACAGAAACTAATTTAATAAGTTTAAATTAGCGCCATCTAACATAATTTACTTGAACTTCTTTAAAAAGTTACTCCGTAACAGCTGCGCGCTGTTGGGGCATGTGGTTGTACAGGCGAACAGTCTTTATTAGTTCAATAGTAACCTACTAGATGGCGTGTTCATAAATTTTGAAATATATACTACTGTACTGTCTTTTAAAGAATTAAATTCAATTAAATATCTTTTTTTTTAAATCTCATTTATTTAAAAATAGCCATACATCATATAGATTAAGTCGGCTTATTAAATATCTTATAAGGGGAAAAAACATTATCTTAAACCATTCTTATCTTTTGTTTCAGATGGCCCTCGACGAATAAACGAATAATTCCTTCAAAATTAGTCAGAAAAAGTTCCTACTAGTATTAAATTAGTTTAAAAATGTATAATTCCAATGAATTCTTGCATAGCGCAGGCGTTAGTCGGCATATGCAAGCTACGGGAGAAACACCGTCACAAAAAACAAGCATGAAACGTCGTTCATGTGAAGTACCTTTAGGAGACATTTCAGCCAACAATTTCAAGGTATCCCTCAGTGATTTAACTGGGGAAGGACCTAGTTATGACTGTAGATCCCTTCGTTCGGTAAAATCCGAAGATACCCGATCGGTACGGAGTTATCGTCCTATAGATAGCCGAAGTTATAAAAATTTTCGGGCCTCGTTGGCAGATATTTCGGGTTATTCGGTCGGATCGTTGTCTAGGCCTCCTAGTTACGATCAGCTGTCGCGACGGTCTTTGATAGAGGGTCCCACTGATGGGCAAGGAATTACGTCAAGCATTGAAGGCGTGCTGTGGTCTGATGAAGAGGAAACGGAGTATTTCTATCAGGAGAATATTACTGCTGCGTGGAATGAAGGTAAGCGATAGTATTTAATTATGATATTTTTTTACAATAAGTACCATTTATACCATTTTAACTTTGACTAATATAATTATACAGAGTGTGTGAAAATTGCGTATTACCATAACTATAAGAAAATGGACAAAAATCATCGAGAACCATTTTAATGTTCAATGTTCTATCCGTGTGGTGACGAAGTAAGAATACAATGTGTCACCACCCCATCTCATCTCATGGGTGTCAAGGGACTGAATATTATCTTTACGAAATTAAAAGAAGGAAAACTTGAAATTTAACTCTATACCAATCCGTCTGGCCAGCGTGGTATTAGTAAGCCAAGAATCCCTCCGACACGGGAGGAGGCCTGTCCCTGCATTGGGACACTCAACGTTTTTGGTTTAGTATTTTTTAATAAACGCCTACCTTTAAATTCTTTTGAATTTTTCGCACTGTTGTGTCGTATGATTAAACTTAAGTAGGTATTTGTGTTTATGATAGAATAAAAAATGTAACCGAATTAAGAATTTCCTTATCTTTTCTTATCTTAATTAAGACTAGGTACTCCTTTATAGAAACACGTGTTTTAAATTATCGGAATGCATACAACCATACATTCAAGATGGTGGTTCGAACTGTAATTATAGCTATATAGGGCATTGATCATCAATGAGATGTAATGGAAGGGCGAGTCAATGAACTTATAAAAAGGGCGTGGCTAAGAATAATCATGTCCCTTTTTGGTTTGCCAATAAATTTAAAAAAAGGTATTTGAAATAGCCTCAGTGTTGCGGCAGTCACATTATGCGGTTACTGTACTAGTCGTGGATTTGAATTCTGTGCATAGCAAAAATTTGCGTGAGCGACTTATAATAATATAAGTATATTCCTCACACTTTCACGCAACGCCATCTACCCAAACTAAGCAAAGCTTGTACTATGGGTACTAGACAACGGATAAACATATTTAAATACTTTTTTTTTGTAAATACATACCTACATATTATACATAGAAGACACCCAGACCAATGCAAACAATCATGTTCACGTACACAAAGATTAGCATTAAGCGGGAATTGAACCCGAGACCTCTGCGTAGCATTCATGTTTTATAACCACTACGCCAACAAAGGTCGTCACAGATGTTTGTAAAACTCTACAAGAACACAATCATACATTGTGTGGTTACCATATGGAGGTCTTCTTCTTCTTCTTCTTAACAGCCCATTAATGTCCCACTGCAGGGACGGGCCTCCTCCCGTGACGGAGGGATACTTGGCCTACTAATACCACGCTGGCCAGACGGATTGGTATAGGGTTTAGTTTCAAGTTTTCCTTCTTTTTATTTCGTAAAGATAATATTCGCGGATAGTCCCTTAGTCGGTTTTTACGACACCCATAGGATGAGATGGGGTGGTGACATATTGTATTCTTACTCCGTCACCACACGGATTTCCGTCACCACACGGATTTCCGTCACCACACGGATTTCCGTCACCATATGGAGGTATCGGGGTACAAATACCACGCTGAGCATCAATTTGCCGAACCTTATAGGCCTGGACGTCTCTTGTCTCCATTAAAACGAACACAATCACACGAAGTGATTTAAAAACAAAATTACCGCTACAAATAAATCCGTGTTTTTAAATCAGTAAAAAGCGAACTCCTACAATAGCTTCCTAGATCTAGTAAAACCTGTAAGTACTGCGTAGCCTAGTAGGCTGCCTAGCATCATATAAAGAGTCCATAAACAAGAGTTTCCTGTAGATTACAATCTTGATCGATGGTCGACCTGCTAGCTACTAATTGAAGTTGCTTTTATACAACTTTCTTATCTGTCAATTGATAACAGTTCTATATTGTACTACGAGGATAGTTATAACCATTTCCCTGTTCTCTTTTTTCTACTTTGTATCATATACGATGCATTCACATTACTTTAATATTGTGTCTACAGTGGACAGGGAACCAGATAATAAACCTTTTACATATACATAACTTCATCTAGTCTCAATCTAAGCAGAGCTTGTAACATGGGTATTACTTGAACAAACATAGAACACACCCAGATCAATGTTAACATTCATAAAAAATATACCAAAACATAAAAAATTGCATTGAGCAAAAATTGAACAAAAACCTCTGTAGCAACCACGCTAAGACTCAGAAGTCATCATAAAGCTATCGTAAGGTGCTGTTCGGTGTGTAAAAAATGAATGAATATTTAACTCCCAAGATACTATAAGGTCTCCTCGTGTTCAATCAATAATACAATCGATCACTGCACCTAGTAGAGCTATGTGTCAAGTTTTTCTTTCATAATTATTTTACAGTTTAAATTATGGCTAATTTAAAGTAATACCACCCACCATACATGGCCCTATTTAGAACAACATAGAACAGATTATATTTATACGAGTACAACTATATAAATACGTCACCATTACGACTTGATTGACAATATTTACTGTACTTTGGGTGGTCTTAAAGCAAAAACCATGTTTGTAGGTAATAGTGAAGCTAAAATATGAATTAAATGGGAACATAAAAAGGAAGTATTGCAGTAATCACAAGCTGGATACTTATATGTACAGAAAAAGTAATGATTATTGACCCTACTATGTGTTGGGAGCCTACTACTTGTATTAAGTGATAAACTAGTGAAAAGTTATTTGCATTGAAATGTTTACAATAAATACCATATTAAAACATAAACATTACGAGTTTGGAACGTAAAACAGAAACACACTTGTACGATATGACCGTACACAGAAAACATGGCTCATACTTTTCGCCGATTTCACAATTAAGTAGTATCAACTTCTATTTCACGATTAGTAGCAACTTCTACTCGTAATAAAATGAGTAAGAAATACGATAAAATAATGACAAATAAAGATTTTAAAGTGAGAACTTGTGGTACAACTCTATAGAAACCTAATTGGCACAAGAGAGTGACACATCCTGGCTGATAACTCTGAATTAATACGATCATTCTAAGTTAATTGAATGTTGTATATAACCATTTATAGAAGAAAATAGCATTGCAACAAAGATACAACATTTAATCGCCTTGATGTCAAAGAGATCACGGTAAGAGGCTTGTGAACTTGAGATCAAAAGTGTAAGAACACACAGATCAATCACAATCATAACAGCCCATTAATGAACCACTGCAGGGATAGGCCTCCTCCCGTGACGGAGGGATACTTGGCCTACTAATACCACACTGCCCAAACGGATTGGTAAAGGGTTTAATTTCAAGTTTTCCTTCTTTTTATTTAGTCAAGATAGTAGTTACGGTTATTCCCTTAGTCGGTTTTTACGACACCCATGGGATGAGATGGGGTGGTGACATATTGTATTCTTACTCCGTTACCACGAGGACAAGCAAAACTAGTGCACAATATATATGTCACCTAGTCTCCAAGTAACAGGATGGACAGTTTGTCACGAGCTACAAATGACACGCCCATCTAGTAATCTTAGAATATTAGTTGCGCAGCGAAGAAAGTAAACTGGTGGCATATAATGGTTATAGAGGACTTGTATTTCTGACATACGAAGTGGATCAAATGGGGATCAGAAAATAACATTTTCCCTGTCTTTTGTATTATACCTATATTACCTTATAGAACAATGCTCAAAACGTCCCCAGCTTGTACCTAGCACTTTAAAACCTATGTTAATTGAAAGGAACCTATGTAAATTGAACCTATGTTAATTTTCATCATTTTATTGTATGACAGCAAATCTCAAATGTGTATCCGAAAAAAGTTATATCGCCTTAAAGAAACCAAAATCAGTCCCAATTATGTTGCTGTTTATTGTACTTTTTCGAAATTATAGCTAATAAAATACATATTATATAACAGTGTAGAATATAAGGAAAATATAGAAGATCATTTATATATTTACTATTAAGCGCCGTATATGCCCAATGACCCGAATTTTTATTTTTTGTGAGCACGAGTAGTTTCTCTCCTGGGACATTTACTACTTCTTTCACGCTGGCTGTGGGGCGGATGGTCCTCAACCTAAGACATTTAAGTGTCACCCCCTGTGGGCACGAACTTCGGCCTGGACCGTCACAGACTAACAGGATCTGCGGAAGGCACGCCCTCTTGGAGCGAACGCGGCGCGTATTCCTGCCTCGGGGCGGCGAGGACGGAACCGCGGACGTGTTGTTGTGGCTTTGCGAGCTGTATGAGCTCTACGTTGAGCGATCGCGATCCTATCACCCGGCTCTTCGAGAGCATGTCTAGGTTTTCTAATTTCAAAGTAGCGACGGGAACAGAGTTGTGTTGCTGGATGGTCGGCAATTCGAGGTAGACGAACCACGAACCACAATGCTCCCGTCGCTTTGCGCATGAACCTATTCTGAATTGTTTGTTACCTATGGATCCTGCTGTGTGGCCTAAGGTGGGCGAAACTACGCACGCGTACGTCATGATTGGCCTAATACAAGTCTCGTATATCCTAACTTTATTGCGGATTGACATCTTAGACTCCTTCCTAAGGAGTAAGTCCAGCCGTCCCATCACAAACGAGCCCCACTTGCGAACCATGTTTAGGTGGGGACGTAGCCAGAGTTTATCGTCGAGTATGACTCTAAGGTATTTGGCTTCCCTCGAACATCTTGACTTTTGGTGTCGCTGCCGAGAGAGTTTTGTGGCTCCTTTTCTATTGAAACATTAACGCTTGGCTCTTTTCGGGGTTGACTGTTATCCTCAATTTCTAGAACCACTCGCTGATGGCGTTGGACGCAGATTAACGAATGAAGAACCAAATAAATCCCGTCTAGTAACAATTTGTCCGTTGGGTCACTGAGGCCATAAACGGGAGATTTAAAGGTGATTTTAAAATGTTCAGGAATGTAGTATTCAATAATACACGTCCTCATCTCTTCACAGACTTCCGAATTGCTGGAGCGCTTCTCAATACACTTAGGGAGCCTTTTCATGACAGTGTGTATGCCACAGACTTCGTTGAACGAATTCAACGCAGAATTCACATCAATAATGACTTGGGTAACTAACATTACAGGCAGCGGGTTACGTTCAGAACATTGACTGATGAGTCCATTAATACCGTTCCCTGAATTGTCAAACGAGGATATTATTTTGTTTAGTTTGGGGACATATCACACTTAAAACTAGCAGCTTCCTATGTTAGCGACAGTTGGTGCTTGCGCGCATGTCGTCAGTATCGTGTGGTACTTTGGTATTGGAAGGCATTTAGACAATTTCAATAGGCCAGCCAGTGCCTGGGACAATATTGTAATAAACACTGAAAATACTGATTAATGTTATAATAATAAAAAGTTGCGATTATAAGGAAATTTTTATTTGAAAACTTCTAAAAACCGTCCATGGCCACTTTACAAAAAGCGGGAGTCATTTCAAAACTCAGAATAAGTTCATCCCACAGTATTAATTCAAATAAAAGAAACATCATGAACAATAATATATAATTATCATTGTGACTGATTTCGGTTTCTTTATGTCGATATTACTTTTTTCGGATACACATTTGAGCTTTGCTGTCATACAATAAAATGGAGAGATGACTAATACTTTTCGATTAACATATATCTTAAAGTGCTACAAAGTGGGGACGGTGTCCATACATTTTTGGGCATTGTTCTTTATAATCGCTATGAAAAGATGTCAAAATGAAAATTCGTGATTGCAGGTTTACGTGGTAACGTTATTCGAGATTGCATGTTTTCGTTGTTATTCTGGGTTTTTTTTAGTATTTCGGAAATCAGTATGAGAGTCTAATATTTTTAGTATTAATTAACTCTAAAACACCATACTTAAAATACGCAATACGCAATAACACAGATTATTAAAGGATTAGATGTATAAATAAACTATTAAGACTTTAGCAACGACAGTTTAATCAAATAATGCATAATTTAAAGTAATTTCCTTACTGTACAGCATAATTACTATTCATATTAAAGTCACATAACAGAGATTTAAGCAGAAGTCAAATAATATAAGGTGCGCTAGAGCAAAAGACAGACACTGTAAACATACATGATACCAGGACCACTATTGACCAGTAAGTACCAATAGCAATAGCTACCCCTAGTGCCGCTATATTTGGAACTAGCTGACCCGCTACTTCGTTGAGCGGCGAAAAAAATTGCATCCCTTTTTTAAACATATTTAATTACTACTCCACTCCTATTAGTCATAGCGTGATACTATATAGCCTATGACACTCTTCGATAAATGGACTATTCAACAAAGAAAGCATTTTTAAAATCGGTTTATTAGATCCAGAGATTACCTCCTTCAACGTCACAAACACACAAACAAACAAACACAAACTTTACCTCTTTATAATATTAGTGTAGAAGTATCTATAGATTAGGTGGTTTTCTACCAAGGAAGTTAGCTTTCAAAGATCAACTAATCAAGTGTCAAATTATTGACAAATATCATTTAAGAAATGGTGCTCTCACATTGCCGTTAGAATAATTATGTTTGTAAACATTTTCCTACATAAAAACATTTACTTACTAACAAATGTGGTCAATTGTTACATTTTGTTAAGAACTGTTACATGTTTATATACCGATACCTAGGGTTTAAGTTCAAATTATATTACCTACCAGAACTATCTTATGAGCAGCGGTGTTGTAAGTTGCATTTGATTCCATTACAATAAGAAGAAACATCTCAGATATATGCTTTCTTGTTAATCTTGCACAAGGTAAAATTGACTGTCCGGACCTATTGGAAAGTATTAAATTATGGACTCCAGTTAGGAGATTGCGACATAATAAGCTCCTTTATGTTCCTGTGAGCCATACCAACTATCGAAAGAATAGCTATTTGCCCAGTCTTTGCCGAGTTTAATAGGTTGAATAGCGACGACATGATTGATCTTTTTACCATAAGTTCTGCCAGTGCTAAGTCAAAATTGACGAAAAAGTTTGTGTCCAGTCATCCGATTAATGCCAACAATTATTAAACTGCACATATTAATCTAATGGTATAGTGAATGGTAAATTGTTGTTGTATAGTATTTGTCTACTAATGTAGTATTTTTATGTTATTAATTCACTTAATGTCAACGAACTTAGTTTAAAATTATTTTTGTATATCTGTGGAAGCTTGTTATTGGCGTTTTGTTACTATTTTTAAGTTTATGTATATCATAGCTGTAAGCCTCCCAAACATGTTAAAATAAAAATAAAAAATGTTACAAGAGCTTTTAAATCTGGTATTTGCTCGCAGTTTGCCTTGCGAAACGGCAATGTGGGAGCATCTTTAGATTTGATTTGACTGAGCTGATCACATTAACATACGAGTTAGTTGAACATTGATTTGACAAGCGTTTCAGAAACCGGGGGATAGACTTCTGTAATAGATCTGTTATGTGGTAAAGCGCCAACAGTTACTTAACACAAATAATTTATCTGATGCGGTATTAAGTGTTGATTAAACGCGATGAAATACTTAAAATACAAAGTAATAAACATTATTTTGTAACGTTATTACATTTTACTATGCATAATATACTTAGTATAACACATACAAAGAACTTAAAATCACGCCTTGCTCCCATTGGGCTAGGCAGAGCGGGCACAGCGGGCACACGGGTGTCTCATACATAGCACAAACTCTACTTAGTTCTAAATAAAGTATGAAAAAAGAACAAGACTGCTCCTGCAATATGGACCAAGCTTTGAACTTTTCATCATCATCAGAACAGCTCATTAATGTCCCACTGCAAGGACGGGCCTCCTCCCGTAACGGACGGTTACTTGGCCTACTAATACCACGCTGTCCAGACGGATTGGTAAAGGGTTTAATTTCAAGTTTTCCTTCTTTTTATATCGTAAAGATAGTTTTCACGGAACTTTTACAGACGTTTAATTAACGGATACAAAGAGCACTCAGGCTCACTACATCATTTGTGAATAGCACAAGTAATTATTTGGGATGAAATTTGAACAAACAATTCCGCCTTCCTACCATGATCATTCTATCATAACTTTTATACATAACTAGCTGATCCGTGCCCTCCTCCTGTGTCACTTTTTTAAACATATTTTATTACTGCTCTACTCCTATTAGTCGTAGCGTGATACTATATAGCCTAAGACACTCCCCGATAAATGGACTATTCAACACAGAAAGAATTTTTTAAATCGGTTCAGTAGATCCAGAGATTACCCCCTACAAAACGTCACAAATACACAAACTTTACCTCTTTATAATATTAGTTTATACTAGCGACCAGCCCCCGCTCCGCACGGGCACCTACAACAAAATGTCATTAAACAACGTTTAAGTACAGCTTCTTTAGAAATCTCTAAATTTATATGGGTTTCTCTATTATATTATGCATGTGTTATACATATTAAAGCTTCCTCTTGAATCCCTCTATCTCTATTAAAAAAAACCGCATCAAAATCCGTTACGTAGTTTTAAAGATTTAAGCATACAAAGGGACATAGGGACAGAAAAAGTGACTTTATTTTATACTATGTATAGATGAGTATAGAATCACAGTCGATAATTCATTGAACACATTTTCATACAGTAAAAAGCTAGCACATCTAAATCATACACTAAGACGGCAAGGCCACCATTAAATCTGGCCCAACTAGGTCACTGGTATCCGTGCAGTTAATCAAAAGGTAAGCTGTACTATTAACTGCATAATTTTCTCCTTATTTGCATATATAGTGAACATACGAGTACCTAAGTTAGTACGAGTATATGATATCGGTTAACAAGTATTTTCTATTTGTAGTTAATTTGATTAGGGTGTGTGGAAAGTGAGATACCTATGTTAAATCTTGTACTATGTTCTACATAAGGTTGTCTGTCTAGTAATACTACTAGAAAGTTGTCTTTAAATTGTATTCTTATTGGTCTTTACAGCCCTTAAGTTGTTCTCTCTAGGAACGAACCTCTTCTAGTGATAAATGGAAACTTAGCCTAAAAATACTATAAATTGGTATAAAGCAGTGCTGTACTATGGGTGCCAGACAACGGTTTATTTATCTGTTATCTGGCTAAGAATAGGTATGGGTACGGAGCGGCTGCTAATGTCTAGGAGCAGTGTTTCCCGTTTACCATCGAATGACCCGCTTGCCTATCTGCCATCAACCAATTTAAGAACTATACCAAGTAAGATAAATCTTAATATACCGACCTCTAAACCAACCACGTCTAAGTACATCTATCCTCAGATCAACCACCTAAACAAAAACTCAATAGAACCTCCTAACATCCCACAAAAGGCAGAAACAACCTTCCATAAGTAGTCACCATTTGCATACGATGCATTGCCAATTAAATCGATTCTCATTACACATCGACAGAAATCGATTTAAAGCGCATCCCTAGCCGTTAAAGAACGTTAGAAGAATGTGGATACGCTGATACTTAAATACCGATCACACTAATTAAGTGCGTTTTAAATTATGTAGTTTATTTATTGCATTGGGACTGGATTTTATAGTACTTTTTTAGGCTGATAAGTGATGTAAAGAGTAACTGAGCTGGGTACTTTTATTTTGTAAGTAAGTCATCATAATCATAACAGCCCATTAATGTCCCACTGCAGGGACGGGCCTCCTCCCGTGACAGAGGGATACTTGGCCTACTAATACCACGCTGGCCAGACGGATTGGTATAGGGTTTAATTTCAAGTTTTCCTTCTTTTTATTTCGTAAAGATAGTAGTTACGGTTATTCCCTTAGTCGGTTTTTACGACACCCATGGGATGAGATGGGGTGGTGACATATTGTATTCTTACTCCGTCACCACACGGACATGTAAGTAAGTAAATGAAGGAAAATAGATAAAAATTTAAACTAAATTAGATTTTTTTGACAGAAAAAAGCACAGTAGCGCCTTATCCTAAGGGTATCGTTAAACATCGCAACATCTCTACGAAATTTGTAGAGGAAAAATCCAAAAAGACAAAATCTATACAGCTAAGAACCATTCTTTTTAGCCAGCAATGAATATGCCAAGTTCCACTTCGATACAGAAGAAGTTCCATCCATGCAGAAGCTTTAGGGTCGAAGTACGTATGACATAACGTAAGTTCCATCCATGCAGAAGCTTTAGGGTCGAAGTACGTATGACATAACGTAAGTTCCATCCATGCAGAAGCTTTAGGGTCGAAGTACGTATGACATAACGTAAGTTCCATCCATGCAGAAGCTTTAGGGTCGAAGTACGTATGACATAACGTAAGTTCCATCCATGCAGAAGCTTTAGGGTCGAAGTACGTATGACATAACGTAAGTTCCATCCATGCAGAAGCTTTAGGGTCAAAGTACGTATGACATAACGTAAGTTCCATCCATGCAGAAGCTTTAGGGTCGAAGTACGTATGACATAACGTAAGTTCCATCCATGCAGAAGCTTTAGGGTCAAAGTACGTATGACATAACGTAAGTTCCATCCATGCAGAAGCTTTAGAGTCGAAGCACGTATGACATAACGTAAGTTCCATCCATGCAGAAGCTTTAGGGTCGAAGTACGTATGACATAACGTAAACGGATCGCCACCGCCTCCCCTTTTTCCTAGGTGTCAAACGTTAAAAATCCGATTACGTTACGATTCCAATTATTGTGCATTGCAGTAAGGAGTTTCATACAAATAATACTGAACGGCTCGAGATGATACGGTGCCGATTCGTTTACTTTACGTTATATGTATACTGCACTTACCTACTTATGACGTTTTAATTATAATTATTACTTCGTGGTATCAGTAGTCGTAGTTTTCAACCGTCAAATGATTTAATATTAAGCCGATTAATGGCAGCTGTGATTAAAAGCAAAAAAATAAGCACAATATAAACAAACTTAACATGGCATGAGTTTTAATCAACCGACTTTCGCATTACTTTCACTGTTAAATCAATTAGTACTTAATCTTAGATCGTATTAAAGTTACTTTGTAAATAACTTTGATTAAACGATGTTTTTAACTTAAGTTATTTTTGCCGCAATTTAAGTAATGTATTGCTAGTAATTAGCGCGGATATTGTGAAAGTTAAGAAGTAGTTTTTTGTATAACTACTTAGTTAAACTTAATTTATATTTAAGGGTTTAGTTTTAAGTTTTATTAAGTTAAAAATATATACTTGCTTATGCGAAGTCGTCGAGGACATTTATTTATTATATTCCGCACACATTCACACAACGCCACCTAGTCCCAAACTAAGCAAAGCTTGTACTATGGGTACTAGACAACGGATAAACATACTTAAATTTTTTTTTTTTTGTAAATACATACTTACATATTATACATAGAAAACACCCAGACCAATGCAAACAATCATGTTCATGCACACAAATATTTGCATTGAGCGGGAATCGAACCCGAGACCTCTGCGTAGCAGTCATGTTATATAACCACTACGCCACAGACGTCGTCATTTCTTACATGGGTGACCTCGCAGTGTTATTTCATCAGAGCGTCTCAGTGCCGCAGCCTAGACCGAAATACTTAAATTAAATTTAAAATCATCCTACTAATAATATAAACGCGAAAAGTTGTAAGCATGTCTGGATGTTTATTACTCTTTCACGTTAAAAGTACTGAATGGATTAAAATGAAACTTTACAATAATGTAGCTTATTAGTAAGCATCCAAAATAATAAAAGAAGGAAATTTTGAAAATGAAATATTATTATGTACTCGAAAAGTTATTGTTACACTTATGTGGAATTCTAGAACCTATTCATCATTAATAGAGACGTAACGCGACATAAACCACCTAACCTACACCAATCTGTCTAACTACTAGGCCCATCCTTGCAATGGGACAATCTCGCTCTCTCTCTCTCTCTCTCTCTCACCGTCAACTAGTGAATTATCTGCACTCGTTTCTGTAAATCGCCTCTTTTGCGACATGTATAAGCTGCGTTACGAGAGCGAATCCTTTAGCTGATCGATACGTCTACTTGGTGTCCATGTATGACTGATAAAAATAACTACTTTACCCCTTACTCATAAACGCCTTTTAAATTTTAGTCAATTGATTAACTTAAATTCTTACGGTTTTGTTTGGTATAAGGTTGGTTTTCCTAATAAAAATATCGCTAAACAGTGATTAAATTTAAAAGGCGTTCATGAGTAAGGGGGTTCACAATTACAAACGCTAACAGGTAGGTACATGAACACGATCCTATGTTGTGTAATAAAAAGTGACTAGATACAAGAAAGTGGCACAATGAAGCAACTATACACCTCTATCTGAGCGAATTTTACACGTGTAACAACATCGAATCAAACGGTAGTTCCATATAAAGGAGGTACCGGAGCCCTTTATTGTAGGGTGACTGCATTCACGGGATTTAGGTGGACAACATTTTAAAATAATCTACAGGCTGCTAGTAACACTATCACTATTACATCTCAAACGAATCATCAAAAGAACCTATAAAACAAACTCTGTATCTCCAGGAAAGAACAAAAATGTTAAACTTAAAACTTGACTAGAACCTGTTTTTTGGGGGTGCGACCACTTGTCACTACGACTTTTAAACTGGCCCATTAATGTTCCACTGAAAGGACGGGCCTTCTGCCGTGACGGTGACGGAGGGATACTTGGCCTACTAATACCACGCTGGCCAGACGGATTGGTATAGGCTTTAATTTCTAGTTTAGTCGGTTTTTATGACACCCAGGGGATGAGATGGGGTGGTGACATATTGCATTCTTACTCCGTCACCACACGGATTACACACACACACCACTGCCTTAGATATCGATCTAATTTTTTTTATTGCTCTGAAAAAACTTAGAGGCAAAGATTTTTAGTAAAGGCTAAAATAATATATTGTTTTTATTAATATAATTTTTTGATCCTGCTCTCTTTTGCTCCGATCAGCAATGTCTTTATACGTTTCATATTCTCTTTTTCTATTTTGTTTTTGTGTTTTGTTATTGTGGACTTTACAAGATGGCTATTTTGCTACTTGGATACCTAAGATGTCATGTCTGATGTTTTCCAAAAACCATGGTCACTTTACCAAACCATCACAGTTATTGGAAAGGCAATGTTTGAAGCCAGATGCACAGAATAGCGGACGTAAATATTTACACAATATTTTTTTTAGTTTCTTCCGTAATGAAATTATAGTAAAAATAGTTTATTTTTTTTATCCTTTTTTGTTTAGTATAACCTTTATAGTGTTTTATGAAGAAATCTTGGAATTGAGAACCTGGTTCTGTGTGTGTTTTATTTTGATTAGAATTAGTTTTGTTTTAATATTTATAAATGTTATAGTTTGTTGGTGTGGGGTCATTTTTTTAAATATTATTACGTTGAACAGGCTTTTTAGTTTCCGCTGTGCTGGTTAAATATAGAGTAAGTATAATTATTTAGATTACTATCGTCACTTCTTAACTTTAAATCAAAACTCTTGAATGTTTAAAATAAGTAACTACTTAGTTTTGTTTGTAAATGTTGAATTGATTAGTTTTCTTAATGACACTAACTATACTAAATTAAATCTTTTTATCAAAATTAACAGCCTTTAAATAAAAATTATTGGTATAAGTATTTATAATAATTCTCCCTTAATTGTAAAGCTATTACACATTTTGTTTCTATTCTAACAGTAGATTTATTTGAAAAACCTTTTTTTTAAGATAAACATGAAAAAATAGAACCAGACATGTTCTTAATCAAAAGGTGAGAAAAAATCCGAAACACTATCAACCTTGTCATAAATCTATGAACCAGTTAAGTTTTTTTACAATTATGTATACAGCTAGTTAATAAAATAAAAAATGGCGTACCTCCTTCTAGTTATTAATCAATTAATATTTATAATAAACTAGCGACCCGCCCCGGCTTTGCAAGGTTGCAATGCTTATACTAATGTACATACACACCTCAACAAAGTCTAGGGATATTTTGTATAAAGCTGTGAAACTCCGCAGTTAAAAAAAATTAAAAATAAAAGATTTACGCGGCTTAAACGTAATCAAGTTCGAAAAATTCATTTACCAACAATAAGTTTTGACTGAATAATATTAATTTACCAACAATAAGTTTTGACTGAATAATACTAAATAATACTTTTATTTATTTTCTGGATTGTAGCCTGATAAATCGCCTTTATAAAAATATAAACATGTTGTATGTTATCTTCAATAATTTTGGAGTTAATTGAGTAAATACCAAATATCCTTAGACTTTGTTGAGGTGTGTTCCTACCTACTACCAAAATTTCTTATTAAGTAAAAACGTTTACAGCTTCATTAAACAATTACTCAGTTACAATTTATCAGTGTTTCTGAACAATATTATGCATGTATTATATAGTATAAAACTTCCTCTTGAATAACTCTAAGTATTTATTAAAAAAGACGTGTAAAATCCGCTGTGGGGTTTTAAAGATTTAAGCATATAAATAGGGACGAACAGACAGCCACAGCGACTTAGTTTTATACCATGTAGTGATGTTAATGAATACTGACATTTTGCTTTCGCGAAATAATATTTCAAGTTCAATGTCTATTTTTTGTTTAAACTTGATTAGTTTTGAAACGAAGTAATCCAATTTATAAAATATAATTATGCCATGACTAATTGCTTTATTTAGTTATTTAATTAAGTATTTTGCTTTCTATCTTATTAGATTTGTAGTTGGAATGAAAGTAGGTACCTAAGTAGTAAAAGTTTATAAGAAAAGCTTTTTAATATTTTAAAGTAGGTACCTACTTGCAATTTTTCCTCCGTGTGGTGACGGACTAAGAATATAATATGTCACCATCCCATCTCATCCCATGGGTGTCGAGTAAGGGAATATCCGTGAATATTATCTTTACGAAATAAAAAGAGGGAAAACTTAAAATTAAACCCTATACCAATCCGAATGGCCAGCGTGGTATTAGTAGGCCAAGTATCCCTCCGTCATGGGAGGAGGCCCGTCCCTGCAGTGGGACATTAACGAGCTGTTATGATGATGATGACTTACATTTTAAAAAATAAGTATTTTGGACTGTCCGTGTTGGAGATTTAAGAGGTTACATGGTGTAACTATTCCATCTTATACCGAGAATGTAGTAAAAGATAAGGAAGGGGTTTATTACATGAAAGTCAGCATCTGCAAGGAAGAAGGAAACTTTGACTCAAAATGTAATACGACTCCGAACCACCACGTCAATTCTCGTACCTTAAAATCGTTAAAAAATTCGGTTAAGTTAACTTTAGTTGTCAAATTGTCTTACCAATTGTGTGACAATTTGACAACTAAAGTTAACTTAACCGAATTTTTAACGATTTTAAACTACGAAAATTGACATGCTGATAAAAAGAGATTGCAGTAGTAGATACAACTCAATGGCTTTTCTGGACTTCGAAGGCTCCCAAGTTTATAACAGTTGGGTAGAAAAGTGTCATACAGTGACGCCATGCAGACACGAATTACCAATCAAAATCGACTCCCAGTATATAACAGCCCTTTAATGTCCCACTGTAGGGACGGGCCTCCTCCCGTGACGGAGGGATACTTGGCGTACTAATACCACGCTGGCCAGACGGATTGATATAGGGTTTAATTTCAAGTTTTCCTTTTTATTTTTTTAAACAAAATATTTACGGATAGTCCCTTAGTCGGTTTTTACGACACCCATGGGATGAGATGGGGTGGTGACACACTGAATTCTTACTCCGTCACCACACGGAGAAAGAAAATAATTGTAATCTATTAATAAAAGTCAACATTAAGTTATAAATAAAATAAAGTGTTCATGCACATGTATGTTGAGTGAGTCATTCATACAAACATGGCTACCGTCTGAGCTTGTCTCGATGTGCATGTAACAATGGAACAGGTTGCTCTACCTTTACAACAAACTATTTACTTATTAGATGAGAGAAAAATTATGTTGATAAAATGACGCTTTTGTTCAATTTTAACTGAGTGCAAAAATAGGAGCTTATTTATGTCTGCAGAACTTAGTTATTTCTTTTACAATCGAAATATAACTTAATTTGGTTCTTTTGTAAAACTCTTGAATTTTTGTTTGTTTTAATCGCATGATTGAAACAACAAGCATTACTTTTCTTCTGCCCTTTGCTTAACTTTAAACTAACTTAAAGAACAGTAGGCCAATTTATATATTTGTTACAGAACAACACAATTTAACAAGTAGAGTTGTCTTTTTAAATAAAGTTTATTCTTTAAGACAGTTGTTTTCAATATGTGGGTTCAATCCACAAATTAATGTCCCTAGTCTCGGAATCGGTACACTTTACATCTGATAACTCAATCTTTAAAAGAATTCCCGCAAAAAAAAATTGAGTGTAATTTTTCAAAATTTAAATAAGTACTTACTCAAAAACATTAATTATACCAAAAAATATATTCACATGACAATTTATTTAAATTTTTAAATACAGCCGTGAAAGTAAATGTAATTTCTTTGTGTAGGCTTACTTGTGGTCTAAATATTTGAGTAATTACGGGCAGCATTTTAGGGCTCCAAGCGAGTTCAGCCGATGAGTCACAGAGTCAATGCACGGAACCCAACCGCGCGCCTTTGATCGTGTCGTTTTTTTCTTTATAACTTTTTTTCAAAAATTCATCGTTCCTTGTATGTGTATATTTATCTGCTGTCTGTTTCAAGCAGAGCTTGTTTAGTACAAGCTCTGCTTAGTTTGGGACTAGGTGGCGTTGTGTGGATGTGTGAAGGAAATTATTGTTTTTTTTTAAATTTGGTAGTCCCATAGGACCGAGTACCTACATACATCGGGACTAAGCCAAGATCCTTTGGCGCTTCTTATCATGTTAGTGTCGTAAAATACGACTGATGGAAAGTTACAAGTGTTATTTTAAAAACTAAAGAAAAAATAAAATCATCATTATGACAGCCTACTAATGTCCCACTGCAGAGACGGGCCTCCTCCCGTGACGGAGAGAAAAAACAAATTACATAAATTCCTACCCCAAGCCGCAGAGGTCTCGGGTTCGATTCCCCCTCAATGCAAATCTTTGTGTGCATGAACATGATTGTTTGCATTGGTCTGAGTGTTTCTATGTATAATGTGTATGTATTTACAAAAAAAAAGTATTAAAGTATGTTTATCCGTTGTCTAGTACCCATAGTACAAGCTCTGCTTAGTTTGGAACTAGATGGCGTTGAATGAATGTGTGAGGATTATTTATTTATTTATGTTTAATGTCTGCAAACTTTTCCCAACCACGGTATAGTCTGGTGAGAAACTAATATAGCTAGGAAAGGAGTGAATGTTGAGATGACGGGAAACAAAGATGAATGGAAAAAGCATACATGTTGCGTCGACCCCAAGTGAAAATGGGATAAGGGCAGGAGGATGATGATGATGATGGTATAGTATGGTGACACCATACATATTCTTACTTCATCACTACACGAATCAAAATAATTATGCTTGATACCGAGTGTCCTTAGTGCGTTATCCAAACTGGTTTCAATTTCAGGTCGAGTTAAATAAACGCGTTTGCTTTTAATATTTGGGATTGGCATTACTTATTTAAATATACTCTTTACAGGCCCTTAAATGTCCTGCTGTAAGGACAGAGAATTGAGGAAATCTAGGTCTAGTAATACTACTTTAAGTAATACTACTCTCTGTGTGGTGACGGAGTAAGAATACAATATGTCATCACCCCATCTCATCCCTTGTCGTAACAACCGACTAAGTGACTATCCGTGAATATCATCTTTACGAAATAAAAAGAAAAAAAATTAAATTATATACCAATCCGTCTGGCCAGCGTGGTATTAGTAGGCCAAGTATCCCTCCGTCACAGGAGGAGGCCCGTCTCTGCAGTGGGGCATGAATGGGCTGTTATGATGAACCATGTGCAAACATATGGAACTTTCTAAAAATAAATTTAATTAACAATAATTAAAACGTCTTCCTTGGTATAAGGTTATAGCAAAATAACAAGTTAGTCTTAGTTACTTACCTATTATTTGTATTTATGTTTGTACTTAACTAAGTGGATAAGTAACCGATAAGTATGTCTTAAGTTATTGCCTTAATGAGTTTTAAAGTAATTAAGCACTTACCTTTGATATAATCTAAGTATTATTTTTAACCTATTCTAAGAGTAACGTACCATTAATGAACTACTGCAGGAAATGAGAGGAAACTTGGTCTACTTAAGCTAAGCTAGACAAATGGTTTAGTCGTAACAGCCCATTAATCTCCCACTGCAGAGACGGGCCTCCTCCCGTGGCGGAGAGATACTTGGCCTACTAATACCACGCTGGCCAGATGGATTGGTATAATTTCCAAGTTTCCTTCTTTTTCTTTCTTAAAGATAGTATTTACGCATAGTCCATTAGTCGGATTTTACAACACCCATGGGATGAGATGGGGTGGTGAAATATTGTATTCTTGCTTCGTCACCACACGGAGAACTGAGTAACTGACAAATTGGAGGAGACAGGGCGATGACAAGATGTTGAACTATCTATCGTCTTCATCTCTTTTGAGATTTGTTTATTTAGTCACTTTGCCAGTACTTTTCTGGCCTCCTCCTCTTGTTTTCCTTTTTCTTTGCGTATTTTTCTAATAGTTTAATATTAACCAGCTTTCATGCGCAAAGGAAATCAGCAACATAGTAACCCTAAGTAAAACAGCGAAAAGGCAATTCACCATCCAATAATGTCACTTAACCCATCTGTCACGAAAGAGAAAACGGCATACTTGTAATATCACAAGCAGATTCTTATCAGATAGTAATATTACTTAGTAATTATATACCTACTTATTAAGTTAATCTCTAGCTTTTATAACTTTCTCGTCAAGTGTTTCTTAAGTGCTTTTAGTGATCGGTTCGTTTATGGATTTTATAGATATTATTTTTTATTGGTTTGCTGACCTATTATTTATTTTTGTTTGTCTGTGTTTTGGCGGGTACTTGGACCATTAAATATTCAAGGGCGAAGACACAAAGGTTATGAAAGTTGACGGCAAATTGATAAATCTGTACCCTTATCCCGACTCCCGGAATGACTGTACTCTGTACGAAGTCCTACTAAATTGAGAATATGGCTGGCGTCCAATCTTCAAAAGTTCAAAAATAAAAAAAAAATCAAAAGGTGTAATTTAATCAAACGATACGTACGACATCGAATGTACACTCAAAGCCCAAAACATTAACCAAATGATACAAAAACGTTGACTGGAAATATAAAACGTAAGATGACACCATTAAAACTAATGTTTTCTGTGTAAAAAAATCAATTTTCGATTCAAAACACGAGTCAGCCATTTGATTCGGGTGCTATGCATTTATCAAACCCCTTCGGTTCAAACAATAGCCATGAATACTGTCACATAGAAACATTCTAATTAATTATGGAAGGCGTTTTATATAAAAACATAGCATGCTTGATGCAGTTAAAAAAGTAGGGCTAAAAAATAAAAATATAACTTGGCAAAGTTGAAAGTTGAAAAAATAAGTGCTTAATGGCGAGATTCTATAAATCTGTGAATACCTTTAATACTATTGTAATATATGAAAAGTTGACTTGGACGAAAAAGACCAAGTAATGTAAAGTATAGGGTCAAAAATTTGCTTTTGTATTTTTTTAAACGTTTTTCAAGTTATTTTTAAAATTTACGTTACATGATTAAATTTGGAACATGAAAAACTACACGCGTATTAACACGATTAATTAATTGTGGCTTAGCCATGGTCATGGCTGGCTATGGTCCTGTAACCTGGTTATCAATAATATAATGAAACACGAAAGTTTTAAAGTTAATATGAAAAACCTTAATAATAGATTGTCCTTTTAACTACTTTTAATACAAAACTTTTGTTTAAGATGTCACTTAGGTATAATAATTAATTTATTATTCATGCATCTCTACAAAATTGTCTCACGTATAGTTATTTCGGTAACAGCGAACGAAAACAATAATTCCAACAATGTCAAACTCCAGACTAAGTTCTGAATCATCGTCTGCAAGTTTTTCATCAAATCCTAAGGCATCCCCGTCGTTCCCTTTAAGGAGTCCTATTTTAAATTCCGCTCCCGTACTTTTCTGAGACGCGGTCCTAACATTTTTAGGCGTCCGAGTCTTTGCTTCTTTCCCATACGTTTTTTTTTGTGGACAAAAAGGTCCTTTTGTTATTTTTTTTTTGGATTTATTCGAAGTTGGTAACGATTTTGTTGAAGTTCATTATTACTATTGTCGCTATTCTTGACGTTTTTGGAACTATTGTAAGTATTATTTATTGGTGTTTTATTGAGTGTATGATTTTTGTAGTTTTTTTTAAGGATTTAGAGTCTATTTGATTATGAGAGATTAATAAGGTTATCATTTTTATTCTAATGACACACAAATGTCGTTCGCGTCATGATAAGCCTGCATGATTGACCTTAGTCCGAGTTAGTCAGTTTTTGAATACTGTTATAAACATGTCACAACACGTTTAATTATGTTTTAAGTTTTAAACTATATATAAAAATAAGATAATGACAGTAATGCGATAAAATGAGGTAAAAGTAAAAAATAAGTAAGTAAATTAATTTAGAATTAACGTATGTCTCCGTGTGGTGACGGAGTAAGAATACAATATGTCACCACCCCATCTCATCCCATGGGTGTCGTAAAAACCAAATTAAACCCTATACCAATCCGTTTGGCCAGCGTGGTATTAGTAGGCCAAGTATCCCTCCGTCACAGGAGGAGGCCCGTCCCTGCAGTGGTTTATTGTGAAGTAACCTAGACGACCTACTTATACAGTACAGTAGGTACAATTTTCAGTACCTACAGTTTTTAATTACAACAAATAATTTACTTTCTTTAATTAATTTCACAAAGATAGGCATAATCGTTTTTCTGCTTATGTCAATTTATATAAATGATTAATTATTCTGTCAGAGTTTTAAGTCTGTCTCTATTTTGTACGTCGTCATTAATTTACACTTGCAAATGAACATGTCATAATATTTATACTTAGGTTAAATTTTTGATTACTTTAATTTATTTTTCGCTAGAGTGTCGTAAAAAATGACTAATGATTTCTATGCATTAGTATTTTCTCCGTGTGGTGACGGAGTAAGAATATAATATGTCATCACCCCGTCTCATCCCATGGGTGTCGTAAAAACCGACTAAGGGACTATCCGTGAATATTATCTTTACGTAATAAAAAGAAGGAAAACTTGAAATTAAACCCTATACCAATCCGTTTCGCCAGCGTGGTATTAGTGAGCCAAGTATCCCTCTGTCACTGGAGGAGGCCCGTCCCTGCAGTGGGACACTAATGGGCTGTTATGATGAGTCTAAACCTGGTATTAAACCTTAACATACTTAAACCTTGTAGCCTAAGGTTCTTCTTTACTTTGTACACTCTTTAAGGAAGCTACGTCCTTGCAATGGGCCTCTATGATAATGATAGTGTTATAGGTGGTAATATATAACCACCGTTTATAAACGTTAGCAATGCGAAAGAGATGAATTAAGAGGCATATTAACACATACTTTCATACAAAAATATCGAAAACAGATTAACTTAAAATACAACCTTTTTAAATATATACCTACTTATAGTTATTTAAACTACCTACAGGCAATTCTCGCCTACTTACATTTTAAAACATGGTTACTTTTTTAAATTGTACAGGTTTTTTTTCATTACAACATTTATTATGGTAGAATACGCCCAATGTCCGTGGAAGAATAGGGCCATTATGTAAATTGTATGTAATGACATGTTTTTGTGGTCAAAACTCAAATTTAATCAGACTTTTTACAATAGGATTGAAACTACTATAAAATGTTTGTAATGTATGTTGTTAAAGCAAATAAAAGTATTGTTGTGAAAGCGATCGTCTAGGTAGCAGTCGTGCCTTATGTATGTGTGATCCACAAATTATTGTCATGGGTCTGGATGTTCTTCTACTGAGTTTAAACCATTTACACCTTTACGCGAATTTTTTAAATAGCTACAGACGATAAGCAGTCATCATCATAACAGCCCATTAATGTCCCACTGCAGGGACGGGCCTCCTCCCGTGACGAAGGGTTACTTGGCCTACTAATACCACGCTGGCCAGACGGATTGGTATAGGGTTTAATTTCAAGTTTTCCTTCTTTTTATTTCGTAAAGATAGTAAGTAGTTACGGGTATTCCCTTAGTCGGTTTTTACGACACCCACGGGATGAGATGGGGTGGAGACATATTATATTCTTACTCCGTCACCACACGGAAGTGACACCCTGGAAGGACTAACAGAGGCCTAATTGATGACTTCCTTCATAAAGAGCAGATGCTTTGCACTCGTAACCGACGGCCTTGTATGACTGTATGTATTTTTTGTGGATATTTAGGTTTGCGTACGGATTTTGAAAAAACGAAATTATAGGATCACTTTGTTGTCCGTCTGTCAAGACCAGTCTTCTCAGGAACGCGTGGAGGTATCAGGCTGAAGTTTTTATCAAATACTAAGGTCTGTTGCCTCTTAAGCCCGATTTACACATAGACAAGTACAGTAGCGAGTTAAGTAGTAAGTTGTTGATTAAGTTGTTTAACGAGTTAAGTACGAAGCAGCCCCCTCTCTCGCGTCTCGCCAACTTAACTCGCCAAAAAATAGGATGCAGATCTATTTAAATTAACAACTTACTACTTAACTCGCTACTGTACTTGTCGATGTGTAAATCGGGCTTTAGAGCTGTAATATTAAACTTTTAAACCTACGCCATCAAGAGATATAGCCGTTTATGTCGCAATTTTTTGACGAGTCTATACAGTATTTTTTGTGTGAAAGCGTAACAAACATCTATCCTTACTTAGGTAGGTACAAACTTTCGCTATTATAATTTTAGTAGGATACTTTATAATTTTAATAAGTCGACAATGGTACACCTGTCAAAAATAATGAAAGTAGAACGACATTTAACAAAAAAAAAGTCTGATCAGAGCTTTCTTGTCATGTCTATACTTGGAATAACTTTAAGAGTCACATTAAGTATGAGCGATTATTTTCAACTCATTTTAATATAAGAAATTTTGTACCAGTTTCTGTTGTGGAACAAAAAGGTTGATATTCCCTTACATACTTTTACTGACTTATAAAGAGGTGTTATTAAAATAAGTTCGTATTTAAAAATTGTCTCCTTATAGTTTAATTTACTTGGATTATGAGAAAAGTTATATTTATTCCTTCTTGGCAGTTTCCAAACAAACAATTTTTTTAAAATTGAGTTTTAATATTAAAATTACATGAAAAAGTCAATTTCATTTTAAAAATCGAATAAGAATTTTAAAGATACGCGCCCATAGTGACATAGTGTGTGATTCACTATATAAAAAAAAGTATTTAAGTATATTTATCCGTTGTCTAGTACCTATAGTACAAGCTTTGCTTAGTTTGGCACTAGATGGTGTTGTGTGAAAGTGTGAGGAATACAATAACAAACAATTGTTTTAAGCATAGAGTCCTTGAACGGGACATAGAGTGGTGTGCTAAAATACCTACTTTTTTTAAAAAGCAGTTATGTAAAAAAGAAAACAAATATTAATACGTACATACTCATTTATGTAAATAGACGTGTAAATAATTTTACATGTCACATGTCATTAGAAAAAGTGTTTTGCACAGTTTGCACAAAAAAATATAAGTACATATTCATAAGTTTTTAGTAATAGAGTACCTACCTACGTAATTTGTAGGTACATGACTTTCACTGTCCGTACACCGTTTTGTCATACTTGAATGATTCAAAAAATGATTAATGATGTACAAAATTATATAGTGGTCGCCACTCACGAAATTGGCCGGGGAATAGGGCCTTGGACCGTAAAAAAAGTGGTCCAACGGTGTGGGAACATCCTTTAATACATTTTGAGAGTTCGGTCCCTTTTTTTCATATGATTGGTCGTAAGGAAGCACGCTCGATCTGATTAAAAAGTTTTATAACTACGCACCGATTTTATGGTTTAAAATTTCAATCACGAAAGCTGATGAACTTTTGACTTTTGATACATTTTACGTGATAATTATTTAAGGCGTTATTATTTTGAGGAGAGAACGCGGCTAACGAAACGACTTACTCTAAACCCCTTACTCATAAACGCCTCTTAAATTTTAGTCATTGATTATTTAGCATAGCATCTTACATTGTTTAGTATAAGGTTGGTTTTCGTAATAAAAATCTCGCTAAACAGTGATTAAATTTAAGAGGCGTTTATGAGTAAGGGGGTAAGTTTTTAATTTTGTTTGTGGTCACAAAAGTGCCTTTCAGTCACACGGTGGACGCAAAGAAAATAAAAGGCTGAGAATATAGTCTCTCTTTTTCTGGTAAGCTTTTTAAGATATCGTATTAATTAAACAGCTTTAAAAACATACAATATTAGGACAATTTTATTTGTGGATTGCACAAGCTGATACTCGATTAGAAACGGCTTGGTAGGTACCTACATGCTATGTGAAATAAATACTTACATTCAAATAAAATGAATTGTTAATTTTAAAAGAAGAGGGTGGCATTCACTCCTATTGGGACGAGAGCAAAGAACAATGTACGAATCTCATGGGGCGGGCTGACCCCTATCGCGAACAATAATAATTCACATTCACCATTATCGAACATAATTCCAATGTAGATTTTATTTTTAAAAACAAATTGAAATACATAATTAATAGGGCTTTTAACTTCAGGACAGTTTTAAATAAAGAATTATTGCGTACTCAATGTCATTTTAAGATAAGGCTATATACGGAATAAAACTCTATACAAACGATATAAATGTATGTACGTATAATCAGATTACTATGCTCATGCAGGTCAGTCAGTCCGAGCAACATGAATCTAGGCGCATATGCCCGTGTAGCGTCATTCGCGTCGGAGATACGTCGCCGGTCAGACGCAAGCGCGCGCGTCGCGACCGTTACAAATTTAAATCTAAAAGTTAACAGAACTAATCGTGACATTTTGTTTTGTGTTTTTATATACAAGTGTATGACAGAATAGTTTTCTCGTTTTGTGTGTGATTAAGTGTTATAGTTTATATGTTACTTACGTTTATGTAAAGACAAGTGGTTGTGACCTTCAGTGTGAATAAAAAAAGGAGTTTTGTTTCATTTAAACTTGCAAGTTGAAGTAATGGAAGTATGAATTCAAAGAAATTGGAATGTTTTGACGACGATGATTCTGTGGATGGAAAGACGAGTCTCAGCTTTTTAGGTAAGTTTATTAAAGAAATAGTACTTATATGGACTTTAGTGTAGGTACACTTTATGAGAAATAATTTTGTTAAAAAACTAACTAGAGCACGCGAATTCGTCTGGGTTTTTAGACAAATCTCTCAAATTTCTTTATAAATTGCACCTTATGTATCGATTATTATAAATGGGAAAGTGTGTCGTCTGTTTGTCTTTCTTTCACGGCAAAACGGAGCGACAAATTAATGTGAATTTTTAAAATAAATAGACAAATTAATGTGAATTTTTAAAGGAAATATGTAGTTGAAGGGATGGAGAGTAACATAGGCTACTTTTTGCTACCCCGAATTGAACACGAGCGAAGCCGCGGGCAAAAGCAAGTATGTGTTATATGTTATGTGTTGTGTGAGCTCTCTATATTATTGTAAAGTTTCATTAAAATTCATTCAGTAATTTTTACGTGAGAGAGTATCAAACATCCACACACACACTTTTGTGTTTATAATACTCGTAGAATACTTCATTGATAGCTTGGTTATAAGTAGATAGTTTGTTGATTAGAAAATGTGTCGCTGATAAACTGTTGTGCAGTTATTTATCTTGACTCCATGATGTATTATTATCTAGAGATCATGCCTCATTATCCGTAATATGAACTTTAATACGAATACCTACTATCTCAAGATAATATGCGCTGTCTGGTATGAAAATATCATAATTTTTTAAACATAATTACCTCCTGTTTATTTATGTCCCACTGAAGGGACAGGCCTTCTTCTACTAATCCTGACATGTAACTACATACCTAGGTAGGCAATGTTTTTGTTAATAACCTGTAACGCTATTTAGCAGGACGGAATGCTATAAGAATTTTATTTCATGTTTTCATTATTTAGTTATAATAGAGATATGTTTAGGTACTCATACTAACTTTCCCTTATGCCCGATTTACACATCGACAAGTACAGTAGCGAGTTAAGTACTATTGTTGATTTAAATAGATCTCCATCCTATTTTTTGGCAAGTTAAGTTGGCGAGACGCGAGGGAGGGGGCTACTTCGTACTTAACTCGCCAAAAAATAGGATCATGGAACTCTATTTAAATCAACTTAATCTTATGCCCGATTTACACATCGACAAGTACAGTAGCGAGTTAAGTAGTATTTTAAGATTAAGTTGATTTAAATAGATCTCCATTCTATTTTTTGGCAAATTAAGTTGGCGAGACGCGAGAGAGGGGGCTACTTCGTACTTAACTCGCCAAAAAATAGGATAAAACTCTATTTAAATCAACCTAATCTTAAAATACTACTTAACTCGCTACTGTACTTGTCGATGTGTAAATCGGGCATTAAAATACTACTTAACTCGCTACTGTACTTGTCGATGTGTAAATCGGGCATTAGTCGACTTTTACGACTCCCATGAGATGAAATGGGATAGTAATACCGAACTTTGTTTACTTCTTCTTCTCTCGAGTCGTAAGGCACACAATGCATTACCGGTTGTCAAATGCAATCAGCATAGAACTTGGTAATTGAATTGTCAGTGGCGTTTATGAGGTCTTTTTCTGTGCAGCATTATTTTTTATTCACAAGTAAAAGTTAGTTATAATAATAAAAAAATTCAATAAAATGGCTTATTACATTTCTTTTTAATGATTATGTACGAGTATAAATCTTTTTAAAATCATCAATTATAATTATTATCTAAGTACAGTTTTTTTACTATACCTACGAATATTAGGATTAAGACACTAGATGTGTATAGCTTAACTCTTTAAAAACAATAACCCCCTTACTCATAAACGCTTCTTAAATTTTAGTCAATTGATTAATTAGCTTAAACTCTTACGTTGTTTGGTATAAGGTTGGTTTTCGTAATAAAAATCTCGCTAAACAGTGATTAAATTTAAGAGGCGTTTATGAGTAAGGGGGTAAGTCCTTAAGTTACCAAAGTAAATTTCCGTCCCATTTTATTCATGTTTCATACAAGGATTAAGCTTACAAATGATAATAATAAAACTGTGTCAGCTTGCTAACCTTCGTCTCGAAGCGAATGCAGTTAATTATTTGCCTCCGCCCGACTGCGTCCTCTCGATCGTATTTATTTTAAAGATACAACGTTGAAATCTTATTTTAAATCACTTTTAATTATCTTGATTTGTTATTGCAGTTTATAAATGGACCAATGCGAAGACAGGCTTTCTTTTTGAATGAGGAATGAAGGGAACTTCAGATAACACACTGCACTGGCTTGTTGATAGACTTTTGTCTCAGAAGTAACTATCAAAATGAGATTTCTTTTTAGTATTTTTATTTTTTTCTTGAGTCTGGATGTACCTACCAATATAAAAAATATAACTTGCTGCAACAAGATTGGCCTCGAGCACTAATTGTAAAGACGTACTGGCTTGGTGGCCTTTTAATTTTAACTGTTTTGTAATAATACTTAGATGGTCTTACTTTACTATTACATACATACGGAGTGAGAATACAATCTGTCACCACCCCGTCTCATCCCATGGGCTTCGTAAAAACCAACTAAGGGACTATCCGTGATCTTTACGAAATAAAAAGAAGGAAAACTTGAAATTAAACCCTATACCAATCCATCTGTTCATTACTTAATAAATATTCATAGTACAAGCTCTGCTTAGTTTAGGACTAGATGGCGTTATGTGAAAGAATATCTTAACACTTCCTACGTAGATTCCTTGTCTTATGCCCGATTTACACATCGACAAGTACAGTAGCGAGTTAAGTAGTATTTTAAGATTAAGTTGATTTAAATAGATCTCCATCCTATTTTTTGGCAAGTTAAGTTGGCGAGACGCGAGAGAGGGGGCTACTTCGTACTTAACTCGCCAAAAAATAGGATGGAGATCTATTTAAATCAACTTAATCTTAAAATACTACTTAACTCGCTACTGTACTTGTCGATGTGTAAATCGGGCATTAGCGACGAAGGTACTGGCGTGGGTTATGAACCTCCTTCAGATTTGACTCATACTAGGGTACGAAGCTACTATGACTCAATACACCCCCACATACTTATTTTGATGTCATAGTGAAATATTGTGAAATTATTATGTAATTGAAGTAGTCTCAGCTTACACCCGCGGGGAATAAGGTGTGAGTTTATGTATGTATGTCATCATAACAGCCCATTAATGTCCCACTGCAGGGACGGGCCTCCTCCCGTGATGGAGGGATACTTGGCCTACTAATACTACGCTGGCCAGACGGATTGGTATAGGGTTTAATTTCAAGTTTTCCTTCTTTTTATTACGTGAAGATAATATTGACGGATAGTCCCTTAGTCGGTTTTTACGACACCTATGGGATGAGATGGGGTGGTAACATTGTATTCTTACTCCGTCACCACACGGACTTAAGGTATTGTAAATTCGTGTAAAGCAGAAATAAAACACGTCAAAAAAAAGAAATGCAATATGAAATTTGATTTTGCTAAAGTAATTATAGAACCAGTGATGAAATTAGGTTTACAGTTTCAAAGTGAAAAGATGAGTGTATAGATATTGATTAAGTTTTAAGTGGTTTTGTTGTGTCTGGGTGTCTGAATTATAAATAGGAAAGTGTGTCTGTCTGTTTGCCTTTCTTTCACGGCAAAGCGGAGCGACGAATTGACGTGATTTTGTGGAGATAGTTGAAGGGATAGAGAGTAACATAGGCTACTTTTTGCTACCCCGAATTTAACGCGAGCGCTGCTGCGGGCAAAAGCTAGTATGTGATATATAAATATGTTATTCTGTTGCCTAAGCTTTTTTATACAGTTTCATTAAAATCCTTTCAGTAGTTTTTACGTGAAAGAGTAAAGTTTTCTAAAGTAAATATGGAAGCAGTGATGAAATTAGGTTTACAGTTTCAAAGTGAAAAGATGAGTGTATAGATATTGATTAAGTTTTAAGTGGTTTTGTTGTGTCTGGGGGTCCGATGTCTTGGTTCATTAGTTGGGGTTATTATTCTTGGCATAGATTCGTCTGCGGCATTTTGTGTGACCTAGTTTTTGTATTTTAAATAATCATATTTTGGTTTTTTTTTAAACATGTTTGACCAATAACAATAATGTTCTGAAGCTCGAATTACTGTAGCTTGGTCTTTTTTGCTAGTGGTGGATCTATTCGCACTGTTTTTTTTTAATTTTTTGTATATAAATGTTAATATAAATATTCTACATAAAAAAATAAAAAAAAGTCTGAATTTACAATTTATTACATCAACTTACATTATCATTTTATTATTGTTTCTTTCTTCTATGTTAAGAGAATTAGCATATAGCTTAAAATTGTAAAATTATAGTTAGCTTAGGTATTATTTAAAATACATAATTTATCGTGCCACATTCGCGGGTTATAGCTAATCTAAAATATCATATTACATTTTATAAACGTATTATGAAGAGTTCAGGTTTATTCATAGCATTTATTTCTACCGATTATTTGTAATTTGTTTCATAATGGTGGTAATCGTTATGAGTGTCCATCACTAAGTAACCATGGTAACTGAAAAAAACATGGGTACGTCCATGAAATACAATATTATAATTTGTTCGAAAAATAAGCGGAAGTATTACGAAACTTCATGGACGTGAACTGTCAAAAAGCTAAACTTACGCTGGAATGGGTATAATATTTACATGTTTAACTAATAAAAAGAATATCGAAGTCTACCTCGAACTTCAAATTTTATCTATTGTTTTTCTGTACTTCGATAAACAATACCAAACTTAACCACAGCTAATTTCATTTAAATTTAATTGACAATGACCTTAAAAATGTTAAATATATGCTAATTACCGTTATTAACATTGTGTTAAATGTTTATTTTATGACTAATTTAATGTTAATTCTCTTAGTATAAAATGTAGGCACACTTCTAATCTTTACATATAAAAACTATGTTCTTATCTGTACAAGGAATTATAAATAAATTGTTTGTCAATGATTTGATTATTATTCATTGATTAAATTTAAAGTATGATAATGATGTGAGTGTCCGTGTGGTGACGGAGTAAGAATATAAATATGTCATCACCCCATCTCATCCCATGGGTGTCGTAAAAACCGACTAAGGGACTATCCGTGAATATTATCTTCACGTAATAAAAAGAAGGAAAACTTGAAATTTAACCCAATATACTATACCAATCCGTTTGGCCAGCGTGGTATTAGTAGGCCAAGTATCCCTCCGTCATGGGAGGAGGCCCGTCCCTGCAGTGGGACATTAATGGACTGTTATGATGATGATGAAATTTAAATAATTATACCTAATGAAATTTAAAGTATGATAATGATGCGAGTCTTGAAAAGATGGTAATACGGTGTTCCTTCCTCACCCATAAGGACCCATAACGACGAGAAGACAGGCTCATTACTCAAGCCGGCCAGGCGGGTGTTGGTCCGTGACTGCGGGTCCCGAAAACAATGGGGCAGGGCGATGATCTTCCTCTGTAGAGAGGCATACGTGGAACACTATACGTCCTCATTGACCTGCAATGTCTATGATAATTTGACGACCTCGGTGGCGCGACGGTAGCGCAAGCGGCTGCCGTGCAAGAGGTTGTGGGTTCGATCCCCACGCAGGACAATAATTTGTGAGATCCACAAATTATTGTCCTGGTCTGGGTGTTCTTTGTGTCCGTTAATTGATGTTTGTAAAAGGTCCCCGCGACACAGGGCATGATCCCTAGTGCGGGAGTTGTCTTTTAAAAAAAAAAAAAAAATAGTGTAAAGTCCTATTGCAAAGCTTTATCACTTGACCTACTTCCTATGTCAAGCTGATGACGTCAGAATCGTACTGACTAAATCTGACTGTCATATGAGAATGGGCGGTGACTAGAATTACCACATTGAGAAAATCAAAGTATGTAAATAATGATTTTGCATATCTTATTTAATCAGGCAATAATATAATACGTTTAAGAACGATTTTAACACCTTTAATTTCGAAAACTAATAAAAGTAAATTGGAAATCCGTAATTGGTTCGTTCGTGATTCGTGAGTAAGCATATATTTGTTATACTTAAGTACTTTAATGTTTTGTTTTTTTTTGTGAAAAATACTTTAATATTGTAGATAGCTTGAATATTTTGTATTTAATCTGTATTTGGAATGACGTGATTTTTATTGAATTTTAGCTTGTTATTCAATAAAAAATCCGTAATCTTTTAAGTTTTTGTAAAATGAATAATGTTTGGTTTCCGCTTCGATTACCGCTTAATGCAAGTCTTTGTATTTATAAATATGTGTTTTTGTTTGGATCTAAGTATATTTTAACTAAAATATGTAGGTATTAATAAAAAAATGTGTAAAAGCTGTTAAGCTATTGTTTACCTACTGGTCATATGGCGGCCATAGTACAAACTCTACTTTATGTATAAAAGCCGTGATGTGTATGTATGAGGAATACTCCATTTAGTTATTGTTTTAATTAAAGTCTTGCTTCGTATAAACAAATAATAAAAACATTTTTCATAATAATTAAAACACCATTAACGGTTTAGTCATGTTTTACTATTTTAATTACATCTGTTAACCGCTTCCTTTTTTGGTTATAATATTATTACTTGCTATGTTTTAACTCTAAACCTTGACTGTTTCCCATAGACTTATAAATTAGTTTGACATTTAACATCTTAATTGGCACCATGTAATCTAGTTTACACGCCATTGAAGGGTAAACAAAAGAAAAAACAAAACAATGAATGACGACCTCTGTCGCGTAGTGGCTATTTAAGATGACTCCTTCGCAGAGGTCTCGGATTCGATTCCCACTCAATGCAAATCTTTGTGTGCATGAACATTGTTTGCATTGGTATAGGTGTTTTCTATGCATAATTATGTATGTATTGACAAAAAAAAATATTTAGGTATGTTTATCCGTTGACTAGTACCCATAGTACAAGCTCTGCTTAGTTTGGGACTAGACTAAAACATTTTCAAAAGCATGCAAATCATTAAGAACCTTCTCTCTTTTTGAAGTCAATTAAAAAGGGAAAGGATGTGCTTTTACAAATGGAGATTTTAAACTACATTTAAAAAAAGTTTCCTTTTTGCAAGTCGTGAGACTATAAATACTTAATAGTTTACTAAATAACTGTTTAGGTATTTAGTTTAGTTTAGCTTTGTTCTCAAAAGTTAAACCAAACAGGTTTCAAAAGTGATCCTAAAAATATACTATCTAAAACTTTGACTTCCAACAACATCCTTTAACAATGAATATTAGACCTTATGCTGGTTAAATTAAGTTTCATATTCCACTGGAGACATTTACTTTAAGTTATACTTGTTGCTTAGGTTTCATTTAACACTGTAGCTTCTAATAACAAAACGAATTCAGAAGTCAAATAGACTTCATTTTTCTTCAAAGAGTTTGATAAATATTTGAACTCCGTGTGGTGACGGAGTAAGAATACAATATGTCACCACCCCATCTCATTCCATGGGTGTCGTAAAAACCGACTATAGGACTTTGCGTGAATAATCTTTACGAAATAAAAAGAAGGAAAACTTGAAATTCAACCCTATACCAGTTCGTCTGGACAGCGTGGTATTAGTAGGCCAAGTATCTCTCCGTCACGGGAGGAGGTCCGTCCCTGCAGTAGGACATTAATGGGCTGTTATGATGCCTAATTAAATATTATAATTAACATTTTTGTAGCTATTGATTTAAAATGTAAGTACTTCAAATAAAAATACCTTTTTCATTGTCACGCATATCGTAAGTTCGTAAAACTATAAATACTACCATAAGCTATTGTATTGTTATATCAAGGTCATTACTAAGTTACTCTTAAAATTACGTCATCGCTTCTACTTGATCACACACTCAATTGTGACATAATGCTATAATGAAAACCCATTTAAAACAAATCAGGTAACACAGAAGTTGATAAAAAATATATATATTATATTCCTCACAATTTCACACCGTCACTTCTGTTAAGGAGGGATACTTGGCCTAGTAATACCACGCTGGCCAAACGGCCCATGGGATGAGATGAGGTAGTGACATATTGTATTCTTACTCCGTCACCAAATCACGAAATTTTAAATACAATAGTAAAATCTTACATTTTAATCAATAGCTTTGGTATTCATTACAAAAATGTTAGTTATAATTTTAATTAGACAAGTAGTGCCTAAGCACCTATTAAATAACTGTTATAAGTGTTTGTATCATTGCAAAGAGGGTAAAAAACAATGCCAAAAAGCAGTCGCGGGGTCATTTCCAGAGAAATACAAGCTCAAGTCATACGATGGATCACGAAAATACTTTCTTAAATTCGAACTCGCGATCTCGTACACGACAGCCGCTTACTTAACCACTATGCCACCGGAGTCAAAGTCTAGTATAAGTTGCATATAAATCAAATTGTAATATAACCTGCGCGGCGCGTCAAAGCGGCTAGTAATAGCAATAGTAAAGATATTTCAAGCGGGTACACATCTAAATGTCTAAAATAAAAGACTTTAGAGGACTCATTGACAAAATGCACTATCTTTCATCAACTACTACAGGAATATGAAAAGACCTATTAATCTAGAATTTTGATATAGGTAAATTGATACCTTTAACTAGCCTTTTGTAGTTACGAAAACGCGATAGCTTGATTTTGGCTCGATCATATTTAATTTTGAAAACACCTCTAAAAAAACAGCTTTTTACATATAACACGGAAAGTACACTATCATTATGCTTAGGAATTACTCAAATACATTCGTAACATCAATATTAGTCTTACTGTAGAATATCATTTACATAACTACAACCTTACAACCTTAATTAAGAAAATAAGATTTTAGCAATATCAAAGCGCTCTGGATCGTTGCGGGCGCATCGTAATTTTAGACCTTATACCGATTAGTTAACGATCGATACAGAATGAATACGGTCGACGAATCAGTCGGGCGATGGCCCTCTTCGACGTCGGACCTGTGCATGTCGACTCAACGTTCGTACTAAATATTATCGCGTATTTTTTAATCGTAGGTATATAATATTATAGGTTAGATTTAAAATATTTATACCTAAGTTTTTATTAATACTTTGTTCTCTTTTATAAATAAATAATAGTATTATTTTATAACATTGTTTGGTAAAATATTTTCGTAGTTATGTCATTTACAAAACTTAGGTAAAGTTCGCCTAACTCAACTACCTAGTTACTGTTGACCCTTTTGATAATGCAAGCGTTTGTTTATAAGCGATTTTAGACTATATGCTCAAGTGTAATAAGTTTTATTACCGTTTTCGTCAAGATCACGTAATTGAAACGGCCTCAGTGGCGCGGGCAGTGTGACGCGGTCGCGGTAGTGGCTTGCGTGCACGAGGTTGCGGGCTCGAATCCAACAAAGTTGTTTGAGCGATCCACAAATTACTGTCCTAAGTTCGGATGTTTTTTGTAAAAGTCTCCGCGACAATACCTAGGAGTTGTGTGAAACTCAAAAAAATAAGTACCTACCTTAGGTACTTACTAATAAGATCTAAATAATACTTTTTACTTTCGCGGGAACTTTTACAGACATGAAATAAACGAACATAACATCAATTTAGCAGGCACAAAGAACATCCAGACTCAGAACAGTTATTTGTGGATTACACAAAAAAAATGTCATAAGTGAGATTTGAACTCTCATGCACTCCACCGCGGGAACGTTTACAGACATGAAAGAAACGTACACAAAGAAAGTCCAGACTCAGCCCAGAACCAAAAATTGATATCGCGACATGCGTGTTTCATGTTAATGTATTTTGAACTCTATACGAGAAATAATACGGTTCATTTTTACACAAACAAAACGTAGCAACAAACAACAATAGGCCTATCGCGAGAAGCGAGTGTTTTTGTTACAAAGTTAATATATACTCTATTTCCTAAGCAATACGGTTCATTTTTACATAAAGATTTCAATTTTTGCCTCGTCTCGCCCCTCTGGTGGAAAATCACCTAGAGTTCAAATCTCACGTAAGACAATTTTATTTGTGCGATCCACTAATTATTGTCCTGAGTCTGAATGTTCTTTGTGTCAGCTAAGTAAATGTTTGTAAATACCCCGCGACACAGGACAATACATAGTGAGGCTATTGTATTTTTTTTAAAGTTCTATTATTTTGCGTGAGATTTAAACCCGCGACCTCGTGCACTGCGACCGCTACCCCGAGGCGGTCAAACTATTTTTGTGATCCCCAAATTATTGTCCTGAATCTGGATGTGCTTTGTGCCTTGATAATACCTTGTGCGGGAGTAAATTTTAAAAAAATGGGGGCTACTTGTATAGACATAATAGACCGGTAGATAGTAGGTTTTTCTGTAACAGAATTTTCTGTTACCTACCGCGGACTGACGTCACAGTATAACCAGTAGTCTAACTGGGCCGAATATTTATTATAAATGCCTACGGGTGCGCAGTACGTAAACAATAGTATACATGCGATCTACTTTGTGTTTCCATTTAGTTTTGTAATTGTAAATTAATACTTTTCATTTTTCTATTTTATATTTAAATAAATAGGAAGTGTTCTGTAAAAAACGTGTTGTTTTATGATTGATACATTTAATTTAAAGAAACATGTATATGTTTGTATTTATATCCACCATGTTTGTGATATAAATAAAATACTAAATTATAATATTAAGAAGGTACTTAACAAGTTATTCAGTAAAGTAGGTAGTAACCTGTAGAAAAATACAATTGGTCAATTTCGGCTTCGTAGAGCGTCAGAGAAAAAGACGATGTGTAATATTTACGGCCGGGTACTGTACTTATTTATTATATTGGCCATGTTTGTTTGAAATTGAATTTATCGATAACCAAAACCAAACTTTAAACAGGTCTATTAGATCTATTTAATGACAAAATAAAGGCATCGAGGTCACTTTATGGATGGGTGACCAATCCAATCAAAAAATGACATCGATGTCATTGCTTAAATTTACCTAGATGAAAGACACGCATGGGGGATTTCATAAAGGGGGGCTAAATTTTCATTATTATTGACCTAAGTACAGCAAACCGTTTTCGTAATATACACAAAATACTATATTATAGTATTAAATAAATACCTAAGTCATTTAGTAAGGTAGGTATTTATATCAGCCATGTTTGTTTGAAATTGACATATGAATAATATTTTTAGTTTCAAATTATAACACACAGTCCGCTCGTTACTGCGGCACAGTAGCGACTGTTCCCTCCGCGATCGTGAGCTTGTAGGTATAAACTTACGTTTCGTCCGTTTCTATGAAATTGAAATACTGTATATATTTGTACTATGGCACAGAGCGATAACGTGTCCTTGAGGGCCGGCGGGACGACGACGGCGCACACGGCGCGGCGGCGCGTGAGCGAGTATATCCGTCTCATTCGCGCGCCGAGGGGCGCGCCCCTCTGGCCACGGCCGAATTCAACTCGAAAATTTTCAAAGCGTCGTCTTTACATTAAAAATTAAATACCTCCGTACAAAATACCTAATGTTTTAAAATACCTAAGCTTATAACACCACACAAGGAATACCTAAATTTAAAATACCGGACAGACTAAATCCCTACCCCCTTACTCATAAATGCCTCTTAAATTTTAGTCAATGGACTAGGTTAAATTCTTACGATTTTGTTTGGCATAAGATTGGTTTTACTAATAAAAATTTCGCCAAACATTGATATAATTTAAGAGCCGTTTATGAGTAAGGGGATAAATGTTTATAATAATGTATGATTATAACACCAAAGTATAATAATTTATTTAAACGCATTTATTTTCACTTTATGTATTATATTATATATATATTATTGTATTTTAATTTTAGGTATTTTGAACGCATTTGTTTTCATTGTGGGTATTTAGATACGTGCCCATTTCTAGCTGTAGCATAGATCGTAACGGCAGTACCACTCTCTCTGCCTATCTACTTGACGTAGCGATATGCATATACAGAGGGGGAAAGTTTACCTAGATTTTGTGGGGGTGATATTACTTGTTTTTGAAACTATGTAAAATATGTATTTATTGGTGTTTATTTTGTAGAAGTAGTTTAAATATTTTGTAACAAGGTACATTAAAAGGTATCTACTTACTAAGCAAATGTTATTTAAATTAGGTTGTGTGGAATTTCGTCCAATAATGTAGCTTAGGAGGAGACGATCTGTCTATCACATTTTTTTTTAAATTTTGTAATAAACATAATGAAAATATGCAACCAAGCTTATAAGCTTCTCTTTTCGGTTATTAGGTCGGTTTACAACTATGATACAAAGGCATGTTTAAAGTAAGCAAGTTACAGTTTAAGCTACAAATTATTACCAACTTTATGACCGTAGGTAAAGTTGTCACACTGATCACACTTAAAGCATTACATTAGATAATCTTGTAAAGAATCTGACAAAATACGGGAGTTAAAAGACAAATTTTATATCGATATGAGCATCGAGATTATAGAAATATTATTCGAACAATTTAAGGTCGTAGCACATATAACGTAACGTAAACGGATCGTCAACGACCGTATCAACTCGAGTCGTTCAGTATTCTTTGTATGGAACTCTTTACTGCAACGCACACTAATCGGAATCGTAACGTAATCGGATTTTTGACATTTGACACCGAGGAAAAAGGCGAGGCGATGCCGATCCGTTTACGTTACGTTATATTATTATGTGCTCTGACCCTTAATCGGTTATTGAGGATTTAACATAGCATACATTTCATTGAATTTTTTTCTATATGGTGAACTCCATAAAAGCAAGCAGCGTATAATTGCATGTAAATGACTACTCAATCTAAAAACTATATTGTTTAAATTCATGTCTGGTAACATATTAAGAGTAATCTGAGATTAAACATTAACAGTTATAAACATAAGCATGATTTAGAAAATTATAAAATATAAATTAATGGAAATTTATTGTAAAGCTTATAATCTTACCATATTGGAATTAAGCTATTAGTAAGTTACTACAAGAAAATTAAATTAGTTGAAGTACCAAAACCGTTTGGAATGTGATTGTGTATAATATAACTTTTAAACTATCGCGTTTCATGATTTTATATGGCATCGCCGTCATCATAACAGCCCATTAATGTCCCACTTCAGAGACGGGCCTCCTCCCGTGACGGAGGGATACTTGGCCTACTAATACCACGCTGGCCAAACGGATTGGTAAGTACAGGGTTTAATTTCAAGTTTTCCTTCTTTTTATTACGTAAAGATAATATTCACGGATAGTCCCTTAGTCGGTTTTTACGACACCCATGGGATGAGATGGGATGCTGACATATTGTATCCTTACTCCGTCACCACACGAAGAGTTAGTTAGTTTAAGGTGAAACCGTTAAAAAAATACTTAGTTGAGACTAAACGGAGCTGTGTGAAAGTGTAAAGAATATTATTAAAACATCGATTAAATTCATCGTAAAATCCCTTTGTCCTTTTATCTAAGAATAATCCCCTTTAAGCCGTGAACACACTAGCGGTAAACAGTGCATAACATTCAGTGTGGTCTACTGAACAAAGGGAGAACGGTGCAACCGAACTATTGTGTACCGTCCTTACCTTTTCACGCCTTGAGTAATGATCTGGGGATAATTTGTTACGTAGAAAGAGTCTTTTTTAAGATATGCCTTTGTGTATAATGAATGAGTAATATTTAAATAAATATTCCTCACACATTCACACAACGCCATCTAGTCCCAAACTAAGCAGAGCTTGTACTATGGATACTAGACAACGGATAAACATACTTGAATACTTTTTTTTTGTTAATACATACATACATATTATACATAGAAAACACACAGACCAATGCAAACAATCATGTTCATGCACACAAAGTTTTGTATTGACCGGGAATCGAACCCGAGAACTCTGCGTAGCAGTCATGTTATATAAACACTACGCCATAGAGGGTATAAATACACCGGTGGCAAAGCAGTCGTGCAAGATGAACAGTGTGCAGGGTCGTGGTTTCAAATCCTAAGCAAGATAATTGTTTGTGTAGTCCATCAAATGATTGTTTTAGTGCTGATTGTCTTTGAGGCTGTTAATTCATGTCTGTAATAGACCCTGGGACAGTTATTCCTAGATTTTATTCCTAGGGTCAGGTTCCATCATACTCTCTCGTGTCCTTTGTAGAAAAAGATAGACATAAACACACTAGAAAATTTGACAGCGTAGTATTAGTAGGCTAAGTATCCCTCCGTCCCGGGAGGAGGGCCGTCCCTGCAGTGGGACATTAATGGGCTGTTATAATTATATAAATATCACACGTAAAAGGAAGATTTTTTTACGACACCCATAGGATGAAATATGTTCGTGACGATGTTGTTCTCATTCCTGCACTATACTAAGTGAACTATTTACTCACCATTCCTACTAATGTATAGGTAAACAAAGGTGCTCCACTTACACATAAAAGGATAGGTGATATTTATAATACAATCACGCTGTATACTGTTGACATTCATTTGTAAATGTTAACGTTGCACAACAGTCTAATAACATAACTTACAAGAACAATAGAAGATAGGGCACATAAACATTGGCCTTGGACTGAGACATAAAAGTCTCCTTTGCCCAGCAGTGAGATGAAAGAAGCTGACACTAACAACAACTATGCTTAAATATTTCTTATTTTTCGAAATCATTATGAAAACCCATTAATTCCATACGTAACTGCTCAGTAGTTTTTAAACTATGCGTCTCTTTTAAACAACTCTCTCCACCCGTTTGGTCACGAGGTTCGTAAAAAGAAAGAAAATTAAAAATAAAGAGCTTCTTTTCTCGTAAGTACAGTTTTACAAACAACACCAACTCGCATTAGACCAAGGTGGGATCCCTGAAACCAGTTGCTTAATTCCATCCAATTGTAATATTACCGCTAACAAAAGTGGTGAAACAAAAGCCTGTCCCTAAACAAACGAAGACACTCTAATTTGTTCAGTTAATATTGGATCAACTCTACTTGCTTGCTTCCATAAATAGATAATGCATTTACAAAAGCGGTCCCTTACGTTTTGATAAAAAATGGTCACCGTTTTTACTTCGTATTGAATTTAAAAAGATCGGAAAGGATATTGAATGTATTAAATAATAACTTTTTTGTTTGAAATTGAACGCTTCTTTTATTTTTACATCAGTTTTTAAAGGATTTGTAGGCAAATAGTTTTTAACTAAATTATTTAAGCTATTTTGAGTGTTGAGACTACTACAACTACTTAGTACAAAATTTTTGTTATTGATGGTTGTCCGTGGTGACGGAGTAAGAATAAAATCGACTAAGGGACTATCAGTGAAGGAAAACTTGAAATTAAACCCTATACCAATCCGTCTGGCCAGCGTGGTATTAGTAGGCCAATTATCCCTCCTTCATGAGAGAAGGCCCGTCCCTGCAGTGGGACATTAATGGGCTGTTATGATGATGAATAATAGTGAGCTTGCAAATTAAACTTTCTATACATCAAAAGAGTAACTACTAATGAAAGCATGACGATATTAAATAAATAACACAAACAAACGTAACATGATCTGTCTATATCTATTGCTTGTAATTTACTGGCAGCTACCGATGCATAACTTTTTACTTACATGTTACAGTCGGTTCAAGACCTTATGGTGAACTGTACGTAGTTGAAATTGTGCTGTCATGGCTTCATTAGAGTTTCCGATATTGGTAGTTGTTAATTGGTTAAATTCTTCGTATAATGACGGAGTAAAAACATTCTGTCACCAGCCTATTCATCCCATAGTTGTCCAAAAATAGACTAAATCACCTCGGAGATATTGTTATCACTTCAAAAACAAAAGACGAAGATAGTTAAATCCATATACCATTTACCATTTCGTCTGGCCGTAACTGGGGAGGCCCAAACTTGCAGTGGAACGTTACTGGGCTGTTTTGGTAATAACAAAAATAGTAAATAGCAATGAAAGTAAGACGATTTCAAATAAATAACACAAACAAACGTAACATGATCTGTCTATATCTATTGCTTGTAATTTACTGGCAGCTACCGATGCATAACTTTCTACTAAGATGTTAGAGTCGGTTCAAAACCTTATGGTGAACTGTACGCGGTTGAAATTGGTGCTGTCGTGTCTTAATTAGGGTTTTAGATATTGATAGAATTGTTTTGTTTCCTTTCCTTTGATATAAGGTACACTTTTATATATTTTTATCATCATAACAGCCCATTAATGTCCCACTGCAGGGACGGGCCTCCTCCTGTGACAGAGGGATACTTGGCCTACTAATAGCACGCTAGCCTGACGGATTGGCATAAGGTTTAATTTCAAGTTTTTTATCTTTTTAATTTGTATAGATAATATACGGATACGTTCTTAGTCGGTTTTTACGACACCCATGGGATGAGATGGGGTGGTGACATATTGTATTCTTACTCCGTCACCACACGGAGAATGGGCTTTAATGACCATTGTAGGTATTATATAAACATTCGATCAATGTCAAAGACATTGATGGTCAATTAATACCAAAAAAAGAATATCCTTTTAAAAGTATTCATCTTAAATACCAGATATTAAAATCATTAGCGTGGCATTAATTAAAATAAATTAATGTTAAATCCTGATTGGTTGCAGTATTTATTAATTAGACTGGTTTCTTCTAATGCTGTAACTGTGAAGCGAATTTAGTATAATTACTGTGTAAATTTCTTCTAATAATCCATAATTATTGGATAACTGGACTTTGTATAAATCCGTTAAAAGAAAAGCATATGCAGGTCATCTTAGTATTATTATATTGTTTGAGAAACTCTGTAGCGTAGCGGTTACAGTGTTAGGCTGAACAGAGGTCTTCGATTTCCACTCAATGTTAATCTTTAAAATCTATACTAATATTATAAAGAGGTAAAATTTGTGTGTTTGTGACGTTGTAGGGGGTAATCTCTGGATCTACTGAACCAATTTAAAAAAAAACTTCTGTGTTGAATAGTCCATTTATCGGGGAGTGTCATAGGCTATATAGTATCACGCTATGACTAATAGGAGTGGAGCTATAATGAAATCTGTTTCAAAAAGAGACGCGTTTTTTTCGCTGTCCAACGAAGTGGGCACGGGTCAGCTAGTATAAAATACAAAGGTGCCGGCTACCTCAGCTTTGTTTATTAGTCCTACGGTACTCTACAGACTAAAAAAACTAGGGACAGGTGCTTGTTTATTTCGTTTTAGGCCCTTTCAAAGTCACGTTTTACTGTTTGAATAACTAACACACTATCGCAATATTCAGGCTAGAAAGAAGTGTTTGAACGTAAAAGTGTGCATAATTCATAAAAGGCGTAAAGACAAATATCATCATCTTTCTATTGAATAATGTCACGTATTTTCACGCAAATTGAGATCAAATTTGTTTTTTTAGATGAAGCTGTGTTAATTTTTTTTGGGCAATGGCCGTGTGCCTCCGGGCCCTTAGCTTTTTTTTTTTCATTTTGTTTTATATTATATTTTCCGCATACTAGGGATCATGGCTGGTGACGCGAGGACTTTCATAATCATTACTTTGACTGACATAAAAAACGCTTTAGCTACTTCAGGACTATAACAAGAATATACTGTCATACAGGTCTCCTAGTTCAGATACCAGTCTCTCGCATAGATGTAAAATATTTTTTGTTGATTAAGTTAAAATTTCATGTATACTTACTGACTACATTATTGTGTAAAAATTACCAGAGAAGAGAAATAAATAAAAAAATAAATTAAATTAAAAAACAAATAATATTATTATGTGATCGCACAATAGAATAGTCCTAGAATACTAATCTAAATCGCAACATAGATTTTAATAGATTTACAAAATTCATTTTCTCTATGAAGAACTTACTAAACTTTATCGTTTAAGAAATTCGAAAAACCCATGAGTTTATGTATGAATGGTTTTGAAAATAGCATTGTTTCTTCACTAACAAGCTATTTAACCAGTGTAATATATCTGCCAAGTATTGTTTCTAAGATCATAATGAAATTATCAGCTATCAATCAAGAACTGTGTGAGATTTCCGAAGAGAAAAACTTCCTAATACGAACTATCAACATACAATACATTTATGATAAATGCTGAGAAACGTTTTAATGAGGTGAAATGTATTCCTTTCATAAAAGAAATGTAGCAAAGTCTTTTATGGCTACATGAAAGAAAAGTAAAAGTTTTCGCAAGCTAGTAATGTAGGTACTGGTAAACAGGGGTTACTTTGATGTCGTTTGGGTTACATTGATCTCTCAATTTTCTTTGTTAATTTATTATAGAAGTGTTATTTTCGTGCAAATGACGCACGCCATACATGTGACAGTCCTGATAAGGGCTAATACTATAAATCGGTCATCCTTCTCTTAGCACATTCAGAGATAAATGACTGATCAATGTAGTCCCTGCTTATTAAAGTAACCCCATTGTACGGTATGTAAAAATTTTTAACACTCACTTCTGCTTCAACAGAGCGTTTTGTACGCTATCTATCCTTGTAGATTAAGACTTAGGAAGTCTTTTAGAAAAAAAAAAAATTAAAACAATATTAAATCATCACACTAACTAAGAATGGACTGCAGGGACGGCCGCCTCCCGTGACGGAGGGATACTTGGCCTACTAATACCACGCTGGCCAGACGGATTGGTATAGGGTTTAATTTCAAGTTTTCCTTCTTTTTATTTCGTAAAGATAATATTCACGGATTGTCTCTTAGTCGGTTTTGACGACACCCATGGGATGAGATGGGGTGGTGACATATTGTATTCTTACTCCGTCACCACACGGAGAACTAAGAATACACGGTGCCAAATTAGAACGTACATCCTACGTCCCTTTCGAAGGATATTCCCGTATAATGGATGGATAGAATTTATATAAAATGTCGTGTTTATGCTATGCTTAGAATGGACGGAACCAGTAGGCGTGCTCTCGCATCAAACCCGATATTGACATTAGCATTTCTATAGAGCGTCCCATCATCACTTTACAAAAATGCTTCTATAATACGCCGCATCTCATCCATTGCATGTTTAAATGCAAATGTATTCAACGTTTACACCACAAGCTTGGCAATGTAAACGTCAGCGAAGTTTTCAATCATGGAACATTTGAATATTTTTGTACGTAATAAAGGGTGTTCTTTATTCAAAACCTGCTTATTAGAAATAGTAAATAAGTACGATTAATAATTGGCCGTCTTTATGCTAAAAGGAACCACTCGACAAATTTAGTTTTTTTTTTTTAATAAGTAATAACTAAAATTTGTCGAGTGGTTCCTCTGTTTTTATTTAAAAAAAAAAAAACTAAATTTGTCGAGTGGTTCCTTTTAGCATAAAGACGGACAATTTGAGTCAGTAAAATGACATTAATAATGACATCTTAACTACTTCTTCTCCTTGTTTCTTTTATATCGCAAACAAAAGAAGAAGTAGTTAAGATGTCATTATTAGTGTCATTTTACTGACTCGAATTAATAATCGTACTATTGTGAGTTTTAGATCAGGAATATTTCTATTACGGATAGGTAATAAGAGATGTCGTAGTTTTTTTTTAAGCCGCCTTGTAGGATCAAGACATGACAAAACTATTACTGTCAACAACTGGTACTGACTTTTAACATGGTTTCTAGTTCTACCACCGCTGTTTATATAGAAACATTTCGTAAGTAACATTTCTAACAGCATCTTTTTTGGAACGATGTAAAAAATGCTGGAGAGAGAAAAAGGGTAAACTTTTGTAGTAGGTAATTTACGTAAAGCTGCGCGGACCTGGTACACTGATATGATAACGACAATCACTATTACTTGTTATAAATAGAATAAGGTTATGGTTCTTTCCATCATTGAAGAAGACTTTTTCATGCATTAGAACATCAAAGATCTACTAACAAATAAACATATAAACATTACATCCGTGTTGCACTAACTTTACATAAAACATAAAATAAAACAAAAAAAGTAACCGACAGCAGTTGCATTTACAGCATATCTAATTGAAAAGAGATCTCTACAGTCCTGTGGGCGGTTATTTCTCTCTCTGTCTAAATTACTAAGAGTAAGTGAGAGACTAACTTACGTACGATTACCACCGAACGGATCGCGTTGGAGAACATTTCCCGTTGACCAAAGGAAATTGAGACTTATATACACGTCTTTAAATTTCTGTTTTGCACGGTAACCTAGCGCAGCCAACTGTCGATCGCGTTCCAAACATAGTAAATTCCATGCAAAAATGAAATCTAAGGCCTGAATGCAAAGCTTAATTTCCTTTGGTCAACGTGAAATGATCTTCGACGCGTTCGGTGGATATCGTATATTAGAGCAAGCGTGAGTCTATTTATTGTCGGAAGGGACAGAAGCAGGTTTGAAATATAAGGGTAGCCATGACTTGCTTTTATAGTATTAGAGTACTTTTATAATTGTATTGAATGAAGTGTTACATTTAAAGTTATGTGTTCTATTGTGCTTGTTTTGTTTTATAAGGTTTGGTACAAGGTTCTGGGCTCTTGAGTTGATTATTGTAATAAGATGAAGTACGGTTTTTTTATCGGCCCAAAAAAGTATTGTATTTTTATGTTTTGTTATCTCTTACCTTAGTGATTTTTGACCTATTTATTTAAAGGATACCTAATACGAAGAAGTTCATTCTCGAATCAAAAATTTGTGATCTAATTTGGTTATTTTCTCAAAAAACAAAGTGTTGCTGTCAAGCACTTTTACGGATATAAAATAGGACATCCAAACTCACGACAATCAATTGTGGATCACACATCATCTTGAAGTTTATCTACTGTTTGAGGTAGAAAATGGTCACCCTACTTGTCGTTTTTGGTAGTAGTATCATAAACAGTCAGGACCTTTTGTTGTTGTGACATTTTAACTACGATTTTAAATTATTAAATAAGTCCATAGATACGGGTCCAGAAATCCGTGTTAATCCCATTGTAGGCAGTATTTATTTATCCCCTATTCAACAAAGTGTTTGTTAAATGGGTGTTTAAAGAAATTTATACTTTGTACTCTGTTAAGATCTGTGTAGTAATCTGATCTGGCTGTGTGAATGCCCTTGGAATGATTCTTAATGGTCTTTCAATGAATGACCACAGGAGGAGGCCGCTGTCAGTGTTGAATAAAAATTGGCCTAAGCATTTTAGAGTTGGATTTCTCTTGCAATTATACTGTATTTATCCATTTACCCTTTGTCGAATTTTAAGGCTGGCTTTGGGTTAAAAGTCGACTATGGAAGTAACTACAATATATCATCCAAATATGTATAAATCCATGGTCACTTCTCATTATGTGTTATTATGTATCTCCTTGTGGTGACGGAGTAAGAATACATTGTGTCACCACCCCATCTCATCCCATGTGTGTCGTAAAAACCGACTAAGGGACTATCCGTGAATATTATCTTTACGTAATAAAAAGAAGGAAAATTTGAAATACCAATCCGTGGTATTAGTAGGCCAAGTATTCCTCCGTCACTGGAGGAGGCCCGCCGCTGCAGTGGGACATTAATGGGCTGTTATGATTATAATAATAAATTTTATACACTGTAATATGATAATTAAGTTTAACTATAACCCCTATACTTATACCTTGTGGTTTGTTCATTACCTTGACACATACTAAAGCCTCAGGTAAAGTTATATTATTGAACTTGAGAAGTAGGTTATACCTTTAGTATATTACAACGTTTCTACGTTTCACTTGCCTAAAGGTTTGTACAGAAATCTATGATTTCATTTAAAATAGCGTGTGAATAAAAACATAGATCAGTTTATCTTACTGCTAAAATGGATTTAATTTATTAAGATACTAGCTGACCGTCCCTTTTTTAAACATATTTCATTACTGCTCTACTCCTAAGAATTTTTAAAATCGGTTTACTAGATCCAGAGATTACCCCCTACAACGTCACAAACTTTACCTCTTTATAATATTAGTATATGGACCTGGTAAGCTGTAAACGTCCGCTTACCCAGGTTAGAATCCTACCAGCTTCAAAGTGCTTTTCGGTTTAATTCAATAATTTATAGCAAAACTAGTACATATTTAAAGTAAAAAAAAACTATGTTACTTACACTTACAACCCCAGCACATACAAATGCATGCATAACTAAAAACACTAAAAATGGCCACTGTCTTGTATGAGGTTCAAAATATGCCGTAGTTTTTATTACCTGTCGATACCTCAAAGAAAAAAAGGGATCGATATATACCATCTGCCTTTATTTTGTGTTTAAAACACCGCTAATTGAAAAGGGATCGATGATTTTTATGAAAATATAATTATCACTTCGAAAGTTTTATATATTTATTGACATACTGAATAGTTTATGAAGCTAAGTTCTGTATAAAGTTGGGAACAAATATTGTCTTAACGTGTTGTGACGGAGTAAGGATACAATATGTCATCACCCCATCTCATCCCATGGGTGTCGTAAAACCGACTAAGGTACTATCCCTGAATATTATCTTTACGAAATAAAAAGAAGGAAAACTTGAAATTAAACACTATACCAATCCGTCTGGCCAGCGTGGTATTAGTAGGCCAAGTATCCCTCCGTCACGGGAGGAGCCCCGGGCCATTCCGCCAAATCACGCTGTCCGGTAAGGACAAAATTATTTAAAATTTCACAAAATTATTTGAAATTTTGTCCTTACTGGACAGCGTGATTTGGCGGAATGACCCGCCCGTCCTTGCAGTGGGGCATTAATGGGCTGTTATGATAGAACTAGCGCTTTACTAACTCGGGACTGTAAGGCGCGGGACACACAGAACAGACGTAAGACACGGACCCGTCGCAGTCGCGACGCCCGTTTAATCTACTTTCATACAAAATGTATGCAGCCGTCGCGACGTAAAACATACTGAAAAGACGGGACGTGCCGACGACGACGTTACACGTCCGCTCTCTATTGGATGGCGCGATGTCTGCAACGGTTCCGCGACGCGTCCTTGTCTTACGTCTGTTCTGTGTGTCCCACGCCTAAGCGTAAGGCATGACCATGTTCTCTGACATCATAAGGAAGAAGTTTATTTGCTAGGAATGATTTTAAACATACCATTCATTTCCTATTGACTTCTCAACAGCACAATGTCTGCTGACCCAAATTAAACCATCGTATACATGTACCTTTCATTACTACGGGAGATAATAATTTAGAAAGCATTAAAATCAACAGATTAACTCTAGCAAACTATTCAAACGAAAGTAAACTCTAAAGTTTATGGTTAGAGATGATATTTAATTGTTTTTTAATAAGTAATTTGTCGTATAAGAGTCCTGTAGTAACAAAATTTATTACATAGACAGTTAACTATTGATTACCTGGAATGGTTTGCGTTTAAACTAACAATTTATTATGAACAATGTGTTTTCCATGACCGCTCTATTAAAATGTAAAGACATTTTTAATAATATGTTCGTAGTTTTGATTTATTTTTGTAAGTACTTTAAAGATTAATTAAACCTAGTTTAGTTATTATATTTAAAGAAATATCTGTTGGTTTTTATTGCTATTAAATAAAAATGTGATTTAATGCTTGTAATTTATCTTTTAATTAACATTTTTTGTCGTTAAAGAGAATAAGGATATCTATTTAGTTTGTAATTTGGAGTTATATTCATGGGAAAGATAGCTCGGAGTGTGTGGGAGTTCAGGGACTCACCATTCAATCTACTCTCATGGGTACCGTAAAAGAGAAAAGGAAACTGTTGATGGGGATCAGGTAGTGTACATACAAATGGATTATACACATGTTGTCATACCGGCAAAGTAGGCAGAAGTGAAGCTATTACATAACCACCCCGTACCCTTTATGAAAAAGGTTATCGTTTAAAAAGAATGAAAACTTGGCAATATTTATGCTGTAAGTCTCTGTCCGACTGGCTAGAATGGTATAAGTAAACCAAGTTTTCGTTCCCGCTCAATATAGCCAGTTCCTGCTGTGAGAAATGTACCAGCAAATAACATTTATACGAGTATGTGCACCATACAAACATAAATACAGCCTTCAACTCAAATAACAAACATGCAAACTATTTTAGATCATGGCCACTTAATTACTTTTTATAAACATTTAATTTTTTTCGACAATGTCATTGTTATAGTTAAAAAAAAAAACTAATTGGTATCGTTACGCCCATAACAAATTATGTGTTGTTTTCTTGATTTAAATACGATGGGTATACATTGTTACGTAATAGCAACTTGAATTTAAATGGCGGCAGCTTACAATGAATAAATGATTATGAAATAGATGTACGGTTTTTTTTTATTATGCTATGGTAGTATTAGAGTATAAAACTTATTATTATTATTTTATTTATTTATTAAATAAACAGTACCTACATGAAAAGTCTTATAAAACTGTGTCCCAAAAAACTGTGTGATATACAGTTTGACTGTGAGATCAGAGAACTTAATTATTAAACAAACTTAATAAGTAATATTAATATAATAAGCTGTTTTAACATATATTTTTAGGACCAACAATTCAATAAATACTAGATACTTGATAGGTGGCAATATTTAGAGGAGGCCTATGTCCAGAAGTGGACGTCAATTGGCTGAGATGAATGAATGAATGAACTTAGGGCAAACTATCTAAACTATACTTAATGGGAGGAGGATATAAGAGGGGAGCATGTGCTTCAAGATTGTTTGATGTTTTAAGAGTTTGGCGTATATAAATAAATTACTAAATATTTTACTGCGAAAAAAGTCTAAATCTCCATGGAGTGAAATGCTTATATTCCCATCAAAACTTAAAATAAAAACAAAAACTCAATTTCAAAAGAGATTTCTTTTAAAAACTGTAATTATTTGTGACAATATATCGGAGGCCATTCTCGTTATACTAAAAAAAAGTCTTGAAACGGTACTTTTACGAAAAAGTACGTTTTGCATGATGTCACCTCTTGTAAATGACCTGACGATTGCTATAATTTGTTTTAGCGATGTGTGCAAAAAAGTTTCATGTCCTTTTTAATGTTTTATAAACTTTAAAACATCAATAATGTTGATAATATTCAAGATACTTACTTTTGGTGGTCTTTTTTATATACCACAATATCTTGTCTTTTTTATAAAAAAAAACTGGACTCCAAACCCTATCATAACAACCCATTACAAGCAACAATGTTAACCTATCACAGCAATGTTTTTGGCAAATGTGTGAAAAATGTCGTTGTTGCATTAACTACCTACTACCGAAAACTGTATCAATTATGCATTATACAATGTAATAACATTTATTTTTCCAAATAAATAAAATAAAATAAAATTATAGTCCCACTGCAGGGACGGGCCTCCTCCCGTGACGGAGGGATACTTGGCCTACTAATACCACGCTGGCCAGACGGATTGGTATAGGGTTTGATTAAAAGTTTTCCTTCTTTTTATTGCGTAAAGATAATATTGATGGAGAGTCGGTTTTTACGACACCCGTGGGATGAGATGGGGTGGTGACATATGGTATTCTTGCTCCGTCATCACACGGAGAAACCCTATACTTGACCGTTTATACAGTGTGTAGGCAAAGTTACTGTTCGCTTTTGAAACTAGGGATTATATTAATATTGCAAACAAAACTTTCATGAATCATCCAGGACCTAAACCAATTTAAAAATCTTTCAATAACCACAAAATAAACTAAAAACTAACTTTAAACACACCTCTGAGGGCGCGTCGATATTTTATATTTTCAATACAAATATAACTTAAAGAACTTAGTTCCCTACATGTATACACAGCAACTAATCAAGCTAGACACTCGTGTACCTTAATAACTTGAAATAAGACACAATTTCAAATGAACATGTTTAACTTGATGTGTTGTGTGTACTAAATCAAATCTTTCGCCTCGGGCATACCAAGGAGGTCGAACGTGCTCCAATAAACTTTGTATTAAAAAAAAAAGATATGTTTTTAAACGTTTAAACTATTATTATCGAGTCATTGTGCAAGAATGAGTTAACCGGTTCACCTGTCTACAGTGTATTTACGCAACAAAACATTGTAAAGGACCTTGTAGGTAAGACTGCAAGAGAGATAGGACAATATGTACACAATGTGCAGAAGTCAATCTACAAACGAAGTATCATCATAACAGCCCATTAATGTCCGGACCTGCTCCCACGACGGAGGGATACTTGGCCTACTAATACCACGCTGGCCAGACGGATTGATATAATGTTAAATTTCAAGTTTTCCTTCTTTTTATTTCGTAAAGATAATATTCACGGATAGTCCCTTAGTCGGTTTTTACGACACCCATGGGATGAGATGGGGAGGTGACGAATTGTATTCTTACTCCGTCACCACACGGAGAGAAAGTGAAGAACATAAATGTGATGTATTTTTATAAGTACAGATAGTTCGCATCTGTATAGTGGCATGGCAGCTAGTAGAAATAACTACAATCCGTGCACTGGATATGGCTTCCGAGACCTTTGTTTGCTAATACGAGAAAGGCGATGGAATTGTGTATTAATTATGTAGTTCACTATGCGCATATTTGTTATGTGAATCCTTTACTTGTACAACATTAAGCTCTTTACGAATAAAATGTGCTTGGAAAAAATCTTTTGGGCTAGGGAAAGCTTTTAGAAATTGAACTTTTGGTTGATGATTTGTCGAGAAAAATATTCCAGCACTGTTTGATTTGTGAAAATGGCAAAAGTAAATTCGTAAATATAACGTGGCAGTAGATCAATACAATTTGTACGGTATGAACCCTGTATCAAATAAGGAATCCCCCGGTGAGTGGTTTGAACCTGCTGGGGAATACAAAAAGAAAACCAATAAAAAATCTTATATATTTAGACAAAAAGTAGAAAAAAGTAAATAATCAACTCATCAGAACAAAATAAAACTTATATAAGACAAGTATATAATACATTATAATCTGAAGCCAAAAAGATCAATCAAAATTAAAAACAAAGTGGCAAGTAATTTGTCTATAGGTTAAGGTGAAACAACTGAATATTATGCAACGACTTATGTGAGCATAAAAGGTGAAGATGCGGTGTAATACATATAATTCTTGTTTTAAACCAATTTATCATTTAAATTGTCAACATTGACTCCAAAGAAGACAATGACACTTGCATAAAATGAAATTATAATGTAGTCATTCTGTAACATAGGGTCTATAGTGACCGGTTTTGGGTTCGCCTCCTTACTTGCAAGTCTAGAAATCTCTCTCTACTGCAGTCTTGTGGTACTTAAAATTGTTTTAGTCACAAAGTGCAGTTTCAACAACGAACAGTTATTCATTAATCTGGACAAACATTAAATTATGTCATCAGATTCTATACGCATGATTTGAAGTACTTTGGGCGATAGATTCTCCAAAACATTTATTAATTTTAACAGAAACCAAATAAAGCAACAGGTTCTCGAACTTTTCATTGAATGAGGGCAAACAATCAAAAGCGTTATGATGTCAAAAAACGTGGGCTTGTGACCCAAACATTGGTTCCAGTGGGTAGCCAATATTCAAATATCAAATGATGTGTGTTAAATTTATTGAATTCTGCTTTACCATATTGATTAGTTGATTGATTGGTTTTGTTGTTAATGTTGTATTTGTGATTGATGTTTCCTCTGATGTCTTTATTACTATGTTTTGGTAGTACCAGCTAAAATTACAGTAAATTTCAATGTTTTCATTATCATTCACATTAACATTTTGAGTTTAGTTTGATTAAAGTGAGATTATACTCGTACATATAGATATCACTAAATATTTTTTATTGTATTTAACTGTCATTATGTATTAGATATTTAGAAACATGTTTATGTACATACTTATTTCATATTTGCACGCCATAATTTGGCAGAACATGCTGTAAAAACTATTTTTTAACACCTGTAACTCACCATGTTCTTAGAAATAAATGATTTACGTACTTACTATTATAAATCATTTTAGTTGAATTTCAAAACAGGACTTTCTTTTTATATAACTAAATAACATAAATTATAGTAAGGTTGTACCCGACAAGGTTTGGTAAAGGTTTATTTTTATCTTGCTACGTCTCATGGGCACATGGCAATGTAAGTGACATACATTTAGCCTGTCACCAAACGGACCACAATTTACTGGCGACCATTTTGTACGTTTCTCTTGCAAAAGCTAAATGACATTTTCTTAAAAACTTCAAAAAGGTTGTGTTAAAATTGGCACGTATCGTAATTTTTATCTTAAGATCGTTTGGATAACACTTGTTCTACTGCAACCAGGCATTTTTGTGTTAGGTTCTTCTTTCTATTTACGTAAAGACAATCGGCCTATTAGTCGATGATTTTGATGATTGCGACGTCATATTTAGTCTTCTAACTCATTCATCATCATCATCATATCAGCCAATCGACGTCCACTGCTGGACACAGGCCTCCTCCAAATATTGCCACCTTGTCCTGCGCCTCCCTCATCCATCGGCTTCCCGCCGTCCTTACGAGGTCATCTGTCCACCGTGTGAGGGGTCTCCCCATCTACCTCATTGACGTAATATTATTTCATCACCACAGAAATTTCATTGCATCATCAGTTCCAATTAATGTAAAGATAATTTCTTTAACACATTACAATACACAATATTATCGTCACATTTCACGGACAACGATCGTGCCTACCTCACATATATCATTTCAACAGCTTTAAGTATTAATGTTGTATTGTTGTTAATAAATATCTTAGTAACAACGACTTGGCGAACTTTATTAATGTGTATTCTAGATTTATTATCGTACAGAAATGCTTTTACTTCTATCGTAGTTGCGAGAGTATTACCAAACAATATTTCAGTTTAAATTTTAATGGAATTCTTTTAACGGTTGATATTACTAAAGTTTGACGTATGCAGGGTCTGGCATAACTGTCCTTGCTAGCGTATACGTCAATCATCACGTTCTGGTATGTCTCTAGCTGATAACATAGTGCAACTTTTCAAGTGAAGTGATTAGGAATTCTTCCAACCTCCGTGTCTTAACATGATTTAGGAACTGAATATAGTTACGGGGGATTTGGAAGTCATTTTTGCGTGTTATGATGCACAAAAGAATAAGTGATTAAGTGTTCCTTAAAAAGCATCCGTATTTTTTTAAATCTCATTTATTTAATAATAACCATACACCGTATAGATTAAGACGCTGCTTTGAAAATTTTCGAGTTGAATTCGGCCGTGGCCAGAGGGGCGCGCCCCTCGGCGCGCGAATGAGATGGATATACTCTCGCTCACGCGCCGCCGCGCCGTGTGCGCCGTCGTCGTCCCGCCGGCCCTCAAGGACACGTTATCGCTCTGTGCCATAGTACAAATATATACAGTATTTCAACTTCATAGAAACGGACGAAACGTGAGTTTATACCTACACGCTCACGATCGCGGAGGGAACAGTCGCTACTGTGCCGCAGTAACGAGCGGACTGTGTGTTATAAATTGAAACTAAATATATTATTCATATGTCAATTTCAAACAAACATGGCTGATATAAATACCTACCTTACTAAATGACTTAGGTATTTAATATTATAATATAGTATTTTTTTTTATCACGAAAACGGTTTGTTGTACTTAGGTCAATAATAATGAAAATTTAGCCCCCCTTTATGTAATCCCCCATGCGTGTCTTTCACTTTGATCTAGGTAAATTTAAGCAATGACATCGATGTCATTTTTTGAATGGATTGGTCACCCATCCATAAAGTGACCTCGATGCCTTTATTTTGACGTTAGAATAGATCTAATAGACCTGTTTAAAGTTTGGTTTTGGTTATCGATAAATTCAATTTCAAACAAACATGGCCAATATAATAAATACAGTACCCGGCCGTAAATATTACACATCGACTTTTTCTCTGACGCTCTACGAAGCCGAAATTGACCGATTGTATTTTTCTATAGGTTGATATGCAATATAAACGGCCCGGTACTGTACCTACTTTACTGAATGACTTGTTAAGTACCTTCTTAATATTATAATTTAGTATTTTATTTATATCACAAACATGGTGGATATAAATACAAACATATACATGTTTCTTTAAATTAAATGTATCAATCATAAAACAACACGTTTTTTACAGAACACTTCCTATTTATTTAAATATAAAATAGAAAAATAAAAAGTATTAATATACAATTACAAAACTAAATGGAAACACAAAGTAGATCGCATGTTTACTATTGTTTATGTACCGCGCACCCATTTATAATAAATATTCGGCCCAGTTTGACTACTGGTTATACTGTGACGTCAGTCCGCGGTAGGTAACAGAAAATTCTGTTACAGAAAAACCTATCTACCGGTCTATTATGTTTATACATGTAGCCCCTATTTTTTTTTTATTTACACCCGCGCAAGGTATTATGAAGGCACAAAGCGCATCCAGATTCAGGACAATGATTTGGGGATCACAAAAATAATTTGACCGCCTCGGGGTAGCGGTCGCAGTGCACGAGGTCGCGAGTTTGAATCTCACGCAAAACAATAGAACTTTAAAAAAAATACAATAGCCCCACTATGTATTGTCCTGTGTCGCGGGGTATTTACAAACATTTACTTAGCTTACTCAAAGAACATCCAGACTCAGGACAATAATTAGTGGATGGAACAAATAAAATTGTCTTACGTGAGATTTGAACTCTAGGTGATTTTCCACCAGAGGGGCGAAACGAGGCAAAAATTGAAATCTTTATGTAAAAATGAACCGTATTGCTTAGGAAATAGAGTATATATTAACTTTGTAATAAAAACACTCGCTTCTCGCGATAGGCCTATTGTTGTTTGTTGCTACTTTTTGTTTGTGTAAAAATGAACCGTATTTTTTCTTAAATAGAGTTCAAAATACATTAACAAGAAACACGCATGTCGCGATGTCAATTTTTGGTGGAAAGAGTTCGGTGCGATTTCAATTCTCGTCTCGTCTCGCCCTTGTGGTGGACTCTTCATGCTGACTTACGATTACCGATTACTGCGCCCGCCACTGCCTAAGGCAGACAGTTTTTTTGTGTGATCCACAAACAACGGTCCTGAGTCTGGACGTTCTTTGTGTTCGTTTGTTTCATGTTTGTAAACGTTCCCGCAGTGGAGTGCATGAGAGTTCAAATCTCACGTAAGACAATTTTTTTTGTGATCCACAAACAACTGTCCTGAGTCTGGACGTTCTTTGTGTTCGTTTGTTTCATGTTTGTAAACGTTCCCGCGGTGGAATGCATGAGTTCAAATCTCACGTAAGAAAATTTTTTGTGTGATCCACAAACAACTGTCCTGAGTCTGGACGTTCTTTGTGTTCGTTTATTTCATGTTTGTAAACGTTCCCGCGGTGGAGTGCATGAGAGTTCAAATATCACGTAAGAAAATTTTTTGTGTGATCCACAAACAACTGTCCTGAGTCTGGACGTTCTTTGTGTTCGTTTGTTTCATGTTTGTAAACGTTCCCGCGGTGGAGTGCATGAGAGTTCAAATCTCACGTAAGACAATTTTTTTGTGTGATCCACAAACAACTGTCCTGAGTCTGGACGTTCTTTGTGTTCGTTTGTTTCATGTTTGTAAAAGTTTCCGCGAAAGTAAAAAGTATTATTTAGATCTTATCAGTAAGTACCTACCTACCTAAGCTTGCAAATAAAATAGGTGAGTAATATTATTTCTTAGATTTTTTCAGTTTCACACAACTCCTAGGTACTGTCGCGGAGACTTTTACAAAGAACATCCGAACTCAGGACAGTAATTTGTGAATCGCTCAAACAACTTTTTTGGTTGGATTCGAGCCCGCGACCTCGTGCACGCAAGCCACTACCGCGACCGGCCCGCACTGCCCGCGCCACTGAGGCCATTTCAATTACGTGATCTTGACGAAAACGGTTATAAAACTTATTACACTTGAGCATATAGTCTAAAATCGCTTATATAAACAAACGCTTGCATTATCAAAAGGGTCAACAGTAACTAGGTACTTGGTTGAGTTATGGCGAACTTTACCTAAGTTTTATAAAAGACATAACTACAAAAATATTTTACGAACCAATGTTATCGAAATAACTATTATAAAATAATACTATTATTTACTTATAAAAGAGAACAAAGTATTAATAAAATCTTAGGTATATATTTTAAACCTAACCTATATATTTTACCTACGATTAAAAATTACGCGATAAAATTTAGTACGAACGGTGAGTCGACATGCACAGGTCCGGCGTCGAAGAGGGCCATCGCCCGACTGAATCGTCGACCGTACTCATTCTGTATCGATCGTTAACTAATCGGTATAAGGTCTGAAATTGCGATGCGCCCGCAACGATCCGGAGCGCTTAGAAATTGCTAAAATCTTATTTGATTCATTAAAAATTATTGGTTGTAGTTATGTAATGATATTCTACAGTAATACTAATATTGATGTTACGAATGTATTTGAGTAATTCCTAAGCATAATGATAGTGTACTTTCCGTGTAATATGTAAAAAACTGTTTTTGTAGAGGTGTTTTCAAAAATAAATATGATCGAGCCAAAATCAAGCTATCGCGTTTTGGTAATTACAAAAACCTAGTTAAAGGTATCAATTTACCTATATTAAAATTCTAGATCAATAGGTCTTTTCATAGTCCTGTAGTAGTTGATGAAAGATAGTGCATTTTATCAATGTATCATCTTAGTCGGCAGCATCCGTATTGAGTATACATTTTTCAATTCAAGTATCAAAATACTTGCGTTGTTCATTTCAACAAAAACAACCCTCTATCCAACCATCAAGATTCAATATGTAAGTATAGCATCTACAAGTACAATCAAACAAAGCGAAACGATTCTCCATCCGTTACGTTCAAATACTCGATCGGCATAAAGTCGTGTCTTCTCTTACTATCAATACATTCTGATGTACTCGATACCGCTGCGTAATAAATTGGCTGCCGACTGTATCGTTTGAATGCAAGCACCGTTAACGAGTAATAGATTAAGTTGCTTTCACACTACAAAACGGTCGCAGCGATTTAGTTTAATTAATTTTGGTCCAGCTTGATGTTTATGAGCGGATAAATTTTAGTTTACTGTGAGAAATGTGCTAATTAGATTCGGATTTATTATTTTTTGTGATTAATCGTGCGTTTTAAAATTTTGTTTCATGAAATTATGAACTTTCTGTAGGTAATAAAATTCGCAACTGTGTCATGTTCTCGGTGTTAAAGTGATTTGCACATAAATACATTTCTGTCGTCGTCTTTCCGGAGAAGAACCCTATTTATACATTCTTTATCCAAAAATCTGAGCCAACAAAAACAGGAAAATTCTATTACTTGGAGCAATCAGATCAGGAAAACTATTTTTTTTTATAATTTACTTAGTATATTATTAGATTCCTTACAAATTCAAACATTTGTTCAATGCTTTAAAACCATATTCCCATGTAATAAAAAATTAGTAAGGATCAAGTCGTTAGCCATTAATATTGGTAGTATATAGGTAGTATATATTTAATTAGAACTCCAGGATTGATTCACAAACTCACAAAAGTTGACATTAAGGCTGACAGATCACACCAAACATAAAGGATCACTGTCTTCAAAATAATCGCAATTATCTTTTTGTTATTATTAACAAGTCTATTCACTCTCTAATATTGAAATCTAAATTATTTACTAAGATATATAATAGTAGAGAAATTCAGCAGCAATAAGTATTAAATATTAAAGGTTTCAAATCCCTTCAATTTCGCTTTGCTTTCACCATCTTATAGCATATAGTTTTACGTGTATTTTAGTTGTTACTGACAATTAATGTCTTAGGATTTTCTCTAATAAATACGTACGTAATAAAATTATTGTAGGTAATCAATTTTATTATTGGTAGGTTTCTTTAGTAAGGGCCGTCTGGGTCAGCACCACCGCTGTGGCCGCTTAATCCGCAGTTATGCGAAACTGTGTTATAGATGGATAAGTACTCTGCAAGTATCATAAAATAAAATGGAATGCTGATAAAATTAATTAATTCTTCTATATTATTAACAAGTTCTATATTATTCACAATCTTTGTGTGGTGACGCAGTAAGAATACAGTGGGTCGTCAAAATCGAATATCCGTGAATATTATCTTTACGAAATAAAAAGAAGGAAAACTTGAAATAGAACTAGTAGGACATTAATGGGCTGTTATGATGAAAATTCATTTATTCTTCTATATAGTTTGGTTAGTGCCTTTCCTCATGTTGACATTTGACAATTGTCACTCTGTTAATGATAACGTCTATGATTGCAATCTTCATTCTTTAATTACTTAATCGGAAGCTTTTTGGTATTGACAAACTCTAAATATTACTCCCCTTACTCATAAACGCCTTTTGTCAATTGATTAGCTTAAATTCTTACGATTATACTTCAACAAATTTAGTTAAGCAGTGATTAAATTTAAGAGGCGGTAATGAGTAAAGGGGAAAGTCTTATTCATATTTACTAAGTTTTAAGAGATCTGATTGAGAGACCAAGTCTACAAGATGATCTGAAAATGATTGTCTTGAACCTAAATGTTCATATCGTCCCTTACATTAAAGTTGAATGTCCAAAAAATCCGCGCGATACAAAGATTGGGCCATAGAAGTTTAAAAAAAACAATATTCAACCGACATTTTAATGACTCCAAACATGGATTGCAAATGCAAAGGAAAGGCTATTAGGAACTTAGAGAAAGTCGTATCTCATCGACTATACGTTACTTAACTTCCTACTATCACCAATCTGCCTGTCAATCTTATATCAATGATATAATGATTCAATATGGAATAATGATATCGTTTTACTATTTACTTTGATAGTTGTTGACCTTAGCACAGGTTTAACATTGTCCCCGACGGCATGTAACTTCGAGCAGTAATGTTAAATTTTGATGTGTTTACGTGGAAGGGTCTAGTGCTATGATAAGGGTATAATTTAAGTCCCAAGCAAGACAATTTATCTGTATCATCATTATAACAGCCCATTAATGTCCCACTGCAGGGACGGGCCTCCTTCCGTGACGGAGGGATTCTTGGCCTTCTAATACCACGCTGGCCTGACGGATTGGTATGGGGTTTAATTTCAAGTTTTCCTTCTTTCTATGTAAAGGTAATATTCCCTTAGTCAGTTTCTACGACACCCATGGGATGAGATGGGGAAGTGACGTATTGTATTCCTACTCCGTCACCACACGGATATTATCGGATTACGGATTTATCTGTGTATTCAGTATTCATTTATTTATTCAAAGTAGTACAATAATATTGTATCTTTTTGACGTCATCTAACGTTTACAACATTTCAAAGTTTAGAAAACTTTACCACCGCCTCCAAAGCGCTAGTAGAGAAGAAGCGGCGCAACAAACTCTACTGCTGCATTTTCTTGACGTCATTTTATTTACATAGGAGATAACTGTAATTAAGTGCTGCCACCATTGTATTGTGTGTTTCACTAATAATTAATTATCATGAAATCCTTTATCTATGTTTATTTTAATGTAAAGACATTTTAAGTTTTATACCAATTATTGAGTCAATACCTCTTGCAATATGTTCTAAGTTTAGTATGTTTCTGATTTACATAATAGGACGTATTATCATGGGGAAGTGGGTGGAGTAAATCCCACAAATAACCACGACCAACCCGGAAACTTCACCAAGTCGTCAAATACACCCAATAAAGGGAATACACAATTAAAAATATTCCTAACTCAATAATTTATACAACGACATGTATCTCTTAGCTATTAATTCTAAATCTGTCTTGGTACACACAGCAACACGTTAAGTTAGACACCCGATATAACTTTAGCTATGCATAGTATAGTATAGAAAATCGTTCGAAAGGGACTTCGCACGACGTCATCAGCCAATCACTGCGCTAGCGCTTCTTTCACACATAGATTTAAGTCTTGTGAATGGGTGGTAGCCCACACACCTACATGCGTACACACACCTACAGTCCTACAAGCACACACGTGGGCGCGGGCGCTAGTTTTCTTCCCATAACTTTAAAATTTAAATCAGTCGCCTCCCGCCTCCCGGTCGTTGGATCGCTTACAATCACTAGTGCCAAATATTTACTTCGTTCGGCGTTCATGTTAGTGAAAAAATAAAATGGCGCCACAATTAACACCACAGCAAAGGCAAATAATTGTAGTTCTACGAGAAAGTGGTTACAGCATTAAGGAAATAGAAAGAAGAACTGGATTAACGGTGAGTGTCACAGTTAACATTTTTTAAATTATTGTTTAAAATAAATGCATATTAATATTCTGTCTGTTTATCTAAATAACGGTAAACTATCTTGGTATTCCTTTTTACATTAGAGAAGCATTTAAAAGAAAAGATAAACTAGGTAATAGTTGTATTACAGTTCAATAACAGAGAGATAACTCTATGTTATTTACTCTACTCTTTTTTATTAGACCTTTATTTAATTACCTAAACAGACCTAGAGTTGGTAATAATATAATAATATAGGGGAAGGTTGTGTTTCTTTGGACTCATTAAAATCTTCAGTTATCACATTGTTACAGTTACGATTATTTATTGAATCTTGTTAATACATTTTGGCGAATGACGGAGTGAAACTTGGTTTGGTTTGAAATAGGTGTTAGGACAATTATATAGAAGACATTTTATGTTACTAGTTACTAGGCAGCTGAATTAAATTGATATAGTTGGTTTAAAGTTTATTAAACATGACAGGCTCGGTAGACTGGCGTTAGTGTAATCGGCTGCCCTGCATGAGGTCGTGGGTTTGAATCCCACGCAGGATATTAATTATATTTAGAAACTTACTATAATTATTGTTTTAGAGAACTACAATTCATTTCTGGTTGCGACGAAATGAGGAAACCGGGTGCGATTTGACGCCTCATCACAGGCAACTTTATCAAAGAGCTACCACCGCTGACTAAGATTTGAACATTGTCGCCGCGCATACTAGACAGCCTCTCTTGAGTACGCTAGTTACAGCTACTACATATAATGTAAGTTTATTTCTATTATTTGTCAAGGTAATAAAATTTTATTTAAAAAAGAGGTAAGTAATAATTTACTATTTTTCTATACTTATATAGATAATTTCCGCACTAGGAATTAATTACTCTTATGTCGCGGGGACTTTTACAAACATTTAAAAGCTTATACAAAGTCCAGACTCAGGACAATAATTTGATCACACAAATAATTATGCTGTGTGTGATTCGAACCCACGACATCGTGCACGCGCACTACTGCGCTTGCACTACTGACCGCGCCTCCTTTATACCTACCTGTTTGTTTTTATAACATATAACATAACAGACGAACAGACACCTTAATGGTAAGCGATTATAACCACCGATGGAAGAGCAACGCCCGGGCGCCCATGGTGCCAACACGTGCTTTGCCTGTCTCTTCCACAAGAAGCCCTCGTTTGAGCCTCTGAAATCTGTCCCAAAGATAATTCCTTTAACCTTTTGCAACAATTTAAATACTTACATAAGTTCAAATTAAAAACATTTAAACTTTGTAAGTATTGATAATTTTTATGCATAATAAAATGAAATAATGTTGAGTTAAAGTTGAAGTAGCCAATACATACTATCTATTACATACCTATTTCCATCGTAGTTTGGTATTTTTGACGTGTTCTAACAAGTTACGCTTCGAAATTCCCAACGTTCAGTATATTATTCGCATAACATGTTTTATTCTTTCATCTCAGTTGCATTTTGAAACAATTTGACTTTAATCCTTACTCACTTAACATTAAGTTCAAAATTGCACATCAACATATTCTGACGGTTATTTTTATTTTTATGAGTTGCAAAAATCAACTTAACATTATTGAGTTAAGGTTGAAAACTCCTAACACTCTAATTTGTTTGTTAGCTACCTAATCGACGTGTTGTATAACATGCTCCGTCTCGAAATTTTCAATGTGGCTTGATATGGAATCTCAAAGTTTCCATCGAAGTTTGGTAGGTATCTATTTGGCGCGTGTTAATAATAGTTTTTATAAGTAGTAAAAAAATGGATTCTACTTGAGATCTAACATTTTATATTATTAAAAAAAAATATGTAAATCAAATATAGGTAGGTATTTTTGTCCGTACTGTTACAGAAATACGACATAAATTGCTATGCTTTAAAATGGAAAATGCCGTGCGATAAAATCCCTTTCAATGCCACGGCATCATTTTAAAGCATAGCAATTTATGTCGTATTTCTGTAACAGTACGGTTGAATTTCCATTAGTAAAAATTAAAATCCCTTGCCATGCCGTCCCGGTCTGTGTAGGCCTTTACTAAGCTGTGAAAATGTATCACCAAATTTGATCGCTATGCGCTATGCAATCTAGATTGTTTTTTTTTTAATATAGGTAAATGCCATTTTTAGTAGATGTTATTAACTTAATATTGCGTAGTATAGTAGCATACCTAACAGATACATAATAGTGCGCAAATCGCTCGAAATCAATCCCTTAAACTTTCTACATTTTTCTTGTTTAGAACTTTCGAGGTAACCTACCTATACTTATCTTATTTGAAAAAAAAAATGTGAACATGCACTTCTTATTGTTTAATAATTTATTAATAAGTTTTATTTTCGTAAAAGGTATCATTTTAAGCAGTCTCTACGTTAGTAATGAAAGCACAAGACCCTTTTAAGTTCCTAAATAGAATCCACTCCCAACTTAATCGAGTTTACATGAGTTTCCGACTCGTAATTCTAATGTATTCGTAGGCTAATCATACGATGTTTTATACGGTGTCCAATCATAATATTATGACAAAAAACAAATCACAAATTTTCAATTACAAAATAACATTTGACAAAACAATAACTACTTACTTGTTAAATTAACCTTTTTTAAACTGTTCAACAAACAAAAAATGTTTTTAGGTATATAAAAATTTAAATCATCATTTCATAAAAGGATTATTTAAAAAAAACATGTAGGCAAAACAACATACCTATAGCATTAATAACATTTGACAAATGCATTGCTTGGTAAAAGTTTTATTTATTAAAATTAACTTTAATATAAAGATGACATGAAATAATAAAACAATCATAATCGACTCTTGATAGAATCGAAATGACTTAAATTCAACGACAAGGTTCGTAGCCTTTTAGTAACGACTGCTGAGTCGTGCATAAATCAAATAGAGAAACACGCTGTATTTTATAAAAAAGTGTGGCATTATAATGCCACACTTTTTTATTTGCTTTTTTAATTTAAATTGCTTTTAAGAATACTACTAACTAACTACTAAGAGTGTTCTTAAAAGCTATAATCAAAATTACATGTTAAGATTGAACATGATTTTATATTTTACATACTGTGGCGCGATGTGTAAGCGTCGGGGATTCCTTTTTTTCTCATAATGGTTTATCCTAATTTTCATTGTCATTATGTTACGCATAATTTTCTTGGTCATAATAATAGTATGCCATAATTGTTTTTTAGAATACTGTGTTATTAATCAAAAATATTGCATATGCTATTGTTTTTATTCATAACTTAGAAATGCATAAAGTTGTAACGCATATTGGTTATTTGTCTATTAGTTAATTGACAAAAAATAGGTTTATGTTATTGATAGCTATTCTGATAAACAAACATAAGGTTTTAGGTTAGGTTTATATTATTGATAGATTAATAGCTATCTATTTGAATTTGAAAAACAAAAATTATGTAATAGGCATGTAAAACAAAAATTGTTATGGTTATGCATCATAATGCTTAAGTAAACTTATGCTTTGGGATAGTATGCTTATTAAATATTATACTTAAAGTAAATAGGATTAAAATAGTTATGTTAAATGAGTATTATGCGTAACTTATGTAAGGATAAGTAACATTATGCAACGTTAAATTTAAAAAATTATAACATAATCTTATGAATGAAAATAAAGAACCGAATAATACTGATATTATATCGATCATTTACCATAATATCTTGTTAAAAAAGTTAAATTAATAATATTCTTTTATTTCAGGTAACAATCCAAACAATACGGAGAAGACTACACGCTGCGGGACGATTACTTAATAATATTACAAAGACTTTATATTGTGATGTTATTTGGTGTTAAATAAGAATTGTTTTAACTTTTGTTGATTAATATTAGATTTTTTTATAACAATTAATATTGCAAACACTTTATATTGTGATAGGTATTTAGTTATTTGGTGATAAATAACAATTAAAATTGTTTTAACTTTTGTTGATTAATATAAGATTTATTTATAACAATTAATATTACAAAGACTTTATATTATGATAGGTATTTAGTTATTTGGTGTTAAATAACAATTAAAATTGTTTTAACTTTTATTGATTACTTAATAGATTTTCCTATAATGTATAATTTTAAAATTATTTGTTTTATCTTTCAAGTTTGTAAAATAACGAAAAATGTTTTTATTTTTATTATTAAATATTTACTATAACTAGTAGTTTTAATATATTCCTCTTAATATTATAAAAGGAAAAATGAGATTTATTGTTTTTTCTTTGGTATGGAGATAGGTGGGAGCCTCGTGTAGGATATAGGCTACTTTTTATCTCAAAATCATGTTCCGCGGGCGGAGCCGCTTATAGTCATTTTGGAACCGATTAGGTAATTCAAACTAGAAAATTGTGTCAGCTCTTTAAAGCCCCATTTACACATCGACAAGTACAGTAGCGAGTTAAGTAGTAAGTTGTTAATTAAGTTGATTTGAATAGATCTCCATCCTATTTTTTGGCAAGTTAAATACGAAGTAGACCCCTGTCTCGCGTCCCGCCAAATGAACTCCCCAAAAACTAGGACGGAGTTCTATTTAAATCAAATTAATCAACAACATACCAATTAACTCGCTACTGTACTTGTCAATGTGTAAATCGGGCTTAAGTTCTTTTTACACTGTTCTATAAATGTCGCCAAATCATTCCGTGAATATAAGACAAAACATATATTATAACTTACTCTTTAAAAAAGGTCGTAAGTATTCAAGTTTATTGAAATTGCTAATATTTTGTTAAAAATATTAATTTGTTCACAATTAAGACATTTTTGAAGTATAAGTAGGTATATAATTCTTGACACGAATCGACTTTTCAGTCACGGGCATTACTTGCACGTGTCCCAGGACTCTCTCAACTCTTTATGGGCCTACACTTGTCGTTGGCCCGGATGGGCAGGTGCTTCCCACGCGACGCCGTGGCCCGCCTCAGTTGCGGACTGCCCATTCAGCACCGCAACCTACTGAACCGCTTTAACATGAGCTGTCTGGGTTACAGCCCAGTGAAGAAGCTCCCTTCGGGGGATGTCACTTAGTTTTACGTGTTACGGGTACTCAGCCCACCACCACGACAAGGCGGGAACCTCGGTTGATGTGAATAGTTTGGTTAGCTGGAGCACACGCATCTACTCTTCGTCTTGAAAATTTATTTTCTTCCTATTCTTAAATATATATATTTTTATAACCACCATAAAGGCTGGGTAATTTGAAGATACTATTACAAATAGTATTAATAGAACTATTAAAGAGAGAAAACTGCTCTGTGGATGATATTTATTTACCGAACTTCAGTACAGATATGTCTACACAGCTGTTTCTTTCTGACCCATAGTTAAATGTTGCATGCAGATCAATTGACTTATTCCCATTGAAAAAACGTGTAGGTATGAGGTTCGATGGGACAATGAAATCTGCCAAGTGATCAACATTAATATGTTAACTATCAGGCAGTGGCCGGTCACCGCGAAATAATTTAATTTCTATAGTGTCCGAAAAACCGGATTTGACGGGTTAATATCAAAAACACCTCATTAAAACTCTTTGAAACTGTTACAATAATATTTCTTGAAAAAACAATCCTAGTAAGTATTTAAAAAGAATCACTTTACTTTTTGGGCAAAACATTTGCATTAACGGTCAAGGTTAAATTGTTAAAGTTAAATTTAATTTTCACGTAAATGTGCTTCATTTTATTAATATTAATACATTTGTAGTTCAGCAATAACAAAACGAAAATAGTATCGCGTGTTGGCCACATCGTGCACTGGCGCTGCTATCTACGTAGTAAGAGAGGAAACAACAAAAATATATCGCACCCTCTCGCACGATTCGCAGCGTTCAACTTCTAATAGTTCAAAGTCCAAACAGTCTAGGTTGATAAGTCCGTGACTGTACAACTAACAAGTTGATTTCGTAACAGTACAAATATAACTATTACGTTTTAACTTCCTTATCTGTACTTTGATGTTTCATTTCCTTTGGCTTTTTTCATTGTTTGTATCGTTCTTGTAAAGCTCTGCAGTGGGACATTCCTGGGATAGATTTTATTTTGTGATGTAGAGTGGTTTGTTCATCAAATTAAGACGTTTTATAATAAGTTCTTATTTATCTTAAAGAAGATAAATAAGAAATAAAAAATATAAAATTTAAAAGCTAATTTTAAATTTTTGTTTGTTGCAGGTAAGAATTTCACATCTTTAAGAATACAGTCGAAAGCTTAGATGTTTAAGAAGTAAGGGTAAGTATACTTGGCCTGAGTACTACTTTTAGTACATCCATACTAACATTATAAATGGGAAAGTGTGTCTGTTTGTCTTTATTTCACGGCAAAACGGAGCGACGAATTGACGTCATTTTTTAAGTGGAGATAGTTGAAGAGATGGAGAGTAACATAGGCTACTTTTTTTTCTTCCTCTTTGTCCCGGAAAAGGGAACAGTGCTACCTCAAATTACGCTAACGAAGCCGCGGGCAAAAGCTTCTTTTCAACCGACTTCAAAAAAGAGGAGGTTCTCAATTCGGTTGTATTTTTTTTTTTTTTTTTATTTTTTTTATTTTTATTTTTTGTGTTTGTTACCTGATTTCTCGAAAACGGCTAGACCGATTTGAAAAATTTTTTTTTTGTTCGATTGGGTATACTTCCCATTTGGTCCCATTGTCACCAGATCTGGATCTGGATGACGGGATCCTAGAGAAATCGAGGGCATCTCTTGAAAATTGTAGGGACGCATTATGTAAAATGTTGTCATATACGTGCATCTCTGACGTCACTACCAAATAGTCAAGAGTCAGAACTGGTCTGATGCTGGAGACCACAGAGAGTCGAGGGAACAACTCAACGGCATATAGCAGCTACCTTGTGTTTGGGCTTATTTTAATTGTATTGATGAAAACTTTACGAAACTTGACACAAACATGATCTGATGATGAAGAAGACTGAGGGTCGAGGGAACTCCTCAACGGTATGTAGCAGCTACCTAGTGTTTAGGCTTATTTTAATTGTATTGATGGAAACTTTACACAACTTTACACAAACATGATCTGATGATGAAGACGACTGAGGGTCGAGGAAACTTCTCAACGGTATATAGCAGCTACCTAGTGTTTGAGCTTATTTTATTCGTATTAATGAAAACTTTACACAAACATGATCTTATGATGAAGACGACTGCAGAAATTTATTTAATACGAATCTTAGAAATTGTTATCAGCATGGTTTTTAACCGACTCCTGTTGAAGTCGGTTTTTTAATTAGAAAATTATTATATAAAAGAGTAGTGAAAATGTATTGAATCTAAAGCATTTGTTTTGTTTGTTATTTAAACCACAACAAACTTGCTAAACACTTATGGGAAACCGTAAAATTATTTGACTCACAATCGAGAACGACACGGCAATTTCACGGATTAAGTTGTAGGTGTGAATATAATAAAATAAATTAAGTAACACATATTATAAGCCATAATTACTGTATGACTAATACTCGTGGCAACTTAGTCAATTTGTTTTTACTAATTAAATATGTAAAATACTTAATCGATGTGGATTAGTTGTCCCTTCGGCTGCCGTGAACGCCAACACAGTTTTTAATACCATCCTAATAGCTTATTAATGCCCCACTGTAGGGACGGGCCTCCTCCCGTGACGGAGGGATACTTGGCTTACTAATACCACGCTGGCCAGACGGATTGGTACAGGGTTTAATTTCAAGTTTTCCTTCTTTTTATTTCGTGTATTTGATATTCACGGATAGTCTCTTAGTCGGTTTTTACGACACCCATGGGGAGATGGGGTGGTGATATATTGTATTCTTACTCCGTCACCACACGGATAACAAATCTATAAACTCGTACAAAATCAAAACTGCATAAGTAATGTAAATACAAAATCAATCCAAGACATTGAAAAATGCACCAACTTATTCAACGTCGTCAGGAATCTTGAATAATTACAAGACAACTATAACAACAAGTATCATAATAATCAGAATATAAACGATATCTAGAATATCACAAGCGATGCATAATTATACGCGAGCAGTTAATTTAAAGCGCACTTTAACTTAATCTTATAACACGTTTAGATGTTGACATAAGACTTGCTTTTGATTCTTTGTTGGACTATTGAGTATTAGGTTTTAAATGTGGCTGGCAATCCACGCGGAAAGCCGCGTGGATTGCGGTTCATCATAACAGCCCATTAATATCCCACTGCAGGGACGGGCCTCCTCCCGTGACGGACGGACCGTACTTGGCCTACTAATACCACGCTGGCCAGACGGATTGGTATAGGGTTTAATTTTAAGTTTTCCTTCTTTTTATTTCGTAAAGATAATATTCACGGATAGTCTCTTAGTCGGTTTCTATGACACCCATGGGATGAGATGGGGTGGTGACAAATTGTATTCTTACTGCGTCACCACATGGATGACCTCTAACTTAATACTTAGATAATAAAGAAGGTTTCTGCTTAATAAATTAAACAGTTTATTGCGTATTTGTATAATCAATGATTATACGTTAAGTTTTAACTGATAGCGTTTGTAGATACATTTCATTATGTACAAGTGGATACTGTTAATGTTCATCTTAACTGGACGGGACCGTTAAGGGTGTTCATCAGGGTCAAAGGGAGTCTTACAAACTCCTCCTCGTTTTGGAATCTGTTTCCTCAAAAGACTAAGTGTCACCCAAGAGGCAAAGAAGATAGCTATTTTGTGAGTTTGTTTACCCAATTTAACTAGAAATTAGAAGATCTGCAGGAAAACTAAAGTGACTTGATTTCAGACAACAGTTTGTTAAAACGGCAATAAAGTAACATAAAACTATCTCATTACCTGCCTACTGTACCTACGCCATTTGCTTTCAATAATTCATAGCTGTTTTGATAACTAAACTGTGCTTTGTATTAATATCGGCTAGTTGTTTTATGTAGACATAAAGGCACCAATACCACAGTACAACCAGTAGTCTATCTCGGCCGAATATTTATTATAAATACCTACGGTTCCGCGGTACATAAACATGCGATAGGGCTGCCCACCTCCAGCTTTTTAATTACATTTACCCACTTTCCCGCTCGTTACTGCGGCACAGTCGCGACTGTTCACTCCGCAAAGCCACCGCTATCGTGAGCGTGTAGGTATAACTCGCGTTTCGTCCGTTTCTATGTATCGAAATACTGTATATATTTGTACTATGCCAATACGATACGATTTGTAATGACAACTAATACAAAATGTACTTGTAATATTATCGTTATTTGTATGTTGTATTAAGTAAATCATTTGTTATATTAGCCCTTATTTCAATTAGTTTATTGTTTCTGTCATAGCAAAGCCGCTGTGTGCCTTGGAATTAATACTCTCTTTAAAGCTCGTTTAAAGAAGGACAAGTCATTGCGTTAAAGCAAACATTTCAGCTGGTAGTTCATTCCAGAACCTACCTGAACCTAGGGTGAACTTTACTAAAAGCTATTGGGGTGATTGTAAAAAGCTAACGATGGCACCGTTCGAAACTGTGCCTTAGAGCACTCTCAAGCCCGATTTACACATCGACAAGTACAGTAGCGAGTTAAGTAGTAAGTTGTTGATTAAGTTGATTTAAATAGATCTCCATCCTATTTTTTGGCGAGTTTAGTTGGCGAGAGGCGAGAGAGGGGGCTTTTTCGTACTTAACTCGTCAAAAAATAGGATGGAGATCTAATCAAATAAACTTCATCAACAACTTACTACTTAACTTGCTACTGTAGTTATTGATGTGTAAATCGGGCTTTACAGCACTCTCAGTAAAGGAGCTTAGGTATAGATCACGCAAAGAGAGTGAAAGCCTAGAATGTCCGTAGACTAGTAAAGATATCGCCATAACAACACGTTACATGGCTATTTTTGAAAATTAGGCAACTTATATAAGCTTCGCAATGGTTTCTAGCTATTGTATTTGTTTCTTATTTATTTCATTACAGATTTTTGAAGCTAACATGACTAAATTATGTTTTAAAGTCTAAATATCCAATCTAAAGCATTTTAAGCATGTAAAACTTGCATTAAAATAACTCAGTATCTATGCAAGAGTGTTTTATTGATAAATAGTTACACCAATAAAATCGATGCCTATTAAATAACTATGTTGTAAACATCGATATTCACTTAAAATCTCGGAATTAATCTCGAGAATATCGATTACAAAACGAGTATCGTGCATCGTATAAACGAATTCCGAGACTAATTAAAATCTACATGAGGCAAGTACTGTGTACATTTAAATATTAAATACATGGAAGTTTTTTATTTATTTTTTATCCCACATATGGTGATAGACAAATAAGTCGCTCTTTTGGTTGTAAACTTGGTCTTGGTTGTCTATAGCAGATGTAGAAGAATTCTGTGTTTTATTTTTATTAAGCTTCTGTACTCCGTTCGTCTTCCTTGTGCACAAGCTGTTCTTTAGACCTGTCACTAATAGACAACAGTATTTGCACAATACTTTTTGGTAGATATATAGGTAGGTACCTACTTAGACAGCTTCTTCCTAAAAAGACCGTGTTTTCATAAGCTCAGTTGCCATAAGCTCTAGGAACTCCCAAGTAATTCTGCGACGGACATTTAGACCTCAAATATCACCACTCAATGCCACAGTCAAGGCGGTAAAATTTGGCTTCTTTGTGGGACAGAAAACTGCATGGCCTGCTCTATTAATAAGAGATGCTATAAATTAACACTAGTAATTTGAAAAGTGTCAAAGTAAAGAGACATACAATATTCAAAACCTCTGAAGACTCTTCAAGTAATAGAAATCAGACTAACCTTTGTATTTTCAGTTTTTATTAGGGACCGGGCATTTTTCTTTTTTATACTTTTATTCTCTCCACCTTGACGTTGGCAGAATCATCGGGGAACGATGGGGGCCATTGTATTAAAAAAACAGAACAGAACAGAAGACTCTTCATAGCGTCATTTAAAAAAAGAATCAAGCCTGCTGTGAAATAATTAAAAATAATATTCGACCAGTACTGTAAATTTTAAAAAGAGTTTCTTTTTACGATTTAATAGATATATTTAAGATATAAGCCAAGCAAGGAGTAATGAAATCAAAGCCAAACTAAGCACTTATGTCGATCGTAAAACATAGAAACAAGTAACAGCTTTATCAATCAAACGAACAATTATACTGATACAAACACCAGGTGGTCACTTTTACGTAATATCTATTGTAATATTAATATAGCCTTTGTGAAGCCGTCCTCTCCGTGTGGTGACGTAGTAAGAATACAATATGTCACCACCCCATCTCATCCCATGGGTGTCGTAAAAACCGACTAAAGGATTATCTGTAAAGATTATCTTTACAAAATAAAAAGGAGGAAAACTTGAAATTAAACCTTATACTAATCCGCCTGGCCAGCGTGGTATTTGTAGGCCAAGTATCCCTCCGCCACGGGAGGAGGCTCGTCTCTGCAGTGGGACATTAATGGGCTGTTATGATGAAACGCCAGGTGGTTACTTTTACGTAGGTAATATCTATTGTAACATTAATATTTATATAGCCTTGTATTAAGCCGTCATCCTGTATAATATTATACTTTAATTGTAGATGACTTGAATGTAAGGATTATGCGTTGTAAAAAGGTATGGTAATGATTGTTTTAATAACTGGTATTAACTACGACTGATATTATAATAATCCTCACAGATTCCAACAACGACATTTATTTCTAACTATGTAATTTGTCCTATGGGTACAGTCACGAGCAATAATATGTACACATTTTCACATTTTGTAATACAGTTATCTAAAGTTCTGCTAATCCAAAATTAAAAATTCGAAGATTAGTTCTAAACTGTACGGAACCTCTTAAAATTACGAAATAATTTTGGTATTCTAATGTCTAGATAAGTGAACAGATAGTTTAGAAAATTTGACAATGTGTACATATTATTGCTCGTGACTGTACTAGACAACGGATTAACATACTATTTGTAAGTCGAAAACACCTAGACCAATGCAATAATATAATATTATTATGTCATGTCTGTTAGTTTTTTATATAACTAGCTAATGCCCGTGGCTTCACTCGCGTTGTATAAGTACCTAGCTTTACACATATTTATTATAGATTTTTATATTTTTTAAGTTTACCTATAAAATAAGTTGTACTACTCGTATGTCCGAGAGGGGGCCTGGTAATCTGCGTGACAGGGTTTCCTAGTGCGGATACCAGTCTCTCACAAAGGACCATTTAATTAGGTTGTGATGTATTAAGTTAGTTTATAAGGAACCTTTGTGGAAGAAAAATAAAGATATTTTTATTATTAAAAAAAAAAAAAAAAAAAAAAAAATGTTATTCTACACCTTAAACTATGTACAGTCCGCTGCAAAGAAAGCTAACCCCTTTAGCGCACTGTTCTATTCTTAAAGGGGGTTAGATGTCTCTGCAGCTGACCGTACCTATATTCCAAATTTAATTAAAATCCATTCAGTAGTTTTTGCGTGAAAGAGTAACAAACATCTATCAATCCATACATCCTCACAAACTTTCGCATTTATTATATTAGTACACGTGTGAGTTAGATGTAAACTGGCCTATGAATACGTTATACAAGGGCAAACCGTTTATACGTTAATTACGTTTCATTTGAGTGTGCAGTGGTTGCTACACAGCCGGCTAGTTAACCTACCACCAAACTGAAATGATGAATCATCATCATCATAACAGCCCATTAATGTCCCACTGCAGGGACGGGCCTCCTACAAAAAAATACGAAATGATGAATAATCTCTTGTTTTGTCTCGACTTAGACGACTACCACAGAAGAAAAATAACTTGGAATTTTGTATTCCTAATTCCGATTTTTTTTTCACAAAATACAGCCACGTGTTATCGCGTTAAACGCCGGCCTATCATATATCACATAGATATACAAAAAGCGTAATAATAGAGAAACACAAAGGAAAATGAGTATAATTACATATCACAAAACCTACGGAAGTATCGTTGGTAAATACTTTAAGAATAAGGGTCGTAGCACATATATCATAACGTAAACGGATCGGCACCGACTCGCCTATTTCCTCGGTGTCAAACGTCAAAAATTCGATTACGTTACGATTCCGATTAGTGTGCGTTGCAGTAAGGAGTTTCATACAAATAATACTGAACGGCTCGAGTTGATACGGTGCCGATTCGTTTACGTTACGATATGTGTGCTACGACTCTAAACGTGTATCTTACTCATATTTATTATATACGCTGTTAAATAATTGTTTAGTAACGGCCGAGTGCCCTTGACCGGTCAAGAGTAGAATAATATACTATATTCTATGCTTATTTCAACAAAACAAAATAATAGTTGCCTTTTTTGTTTAGAGTTTAAGAAATAACTAATCCTTTCACTTTCCTTCCCTTTTTTTACTCTGAGAGTCTAGAGGATACTCTGTACTCTCAGATTGAAATCGTCTATGAATCCGCCTTTTATCAAAAAAGAGTAGAATTAATTACTTACTATCTTGCCAATGTCTAGTCGTGAATGGTATTTTATATTGGTACTAGCTGACCCGTGCCCACTTCGTTGGGTGGCGAAAAAAACGCGCCCCTTCTTTTAACATATATCATTACTGCTCCACTCCTATTAGTCATAGCGTGATAGCCTATGACACTCCCCGATAAATGGACTATTCAACACAGAAAGAATTTTTAAAATCGGTTTAGTAGATCCAGAGATTACCCCCTACAACGTCACAAACACACAAACTTTACCTCTTTATAATATTAGTATAGATTATATACCTACAAAATAATTTACAGCACCATTCTGGCTAGACAGATTGATACATGGTTTTATGTCAAGGCATACCATTTGTTTTTGTCATCTACATACTCGTACTTACTAACTTTTCTTTCCTCTTCTTTTACGTCACAAGTAGAATGATACTAGTGACATCATTTTATCCTTACTCCGTCACCTCAAAGATTCTAAACAACGTATAACTTGTGTGCTTATTGTAAATCAAGTAACGTATGAACCAGATAAGCTTGACAAAAGAGATTTTGTTGGGATTAAAGTATGGGGTCAATATTGTGCAACATTTTATACCTTGGTTCATTATCAAAAGAGCTCTTATGTGGAATGCGCTTTCAAAGGTACTGATTGAAGTTACTTTATGATTTTAATTAAGTTATTAAAGCGCCTTTATTAAGTTCAAACTTATAGTTATATACTTTTTGTGTTGCCTATCAATGTCTTTGTACGAAATAAAATAAACAATTATTCCTCACCTATTCACACAACGCCATCTAGTCCCAAACTAAGCAAAGTTTGTACTATGGGTAATAGACAACGGGTAAACATAATACTTTTGTTTTGTAAATACATAGGTACATATTATACATAGAAAACACCCAGACTAATGCAAACAATCATGTTCATGGATACAATTATTTGCATTGAGCGGGAATCGAACCCGAGACCTCTGCGTAGCAGTCATGTTATACAACCACTACGCCACAGAGGTCGTCTTTGGAAACTTAGCATATCTTATAGTCTCTATATAAAGAGAGTAATTCTGTGGCGAAGTAGTTACAATCCATGGCTGCAACGCAGGATTTGCGGGATCGATTTTCAACTAATGCGTTATCATGAATGTGTACTTTAGCGTTGATGCTTTCTATATATCACCAAAAAAAGCTATAGAAGTAAATGTCCGCTATTTGTTCTAATAAATAAATAATAATAATAAATAAATATTCCGCACACTTTCACATAACCCCATCTAGTGCCAAACTAAGCAGAGCTTGTACTATGGGTACTAGACAACGAAAAAAAACAATTAAAATAAAACTTTTGCTTAGTTTAAGACTAGCAATAAACACAATTTTAAACAATTACTTTAAATTCTACCAAACTACTTCTACAATAAAACAATGCCTAACAATACTATAAACAACTTCTTACACAACAATCATCCACAATTTTGTCCAACCATCTATTCACATTAATTCGCATTCTACTTTGGAAACTGGATCGCGGCCATGTTTGGTACAAACAGTTTGGTATCACTTTCAGAAGACCATTTAAGGGATTGAATGCCTCATGAATTATCCCGGATGGTAATTTGCTTTTGAATTTTTTTAACTGTTAAAGTTTAAAGTAGGGGTTTGAAGAAAACCAGTTGCTATTTTGTTCATTGTTTTGTATATTGTAAACTTTAGATGTTAACTTTACTGTAAATGTGTAAACCTTACTGCTTCATCGGTCAGCGTAATGTGCCCTTAGGTATCATCATAACAGCCCATTAATGTCCCACTGCAGGGACGGGCCTCCTCCAGTGACGGAGGGATACTTGGCCTACTAATACCACGCTAGCGATTGGCCAGCGGGTTGGTACAGGGTTTAATTTCAAGTTTTCCTTCTTTTTATTACGTAAAGATAATATTCACGGATAGTCATAAGATTTCGATCAAAAAAAGCTAAAATCCTATACCAATCCGTTTGGCCACCGTACTATAAGTAAACAAAGTTTCCCCTGTCACTAAAGCAGGCCTATTATGACTAATTTACTAAACAGCAAAAGAACAAAATAATAATTTAGATAACACACATACGAAGAGATAGTAACCACACCACGTACGTGTGTAATGAACCAAAATGTAATAGTAACGTTTATGACGTACAGACAATCGTGAGAAAGTTACGATATACATCATATTATCTACATTGCCATCAATATTCTGTGAAATTTGTAATAGAAAAAACTTCTTGGAAACGTGTATGAAATGTTCATGTTTTATCTTTTTCCTTAAAACTATGTTTTATTCAGTTTTGTTCTTGTTACATTTGTAAAATAATTTATAATCGTCAGCGTCAGTCAATAGATCCTCTGCGTGCAGTCCGGTTCCCCCCTTTAACCTTACACAGGGTTTTTGGGCCACCTCGTAAAGGGTCTGCCTACTCTGCGACTTCCTTGACGTGGTCGTTGACACATATCTCCTCGGTCGAAAGATAACCACTCTGTTTGCCTCTCTGCATGAAAAAGGCCTCATTGGTTGACTGCCACAATTGCTACACTCCAGAATCTTTTAAATAAATCTAAAAGTAATGGACAACATTTGAAACACGAAGCACGGCTTTTAATCTTTTTAAAGATTTTACGCTTCTCAAATTTCACTAAGTCTTTCTTGACATTTACACCATCCTAGTGATGAGCTGAAATGACATATGTATTATATTTCTAAGGATATCACAAACAATCACTTGATCTTTCGATCCTGGATCTTTCAAGCCATTCATGCCTGTACAAATATTGTAGCTGGAATGGTGCTCGCCATTCATGGACTCTATTGGATGCTTAACATCAGGCACCATATAGTCATTCTGGTAGGCCAATTAAAAAAAAAACAATTTGGTTAATAATTAGGTTAAATCCATCTTCGTTAATCTATCGATCTATGTAAGACAACTTCATTCGCACAAAAGATTTTATCTTTATCGTAACATTCAATATAATTAGTTTGCTACAATTAAATCTAGATTCTCGAGATTCAATGGACTCCTGTCTAATCGATAAGAAAACGGATTAACCTTAAAGTTTCCTGTGTAGCATCGACAAGTACAGTAGCGAGTTAAGTAGTAAGTTGTTGATTATGTTACTTGTCGATGTGTAAATCGGGCTTTAGATAAAGTAGGCTGTTTTATTTGCGTGAGGATTGCTTTAGAAATTAAATTTTTCATCGTATTTTTCTTTCTGAAAGTGATTTTTATTTAAAAAAGATGATTATTTCTTTTGAAATGTTATGTAAGGTAGGATTTTATATGTTTGAGTATAAATCATGAATTGCTAATACTGTTAAGTCAGCAGTATTTGAGAAAATACTAGTACTTCGATCTTCGAAATTAAGACCAATTGAAAACGAAAAGTTTTCGATAACATTACTCACTCAACAAAATTTATGTTACAATTAAACTTTATTTTAAGTAGTTTGGGTTTTTGGATTTTGATATTGATATTTGGCAACAAATTATCGTATCAATTTGAAAAGGCCTTCGCATTTAAAGAGACCTTCAGTCGTAAGTTGATGAAAGATACGAAATACTCTCTGTGATGAGAAATTAAAAAAAAGGTACCTACTTTAGATTTAGTGGGAGAATATTAAATAAACATACATTTACACAATGCTAGACATGGGTCATGTCGAATTGTTTATTTATTTCAAACAACATTTCAATGTATGTCTGAGGAATCATTTACAACTCTATTATGTTCTGTTAAGAATTAATTATCCGTCTATACGGCATTTTGTTTATTAGGGATGTCCCAGTAGAAATTATATAGTTGGCTAACTGCCTATTTGTTGTCAGGTAGATAAAGGAATAGGCACATTCCTTACACGATTTACGTAAAGATTTATCATTTATTAGTCATTGTACTGTTCTCGAAGTAATACTACATGTATTAGTCGCCGTATTTGTCATTCACTAAAGTAGGTAAGTCATATTAGTAAGATCATGAACCTATTTAATAGCAAAATGTTTAGAAGGTAACTACCCTAGAAAACTTGTCCTGTGTCGTGGGCACTTTACGAACACTAATTAATCAATGCTTAGCGAGATTTTTATTAGTAAAACCAACCTTATACCAAACAAAACCGTAAGAATATAAGCTAATCAATTAACTAAAATTTAAGAGGCGTTTACAAGTGAGGGGGTTACTGACTTATCTTTACATATCTATAACAGAAATCCAAACTCAACAAAATAATTTGTGGGTCATTCAACCAATTTTCCTGTGTGTGGGTCCAAATCTGCAAACTTGTGGACGTACCATAGGACAAAATGGGTCAATTACTCCGTCACCACACAAAACATTGAATACAAACTACCTATAAAGGGCGCCGCCGTTAAAGAGATCAACCGACCACTCCATTCTATAAATATCTTCAAACCTTGTTATAATTGACAAATCAGTCGCGATAGTACATCATTGCTTATCTCAGTCTAGACACAACTAGGCAGAATTGCTCTCTAGAAAGTCTACAAACGAGTAAAATTACTGTGACCATAGATGTTTTCTCCTTAATTGATTATAATGACAGTTTTTGTTGAGTGAAACCATGTCGGTATTTCATGTTAACATATTTTAACTTTGAATAACAACAATTATACACAGTTGGTTGTAAATTGTAAATGTTTATTGGAAGTAAATAAGTGTGTCTGTTTACTTGTAGTTACTTGGAATTGCGAGTAACTTGTATTTAAAGCAGATCATGAGCTTGATCCTGTTCTTTTGCATAAGCAAATATACTGTTTGGTTTTATTTACAAAGTTATTTCGGTTTAAAAAGACAACTTCCAAACACGTCAAATCAACGGACATCCATAATCAAGACAACCACAAACGCCGACTACTACTATAATGGCAGTACAGTTTCTTTAATCAATCTCACTACACTCCCTAAATCCCTAGGTTTAAGTCCATTTTTGTATATATAAGGCAGCGCACTCATTAGTATCTAATAGCTTTGGGCGCACTGTTGCGCCAATAAACTCCTCCCCGAGGCGGTTATAACACCGGGGAGAAAATTAAAAAAAAAAAACCCCATGTTCCCTGCCAACTTTAACATATCAGCGGTCTACCGTGTTAGGGATTGATTCACTATATCTTTTTCTGTTATATATTTTTTTATTTAAAAAAACACAGCAATATGACCGTATCGAACCGGATGGAAAAGCCGAATACAGTCCAGAAATTAACCCAACGGATGGTTGTCTACAAATAACTTTAATAACCGCACTACATTTGAAGGGCCTAACTGATAATCTAATCTCAAGAACTAATAATTCCACGTCTTTAAAACAGTCATAAGTAGTTATGTATAATATTAATCACTGTATTATGTAAGCTAAACAAACAATTCTTTAATAAATCTTTGATGACTCCACCCAAAACTCGTAAGTTTAATTAATTGGCACCTAAAACATGAATGGAAGACAACCAATACCGACTTGACCATAAAAAATGTATACTTTAATAAAATATCGCCTGCTCATTCATTTATTTACTCAACGCCTACACAGCTTATTGTAATAATACTGATGTCACCAAAGAAATATTTAGAGCAAATACGTAATACATGTTAGCCTACAACGCCATCTACGGGTGACTTAGTTAAACAATGTAAATAATCTGATAAGGAACTTAATCTATTAGATTACGCGTTGTAGGGACCCGTGTTTAAAGGAGATGGAAACTTCTGGGCTAAAGCCTGTACATTACTGTACAGAGTAAGGATATGCCCTAAAAATCTTTTCTATTTTTTAATAAAATAATAATAAAATTACTCAATTTTATTAAGATTGTAACTTGAAAAAAATAGAAAAGATTTTTAGGGCATATCCTTACTCTGTACAGTAATGTACAGGCTTTAGCCCAGAAGTTTCCATCTCCTTCAAAAAAAAATTATCTTGGATTTCAGATTGCCAAAACTAACAAAAGATTTAGCACGAGACTAATAAGTGTGAAGCTATAAATTGATAATACTCTCATTTCTGTTTAATCTTGGCCCAAAACTCTTAGTGAAGGTTTCATTCTCCTTTAAGGGACACTTTCGTTTACGTATTTAGTAGCTTCTGAATAAAAATGCTTTTATAAGAAATGTAAAGTAAACTCACACAGCAAGGACCTCGTGTAGACACAAAGCACAAAGGTCTGCTAATAGTACGGATCTGCAGAGGTCTGTTGCCCTTGATAACTGTCTACTAAAAGATGGGTTAGGTATATGTATAGGGATTCCGATACACCTGCCAGGCGGGGCCGAGTCGGTAGAAAAATGGCCTATAAAGATTGCCTACGTCAAAAAAAGTCTGGCCAGACGAACTGCTATTAATGTTAATAGTATTTAAGGAAGTTTATTTATATATAATATTTGTCAAGATTAGGTAGCGCCAAGTTTACAATAGTTTCAAAAGTGCCGAAGTGTTACCATATAGGTGTTATGATAAGATAAAATACACTATCGGACATGACCTCAATGGATAACTAAGTACGTACTCTTCAAGCTTGCTTACCCTCAAAATTATGGTGTATATTTTGTGATTCTTATGCCGTAGTTCGGTGATAAATTTAGAATATATGGTGTACCTTCTAGCATCCAAAGGGTGTTCTCCTAACCTATTAAAGTCTATTAAGAATAGTTTACAGATATTATTCCTACGAAAACAAAATCAGGAGAACTCGAATCTAACTCGAATTAAACCAATTCGTCTGTCCAGCGTGGTATTACTAGGCCAAGGTTTCCTTGTGGTGACTGAGTATATGGTATACGCTACTCCCAAAAGTACCATAAAAGCCGAATAAGAGAAGTTAACAGATTTTAACTATTTAAAATCAAAAGATACAAGCAGGAAACCTCTCAGTAGCGTGGTTTAGTCGTGGTCAGATCAGTTCCTTTCGTCTCTCTAGTAAGACGTTAATTGACATTTATTTATTACTAGCTGACCCGTGCCCACTTCGTTAGGCGGCGAAAAAAACGCGTAAAGCGCGCACTTTTTTAAACATATTTCATTACTGCTCCACTCCTATTAGTCATAGCGTGATACTACATAGCCTATGACACTCCCCGATAAATGGACTATTCAACACAGAAATAATTTTTAAAATCGGTTCAGCAGATCCAGAGATTACCCCCTACACCGTCACAAACATACAAACACACAAACTTTACCTCTTTATAATATAAGTATAGATGTCCATATCTAAAAAGAATGCAATTTCACATTACACTAAGGTTAAGTTAGGCATTACGTAATTCAACCTTATTTATCTTAAGTATTAAGTTGCAGTGTTGAAGGGTCTTTGTTTTACAAACAATGTTTCATTCTGTATCAATAAGTGCATTACGAGGTCAATATGTATGATCTTAGGCATATCTTACACTAATCTTGCTTGACGCATAGTATGGCGGACCTTCACTATATATAACAATAATATTTCTCACTCATTAACACAACGCCATCCAGTCCCATACTAAACCACAGTACAACCAGTAGTCTATCTTGGCCGAATATTTATTATAAAAGCCTACTACGGGTGCGCGGTACGTAAACATGCGATAGGACTCCAGGGACACCTCCAGCTTTTTAATTACATTTACCTACTTTCCCGCTCGTTACTGCGGTACAGTCGCGACTGTTCACTCCCCAAAGCCACCTCTATCGTGAGCGTGTAGGTATAACTCGCGTTTCGTCCGTTTCTATGATGTCGAAATATTGTATATATTTGTACTATGGTATGGCGAACCTTCACTTAAATAATAAAATTCTTTACACATTCACACAATGACATGTAATGGGACTAGTCCCATACTAAACTGAGCCTGTACTGGTGGTACCAGATAAACATACTGACAAGATTCAGGTGAAAAGGGTAAGAAAACAAGAAGCAAGTAAAAGCAAAGTACTTAGTAGTTGTTTTCCCTAGATTAATAAGTGTGTTCTTTGTTTCAGGTACATTTTTTACTAATATATATCCGGTTTACCTTTGGAACGTATTGTAAGTACTTTATCAAAAATAAAACTAAATTTTCGTCGGATTTGTCACATCACGGTAAGTATTTTCAACATAGTTGCAGGAGGTAATGTGTTATTATTGTGTTAAGACACTTGTACCACAGTACAACCAGTAGTCTATCTCGGCCGAATATTTATTATAAATGCCTACAGCTGTGCGGTACGTAAACATGCGAGAGGGCTGCCCACCTCCAGCTTTTTAATTACATTTACCTACTTTCCTGCTCGTTACTGCGGCACAGTCGCGACTGTTCACTTCCCAAAGCCACCGCTATCGTGAGCGTGTAGGTATAACTCGCGTTTCGTCCGTTTCTATGAAGTCGAAAGACTGTATAATAATATATTTGTACTATGCTTGTACACTATACGTAATCTTTTATCAAGATTGTCTGATCAATAAATCAGAACAGGCTTCCATCTTTGGAAACTTTGTTAATTGTAAATTATGAGAAACTGGTTGAGAAGGTGTCTATTTTATATGTTGTCATGGTATTCCACTGACAAATTTAAAGGACGGAAATTAACTAAAAAAACTAAACTTTAACTCAAACCAATCTATGTCATTAGCTAAGACAATATTCGACAAATAATTGGTGCTTAAACAAAATAAAGAGATGAAAATACAATACCCAAATCCTCTCCCAATACGTTTGGCATATATGATTTTGGTATCAAAATTTTAATTTTAATTTGTAGTAACTAGCACCCAATCCCAATGCTATGTAGCGCTTATGATAAAACTTCTTATCATACCATTTGTAAACTTGATAACTTTCATATTATTGAACACCAAATAACCGGTCGTGTATAGGCGCCAAAACCATTACGTCCAAGATAGTATTGTCCCTAGCTATTTATGAATGAATTATTTTATCTATGATTGGGTCATTGACAAATCTTTGTTTGATAACCTTTGTGTTTTGTCTGTCATGGATACGACCAGTATTTAAATGAGGTTTTATTTCCTTAGTCGTTTGAATGCTTTTATCAATAACTTGATTTTTTTATGTAATATTTACAAGTTTATTTATTCTCTTCTATTTACATAAAACAGTAGCAAATTAAGGATTAAATATCCATTTAATTGGTCTATAAAACTTCGAGGCCCAGGAGAACCATTTGTGGTTGATCCACAAATCCTGTCCCCAGAAATACCCATCTTGCATTTGACACAAAGCCGGGTATTTCACTCAAGATAGTAATTACTACCATTGCGACACTGAGGCCAATAAACTAAAAGACAGATATTACTAATACATCGCACACATACATCGGTATCTAACTTTAAATTAACATCTCCGAACTCATAAAAGCATAGCTTCAAGCCTATTAAAGATATTGTCTCCCATCAAGCTGCATACAAAAGCAGCGCCAAAGATTTTAGCGTCAATCTCACTGACAACCAATCTATCGGATTCTTTGTAAAAAGAGTTATCATGGTACCATCGGACGTCAGTTTAAAAGATACGTAAAGCACTCTATTGTTGCCATCTCAAATACTTTTGGGAGTAACGAAGCGAGACTAATCGTAAACGTTGAGAAACGAAGGTAAATTGCGAAATAGAAACCTTTTAATTTAATGAATTGTTAATTGAAGCACCATGTTTGAATAGTTGTAAAAGAATAGCTGTTAGGGAAACTAGAGAATGTTTTTTGAATGGAAAGTTTGCCGACACAATCATTAGGCATATGTATAATAATTTAGATACGGAAATTTGGGAATTGGCGAAATTTGTAATTTGCTATTACGAATTTGTAAAATGCCGATTTTATGCCTATGAAACACTTTAGAGAATAGATTCGCTGAGCAATCATGGTCATTAATGTTTGTTGTTTCTGTTTCTGCAACAGTTTTAGTTCATACCTGGATTTATTTCCTACAAACTTCCAACCAAGACAGAAAATTCCATAACTTAAAGCCGAAGTGTGATTTTCAAGGACTTTACCTGAGTCCTATATTTAAAAGCTTCTCCCGGGACTTTACCTAAATCTCAAGCTTAGTTGCTTTTTTGAAGTCATTATGCTTTTGATTCTAAGTCACAGTTATAGGCAATTGGGTAGGTTTCGTACCCATGAAAAGGTATTTGCAAACTACATCTGCTAATAAACAGCAGCAACAATCCAAATTATAAACTGCATTTTCAAATAACTCTAAACAATAGCATTCTAAATAAACAAAGAAGTATAACAATCTATTTATATTTATTCTAGCCGTCGAAAGTTGAGAGTTAGCTTTTACCCGCGAAGTGATTAACACTCGAAGTGGTTCATTTGATCAATGCCAATGATTAAAGAACAGGTAGCGATCGTACTTGTCGGTCGAGCATTCTAAGCGGGGCGATTGAAATGTTTTAAAAGTTCCTTTGTGTTACGATTCATCATAACAGCCCATTAATGTCCCACTGCAGGGACGGGCGTCCTCCCATGACGGAGAGATCCTTGGCCTACTAATACTACGCTGGCCAGACGGATTGGTATAGGGTTTAATTTCAAGTTGTCCTTCTTTTTATTGTGTAATGATAATATTCACGGATAGTCCCGTAGTCGGTTTTTACGACACCCATGGGATGCGATAAGGTGGTGACATATTGTATCCTTACTCCGTCACCACACGTTAGGATTAAAGGAAATATAATATTCTTATTTTTACTATGGCGAATTCGATCACAGTGGACGGACGTCATTGTTAAGGCGGTCAGAAATCGATTGATTAAGGACAAATTATTTGGAGGATGTTGACTGGCTGCTATGATGATTATATCTGAATACAACTATTTAATGCTAGTAGGTCGCCATGTTTTTAAAGCATTTTAGGAGGTAATAATTTTGCCTCAAGGATCTTTTAAATACGTTTTTAAGTTAAATTCTTATGCAGATCAAATATGTTTTGACTAGATGGCCTTGTTTGAACGTGAATCCCTGTCACCACTTTCTCCAGGAATCCTATGTCTATTTGATCAACAGCGTAGCTTCATTATGATGTTTCTTTCTTTTTTTTACATTTATATGTCTTCAGCATCTAATTTTAATGTACCTAACGCTTCTACTTCACAACTTGCACCAACTATAAAGGGGTTATAAAGATCGCGTGAATTTGACAGAGATTTTAGAGTTTAATTGAAATTTTAATTGGATACCGCGAAAGTTGTTACTTAGAGTTCAATGCGCTATGTTTATTTACTGTAAATTAACTAATGTGTCTTTCTACTTTCTCTTAGTTAAGTCCTGTTATAAGGACGACTTAATTATTGTGGGTAAGCGATGAATGAAAGGCATAGGGCAGATGAAGGTGGAGGTGTTTGTAGTAGGTTCGATAATTATAAGCGCACGTCATTTTAACTAATATTATAAAGAGGCATAGTTTGTGTGTGTGACGTTGTAGGGGGTAATTTCTGGATCTAATAAACCGATTTTAAAAATTACTTCTGTGTTGAATGGGGAGTGTCATAGGCTATAAAGTATCACGCTATGACTAATAGGAGTGGAGCAGTAATGAAATATATTTAAAAAAGGGACGCGTTTTTTTCGCCGCCCAACGAAGTGGGCACGGGTTAGCTAGTCATTAATATATTTGTATTTACAAAAATGTGTATGTTTATCAATTGTATAATACCAATAGTAAACTTGGCTTAGTTTATTAAATACTAGATGGCGTTGCATAAAAAAATTAATAATCATAAATTCCCTATCAAATAACTAACTAGAACACACAAATTTCATATTAATTAAACTTCATATTTTACAAGCGTGCAATGACGTTTTACCGTTCATTCCGTGGGCGTTGCGTTGCCCAATTCATGAATGAAATTGACCAGACCGCGTTCGCCCACACACAGTATCAATGGATTGTGGAGAAATACGCCGTCGTGTCTGCTAGCCGTAATGTTGCAATAATGCCATTGAAACTTTGCAATCTACTTGTTCTAGCCGTTTTACTTGTTGACCGCTTTGTATAAATTATTGTGTCGCCAAAATTAATGGATAAGGTTGTAGGTGGTTTATCGGCCACTGTGTTATACCTATATTTATTTCAATTATTTGTTAGTTGTGATTGTTATTTAATTTGTGTGTCTATATCATAACTTTCATGTGTGTCGTAAAATTAGACTAAAGAATTTTGAGATATATCTCTATGAATTCAAAACAATGAAGGAAAACTATTTTTTGGTTGTTTTAATTATGTTTATTTAATTGTTGTAGTAACTTTGATGGCCCCGTGTGTCATAAGATTCGACTAAAGGAAATTTAACAACTATAATTTTGGTTAATACATAAGGGTAACTAACTATAAAACCCTAAACAAACACATCGGGTCAATGCGATGTAAGTCGGGTTAAGTTTACCTACTTTATAAGAGGACACCTATCCCTGCAGTGGGGCATTGAAGGGCTAGGTAACAAGACCATGGCCATATTTTAATTCCCTTGCTTTGTTAATTTTGTTTGTGTAATATAACTTTCTTACTTTAAAATATTCAACTTTAGTAATTTAATTCTTATCAGATGAATGTTTTTGTTTTCATAATTAAATTCCAATTTTACTTCAATTAGGTTATTACTTTTTATTTTTTTATTTCACAGCACACTTTTCTCCAAGAGACTCATGCCTGTGAGCTCAAAAATATAGACTTTTACAAACATTCAATGCTAGCTCGATAAAGTCGCCGGCACTTAACATTGCCGCGGTAACGAAACCATAGCGAGATTTCAGATCTAAATACAGCGCCATCTATCGAATCCTAAGGAAAACTTAGAAATAACTTAACTATTAATATTTTTTTTACAATTTAAACTACTAATTTTTTTTTACGAAGTTTTTATATACCTAACTTATTTAATTTATATCATGTATTTTTTAATTAGGCCATATACTCTTAGTACAAGCTCTTTTTATTTTAAAAGTAGAGTAGTTTTTGTGTTTTCATTTAGAAAAAAAAATATGAAAGGAAATATTTTGATTCTGACATAAGAACAAGAAAATTAAAAAAAGGCTGTGTTAAAGAATTACGTTACACTTTTACACCAAATAAAAAACCTTTATAAAAAATTATCAATTACATCACAAATATTTAGCCTCATTATTTTTCAAATGCCATTTAATTAACTTTTAATTACAAATGAATTTAAGATTGACTTTATATTTAATGTATAACTACAGAATGTCTAATCAATTTCTTTCGTTTAAAAACAAGACACGTTTTCGCGCCTACGCATTTTGACAGTTGACACTATTAAAAGTATATTCACTTGTGTCTATAGCCGATGTTAGACATTGTCAAGGTTACAGTTCTGTATATTTATGGTTATAAATATATGCATAAGATTATTATTTATTATTGTGTTGATTATCTGTTGTATAATAAATATTACATATAATTAAATGTTTCGGTAGAGAGGCCTACGTACTATATAAAGGTTACTCACGAGGTCGCTTTAAATCACATTGTAGAACAGTATTTGTGCAATACACAATATACATAGTACAAGCTCTGCCTTAATTAGTTTGGGACTACATCATCATAACAGCCCATTAATGTCCCACTGCAGAGACGAGCCTCCTCCCGTGACGGAGAGATACTTGGCCTACTAATACCACGCTGGCCAGGCGGATTGGTATAGGGTTTAGTTTCAAGTTTTCCTTCTTTTCATTTCGTAAAGATAATATTGACGGACAGTCCCTTAATCGGTTTTTACGACACCCATAGGATGAGATTGGGTGGTGACATATTGTATTTTTACTCCGTCACCACACGGAGCCTTCCTCATGCATCAATATTATCATAAGTTTTAAATTATATTATTTTAAGTTATTTTACAATAAAATAACTCTACAAAGACGGAAACAATCGCCATAACATTAAGAGACAATAAAGTACCGTTCTCAGATCACTTTGTGTATCTATATCTAAGGTGCCTCTTTGTCTGACAAGAACCAGTTTATAAATAGGCTATTGTTCTACGATATATCTTAATCCTGACGACTTGTGATTTTTTTTATTACGTTTGCCGATTTTAGTCGTGAATTGTAAATGTTATGGATTTCAAGGCTTTGTGATGTTAAGGCTTTTTTTGTTTGTTTATATTTTTGGAAGGTTGTGTACATATTTAGATGTTTGTTTTTTTATCCTGCATGTCAATTCTCGTACCACAAACTCGTTAAAAATCCGGTTAAGTTAACTTAAGTTGTCAAATTGTCACCCAATAGGTAAGACAATTTGACAACTAAAGTTAACTTAACCGAATTTTTAACGATTTTAACTGTTTGTAGTTGCGGAGTTTGAATTGTGTGTAGGAGTTGTTACAACCCGATCAAGTCTCTTAATTCGCATATTGTATTACTGTCGATCAATGTAAATCTTTGTGCCTATCAACTTAATTGTCTGCATGTTCTCTGGGTTTTCTATGTGTATAATAAAGCGCCGATTACACTACCCTACATGTAGGACACTACATGTAGTCTAGTGTAATCACATGTAGGCTGTTAGGACACTACATATCGGAGATTGGCGAGTCCCGACCGCCCTACATCATGTAGTCTCCTACATGTAGGGTAGTGTAATCGGCGCTTAAGTATACACTTACAAAAATAAGTCGCGGTCCTGTGCTTGCCTCATCACTCTGGCATAATAAGTACACACTATATTTAGTACCATGGTACAAAAACACCCACAAGTACCAGCCACAAATTAAACCACTTTCACTGGTGACACACTTATACAATCTTTTAAAAAGATAACATATCTGTTATGTATCGCAGTTAACGTTTTACCTGCTTTAAGTAAACTCGAAATCTGATACGTACGAAGGGTCATTGATAACATTGTATTAGTTGTTAACCTCAAATCGTATAATCATGCATCTAACTCTAAGCTAAGTAACTACTAGATAAATTTTACTTAAACATTTTACGAATTAAAATACAACAACCCCCAGAGAAATATCCGTGTTCATGTAAACAACGTGTGGTGACGGAGTAAGAATACAATATGTCACCACCCCATCTCATCCCATGGGTGTCGTAAAAACCGACTAAGTTACTATCCGTGAATATTATCTTTACGTAATAAAAAGAAGGAAAACTTGAAATTATACCAATCGTATGCCAAGAATCAAAATAGTAGGCCAAGAATCCCTCCGTCATGGGAGGAGGCCCGTCCCTGCAGTGGGGCATTAATGGGCTGTTATGATGAACTCTAAGCTAAGCAGAACTACTAGATAAATTATGAACATTTTACGAATTAAAATACATAGACAACCACCAGGCAAATATTCGTGTTCATGGAAACAAAAATTTGCATAGACCGGGAACTGAATCCGGAAGACCTCTGCGAATAACCAGGAAAGTCGTCTAATAATATTAAAGATGTTACCTTTTTGTTTACTCTGTTTTATATTATTGTGAATGTTAATAAGTTCTCAGTTAATTCGTAATTAACATAATTACAGTACAATCATCATCATAACAGCCCATTAATGTCCCACTGCAGGGACGGGCCTCCTCCCGTGACGAAGGGTTACTTGGCCTACTAATAACCACGCTGGCCAGACGGATTGGTATAGGGTTTAATTTCAAGTTTTCCTTCTTTTTATTTCGTAAAGATAGTAGTTACGGTTATTCCCTTAGTCGGTTTTTACGACACCCATGGGATGAAATGGGGTGGTGACATATTGTATTCTTACTCCGTCACCACACGGACAGTACAATATCAAAATCATATTGTAATTTCATAAGAACTACACAAAATAATATCGAAATATACCTATACCGTATTCATCCTTACTTGATTTATTTAGTAAACAAACACCACATATTGCAAATTCACTAGTTTTTACATCAATCGCACACTTTGATATGGATGAAAATTTCTGGAAAGTAGCATTAAACGTTTATGCAATAGAAAACACGTAAATCACTTTGATTTATCCACTATCTTTCGTAAATTTTAAATAAATGTATTTTTTTCCAACATAAAATTTCACAGATAAAATTATTTTTACGATTTGACATTTGTAGATTATAGAATTTTGTCCTTGATTCCTATACATTTTTCAAAGATTAAAGACTAAAGTCTTTAGTCTGTGGTTGACACGACGCCTTAAATGTTTACGTTTTAGAGCAAGTCTGTTTAAATAGACAGTACTCAGTTTATGCAATGAATGCAATTGTTCATAAAACGCAATACTTATAAAATTAAATTCATTTTTCGTTTAAACGTATAAGTATGCGTTTTTTGTGCGCAAAAACAAGTGACGATTGACATTTCGAAGAGGAATTATGTCGTAACTGTAATGTTACCGGTCAATAGGAATTCGATTCTGATTGGTGTAATATGTACGTTTTGCTCATTCAATATCACATTGGTGTAGAATTTCAGTGAATGTAAAAGTTGTGTTTAAATAATTTGCTAATAAAAATCATGGATCGTAATAAATTGTGTGTACTGTGTATAGTTTGTACTTTAATTTCTAATGTTTTTAATAGTGTAATTTAATCTAATATATAAGTAGTTATAAATTTAATTAGGTTTTAGTTTGTTTGTTAAATTTTATCTATTAGTAGTTTTATAATTTGACATCTAATTTATTCACCAAATTTTCTTTCTTTTTATTCTTATATTTTGCATTTGATTTTTTTACTGACTTGCATGTAATTTTATTCTGCTTCTAGTCCCTTTTAATTTTGTATAATATTATCCAACAAGTGCTGTGCTCAACCCTAATCGGGTATCGAATTTACAATTATTATGTGCTAACTATATTATTTGTATTAGTAAATTCTTTATCTGTAGTTGTGCCAAATAAATGAATAAATAAATAAATAATAAATAAATAAATGGAAGTCAAAAAGAGAAATATTTGGCCTCCAATAGGACATTATAGGCTCTTAGTTATAATCATCATAACAGCCCTTTAATGTCCCACTGCAGGGACGGGCCTCCTCCCTTGACGGGGGGATACTTGACTTACTAATACCACGCTGTCTAATTCTAGTTCTCCTTCTTTTTGTCGTATTCACAGATAGGGACTATCTCGACTATTAGATTAGTCGGTTTTTACGACATCCATGGGATGAGATGGGGTGGTGACATATTTTATTCTTACTCCGTCATTATTTGTACCATTATATTGTATTGATGCCACCATGGGACCTAAAGCCAAATCCCAGAAGCCCACTGCGAGTAAATTCATTAAGGAAACAATAATACAATGTCTCATTTAAACTATTAATAATATTACATAAATCCCACATAAGAGTGAGTCAGTCACTTGATAAAATAATATATGAATCACTAAAGCCTTGATATTGCTATTGATATGTAACAAAAGAAAGTGAAGGTAAGCAAAAGTTATAATCATTCATGAGTATAACGCCATCTAGTCCCAAATGTCGTTAAGTGATGGACAAAAGGCGTGGCACTTGCAATAATTTATCATCATCATCATCACAACAGCCCATTAATGTCCCACTGCAGGATAATTTGAAAGTTGAATTAATTTCAAGTTTTCCTTCTTTTTATTTCTTAAAGATAATATTCACGGATAGTCCCTTAGTCGGTTTTTACGACACCCATGGGATGAAATGGGGTGGTGACACACTGTATTCTTACTCCGTCACCACACGGAGAACTAATAGATAAAATTGCAAAAGTGTCTGTCTTAGGTTAAGATCTGCCTAGTCTAAAATCAAAGAGCAATGAAAAAATTAGATTCGAATCGTTGACCTAGCGTCAATACAGCCCTTGTCTCGTTATGCAAAAGAGTAAGAAGAGTAGAGAAAGAGGATTCAACCATTTTTGTCGTTGTCAAGAATATGATATTTTTAGTTTAGGATAAATGGCGTTATGTAAGGAATCATCATAACAACCCATTAATGTCCCACTGCAGGGTCTTCCATGACGGAGGGATGCTTGGCCTACTAATACCACGCTGGGCACACGGATTGGTATAGGGTTTAATTTCAAGTGTCCTTCTTTTTATTACGTAAAGATAATATTCACGGATAGACCCTTAGTCAGTTTTTACGACACCCATGGGATGAGATGGAGTGGTGACATATTGTATTCTTACTCTGTCACCACACGGAGATGTTTTGTTAGTTTTAGTTTAGGATAAATGGCGTCATGGAAGGAATAGTATTATTATTATAAAAACAAAAGCACAATAGTCTAAGGCAACTAAATGTATACAATTCTATCCTTAATAATACTCCAAGATCGTTTCTAAAAATTACGTCATAATGTGCCAAATCATGTGCCAAAGTAAAAATGGTTAAAGACATAAAAAATGTAGTAGCCATCTGTGCTAACATGCCACTTGAGTTAAAACTTACTTGTAGGAACCTGTGCAAGCAATTCTTGTGCCAATGAACTTTTGTGCTGAGGAAAAAAATGTGTTCACATGGCTTTTTTTTTCATATGGCAAGTATACGAAATGTCCATGACTATAATGTGTTTATTTTTTTATGAAACAGCTGTTGCATTAGGTTCATGGCCTGTCTCGTGGTTAGTTTGAATTACATTAACGGTTACAATGAATGTACAGTCTCAGGATAATATATTCCTTACACATTCACACAACGCCATCTAGTCCCAAACTAAGAAGAGCTTGTACTATGGATACTAGACAACATACTAGGATAAACATACTTAAATACTTTTTTTTTGTAAATTATATTAAAGGCCTACGCAGACCGGGACCATACCAACCATGATCAGACCAATGCAAGCAATCATGTTCATGCATGCAAAGATTTTCATTGAGTGGGAATCGAACCCGAGACCTCTGCGTAGCAGTCTGTTATATAAAATACAATATTATACAATATTATATCGCTTCCAAAAAACCTTTAGTGATAGAGTCGCTGTAGAGCACCTGATATTAAGCACAAATGCATTCAATGAACAGTGAGGACATTGTAAAGTCATTCCTAACATAATGTTTCTTCACATAGTGGTTAAAAAGGAGCATATTATTATGTTATAGGTAGAAAGAAAGACATATGCCGGAAGTAAAGCAATTGTTGGTAGAAGTATTAAATATCACATGCTTAACCACTTCTTAAAAAATAAAATATTTACAATGCCATATCATCTGTGGGTGTATTTACTGAGCACCCTATATAATAAGCTACCTAAGAGCATAAGAAACCAATGCCATCTTTAAAAAAAAATACGGAATCAACTGATAAGTAAGGCATACTAAATGTCAACGAATTCCTTATTGATAAACAGTTTTAAAATAAATAATGTTAGTAAACGTCAAATAGGAAAAATTCAACATATTCGCCAGAGAAGATAAGCTCTAAACAAATCAGATACCAATCCTAAACGAAATACCAAACAAGCAAAGGTCAGCAGGGAGCTCAACGCCTTTATATCAACTAGCTTATCGCAGTCCACTGTAGGACATTGGCCTCTCTCAACACGGAACCAAACTCTCCCAAAGAACTCGGTCCTGCGCCTTTACCTAATCATAAATTCAATGCCCTACATTAATATTTTTATGGACTACTACAAACCGGATCTGGCTTAGACACTAAACTAAACAGTCGTGTGAAAGGAGATGGAAACTTCTGGGCTAAAGCCTGTACATTACTGTACAGAGTAAGGATATGCCCTAAAAATCTTTGCTATTATTTAATAAAATAATAATAAAATTACTCAATTGTATTAGGCTTGTAACTTGAAAAAAATAGAAAAGATTTTTAGGGCATATCCTTACTCTGTACAGTAATGTACAGGCTTTAGCCCAGAAGTTTCCATCTCCTTCAAAAAAAAATTATCTTGGATTTCAGATTGCCAAAACTAACCAAAGATTTAGAACTAGACTAATAAGTGCGAAGCTATAAATTGATAATACTATCATTTCTGTATAATCTTGGCCCAAAAGTCTTAGTGAAGGTTTCATTCTCCTTTAATTCACAACCCACAAATTACTTGTAATATATCCAGATAAATAGCCATTTCTTTCCATTCATCGCAAACTCTTTTGTATGAAACATCAATTTCAAGTCATTCATCAAATAAACTTTTGTATGAAATTAACTTATCATCCTATTTATACTTTCTAATTGTACAAAAAAAAAACATCGCATCATCATTTTCTCTAACTTAGTTAAACACATTACAAATTGACGTTTTAAATCAAATAAAATTTGACAAATGTTTTCGTGTATGTATTTAACAGTTTTCGTGTTTTACCATTTTTCATTTCCTGTTTTTTTTTCGCTTAGGTAATATATTGCATATAAATTTTATGAAAAGAACTAACGGAAATATTACTTATGATAAGACTGTGTACTACATTTATAATAATAAACATTAGTGGTAAGTTTTAGGTATAATAAAAATGAATAATGTTTAAAGGCAAACCATTCATTGCTTATTGCTTGCCACGCTTCTGGCTACATTATTTCAACGTAGGATCGCTACAATAAGATAATCAATAATAAGAGATTAGCTTAAAATAAACCTTATCATTTATTGTTGTCAGTAATTATAGAAGCCCTGAACCCTAACACGCTGACAAAAAGAACTAAAAACCAATATTTTAAAAGCAATTCAAAAAAAAATTACTCCCGATTGTAAAACAAAGGGCGCAAAGACAAATAAAGTAAAAAACATTGCTAACTTCAAATACGATAAAAGATCTACATCTGTTAAGTATTACAAAGTCCTGGCAGTTAATAAACAAAGTAAGATAATAAAACTTAAGCTTTTTGTTAAAATTTAAAAGAAAAAAAAACGTTATAGTAACAGGGAATAGGGATCCCTCTTATAAACACGTGGCAGAACAGGAAGGAAGCGTTAATTTAAATTTCAATGAATGGCGCGCGTTTTTTTTGTAGGAATAACGAGGCACTTGATAGAATTTTTCCACGAATGGTTATCGTTAGAAGGACACTTCTGAAACAGCGGTCAATGTAATATGATCGATGAGTTATAAAAAAAAATCTTGTTGTAATTTTTTTTGTACTGGATCTGGCTAGCCCACATACACTAAAAACTGTTCTGTTCTTGTGGATAAAGAAGCGAAGTTAAAGGGAACAACGCGCCGTGTGTAGAGAGATGTAGAAATTACTTAGTACGCTTTAAAACGTTTGGAATCTTGGCAAACGTATAATAAACGCATACGGATTTTTTTTTGTAATCGATTGAAATGAAATAATACCAATATAAACGAGTGCAGACGAACTAGGAACACAAAAGGTAATTTCCTTTTCACCTCGCGCGTGCTGTTAGTACTTATAAAACTTTGTAACTATGACGACTTTACCGCCTTGTATGAGCAGCAAACGTTCAGCCATATTACGTCTATCGTTAAAGAAAGCCTATGACACACCAGTTTTTATATCTACAAAGATATTGGGTATTTTCGCAGCTTAATTTACCCATTAAAATATTCAAAAAACTACATTAACCGTTAACAATATAGTAATATATCTGTTATAATAACTTGTAATCACCAGCATTAATTTCTCCTAGTAATATACACTTGTGCATTTGCACACTAGTAATACGTACTGCGCACAAATCATAGTTATACTAGTACTTGGTACGTAATGGTCGATGTGAGCTAGAAACAAAGGAACTTACATCTATACCGACCTTTTATTACACCGTTCTGTATTGATTAATGTGATTTTTTAATGAGAAATTGTGAAATTAATAAATTTAGTAAAATAAATTAATTTTTTAAATAGCTTTTCTTAAATGTGTATGTAAATTTTATTTTTTTAACAAGCATGAATCGTATTTTTATATTATTTTAGAAACACAGACAAAGAGTACCTAAACACAAGTTGTAAGTTATACCTTATCAAGAAAAGTGTTATGTTTACCGTTATTTTAATGAGCAACGTCGGTAATGTGCACATAATTTTACATAATATTAAATAACGCTTAACTAATTGTAAACAAAGAACTTTTAAACTTACTAACATATCGATAAAAAATCTTGTTAGAAAACCCAATTTTTGTTTATTTTCTTCGTTATCATTTAGTTTACACCTGAAATTCATTCATTTAATTCAGATGAAATATCACACTATTCTCTATGAAGAATATTTCAAGCGTGTTTCTGTTTGACGTTAAGCGAACAAATAGGTTCCTTATAAAATATTTAGTATTACATTACAGTGTGATAGAAGGTCGTGAACCGTTTTATCACACTTCCTATGCAAGTTAGCGGGCGCAGTGTTGCCCTCTGAATAGCCTGATGCCTTCAATGGTTATAGAATACCATCGTTCCATTGTTTTATTGTACATCTCATATTATACGGGGCTTAAGTATGCACGTGCGATTGAGGAAAGTCTTCAATTTTGGTTCCGGATTCCCTTGTAATGAAGGGTGCCACAGGGTACTGTGTTGGGAGCTAATATATTACAACTATTACTTTAAATATTTACTCCCTTAAGGGAGTAAATATTGACGAGATTATGAATAATCATAGACGCGTCTTTAATTTAATCACTGTTTAGCGAGATTTTATTAGTAAAATCAACCTTATACCAAACAAAACCTCTCCCAACACGCGCCACAGAACTCGGTCCTGTGCCTTCCCGACTTAGAGACCTTTATGAGGTCGTCGGTCCACAACCCTTTGGCATTTGTAAATTAAACTTCCCGCCATATAATTGAAAAGATGTCACATCTCATCAGTAGAACGATCATACTACTTATACATAAAAATAAAATCGTGTACAAAACCCACGTTTCTTCACGTATCTGCATCCTATTTATTTACATAGGATGCAGATACGATTGCTTAAATAAGATTTGAAATGAAAACCAGTAAACTTAGTTCTCCATAAACGAAATATGTTTAGTGAAATCAACAATAAATTCATGTTACCGCTGCACTTCTGTGACCTCATGATGCTATCTTATCAGAAGCGATAAAGAAACACACTTTTACCTGTTGTAAGTCACGGTTTGCTTGACAAGCTTGCGTTTAAGTTAATATTTAGTTGCTTAGTATTTTAATGATTTAACTTGTTACTTTTAACCGACTTCAAAAAAAGGGGGAGCTTCTCAATTCGATTGTATTTTTTATTTTATTTTCTTAAATAGTTATCCTGTATTAGGAATTAAGGTTCAGCTTATGGGAGTTTTTGAAGACTTGATAAGACTCAAAAACCGTTGAGACTTGAAACAATCATATTTGGATCGCATAAATAATTGTACCAATGTTAACCTCATACGGCACTAGCTTAGAAACCCATAGAATACGATTGTTTCAGTGAATTAAAAAACATTTTCTTTAATTAGTTTACTTTAGTAGTGACAAAGTTCTAAGGTAAAAACATAAAAATAGCGGAATGTGAATTTTTATTTTTTGGTAACTTTTGTGTACGGTTAAAAATACATTCAGTGCGACAATAAATCATAATAAAGCCTGCAAACTCACTCATATAATTGCTTGTTATTACTTATACAAATACATCGACACATCAACCTAGATTCACGTAAACCTTAATCACACATAACAAGGCATATTTTTTAATGAAAATTTATAACAAGATATTTTAACAGTGCGTAAGTAAAAACATTGAATAATAGCCTCAATTTTACTTACTATTAATCTTAATTTTGCCCATAAAACTCAAGGCTACGCAAAAAAACTTACATAATATAACGAACAATGACATTTTGCATAAGTAAAAGCCAATTACTACACAACTGTGTCCTGTTTCTTGTTAAAAAAATATTAGTCTTGCGTCAATTTGCATGATAACTGTTTTATCTGACATTTGACATATGTCAGGCTAAATATGACATGTGAAAAATTACGTCATCGATCTTGTACTTGAGTAGGTGTTTTGGATAGAATGACAAAACGTTTCTGCAGCTAGAAAGATATGTAGATAAAATTATGTTATTCGTATGGTGTTATTCTCCGTGTGGTGACGGAGTAAGAATACAATATGTCACCACCTCATCTCATCCCATGGGTGTCGTAAAAACCGACTAAAGTCCAACAAATCTAATAGGTACGGTATGACAGTTCTGACAAATTGAATAATAAGGTTGGGATAAAAAAATCAATTACAATAATATCCGAAATTTAAGAGATCGATTACGATAATATCCGATTTTTAAGACACTTTAATAATTAATCTCATTATTAGTAAAGGGTAAAACCTTTTGTAAAAAAAAACCACATATTGCAAATTCTCTAATCTGCGAATAAAAAAAAATCCAAACATTACTTTTATTTTAATTATAATTACTTAATTAAATAAAAGTAATGTTTAGGATTTTTTTATTCACTACTAAGACCTTAATAAGTTGCCTCCCGTCACCTTCGACCACGTCGAGTAATAGTTAGTTACGTGTCTAACGATAATAACGATTTTTCGTATATGTAAACGATTTTTATGCATACAAGTGTATCCGAAGAGTCGCAACACTACGAGCAGTAACCTAACTACGTGACTTTGCAATGAGGTCAAGAATAGAACTATAAGATATTATTTACTATGTAAATATGTGTTATTTTGCTTTATTTGAAAGTTTTCAATTAAATTTATATATTAAGAATTGTACATTTTTAAATACAATAATAAAATCTTTCTAAATTCATGGTTTTACGAAAAAGGTTTTCGAAACTGAATAATGTACGCATGAACAAAGTTGTTTCAGTTTGAAAAATATGAAACGTCATACTGTATCTTTTAGATTTGTTGAGGTGTAAGGGACTATCCGTGAATATTATCTTTACGAAATAAAAAGATGAAAAACTTGAAATTAAACCCTATACCAATCCGTCTGGTCAGCGTGGTATTAGTATCCCTCCGCCATGGGAGGATGCCCGTCCCTGCAGTGGGACATTAATGGGCTGTTATGATGATGATTATTTGTAAAATCCCCGAGACACAGGACATATTATGATCGCTAGTGAGAAGATGTGTTTAAAAAAACCACTACATCACAGAGGTCATCAATAGCGATATTGGATATACTGACCTGAATTCTCTGCTAGAAGTAAATTTAAATCAACATTACCTACCTGTATGTCGTATCTACTAAGTCAGCGACATATTTATATACCGATCAAGTTATATAGACATTTTTATTATTAATTTATTCAACGCCAACCTGGAAACCAGATCCAATCAAACTGACAAATGCAAAATTATTGTTATTCAATACCAAATTTGATGCTCCAATTTAGTTGGGTGTGTATTTAACTATGGGTGGTCGAATTTAATAAATACGAATTATTATCTATAAAGTTTAAATTACGACTTCAATAATTCGCTTATTGATAGTCGTAAAGTCACAAAACAGATAAATACAGAAGCTAATGTCCTGTACGTTACTTAGTTTACTCGTCTTATAAGTGAGACCTAATCTTAGCATTCCATGTATTCTCCGTGCCGGGTAGGTTTAATCTATACTAATGTTATAAAGAGGAAAAGTTTGTGTGTTTGTGACGTTGTAGGGGGTAATCTCTGGATCTAAGAAACTGATTTTAAAAAATCTTTCTGTGTTGAATAGTCTATTTATCGGGGAGTGTAATAAGCTATATAGTACCACGCTATGACTAAAAGGAGTGGAGCAGTAATGATATATGTTTAAAAAAATTACGCGTTTTTTTCGCCGCACAACAAAGTGGGCACGGGGCAGCTAGTATATCATATAACTTATCTTTTCATAACAAGTTATCTGATTTAGTCATACGGCTGGTCATATGAAGGAGTTATAAACTAGCGTCAATTGCGTAGAGAAGACTTGTAATGTAATCCTCAGACTATCAGGCCAAGGTATACCCCCTTACTCATAAACGCCTCTTAAGTTTAATCACTGTTTAGCGAAATTTTTCTAAGTAAAATCGTATGTAATTAAGCTAATCAATTAACTAAGCGTTTAAGAGTAAAGGGAATAATTTTCACTTAAAAATTCTTCTGTACTTATTTCTGTAATGTGGTTATATCAAGTATTGTTCGTGGGTTTAAATATAATAAGGAAATTAAAGTAGGAGTATTTGAATCAGTTTCTATAAGGTGTAAGTATATTTTATCGTATTGTAGCAGTGAAAGTGGTTCGCTAATATAAACAACCAAGTGTACTAAACGAATTCAAACTTGTTGCCCTTAATCCTGGACTGCGATCTAGGGTTCGATTCCCGCTCAATGCAAATCTTTGTGTGCATGAACATGATTGTTTGCATTGGTCAGAGTGTTTTCTATGTATAATTTGTATGTATTAACAAAAAAAAATATTTAAGTCAGTACTAAGCAATATTGGGAGGAGGCCTATGTCCAGCAATGGACGTCTATTGGCTGATATGATGATGATGATAATACACAACCGTTTTACCACACCGAAGCAGTTTTCTTATGTTTACGTAAAATCGTTTCTAAGGTAGGATAGTAGTATCTAGACTGTAGATCGCAAAGGCCGACAGCGATACTGATTGTCTGATTACAGGAATAGTTGCAGGCTTGTTGCTAGCTTTTTATATAGAAAACATGTTACGCTAGATGGTTTGGAGTCAATGTACGTTGAAAATGTATTTAACTTTGCTAGAATTGGTGGTGGTGCAGAGGTATTATTTTAAACTTTGGTTGACGATTTTGTATCTTGAACTATCAGCAAAATAGGTATAAATAACTACAATATATTTACAGAGCACAGATTAAAAAGTTCTGTAAGGGCAACTGCCTATCTTGCATCCTTGCTGTATAGTCTGGCCATACGACAGGCTAGACTTAAATGAATGCAGGAAAAACCAGCATTAATTATTTTAGTTGTTAGATGCATCTAGACACAGGTTTAGCAGTGGGCATGCACTGGTTATTAAAAATAAAAAGACGAGGTTTAGAGTAGATATAAAAGGTTGTAAAAGTTTAAAAAAAACTGTATAATTGCTTGTTTCAAGTATTATGTTCAAGCAAAAACAACTACATTTAACCATACATTAAAACAAAACAATACATTTAAACAATTAATAAATGCCTTGTCATATTTCGTCCATTATAATTTCAACTACATCATCGCAAACATAAATGAGCGCGAATTTGCAAACGCCATTATTTTTTCAATGACTCACGCAAACGTCATAGATTCAGACAAGCGAATATCCTCGTGTATTGTCAAACAAACACATCCGGTACATCAGACAAGGTTAAAATACTAGATAATTGCTGTACCTAGTTCCATGTAGTTTGAATTATTTGTCTGTATTTGACAATACTTTGTGGTTTTAGTAGACAATGGACATGCAAACATATGGTTTTAAATATATAGTTTTCACTCTAAAATTAACTGTTATTTATTGCAAAAGAGTGAGTTATCCAGTCAGAGGTACCAAGTAATTAGTGCTGGAAAAGTAGTGCAAGAATGGTCAAATCAGGGGGGAAAAATTGACGTCATGAATGGAGAAGGGATTTAAAACACAATTTCCGAAAGACTGTTAAATTGTCTTAAAAAAAATTAAAATGTCTGTAAGAAAGTGAAGTCCCGGTGACACAGGGAATGCTCTCCAAAAAAATTAAAAGAAATAAAATTTCTAGTTACAATGTCTTGCTTGTATTAAGTAAGTGCTTTGTTAAGTTCTGCTAAAACATATTTTGGATGAAACCTTGTAAAAGTAAATTTTGTGTTAAAGGAGACGGTTTTTTTTCGCACCACCCTAAACAGTAATGTTTATTATTCATATTACTCACAAAAATAGTTATTATCTTAATATAGTTAACCGAACACAAATTATACTTAAACGATGAGGGAATAATGAAATAATAATAAAAAAGGATTACACCTAAAAATGCTTGTTTTGGAACGTTCTTAGGTTTATTTTAATGGTTAATACAAATTATCAAGTAACGTACTTTAAAAATAATCGTAGAACGAAACGTAAATAATAGCCAATAGCAGATACTCTGTAGTACAGTTTCAATCAGTTTGACATTGTCATGACAACGTTGTTATTGTTTCAGATTTTATTAGATGAATGCATGATTTATTTGTACTTTTATATTTTATAAAAATGGCATCTTTAGATAGAGTGCATAATACACACTAAAGCTGCTCTTGCTGATACTGTTGTTATTGCTTATTGAGCACAGGCACAGTCACTGTTAGTTGCTGTGCATTGTGATGTGTAAAGTGTGGTTTTTATCTTGGGCTCTGCTTTTAGGTGAGCTTGAGCCACCTGCGTCTATTTAAGATGAAATACTGCTTTAAGAGATGACTGTGTTAATTATAATTGTGAACAGTAATACATATTTCTTGTGTCATATATAAAGTGTATTGTTTCTCTTTAACTACCTTATTATTTTAGATCTACAAGCAATAGCCAGCAAAAACTGCGTTATTTCGAGAGGTCTTGGTTGCCTTATTAGTGTATATTCATTACACAATCGCTGTTGTGAAATTTTAGGTTGTCACTAGAGTCATGTTTTGATTGTCCTATTTCAGAGAATTCCCTCTTGAACGAGTTTTGATATATACAGACTGTCTATCTAGAAATTATAAGGAATAAACTGTATGCATTTACTCGCACAATTTGTGACTGGGCCTATTCGCCGAACAAAAAAAACCGTCTCCTTTCTAAGAATCTTTTTAACTAAACATAATATTTGGATACTTACAGACTTTTATTTGTTTAGTCTACATGTAAAGATGACTTGACTAATAGGTTTTTCAAATTACTAATTTATGTATAAACATACTTAAGCCATGTTTACAAGGGGGAGGCAAAAGCATGGTGCATAAATTACTTTCTTTCTTACTATACGTAGGTACTTTGATTATGATGTTCAAAATATCATCATCACCATCATAACAGCCCATTAATGTCCCACTGCAGGGACGGGCCTCCTCCCGTGACGGAGGGTTACTTGGCCTACTTATACTTTGGCCAGACAGATTGGTATTGGGTTTAATTTTAAGTTTTCCTTTTTTTCATTTCGTAAAGATAATTTAAGGATAGTACCTTAGTCGGTTTTTACGACACCCATGGGATGAGATGGGGTGGTGACATATTGTATTCTCCGTCACCACACGGAAAGTTCAAAATATACATATGTATTTATGTTTATTTAATTCCAGTAAGATGTATTTAATTAAATAATACCAACTGCTTCAATTACAAAATTATCGTCAAAAAAGTTAACCTCGATTGTCCAAGCTTAACTCGATTCAGCGAACTATTAATCATTCAACATTATCAAAAAACACTGATAACAAATTTTTATCTTGACGCCATTAATAAACATTATTTATTATTTAAATTAAGTATCAAACTCTGTATAATTGGAACGCGATATATATCTATTAACGTACCGACTTTTGAAGACAGTTAGTCGTCCGTACTCGATAGAATCGCAAAACTAGTAATACATTATCGGTAATCTTCAGTTAAAACACGCAAATGTTAAATCAAGTGCAGCAATGTAAGTTAAGTAAGGTTTTATGATAAGATTAGCGGATGTGCGTCGGCGCCGAGGCTATCGCTTGACACGACACGTTATGATCATAATCGTATTAAAATATATATTGCACAAAGATATTGAAGAAGTTTTTAAATATGTAACTTGCTTCTTTATGATGTGCGCACTAATTAAAATTTATTTATTTTAGTTTATTTATTTTAAAGACTACTCTCGCACTAGTGATTTCAAGCCCTGTTTTAAGTGTGTTCCGAGACTCTTTACATTCGTCGTTCCCCTGCCCTTATCCCAATTTAATTTGGGGTCCGCGCAGCATGTCTTCTCCTTCCATACTTTCCTATCGGGAGACTCTTTACAAACATGAAATTATGGGAATGCAACACAATAAATTTTTAAATCATACATCTTGCTTAAAATTCGAGACCAGGACCTGCCACCGAAGTAGTTTCATTTGGACAAATGCTAGACTCTATCTCTCTCTGTTCAATATAAAACAGATATTAGCCAGATTTGTCTTTCAGTACGATCCGCCATTACTCGTATTACTTTCGTGTCTGACTTCTCTCAACTTTTCAATGTTAGCTCTCAGCGTTGTTATTTTCGTTGTCTCTGTCGTCTGGGTATTTGATCTTGTTCCGCCCTCTCCTTTCCACAACGTGGCCGTCTTCGGCGTCATATTAGGACTTCCTGGCTGATTTGTTTCCGACTTAATAGTCTAACTATTCATCATAACAGCCCATTAATGTCCCACTGCAGGGACGGGCCTCCTCCCGTGACGGAGGGTTACTTGGCCTACTAATACCACGCTGGCCAGGCGGATTGGTATAGGGTTTAATTTCAAGTTTCCCCTTCTTTTTATTTCGTAAGTATACGATATACGACTATATTTCGATAGTAGTTACGGTTATTCCCTTAGTCGGTTTTTACGACACCCATGGGATGAGATGGGGTGGTGACATATTGTATTCTTACTCCTCTAACTATTAATAAATAACTGTAAAATAGTGGAACAGTTAGTACTTTTCTTTCTTTCTTTAAACACCATTTCCCGGCTGTCGTCGTGTTAACAAAATCGTTAAGCTTCGTCATGGGTCTGTACAACTCTACACCAGGTCGGCCCCTAACAGACACAATAAAAGAAGAACATATTGACTTGCATAATAACTGCAAAGAGTTTGCTATTATTAACCTGTTAAGCCCGATTTACACATCGGCATGTACAGTAGCGAGTTAAGTAATAAGTTGTTGATTTAGTTGATTTAAATAGATCTCCATCCTGTTTTTTGGCGAGTTAAGTTGGCGAGACGCGAGAGAGGGGGCTACTTCGTACTTAACTCGCCTAAAAATAGGATGGAGATCTATTCAAATCAACTTAAACAACAACTCACTACTTAACTCGCTGCTGTACTTGTCGATATGTGAATCGGGCTTTAGAGATATTCTACCTACTCCTTCTAAAACAACAAATTACATAATCATTAACTAAACAAATAAACTAAAGAATTTAATATACAAATAGTAATCACGACAACGACTATCAGATTACTTCATAAAACATTATTTCTAAGATGTTGTTTAACTAATATTTAACAAGCAAAACTACACTACACAAACTACAAGCAAAAGATCTTTAACAAACTCCATAAACAGAAACGTTAAACTTCAGATAACAATACGTTAAAAAGGGTCACTATCATATCGTCTTAAACGCAACTGGAAGAAGTAGCATTTGGTCTAAAACGCAGCTGGTCACTGGGTATAAAACGCAACTTGTCTAAAACGCTACCGGTCTAAAACGCAGCTGGTCTAAATATCAATTAGTCTAAAAATACAAGTCGCCTGAAACGCAACTGGTCTAAAACGGAGTTAGTCTAAAATTCATGTCGTCTAAAACGCAACTGGTCTGAAATGCCAAGGGCACAACACGTAATTGTCTCGTAAATAAATAAATATTGCATTATAAACAAAAACGGCCGTTTTTTTTTCGAATGCGAAATTTACCTAATTAAAAAACATTTGAAGTGTTGAGAGTGTGTTATAAAAATCCTTTATTGCTTTTTCTCAAGACTTTGTTATCAACATTTTACTTTATTTATCCTATTTGCGAATTATGATTTTTTTTCTATTGGCGGCGCTAGTGAGCCGCGTAAAGGCCCTTAAACTCTTTAGAAAACAATTTCACTAAAATGTTCCTTACTTTAAAGTTTAAACAAATCTTTGTACTACGCTACTGTGGAACCTGGAAAAACCACGCAAGAAAGAATCAAGTGGAAGTGCTAAGTAGGCGTGGTAAGCGTGTCACTAATACGCTTTGGTACGCGTAACTTGTCGCTAAAGGTAAAACATAACGCGAATATGACCTTTATGAACAACATGTTAAAGTATATAATTGCCAGAACTGCAAAAACCGCCATGTATCGACGACGGCGAAATTAACTCGAAAATTGAATTTATATCTAGATTACAAAACGTCATATAATTCTTTGTGCGCTACAGCAAAATAACTTCTATTTATAGTTTATGAAGGTTTACTCCCAGATGTAGGATCTGCTGGAGGCCCGTCCCTGCAGTGGGACATTAATAGGCTGGTATGATGATGATGAACAGGGACTCAAAAGTCTACACGGATTAATTATTTATACCTTTAAGCTTATTTAACTAGATTTATCTAAGTTACTCTAACTTACTTCAAACATGTTATTTTTTTGTTAGTACATAGTTTATTTGTGTATTTATTTGTTTTTTGACGACAGCGGTTCCCATAGTGAATTTCTTTTTACGTATGATGTTACCACTTTAGAAACATATTTAGAGGTTTAAGGCCAGTTGAGTTTAAGACGAGATGATACTGAGACCAGCTGCGTTTTAGACCACATGCTACTGCTACCAGTTGCGTTTAAGACGAAATGATAGTGAGACCAGCTGCGTTTTAGACCAAATGCTACTTCTACCAGTTGCGTTTAAGACGAGATGATAGTAAGACCAGCTGCGTTTTAGACCAAATGCTACTTCTACCAGTTGCGTTTAAGACGATATGATAGTGACCCGTTAAAAAGACCAAATAACGAACATTATAACAAACAAAATTAAACCTTATCCTCCTGTAATAAAAGCTATTATATTTAAAGTGAACTTTAAGCATAATTATAATCAATTAAACTTCGTATATATCATGTATCCTGATAACTTTCAGCATTGCTGATTAATTAAATAATAAGAATTACAACATTGATTTATTAAATTAATTTAAATTAAATTATTTTTTTAAGGCAAGTCAACCTTATTAATGTCAAAGGAATGTTCAGTGAAATATCAAGTACTTAAATATAAATAAGTATTTTTTATTTTATTTTATTTTATTCTATTAAGAAAACTTACAGCTAAAAAATCACAATAACAATTAATATAACAATTCACGGCCAGTTACAAGTTTTCACAGATAAATAAGTGATTGTAATTTAGGTATAAACACGTACTTGACAGACATTGAGCTTAACATTTAAAAAGACTAAACACATCAATAAATTTGTTCAAGGGAAGAAAATAAAATTAATAATAATACACAACAAAACAAAACAAGAAGCACCTACACATATACATACTGAAAAAATAAAACCAAAATAATAGAGGTCACAACTAGGTAGCCTCAAAGAAACTCGTGCAGATTGCCCTTTTCATCCGGTCAATATTTGTTGCAAACAAGTCAAGATCGACTCTCCGACACTCCCCGTTAAATGTGCGACATGCTCTTACTATAAAAGAATTTTGCCTGTAAGTAGTCCTGGTTAATGGAACATCAAGAAGATTTGATCTTCTTAAGTGGGCAGTCGGTACACGCAATCCAATCTTACCCACCACTTCAGGAACATCAATGAAACCATTCATGATACCATATAAGTATGATAGATCTGCTATTTTTCTGCGTTCATATAGAGGAAGGATATGAAATTTTTTACAACGACTAAGATAATCGGGCATATGTATGTATAATGTGCCATGTATTTCACAAATCCCACGCAAGCAATTATAAATTAATCACATAATTTATCCGTGTGGTGACGGAGTAAGAACCACCCCATCTCATCCCATGGGTGCCGTAAATAACGACTAGGGGAATCCGTGAATAAGTATCTGTGTAAATAAAAAGAAGAAAAAAACTTGAAATTAAACCAATCCGTCTGGCCAGCGTGGTATTAGTAGGCCAAGTATCCCTCCGTCCCGGGAGGAGGCCCGTCCCTGCAGTGGGACATTAATGGGCTGTTATGATGATGAAGACTCGTCTTTTCATGTCGTGTTAAAAGTCGTGACATATTGCTTGATCACTAGTGCAGAAAATGTATTAAAAAATAAAAGGTGTTTAAATCTGGCATACGTTTAAAACCTAGATAAAATTATTCCTGTCTTTTTATTAAGATAATTTACTAAGCCATAGTTAATAGTCCTGATTTACGGAAGCAATAGTAGCGTTTAAGTAGCATTTAATCGTAAAATAAACTCAGCTGGATACCTCACACAATACATTCGTGATGTTAAATCTCACCCACGCATACTGGCTGAATAGAAGCTCATTGTCGTCTGTTACTGACCTTAGATATTTTTTTAAATGTCCAGTAATTTTAACAATCATATCGACGGTTATATGGCTTATTGGTTTAAGCGATATTATTTATATGATTGCTAGAGTCGTCAACGAGTGGCTAACGAAAGAGTTTGATCTAAAGCCCGATTTACACATCGACATTTTTTGGCGAGTTAAGTTGGCGAGACGCGAGAGAGAGGATACATGATATCGCCACCTTATCTTATCCCAAAGACAACCGTAAAGAGAAAATTCGCAGCTATTATATCTTCAAAAACAAAAGAAGTAAAACTAAAGCGCCGATTACACTAGACTACATGTAGGACACTACATCTTCTAGGAGACTACATGTAGTGTCCTACAAGATGTAGTCTCCTACAAGATGTAGTGTCCTACATGTAGTCTAGTGTAATCGGCGTTCTAGTATAAAATGCCATTGCAATACCTTTAGACAGCGTGGTATTAACCAGCCAGTTGTAGTGGGACATTGATCAGACTAAGCGATATGCAAACTTATAAAATCTTGATTACAATTGATCATCTATCAGCTTTTAATATTCATTACGTACTCTTATCGGCAGACTAAATATATATTGAAGATAAAGTTTCATATGCCGCCATAACAATGAAATTATCTTAAAAGTTATAACTCTATTGATGGTCCCGCTATCTTTACTATGAAGCAATAATATCAATATTATCGGAATATGCATTACCCACACCTACATGGACACTGACGTAAAATATATTTACTCGTGTCTGGTTGTTTTATAACTTAAATATGGCGCATGAATAAGCGGACTATCTAGTAAGTGGTAACACCGCTCGAATGAACGTTTAGATACATGATAGGCCATAGCACAGCAAAGCCAAACTTTTCACTTAAAAAAAATACTAACTACTCGAGAGTTCCGTAAAATGTGACTCACACATTCACACACCGCCATCTAGTCCCAAACTAAGCATAGCTTGTACTATGGTACTAGACAACGGATAAACATACATAAATACTGTTTTTTTTTCTTGTAAATACATACAAATTATACATAGAAAACATCCAGACCAATGCAAACAATCATGTTCATGTAAGTACTTAAAGATTTGCATTGAGCGAGAATCGAACCCGAGACCTCTGCGTAGCAGTCATGTTACATAACCACTACACCACAGAGGTCGTCTAAGGAAGATTAAAAAAACTATAGTAAGCCACGAAAGGGACTTGATTGTAATTCTTCTGGTCAGCAGTGTGGTATAAGCAGATCAAGCTTGCTTCCATCACTAAAGAATCCCGTCGATGCAGTGCGACATTAATGAACTGTTATAATTATGCATTTCTCCATGTGGTGACGGAGTAAGAATACAATATGTCACCACCCCATGAGTGTTGTAGAAACCGACTAAGGGACTATCTGTGAATATAACCTTTACATAGAAAACTTGAAATTAAACCCTATACCAATCCATCTGGTCAGCGTGGTATTAGTAGGCCAAGTATCCCTTTGTCACGGGAGGAGGCCCGTCCCTGCAGTGGGACATTAATGGGCTGTTATGAATGGATTATGCATTTATTCTTAGAAATATTTTAATTAATCTAAGAACTGTAAAACTACAGTCTTATGAGCCAATGTGTTTATTCTTGGTTTATGTTTATCATATTATTCTTATTCTTCTCTGAACTGTAAAAACGGTCTGTAAAACTGTTAAGAACCTCTATGAGGTCACTATACTTAACACTTTTTCTAACTTAAGTGAGAAACAATTTTACGGAACAGTTTACATTAAAAATTTTAAAGCTCAAATGTATTATTGACGATCAAACAACTGCAGCATTATGTCTTTGGTTAAAAAACGTTAGCAGCTAATAAAAATACTATCACACATGATAAAACTATTGAATTCTTATCGTTTAAAGTTAAAAATATTACAATCATTGCTTATCTTTTCAATCTATTGTCAAACGTCGGCGCCTTTGAGTACATAATATTATCGTAAAGAATTGATATTTTGATGTCTATCTTTATAATAGCTAGACTAGATGGCGTTGTACCTACTAACTTTACAGCTTTAATAGCCTTTATTTGATGAAGAAGTAACAATGTTCTAATACCAAATCCTCTGCTATGAGTCTTGTAAAAGATAGTCCCTTAGTCGGTTTTTACGACACCCATGGGATGAGATGGGGTGGTGACATATTGTATTCTTACTCCGTCACCACACGGAGATAATATAATAAAAAAGTAGTAATCTATACTGATATTATAAAGAGGTAAAGTTTGTGACGTTGTAGAGGGTAATCTCTGGATCTACTTAACCGATTCTAAAAATTCTTTCTGTGTAGAATTGTCTATTTATAGGGGAGTGTCATAGGCTATATAGTATCACGCTATAACTAATAGGAGTGGAGCATTAATGAAATATGTTTAAAAAAGGGACTCGTTTTTTTTCGCCACCCAACGAAGTGGGCACGGGTCAGCTAGTAGCAAGTAAAGCTATGCTTATTGTAGTAACAGGAGTAAAACAATACTGTAAAAGGAATCTAAGCAGTTAAGTTGTTAACATCACTGTGCCAGATACTTTGCCTTCGAGCCACAGTTTCTTAGACGATTACTCTTAACTACTTATGCCTTAGTCTATACTATTGTATGGAGAACTTGATAACTTAAGTACTGGCTGGTTAAGTACTATATAATATATTTAGGTGCTTTGGTCCTGATATTAGGTACAAGTATTTAAGACTAAGGGACTATCCGTGAATATTATAATAATATAGGTACGAAATAAAAAGAAGAAAAACTTGAAATCAAACTCTATACCAATCCGTCTGGCCAGCGTGGTATTAGTAGGTCAATTATCCCTCTGTCATGAGAGATTATTTATCCTATTTGCGAATTATGTTTTTTTTCTCTATTGGCGGCGCTAGTGAGCCCTATAAACGCTCTTAAACCATGAAATTAAGAACTTTCCGAGCCTCCCGGCAAAGGAAAGCACCCCTGCCGCTGCGGGTACTAGGCCCGCCTTAGCATGGGGCCCGAAGAAGGTGGCACCAGTGCCGCCCAAACCGGCGCTCCTCCCCACTCCCATCCCATCCTCCCAGCCCGGCTTAGGCTCAGGAGCCCCCTCCAACACACTAGGTGCAATCCGTAGTGCACTCAGCGGCATCAGCATCGCAGAGGTGCAAACATTTGCTCGCAAGTACCGCGAGATCACTGACCCACTCGCTCTGGCGCTCTTGCTAGACGAGCACGCAACTCTACTCTACAAGTTAGGTTTCCAATAGGTAGTTAGGTACACACACATACTAACACTAACATGGACACCAATACACACACATCACACGCACATAACACGCCAGCTACACTCGCACTCACCACGGGGCGCATAAAGCCTAAGGGACTGTCGTTGGTTTCTTTCAACGCCCGAAGCCTCAGACCGCAGGTCAACGAGCTCAGAGAGTTCGTCAAGAATCTTGGGGTTGACCTACTCCTTATCCAGGAAACGTGGCTCAAACCCACTTCCCAGAAAGGATTGTCAATTCCCAAGTTCTCCTTACTCAGAAATGATAGAGCCACAGGCCTTAACGGCGGTGGCACAGCTATTTATTTCCGAAGGGAGCTACACTGTTCACCCATGGACACTCCGTCACTCACCAACATGGAGGCAACTATATGTAGGTTGTCTATGATAGGTCACCAAACCCTAGTCATAGCGTCCGTTTATATACCGTCGGGTAACCTCCCCCTGAGAAGTGATTTTGAAGCACTCCTCTCGCTAGGTAATCACGTTATCTTGTTTGGAGATTTCAACTCTAAACACAAAGATTTTAATTGTAGGACCACAAACACAAACGGTCGAGCCTTATTAGAGATTGCGGAAGCATTTGAGCTGGAGGTTATCAGCCCATATGACTGCACGCACTATCCTAGCGCTAACGCTCACGCACCCGACGTCTTAGATTTTGCTATGGCGAAAGGTGTTTATCTACCTTTAAGGTCTGTAGAAACCCTACACGACCTGGGCTCAGACCACCGACCTGTACACATAGTATTAGGCCCGCTCGAACCGTCAGCCCCTCCCACCAAGTCTTTTGTTAACTGGGATAAGGTCACTAGGTCTCTCGCCTCTGCGATTGACGAGCCCGACTCTCCTTTTGCTTTCTCTCCTGACTCGCTGGATAGCGGGGAGAAGATCGACGAAGCAGTAAATTCATTCACACGCTTAGTCACCAAGTCTGTGGAAGATAATACGAAGGTGGTCAACCTGCCTAGGCGGGCACAGCTGCCGGCGGATATCCGAAACACGATAAAGGCTAAGAACGCAGCGCTTAGAAGGGCTGCGCGTTACCCCACTCCCTCTAACCGAGCCGACGCGAACTATCTGCAGAGGCTGGTTAGATCCAAACTCTCAGACCTGAGGAACGCTAAATGGGGCAATCTCATGCAAGACATATCTCCGTCGCACCAAGCGTTTTACAAAGTGGCGAAAGCCCTTCGTAGTGACGTAGTGCAAACAATCCCTCCCTTATCTCGTCCAGATGGCACTATAGCCTTCGAAGACGAGGAAAAAGCCGAATGTTTCGCTGACAGCATCTCTGATCAGTGCTCCCCCTCTAAACAACCATGCGACCCAGCGCATCTCCGGTCAGTAGAGAAAGAACTCCGTAACAGGAACTCTCTCCCTCTCACGGCCCCTCCCATAACGGTTACGACGGACGAACTTGTTTCGCACGTCAAGAAGCTACAGGTTAGAAAGGCCGCGGGTGCCGATGGCATTTCTAACAAGACGCTCAAGCACTTTCCCATCCAAGTGCTAACCGTTCTCACAATCATCTTCAACGCTTGTTACGATCTATGTCACTTTCCCACTGCGTGGAAAGAGGCTATCGTAATAGGCATACCAAAGCCTGGTAAACCCCTCAACGTCCCTAGTAGCCACAGACCAATTAGCCTACTCAAGGCAATGGGCAAGCTATTCGAGCGAACGATGCAATCTCGTTTGAGAGATCATCTGTTCGACAGCGGCATAGCTATCCCTCATCAATTCGGCTTCCGACCCGCCCACTCATGTACTCAACAGGTACACCGTATAGTGGAATACGCACTAGACGGATTCTACCCCAAAAGGAGGAAGACAGTGGCAGTCTTTTTTGATGTCGCCAAGGCCTTTGACAAGGTCTGGCACGACGGGCTGGTATACAAGTTATACTTGTTAGGCCTGCCCGATCGGATGGTTCGATTAATTACCTCCTTCCTTAGCGGTAGGACCTTTCGTTTCAGGCACGAAGGTACCCTATCGACATCTCGGTCTATCACGGCCGGCGTACCTCAGGGCTCCCCCCTGTCCCCCCTCTTATACATATCATACACAAATGATATACCAGTACCTTCGCTCAGAAGCGGGGTACAGATGTCGTTATTCGCAGACGACACCGCCTTGTACTGTAATAGTGTTACTATTGCAGCGGCGGTGCGTAAGCTTCAACCATCTATCAACAGATTGGGCGCGTGGTTTCGCAAGTGGCGCATAGATGTGAATGCAGACAAGAGCGCTGCGGTTCGCTTCGATGTAAAACGGCGGAATTCACTATTACGTAGGCCCGACTACCCCCCGCGACTGCTAGGTTCACGTATACCCTGGCGGCGCGAAGTCAAGTATCTTGGAGTCACACTGGACGAAACCCTCTCGTTCAGGCCGCACATACGGCGAGTGACCAGGAACGCACGCTCATATCTCGGCCGGCTACACCACATGGTTGGCAGGCACAGTAGAATGTCACTACGAAACAAGCGAACTATCTTCAAGGTTTGCATACGCCCAGTACTCACATACGCATCACCTGTATTCGCACACGCGAGCCCAATCCTTATGGAGAAGCTCCAGACAGTACAAAACATATTCATACGCCGGGCGGCCGACGCACCGTGGTATGTTCGCAACGCGGACCTGCACCGGGACATCGGAATGCCCACTATACAGACATTCATAAAACAGGCCTCTGATAGATTCTTCAAATCTGCAGAGGAGCACACAAATCACCTCATAAGGGAGGCGGTGGCCTACACCCCCGTTCTCCCTAACCCCACCACTCCTCACGTCATACGAAGGCCTCGTAATGTCCTACTGGACTCACCGGACACACTGTCCTCCGATCTGGAAAGGCTTGTCAAAGCTCAGATCCCTTAGGTCCCCCCCTAAGCTCTCTGTTAGTTTATACATGACCTGAACGCAGTGCGCGCTCAATCATGACTCTCTAAGTAGGATTCTCTTAGGGAAAATCAAGTGGGCGTCCCTTCAATGGGGCGACGCTTATCTAAGAAACGCTTCCCCGGACCCCAGTCTGGGGGGGACGTTCCGATTCGCTTAGCAGCCCATAGGGCAACAGAGCAGTAGGTCTGGTGGTTTTTAGCCGGTAAGAGTCTCGGCATAACCCGCAGGGACATAGGGCCTCCCTCGGTGTACTCATGATAGTTTTCCACCCCCTCCCAAGTATAGACCGGAGGTAGTCTGGGCGAGTTCTGCCCAGGCGGCGTCATTCGTGGCGTTAAAAAAAAAAAAAAAAAAAAAAAAAAAAAAAAAACTAATACATTTTGTAGATCACACTAATTATATCTTGAATAGAATTGACCAGCGACCGCGATGCCACCAAGTCAGTTCTTTTGCCAGTTATGACCATTAAAAAATTAAATTATATCCGTCTAGTTAATGAAAAGAACATATAAAATCATAGAGAATTAATATTAATACTACTTGCAATGGTCAACTGTATCCTGTCTTCCCTTAATCAGTTTTCATTTCTCTTAATTACGGACACAACATCCGCTGTTTCATTAACTCAGTGTAGGTTCTGTCATTGAATTAAAATTTTCTTAGTTGACTAACTAACCCATACATTTCTTACTCATAATTATCACTGCTCGTAAAATGATATCCTACAGAGCCCAATTAATCAATGGAACTAATTTCCTTCTCTTCTAAAAAATAAAATTCAACCTTATTTTAAGTGATATGAAGCTTAAATTTGAATACATCTTTCCTTATCAAGTATGTTCCTAACATGGTAAGGAATACTTAACTATAAATGTACAGTATGATATAATCATTTGATTCTTGTGACGTATGAAATAAAGTTTAAATTTGCTTGGGTGTGAATTTAAAAAGGTATTTTATTGTAGTTGTAATGAATGTTTTCTTAAGACATTCTTGTCCGTAAATAGTATGAGAGTAATGTATTGGGCGCCTGGCGCATAAGCTGAAGTTACTGATAAATAAATGCAATGACCGTGGGTTTGTGACGTAGGCACAAACTTGTACGACGTTGTACGCACATCTGTCTGAAAGTTATAGTTACATAAACTCGTTGCATACGAACATATACGTTCATTGTGGTAAATCAGTGACTGAGTGTAGGTATTCTTACTATGGCCACAAATGATTATCTATATATCAAACTCCTTCTAAACGGCTTGACCGATCTATATGAATTTTTCTGTATACGTTTGAGTGGCGCCCTGGATGGTTTAGAGTTACAAATCAGCCCAGCAGATTATTTATCCTAAACGGCTGAACAGATTAGAATGAATTTTTGGAAAATGGGCCTGGCCGTGCGTAGCCGGGACGGGCCGCTAGTAGTAATAATAAAATAATATTATTTTAAGACATATTTGAGTACACAGACAGCTTGTTTTATGCTATATAAATATTGAACTAAACTTTCATATTATTATGTTTAGTAAATAAATATAAGAAATATATGTTTTTACCTCATTTATGAGCAGTATGTTTATATGGTATTGTTTGATTTTCACTTTAACATATAACCGTGAAATTTTGTGGTTTGAATCTATTTGAAGTTTAACACCCATTTAATTTATTTATTTACACTTACTTATTATCTCCGTTAGTGTATCATAGCAGGCCTTAAAATTTCTACTGTCTTTTATAGTCAGGCCAAATTGGTCTACTAACCCAGTGAATAATTTTTAGGTGATCGAATGACCTCCTTCGTACAGGGAGTTGTCACATTCAGTAATGGGAGATACTTGGCCTACTTACTTATTGGATAGTTTTACCAGCAACGGAAGCAGGATTGGTAAAAGTTGACTGGTAAACATTTTGCAAGCATTTTAGTCAGTTCCTTTATAGACTATAATCTATACTAATATTATAAAGAGGTAAAGTTTGTGTGTTTGTATGTTTGTGACGTTGTAGGGGGTAATCTCTGGATCTACTGAACCGATTTCAAAAATTCTTTCTGTGTTGAATAGTCCATTTATCGGGAAGTGTCATAGGCGATGTAGTATCACGCTATGACTAATAGGAGTAGATCAGTAATGAAATATGTTTAAAAAAGTGACGCGATTTTTTCGCGGCCTAACGAAGTGGGCACGGGTCAGCTAGTATAATTATAAGACAATTATTTACTACATAAAAACATTTTAACCTTACTTATGTTGTTTTATTTATTGTTTGCAGGTAAGCTCTCAGAAACAAGTCCTCCTGGTTGATGTAAGTTTTAATTTTAAACAGCGCAGGTGACAGTTTAATATCCTACGCAAGACAATGTATTGTCATCATCATCATAACAGCCCATTAATGTCCCACTGTAGGGACGGGCCTCCTCCCGTGACGGAGGGATACTGGGCCTACTAATATCACCCTGACCAGACGGATTGATATAGGGTTTAATTTTAAGATTTCCTTCTTTTTATTCTTTAGTCGGTTTTTACGACACCCATTGGATAAGATGGAGTTGAATTGTGACATATTGTATTCTTACTCCGCCACCACACGACGGAGAAGCTTGAACCCTAGTGCATACTTATATTTCTTTAAAAAACATAATTTCAAATTTCTTTATTTCAAATTTCTTTATTTTCTCTCCACAATGATACAACTAATAAAATATACATAAATGCTAAAATGTAATAACCATTGTGAAGAGACTGGTGCCTGAAATAGGTTTAGTAAAAAAACCTGTGTTACAGGTCACCAGAAACCTTCCAATGATAAAAGCACATGCAAGGTGATCGGAGATAACAATATTAAAATTGAACAATAAAAAAAACCACTTACAATAGCAACATAATAAGAATAATAACTATGTAAGTACATAAAGAGATTTCTAAGCCAGAGTGAAGTTGTGTGTGAGAGAAAGGGAATGTAAGAGTGAATGTGTGTGATGTTGTGTAAGTTTGAGTGAGTGTGTGTATACAATATATTATACCAGTTAGCGAAGCGGTGTTAATAATTTTTCTGTCTCATCATAGTCGAGTGATTTTAGGTATATGGTAACGATATTTTTACATTTAGTGTGGTTTAGAGAGTAAATATTTAAAATAGTATTTAGTTTATTGTAAAGGTAAGGCCCAAGGAAGTTGAAAAACCTATGAGAAAGAGACGAGTTAAAAGTGTTTTGATCACAAACCTTACCCTTACGCCGTTTGTCTTTTTTTAAATGCTGATCATACTGTAGAATGGAATGCTGCTTTAAAATAGTATGCAAGATTAGTGACTTCCTGACAGTGAGTACGTCCCAGTCTATGTAGAGCTCAGTTGTTGGGTATCGAAATGGCAGACATGCGCCCACCTTCAGTATGGCACGTTGGGCTCTCTCAACTTGTATGAGGTGTGTCTTAGCTGCCCCTCCCCAGGATGTGATGCAGTAATCAGTTAAACTTTGACACAGTGCAAAATACAGCATCCTGATAATCCTCTTGTCAGCTATGTGTCTTAGGGTCTTAAATATGTAAATAAGTTTTCTTAAACGACAAGTAAGACTGGTGATGTGAGGCTTAAAACTCAAAAATTGGTCAACCACAATACCCAAATATCTGATGGAGTCGACTCTTTCAAGTGCAGTACAAGAGCAAATAGGACTATCTCTGTCACACTTGTGAACAGTTAATTCAAATTTAGGCAGGGGTAGGAGGTTGGTTCTATGAGCAAAAGCTATATATTTAGTTTTAGTTACATTCATTGTCAAATAATTAGATTTCAACCAATGATCAACCGCATCTACACCCCTCTGAGCTGAGTCAAATACCTCCTCCCAGCTATCACCAAAGAAGGTGATAGCTGTGTCATCTGCGAAGGTGGTAATTTTGCCTTTTGGTAGTTTAATGGAGCACAAATCGTTAATGTATATCAGAAACAATGTAGGTCCCAAAATACTACCCTGAGGTACACCAAATTCGATAGGCAACTCATCACTGGTATCGGTATCAATCCTAACCCTCTGCCTTCTGTTTGACAAATAATCTTGCATCAGCTTCAGTGGAATGCCTCTCACACCAATCTGTTCAAGTTTCCTAATCAAGAGTGGAATTGAAACTGTGTCAAAAGCTTTCGCTAAGTCTAGGAAAACTGTTGCACATTTCTGTTTTTTATCTATGTTTGCACTACAATACATACAATTACACATACAATTTACCTTCAATTTATATTACTTTCACCTTTCCCCTCCTTCTCCACCACAAAGTATAAGAGTTCCAGTATTTATCCACGAATTAGTAAAGAATTATATCTACTACAACCATTATAAATATTCCCTCTCAAAAGTTTCTCGAAAACAGTTCTTATTTGCATTGGAATAAGGTGTAAAATCGAATGTATTTCATTTATCAAAAGGAATCGCGGCTTGCAGTTAACTTAAGTTCATGTTATTTGCTGTTGATAAGTTAATTTGCTTTACGGTGTTTTGTTACTCTTCTATAAAGTTTACTTGACAACTCTGAGGCTGTGTCCTATATATTTCTGGGCTTTGCTACTGACGTAAGCTTAGAAGTAAATGCTTAAAATGTTTCTGTTGTCTGTGTGTTCTAGTAGGTACGTACTTTTTGTGAAAATTAGCATTTATACTTTGTTAAATGTAAATACACCCTGTTTTAGACAACATCATCATAACAGCCCATTAATGTCCCACTGCAGGGACGGGCCTCCTCCAGTGACGGAGGGATACTTGGCCTACCTACTAATACCACGCTGGCCAAACGGATTGGTATAGGGTTTAATTTCAAGTTTTTCTTCTTTTTATTACGTAAAGATAATATAGTAGGGTGAGATGGGGTGGTGACACACTGGATTCTTACTCCATCACCACACGGAGATTAGACAACATCCTTTCCTAGAAAATACGTAGGTATGTCAAAATTTCAATATTTTATTTTGCTGCTTGTCTTCCTCAAAGTCTGCTGAATAATTTAGTCCTTTCTTGATTAAATAATAATAAATAAATAAATATTCCTCACACATTCACACAACGCCATCTAGTCCCAAACTAAGCAAAGCTTGTACTTTGGGTACTAGATAGACAACGGATAAACATACTTAAAAAACTTTTTTTTTTGTAAATACATATACATAGGTATATTATACATAGAAAACACCCAGACCAGTGCAAACAATCATGTTTATGCACATTGAGCGGGAATCGAACCCGAGACCTCTGCGTACCAGTCATGTTATATAACTACGCCACAGAGGTCGTCAAATAGATATGATTGTGTGATTGTCAGTACATTGTAGGTAGTCCTAGAAATCGAAATAGGGCTTTGCGTATTCAAAATCGATTTCTATTCTACTGCATCACATCAAAACCGTGAGACTATTATTCCCATTAACAACAATTCAACACACCTATCACAATATCCGTTAAACTAAAACTAAAAACAATAATATTAAATTAAAAAAATGTCGCCTACAGCAATTTTCCAAGACGAAAAAATCATACAGCGATTTTTTTATACCCAGCATACGACGTCTTTGTAATAAATCTTTTACGTTCGAGTGTAAATTCTGTTCGTGACTGTAATACTGTCTTTGCCTTTACACCATATAATTTATTAAGCTACAGTTTAAACTGTAATTTTGTTAAGTAAATGATTCTTAACACTTTTGTTTTGTAGCGCGAAAATAAATGGTTTGTTGTACGAGCTTTGCCTTTCATTGTGAAAGGTTGGTGGTCATTTATTAAGTGTCTGTGAGCTTGATTGAAAGGTCGTTAGTTCAGATCCTGTTCTGATTTTTTGACGGGTGCTAGTTTAACTTTAAGCTGCATGTCAGTTCCTTAAAATCGTTTTAAATTCAGTTAAGTTAACTTTAGTTATCAAATTGTCTTACCTATTGTATGACAATTTGACAACTAAAGTTAACTTAACCGAATTTTTAACGATTTTAAGGAACAAGAATTGACATGCTGGTTGAATGTTGAATTTTATTTAGTTCGTGTACGAGATTTATTTTTTAATTAACTTTTAATTTAACGATCTCTCTGACATTGTGGTTTAAGTCCATGGCTGGTACTGGTACGCAAACCATCGGGCTTGATTCCCGCTCGATGGAAATCCTTGTATGCATGAACTGGAATATTTGCATTGATCTGAATCCATAAAAGAGTTTGTCTTTTTGATATAACTGCCTCACTAAGGATTAATCAGCGTCTTCTATGCAGAATGTGCTGTGTTTGTCTGTGAGTACAAATAACCACAGAATACACTATCATATAACAATTCAAATACCGACGCGCATGTATGACTCGCTTAATGAATGTGGACGAGGCCCAATCTGTTTGCCAGGATCGTGACAAGTGGCGTTCTGTCGTCTCTGCCTACCCCGGACGGGATAAGGCGTGAGTTTATGTATGTATGTATGTCTGTATACCAATACAAAGTGAGAGGTTGATACCGATTATAATCAGATCAATCGTGCTGAAACAGTCCCAATTAAATACTTAAACTAATCTTCTAGATAAAATAACTTATCCAAAAACTATAATTACATTGTCGACATGGCGATGACATTATCACGAAATTTATTCAAGCAAACCACTTCTTCACGGTTCGTGAACCAAAACAATAATATCTTGGATCAGTAACAATAAATTCATAGTGTGTTACAAGCTTAGATGTTATATTATAAATTATGAATGGCATTTATAATAGCTGTATTAGTATATGCTGTTAGTGGGATAAATGCCTGCTTTAGTTTTGCACAACGCTTTGCTGAAGTTATTTGAGAAAGTTGTTGCCCTTTTGCGACTATTTTTTATTTTGACGATGAATTATTTTGGGAAAATACGTCTCTTTCCTACCAGCAGTCGATAATTATCTTCATACACGCAAATGTCAACAATAATGTCAAACATTGTACATTATTTCATGTTGTGTTGGACTAGGAACAAAAATATTTCGCTGGAGGGGGACTGGACGCAAAGACTCTGCCGGTTTCTCAGGCCCCCTCCAAGTAGGCGATGAAGAAGTGCCGCTGGGGACTTATAGTGGGTACACTGGCGGGTTGCTTAACCCCTGGGAGCCTGACATACCCTTCCCGTCCCCCAACGGAAGGGGATGCGTAGGCATTTTACCCCAGCGATAACAAAAAAAAGGAACAAAAATATTCACCATCTTTGTAAGACTATAAAAAAATAATTTATGCTTCTGTAAGCTCCTGTCTGGAATAATTTTCGTCATTATTTTTAGGTGGGTGTAAAACAGTCATAGTATAACGGATCCTAGCTAAACAACTACAAAAAAAACCACCTATCTAAATCTAAAAACACCAAACTCGTGCAAAGATCATCTCCTATCATTTCATGTTTATTTAAATCGGCCATCTTAATAGGCAATAACATTTGTTGCTTTCACTCGTGAACTAAAACGATAAACCAAACAACAGCCCGCCGACATGAATCCGGTATAAATTCACTTGCATTCAATACTCAATGTAAGCATTATATCTGATCAGAAGGTTGTCAATGCGCAAAATGGCGCCCAACAATATCATGACTGTTTAAATGTCATCGGACGCACTGAAGGCGTGGTGCAGCCTGGAGAAATCGAAAAAGTTATAAGCTATTTTGATAGCAAGGAGAAACTTTGTAATCTAGATAGAATAGCGAACAAGTCTGCTAAATAGCTAGAGGTATTTTTATATAACTTACCTCTATATCTTTTTCTTGTTCTCTATGTGGTGACGGACTTTTTATGTCTTAACGAAATAAAAAGAAGGAAAACTTGAAATGAAACCCTATACCAATCCGTCTGGCCAGCGTGGTATTAGTAGGCCAACTATCCCTCCTTCATGGGAGGAGGCCCGTCCCTGCTGTGGGACATTAATGAGCTGTTATGATGATGATGATATCTTTATAGCGTGCATGAAGACTACCATGCTTGTTGCAACAGTCTTAATCAGTCTCTATCCTGTAACGGTCTCTTACAACTTAGAGCAGGAAAAGGAAAGGCGTGTTGTATACTCAAACTATCGTCTAACGGCTCAGTTATCCTATCCAAAAGCCTATAAACTCTCCCATAATTATATTTATTGCTATAAAATGGTTTACGATAAGGGATAAAGATATTAGAGAGTTCTTACATATCCTATGTCATAAAACCAATCATTATGAACGTTGATTGAGTTTCTTTCATAACGTATATGGTAGCATTGTGTATGTAGATGACTTATTGAATATGGTAAGCAATAATCGAGAATATTATAATGTTAATAATTTATTTTGAAATACAGTGTGGGTATAGTCATAAAGCAGACAAGGTAGAGAAGTCAAATTCTCATTCAAGTAAACTTCGGTTTGGTTTATGCAGGTGCTTCTTGTATTCCTAACAAATTATATGTTGCAGAGCTATTATAGAATTGGTAAACCAGCTTCTTTTCTTTTCATAAACATAACATCCCATTAACGTCCCACTGCAGGGACGGGCCTCCTCCCGTGACGTAGGGATTGTTGGCCTACTAACACCACGCTGGGCTAACGGATTGGTATAGGGTTAAATTTCAAGTTTTCCTTCTTTTTATTTCGTAAAGATAATATTCACGGATAGTCTCTTAGTCGGTTTTTACACACCCATGCGATGAGACGGGGTGGCGACAGATTGTATTCTTACTCCCTCCAGTGGCCCGTCCCTGCAGTGGGACATTAATGGGCTGTTATGATGAACATTTACGGGATAGTGGCATTCGTATTAAGTTGTTTGATTTATTATTGAAAATGTAAAACGAAAATATAAACTAATAACTTTTCATTTTTAACAAATTACACACCTCAACAAAGTCTAGGGATATTTGGTATTTACTCAATTTTATTTGGTTTAACTCCAAAATTATTGGAGATAACATACAACATGTTTATATTTTTATAAAGGCAATTTATCAGGCTACAATCCAGAGTTAAATAAAAATACATTTTTAGCATAAATATTTTTTTTTTTCAAATAAACAAAAAACTTCGAAAATTACCAAAACTAACAATGAATGTGTTTCTTAAGCAAAAGTGAAAATAAGCGAAAATTTATCAGTTTTTAACTGTTATGTGAGTAATCAGTATTCAGTACATTCAAAAAACCGTAAATAACGGTCCAGCAATGGTTTTTCATGCTTGGATTAAGTTATCCAGGTCTTGGTGCGGTATATTGTTCCAGGTCGACTAGGATACAAAACAAGTAGCCCTTCCATCGAAATTTTATGGAGGAAAATTATTCAAAGCCCTTCTCTTGAACATGTCCTACGCGTATTTTATGGTTTTAAGGTTAGGCGATTGAGTGGTTCAGCATAAAATCGATACTTCGTGCTCCTGCAACAAGCTCGTCATCTCTCTCGCTTTATGCGGACGGGTGTTATCGTCCATGAGCTTAAACATTTGGCCCAATTGTAGTCTACGGGGGTAGATTATTAGAACTAGCACCTCGTTAAGTTATTTTTCAGCCGTCATGGTGTTTCTGATCAAAACGCGCTCTGTTCTTCGATCGACACAAATTCCCGTCCAAACCATTATTGTTCTATCGTGGTATGAATAGATATCTTGAGGATGTTGTAGACGGCTATTACAACCAGGAACTCGGCAAGCACGTTCTCTACGTGAATCCGAGTAGAATACAGGTTATCTTTATAGAGCAAATGTTCACGAGCCCACTCTTGTCGTCGTGCGCGATTCGCTCGGCGTAATGCTGGAGTACAAAGCGGTATGCAAGCATAAAGGTGGGCTTCATGCTGACTTCTTCTGACAGTTTGGTCACCCGCAAGAGGCTCCACCAAGAGCTGGAACCTCTAAACCAGCTGCATGGTAGTAACATTTGGCTGTCTTTTCGCGGGAACTTGCAAAAATCAATCATTTCGTTGAGTTGTGATAGACTTTTTGCCGTGGTATCTTTCAGCCACTTCACCAGTAGCACGATAACGTGACCATAACCTTGATTTCATATTTTGTATTGTTCCAATCTCTTCAGCAATACTCCGCTTAGTACCCGCAGCTGGGAGCATGCCTACTGCCCATAACATTTTGTTTCTGATGAAATGGCGCCGCTGGTTGATGCACACAATATCATTTATTCGAAATAAACGTTCAAATTGTTATAAAACTTAAATTTTACACAAAAATGCAGTCAAAACTTACTGTTAGCAAATGAAATTTTCGAACTTGACTACGTTTAGGCCGCGTAAATCTTTTATTTTTAATTTCATTTTTCAAATTCAAATTTAGAATGGTTAAAAAAGGTTATCAAAATAAGTTTTCATCAAAAGAATTAAAAAGAAACCATTTTTTTTGAGTTTCACAACTTTATACAAAATATCCCTAGACTTTGTTGAGGTGTGTATTGTAAATTAATATAGCAGAATACCGTCATGTTTATACCAAGTTGGCAGCTAATAAAACTTTAGAAGAAAAAAATTATCACATTCGCTCTCGCATTGCTTGCAGTCGGTGCTGCTCGAATACAGTTTGTTTGTAGTTTCATCATCATATCAGTCAATCGATGTCCACTGCTGGACATAGTCCTTCTCTAAGTATTGCCACCTTGTTTGTAGTTTAACTACTGTATATTTTTCTGTATTCTGGCTTTAACTATAATAAATGTTGTAAAATAAATTTATACAATCTCTTCCTTTTATATCAAAGACACGCCTAGTCCTACATAAAGTATTTGTGTATTTTTTATTTGGAATTAGGTACTTATGGAAATGATTTATTACAAAAACCCATATTTCATCAAAAGCGTGTCAACTACGGTGTATATTTGGAGTCAAGCCTTGATTTCATGACGATCGCGTCATTTAGCTAATGTGTCATTATATACAGCCGATTAATGTCCCCCTGCAGGGACGGGCCTCCTCCCGTGACGGAGGGATACTTGGCCTACTAATAACACGCTGGCCAGACGGATTGGTAGGGTTTAATTTCAAGTTTTGCTTCCTTTTATTTCGTAAAGATAATATTCACGGATAGTCCCTTAGTCGGTTTTTACGACACCCATGGGATGAGATGGAGTGGTGACATATTGTATTCTTACTCCGTCACCACACAGAGAGCTAATGTGTGCGAGGTTTGATTCCTACGCAAGGCAATTGTCCGATCTACAAATGATTGTCCTGAGCCTATGTTCACAATATGATGTACTTTGTATCCTTAAATTTTATGTCTGTTACAGACCCTAGGGCACACACAGGGCTCGGTACCTAAAAGTTGAGTTATCTTTTTATAGAAAAAATAATTACGGGCGATATCTTTTAAAAAAAGAATTAACAAACTTTCCCAAAAAAATATTGCCATAGCAAAAAAAAACTTAACCTAATAGAGATACATATCATACGACCCACGAATAAATAATGAGAACTTTTTTGTATGTACATACGTCACTTTCGATTTTAGTTAATTGATTCATGTCTAGATAAGACGTGTTGGACATGAAGAAAGTGATCCATATCTCATATACATTTAAAATAAGAACAACAAGTTTTTTGCTGGCAGCCATTTTGTATTTAGTAGGTAAACAAAATGGAAGTAAGACATTTTGACATTGACGTTTAGTTGTCAATTGTAAGCAGATAATTAATTTGATTTGTTTTTTTTTCTGTGTGCTAATTGATACACAGTGGTAACTGATCGGCAGTGGTATGTAGTGATACCAAATTTTCTTTATTTAATCACTGTTTAGCGAGATATTTATTAGGAAAAACCAACCTTATGCCAAACAAAAACGTAAGAATTTAAGCTAATCAATTGACTAAAATTTAAGAGGCGTTTATGAGGGGTAGTTATGCCAAGTTGGTCGTAAAATTTGTTACTCTAGTTAATTTGTAAGTCCTTAAATTGTACTAACAACAAAGAAACACAGCAACAGAAACAAGACTATACTTTCTCAAAACTTATCTGTCCATCAGAATAAGTACAGCAATAAAACATAACTGGAATATATTAAAATGATGTACTACCTAGTGCAAGCTTTGCGGAGTCACGAAAGTGAGAGCACGATTTATAGTGTCGCTGCACTGTGTTTGTGACAAACGTGTTTTGTATTTGAAATTAGGACATTGTGTAGACGAAGATTGACGCTGTGTCGCTTTTTGTGGATAGGTGGAAAACGTTAATTGGTTACCGTTCTTTGCATTTGAATGAAGAATACTATTTAATGTATTTTAATATTGAGCAGTTTGTAGGTTTTGATTCCCGCGTTGGTTTTATATTGTAACTGATAATACCAGTCTCAATGTTCAGATTACCTCCATGCTACCGACAATATACCTGTCCCAGTATTCACTATTCATCGCTCTTTTTGCATGCCATTTAAACGTAAAAACAAACACAAAACTATCAATGGACATCAAAGTGAACTTTTCATTAGAAACAGTTGTATTTTTTGCTATCGTGTGAACATTTAATGGCAGCTTAGACCAAATATAGTTGGTCTACATTGACGTATTAGTAGCTAACGTTACTTAACTACAGTAACTGGTTGGTTGGTACCGGGTTACCGTATATGGTGGTGAAGTGTTATTTATGTCTGTTGTTATTGAACTCTATGTACATAGAATTAAGGGCTATTATCCGTGTGGTGACGGAGTAAGAATACAATAATATGTCACCACCCCATCTTATCCCATGGGTGTCGTGGAAACCGACTAAGGGACTATCTGTGAACCTTTATATAGAAAGATGAAAAACTTGAAATTAAACCCTATTCCAATCAGTCTGGTCAGCGTGGTATTAGTAGGCCAAGTATGCCTCCGTCACGGGAGGAGGCCCGTCCCTGCAGTGGGACATTAATGGGCTGTTACGATGATGATAATACACTGGCCAAATAACTCTTTAAATCATCTCAGCTAATCTATCATTTCATTAAATCTAGCCAAATAGTACTATACCTAAATACTTTTTATATTCTTAATACATACAAATTAAACTAACCAATACAACCAGAACCAATGCAAAAATCATCAAAGATTTGCATCGAACGGAAATCAACCCCAAGATACCGCATCATGTATCACACAAAGATTTGCATCGAACGGGAATCGTACCCCAGAGATATCTAACACCACAAACCTTCTCAATTAACTACTGCAATCAAGTTCATATACTATGATGCACATAATTAGCATGTACCTAATTACCATTTCCTGTACAAGTTAAGACTCATTAGATGTTTAATATGTACCGTTGTTAGATACTCGTAGAAGTATTACTGATACTATCATATTGATTTTGTATAAGCTATTGCTAAGGAAGCTGTGTGTTATCGACTAAGATGTTTTAGTTTAATGTTTGAATTACTGTAAACTTACCAGCTTTTCAACGTCATGTTTAATTGATGGATTAGCAGTGATTCATCCACGAGAAAGAGTAATTATAACTTTTAAACTATCGCGTTTATTTTTATAAATATTATATAAACGGGATATTAACGCGCATTTTATTTTACTTGACGTTTCAGCACAGGTTGCACTCGTATATTCCGATATCCATTTTTTATGCTTGGTTCAGGTGAAGTTCCTTTTTTACGCAGTAAGGCATTCAACAACTGCAGCAATCAGGAAATATCATCCAAACATCCAATCTAGAACAGCCAAACTGTTCCATCAAGCTACAGCATTACTAAAAACACATCGTAAACTTTTCTTCCTTACACAAAAGTTAAACAAGGCAATGTTAAAACATCGTATATTTTCTTACCATCTTTATGTTACCAGACAACGTCCAATAGTATGTATTAAAACATGTTTTGTGCTTCCAAAAATAGAAAGACAGACGTAGAAAAAGTAAAAGAGTTGGGACAAACATTGGGGGAATGTTTGCAGAGTATGTTGTGGTTACCGGAGTAACCGCTTCAAGTATTATAACGTTGACTTAGATTCTTGATTTTGTATGTACTTAATTATTTTTCTATATTGTAGCTACTAGAGTAATACGAGTATCAATTAATTATTATTAAGTATAATAAAAGTACCGGAAAGCGCAGGGTGGGGAGACCCCTCACACGGTGGACTGACGACCTAGTTAGGACGGCGGCTAGCCGATGGATGAGTGAGGCACAGGACCGCGCAAGGTGGCAATACTTGAAGTAGGCCTATGTCCAGCAGTGGACCTCGATTGGCTGATATTAAAAGTATTGTTAGCACACGCCTCTAAGTTGCCGCGCTAGCAAATTACGTAACATGTACGGTGAGACCGTTCAATAGTATATATTCCATTGTATTAGGTTTTGGTGTTATTTTTTATACATACGTATATACTTAAACACGCCTTTTTTACATGGGACTTAGAAGAGACTGCTGTACTGCAAGTGGTTTGTGGTTTCTATACACTATAGAGACTATGTAATATAATTAAATTTTGTAAAAATGGTAATAAATAAAAATAAAACAATAAAAAAAAGTACAGACATAGAAAAAGTAAAAGAGTTGGGCAAACATTGGTTGTTGGTTGAAGGGGGAATGTTTGCAGAGTATGTTACGGGCATCGTAAAAACCGACTAAGGGACTATCTGTGAATATTATCTTTACGAAATAAAAAGAAGGAAAACTTGAAATTAAACCCTATACCAATCCGTTTGGCCAGCGTGGTATTAGTAGGCCAAGTATCCCTCCGTTACGGGAGAAGGCCCGTCCCCGCAGTGGGACAATTATGGACTGTTATGATTACCTTAAAAAATTGGTATAACTAGACTTTATAAAGCAAATACTCAGAAAAATCAAGTACAAATCCTAATCTAGTTTCGCATTTTCCTATAGTACGTATTTTGTTTTTTTTTTTGTAATTCCCGTTGCTCTGAGACTCCCAAATAAATTTAAAAAAAATATATTCACACGGTTAACTTAACTCCTAAGTTAAAACAAGTATCGAAAGTACTAAGTACATAAAATATTCACCCTATCTCAACAAGAGGTAGATAGTAACATATAAAACGTTAATAGAACATAATTATTATACGATAAAATGTCTCGTAAATCTGTCTTTATCTCTGTAACTAGGGTTTATCAAGAAGCACGTGAAAGCTTAAGTAAAGTGCAATTACCTATTGACCAACTCGGAAATATGTTTACATGATAAGGTAACTTAAACGTTAAAATTACTTAAACGTTTCAAAATAAGTTACGTAGGTATATATTATATGTCACCGGAAAATAACAAGAGTCGTAAGTTGATCAATTTCCTAGATAGTTAATCAACTCTCGGAAAATAATAAACGGCATTTGAAATGTACTATTTAACGTATGTATTTTAGTAAGTTGATTAATTTACGGCGTCTTGCCGTTAAATCATCCGACAAAGGCAAGGTGTACGTTGATTGGTTAAAAGACTCCCGTGCTTTTATACCGCTTCCCGCCACCCAGCCGCCGCCATTACCGGCTTAAACGTAAGCAAATCTATCTAGTCCGTACTTGTTCTTCTTTATTTATAGTAGTAAAATTAACAATTGTTGTTTTGTTTGGTAATAATTCTCATTACAACGCGTCATTTTATTTATGATGAGTGAAATGGAGTCTGTAGTGGTAGAAATAAACGAAGAATTGGTGAGCTATACTAGTTATGTCGATCGAAAACACTTTGGTGCAGAGTTACAAAAGTACTAGAGTGGGCTAAGTACAGAAAATAAAAAAACTCAGTGGACAAGTAAGAAAATCCAAAATGTTAATAAGTAAAATACGAATACAAATTTGGATATTTAGACTTATTGTACTGACTAATTATAATACTTATTATTAATATAACTTACAACAAATAAAACTCTGAGCTCCAATATATTTTTAAACATTTTTTATTTATTTAACTATATAGCATAGACGAAATATAAATATTAAAACATATATATCTAAGTGTTTGTAAATCTTTGAATAAACACTTGCTAAATGCTTATAATGAATGCTGTCGACCAATCAGAGAAAAGGGTATTAAGTGACGGATTATAGTGTACCGTCAAATAGTACACTGGGCAACGATTGGTCCATTTGTGGATGATTTTACTTGTAGCAATATAGTTAATTATTAAATTACGGCTAGGTACCGTAAATTGATTAATTAGCTCAAATTCAATGCGTTAAATAGTACATTTCAAATGCCGTTTATTATTTTCCGAGAGTTGATTAACTACCTAGGAAATTGATCAACTTACGAGTCTTGTTATTTTCCGGTGACATATATAAACTTAAAGACTTGATTAAAAAAGTTAAGTATGTATTTTTACTGTCGTAAAATGGAAGCCTTAAATTGCCTCAGTGGGCAAGCGATCGTTTGGTTGCGGTTTCGAATCTTGGGCATGGATTTTTGTGTGTGTCGGTTGTATAATTAGCCACGACACAGAGATCGATCAAAAGTTATAATTTCAAATGTTCTTAAAAACGTTTAACGGCACTTACGTGGCGCACTAGCGCCGCCCATAGAAAAAATTGGCGGCGCTAGTGAGCCCTATAAACGCTCTTAATGTCATTTTCTACATATTACATTTTCTACATAATATGTAGAAAATGACATTAAGAGCGTTTATAGGGCTCACTAGCGCCGCCAATTTTTTTTATGGGCGGCGCTAGTGCGCCACGTAAGTGCCGTTAAACGTTTATAAGAACATTTGAAATTATAACTTTTGATCGATCTCTGTGTCGTGGCTAATTATACAACCGACACACACAAAATCACGCTCGTTAGATTGAAGTATCATAACATTCAAAAGAAAACTTAGGCCATTGAAACTATGTTGGTCAAACGGATTGGCTTACTACCAAGTTTAAATTGTTTTTGTTTCATAAACACTCTTAGGGTCACACATATAACGTAACGTAAACGGATCGGCACCGCCTCGCCTTTTTCCTCGGTGTCAAACGCCAAAAATCCGTTTACGTTACGATTCCGATTAGCGTGCGTTGCAATAAGGAGTTTCATACACTGAACGGCTCGAGTTTATACGGTGCCGATCCGTTTACGTTACGTTATATGTGCTACGACCCTTACTGTCCTTACCAGTTTGATACTGACGAACCTGGTAACTAAAAGTCTAGACAAATCACTAACCAGTCTTTTAAATTTGTTTACCTACTGTTTTGTATGTACAGCAGAAGACTACAGTCTACGAAATTAGCAATTCTATTTAATCAGCTTTCCAAGACATACTCACAACTAGAGTGTAATAGTACAATTAGTTTGTTTTTCTTGTGTTAAGACTATGCCTTGATAGTTTAATCCTATAAATATGCTCATGTGCTAGACAAAATACTATTAGAATTAAAATAGGACCTTTAACTTGTCGCTATGTCTGCATATCTAACGCCGTTTTGTCTGGTAGTCGACCTTTGTTTAAGAATGGAAGTTACATCATAACAGTCCCTTAATGTCCCACTGCAAGGACGGGTCTCCTCCCGTGACGGAGGGATACTTGGCCTACTAATACCACGCTGGCCAGACGGATTGGTACAGGGTTTAATTTCAGTTTTCCTTCTTTTTATTTCGTAAAGATAATATTCAAGGATAGTCCCTTAGTCAGTTTTTACGACACCCATGGGATGAGATGGGGTGGTGACATATTGTATTCTTACTCCGTCACCACACGGAGTATGGAAGTTACATACCTAATGATTTTTTTTAAATGGGTATAATGGTTCTTAAACTTAAATGTTGTATCGCGGTTACATTATGTCTTGTGTTTGGACTTTTACGAACATTATATTTAAGAGCTTGTGCTCTTAAATATAATGTTCGTTCGATAATTGTGTTATCTAATAGTACCAAAACTTAATTTATGTTTTCTCTTTGTTGCAGGTAAATACAGCAACTTCTTAAAGTAAATATCGAATACGGAGAGAAACTAGGCTGACAATTACAGCGAGGGATACTATTTGACGACCTCTGTGGCGTAGTGGTTATATAACATGACTATTATGCAGAGGTCTCGGGTTCGATTCCCGCTCAATGCAAATCTTTGTGTGCATGAACATGATTGTTTGCATTGGTCTGGGAGTTTTCTATGTATAATATGTATGTATTTAGAAAAAAAAGGATTTAGGTATGTTTATCCGCTGTCTAGTACCCATAGTACAAGCTTTGCTTAGTTTGGGACTAGATGGCGTTGTGTGAATGTGTAAGGAATATTAATATTTTTATTTATTTATTTTCCGTAGTCCCATTAACAAATGGGACTACGGATAATTGATTTTTTCCGTCGCCCCATCGATGGGACGACCAATGGGACTACGGAAAACAATAGTATCAGGTTTTATGACAAATTTTCTTTCCTTAGTTTTCTTAAAGATAATATGCCCAAACTATTTCTTAGACCGCTGTCGACACCTATGGGATCAAGTGAAGTGGTAATACCATAATTATATACCACTTACTGCCTAACTTCATAACACTTTAATTGTATTTAACTTATTCAACATTAAGCGATAAAATACTTCAAGCGAAACAATTTAGCTTAACGTTTGGGGTCCCACACCCTCGTAACAGTACACGGACATGGTGGCACCTGTTTAGTAAAGGGCAAGGTTTCCCATGGCAACAGGTGACCGAATAGTCAACAAAAATCAATTAAGATAGCATGGGGCGTAAGCGTTGAATGGAATATAAATATGGAGTTTTAATTATTGTATGACAAACTATGTGGTGATGTGGTAACATGGTGTTAACATACTCGTACATACATCTCATCCTGCTAGTGTTGTAAATGTCGGCTAAAGAAAATTTTGTAAATAAAGGAAAGTTGACAGTAGGTAATAAGTACTATAAGTATTCAGGCCTCTATACTTATTTTATTAGATATTTTTGAATAACTGCAATTGGACCAATTCCATTATACCAAACCATTTAGATATTTTAGATCGGTAAGAAATAAAATCATATTTTTAGCGCAAAAAACCTCAAGATTGTTCATTTTTACAATTATACATAAATTACTTTATCTTTCATTTGATCTCTAAACGACGTCATGCGTCTGGCTGAACAGAAGTTTGTCTCTGCCTTCATCGCTCAAGTAATTCAGCCCTATGAATGACGTCATCACAAGTAAAACTTTAAATATTTATTAAAAAAAAACTGTAGGTAGGAAACCGAAAATACTTAAATTAGTTGATTATAATTAATAAACCTTTAAAATAAAAATACGAAAAAAATCTTTACATACCGAATTGCTTTGTCAACAATAATAAGAACCGTTGCTTCACACAACTATGTATTAGAATAGCTAAGTGTCCAGTTATAAATAATGAATAAATTCCCAATAGACTATAATCTTTTGGGACTGGATTTGACATTAAATGCAATTAAATCTATGTGTCCAAGTATGCTTTGTAATTAGACGAGGGCTATCCTTCTATTGTGATATTAATATTATGTAGTTGATAGTGACGATAGATATCATTTCTTTATATGTTCTTCTTCTGCTTAGTGTATCGATGGCAAAACGATACTGTGGACTAAATAGATGTCGCCCAAAACTCTACGACACTGAATGCTTTATCGCTGGCAATCATTAGCTCTTCCTGAGTGCAGGCGTAAGGGCATCCAGGACATGATGAGAGGTGGGCCATAGTTTGTGGAGCGCTGCACAGGCAACTCAGTCCGCCACTGTCCGTGAGGCCCCACCGGAGCATGTTCTCCTTGCTTCGTCCTACCTGGGTTCGCAATCTGATATTATGAAGAGAAACTTAACTTATTTTAAATAGACTGTATTACTGACTGTAGCTATCAACACTGGGATTGAAAACCCTGTTTTCTTAATCCATCACCACATAGAATGAAATGATAAAAGATTAATTCGTAATAAAAATAAAATATAATTGAAGAAACTTGTCGTTTAGATTAATACCTTTTTACGACTATAATAAATAGTTACGGCTGAATAGATCAGACAAACTCGTGACTGTATTGAGCAGAGAAATTGTTGTCAATGATTCACGATCTTTATATTATATATGTACTATAAATGGTACTTATTTATTTATTAAAGTAGTGAAATTACAGTGTAAAGGCCTACGCAGACCGGGACGGCATGGCAAGGGATTTTAATTTTTACTAATGGAAATTCAACCGTAAAGTTACAGAAATACGACATAAATTGCTATGGTTTAAAATAATGCCGTGGCATTGAAAGGGATTTTATCGCACGGCATTTTTCATTTTCTCTGGCATTGGCTCTGCTTTGGGCTGAAAAGTCTTGTCTATACTAATAACATAAAGAGGTAAAGTTTGTGTGTTTGTGAGTTTGTGACGTTCTAGGAGGAAATCTCTGGATCTACTAAACCGATTTCTAAAATTGTTTCTGTGTTGAATAGACCATTTATCAGGGAGTGTCATAGGCTATATAATATTACGCTATGACTAATAGGAGTGGAGAAGTGATGAAATATATTTAAAAAAACGTCGGGTTAGCTAGTTACCTATAAATTAGTTTAGTAGCCCCATTTACTTACATATTAGGAAAGTTCATTTTAGTCTCTAAGAAATCACTTACCACAAGTCTCTGACAAATTACCTCATCAAGTTCGATATATTTCTGGATGAACTTGCACTCCATGAAGTACATACAACACAAAGTGTATAATTTGTATGGCATGCTGCCAGATACCCACGTGTACTGCGCAATCGATCAGAACCAAATCGATATTACTCTGATATATTACATCGATATGATCGAATGCATTTTGTAATGAGGAACGGGATTGTATTCAATTTGGAGGCTAATGAGAACTTCGTTTGATGGTTCAAAAAAGTATGCTTGGGTAGATATGTAGTTTAAATGTGTTTCGACATTCTGTAACATACCAAGTATTGAGAGTGTCTTAAATATCGCTTTATTAGAAGCTTATTAATTTTGCTAGGAAAAAAAGTAAAGGAATTTCTTAGAAGAGCAAATGAACATTTTGACGCTAAGGAAAAGTTAAATTAAGATCAACTATCCGTTTGTTATAAAAAATAAGGGGCAAGATAAGGGAAACTCCAAAGAACCCCTGATATAGGGTTTGTTTGTGTCTACCTGCCTAGCATGGTAGTTACCCTTATCTACGAGAACTTTAAGATACCAATTATTATTTAACACTCAAACGTTTGTGATCGTTTTTAATGACTAGTTTTTGACCCAAATCAATAATGATTTTCAATGTAATGTCCCTAATTTAATCATCAACCAATCGAACTTATATACCTTCGCGTATCTTGTCTATAAATCAAACTACTTTGGCTTTAATACAGGTCCAATGACAATTATAATACAACAGCAGCAGAAGTATAATATCTAGGTATAATCGGCGCCCGCTCTAACGTTGTCAACCATTGCTGACGCACGCAACTCATTGTAAAGACAAATGTTCTACTTTATGGAGAAAACAGGCGTCCCAATGCAGGGACGGGCCTCTTTCCGTGACGGAGGGATACTTGGCCTACTAATACCACGCTAGCCAGACGGATTAGTATAGGGTTTTACTTCAAGTTTTTCTTCTTTTTACTTCATAAAGATAATATTTACGATTAGTCCCATAGTCGGATTTTACGACACCCATGTGATGAGATGAGGTGGTGACACACCGTATTTTTACTCCGTCAACACACGGAATGAGTTAGGAGCGATTCAACAAAAAGTTCTGTTAGCTTAGCACGCGTTTGTGCAGCACTCTTGTTAAGTAAACCGTATATTATATCAACTGTTGTGCTACACACTGTCGAATGTATCCGTGTGTTCGTTGTAAAAGTGTGCATCATTGGAAAATCCAACGGGACTACAGAAAATAACTGCTTTGTATGTAGATTCACTTCTGTACCTTCTCTGTTTAGTGATAATATCGTAACAACCATCACTTTAAAACAATTATATTCTGCAATCGCGAAACATTTCTAAGAATAATTCAGTGGTGAAATCAACGTCGCATTGTTATACTCAATTGATTTTAATTTATTCATGTTTGTTGGTAGTCTGCTGTTTGAAGTCTTTGATGCTATATAAGTGCATAGCGTCTTTGAATCCGAAAAGTTTGTCAGTTCGGTTGTCTTTTTATTTTTTTAATGTTTGTTACTGCAAAACTTTGACATTTCTTTGAAAGAGTCTTAGAATATACTTCCAAGTTGATGTAATGAAAATTTTATCACAATTGATTTAGTTCTTTGGTTTGATGTATACAAAAATATGGATATAGTGTGTCATATACGTTGCTTGAACAAAAGCTTCAACTCTTCACATGAACACAACTAAGAGCCTTGTACAAAAATAGTAAACGATGCTAAACGTTTTAAATTGAGTCCCATATACTAGAATAGAACAGAAATATGAATCAGTAATAATTGATTCGACATGACGTCGGCCATTATTGCCAATAAATTATTTGCCCGCATTTTCTTTGCTGTTTCAATAACCTTTAATCATTGCTTTGTCGTTTGGTAACCTCTGTTGCGGTCTGAACTATTGACCTTTGTTGTTTCTTTTTATTTTGGTGATAAGCTAAGGCATTTTTAGGCAGATTTGTATTCAGTATTCATTTATTTATTCAAAATAGTACAATAATATTGCATCTTTTTGACGTCATCTAACACTACTTAATCTAAGTTTATTAACATTTCAACGTTTTGAAAACTTTACCACCGCCTCCAAAGCGCTAGTAGAGAAGAAGCGGCGCAACAAACTCTACTGCTGCATTTTCTTGACGTCATTTTTTTACATAGGAGATAACTGTAATTAGGCGCTGCAACCATTGTATACCATACATAACCATAACCAAGGATTATTCAATTATAAAGGTAGCATCGTGATGTAGGTAGTACATAGAAGTGGGAGCACCAAATCACATCCATAAACAACTATCCAGTAATAAAGACGTCGCTCAGCCAAATGACAATATTTGTTTTTTCACGAACTCTATGACCTACTGAAGTAAACTTGGACAAGTTATACAACGCTGATCAAACGGATTGGTATCAATATACCAAAAAAATTAAGCAGCAAAGTAGCACTTTACTTTCTGATTTTGCTTTCGTAGAGATTTTATGCATCAAAATTTCTCTGAGTCGGCTTTTACAATACCCACGGGATGGGATGAAGTTGCACCATGTATTATTATCAGACCTATAGCTCCAGTATGGTGACATTTTGTATTCCTATTCTGTAACCATATTACTTATAAGCCTATTAATTCATATCACGCCATATTAGCAATTCGTCATAGGAGGTGTCACCTTTTGAATATCTATTTTAACGTGGATAGAATTTATAATGTGTAGCGGTTTTCATTACTAGACATAATCTATTCTTTCTTTCTATTCCCACACAGACAGCGACTGCAAAATCTTGGTGGATCTTGTAAAACTCAATTTGAATGAAAACTGATACTTCTTATAACTTTTGAACTATCGCGTTTCATTATTACAAATATTATATAAACAGGATATTAACGCGAATTTTATTTACCTTTATTTTACTTGACGTTTCGGCACAGGTTACACTGGCCGTGGTCGCAAGCTTCGTGATAAATAATATATTATTATCATCTACCCTCGTATCTTGAGATGTTACTATAATGTCCCTACACACAACACTGACCGCTGTTCTGTACGTTAACCGACCGTTCAAAAATATACTTCTTGATTGGTTTTGACCATAGCATAAAGCGTTGAACACATTGTATTATCAATCACATCGCTATTTAAACAACTTATTCTAACTGCGTGCTGATCATCTGCCTTTCTTATCCATCGACCTTCCGCCACTTCAACAGTTTACCGGACCACTACGTAAAGTTCTTGTCTTCCGCTACAGGATCGCTATAACATCTACATTGTTTTATATTTAAACACTAGCTGACCCGTGCCCACGTCGTTGGGCGGCGAAAAAAACGCGTCCGTTTTTTAAACATATTTCGTTACTACTCCACCCCTATTAGTCATAGCGTGATACTATATAGCCTATGACACTCCCCGATAAATGGACTATTCAACGAAAGAATTTTTAAAATCGGTTCGTAAGATCCAGAGATTACCCCCTCACAAACACACAAACTTTACCTCTTTATAATATTAGTTTATATTACATTTCCGTTCAAATAATCTAAAGAAAGTCACTATAATCCATAGAAGTGACTTTTATTACTATTAGCCCTAGCCCTACTCGAGTATTACAGGTCAATAAATACTTGCATGTAGCTGCCACGCTTATGACGATCGTAAGTTTGATTCCTATGCGGAACAATAATTTGTGTTCGATAGCCAGAGAGTCAGGATATGCTCAGTGATGTTATCTTTTAAAACAAAGAAAAAAACAGAGATAACCTTACGGTAACCCGTCCGAAAGGTTTTGCAAAACTGCATCGCTCAAACCAAGCTTTATAATTAATCAACAAATAGAAGATACCAAAGCTATTAAAATTTTCTTTTTACTTTAATTTGACCTTAACGAAGGGTCTGTTAAATTGGTCTAGAGTCAATAAAGAAAAGATTTACGAGAGGCAATCTCGGATAAGTTAACAACAAATTGCTTTTCGATACAGAATGTGCACCGCCGTCATTTATAAGCAATTACCATTTTATTTATTTAATACTTTTAATTGTATCTTTTGATAAAGTTATTTATTTAGATTGATTGAACTGTTTTAGAGGTTTTGTAATAAAGTTGACTAAGAGAGAAGATAATATGTAAACGAAATACATTAGCAATACTAAATAAAGGCTATAAGACCATTAGGTACTTAAGTTAGGTCTCTTTAGCGAAAGTCTTTTATACAAGGCATAACAAATAAATGACTCATCTCCGTACCTAGGCGGCTATTAGTTTTTTTTCACACATTCACACAACGCCATCTAGTCCCAAACTAAGCATAGCTTGTACACGCTATGCTTAGTTTCTATGTACTATGGATTCTAGACAACGGATAAACATACGTAAATACTTTTTTTTTTTTGTAAATACATACATATTGTATATAGAAACACTCAGAACAATGCAAACAATCATGTTCATGCACACAAAGATTTGCATTGAGTGGGAATCGAACCTGAGAGAGAGCCATAGAGGTCGTCAACACAAGTTGACATACCACCAAGCTTAAAATATGAAAAATGATCTCTCTTTCCCATCGTCTGACTCTATCGCCTTTCAGCTAAAACCATAGCTGTGTCCGATTAATCCAACTCAAGTAGTATTATGTCCATGTGGCTCTGTTTGGATGGAAAAGTACATTAGCTAGTGACATTACAGGGCTATGGGACTTAACTGTTTGTCACTAAAAAAGTAAGTTACACTGAGCTTTATATTTGTAAATTACTGACTTCTCCTGTGGTATAACCAATCGTAAAATAGACTAATAGACTTTACACATTCCAATACCAACACAAAAGTAAAGATCACAAAAACACAAGAATGCTCCTATAAATTTCCATTTTCATGTGATAAAATGATACTGATTGACGTGTCCTGTTACACATTCGTTCAATAGCCGGTGGAGCACCGTTATGCACTGTGCAGCTAGTTGGAAAGATGGGATCACACAATCTGTACAGAGATCGGCGCTTCGGTTTTGTTGTTGTTAGGTAGTTCTCGATTGCTACTATAGTAAACTGTGCAACGATTGAAAGACTTTAACCCTTTACAGTGGTGCCAGCAGACACAATAGTAAAACAATGCACGTGTACCATATATGGTACACTGCACTGGGAACGTGTTAAAAAGAGGAGATGTTTTCAATTCTGTTGTAATTTTTTTTATCATGTTTGTTACCTCAGATCGCTGTTAATTCTTGACGCATCATCATCATAACAGCCCACTAATGTCCCACTGCAGGGATCCTTGGCTTACTAATACTTGACTAATTTCAAAAAATATAATATAGAGGTGGGTATGCTTTTAAGTGCGTCATATAGAATTTAAAAAAGAAATGGTTATGTATTGTATAGTTAGTATGTCTTTTTTTTTGTATAAAAATATGAATTTGGGCTAGTAACAAGAAGGCTACAAGAGAAAAGCAAGAATCGGCAGTCAGTAGCTTTTTAAAATGCAACATTTTTTTTTAATCTTCAGAAAAGGCCATCACTTTGTAAAAATGATAGATATAGAAAGATGTAGAGGTAGATATTCAAAAATGTTTATCAAGTGGGACCCTATTTTAAGTATGGGAACCTAATGATATTATAATTTTGGGGTCCTTTATCAACATTACTATCTCCCCTATAATACATTTTTCACGTAAATTTATTATTATTGTGTATTTAAACTAAACTGGGAATAGTATGGGAATTCGTATTTCATCTTTTAGCGGTTTCGTTTAATGATTATCATTTTAAAATCTGTTTTATTTTAATAATTTTAGTACGTATTTTAATTAATAGAAAACAAAACGAAAACTTGGAATTATTTCCCATGTGGACCATGATGGACATAATATTAATAGACTTCAATATAACGGGCACTCTGATGCGCGTTATATTGAAGTTCTTAAGTCCGTTAAATGGAGTTCTTGAGTCTGCTGAAAACAATAATTTGAGGATCACACAAATTATTATCTTGGGTGCGATTCAAAACTCAACTTATTTCTCCCTATAATATCCTCTCAATTCCTGTATATTTAAGTTCAGGGTCAACTGAGTTTCCTGTTTAAACTACTAAATATTTATAAAGTTATTTTTCTGAATGAAATGACCGTATAATGTCAAACGACATCCTAATAAGGTTATATGTATAACTGCATAATGTATTTATTATACAAATATAGTCTTTATTACTTACCATTTTGATTCAAATTGGCTGACAATTGCTTCCTCTTGCATTTGTCAGTAGTATTTGTATTGATATTATGATAAAATGTAATTATCAAGACTTAAGTCAGAAAAAAGGCTTACAGGGACGTAGTTGGTGACTTCCGAAAGGGCAAGTAAGTGGTATATGGGCGTGTGTGAGGATACGTATGAATATTGACGAAATAAAACGGGTTTGTTAGGGGCGTAGTACAGTCACGAGCAATAATATGTACAGTCGGGGTATTTGCCGCTCGACCACCCTTAGGCGAGAATCGCTTGGCACGCGGCGCATGCGATACGTGGGCGTGCCACGTATCGCATGCGCCGCGTGCCAAGCGATTCTCGCCTAAGGGTGGTCGAGCGGCAAATACCCCGACCGTACACATTGTCAAATTTTCTAAACCATCTGCACGGTTACCTAGACATTAGAATAATAAAATTATTTTATAATTTCAAAGAGGTTTCGTACAGTTTTGAACTAATCTTCGAATATTCAATTTTGGATTAGCAGAACTTTAGATAAATGTTTTACAAAATGTGAAAATGTGTACATATTATTGCTCGTGACTGTACCTTGTCCTGAGTAGGCTTATGCGCAGCTCATAACTGCTGCGCAAAAGTCTTGGGTTTGATTCCCTCTCATTGCAAATCTTTGTGTCATGAACATCAGTATATCTATTGGTCTGAGTGTTTTTTATGTGTGTACCTAATCATTGTCCAGTATACTAGTATAGTATACTACAAGCCCTGTTGGCTGTTTTCTTTGGGACTAGATGCCATTATATAAATGTGTGAACAATATGTAACTTTCAATTTTTAATTCTCGCTCAATCAAAATTACTTTCGCTTGTTTAAATTCCATTATAAGAACAAAGACCGCATACCAAAGTATACCAAGACAATTGGATGAGTATATGAGTACATAGTGGGCGCCCACTTCGATACCTAACACTTTTGCTTTCAATAAGTAGTGAATAAATTGATGTGATTTAGTTTATAGTTTCTTTGCGTGAGGACAGACTAAAACCCTAACCCCCTTACTCATAAACTCCTCTTAAATTTAATCACCGTTTAGCGAGATTTTTATAAGTAAAATCAACCTTATACCAAACAAAACCGTAAGAATTTAAGCTAATCAATTGACTAAAATTTAAGAGGCGTATGAGTAAGGGGGTTAGTGTTATCACCACATACTATAGGCAGATAGTAAGAGAATTAATAAAAATGTTATTTTAAATATTTTAACTAAATGCAGGTTATAACATAGCCATGCTAGAATGAAATTTGTTCGGTCTGCCAGATGGGCTTACTTAGTCAGAAGCTTTGTAAAGGCCCGCGAATACGCTAGCGTGATCTAGAATACAAATAAATAGCCAGAAATCAGAATCTTTGCCCAGCTGTGGGATAAAAAAAGATTTTTTTCATTTCGTTTAAAGTCACTTTGTTATTAAATCCTGGGAGCCAAAAGGCTTACATATTATTCTTGATTCATCATCACAGAACATAAAGCTTTTTACATACAAAATTACACCTCATTTAAATGGTATCTTAAGTAAGGACCTAAACTAAAATGCCAATTAACTTTTTTATGGTTGCTACATATTAAAACATTTGGGTCAAGTTGCATTTTTGAATGATTCATGTAAAGCTAAGAACATACTTGAGGAATGAATATGGGAGCTTTTCTTTTATATTTGTGTATGAATTTTCAATCTCTTGGGGTGATATTTATAGTAATGGTTTTTGCGGTCTGGCGGTTGCGGTAAGCACCTGCAGAGGCCGTAGTTACTGGAATCCCACGGTCAATAAATATAATATATTTATAGACCGTGGGATTACATATTATGTGAAATTAACAAATTATTCTACTAAGCTTGGCTGTGTCTGATGTCCAGCAAATAAAAGTCCTTTAGAATCAGTGTATGACCCAGGGGCCAGGGCTCTTTAGGCTATTACAAGTTTGAATTGTAAACCACAACTTCTTTGCTTTACCTTCACCATTTGAAGGGAGGAAGTTTCGGAGAGGAGAGCAGATCCTTCAAATATTGTCCTGAGATTGGGTATCCTGTATGTCGGTTAAATTAATGTTTGTAAAAGTGTCCACGCCACTCTTCGTGATAACTTTTCCAGGAATAGTCTTTTAAAAATTGGACATAAATTATACACGGCGTAGTAAGCATTGTTGTCGTACATCTCAACAGAAGACCTGACCCTCATTGCTTAAGCTTTTTTAAGTATTGACCGCAAGTGCAAACCCATCTTTACAAAGTCACACCGCGTACAAAGTGATTCATTGTGAGAAATACTTTCATGTTGTAAATCTGATAGTGATGGTTAGTAGCAGTAAAGTTTATAGATATAATATATCGATATATCGATCATTATCAGGTGTGAGTTTTATGAGTGAAATATGTTTTATAATATGTTACAGCTTTACAGTAAAATTGAGGATTATGGTGTATTAAAAAAGCCTTTTTTATAATCTGTGTTTAACGTTAACCTAAAAGTTAAAATTAAAAAATAACAATTTTGTAAGTAACGGAATAACAGCGTTCCGTAACTCTTTCAAATTCTTTTAAAGCTTTATGCTATGAAAAGGTTATATTTATGCAATTCAAGCAAATTCTGTTTAGTAGATATCTAGTGAAGATGTTAAATTAAAACGTTCTTAAACTGATTCTAACAAACTTTTGGTTTTTTAATATTAGGTATAAAGATAGAAACATTAAAATGAAGGAAGGACACCAATAAGTCCTTGTCTCACATAGTCTACTCAGTTTTTTCGTAACCATTTGAAATATATATTATGTTCTTACATATAATAATATATTGCTTACTGCAACATTGTATTTATAATATGTGCACTAAGTAAAAATACAAGTATTTTTAAATATTTTATTTCGACATTATTCTGGATTATCGTATACAATTAAGTAAAGTCATGTTACCCTTCAATCTCCGATCAACTATTTTTATTACATACTTTGTATTTTCAATAAAACTTTCCCAATGATAATGTTTAAAATATCGATATTATATTATTGATAAAATAGCTTTAAGTGTTAAGTGCCTCTTAAGTTACGCAATTTAAAATTTAAGTTAGTCGATTTTATATTAATTCTTTGACACCTTTGCTTATAGGTGTTAAGTTGTAAAAGGAGGTTTTTCTTACTTTGTCAGTTTCAATAAAATATAAGCCTCATGGTCGCCTTTCACATGTAATAAGTTCGGTATTAAATTTTAATTTTTACGATGGCAACATTATCGATAACTTCGCAACACTAAAAGCAAAGCTTAATGTGTACTTTTGGTTTATTTTTTAAGATTTAAACGCGACTTTTTGTCGCCATTAATTTGTAATGACTTTAACAGGCATTTAGCGAAGAATTAGTGATGAACCAAACACTTTAGAGAATTATTTAAATACAAGGTTCTCTATATAGCAAAATAATGACATGTTTTGTTACATCCAAATTTAGTTTTCGCACCGAACCTTATATTAGTCTATTAGGAATCATTAAAATAGTTTTCTTTTATTTATGGTCTGTAAAGTAGTAATTTGAGTTATACTCAACATTATGCCTAAAACCAATTTAGATTTGAAAATTAAAAACCCAGTGTAGCTTACGACGGGCATAATGATCCTTCCCATGTCTTAGATGTCATGAAAATGGACTTAAAGTTATTGTATCTACAATGATAACTACCAGTAATTTAACTAAACTTGGTAATTTACAACCATTACGTAGGTAATGTCATTGCAAGTGAAATAAACAAAACAAAGATGTTAAAAAATCAGCCTATTATTAAACAGACAATTTCCTTCCATCATTGCAATTATACATTGAAGGGTTGGTTAAATATAAAATCGTAGTAAAATTATATATATTTTAAAAATATAAACTACAATAATAAAAGGTTTATAGTTGAACATAAAAAGGAGAAGATATTATATATGAATCAGTTTATCGACATTCCTTGCAATAAAAATCGTAATAAACATCACTAAAGATTTACCTACTGATATGAATATTAATCTTTTGTCTTTACTTTAGTTTGCTGACATATATAAATCCATGATATCTCTCACACCCACACATAACGCTATCTAGTCCCAAACTAAGCAGAGCTTGAACTATGGGTACTAGACAACGGATAAACAGACTCAAATACTTTTTTTGTAAATATTTCGAAGATGATACCATGATATCTCTGAAGGACTAAGGATACCTGACGTCTTTATGACCAGTTTCTCGAGGTTAACCTTGCCTTCTTGGCAAAGCAGTCAACTATGCGGTTGCGTGAGGGCTATGGTACGAAATCCACGCAAGATTAATTAAGATTTGTGAGATCCATAAATGATTATCTAGAACCTGGATGTTCTTTGTGGCAGTTTATTTCATGTCTGTAAAAGGATTATCTAATGTTTGCCCGAAAATTATATGCCATAATATTCTTATGCCCGAATTTATTTTGCTCTAACTCTTACTCTTCCCTACAAACCTTTGGAGATGGTGTGGCACGTAAAATAGAAACTCGCTTATACGATCCTACCAATTCGTACAATGTTTCGATGAATCGGCGAAACGTGCTTACTACGAATAGTAGTATCATACAAGCGTGTTTCTGTTTTACGTTCCACACCCCTTTTGGAGACGAGAAATGATCTTCACTTTTTTTTTCGTTTTTTTTTTAAATAAATAAATAAATATTCACGGTCATCTCTATACAGTCCCATCTGTTCCCAAAGTAAGCTAGGCATAACCTGCTCGTGTTATTGTTACCAGAACAACGGATATTAATACTTTACATTCTCAATGCCCTACCACATGGTTTGCGGTAGTAATGTTACCTTAATTAATATAAATCCATTAAAGTAACTACGACATTAATTCTAAACGCTTTTATGAATTTTTAATTGCTTTCATCTCGTCTAAACATAAATAATATATAATAATAATAGTCTTGATATCTGTTTCCTATTACATTTCTCATACTATAGCCACCAAACAGGTAAAGATTCAGAAGTCAAAATACGTGCCGACTGCGTTTAACATAAAAAAAAATTGTCACATAAAATGAACTGAGAACGGAAACGATGACAGTGCAAGTTTCATGATATTTTATGTGACAAATTTGTAAAATAAAATAAAATTAATATTGTGTTTATTCACAACCAATTCTATGTTGTCAAGGTATAAGGGCGTGAGTTATTAAAAAACGCATAAATTCCTCCTCCTAATTCCTGGCGATCTCTGTGGTGTAGTGGTTATATAACATGACTGCTACGCAGAGGTCTCGGTTTCGATTCCCGCTTAATGCAAATCTTTGTGTGCATGAACATGATTGTTTGCATTGGTCTGGGTGTTTTCTATGTATAATATGTCTGTATTTACAAAAAAAGTATTTAACAACAAACAAACAAACAATTACGCAAATTTATGTTTGTTTTTCCGTTGCCTAGTACCCATAATACAAGCTCTGCTTAGTTTGGGACTAGATGGAGTTGTGTAAAAGTGTGAGAAATAAATATATATGAATTCTAAAACAAATAAAATGAGCGTACATATTATTATGAAAGGGAAGCTTACTTCTGCACTTATCTGTTATGTGTCGTAATTAAATTAAATTCAATAGAAACTAATTAATTTAATTATAATATAAAAGGAAATTAAATATATCTAATAGTATGTCAATTTAGTAAATAACGTTTATTTTATTATCGCAGTAATTAAACGTATTTATAATATAAGTAATTATTTTTAAAGAGAAAGTATGGTTTTATGTTAATCCTGTTATAAGGGCATTATCGTACTAGGCAGAACGTTACAGTTACTGTAAACGTGCATCCCACAGTTGGGCAAAGATCCCTGATTTCTACGCATCTTCTTTACTTAAAGCCTTGTAAAAGTTATTTTCTTGCCCGTGCTGCAACCAATTTTACTACTAGTAGTAATGTCGGAGATAGAATAACCGTATTAACACGTGGTACTAACTATAATAATGAGAATGACTGCCTCAGTGGCATGTTCGAGGTCAAAGATTCTAATCCCACACAGTATAATTGATTGTGATCTAGTAAGAGAGTTGTCTTCAAAAAATATAAGAAGAAAAGCTTAGACGAGTTTTATTCCTTTTTTTTTTGTTGAGGACGAGTAGATTGTCTCTGACGACAGTTACTACTTTACGCGGGCTGTGGTGGGACGGATGGCCCTCAACCAAAGAGTTTTATTCCTATGGTGACACGTTATATTAATACTCCTCAACCATACACAGACCTCTTACTGATAAACGCATCTTAAATTTAATCACTGTTTAGCGAGATTTTTCTAAATAAAATCGTATGAATTTAAGTTAATCAATTGATTAAAATTTAAGAGGCATTTATGAGTAAGAGGGAGAATGTATAATGAGAATATATCCTAAGACTGTTTATGTATCGTACTTCATATTTAATTATCCGTCCGTTTAGTAAAGCTTTTAACTAAATTGCTAGCTATAGTATAACTTACTATAAACTTATCAATATTCATACTTATCAATAGTCAATTTTCAACGTTATCTTGAAACATGTCTTGAACTTTCTAGTTCTTGATATTCAATTACTTATATTTATTAATAAAATTCTCCGTGTGGTAACGTAGTAAGAATACAATATGTCACCACCCCATCTCATCCCAAGGGTGTCGTAAAAACCGTCTAAGGGACTATCCGTGAATATTATCTTTACGAAATAAAAAGAAGGAAATCTTGAAATGACGGTAGGCAGAGGCTATTCTTACAATACTTACCATCATTTAATTTCATCTCTTCTTTTAGTTGTCGTAATAATTTGTCGTAATGACTTCCTTGGTGGCAGAGGACATAATAATGTGGCTGATTATGTGGTCGCAAGTTCGAATCGGTATGAAAGCTTTAGTTTTTTAGTAAAAATTTTTATTAGAAAATTATCATCTTGAAATTATTTTCCTTGCACTGACTTATAACTACAGTACAGCCTTTCTTCTCTTCTATCTCACTCATAGATGCACTTACAACGTATAAGTGAAAAGGACAACAATATAACTCTACACACCATGTATTATTTACTCAGGTGGTCTTAAATGTTAGTATTTAAACAACAGTTTAACAGGGATCGTGATCTCTTGTTCAACATTTTGTTTTTTCACCCTTTTTCTTTGTATTTGTTTTGATTTTAGACGAATTTTTTATAAAATACTACTTTTGGAGGCATGTTTTATGTGATGACTGATTAGACATCTTTTTTTTTATCCAGGCTTAATGTTACTACTTGATCTGTCAGTGTCATGGCCATGTCAGAGGTTGTTCTTCCAAGTTGTCATCTGTTTGAGTATCGGTTGTAATTGTGTCTGATAAGGAGTACGGCTAGCTAACATTGTTGCCGTTTTCGAGCGACGATTATCACTTACCATTTACAGAGTCACTTGCTGGTCCGTCACCTTAAAAAAATGGATTGCTGCATTGAGAAAAAATGGGAATCTATTTCCTCGGGTTTCAGAAACATTAACATGTTTATGTTAAGTAGTAGTGTGTCGCTACTATTTGTATCTCCAGTGCGGTTTCTGAGTTAAAAGAAACAGAACACAGATAACAGCGATTCCCGAACCGCTTAAGTCCCAATAGGTTCCTAGATCTAGGACGCCTAGATCTCACGTACGTAAATAGTATCAATATGCATTGCTCGATCGCTTTGTTTGTACCTAATGTACTTCTGTACATATTTGATTTATGATTTTATGTTCCCTTATAAAGGTAAGCAAAGTACATTGCCCTCCCATTTGTCGTTTTAAGTATTGATTAGTATTCCTCTTAAAACTCAATTAATCATTGCAAAACCTTTTACATGTCAAACTTTAAGCTGAATTTCGATTAAACATAATGTTTATTGTTATACGTGATATATGGTTCTCGCTAACCAGGTATTATTGACTAAAGGTGGATTCACATTGAATCTGCATTTAGTAGCTTAGGGCTGCGTTTTTGTAATGAAATTTGAGGTTTGTAATCAATTTCTTAGTATCTACGTTTAAGTAGACCTTCATTCGTTATTATATTGAAAATTGCAAGCTTATAGGTACCTCTGTGGTGCAAATCTTTCCATATGGTGACGACGTAAGAATACATGGTGCCACTATCCCAAAACCCAATTGCCAAGCTTGTAGGCCACTCGGTATTTCACCAAGTATTTGTAAGATACAGGCGCTGAACGCATTTTTTGCGGTTACCTTTTAGAGACCGCCTACCCACTATTGGTCAAGGGAGTTGTGATAGCTTCCCGATCAATACACATTCAGAGTTTCTATCTTTTTTCATAAAGACGCTAAGCATACGTAGTACGTCTCTCTGGAAGCTGTTTATCTTGAAATTCGTTCTTCTAATGCCTACATGTAAATAAACACCAGTGTGAAAGATCCCTTACAGTACTTTGAATGCTTGACGACATTTTTTTGTGAATTAAAATTACGATGGTCTCGAGTATGCACTTACAATAAACTAAGATTAATTTTATGACTTATAAATATAAAACTTGTTACGGTATAAAAGAGTTGTGGTATGGAATGGTACAAGCGATCTGCGATTAAAAAGCAATTTGAAGATGAAAATAATTGTGTAAAATTTCTGGAGAATATTGGATAATACTAATGTAATTATTTACATATTGTTTTCTTTTTGTTGCAGGTAAAATTGGCGGTATAATTCACTCTCTTGCCGATCCTATGCCGAGTAAGCACACACGTTAAAGAGAACTTTTAAAGTACAACTTACAAGAAGAAGTGTATCAAGTAGGTCTTATTAGCACTGTCGCATTGTGTATGTCTTTGACAACGACTATTTTGGAAATCCCTCGTTTTAACCGTTACACCAGTGTACTTTATACCAACAGAGGTTTAATTTACTTTTTTTAAAATCAAGACGATGCCTACACCGAAGCGTCAACTTTTATTTAAAGAAAACAAAAAACATTCATTAGAAGGCCATCTTTTAGTAGGCCTTTAGAATACTAAAAGTGAGATATATTCCTCCATCTATTTAGTATAAGTAACAACTATTAAGTGATTTAATACGAGGTTAGCGACCATGTTGTTAATAAACAACCTTTACTTAATAGGTGCGAATAAGCACTGCTAATAACTAACGATTAATACTGCATGTAGGCTGTGGTTAAGGTTCCTTATGTATTCTTGTGTTCCGTACATTTTATAAGGGTTTTAGGTACAGGTTTTTTGACCGTGCTCTGTGGCGCTTGTTGGTAAAAGTCTATGTCCAGTAGTGAATTGCGGTAGGCTAATTCATTGATGATATCACAGGAAGCTTGATTTAAGAATACGTGGTGTATTCCCCATCATATCTCATTAACGTCATAAAAGCAAAACCAAAATTAGTAAAACTTTAATATGTAATCTTATGCCTTCTTACCAATCTCTTTGGTTTCCCGGTATTCGTTGGTTAAGTTTTCCTCTAACATTGGAATCTTGGTTGTCCTTGTCCGTTGTCGTGGCTGAGTGACAGTTCAGACAGTGAGTTCACAATATCTCACTGTCCAGAAAGAACTGTTTTTAACTAGCTGACCCATGCCCACTTCGTTAGGCAGCGAAAAAAAAACGCGTCGCTCTTTTAAACATATTTCATTACTACTCCACTCCTATTAGTCTTGGCGTGATACTATATAGCCTATGACACTCCTCGATAAATGGACTATTCAAGACAGAAAGAATTTTTAAAATCGGTTTAGTAGATCTAGAGATTACCCTCTACAACGTCACAAACACACAAACTTTACCTCTTTATAATATTAGTATAGACTTAAGTTTTCCTTCTTTTGTTTTTGTAGATGTAAAATCTGCAAAACTTCCTTACTTTTTTTTGCAAGCCCAATTGGACAAGAAAGGATGGTATATAACTGTATCTTTCTTCGTCATTAAACTGACAAAAAGTCAGCAGCATATAGCTATTTTTGCTGACATATTTGCAACAGGCCTTTAATCGTACTTTATGAAATGTCAAAACCGTTTAAGTTAATACAAGCTTATCTTAAAAACCTTTGAACATACAGAAACCAATTTCCACTCAACAGACTACAAAGGCTAAGCTTCTAAACAAACTTTCACACTTTCCTTCCTTCACAATAATGTGATATAAATCCTTATTCAAGCCTGATAAATACAATTCCTAAGTTGTTGTAATTGTTATGTAAATCAGTAGAAATCTGACTTAATCCTAGGAACAGGTTGTATTTATATGTGTAAAGGTCCGGAGGTCCCTGTGATGGCTTTTAGCCTTATTAACTATATCATGGTTATTGATTTTGTTTTAAAGTGACTCCAAATAAAAAGAAAAAGGTTATAAATTCGGAATTAGGATGTCATCATCATAACAGCCCATTAATGTCCCACTGCAGGGACGGGCCTCCTCCTGTGACGGAGGGATACTTAGCCTACTAATACCACGCAGGCCAGACGGATTGGTATAGGGTTTAATTTCAAGTTTTCCTTCTTTTTATTTCGTTTAAATAATATTCACGAATATTCCCTTAGTCGGTTTTTACGATACGCATGGGATGAGATGGGGTGGTGACATAGTGTATTCTTACTCCGTCACCACACGGAACAGAATATGCTACAAATTAATCCAATACCAATCGCCCCACTTATTTCATAGTTTCCGTTGTACCCCCACCATCATGGAAGTACCACATTAAAATTCTATTACAATACATCGCATACTATTGCCTGTAGCGTTGTTCTAGATATAAGCGAATTATTCAATTATATAGACGCGAGAGCGGCGTGGACAATCGATGAATCACACATTTGATTTTAAACCTTATTTTGAGTGTATTAAGTTATAGTTTTACTTGTTAATTAGACAGGAAAGCGATGAAAGTGTTATATTACATTTGGAGTGTTTGATGTCGTGGACTAGATTAAGGAAATGGAGTAAATTGATGATTTGTTGGGATGCTGTAATGTGCTCATCATCTTAGGAATATTACAGAACTATCTCACCATAACGACCTGATAAATAGTCCTTCCAGCATGATAAAATAAATTTTGAGACCGTCATAGTAAAAACTATCTTATCTAATGTTAAATGTTCTACCATTTTTTCCTCTTCACACACATTCTTCTTTCATAGCTGCCTAAACCTCTTTTTGACATCAGATTGTTGAAAGCCAGGCGTAAAATACTTTCTAAAGAAGGATTTAACCACGATTTAACCATCCGTAGTGTAAGAACCTTAATACGAGTTATGCTTAATATTACATTTTATTATGAACTTAATCTAAGCAAAGCCATTCTGACAAGCTAAGGAAAAAAAACTATTTCTAAGTTAAATAATTTATTTAGTGTGACCACCTTGATGTCTATGTCTCCGTTACTTCTATGAACATATTAAAACATGTTTCACTTTAACGGCTTAAACATTTATCTTAAAGGTGATAGTCCAAGTAACACAGTAGACCACATTTAAGTTAGTACAGAAGACAAACTCATTCATGTTCTTTACTTTTACACGTACCTAATCCGAAAAAAATAATATTGATACGGTTAAGTTTGTTTCCCGCACTAACAATCATGCCTTGTGCTTTACAAACCTCAATTTACTGGACACAAAAAACAATCAAAGGGCAATAGTTTGAGGATCGCACAAAGAATTCGGTATGCAAAGTACAAGTTTACCTATGTCGAATTCAAAACCATAGAGATTTTAGATCGGTAAGGAATAAATTCATATTTTTAGCGCAAAAAACCGCGAGATTGTGTCCATTTTTACAATTATACATAAATTACTTTGTATTTAATTTGACGTCTAAATGACGTCATGCGCCCGGCTCAACAGAAGTTTGTTTCTGCTTTCATTGCTCAAGTAATTCGTACGCATGACGTCATCAAAAGTAAAACTTAAAATAATTATTAAAAATAAGCTATAGGTAGGAAAGCAAAAATACTCAAATTAGTTGTTTATAATTAATAAACCTTTAAAATAGAAATATAAAAAAAATACCAAAAAAAAAACTTTACATACTTACTTACCGAATTGTAGGTAAGTATATAAGTACGAGTATTAATATAATATTTCATCACATTTTACATAACACCACCCAACAAGCAAAGTAGCGATAACAGGGTCTAATTTAAAGCTCAAAGTTATATAGTAGCTATGTAAGATATAAAATAATACTTTTAAATGATAGTACGGATATAAGAGAGCTTGCTTAAGCACCAGCTATAGTAAGGTGATATAAAAGATATAGAACAATTACGCTTCAGCTTAAAGTTGTAATAAGGTGCTAAAAGCTAGAACTTTACAGTTTTATTGCAGCTTTAAGTCGATTTTAACATTAAAAGCTCTTTTGGAGTGACTACTATCACTTGCTGATGTAAATGCTCTATTTAGGTGCTATGTATACCTTTAAGTGCTAAACATCACTTTTGATGTTAAAGTGGTTATAAGAAAACCCTCAAGCCGTTTAAGGATTATAATAATCAATCTTATAACTCTTAATAGTGCAGTGATAATATTGGTGTTTTATAGCTTGAGGTGCTAGGGAAGCTTGAAGCTTTATAGCCCTCTAAGAGCGCTAGTGTGAACGTTATTCAATCTTAAAGCGATATGCGAAATATAAAACCCTTCTATACCACCTTAACCTGTTTAACGAGGTTATTTATATTAATGAGCTTTAAAAGTCTACATTAGTGTTAATAATCACTTGAAATGTTAAAAAATTCCGTTATATCGCTTATGTGGTAAATTTTAACGTCCATCTTGTATATTAGAGGAGGGTTCCGCCCATCAAAATATTGGAAATAAAGAATTTATAAAGATATATTAAGAGATTTGAAAATAGGTACATATATTACCATCTGGCCCTCGGACTATTTTGAAAACACAGAAAAATAAATCTGTTAAAACAATGGATGGTGGGGATTATTGGCATCATGGGGTCACAAACAGTCTGACTAAAATACTGGCTAGTTGGGACAAACTCCCTGATAAAATTGAATTAAATATAAATTTGGATGGTTTACCTATTTACAAAAGTGCCAAGAAAGAGTTTTGGCTAATTTTAAATATAAAATTAGTCCATTTATAATAGAAATTTATTACGGAACAGGGAAGCCCAAGAATCTAGAGTTCTTTTTGAATGATTTTGTTAGTGAAATGGGGGCATTACTGGAGCAAGGAGTTTTTGATTGGACGGGAAAACTGTTCCTATTAAAATACGGTGCTTTATTTGTGATTCAGCTACCAAGATATTTCATATTTTATACCCTTGATACATACGATATGAAGATAAATAAAATACAGTTTTAATCAATACCTTGTATTTATTTATACCTATTAGATAGGATCTAAGTTGCAACAATAGAAAGACATTAGAAACTAAAATGCAAAACAATAGTCATTCTCCTACATAACATAATGCTGAATTTATATTCTTCACATAATTTTAACTACTTTGAAAGCACATATCTATCTGACGCTGACTGTACTAACAGAAAGTACATAAATCAATCAATATAAACCTCGCTAAAATTACTTAACAAATTCTACATACGAAATGCAGCATAAATGTGTAAAAATAGAGATCGCTCCTATTTGGCAAAGGTTAAATAAAAAGATTTTTGTACTTCACAAAACTACTGTGGCTTATTAATTAATAATGTACTAAGTAACAGAAAATAAATCTGTCAATATGAATTTCGTTTACATTACTAAAATTGCACATAAATATAATACAAATCGAAAATAATATGTGATCGCTCTTATTTGGCAAAGGAGTAAAAATAAGATCCTAAGGAAGGTCCAAAGGTTTTAGTGCAGTGTTTTTTGGACGGACGCTGGATTCCTCTTCAGTATCACTTTGTGTAAGCATAATAGTTATTTCTTTTTCTTCCGCCTCGTACTGAAAAAGATACAATAAACTTGATTAAAATCTTTTATGTTTTCATATTAGTGGTTTACGTATCTTACCAAGGAACCCAAATGTCTCAAATATCATAAAAAATCCTTTCAACGATATGACTTAAGGTTCTAATCGACGTAGTTGTTCAAACAGAAGAGCTAATAAATAATTTTATAGCACCGTTTTAAACTTATGAGTTCTAAAAAAGATATAATTATCACTATTGCCTCTAGCCTTGCATTTAAATTGATAACTCCATTTTTTTTATCCTAAAAATCTTGATATACGAGTATCTTTTAATAATAATGTTTACTTAAATCATTGTTGTTTTCTCACAATTAAAGATCTAAAAATTTTTGATTAACTATTTGGAAGGAATTAGTACAATTAGCAAAATTACAAAAAAAATCTAATATTTTTGCTATATTTTTGGTTTAAAGATTTCTTAAAACGCCTTATTTTAAAGGCGCTTGAAAATTGAGATTAAAAATAATATACATATTAACAGAAAAAATACAACCGCAATAGTATTTCACTTAAATAATCGCTAAATGTATAATTTATTGTAAGACTTACCGTTTTTGTTTATCAACTGCCATTACGTACACATCACACTTAGATAAAATACAGAAGTAATAGGTACATAAAACATTACAAAGCGCAAAGATTTTATTTACACTACTCCAGCGTTTTTGCATCACTTTAAGTGACATAAAATAACATCTTATAACTAAAATAGAACCTCAGGTGATTAATATAGACTTTGCAACACTTCAAGTGATATAAAATAACATCTTATAACTAAAATAGAACCTCAGGTGATTAATATAGACTTTGCAACACTTCAAGTGATATAAAATAACATCTTATAACTAAAATAGAACCTCAGGTGATTAATATAGACTTTGCAACACTTCAAGTGATATAAAATAACATCTTATAACTAAAATAGAACCTCAGGTGATTAATATAGACTTTGCAACACTTCAAGTGATATAGAATAACATATTATTACTTTAATAGTATCTTGGGTAATGAATACGGCTGTTTAACTCTTAACTATCGCCATTGGTAAGAAAATACCATATAGTAGCATTGTTATGCCTCTTATTTATCACTGTTGCAGTTAATACGAGCAGCTGTAGAACTTACAGTGCTAACACCGGTGCCTAATTCGGACTATAAGAGAGTTATAGTACGCTATATCGCTAATTTTTAGGCCGCGCTATTGCTATTGGTGTTTAATTGAACAAATAACCGATTGTTATAGCGCTTATTTTATCGCTAACTTGTTAGTTGGGCATCTAGTCTCAAACTATTCAGACTTTTTTGGTAAATAGATATATTATATTTTTACTAAGAAATACCTACCAATAGTTAGATTACTATACATTTCTGTACTATGGTCAACATACAACATTTTACATAAGCACTTCCAATATACATATGTGTCGCATACATGATTATTACTTACATATAAATGGTGTACCTACCCTCAGGCGTAACTTATTTATATAATTATAGTCAATAAACTCAAGGAATTAAAATAACAATATGTTATTTAAGTTTCCTAGGAATCACTAATGACTGCTCAAGGCTTGATGCAGAAGTGTTTTGTATTGGTTTTCTAGTATTTCCTGGCTTCAAGCTACGTGGTAACGGGATGAGAATATATAGTTTTACTATTCCTCATATACCAAGGATGCCGTAAAAACTGACTACTCTTTACTAAAATTAAAGACAAATACCAAATCGTTTGGCTCCCGTGTTTTAGTTGGGCTTGATTTTCTCTGCCACTGTAGGAGGCATTTCCCTGCAAGGGATATTAATTAGACACATAATTTCTCCTGCAAACGTCTCCACCACCCTCTATTCTGTGCCTCCCTCATCCATCGGTATTCCGAAACTGACCGGGGTCTGACTCAAAGTCATACCCCTCACAATGACTCTCTGACCACTTGTCATCCGATAATCAATCACCATTCCAGGACCCTTATACCTTAACGACCCTCGGATCTATGTGCTACATGCCATGCCCACTACCACTTAAAAAACGCAATCCATGTGCTAAACTAAGTAAACCTTAGTTGTCTTAAAATTCAAGTGTCCAGTTCAAAATGTAAATGAAGGACTTAAGAAACCTGAATTTCTCTATTAGAAGTACAATTTATTTATTAAAATCTATTTATTTGGAGCAACTTATCATGATAATTGACAAACAACACAGCTTCAATTACAAGCAAGATATAATAACTTGTTTTACGTATAAATGTCATGAAATTTACATATTTTGAGAAATATCCGTTTATTATTTGATATCTCGAAAATCGCTTCATCGAAACATGGTTATAAATTCGGACGGAATGATGAAATTTGCATTCTGATATTTTAATAGCTTAATAATATCCCACGACTTACCAAAGTACTACCGTATCTATATTGGCATGGGTCTACAAGTTTTCCTTCATGTTTTTTAAAGAGACAATAGTCCCAATGCAGGATCAACCCTCTTCCAACGATATGACTAAAAAAAATGCCATTTTTTATATATCGCTAAAAGAGCTTAGTTTTCATTTGGATTACAGGATTACATTTACATAATTTTTTTCTTTTTGTTTGTTATTGTTGGAATATCATCATCATAACAGCCCATTAATGTCCCACTGCAAGGACGGGCCTCCTCCCGTGACGGAGGGATACTTGGCCTACTAATACCACGCTGGCCAGACGGATTGGTATAGGGTTATTTCATAAAGATAATACGGATAGTCCCTTAGTCGGTTTTTACGACACCTATGGGATGAGATGGGGTGGTGACATATTGTATTACTTTAAATTACCCGTAGTCATCATTCACGTCACCTATAGGATGAGATAGGGTGGTGACTCCGTGTATTTTTATCAGGTCACCACACATCTTTTTTTGTTCAGATATCTATGTTTTTTTGCTTCGCGTTTATAAAATAGAAATCGCTAGACATTAAATTAGAGCAACAAAATCGTGACTGCACAAAATTCGAGCATCATTAATAATAGCCAACACTTAATATATTTATCAATAAAATCTATTATTTTAACACCTACATTCTATATACGAGTATAATTGTAGAGCAATAAGAAATCTGATTGATCTTTTTGATAACTGAACTTAAATTCCATACGAGTGCCAAACCAACAAGTTCGAAAGTAGATATTTCTTTGATGTTGAAGTACCTTTTAATTGGTGACGGAGTAAAAATACAATATGTCACCACCCCATCTCATTCCACGGGTGTCGTAAAAACCGACTAAGAGACTATCCATATATATTATCTTTACGAAATAAAAAGAAAGAAAACTTGAATATAAACCCTATACCAATTCGTCTGGCCAGCGTAGTATTAGTAAGCCACGTATCCCTCCGTCATGGGAGCATGCCCGTCCCTGCAGTGGGACATTAATGGGCTGTTATGATCATGACCTTTTAATGTGTGATTAGGGGCTGCCAAGTATCATGGGCAATCGAACCGATTAAACCTTCACAGTATTTCTTTATTGTCGTATGCAAAAAGACTCCAGTGAAACCATCGGAAGGATAGCCCGTAAGTCCTCCGATGAATAAAGTACTCGTGCGATTCAGCAATAATTATAAATATTCAACTGTATTAAATAGACAAAGTTGAGGACAACTACACCAGGTTTCCAGTACCTAACAACTGGGTCACGGCCCAACATAATCCATTCAACATAGGCTTCAGTTTATCTGGTCATTCTCATGCAATCGTATGCATGATGGTAATATAAGCCACTTGTACTACCTACTAAGTTTTTCTTTTCTGTTTTTTTATTTCCTTTTTGTATGTTTTCATTTGTAATTGTTTCTGTATGTTACTTTTATAATTGTGTTTCTGTTTATGGTGTACAATAAAGATTAATAATAATAATAATAATAAGCTGAAGCTCATAATTACACTAAATCTAAAATATCCTTACGCATTTTAAAAACAACGTTCTTCAAGAAATCATTACTTAATCGCACAAGCAAAAGTATCTGTGCGATTCAGAAATAATTACTTCATATTTATTACAATAATATTTTATCTTGGATAAATATAAAATACGGTATTTTATAAAACAAACAGTAACTAGGTTTCCACTTACAACTGGGTCACGGTCCAAACATAATCCATTCAACATAGGCTTCAGTTTATCTGATCATTCTCATGCAATCGTATGCATGATGATAATAAAAGCTGAATTTCATTGTAAACCTAAAATCCAAAACAAAATTCTACCCCATTTAAAGAACAACATTCTACAAGTGATCATTAATTAATCTCACAAACAAATATTATGCGATTCAGCAATGATAAAACTGTTTTTTATTATACAAACAGTCACTAGGTTTCCAGTTACAACTGGGTCACGGCCCAACATAATCCATTCAACATAGGCTTCAGTTTATCTGATCATCCTCGTGCAATCTTACGCGTGCATTGCGTGCATATGTACTACATCTAATTGAGAAATTGTTTCGACGATACAGGAATACTAATTGGGAGTTTAGTTTATGCCATCTTAAACCTTTTTTTGCACTAGACCTTTTAGTACGTGGGAAACCATATTTCGCCTAAGGGTGTACACGGGTAGCTCTTGAAGTCCTTGTCCGTCCTGGGATCGGACTCTCGTACCGACTAGGGCATGCAATATCGGAAGGTTCTCAATTCCGGAACTGACTTTCGATACTGGAGGTCTAACTCCGGAATTCCGGAGCTAGTTCCGGAACTGGTAATTTTAGAATTTCTTTAAATTAAAAGAAGAGGCAGTTGTTTACTTCTAAATATTCACTAAGAATTTGAACATGTTTGGTAATTTATATCCCTTATTATTGTCATTTTAAGCCGTTAAATTAAGGCAAGACTTAACTAACTCATTGTTTTTGTATAATTACATTTTGCCAGAGAATGAACTTTGTACTTGGTTACTTATTAGGCCAGCACAGAAAAACACTTTCATTCTCCACACTGGTTAGCAGAACACAAAAAATATTTGTAAGCTTCTGTCAGATAGGTACTCGCCATCGCGTACATTAGAAAATTAGTCGAGAGATCTAATTCTTTATAGAACTGCTATTGTGAAGTTCTAAAGACGATAAAAGATGCTATTACGGAAAGTTGTATTTCCACCAACAAAAAGTCGGACGGAAAGAGCCGAGTGTGTAGAAAGAGTAGAAATGAGCTCGCTCCTACTCGTAAACACAATTTTAAAAACGCTGTTGGTGGAAACAAAAACCTATTTTATTTAAAAAAGTACGTTCCGCTTTCTCATTTTTCTTTCGCGGTGGAAAACGTTAATGAGAACCAAAACAAACTTGTGTCTGATATCGAAAACATACTTAGTTTCGAATTGGGGTCGGCTAAATCTAGTCCGATTCAACCCCTCGAAGACACAGGTTGGCGCGTTTACCGCTAAAAAATCTCCATTCATCGAGGATATTCACTTCGAAGGCGCTCCCCTTGTTACCAAGCCGTCTATTAAAATCCTGGGTGTCAGCATTTCGAGCGAAGTTCAGTTTCGCGATCATTTGGAGGTAAAGCTAAATTAGCTTCGCAAAAGCTGGGTGTGCTCGATAGAGAGGGTCAGTATTTTACGCCAAACCATCGCTTACAACTCTACAAGGCTCAGGTTTGGCCACATCTCGAATACTGTTCCCATCTCTGGGCTAGAGCACCCCAGTCAACTCCTTCAATTGACCTTATACAAAGAAGGGCGGCTCGAAATTGTTGACGATCAGGTGCTCTCTAGTCGGCTCGATTATTTAGCTTTGCGGAGAGATGTAAGGTCTCTTTGCATTCTCTACCGCATTTATCACTGGGAGTGTTTTAAGGAGTTGTTCTGGACATTGCCCACAGCTGAATTTCTCCACAGAACCACTCGCAATCGACTGTCCTACCATTGTCACCTTGATGGTTGGCGGTCATCCACTGTGCGATTTTTGCGAAACTTCCTACCGCGAACAACTGTTTTGTGGAACAAGCTCGCTGCGACGATATTTCCGGACCGTTACGACTTGGGGAGTCAACTTTTAGAGTTCTATACGACTTCGCAAGTTGTCTCAACTCATAGAGCTGTTCTGTTCGTCTAGTTTAATTAAATTTAGCCGTAATAGCGTTGCATTAGGGCACAAGCAACATTACGATAACTCACAAGCCAAATAATGGAATGTAATGCAGGTATTATTTAATAATATCAAAAAATTATGAATACCGGAATTCCGATATTACTCCTCTCAATTCCGGAATTGAAAAATCAGTAAAATTGTCACGGAATTCCGGAGTTACGGAATTCCGGAACTCCGGAATTGCATGCCCTAGTACCGACTATAACCCATGTAGTCAACGAATCAAATCCCTAATATCGCGATTGTATAATTGGCGGTTGCGGTAGTCAGTTTTGTATTCCCTCCAAGCAAAAGAGTGGAATGTGCTCCTTTTGCGAAGTGCACCAGTTGAGAAGTGCACCAATTGCGAAGTGCACCAATTGCGAAGTGCACCATTAGAGCATGGTGTACAAGTTGCGAAGTGCACCAACTGCGTCTAACCCGTGTGAGGAATTCCTTACCTGAATCTGACTGACATTGAACTGAATTGACGACCTCGGTGGCGCGCCGGTAAAGCCAGCGGCTGCCGCGCATGAGGTTGTGGGTTCGATCCCCACGCAGGACACTAATTTGTGAGATCCACAAATTATTGTCCTGAGTCTGGGTGTTATATGTGTCCGTTAATTGATGTTTGTAAAAGTCCCCGCGACACAGGGCATGATCCCTAGTGCGGGAGTTGTCTTTTTAAAGAGAAGAGAAAGAGAATCTCGTTAAAAAGTTTGCATGTATATTAGTCGTATTATTGAAGCCCTCACACATGTTTGTATGAGTTGAATGTATGTGTGTGTGTGTATTAACGCGTGCAGTGCAGTGAACTTTCGCATTGTTGGTATAAAGTTTCATATGAGTTTACTTCCCTGTGTACAGATTGTTTACTATTTTCTATGTTCCTGTATGAAAATATTTCATTGTTCAAATACTTTAGCCATGTTTAAGGCGTGGTTTACTAACTTTTTCGAATGTACAAGTAAAATATAAGATTGAAAATTCTATAATTGAATTATTATTTACTTTACATTTTCACATAATAATTACAATATACTAGCTGACCCGTGCCCACTTCGTTGGGTGCGAAAAAAAAGCGTCCTTTTTTAACATATTTCATTACTGCTTCACTCCTATTAGTCATAGCGTGATACTAGCCTATGACACTCCCCGATAAATGGACTATTCAACACAGAAAGAATGTTTAAAGTCGGTTCCAGAGATACACCCTACAACGTCACAAACACACAAACTTTTCCTCTTTATGATATTAGTATAGATTAAAAAATATATAAATTTATTTAAAAATATACAAATATGGAAACGCACCAGTAATGACTTCGTGATCTAACCTAGTAGTTAAAGATCCAAAGAGAGAAACTTCCTAACATTAAACCCCGTGTCAAAAAAAGCTTCTTGTTGTTGTGGGATGTTCTGCTTTCGGCAAGGATAGGTGTCCTTAACAATCTGTTTAATAACGTTTTGGTATATAAGTAGGTACTACATATTATAAATAAACTAAATTCCTCACACTTTCACACAACGCCATCTAGTCCCAAACTAAGCTGAGCTTGTACTATGGGTACTAGACAACGGATATACATACATAAATATTTTTATATATAGAAAACACCCAGACCAATGCAAACAATCATGTTCATGCACACAAAGATTTGCATCGAGCGGGAATCGAACCCGAGACCTCTGCGCAGCAGTCATGTTATATAACCACTAGGCCACAGAGGTCGTCAAGTATTATGTATGTCCTCAGTATGTTGGTCCTCATACATACTTATCTCTTATCTATTGGCAAGTTAACGGTGTATGTATGTGTCACAAAACATTTGGATGATACAGGTGTCTCACAAAAATGTGTAAAGAATAGTAATCATTATATACAGTGCATTTTAGTAGCGTTTGATGAACTTTTTAGGTGTTTTTTGTCGTAATATAAATTACCTGCTTTGGTAAATTTGTTAAATTAGTGTACATAAGATACAAAAAGCCTTGATAGTGTTTTTTGTGTCATCAGTAGTAATAATAATCCTCATATATTCATACCACCACTTAAAAAAACAGACTATGTAATACAAACATGCAGATTTAGATTGAACGGGTATCGAGCCCAACACCTTTTTTTTTAAATCTCATTTATTTAGAAGGCATTATACATCGTGGATTAAGTCGGTTTAAAAACCGAACTACTTTATTTAACAGTAATTAACTATAACCACCACTACGCCACAGAGGTCGTCATTAAGAACCTGGTGCAGTATTAGGTATTATTGAGAATCCTTGCCATCGACTGGGATGAAAATCAGAAAATTTAATGTCACCAAGAGGTAAGTAGGGCAATCATGTAGGATGCCTCTTCCTTGCAATTAAAATTAAATTAATTGAACGTTAAAAGGTGTATCTTATGACGACTGCAGTACGTACATGCTTTTATCTTCTGCTACCTAACTGTTCAGTGACAATGTACTTATTAATGTCCAGCCCACCATCGACTTGTCAACCAGTAGTGTTGTTCCCGATCCACTTAATAAGTGTAATCGATAGTCGATACAAGTATCTATTCGATACTTGACAACTAGGTCGCACTGACTAGTAAATAAGCTAGTACAGATTTTACTTTAAGATTCCATTTTATGTTTTTAATGGTTTTTATTTGAGGGATATTATTCATAAGTATATTATATATTCATCCGTGTGGTGACGGAGTAAGAATACAATATGTCACCACCCCATCTCATCCCATGGGTGTCGTAAAAACCGACTAAGGCACTATCGGTGAATGAAAAGAAAACTTGAAATTAAACCCTATACCAATCCGTCTGGCCAGCGTGGTATTAGGAAGCTAAGTATCCCTCTGTCACTGGAGGAGGCCCATCCCTGCAGTGGGACATTAATGGGCTGTTATAATGTTGGAATTCGAACCCTCGACTTCGTGCACGACCTTTTTGCCACAGAGGCAGGGAGAGCATATAACATTATAATATAATATTTCTGTCTCCATACTGTCTGTCGCTTTAAAAACTATATTATTATGAATGAAGACCTACTTAAAACAGTAAGTAATATAAGTAAAGCTTAACTCTTATGTTATCCATGATTGCTTAACGAGCTCACATTCTTAAGTATTGATAAAAACCAATGATACGTTTACTCTATTTACTAGTAAATCGATATTAAATTGCTTCTAAGTAATGTAGAGGTTGATAGTAGAGGTAAAAATTAAAAGGTCACCTCGTTATGGACAAAAAGACATTTAAAAACTTGTTACATAGTTTTACTTTATAGCGGGAAAAGTTTTGTCCGCGCTTTTTACTCATCACTCGTCATTTAAGGCTTAAAAGAAAGTGTCATAATACGGCTGAATTTGATGAATGAAATTACTTTCGTTACTAATTGTGGCCTGCATTATTATAAACAAGGGCTTGACATGCCTGTTAATCATACACAAAAGGATACACTAAACCGTCTTTATTAGATGATGGCTTGTATATTAAACTAGCTGACCCGTGCCCACTTCGTTGCGCGGCAATAAAAACGCGTCCGTTTTTAAACATATTTCATTACTGCTCCACTCCTATTAGTTATAGAAGTATCACGCTATAACTAATAGCAGTAGTAGTAATAGGCTAGTAAGCCTATTACACTCCCCAATAAATGTACTATTCAACACAGAAAGAATTTTTAAAATCGGATTAGTTGATCCTGAGATTACCCCCTACAACGTCACAGACACACAAACTTTACCTCTTTATAATATTAGTATAGATGATTTGTATATTTAATTAGGAGAGGTACAATTAACGAAGTTCCTTGTCTATCCCTGCACTAAAACATTGCTACCGTTTATAATTTCGGGACACAAACAAGTCTATCCCAAATTTCAACCTAGCATGTCTTTTGATGTGATCTACCCGTCATAAAACAGTCATACAAACTTTCCGGATAAACCAGATACAATAAAAAAAATAACTTGCCAGTTCAAAGAAAACAAGTCATGTTAAGAGAGACATGTTATTTTTTACTCTGTCAACTCTAAGCTGAAAGTAGGATGTATGTGGATTAATATACAGAAAAAAAAGTAGGAACTATGATAGATTGCCAGGCCAGTTTTTGTTGAAATATAGTTGTTTCAATTAATGGTACCTACTTGAAGGGATAACGGTACTTTTATATGATTTTAAGTAGAACTTGTGTTTATTTATTTAATACTTTATGGACTTAATAGAATAAAGGCGGATTTAATGTCATAGGAGTTCTTTAACAGTCTTTTTAACGTGAAGAGATAAAACTAACTGAGAAATTTAAAATTAATAACGATAGAGATAATAATTTACCATCAGGCGTAAAGCCTTATAAGACGTAGGCTCAAAACCTGCCTTGATTTAGATAAATTAAATTATGAAGCAGGCACTTTAGGTTCGTATATCAATATACACTCATACCAAATCACACAGACAAATGTCTGTTTGTTTTAATCCGCGAACTCAGTCGTGGAAGCCCTCACTAAACACTATCCCCCTTACTCATAAACGCCTCTTAAATTTTAGTCAATTGATTACCTTAAATTCTTACGATTTTGTTTGGTATAAGGTTGATTTTACCGATAAAAATATCGCTAAACAGTGACTAAATTTAAGAGGCCTTTATGAGTATGCTGGTAAGCTGATATTCGTCAATATACCTCTGAATATCTCGTTGACGTAGTATTTATACGAGTACATGCGTGCCATGCACTCGAAATTTGCGACTTACAAATCGCACAACAATCTTTTTGAACCCGGATGTCATTTAACCCTGTTGTTGCCAAGTCTATCCAACAGCTCTGAACTGGCGGATTAATCTTAAAGATAAAATAATATAAACCAGCGATGCTACCAAATTACGCTAGTCGCTATCAAACAGAACAAATGTGTTATACTCACTATAAAAATTGACAAATGACCTCAGATGAAAACATCAACATGTCTTGTAAACAGTTATTTTTATCGTATCTAATTTTGTTCAGGTTTGCGCAAAACGCAACACACAAAACAACTTTAAGATTGTCAAGAGAAGCCTGTAAGCGGTGATTCTATACAACCGGTCGTAATTCCATACCTCTAGGGATGTGCTTGCTAATGTCGATAAAATTTAATCATTTACAGTTGTTGCCAACTGTTATTTTTATGACAACTTTTGCTCAGATATTTTTGTAATACTTATGCATGTTACATTATACTATTTTATCAATCAAATAACCCACTAAATGTATCTCGACTAAGGTCGGATTTTTTCAAGAATCTTTATTTTTGTTTTTATTTATTAACTTACGGTGCTTATAATTATTTTAAAAAGAGCAACTTTAACAAATAATTAGCGTAATTAATATAAATATTGTGAAAAAGATATAAAATACGAATTAAAATATAACAGGGCAGTATCAAACGTTGAAAAAAATACATGAAAATACTTATATCCTGATTGCATCACGATATAAAATAATATGGCCATTACATATAATTTTGTGATTCCGTCAAAAAAGTAAAAAATATATTTTTCATTAATGTTCTTGTACAAAAGGTGGACTTTATGGTCTAAAGAATTATCTACCAGCCATCTTTTGTCGTCACATAAAAGCAGTAACGATATTGTTTTGTTTCATTAAAATTTATTTTAGTATATTATCGATATTTACTGTTAAAGCACATCACTAGCAGCCAGACAGGTATTATTAGGTCTTCCTGCTCTCCATTCGTTGTCTAACACGACAATTGTGAATTCTGTATTCGCTTCAATGTCGATGCAATGATTTATCAGCATTACTGTTTTGTGGTTTGATGAGAAATCGTAAACACCTACTTTATACCATTGTAGAAGTAGTAATACTATTACTAGAATAAGGTCAAATGCTTCTATGTGGTAAGATAGTATGAATACATGGTGTCCCCATTTCATTGTTTATGTTATGTGTCTTAAATATAGACTAAGAAAACCTATGCCGATATCAAAAATCCGTAGAAAAAACTGAAAAAAACACTTTGAAAAAAAATCACAGTAATGTTTAAGTGAAAATTTACAAAAGCTAGTGAAATTATCAGGCTATGAGACCTAAAAGCTTGTGTTCCAAGATGGATAACGGGTTAGCTGTGTTCTGGAATTACAATAGAGGAGAGGGTAGCTTGCTTTTCCAATAAAATAAGATATATATTTTGTTATTAGGGAAAACAATCATATTAGTATAAGCTGGTTTAGATCGACTCGCATCTAAAGTATCTTTCTCTGTGGTAGGTCATTAAAGAGCTGGCAAATGTATAGAACTTCTGCTGGTTAATGAACACCATGTCAATAAGACACAAAATGATGATATTCTAAAAAGTCCTGCACTTTTGATGTCCATAGATGAAATATTAACCTTATTAGTGCATGCGGAACTAATCAATATAGCCAACGAAGGTAGTTGGATGCTCGATAAGGCTTTTATGATCCGAGAAGCGAATCGAGATACGGCATCGGTAAGATAACGATTATTACTTTTAGGAATCGACTTTCGATTTTGACTCAGGGCATATTTTTTACGTATGTTTAATCGATTCGGTTATTATAATCGTATGTGATTTTATTTAGATGTAATCGATGCATCGGTTTAGTTTAATTGTTGTAGATTGTAATTTTTATTTTGATATTATTATGTTACGATTACCTACATATTTTGGTTTTTAACATAAAAATATAGATATTTTTTTAAAGAAGATCTTAATCTTTATTTTAAAACGATTGATACAACGACAAGGGGAATAAAGTTTTAAGACATGAAATTGATGGACCGAAGACAGGTTACTACGCGGTCGCCATTTTAGTACGAGAATCTATCTTACTTAGATTTTATATGAACTATAAAGCTCGGCAATATTTTTATAAGTAATAACAGTAACTTTTCATTAAATGATAACTTCCATATAATATCGTCATTCGTCAAAGTAATTACTCATATAAAATGATTCTTTTATATACAGTAATGATAGCATTTTCAATCCGATTAAGAGATAAATCCTAATAATAAAGTAAAAACTACATAATGTATTTTAATAAAACTTTACAATAACACAGCTTATTCATCAGAATCCGTGTGGTGACGGAATAAGAATACAATGTGTCACCACCCCATCTCATCCCATGTGTGTCGTAAAAACCGACTAAGGGACTATCCGTGAATATTATCTTTACGAAATAAAAAGAAGGAAAACTTATAATTAAACCCTATACCAATCTGTCGGCCCAGCGTGGTATTCGTAGGCCATCACGGAAAGAGGGCCGTCCCTGCAGTGGGACATAAATGGGCTTGTATGATGAAGCAGGCACATCAGTGGTACCGACCTAGACGGCCTACTGCAGAAGAGACCTAACCTAGTAAAAACTTTCAAACTAAAGCTTACTAAAGTAGTATTGCGATAACAATGGGCAAGTAACGCCCCGCATAACGTTAGTACGTTGACCTCCAACATCATAAACACCTGATGCGACTTGTGGTTTTGTATTAAGGTAAATGGTACATCAGTTAATAGTAAATTAAAGTTATATTAGTAATATATCAAAAGTTTTATTATTGTCACAACTCCTGCATTAGGGAACGAAGCATGCGTCACGGAGTCTTTTACACAAGTAAGATATAAATACAAATAGTTTATTCAAATAAAGGTTTTACAAATGATGCTTGAATTCTCTGATTCCTGAGGTAGGTAAATAAATATTCTTCACACTTTCACACAACGCCATCTAGTCCCAAACTAAGCAGAGCTTGTACTATGGGTACTAGACAAGTGAAGCTGGAATAGCTTCTTAACGAGTTTTCGCCGAGTTTTCCCTTAGCAGACTCTTATGGAGAGTTGGTGAGATTTGTTAATGCAGTCAACAGAGGTCCAAGAGACTAAATGGCGAGCAGCAGACTAGACAGAATCATGTAAAGACAAGCGGAACAAGATTAAATCCCTATTAGAACACTCATCATTCCCCTGCCCCTACCCAAATTTTAAGAAGTTTTGGCTATATTTTACGGCCGGCCGCATGCCTGACGCCAACCCTCCTTGGAAAGATTAAATCCCCATTAGACCACTGTTGCTAATATTAGAAACTTATATTACTTTTTACAATAATTTACAGCTAGTCAAGAATAAATTGCAACAATGAAAGAGCTTCTTTAATAAAAAAGTGCCTCATAACCGCATCAATTACTATCAATTGGTAAGCACTTGAGTCCAAATTCCAAATAAATGTATGTCGTATCAATTAATTGTTAGAGCTCAATGTTCGAATTTCTCTATTACATACACACATAAATTCACGTAATTCTCCGTCTGGTGACAGAGTAAGAATACAATATGTCACCACCCCATCTCATCCCATGGGTGTCGTAAAAACCGACTAAGGGACTATCCGTGTATATTATATTTTATAAAATAAAAAGAAGGAAAACTTGAAATTAAACCCTATACCAATCCGTCTGGCCAGCGTGTTATTAGTAGGCCAAGTATCGCTCCGTCACGGGAGGAGGCCCGTCCCTGCAGTGGGACATTAATGGACTGTTATGATGATGATGAATTTACGTCTTGTTCTCATAGAGGAAAGCAGAGAAAACTAAAAAAAAATGTTGGTTGGCAAGGTGTAGTAAAAGCTAGTTCAGTCAGACAGTCTACAGGGTCAAAATATTTTATGACACTTGAAAATCCTAGGTCTAGTTATTTACACACGTGGAGGGAGCTCGTATTTGCAGAAGGACATTCATAGACTTCTGGTAATGTATATTATATTATTTTGTTGTTTTTTCTTTTCTGACATTTAAAATTGCCGCCATTATTCAACATTTTGACGACCTCGGTGGCGCGCCGGTAGAGCCAGCGGCTGCCGCGCATGAGGTTGTGGGTTCGATCCCCACGCAGGACAATAATTTGTGAGATCCACAAATTATTGTCCTGAGTCTGGGTGTTATATGTGTCCGTTAAGTAATTGATGTTTGTAAAAGTCCCCGCGACACAGGGCATGATCCCTAGTGCGGGAGTTGTCTTTATAAAAAACAGACAAAACAGATTATTCAACATTCGTCGCCATCTTAATTAACAACTGACAGCTAACGTCAAATTGATTCCTCACAAACAGTAACATGTCCTAATAACGAATACATAAACTTGAATACAAGCTTATAAAGTTCTAGAAAGCTCACAAACTGTACAAAAAGCCCTAGGGCTTCGAAAGTGGGCACTTGTAATGTTTTCAATTGTACAATAGGTGCATGCGTACGCGATTTATGCTTGAAGTTATTATATGAAATGTTTTTATGTGAAATGTTGTTGTATGAAACGTTTATGTAGTTACGTAGCGTTGTAGTCGTAAGTAGCTGTCAAGTTCATGATCTATTTTGTAGATTTAGTAAAATAATTTTTAAAATACTTCTAAAATGTTTTAAGCAGAACGTTTTGGTTTATGCCTTTGACCCAAAGCTTCTAGCAGTTAAACAAACTAAGCTACTACATAAAATCGTTAATTATAATTATTATTGTACTATCAGACACAATTAATGCATTTTATTCTAAAAATTATGTACGAATAGGTATGTATATTATTTGAGTGTTAGTATCTTGCTGTCATTTAGTTTTACATTTTCAACAGTCTTCAAAATGTTGTATGTTTTTATGTAAAAGATCAGAAGAACAACTAATCAGAGACCACACAAAAAGCTTTAGCTTGTAACACAGGTTACTTTCTCATCTCATCATCTATATTTTCATCAATAACAACTAAACGTGCTATAAATTAAACGTTATAATTATAGCATACGAAACTAATAAATAATATAATAAATAGCCACGGTTGTGATCCGTCCGGTTTTGTCTAGCTACCGGTGTGATCAGCTTTTTATTAATTATTATTATTACATAAAATTGAAAGTTTATAATGATAGCATTGATGTATTATGGTGTTATTGAGGAGTAATTTCTTTCGAGTTAAGTCAAAATAATAAGTCAATATGATGTGCAAAAAAAACAATCTAATTTAACATATTATCATATGTATTGACTTATTATTTTGTATGTTTCTATGAAGTCGAAATACTGTATAATTAACGTAGTAATTTTTGCACACTAATGCCATAGTACAAATGTACTATGGCATTAGTGTGCAAAAATTACTACGTTAAGGTGGAAGGTTAGGTACAGTAGCTAGTGAAATTACAGGGATATACTTAGGACCTAAAAGCTTGTGTCTCAGGGTAAAGATCAAGGCAGAGAGGGCAATCTGAGCTTTATATTTTTGTAATCGCGCTTATAGCTTGCCTTGCTTGTTTTCCCATGTGGCCTTAACAAAAATTTGTTTACACATTTTTTTAAATTTTAAATTTAATTATTTAAACATCGTAAATTGGAACTTTCGAAAACGCAGCTGTTTTGTTTTTTTTTAATTATTATGATAATGTAAACTTAAGCGGCAATAACAAATCGTCCATTAAGATACCAAATTACTTTAAAGTTCTTAAGAGGTGTGAAATTCTTAATTTTCTAAATGTTTCTCTTAATAGTTCATTAAACAATAATTGCTTTTAATTTGAGTACATTTCTCTGAGAATTTTTTTTAAATATAATTGTTTTTTAACTTCCAAGACATAGAACTGATTTTTGGTAGTTGATTTTTTTAAATTTTAAATTTAATTATTTAAACATCGTAAATTGGAACTTTCGAAAACGCAGCTGTTTTGTTTTTTTTAATTATTATGATAACGTAAACTTAAGCGGCAATAACAAATCGTCCATTAAGATACCAAATTACTTTAAAGTTCTTAAGAGGTGTGAAATTCTTAATTTTCTAAATGTTTCTCTTAATAGTTCATTAAACAATAATTGCTTTTAATTTGAGTACATTTCTCTGAGATTATTTTAAATATAATTGTACTTTAACTTCCAAGACATAGAACTGATTTTTGGTAGTTGAGGCAAGCTCTCTAACCAACAGCTATCTAAAGCCCTAATCAAATTTAAAGCTTAGTTATAAAGGCTTAAGGTTTTAATTACAAAAACTACAATTTGAAGTTATTCCAGACGGGTACCATTTTTGGGATGAAACAATTCCGGACACATTCCGGGATACAAAACACGGTATGCCTTGTTGTCCTAATGAGTGTTTAAAGTTCCAAAGAATGTCACTTTTGAAACTGGTCGAAACGACCTTTAGATTTTTTTATTTTAATTTTGGAATTCACTAAGAGAAAATGAGTTTTATTTTTAAATTGTTCTTAATTTAAAGATTATAATTTTTATGTTTGATTTTTATGACTTTGGTAGTTAAAATGTACAGTCGTAAAAATTATAAGTAGAATTGTTTTATAAAATGCAATTTTTTATCTGATGGACTTCTTCTTTATCTTTTGCCAACCTGTTGTCGAGAATTATTCAAGCGGCACCGCCGCAATAGGTCTTTGACATGTCTTAGGAGCGTTTATAGAGCTCACTAGCGCCGACAATAGAAAAAAAATCTTAATTCGCAAATAGGATCAATAATACAAAATGTTGGTAACAAAGTCTTGAGAAAAGGCAATAAAGTATTTGTATAACACACTCTCAACGCTTTAATTGTTTTTCAATTAGTAAAATTTAGCGTTAAAAAAAAGGCCGTTTTTGTTTATAATACAATATTTATCTAATTATCCGTGTGGTGACGGAGTAAGAATACAATATGTCACCACCCCATCTCATCCCATGAGTGTCGTAAAAACCGACTAAGGGAATAACCGTAACTACTATCTTTACGAAATAAAAAGAAGAAAAACTTGAAATTAAACCCTATACCAATCCGTCTGCCCAGCGTGGTATTAGTAGGCCAAGTAACCCTCCGTCACGGGAGGAGGTCCGTCCCTGCAGTGGGACATTAATGGGCTGTTATGATTATTTATCTAATTACTTTATTGCCTTTTCTCAAGACTTTGTTATCAACATTTTACATTAGGTATTTATCCTATTTGCGAATCATGTTTTTCTTTTCTATTGGCCTCGCTAGTGAGCCACGTAAAGGCCTTTAACTACTGTGTCACTACGACAGCAAATGAGACCGCCTTTTTACGTGCCCTACGAAACGCTCGAATCAAATACATTGCCGTCGCAAAGCTGGCCAAGCATAGCCAGAACATTGACATAGAAAATATTTTGCGGCTCTCGCTTACATTAGTCTCAAGTTCCAACAGGTCCTAGTCTCAAGTTCCAACAGGTCCTAGATATCGTGTTGTCTTTTGTACTTAATTTTGTTTATCTTTGTAGGCTTCATAAATAAGTTGACAGTTTGAGCTACCGTTTAGAAATAACTATGCCACCATTTTGTTTATATATTTAAAGAAGTCCAAATGTTGAATGATATTATTGTAAATCATAATTTATTTAATGTATTTTTTATCAGTCAATACATTTAATTAGCATAATCTTTAATTCGTTAACATAATTAAACCGTTACATCAAGATATATAGTTCACATAATATATCATTATTAATTTTATAAATAAACATCAAATCTATTTAAAATATGTTTAAACTTTCCAATTTTAGGCTCATAAAAAATATAATAAGAATTGTAAAGTAATAAAATATTTAAATTATTAGTTAATATTCGCAATGTAACTTGTATTATGGCATCTAATTTAAAATTTAAAATACGGCAACATAATTTATTAGCTGTGAAATTTATTTTTTATTATCAGTTTATTATATCGATCATTAATCAAAGTTCGATGAAAAGAGGTCGGTTGTTTAAGAAAAAGTTTTCAAAGTGGTTTTGAATTTAGAATGCTTAGAATATAATATTTAAAGATGTCTATTTATTTTTAAACGTAGAACTCTGATAGCTACTATCTTCAAACCTTCTTAGGGCCAGATTCAGAGACCGCACTTTGACTTTACTTTAGCAAAGTCTAGTTATTATCTCTGAATTTGAACAACATTAAAGTAATCTTTTCGCATGAAAAGTTTACTTTGTAGTAATAAATAATGAAAGTAAACTTTTTCATGCGAAAAATTACTTTAATGTTGTTCAAAAGGTCTTGGTCGGTCCCACAGTTTTGTTTGCTTAATGCACCTCTATACAGTGAAATGTTACTCCATTTAGGTGGAAGAATACAGTTGCTAGTTAAATAACAGACCTTAATTTTTTTTCACGTTGATAACGTTTTCATAGTTTAATGACTTCTACCACTCTCTTTGGTGGCAGAGACAGAAAGAGTATAATGATACCACCCCAACTCATCCCACAGGTGTCCTCAAATCCATTTTACACTAATCCTTAAACCGTGTTCTGTGGCGCATGTTGTAAGAGGTATACGTCCAGCAGTAGACTAAGATATGCTAGTTGATTGATTGAAATCCTTATACGAATACGAATGTGTCTAGTGTCTACCCATTTATTGTATGTAACTAATGTATGAAGTGCGACATTCTTTTAAGGCTATTCTACATACATACAATTAAGTAAATAATAGTTTCCGTTATATTATAGCATATAAGGCATACAGTTAGACTGCTAAGGCAATTTTACCTACAAAGGCGTTAAACAAATGTCCATAAAGCGTCTTAGTTAATTAGAATCTATGAATAGAAAATTTTATTTGAATTACTGCTGTTAAAAATAATTACTTTGAATGAGTAGATATGGCTGTATAAACAACTGTAATTAACATTCTATTGTTTAGTGTATCATCTTATCAGCCCATTAATGTCCCACTGCAGGGACGGGCCTCCTCCCAGGACGGAGGGATAATTGGCCTACTAATACCACGCTGGCCAGACGGATTGGTATAGGGTTTAATATCAAGTTTTCCTTCTTTTTATTTCGTAAAGATAATATTCACGGATAGTCCCTTAGTCGGTTTTTACGATACCCATGGGATGAGATAGAGGGGTTACATATTATATTCTTACTCCGTCACCACACGGAAATTATATATTGTTTATTAGTATTAATTTAATTACTTTTGGAGGCAATTAGTTCATCACGCTATCTCTTGGGCCGTCCTCGCTGCCGCTTGCTGTTTCTTGGAGTCCACTCTATGCTCATTCTCCCCCAAGAATCGGTGACCTGCCCAATCACTCTATCTTTTGCTCTTAAGAAAAGGTAATTATTAAAAATTTCAAATACTCTTTCAAACGTTTCCTATAGTCGTATTTGTCAACCTAAAAAAAAACTAAAATAAATTGCTATTAAATTAAAAGCAATAAAAAGCAGTTATTATAAAGATTGCTTATTTAATAAATGTATGTTATTTGCTTATTTATAGATAAAATAATAAATCTTTTTTAGTTATCTTTTTGCCGTAGGGCATAACAACATTTATATGTCTAAAAATATAGCTGTATTGTTTATAATAATAGCAATTTGTTATTTATGTGTGGCTAGATAACCGGTTATGTTATTAGCAAATTATTTAGTAAAGTTTACGAAAAGTAATTTTTGTTTGGTTTCGAAGTGTCTTTGCTGGTCTGGTCTACTTTCTTCAAACGATAAAATATAATATAAATACAAAAGGGGGTTTGTCACCCTTTCACTAATAATATTTCCTCATACACTTACAAAACGGGATCTAGTCCCAAATTTAGCACAACTTGTGCTATGGAAACTTAACAACGAATAAATATACCTACTTATAGTTTTTCTTGTTTGTACTTCAAACAAAGAATACACCCGGACTAACACAACCCATCACACATAAAGATTTGCATTTATAAGAACTCGACCTCTACTTGAGAGAAAATATACTTTTTTTTTTTTGTATTAAAAAAGACAATTCCGCACTAGGGATCATGCCCTGTGTCGCGAAGACCTCTTACAAACATCAATTAACGGACACAAAGAACACCCAGAGCAGGACAATAATTTGTGGATCTCACAAATTATTGTCCTGCGTGGGGATCGAACCCACAACCTCTTGCACGGTAGCCGCTTGCACTACCGTCGCGCCACCGAGGTCGTCACTTGTAAATGTGTCACTTGTTGATCTCACAAATAATGTTCTTGCGAGAACGCTTTGCAGTCGTTTACATAAACTTAATATTTTATAAAATATTTTATATATTAGTAGAGCAATATTATGTTAAACGATACGTATGAATGATTAACGAGTATTTGTACATGTTATGAAGGCGTATCGCATTCAATTAACATTTCATTTTTAATGTCAAGGAGTATTACTATTTGTTTTAGACGTTGACAAGTATTATGTTTAGCCGTTTAGTATGATAGAGCTACGAAATATACTTACTTACTTAAATAAATATGTATACTATTGTGTGTGAAACTTTTAGAAAAAGTGTGTTGAAATAACAATGGTTATTATTCTTGTTGGGGACAGATTTACAATTAAAACTTACTTAACACAATTAAAAAGTATTTACTTATATAGCAGTAGTGGTGATAGAATAAAACAATACTTTGTCACCTCACACCAACGATTAAGATAATAATATAATTTGTGGGATGAAATGGTCATCTACAACATACAATAAACTTTAATATACTACTGCAGATGACCATTTCATTCTTCTATTTCTCCTCCTATTATCTGCAGGGACGGGAGGTATACTTGACCTTCTAATACCACGCTGGCCCGACGGAATGGTATAGGGTTTAATTTCAAGTTTTCCTTCTTTTTATTACGTAAAGATAATATTTACGGATAGTCCCTTAGTCGGTTTTTACGACACCCATGGGATGAGATGGGGTAGTGACACACTGTATTCTTACTCCGTCATCACTCGGAGCCCTATTACTAACCAGGTATTAGTAGACTAAGTTTCTTTACGTCTCTGTACTTTAACAAAAAATATTCATGAAAAAAAAGGCCCTAACACAAAATAGTTATCCCTTCTTTAATTTTTAGTAAAGAACCCTAACACTCTCGAATGCCATCATAACATCAATCACTTGACAAAGTGTTAACGTCAGGGCGTGTCTCATTACTATATGAGTTCTATTGTATTTTATGTATCGTTAAATAGGTGTCATAACTTGACTTTTAAGCGCCGATTACACTAGACTACATGTAGGGCACTACATCTTGTAGGACACTACATGTAGTCTTTCCATTTCCATGTAATTGTTTTGGAAATGGAAAGACTACATGTAGTGTCCTACAAGATGTAGTGTCCTACAAGATGTAGTGTCCTACAAGATGTAGTGTCCTACAAGATGTAGTTTCCTACAAGATGTAGTGTCCTACATGTAGTCTAGTGTAATCGGCGCTTTATTTAGAGACGAACTGGTTAGAAACACGTGAGAAACATTCATTGTTGAGGATAATTTGTTGATGGATTGATAGATTTTAATTGCTTAAATCTATACTAATATTATAAAGAGGCAAAGTTTGTGAGTTTGTGACGTTGTAGGGGGTAATCTCTAGATCTAATGAACGGATTTTAAAAATTCTTTCTGTGTTGAAGTCCATTTATCGGGGAGTGTCATAGACTATATAGTATCACGCTAATGGGAGTGTAGCAGTAATGAAATATATTTAAAAAAGGGACGCACTTTCTTCGGGCACGGGTCAGCTAGTAGTTTATATACAGCTAGTAAGTAAGTGCGTCAATATTTATAAGTAATTTATTAAAACAAAAACTATCACTTAAAGGAAGTATACCAACTTTTCCTTCATAACTAGACTAACCTATACAGTCTGACATTTAAAACTACTTAAGAATAACAAACAAACCGTACTTCCACATCTCTTTAATAGCCTTTTAATACGAAATGAAACGTGACAAAGCGACAAAAAGCTCCCTTATCGACAATTAATCTAACTTCATAAATATAAGTTGAAAGGTCGTGAGTACACACAGCAACTAATCAAACTAGACACTCATGTACCTTAATACCTTGAAATAAAACACAATTTCAAATGAAAATGTTTAACTTGATGTGTTGCTGTGAGTACAAGTTAAACTATGGGATCAAAATGTCATAGAATATCTATGGTAAAAAGTGGGAGGGTTTTAAAGGGCAGTGTTTAACAGCTTGCTTGTAATTATAGGATAAAACTGTTAGGTATTTGATAATGAGTCTGAGGAATTGAAATGGTAGGAATTGTTATATATGTGTGACTTTATTTTTACGTATTTATTAGTATTAGGTATTTAATGAATAAATGTCAATGACAAAAGACATGTGATCATCCCATAAATAGAGATAGAAAGAATAATAATATTTGTAACATTTAAACTTAATTCGCTAAAAGTAGATATTTTTTTCGTAAAAGTGACAAAGTGTTTTTACTTACAACTTATTTTTGAATAAGAAATTATAATTATCAAAGAATTGTGCGAATCGGGGCATCAAACTGTTTATTTCTTTAACCTTTTTTATTTATTTAAAAACGTTTCAATACAATAGAATTACCTAAAAATGCAAGCAAGAATTACCGATTACCTAATCTTAAGTACTGATTTTTAAATACAACTTCATACATACCTTAGTAGGTACCTACTTTAAAATCTCTTCGGTCTGTTTGTTACCACGATATAGAAAACCAATAACCCAATTAGCATACAGTATCATATAAACCCCGTATCGATAAGCATTTAAGTAGATTTATTATACTAATATCCCATCAAACAAACGCCATGGATATTGCGTAATAAATAATTACTCATACACACGTATTGGATGAGCAAGCCCACGCATACTCAAACGGTATTATAGGATTAAATAATATTGATAATACCGTTATATGAAAATCGGTGTTTGTAGTGAATATTCGGCCAATGCAGAGAGGGGACTTAAAAAGATATATGTCTAGTTTATGGGGCTTTTTTCGGACATGTCTTTAAGGGACTCCGGTCATTTTTTTTCTTTTGATATCTCCCGCACTAGGGATTACGCTCTGTGTTGCCAAGGACTATCCAGACTCAGGACAACAATTTGTCAATTACACAAACATTTTTGCTGCGTGGGATTCAAGCCCTAGACCTCGTTAACTCGTGCCCAACCGGCAGCCGTGACAGCAACATCGCAACAAAATAACGGAATACAGGCATTTATCAGTTACTGTTGCTCATCATCTGCATGTAATAATAAAATAATAATAATATTTAAAAAAAAACTGTATGTCTCTGAACACCGAATACCTACTTTAACTGTAGTGAAATTATTAACACGTACGTCGAATAGCCATAACGAGTGTAAGTTAAGTTGACTGGCAACTCGTACAGGATGAGGTTGAAGCGACAGCGACGTTTTAAAAATATAAAATTCAAGTATATTTGAACACGAAACACTTGTTTTAATACCATTAATCAGAACATCGTGACCTTGTAAAAAGCACGGACAAAGTATCTACTTAAAAAAAATGCTTGTTTCTATTAAACAAATCAATATAAATAGTACAAAACGGGGTTGTGTACTTTGGTGTGAGTACATAATCTCACTGAAAGACTACCTATCTTAAGATAGTGCAATTTTGAGGACTAAAGCCCGATTTACACATCGACAAGTACAGTAGCGAGTTAAGTAGTAAGTTGTTGATTAAGTTGATTTGAATAGATCTCCATCCTATTTTTTGGCGAGTTAAGTACGAAGTGGACTTCGCTCTCGCGTCTCGCCAACTTACTACTTAACTCGCTACTGTACTTGTCGATGTGTAAGGGCCAGATTCAGAGACCGCACTTTGACTTTACTTTAGCAAAGTCTAGCTATTTTCTCTGGATTTAAACAACATTAAAGTAATCTTTTCGCATGAAAAGTTTACTTTGTAGTAATAAATAATGAAAGTAAACTTTTTCATGCGAAAAATTACTTTAATGTTGTTCAAATTCAGAGATAATAACTAGACTTTGCTAAAGTAAAGACAAAGTGCGGTCTCTGAATCTGGCCCTGAGTAAGTCAGGCTTAAATATTATCCGCTGTCACTAAAACCGCACTTCTTAGTACCGGTATTAAATTTCGTCACATGATTTTCGTTTTAAAACCTTATCATTTGGCTACCGTTTTATTTTTTATCGATTTAACAAATTATTATTTGACATTTTAATACATTATTTTATTTTATATTTATCGCTTAAATAATATCTTTATTATAACAATAAAATTTGGAAAACATTTATATATTTTTATTACGGGATATAAAATTTAAAAAATTAGTTTTTTTTTGTTTTAAATTAGTCGTAAAATGTAATGCTAAAGTTGTCAAAATAAATAATGTATTTAAGTAGTTTACTTAAAAGAGTGTTTTTTATTATCGCCCACGTAACTTAAGTTAAGTACTTAATAATGTTAAATAATAATTTATGAATTGAATAAAAATCGTCTTCAATAATTCTGTAATATCCGTAAAAAACAAAAAAAAATTAAAGTGTTAAATTCTTTTAAAGTTCTACACACAAGAATAGGAAAAGTAAATAATTTTGCTTCATCTATGGTAACTATAAATGGCGGTCTTAAAAAAAATGATAGGCAATCTCTTGTTTCAATCTCTTATGGCAATCTTTTCTTTAATAATGAAAAAAAACGTTTACTTATTTCAAAAGCTCACGTTATTGTTTGTACGGTCCAAAAATGATTGTCCTAAGCTATGTTCTTTGTAAAAGTCACAAGACAAATTATCGCTAGCAAAACCCACACGGTTTTCATTTTTTAAAATAATTTATAGAATTATTGTTAGATGCTAGACATTATACAATAACTTTAATACATTATAATAATAAATAACTGAACTGCATTTTGTTTACGTAATGTTCAATGCAACTGTGATGTAATTATTATGTAATAAAGTCACTCGACAGTTAATATATTATATTGATCGTTTTTATAATAAGGGCCTTTTAACTGTTGCGAGAGAACACGCAAGACTGTTGTCCAATGTAACTTATGTACCTTATACTTTGCGCTAATTAAGTTAAACTTAAGTCAAGTTATGCTCAGTAAGTTGGTTTTTTTTGTAGTGTTACGATGGTATCAAAATATTAATAAATTTTGATAAATTAGTAGTATAAACTTCTTCATCATAGCATTTAAATTTTGTTTAAACTGATCCGATGGGAGGTCGAGGATTTTAATTCCAGGCAAGAAAATCCTTTGTGAGGTCAACAACTGTTTGATAGACCCTTTTGTACATTATGCCCGTTTTTTTTTTAAATATTAGTCCGAGAATGGGAAGTTTTAAAATAATCTATAACTGATATTATAAAAAAATACATACTTAAGTAGTTATAAATAAAAGTTATAAAACTACTTTTCTCTCAAAAAGGTTAATTCGATATCGCAAACATCTTTTTAATAATAAAAAGATACAAATTACTTTTTTATCTTCGTGAAATACGCTTCCCTTCAATCATTGAGACAGACGTTAATTCTACTTAATTTCATATCTCGATTATTTTAACTTAAAACGAGAATCGATAAATCTCATGACTGATAATCGTAATGGCAGAGACATACTGGTTATTTGAAAAATGATAATTGTCAATTATAATGTCCCCCTGCAAGGACAGTGGTCAATGAAAAGAAAGTATAATGTAACTGTATAATAAACATGTTGATATTGAGACGTTGAAGTCCAGTTTCCATGGCGTCCTTCCAGGACGTATGTTGGATAAATTGTGTCAAATAATTAACTTACCAGCTGGCTCATAAGATGAAAAACGATCTCTAGAACTACGGTTGCCTCTAACTTTGTATTCTAAAGCTGTCGCCCTCAAGGGTACATACATACATTTATTTATTTATTAATTGCACAATGTACTTATATTATCATTATATTACCTATTTTACATTTATTTAAAACACATTTAAATTTCTTTGCTTCCGTCTTCTTTTTTAGCATTTGGTAAGCGGCCAAAGTGTTGTCGAGATTTTTTCTAGCCGCCCATATACCTCTGATGTAGCTTAACGACTGTGTCACTATGATTTCAACCAGGACTGACTTTTTACTTCATCATAACAGGCCATTAATGTCCCACTGCAAGGACGGGCCTCCTCCCGTGACGGAGGGATATTTGGCCTACTAATATCACGCTGGCCAAACGGATTGGTATAGGGTTTAATTTTCAGTTTTTCTTCTTTTTTATTTCGTAAAGATAAGTACCTGATACTTACGCATAGTCCCTTAGTCGGTTTTTACAACAGCCATGGGATGAGATCGGGAGGTGACATATTAAATTCTTACTCCGTCACCATACGGATAAAAAACGGACACCCATCTACTTAATGACCTCGCCGACATCACTAAACCAGCATTATCATTTACGAATCAGTGATTGCAACTCCACAAGCTCCACAAAATTATTCTCCATTCAGTAAAATAACAAGCATGATCAATCTATCATCCATGATGAGTCAAAATGGCAACTATAAAACATCATAATCCATAAATGGCTTTATAGTTAGTCGTTAGTTTTGCACAATCTTATAAAGCAGGCCTTGTCGTTTTTCGCAATACTTTGTATTCTATAATCAAGTTTATTATGCTAGATGTTTGATTTATAGCAATACTAGTATTTGCCCGCAGCTCCGTTCGCGTTGTCATCATTTTAGGGTTAGAAACTAGATCTTAAACCAGGGTGCCAGCTATTTCCATACAAAAATTCATCCAACTCGGTCTAGCCGTTTAAGCGTGATTTTGTTATAAATTTCCTTCGTTATAGTAATTATTGTAATCAAATGTTTTGAGACATTAATAAAGTAGGATTTTTTTTTTCTTTCTTTCTTTTCTTTTTTTTAAAAGACAACTCCCGCACTAGGAATCATGCCCTGTGTCGCGGGGACTTTTACAAACATCAATTAACGGACACATAGTACACCCAGACTCAGGACAATAATTTGTGGATCTCACAAATTATTGTCCTGCGTGGGGATCGAACCCACAACCTCATGCGCGGCAGCCGCTGGCTCTACCGGCGCGCCACCGAGGTCGTCAATTTAATCAAAATATTAGGAAAAGGGAATAATATTTATTTATTTATTGCTTGTAAACTTGTACTACTTGTCAACCCTTTTAAGTAAGATTCAATATTTGTATTGCGTTTTGTATTTGAATAAATATGTAATTTGTCATCATTAACGCAATGGAGTAAATCGTATCGTTTTCGATAGAGTTAAGCATAATATATCTTTAGTATGAGTTTGTCAATTAATTGTAAAAAAATAAACAAAAAATAAACGAACTATAAACAGAAAAAAAACTAAATGTTACACTATTTTGGACATGGCCATAACAATGTGTTATACATAAAATCTACAAATTAATTTACTTATGCTATTTTTAACTCCTTTTTATTTTATTTATAACGAATAATTATGAAGTAGGTATATGAAAATAAGGAGAAAAGTAGAAGAAGCAAAAAAAGCGTAGAAGAAGAAAGCTTTGCAAAGATCGTAATTAGTACTTACATGGGAGCAGTATCTACCTACCCCCATGTAAAAAAAGCTTGAATTTATGTACGTATCTAAATAAAAAAAAACCTTACTTTATGCATAGAAACTCGTTTAAATATAGAACGATATGAAAGTGACATCTGTCGGGCATAGACATTCAACTCTCTGTTTTAGTTTTTCTTGTTGATGGCATATCACTCTTTAAGATCTGTCTAGAATATTTTATTGCTAGCTTGTAGATTAACTTTTCCTTTGTAAAAACTAGATAAATATATAGTTTCACTTTTAGTTAATATATTATTCACTTAACTTAAATTACAACTTACCTGAAAAACTTGAGTGTTATTATTTTTCTCGTCTTTTAAAAACAGCCTGCGATGAAATGACGGTAATAAACTATATTTTAGCTTTTAGTAACACTTTTATTTATTATTATGAGCAGTATGGCAATAATATAGAATCCTTTGCAATTAGCATCCCTTAGGAACGGAGGGAAATATGGCCTACTTATTTTTTTGTTTCGTTGGGGTAAAATGCCTACGCATCCCCATCTACCTATCATCATAACAGCCCATTAATGTCCCACTGCAGGGACGGGCCTCCTCCCGTGACGGAGGAATACTTGGCCTACTAATACCACGCTGGACAGACGGATTCGTATAGGGTTTCATTTCAAGGTTCTACGTATACACAGTAACTTTATCACACCAGTGCTTGGAGGTAGATTAACCTGACACTACGGACTCTTGTGGTCATTCTAGCACTTGCAGACCCATAGCCAACATGGGGTGGTGACTCAACCAACAAGAACATTACAACAGAAGCATGTTTAAAACCATTGATTATTCACAATTGTATTCAGAACATACAGAGATCATTACAATACATTCGTAATAGAAAGCGTATGATTTATGATCATCATTATTCTAAGTACAACAAGTTGATTTTGTATTGAACTCGTTGGTTAATGATCATGTGTTAGTGTTGGATATTTAGTGTTTAAGTAGAGCAGTAGTAATGATAACATTCCTCACACATTCAAACAACGCCATCTAGGCAATTAAATGTATTCTCTTATTGGCTCTTTAATGTTTAATTGAAGGGATGTACCACCGCCAGTGATAAACTTATGATCGCCAGCATATGACACACCCCGATAAATGGACTGTTCAAGACAGAAAGAATTTTTAAAACCGCTTCAGTAGATCCAGAGATTCCCCCATACAACGTCACAAACACACAAACTTTACCTCTTTATAATATTAGTAGAGATAACGTTGGTTAGGCTACATCAGCGAGGTTATTCCATAGATGTTTTCATGATGGGTGACCGCTCAGTGGTATTTCGTCTCAAAGTTTCAATGCTTTGGAGAGCTCGTATATAGTCGGTAGCGGCTGTAAACGTGACATAGCTATTAAGCCATGTCTTATTAGTCCTATAGTCAGTTAGTTAGGCCTATAGTCGATGAAAACAACCTGTAATATAGTAATTTCTTATTTACATTGTACTAACCATATATTTTTCTTGCTTACAGGTAAATATTGTGCAACATTATATTGCGCTTCGGAAAATACAGGCCATTTAAGTTTCCTTAAGTCCCTAAAATGGGTAAGTTTTGACGTGGGCATAATAATGTTCTTCATTAAAATTTTCATCATAACCATCTCAGCCTTTTGGCTGAGTACTACTAATGCTGAAGAAAGGCACCCTCTAATCAAATAACCATGTTTTACTTGTGCGAAGATCAAAGCTACAATCTCTGCATCGCAATCATGTGCTATAACCACAAGACCAAAGAAGTTATACCTTGAAAGTTTGCCATAAAAGCAACGACATTTGTCATTAGAACAAAACAAATACATTTCATCAAATAAAATAAATGACAATGAACAAAGATTGAAATACAATAGAATGAAACAATAATCAATAAATTGTTTTAACGAAAAGGTTAAAGTTTAAACTTGTCAAGTTTAACATTGCTGTGTTGTCTATGTTTATATAGGTTATGATTATAGTAAACTCCGCGTGGTGACGGAGTAAGAATACAATATGTCACCACCCCATCTCATCCCATGGGTGTCGTAAAAACCAACTAAGGGACTATCCGTCAATATTATCTTTACGAAATAAAAAAGAAGGAAAACTTGAAATTAAACCTTATACCAGCCAGCGTGGTATAAGTAGGCCAAGTATCCCTCCGTCACGGGAGGAGGCCTTTCCTTGCAGTAGGACATTAATGGGCTGTTATGATGATGATACCAATTTATTTGTGGTTATTAGTGGTATTAGTTAAGCCAAATTTTCTTCTGCTTTAGAAAGAGGCACGGATTTGAAGTGGAGCAGTACCTAATGGGCTGTCATTTCTATTATTTAAAGCTTGTCTGTTTAGAATTAAAACAGCTTCAGCTCCCTTTTAAAAGGTCGGCAACGCATAGATCTGTGATTCCTCTGGTGTTGCGCGTGTCCATTACTGTCCATGGGCGACGACGGTGATTACTTACTAACAGGTGAACTGCTGGCTCGTTTGCCTCTTATCACACACAAAAAAAAACATTTTCTTGTTTCAAACTTCAAACTTCAAAATGCTTTATTTCATAAAATTTATCACAAATTGTTTGAAATCGTCTTTTACAATTTACTTGAAATTGAAGCTATAGTTAAAATTATAGATCGACACAGACAAACGCCACAGCACTAAAAAAACCGCGTTGTATTGTCTAATGTAAATTAGAGAAGAAAAATAAAACCAATCTACTACTCAAATCTACTTGTCTGTCTGTGTTGATCCATAAATTCCAGTTTCCAAATGGTTGGGCCAATGAGAAGAAACCTGGCAAAGAAACTCATGGCAACTCTTTTAAAATTCGGTTGTTTACAATATTTCTTTTAACATAAATCATATACACAATTAAAATATTTGACGGTACCAGACAGGATAATACACCACTTATACATTATAAAAAACAATAATTAAAGAAAAGAAAAGTAGAAGACAAGCATGAGAACAAGCAAGACAGAAGAAGAAAAGAAAGAGAAAAAAAAAAAGAAAAGATAAAAAGTATACAATAATACAATTAGAACTTAGAAATAAAATAATACAGTAGCACATATAATTATAAAAAGTGCATAAACTAGCATTATTTGACTGTTTTTAAAGTAGCCCAACAATGTTAAACCAATTTTTATTTAAAAAAACTTCTGGATGTTCTTTCTCATCTGTGTCTAGACTTAGAACAACAATTTGTAGATCACAAAATTATGTGACCTATGTGATTTAAACCCGTGACATCGTGGCTAAATTTTCAAAACCTATTTCTTATTCTGTCTCATACAATATGTACCTATTATTTTACCTTTATTACGCACAATAATTTAATTTCATATTATGCCACTGCACGAGTTCTTGTCTATCAATCAAACTCGTTAGATTCAGACAGTCACACCTTAACATGTCACTGGCTGGTTGAAGTACTAAAATATATTACTTTAAAGGTTATCATAATGGCGCTCGCCGCCATCTTTGTAAGGTTTTAGCGTCACTTGATTAAGACGTTAGTTTACCTGTTAATATCTATTCCTATTAAATATCTAGCAACATTGTTCTTATTTGTCTTTAAATTAAGTGTAATCTATATAAATTCTTTAGACTAATTCTCTCAGACTCAAAAAAAAAAGGAAAGGTTATAAATTAGAGCTTTAAACTTAGCTGCTAAATCTAATTCGTTTCTATTAAAGTTCAGGTAAAGTAGGATTTTATGACAACGGCGATGGTACAAAAATGTGTAGTGACATTATGATTTTTATTCCTTGTCACCCCTAACCACACGATCAAGCAATAAATAGGATTGCATTGATAAAACGAATAATGCCATACGCATCAAGGAAAAGGATTAAGCGACAACTTTTTACACTTTCACAATGGCGCCATGTCCGATGTTCTTACATGTCGATTATATCTTAATCTTTTGACACTATCTGCGACATCAATACATATGGTTGTTGGACGAATCTTCATTTCTGTATTTATAAAGCAACTAGCTGACCCGTGTTCACTTCGTTGGGCGGCGAAAAAAAACGCGTCCGTTTTTAAACATGTTTTATTACTGCTCCACTCCTTATATATATATTAGTCATAGCGTTAAACTATATAGCCTATGACACTCACCGATAAATGGACTATTCAACAAAAAAAGAATTTTTAAAATCGGTTCAGTAGATCCAGAGATTACCCCCTACAACGTCACAAACACAGAAACATACAAACACACAAACTTTACCTCTTTATAATATGTATTAAGTATAGATAGTGGATCAGTGTTTATAACCACCATATACTTCATGGCTACTACGAAAAGGCCATAGGTTACGATTTCCGCTAGGTATATGCAAATCTCTGTCTGTCTGGTTGTTTTCAATGTAGGAATGTATTTAAAAAAAATCTACTGTCGGTACAAATAGTTAATTTAGTTCCAAAAATGACATCTTGTGCAACCATTTTATTTTATTGTTTTTGGAGCTTACAGCTACAGTACAGTGAGTTTAGTTGTATACAATTACATGCCAATTACAAGCTTCCACAAATGAAACAACAACTTCAAACCGGCCAGCTTAGATTGAGCGTACTGTATATAAGTAAATAAATAATACGTCAAATAATAGTAGGTCAAAACAAGACAGTTGGATAGAAATTGTTCTACTCTGTGGTGACCTAGAGTGAAGGCACACAAACTGGGTATAACTTTGATTCATATCTATAATATCATTCGATCTTTGACGCAATGGTATCAGGGTAATCGTAAATGTTAGCTAGCTAGGGCTGTCATAATTTGATTAGCTGTTATTGTGGTTGTAGTACACGAATGCGCGGGTTTGATTCCTAAGAACGGCATTTTTTGTGGGAACTACAAATGATTATATTGATGCTAACTTTTGTGTAATCCATAAATATAAAAATATATATTCCTTAAACTTTCACACAACGCCATCTAGTCCCAAACTAAGCAGAGCTTGTACTATGGGTACTAGACAAGACAACGGATAAACATACTTGAATTTAACGGTTACGCAGTGTCAATAGATCATTAATTGCAACAAATAGTTTTATTTCTATGCATACAACTTCATTAAATTAAAGTGTTTGTTTAGGTTAAGGAAACAATCGGTATGTGTCTTGAACAGACACTAAATAAATCACGTCTTTAGGGTTGACATTTAAATATTTTCACTAGACAGTTTGTTTTAGTTGCCAATAGTATTAATTTCTAGCACAGACAGTGTCGAGTACTCTTTGTTATTGTGAATGAATGAAATAATATGTATATGTTATAGTCAAAACTCATAACCGGTCAAAACCACTTTTGACCGAAAAAATCAGTCAATAGTGGTTTTGACCGACACGTGCTTAGTCAAAACCCTTATTGACTGTTTTTTGCAGTCAAAAGTGGTTTTGACCATCGATGTTAGTCAAAACTCATTGAAAATTGATCTGTAATACATATTAAGGTAAAAATTGGAAACAGTTGGTCAGGTTAGGTTAGTAAGGTGACCAATGGACGCACGAGCCGAGGGAGCGAAGCGAGCGTGCCGCGGCAGCGGCCGGCGAGTGATAGAATATAATAATACTATATTCTAGTTTTACATTTAAAAAAATGTTTCTAGCATCCTTTGGTCACCATACTAACCTAACCTAACCAACTGTTTCGGACTTTTACCTTAATATGTATTATAGATCAATTTTCAATGAGTTTTGACTAACATCGATGGTCAAAACCACTTTTGACTGCAAAAAAACAGTCAATAAGGGTTTTGACTAAGCACGTCGGTCAAAATCACTATTGACTGTTTTATGCAGTTAAAAAGGGTTTTGACCGGCCATGAGTTTGGACTGTAACATATATAATTTAAGTGATTGACAGTTTTGACAGTTTCACTTCAAATAAGGGATTAAAATTGCATTTATTAAATTATAATTATATTGTCACTTTCGACATTTAAAAATATCATATCTTTTTAATAAATTTCTACTATTCACATGAGAATTATTGCTATGTAAAATGTATTGGTACCTACTTGTATAATCTTACTAATACTGTATATAAAAACAAACAATATTTTTCACAAATAAATATGCGCTAGTACTCGTATTATGATAAATGTGACAACCCTAAAAACCTATAGTTTTGAAACAGTAACAGTTCGTGTGAAACTTACGAATTTGTCGTCACGATCACACGTTAGATTGGAATCTTTTGAAAAGCGAATCCTAGTTCTATATTTAAACGTATTCGAATATCGTTACCGAAAGAGAACGTTTTAAGGTAACCATAGACAAGTTGTGTAACGCTTTAGAATAATAGAATGTGGTAAGCTGAATATGCCAACTTTTTGTTTGTGGACTTTTATTTTTGATGACATTTTTCAAATCAAATCAAATCAGTTTACCTATAGGTGAATAAAGTTGATACATAAAGAATACAGTTCCAATATGTCCTGCGGTTAAGCATACAATAATTAATTTATAATATGACATTTTTGAATAGTTTTACTTTGTAGCCAAGGCGGTAATAGTAGGCCAATTTATTCTTCGTCATCAGGCGCATTGGGACACGAAGGAGCAGTTATGATGATGAAATAAATCAGGCTTTTATTGTAGGGTTAAAGGAAACATTTATTTTTATTGCTTAGGATTCATGCTTTGAGTTTATTTTACAAAGAACATTCTAACATTAAGAAGAATATAATTTTCTTGCGTGGGATTCAAATCCTGTACCCCATACATGACAAATGCATTCCTTGACTGCTACGCCTTAGATTTATTCTCTATCACATACATTTACAAACTGATGACCTCTGTGGCGTAGTGGTTATATAACATGACTGCTACGCAGAGGTCACGGGTTCGATTCCCGCTCAATGCAAATCTTTGTGTGCATGACCAAGATTGTTTGCATTGGTCTGGGTGTTTTCCATGTATAATATGTTTGTATTTAAGTAAAAGAAAAAAAAAGTATTTAAGTGTGTTTATCTGTTGTCTAGTACCCATAGTACAAGCTGTGCTTAGTTTGGGACAAGGTGGCGTTTTTATATAACTTTCTATTTCATAATAGTAGAATTGAAATTCTAGAAACAGCCAACTAAGATTCCTTAACACAACTTTTTCCTGTACCGATATTTAACAAACTTTCAAGTTAAAATAGCTCTAAGCTTTGTATTATCAGTAACGCATTCAGTACGGAGTCACGAACAACATAATATATGGTTATACTTTCAGTTGTAGAATTATAACCGGTAGTTTAACTTTATTTGAAGCCACATTAAAGGTATTACAGTAGTCTAACTAATAAACTAACCTAGTTCAGGAATTATAATAAAACAAATACCATTATACCAATATAATAGCTTAAAATGATATGTAATTAATTGTTATAATACACACATCAAAAAAGTCTAAGCAACATGCATGATATTACAAATTTACCATTTATATTAATTAATTTCTAAGTATTTACTCACTCAAAGTGTATAGGTAAGTAAACTTTTTTGTTATTGATGACATACTGGCAGGTTGTAAAAAAAAAATTTCAATTATATTTTGTTTTTTTTCATAAAATTCAAATGACTGCGAATTTGTTTGAATTTGAGTGCATGTTAATTGCTACGTTTTAGTCTTGATTTTATAATTTTACCAACCATTTAAATACAGTTGGCGACAAAATTGAATTGTTAGATATTCTTTACGTCATGGAGCGACGTCATTTGACGGCAGATGAAATGCAAAGAGCTGTAGGGATGTTGCAAGCGGGAAGTAATCAATCTCAGGTATCTCGACATTTTGGTATTCATAGAAGTGTTATTTGTCGTCTTTGGCAGCGCTACAATAATACAGGGGAACCCGCTGAACAGCATCCAGGCCGTAAAAGGAGTACAACCACTCGGCAAGACCGGTACATACAACTGACTGCAAGACGCCAGCCGATGTTAACCGCTCGAGAGATAAGTTTGAGGCTACAAAATTCAAGTGGTGTTGATGTAAGTCCCCAAACTGTGCGAAATCGACTGCATGAGTACGGCCTACGAGCTCGACGCCCTATCAGGTGCCCACCGATACGTCACGGGAATCGCGCTCGTCGAAATGAATGGTGTAGAGAACGCATAACATGGACCCAGGAACAATGGGATAAAATTATGTTTTCCGATGAGTCGCGATTCGGGTTTAGGCCTGATACAAGAAGGGTGCGAGTGTACCGTCGACCCGGAAATACTGAAAGACTCAGGTGCGTTCAGGAAGTTCATCCATACAGCGGCTCAACAGTTATGGTATGGGCGGGTATTATGAAGAACAGGCGAACTGAGCTCGTTTTTGTAAATGGAAACATGAACGCTGAAAATTACGTTGAGGATATTCTCAGACCTTATGTCCATCCATTTGCACAAACCTTTGGCTCCGATTTTACGTTAATGCATGACAATGCGCGTTCACATACAGCTCGGCGAACCAGTGAATACTTGGCAACGGAGAACATCCAGGTATTGCCCTGGCCTGCACAATCGCCAGACCTCAACCCCATCGAGCACGCATGGGACATGCTCCAGAGACGTGTTTTGAAGGACTTGGACGGAGTGACAACAACCCAACAGCTGAAGGATTTGCTACAATTCCATTGGGAGCGAATACCGCAAGATGACATAAACAGTCTCATTAATTCAATGAATAATCGTTGCCGACAAGTTCTGAATAGCAGAGGAGGCCATACTTTGTATTAAATTGTCCTATTCTTTCACAATAAATTCATTTTCTTAAGAAATTTCAATTTGTAAAAAAAAAGTTTAGTTTCTTATGTACCTGTATATTCTAATATTGTTAATTTCTGTTATTAAAAGAACTTATAAAGAAAACAGCTGTTATTTTTACATCATAGAACCCTAAAAATATTATTTTAAAAATAAAATACAACGTTATAATTAAAATAAATGGTAAAATAAATTAATATAAATGGTAAATTTGTAATATCATGCATGTTGCTTAGACTTTTTTGATGTGTGTATAAGATTTTTTTATTTTTATTTATCAATGTATAATATTAGCCATAAAGTGAGCCGTAATTATACAGTAGCTTAAATATTATTGAATAAATTTTATTTTATTTTATTTAAATGTCTTTTGGTTTTTATACTTACAATCGGCGATCGCGCTAGGGTCTATTTTCGTTTTAGAACAGTTCATTGATGTCCCACAGATGAGACGTGCTTTTTCTACACAAAGGAAAACTTAGGCTATTAGGAAAACGTTTTACAGATGGATTGGAAAGTTATTAGAGTTTTATTTCAAGTTAACCTTTTTTGTATATTGACAGGGATATTTTATAGGGACATAATAAAAATATACACCAATCATAATGTCTATAAAAAAAATTTATTAAGTACATATTTCTTTTAGCTATGTTTACTAGTTCCGTCTGGCCAGCGTGGTACTAGTAGGCCAAGTATCCCTCCGTCGCGGGAGGAGGCCTGTCCCTGCAGTGGGACATTAATGGGCTGTTATGATGATGTTTACTAGTCTAAAATTTAAAATGCGTAAGCTATGTCGTTGCAATACCTGCAGTGTACTTTAAAATTTAAGTAAGTAGATTGACTTCTGTATATTTGTCTGTTTTGTGGCAGCAGTAACTTTACGTACAACTTTCACTGTCCTATCGCTTGTTAAATGTAAGGGTGTTTGTGTTAAGGAATTCTGGATATAGATAACACTGGGCGTTAGAACAGCCCTTAAGTCACACAGGCACTTTCCCTCTTTAGTAATAGAGGAAAACTTAGACTACTAATACTACGCGTAATACTAGATGGATTGGCTTAGGGTATTTCTTCTATGATGATAATTTAAATTAATTTTTCATTTTTATTAAAGTTTTTAATTTAGAGTTTGTCATTATTTTAGTTTTTTTTTATTTGCATGCTGTGGTTTCCTGTTATTGAAGGAAAACACGCAATGTGCCTGTAGTTTTTTTTTAATTAATTCTAATGTGTCTTTGCGAGTGCTTTAGAGGCCCATAAAAATATATATATACAGGGTGTCCCAATACTCGACGTTATTTTTCTGATAACCAGCATGACTTGCTTTATCATCTGGTTTCGGGTTAACGTCGTTATTGGGACACCCTGTATAACTTGAAGGTTCACATTCAGATAATTTATTTATTTTGTCACAATTATGAGTTTACTAATTTCTAATTAAGTCACAAGTTTGTTTTATATTGTGCGCAACAAATACTTTATTTCTATTGCCATGTCCTATATTAAAAAAACCTACCTACTTACTGTATTATTTTGAAATAGGTTCCTTATCTACCAGGTTAACCGCAACGCTGCCAACTGATCTAAGGCTCTTTTGATTATATTGCGCAGACATTCAAGGTTATAAGATCTAATTTCATAAAAGTATATTTTATCAGCCCTTTACTGCCTTACTGCAAGGACAGGCCTTTTCCTGATAATGGAAAATGGAGGGTTTGGTAGAAGGTTTATTTCGTAATTTCTGATATTATAAGAGTCATTCTACAGTTTATTATATTAACTATAGCTTGAAGCTGCTTTTAGATACCCACAAATTTAAAAATGCTCTTGTCGTCAAAATCGATTCCCTCGTTATAAGGTTAACCGATGACAAACATACAGTCGAATAGTTAACCATACTTACTCCTTTTTCGTAACCGAAGAATTATTGTTGTCCATGGTATTGTGGAGGTCGTGGTGACGTAACAGCACCACGCCTCCAACGAAAAGGGAGGATCCTCCGACCAGGCGAGAGTGATCGTGCTTGGCGAAGGACGAGTAGTCGGTCTCAGACGACCATTGCTACTTTACGCGGGCTGTGGTGGGGCGGATGGCCCTCAACCAAAGACATTTAAGTGACGTGCCACAGGGGCACCCCCTTTGGGGTACGAACCTCGGCCTGGACCTTCACTGACTAACAGGACGTGCGGAAGGCACGCCTTCTAGGAGCGAACGCGGCGCGTATTCCGGCCTCGACGGCGAGGACGGAACCGCGGACGTTTTGTTGTGGCTTCGCGAGCCGTGTGAGCTCTACGTTGAGCGATCGTGATCCTATCGTCCGGCTCTTCGAGAGCATGCCTAGGTCTACGAATTTTGCTAATCTTGGAGGGGATGTACCCGGACGCCCCGACCACTAGTTGGTTGGGGTGAGTGGCAGCCGAATCAAAGTAGCGGCGGGAACAGAGTTTCATGTGTTGCTGGATAGTAGGCAACTCGAGGTCTATGTGAAGATCCTCGTTACGCATGAACCACGGTGCTCCCGTCGCTTTGCGCATGAACCTATTCTGAACTGTTTGTAACCTATGGATCCTGTGTGGCCTAAGGTGGGCAAAAACTACGCACGCATACGTCATTATTGGTCTGATACAAGTAGTGTATAACCTAACTTTGTTTCGGATCGACCCAACGGTTATTCGTTGGACGTTGTATATATGCGGAATGGCTGTGCGAATCTTGATATCGCGATTCAGAACAAGTCGCTAGATGACGCTACAGTATAAAACATCATCTTAAACCAATCGCAACAACAAACGAATCACTTTTCGTAACACATTCAATGTCGATACTACTGTCAACCCACGCTCTGTCAACTTAATATTTTGACAGCTAACTCAGTGCAGGAGAGTTGTATGTTTACAAAAGAAAATAAACATTGTGTTTGTTACTCTTTCCAAGTGTACTTTTTGAGAAAGTTTTTAATAAAGTAACGTTATTATGCTTCTCTAAAAATACAAACTACTATAAAGTTGGGCATTGTAAGGCATTAAATGCAGGTCTTTTAGAATCTAGTTTTGATAATAAGGGTGGCTGATGCATCAGGAATATTGGCCTTAATGCTTCCATCCATCCATATCAGCCTATGGACATAATAATCAATCAAATAATAATAATACCCATATCAGCCATAATACTTGACCAGTAATAATACAGTCCAAGAATTTTTCGTTTTTCTATCATTGTTGTAAATGTACATTTAAGTTTTATTAAGTTTCTTATAGTATATGAGTCAATAAACTAGAACCAGACGAAATTATTTTTGCTCTAATTTTCTTGAACTATTAAAGTGCGATGATGAAGAAACTAGCGCACTTCTACAAACATACTTGATATTATCTAGGGAAAGTCTTGTTTCCATATATGTAGAACAATATGTAACTTTCTATGTAAGATTCTTATTAATATCTGGATCATGGGATGGCAAAAGATGTTTGTGGTGAATGGATGCACGAAGCCACAATTTCTGTCCTACAATAGCCATAGCCAACGGGATTTTTGTAGTAATTACCCTACACACTGCTGCTTCAAACAAGCAACCCACAGTGCTATGACTAACTGGTACTTAAATAGATCTCCTTATTTTAAAATTCATCATAATAGGAAACTATGAACAATGTGACGTTTAGCCTTCAAGAAGGTCATAAAATAATAAATAAATATTCACGGACATCTCTACACAGCGCCACCTGTTCCCAAAGTAAGCTAGGCTTAAACCTGCTTGTGTTATGGGCAACAGAACAACGGATATTAATACTTAAATACTTTTTTTTTGTAATACATATTATACATAGAAACACTCAGACCAATGCAAATAATCATGTTCATGCACACAAATATTTGCATTGAGCGGGAATCGAACACGAGACCTCTGCCTCTACAGTCATGTTGTATAACCACTACGCCACAGAGGTCGTCGGTTAAGATTTTATATCTAGTGAAGGAGCAACCTAGTGAAATTACGGGGTTTAGTTAACAACTTCTGTAGTGTATAAGGTAGTGACTTGGCTGAGTTCTGGCTTTGCTGACGTCCTTGAGCAACGCTTACCGTTCACTATCAGGTGGACTGCTTGTTCGTCTTCTACCTTTGAGCAATAACAAAGGAGTATCTCTCCGTATGGTGACGGAGTAAGAATACAATATGTCACCACCCCATCTCATCCCATGGGTGTAGTAAAAATCAACTAAGGGACTATCCGTGAATATTATCTTTACGGAATAAAAAGAAGGAAAACTTGAAATTAAACCCTATACCAATCTGCCTGGCCAGCGTGGTATTAGTAGGCCAACTATCTCTCCGTCATGGGAGGAGGCCCGTCCCTCCAGTGGGACATTAATGGGCTGTTACGAAAGGAGTATCTAGTAACTCCTTGTATGAATTAATGAATAAACACTCATATATTTCTTTTTGTTGTTAGGTACCTGTTCTCTAGAGGAATCACGACTGTGTTTGTGAGTTAAAGTATTATATTTAACTAACAATCTATTAACAAGAAGGTTGTGGAGTTATTATAAAACTTTTACTCACTACTTAATGCCGTATAACATTATCTGAACTTTACCTGACTTGATTAATTTAACTGAACATAGTTCTAGAAATGTTAAGTGAAAGTTGAACTTCCAGCATAATAGATGGCGCTACAGAAAACTTTATATCACGCTGTTAACATTCTCCAGACCTGCTTTATAAAGTCGACTTACCTTTTTCACTATTAACTCCTCTGAGAGTACTTTGACAATGGACATTAGTCAAATCAAAATAAAATATGTTACAGGACAAAAAAAATAGATACCAAATTATGCTGAAGAGGAAACTGTTTTAGAATACTAATCGCCTCCACTTTCCCATATGCTAGAGGAACGGACAAGACGGCTGATAATACATCTTGTAGGACACTACATGTAGTCTTTCGATTTCCATGGAAATGGAAAGACTACATGTAGTGTCCTACAAGATGTAGTCTCCTACAAGATGTAGTGTCCTTCAAGATGGTAGTCTCCTACAAGATGTAGTGTCCTACATGTAGTCTAGTGTAATCGGCGCTTAAGATTCCTTTTTTGCCAACAAGGTTGGGTATTACCGAATGGGTAACAGCCGCCTGGTTCGCGACCCCAACCATTTATTATTTAGACTTCATAACCACACGGAGAATATACTCGTACTTTTAATATTTTTACACGGTACCCTAAAATGGCTATTCTGTCATATTCTTAGCCCGTCACCGCACGGACGAATAATAAGCAAATTGTCTCAATTAATTTTACGTGAACTTTAATTAAGTGTGACCTTAGATCACATTGCTGTGATTCATTAATGAGAACTCTCTAACAATTACAAAATCTATTATCTAAATAAATGATATTTTTCAAAGGTTTCTTGTCTAATTAGAATTCCGCTGAATGAAAATGTTTGTATACATAAATCTGAATGAACCATTTATAGAATATCATCACCATCATAACAGCCCATTAATGCCCCACTGCAGGGACGGGCCTCCTCCCATCACGGAAGGATAATTGGCCTACCAATACCACACTGGCCAGACGGATTGGTATAGGGTTTAATTTCAAGTTTTCCTTGTTTTTATTTACATACATGACATTCATAAACTCACGCCTTATCCCGTCCGGGGTCAAGTTCATTTTATTACGTAAAAATAATATTCACGGATAGTCCCTTAGTCGGTTTTAACGACACCCATGGGATGAGATGGGGTGGTGATATATTGTATTCTTACTCCGTCACCACACCACATGAATAGAATATATGAATCATATTTAGAAAAATCTTCTGCCTTGTTCAGTTGTTTTTCGCAAGTTATCTTAACTACTTATCCAATTAAATAAGCTATAACACAAAATAACAATTTTCACAAAACAGTATTCTATTCTTCAAAGGCCAGAGACAAGATAGCAATCATAGATACAATAGACAACAATGTCTATAAAATGTCAGTAAAATGAAGCTGTTTTCAATTACTGTGACTAGACTTAGCTTCTACCCGTGACTTCGTCTGCGTATTTTGTATACTATAGTCCGTGTGGTGACAGAGTAAGAATACAATATGTCACCACCTCATCTTATCCCATGGGTGTCGTAAAAACCGACTAAGGGACTAACCGTAAATATTATCTTTACGAAGTAAAAATAAGGAAAACTTGAAATTTAACCCTATACCAATCCGTCTGGCCAGCGTGATTTTAGTAGGCCAAGTATCCCTCCGTCACGGGAGGAGGCCCGTCCCTGCAGTGGGACATTAATAGGCTGTTATGATGAAGTTTTGCATTAACACGATTACATTAAATAAAATAACTAAACAACTTAATATGTAGGTATGTTCCTCGTGCAGTTAACGTGGCACTTGTGATAAATTCGAACACATTCCTTAAGTTATAGCTAAGCTTATGTTAAGCTATAAAAGTTATCTTGATTATAAACACGCATTCTCTCACGTCTTAAGTAATGCTTGGTATCCAAGATTTAGTTAATTTTGCTTTCAGTACATTGTTGGTTGGGCATAATAAGAAGATCATTTCGGAACTTATTTTAGCGCTTAATTTTTACGGGTTAAAAGCATAACTTCTTATACCCGATAAAAACATCTCGCAGAAAATTGTCTTAGTGTAATATAAATAAATAATAATAATCCTCACACATTCACACAACGCCATCTAGTCCCAAACTAAGCAAAGCTTGTACTATTGTTACAAGACTACGGATAAACATACTTAAATACTTTTTTTTGTAAATACATACATACTTATTATATATAGAAAACACTCAGACCAATGCAAACAATCATGTTCATGCTCACAAAGATTTGCATTGAGCGGGAATCGAACCCGAGACCTCTGCGTAGCAGCCATGTTATAGACCGACTGCGCCACAGCGGTCGTCATCAATATAAAGTACCCAAGTTTTTTTTTCATTGGCATAAATATCTGATAACCTTGAGTAAATACTAATCCAATGAATGACTGAATCATTTTTGCAACTATTCCTAAAACTGCAAATACGATTTCTTAGAATTCAGTTTTATCGTTTATAGCCCTTGTCAATGAATAAAAGATAAAACAAATGTGTTCCGTACAATATTATTTGGTTATGGTTTATGGCATTGATATGGGATTTGTTTCACTTTCCCTGTGGTGACGGAGTAAGAATACAATATGTCACCACCCCATCTCATCCCATGGGTGTCGTACAAACCGACTAAGAGACTATCTGTGAATATTAACTATACGAAATAAAAAGAAGGAAAACTTGAAATTAAACCCTATACCAATCCGTCTGGCCAGCGTGGTATTAGTAGGCCAAGTATCCCTCCGTCATGGGAGGAGGCCCCTCCCTGCAGTGGAACATTAATGGGCTGTTATGGTGATGGGATTTGTTACAACTCGCGCTTAGTCCTGAGTTCTGGAGACCTGAGGCTCATAGAGACGTTTCGGTACTGTCGAAATGCCTCCTCCCCACAACTAGATACCGGTCAGATTAGTTAGTAAGAGTCTGACATAACCACTAACCAGTTTAGGCTTGCTGCTGTCCATTTAGAGGAACTGCACTTAAAGTCTGAACCTGCTGCCCTTAAGCCCGATTTACACATCGACAAGTACAGTAGCGAGTTAAGTAGTAAGTTGTGGATTAAGTTGATTTAAATAGATCTCCATCCTATTTTTTAGCGAGTTAGGTTGGCGAGACGCGAGAGAGGGGGCTACTTCGTACTTAATTCGGCAAAAAATAGGATGGAGATCTATTCAAATCAACTTAATCAACGTTCTTAAAGTGTGTAAAAATTGTACATGTGTTTTGATATTAATAAACTATTTCATTTCATTTCAACTTACGACTTAACTCGCTAATATACATGTCGTTGTGTAAATCGGGCTTAAGTTACCGAAAGGTTGCCCGAGTTTCAAGCGGAAAAGAATTAATTTTTGAATAAGTTCCTTAATCCTAATACGTTATACCAAACCATACAATACTAGTACTATCGTAATCTTATCACGCAGAATTCTTAGAATGACACATGGCCATCGCACGACTAATGATTACGCGCCAAAATGTCTAGGTATCCACCATTTTGAAATATCCCGCGATTATTGGAGTACATACAGTAGTATTTTTGTAATTAAATTTGTTGGTACGAGATTTATTTAACGGTGACTGTGTAGTTTTTTGTTTTATTTATAAAAAAAAAAGATGGAAAAAATCAGACATGAATAGTAATAGATGTAAGTAAGTGGTAATTTGATTTTGATTAGTGTTATAATCGGAAACAGGTCGTAGGTGATGAATCTTAGAAATAAATTGCTGCCTGTAATCGAAAATTGTAAAAAGAAATAAGTCAATTACAATAATTCACACAGCGCCATCTAGCTTACCAGAAAAACATGATATAATTCTGTATGCTTTTTTTTTTCGCTGAGTCATACTGGATTCGGAAGGCGCAGGACTGTGTTCTGTGGCGCGTGTTAAAATAGAGCTGTGGACTGCGATGGGCTTTGATTGATTGATTAATTGATATTATATTTATAACATGATAATGACTCGTATTACCCGATTGTACAGTCACGAGCAATAATATGTACACATTTTCACATTTTGTAAAACATTTATCTAAAGTTCTGCTAATCCAAAATTGAATATTCGAAGATTAGTTCAAAACTGTACGAAACCTCTTCGAAATTATGAAATAATTTTATTATTCTAATGTCTAGATAAACGTGCAGATGGTTTAGAAAATTTGACAATGTGTACATATTATTGCTCGTGACTGTACGAATCTAAGAAATACGTCTGAATTCAGTTTAGAACATGTTATGTGTTTATCAACTTTAGCTTGTAGATTAGTGCTTTTCCATATCAGCCTATAGACGCTGACTGCTGAACATAGGCCTCATCCAAACGTTTCCACCCTGCGCGGTCTTGTGCCTCCCTCATCCATCGGCTGTGCTTTTATTACTCAGCTAACCCAAACCGTGTGGTGACGAAATCCGTGTGGTGACGGAGTAAGAATACAATGTCACCACCCCATCTCATCCTATGGGTGTCATAAAAACCGACTAAGGGAATAACCGTACCTACTATCTTTACGAAATAAAAAGAAGGAAAACTTGAAATTAAACCCTATACCAATCCGTCTGGCCAGCGTGGTATTAGTAGGCCAAGTAACCCTCCGTCACGGGAGGAGGCCCGTCCCTACAGTGGGACATTAATGAGCTGTTATGATAACCCAAACATCAAGTCCCAATCACCGAAACAGATCAACACCAACCCAAATAACACAAACTATTCTAAAAACCTCTCTCACAAACTTAATGACATCGTCTAACAAAAAATATATAACGATTCAGAAATTGATGAGTTCTCAAAGAAAATTACTTTAATAATCACTGCGAGGCGTGACCTCAAACCGATCAGCATTGTCTACTAACCTGTTCAAAGCAAAACCAACTTTAAATTCTTAAAAATTAAGACTAAATTGGTTAGTCAATCAGCAAATTAAAAATGGTTCTGGTGTCTACGATCCTTTGTAAAGTAAAAACAACTTTATGTAAATAAAAATAAAGACTAAATTGGTGTGAAATTAAAAATGGTCCTGGTGTCTGCGGAACATTTTTACCTACGAATGTTTTGTATGAGTCAGCGCCCGTTCTGCCAGACAGGGCTAGTACCACGTTATTGCATATGGTAGCAAGTTGCTTAACCTTCAGGGGAATATGCATATTATTTATATTTTTATTACTTACTTACTACCTTTGATCCACATTTGAGTTGGTCGAAGATGATGTCCAGCGGTAGACGTCCATTCATCACAACAGCCAATTAATGTCCCACTGCAGGGACGGACATCCTCCTGTGATGGAGGGATACTTGGCCTACTAATACCACGTTGGCCAGACGGATTGGTATAGGGTTTAATTTCCTTCTTTCTATGTAAAGGTAATCTTCACAGATAGTCCCTTAGTCGGTTTCTACGACACTCATGGGATGAGATGGGGTGGTGACACATTGTATTCTTACTCCGTCACCACACGGAGAAAAATGTTGGTCGAAAATTATATCCAACTGTGGACGTCCATTGGTTTTAATATGACTGTGATAGTAACATTCTTTAAATAAAATATCATCATTGTAAATTACAGCCCGTGTGGTGACGGAGTAAGAATACAATATGACACCACCCCATCTCATCCCATGGGTGTCGTAAAAACCTACTAAGGGATAATCCGTCAATATTATCTTTACGAAATAACAAGAAGGAAAACTTGAAATTAAACCCTATACCAATCCGTCTGGCCAGCGTGGTATTAGTAGGCCAAGTATCCCTCCGTCACGGGAGAAGGCCCGTTCCTACAGTGGGACATTAATGGGCTATTATGATGATTAAAACTTACAACCCAATAATGACTCATTGTAGCTGCAGGGACTGACTTCTTCCAATTAAAGAAAAAAAATTAGTCAAATATTTTGGTACAGAGGTTTCATGTGAAGCTTTAAGAACTTTCCATTCATCAGCTTATACGACACCAATTTCGAATGATATTGGTTGATAACACCATGTATTCTTTCTTTATGACCATGTAGTCATCAACTTTCCCCCTTACTCATAAACGCCTCTTAAATTTAGTCACTGTTTAGCGATATTTTTATTAGAAAAACCAACCTTATGCCAAACAAAACCGTAAGAATTTAAGCTAATCAATTGACTAAAATTTAAGAGGCGTTTATGAGTAAGGGGGTTTATGTCCGCGTAGAGTTTCATGGTACAAGGTAAACAATTAAGTCTCACAATTACTGTACAAAATATGCATGTCCGTCCGTCTGTCTGTCTATGTGTGTGTTATGTCCATGATGTATGAAACAGCTACTATACCCCTTCCAGCGTAAGTTTAGCTTTTTGACAGTTCACGTCCATGAAGTTTCGTAATACTTCCGCTTATTTTTCGAAAAAATTATATTGTATTTCATGGACGTTCCCATGTTTTTTTCAGTTACCATGGTTACTTAGTGATGGACACTCATAACGATTACCACCATTATGAAACAAATTACAAATAATCAGTAGAAATAAATGCTATGAATAAACCTGAACTCTTCATAATACGTTTATAAAATGTAATTATGATATTTTAGATTAGCTATAACCCGCGACGGTGTCACGATATAATTATGTATTTTAAATAATACCTAAGCTAACTATAATTTTATCATTTTAAGCTATATGCTAATTCTCTTAACATAGAAGAAAGAAACACTAATTACATGATAATGTAAGTTGATGTAAGGATCCAAATGTGTAAAATAAAGTAATTTGAAAAATCGCGAAATCGCTTACAATCGAATGGCATTACATTCGAGATACTGCTGAACGTCACTAACACCAGTCTGTCAAATGTCGTTAAATATAGTGGAAAGGGTATAGTAGACAAATGACACATTACTGTGAAATTTTAAGCGCGATAATTCACAAGTCATTTAAAATGCATACTGTATCAAGAATTTTTTTATGCGTCATTCTGACGAGATAATATAATATTGACGACCTCTGTGGCGTAGTGGTTTTACAACATGACTGCTCCGCAGGGGTCTCGGGTTCGATTTCCTCTCTGCAAATATTTGTGTGCATGAACATGATTATTTGCATTGGTCTGAGTGTTTTCTATGTATTATATGTATGTATTTACGAAAAAAAAAGTATTTGAGTACGTTTATCCGTTGTCTAGTAGCCATAGTACAAGCTTTGCTTAGTTTGGGACTAGATGGGGTTGAGTGAATGTGTGAGGATTATTTATATTATTAGGATATATATTTATTTATTTATTTTACCCAATGGATGTTTTAGTCAACTTTTACGACATTAAATAGGAAAAAACATAGTATTCTTAGCCCAGTACTGACATATTAAACTAACTTAAATATCAACTATATAAAAATAAGTCGGGTTTTCCTTCCTGACGCTGTAACTCCAGAGCGCATGAACCGATTTCCACGGTTTTGCATTCGTTGGAAAGGTCTCGGGCTCCGTGAGGTTTATAGCAAAGAAAATTCAGGAAAAAATTCAACAGAAAAACGGGAAAGGAAGGCCCGTGCGAAGCCGGGACGGACCGCTAGTTTGATATAAAACCACACACAAACTCATTTAACGCCATTCTCTGATCGATGAGATTTTATTGGATTATATAAATTAGTCACAAAATTAAAACTATGTTAAAGTTGATTAATCTTTGCTATCAACGGTTGATAAAATAAAAGTTATCGCGTTTGTTAAAAGCCGTATAATTAATGTTGATACTTAATAACATTCTGTGTGGTGAGGGATTAACAACTTTGTTGCAAAGTTTAAAAAAAAAAGGTTTTTCAAACACCCACGGTGACGTTTTGGGCACAAGTATATTTGTACTATATGTGATCGTATCGTGTATCGTTGGTTTGGTCACATTGAGAGAATGAATGATGAGCGTTTGACGAAACAAGTATACAAGGCTAGTGTGAAAGGGCGAGTCGGTGCCGGTAGGCCACGGAAAACATATGGTGACCAGATAGGTTGCATATTGGAAAAGGGCCAAATAAAGAGCACTCGTAACCGACGCGCATGTATGACTCGCTTAATGAATGTGGACGAGGCCGAATCTGTTTGCCAGGATCGTGACAAGTGGCGTTCTGTCGTCTCTGTCTACCCCGGCCGGGATAAGGCGTGAGTTTATGTATGTATGTATGTATGTGATCAACCAATCATTGTCCTGATACTTGATGGATTTGTGACCATAAAATTAGTAATTATGGCGTATGTACACATAGGACATAATCCCTAAACGAGAGTAGGCTGTTTTTAGGGTTCCGTGGCAAAATAGTAAAAAACGAAACCCTTATAGATTCTCTTGTCTGTCAGTCCGTCTGTTCGTCTGTCCGTCGTAGTGGCGAAGTGTCCATATAACTCGATTCCTACCGGCTTACCTTTGCAAAAACCGCTTACCATTGTCTATTAATCAATTATAAATCAATGACGCAACATCTACTCAATACAAAATAATATAAAACAAAAAAGTATTCTCTTACGTAACGCATTAATAACAAATAAGTAATATAATAATTCTATATAATAATATTTATTTACGTACTCATAACGCCATCTAGTAATTAAAAATTGTCAACTAACTATATGTTTGATATGGTTCAGGAAGAGAGTCAGGCGCGCATGCGCGAGGCGGCGGTAAGCCGGTCGCGAAATTAGGAATCCAGTACAACAGACTGTACGGAAATCGTACGGTCACGTGACACTTTGTCTTCGTCGATCTAAGGTACCATATAAGCCGATGGCCACCGGCTTATGACAAGGATAAAAGATACAACTACAACATTGCGAGAGCGAGAAAGCACTATTGTACCCAGTGGACCGACCAATTGAAACGTTTCATTTCACAGTAATTTGCCATTGACATTCCATTTTATTTTTATTAATTATTTAAATCTAATAGAAATCGAGAAAATAAATACTTGGAGGAGGCCTATGTCCAGCAGAGGACGTCGATTGGCTGATATGATGATGATGAATAGAAATCAGCCTTTCTTCTGAATTTTCAGCTTTTAATTATTTTTCTTTGTTTTTACATTTTTATTCTCTCCATCTTGACATTGGCAGAATCATCGGTAAACGATGGAACTATTAAGTATAAGAAAAAACAGTATTATTTATTTTCTGCAAATAGGTTATATTAAAATTAAAATTTGTTTTCTTGTAGTAAACATTAGTAAGTTTAATTATTTATGTTTGTGTATTAAGTGTTGTGCATTGATTGACATTATTATTGTCGTAGTGCGTTGTGTTGTGATCCTATGGAATATTTTTGTAAGTAATTGTTTGTATTATTTATAAGCAAATTTAATAGTTTGTTGTTTTATGGAACACGTTAATAGTGTTAGATTATTGTCTAACATAAAACGCCTTGTTCAAAATTAAATTATAAATATAAGAAACACGTAGGTACATAGTTCAGTTAGGCTCTGCACATGAATACATAAAATACAAACGGGCGGCGCCGGGCGGCGCTGTGGATTTACGAAACATTATATAATTATCTTATTTCGATACATATAAGTAAGTGGCTTACAGGCAGTATTCTCAGATTCTAAAAGTGTAGATTTATTTAGGATATAGCAACATAAACAATTTATCTAATTGCTCAAAGAAATATATTATTATCCAAACAGAGAAACATTTTCGTATTTGTACCTATAACTTTTCACATGAGCTTAGAACAACTAGAATCGAAACATTTTCTTACGAATACCTATGAACTACAGAATAATAGTAATGTAAAGTAGAACGTTAATAAAAAGTAGTTCACGGAATCCTCGGCTTCCCTTTTATAAAAATCCACCCTTCGCCACTGGTCCGTCCGTATGTCACAGCCATTTTTTTCCAAAACCGCATTAAGATTTTGATGCAAAAATAAAATAATAATAATAAATATTGGGGGTTCCCCATACTTAGAACTGACAGTCAACATTTTTTTTTTTTCATCAAACACATATATGACGTCTATGGATAGGTCTCCAACAATGATATTGAGGTGTCTATAATGTTTTTTTTCTTAACCGAATAGTTTGCGTGACAGACGCTTCCAAGGTGCAGTTTCATGACTACGGTACCTTTTTGACTACAGTAACCCCAGCCCCAAGTCCTATTTTTTTTGTAAATGTGTTATTGTCTGGCTTTACTGTAAATAAATTGTTTTTCTTTCTTTCTTTCTATTAGACTATACCCTTTTGGACTACATTCACACTTACCATCAGGTTCCATATACGTTCACATTACAAGTCAGATTAAAAAAGAACTAAACCGTAAGCATACGCATCTACAATTTACGACCAGTTTAAATATTTAATACTATCGCATAGTCTTAACTAAGTAAGAAAAATGGGCTATTATGTACCCGATACGAGTACCACTAGCCTTTAAGCACTCTGTTATCTTTATTGTGCTTATAAAACTACGTACTTTTATCAAAAGTAATGTTTATTTCCCTCGTATCATTTTAGAAAAAAAAATGTAGGTGGGCAAAGTTAAATCGCTCATTAAAGGTTCCGCATATAATATAATACTATTATTGAAGCGCGCTTACAGCCAGTTGCAATCCTTGATTTATAAAAGACAAATCTGGTTAAGCAACGTCAGTGCGTTCATAAGCAGTCAATGGTATTTCATCTCAAGTCCGAAAAGAAGAAAGACAATGGAAAAAATTGGTACTCGAGGCGGGACTCGAACCCGCTTTTTTGGACTATACGCGTCAGAGGTTTACAGGTGGCATGAACAACTCTCGACTCCAGGTTAACCACTAAACATCATGTATGGATTGAGGACGAATCGAATCGGAGACCTCTGCATAACATCTATGGCCTTAAACGACTACCCCTCAAAAGTCTTAACAAACCATTTTAATACGGTACCCAAAAAAAACTGCCCATTATATAATTTAGTCTTGCATAAACATTATCATAAATTTTGTATAACAGCCATCATTAACCTGCTTAACGTCATAAACACGTTATTCAACTGTCACAACAACATGCACGCATTTAAAAAAGAAAAGAAAAAGAACCCTAAAGGTCATGAATGGAAAGCGATCGTAACATAACCGCTTGTGACGAAAAATGGCTGGTAATGTTTTTAACAAACTTACATGTAACTATTAATCATTATTCGAAACACAAAAATGTAAAAAAAACAATAAGCTACACTTCTATACTAATATTATAAAGAGGTACAGTTTGTGTGTTTGTGAATTTGTGACGTTGTAGGGGGTAATCTCTGGATCTAATGAACCAATTTTAAAAATTCTTTCTGTGTTGAATAGTCCATTTATCGGGGGGAGTGTCATAGGCTATATAGTATCACGCTATGACTAATAGGAGTGAGGCAGTAATGAAATATGTTTAAAGAAGGGACGCCTTTTTTTCACCGCCCAACGAAGTGGGCAAACTAGCTGACACCCTAGTTTCTTATATATTTACGTCAATGTCAATGATATCTAAGCCCAAACTAAGCAGAGCTTGTAAATACTATGAGCATTAGACAATTGAATAACATTACTATTTTAAACTACATATTACATTACTTAACATACCCAGTCCAACACAAACATTTATATTCATAGTGCACACAAATAATAACATTGAGAGGAAAACAAACCGAAACCTCTGCGCAGTTAATCGAGTGCCGAAGGAAAACCCGAAATTAAACTCCAACCAATCCGTTTGGCCAGCGGAGCGTGTAGGCCAAGTATACCTCCGACACAGGAGGAGGCCCCTCCTTGCAGTGGGACATTAATGGGCTGTTATGATGATGTACTGATAATGTATATTGTCCAACACACACAGACGAAGTTGGGCACTAGTTAGTCATACATTAAGAGATATTTATTCTCGTTTCCACTCCTCAACACGTGAAGCAAGAATCAAGAACTTGTATTTAATTACATCGTTTGCAGCCGAATGATTTACGAATCGCTTAATTTGATAGTGTTGATATAAGATTTGATGAAACAACAAGCTTAACAACGACTTATAATGACAACAACATAATAAATCTAAGGCTTTAAAATTAACTACAATTTTTAAAATGTTGATATATGAGATGAAAGAAATTTATTTATGAGTGTCCTTTATATTTAAATGAATATAATAAAGTAAAAAGAAATGTTGTCTCTTGGGGCTGCTGATATCACCGTTATCATAACTTATCATTTATGTAACACTGCGGGGACGTGATTCCTTTAGTCATTATAACAGCCCATCAATGTCCCATTGCAAGGACGGGCCTCCTCCTATGACGGAAGGATACTTGGCCTAATAATACCACTCTAGCCAGACGGATTGATATAGGATTTCATTTCAAGTTTTCCTTCTTTTTATTTCGTATAGGTAATATTCATGGATAGTCCCTTAGTCGGTTTTTACGACACCCATGGGATGAGATGAGGTGGTGACATATTGTATTCTTACTCCGTCACCACACGGAGATTCCTTTAGAGAAGAAGGGAAACTTGACCTACTAATACTAGGCTGGTCAAGCAGGGTTTTAAGTCCAGTTTATCTTCCTAAGTTATAGCAAACTTTCCGTTACTCCTTAATGACACGCGTGGAAAGACATACGGCGGTAAGGACCAAGACTATATTTGGTTTTTGACAAAGGTTTACCGATATCCACTCAATTGCAGACACGGACTATAACTAATGCAGAGTCGTTTATATGCAAATTGTCACACATGATGAGACAACTCGCGCATACTAATCAATAACTAGTTAAAATAATATATAACTTGTTTAATTTCTATTGCAGACTTGGCGGCAATAAGGCAGTTACTGGAAAGCGAAACTGGAGGCACAACTTGTCCGAGCTGTAACATGCCATTTGACAAAGGCAAGAAGAGAAAACTGATTGACACATGTGGACATGAACGCTGCTACTCGTGCATGTTTCGAAACGAAGCTTGCCCATCTTGTGCGAGGAACAGCCAGGGACAAAGACGACCGGCAATGGAACGATACACCCCGTCACCTCAGCGACAAGAACCAGACTGGCAATCACCACTACGTCTCCCTAAACCACCAAAACAGCCATCTAATCTAGCGCAAAGCTGTCCGACACCACCTCATACGAGAAGAAGATTCTTTTTAAGTCCTAAATCGTTGCGAAGTCCATTCGGTCACCGAGCGCGACATTCGCACGACAATCACGTGCCGCTTTCCGGTAAGTCCACCTTTTGCACAGACATTTTACTTTAAAGCCCGATTTACACATCGACAAGTACAGTAGCGAGTTAAGAAGTAAGTTGTTGATTAAGAAGCCCCTCTCTCGCGTCTCGCCAAGTTAACTCGCCAAAAAATAGGATGGAGATCTATTTAAATCAACTTTATCAACAACTTACTACTTAACTCGCTACTGTACTTGTCGATGTGTAAATCGGGCTTTAGATTTGCATAATTGCGTAACAGTATTGCCGCGTACATAAACTGCATCGATGAGGCGTTTGATGTAGTTGAGAGCTCATTCATAAACAATCAGTGTAGCGCCTCTTGTAACTTGTATTAACGAAAACTGCGAGGATACGTCACGCAGTAAATATCATTGAGAGACAGTTGCGACACTTGCGCCCACGCAGCCCCGCCGGATGTACGTAGGGGTTCCTTAAAGGACCGGTTGTCTGTCTACTGTATTTATTAGTTAATTTTGTACTTTTGCAACTCCGTCTGTAGACAGCACGCCGGCTGTGAACATTATCTTTGTATCTGTTACATTTTCTATTTCCATTAATTATATCATACCAGTCTACCTGATTTCTTAGGTAATTGAAATATACATTTGTTCACAGCTGTGTGTTTCTTAATAACTATTAGTATCGATTCGTTATGGCCCTTGCCCCTTAACGTTTGCACTTAATCTTTTGATTGAGAACGTTTCTATTAGTTAAGATATGTTAAACTGTCTATTTTACCATTTCTGACGATTTATTTGAGGTGTATAGAAATATCAATTTGTTTGGAAAACATGTTATTTTCTGACGCTGTTGATTTATGAAGAGAAACCTTTTTAAATGAAGAGTTCGGTCTAACAGGGTTACCGGAGGAAGGTCCTCGTAATGCGGCGTGGCATAGCCTGGTCTTCAATAAGATCAGGTCGCTATGGTCTACACATTCGTCTGTGCCGCAAGGACTCAACCAGTTGACAGGCACGATCTATTTAAATTAGCATCGGAATGTGGATTACAATAGTGTTCATTTACTTGCGAATAAAGATTGGATTACAAATAATTGTTTATACGTATTTGATGATAATAATATAATACGCTTCATAATTATGCCTGTAGCAGAGAAATAAGGGTGCTAGGGTTTTCGAAATCCTTAGAGACAATACAAATATTCTTTAAACATGATTATGCCCAGTATACATATAAGGAAGTTTTCTGAAGTGGTACCCCAAGGTAACCTAAAATAAAATTTTGTCATATCACTAAATAAATATTTTTCAAGATTTTGTAATAGCTAAAAAATCAAAATTCTTATGGTAACTCTAGCCTTAATAATATTTCTAAAATTAAATCTTTACTTCCTTGCGATACCTATATTTTTTTTAAAAATAGTAATTGAAATCTTAAATCGATTAATTTAGAAATACTAGCGGTAAATGAACACATTGGTATTCGGTCCACATTCCCTGCACTCAGCTAGCACTGTCGTGGCTCGATTTTTGCACACCTTATTGCCTGTTCGCATCGTTCGTTCGTTTGACACATAGCTTACTATACCGGTTTTATTTTCTATTGTGTTTTTTTTTAAACTGTGTGTCGTGTTTTGAGTTTTATTTTTAATCTATTTACCGCTTGGAAAGTGTTTTTTATTTTTGTAAATGTTTTTGAGTGATTGAATTTTGAGAATTTTGCTTGTGCATTTTTTGTTGTTTATTTGTTTTCATTATTCACAAAACTGACGATTTATTTCGATATTTGCACTGCAATTGTTAATACACACATATAACCTCGCATGACTCATGTTCGGCATCGAAACGACTTAATCGAGATAAAGAATTGTCGATAGATTTAACATCGATTTGTGGGCGAGATTTTATCGATTACATTTGTTAGTATAAGTGAGTTTTGCTGATTTATAACTTTGTTCATTTTGTACAAATGGACAAAGCATGGTAATGTCGTCAAAATGGAATAAATAATTGAATGAAGTAATTGAATTTACATTAATGAAGTCATTTTTTTATTTATATAGGAGGCCTATGTCCAGCATTGGACGTCAATTGGCTGATATGATGATGATTTATTTATTTTTGCAACAAAATATTACAATTAAATAAATGTAAAACATAAGAGATGTGACAAATCACTCCTACCACCCGAATTTATTTTAGGTAAATAAAGAAAACCTTACACCAATCTATTCAGCCAACTTGGTGTAAGTATCCAAAATGTTGGTCCATCATTGGAGGAGAGCCAACCAGACATAATTGAACTGGGTTGGAGGAGAATAGCTTAAGTATCTATGTTTAGCAAATTTTCTCTAAGTCTACTTTTACGACATATCAGAGATACTAGTCATTGTGTATCATTGATTGTAGATATGTATATAATATGGTTTAAACAAATAATCCTTGAGATATGTCAAAACATTTGCATCTATTAATGAGGATCGTCCTACGCGGATTATTTTGCTCCTACATGATATGAAATATATTTAAATATGCAGGCTCTATCACACAGATGTGTTATTGGTTTAAAGTTATTATTGTATGGCTTTCGATATTCTTTCGTAATAATTAACTAGGTACCTACCTACTTCTCTCTTCTACTCTTTCTTTAATAGATTATTTAAGCACCTGGGATTATGTGAACAAGAAATTAACTTTTACGATGGTTGCCTTGCCGTACGATATTAGTAGAGGACATTTTGATATGCCGTGAGCCTTTATAATACAACTCGCGTTCCCTTGCACACCATGGTTCGTAAAAGGAACCAAGGGTTCTAGACCATTTATTATAATCAGCTATTTCCTTCAATACAAACATTTAACTCATTTACAATTTCCTTAGATTCAACTAGATTATAATATTATGTTAATAAAAAGAAAGAAAGAAAGAAAATAATTTATTTTGTTGTACACAATAAGAAACAGTAACTAATTATCAACATAAGTAAGTATTACAAAAATGCACACAAAATAGGACCGCGTAATGGCTTAGGAACGCGTATTAAATTTGAAATATATAGTGTGTGGTACACCCTTTACAGAATAAAGAACAACTTGTACTAAGGCCACATGATCTAACAACAGATTAACATTGATAGCTCTAATTTGCACAAGGACCCGCCTTCGTTTGTCTCTTGTCATGACGACAGCTGGTCAAACCTACGTCTACTTACTCTTTAACTGTATTAGATTATCTTACATCTTAAGGCGATAGGTACAGTCACGAGCAATAATATGTACACATTTTCAAATTTTCTAAACTATCTGCACGTTTATCTAGACATTACAATATCAAAATGAATTCGTAATTTAGAAGAGGTTCCGTACAGTTTTGAATTAATCTTCGAATTTTCAATTTTGGATTGGCAGAACTTTAGATAACTGGTTTACAAAATGTGAAAATGTGTACATATTATTGCTCGTGACTGTACCTATTGGCACTCCACTGCTGGACATAGACCCAACAAGCGCCACAGAACTCGGTCCTGCGCCTTCCGCATCTAGTCTGACCCAGAGATCATTATGAGGTCGTTTGCCCACCTTGTCCCCAACTAGATGGACCTAGTCCTCTATGGTTTAGTGGTTATTAATATACTTATGCCTGATACGAAGAGGTCTTTGGGTCAATCACCGCGTTAACCATACAAGTTATTTTTACGTATCTATTTACAAATATTTAAATGTATTTACAAAAGCTCAGTTTGATTTGGTACTAAATTTCATGTAATAAACTTCAGTAAAAGTCAAGAAGAAATATTTACTAAAGACATAAAATAAACTGCAATTATTTTAACCTTGGAATCTGCTCCAAGGACAGTGTTAGATACTGAGTTACAAATCTTACCCGGAAAGGTGTCATATAACCCAACAGTCCCTAATCCTAGAACTCAACAAAACGAATAATAAACAGATTGTAATGCCACGGTTCATATAACACAATTGTTTGTTAAAACAATGGGTGAAATTGTTCACAAGCTATAATTGTTTGATGTGTTATGTAAGCATTTTTAATACTTAGAATTATTACTGAACTTCTCTCATTCACCCGGTCAAATTCCACGGGAATCGTAAAAGTCAAATAAATATTCCTCACACATTCACACAACGCCATCTAGTCCCAAACTAAGCAGAGCTTGTACTATGGGTACTAGTCAACGGATACACATACTTAAATACATTCATATTATACATAGAAAACACACAGACCAATGTCATGTTCATGCACACAAAGATTTGCATTGAGCGGGAATCGAACCCGAGACCTCGGCGTAGCAGTCATGTTATATAACCACTACGTCAAACAAGAAGCAGAAGAACAGAAAGCAAAAGAAGATAAAGTTGAAATATGACCTTATTCTCCTAGCCAGCTTTTAAGTTAGGCAAAGCTTTCCTATGTAATTGTTGAAAAATATTTTAAAGTCAGAAACAGGATTTGAAATCTTTCTAAGCATTACTTTTAATATTGAAAACCCTAGTGACATTATATCATCATAACAGCCTATTAATGTCCCACTGCAGGGACGGGCCTCCTCCCGTGATGGAGGGATACTTGGTATACTAATACCACGCTGGCCTAACGGATTGGTATAGGGTTTAATTTCAAGTTTTCCTTCTTTTTACTTTGTAAAGATAATATTTACGGTTAGTCCCTTAATCGGTTTTTACGACACCCATGAGGTGGGGTGTAACATTATATAATTAATATTAACTTAAGATAGATTTTTGTATTGTCTATGTCTACAAAAGACAACACATCTCTACAAACTGATCTAGCATTGTTTATTTTCTTTTAAATTGTTTTCTTAATAAAAACCTTTATCTATACTTTATGCGCCTCACATAGCTAAGCTGGGAATAAACATTAGTTGCCGTGGGATATACTTTTTCATTCATACTCATCCCGATTGACGAGGAAATTGATTTTTTTGCTTTAGTAATGTCTGTTTCTGAGAATTTTCTTTGTATTAAGTCATTTATACTATGATTACCTTAAGCTAGTGACTTTAATCAATTACGAGTAGGTATATTGTTTTTGCGTTTACTCGAGTTCATGCAGCTACAGTGCAGTGGCCGGGGGGGGGTACAAATCCTATTACTTAAGAAGCTATTTCGTCGCACGAATGCTTAAGACGACGCTTTGAAAATTTTCGAGTTGAATTCGGCCGTGGCCAGAGGGGCGCGCCCCTCGGCGCGCGAATGAGACGGATATACTCTCGCTCACGCGCCGCCGCGCCGTGTGCGCCGTCGTCGTCCCGCCGGCCCTCAAGGACACGTTATCGCTCTGTGCCATAGTACAAATATAATACAGTATTTCAATTTCATAGAAACGGACGAAACGTGAGTTTATACCTACAAGCTCACGATCGCGGAGGGAACAGTCGCTACTGTGCCGCAGTAACGAGCGGACTGTGTGTTATAATTTGAAACTAAAAATATTATTTATGTCAATTTCAAACAAACATGGCTGATATAAATACCTACCTTACTAAATGACTTAGGTATTTATTTAATACTATAATATAGTATTTTGTGTATATTACGAAAACGGTTTGTTGTACTTAGGTCAATAATAATGAAAATTTAGCCCCCCTTTATGAAATCCCCCATGCGTGTCTTTCACTTTAATCTAGGTAAATTTAAGCAATGACATCGATGTCATTTTTTGATTGGATTGGTCACCCATCCATAAAGTGACCTCGATGCCTTTATTTTGACATTAAATAGATCTAATAGACCTGTTTAAAGTTTGGTTTTGGTTATCGATAAATTCAATTTCAAACAAACATGGCCAATATAATAAATAAGTACAGTACCCGGCCGTAAATATTACACATCGTCTTTTTCTCTGACGCTCTACGAAGCCGAAATTGACCGATTGTATTTTTCTACAGGTTACGAAACGGCCCGGTACTGTACCTACTTTACTGAATGACTTGTTAAGTACCTTCTTAATATTATAATTTAGTATTTTATTTATATCACAAACATGGTGGATATAAATACAAACATATACATGTTTCTTTAAATTAAATGTATCAATCATAAAACAACACGTTTTTTACAGAACACTTCCTATTTATTTAAATATAAAATAGAAAAATAAAAAGTATTAATTTACAATTACAAAACTAAATGGAAACACAAAGTAGATCGCATGTATACTATTGTTTATGTACTGCGCACCCGTAGGCATTTATAATAATATTCGGCCCAGTTAGACTACTGGTTATACTGTGACGTCAGTCCGCGGTAGGTAACAGAAAATTCTGTTACAGAAAAACCTACTATCTACCGGTCTATTATGTCTATACAAGTAGCCCCCATTTTTTTAAAATTTACTCCCGCACAAGGTATTATGAAGGCACAAAGCACATCCAGATTCAGGACAATAATTTGGGGATCACAAAAATAGTTTGACCGCCTCGGGGTAGCGGTCGCAGTGCACGAGGTCGCGGGTTTGAATCTCACGCAAAATAATAGAACTTTAAAAAAAATACAATAGCCTCACTATGTATTGTCCTGTGTCGCGGGGTATTTACAAACATTTACTTAGCTGACACAAAGAACATTCAGACTCAGGACAATAATTAGTGGATCGCACAAATAAAATTGTCTTACGTGAGATTTGAACTCTAGGTGATTTTCCACGAGAGGGGCGAGACGAGGCAAAAATTGAAATCTTTATGTAAAAATGAACCGTATTGCTTAGGAAATAGAGTATATATTAACTTTGTAACAAAAACACTCGCTTCTCGCGATAGGCCTATTGTTGTTTGTTGCTACGTTTTGTTTGTGTAAAAATGAACCGTATTATTTCTCGTATAGAGTTCAAAATACATTAACATGAAACACGCATGTCGCGATATCAATTTTTGGTTCTGGGCTGAGTCTGGACTTTCTTTGTGTACGTTTCTTTCATGTCTGTAAACGTTCCCGCGGTGGAGTGCATGAGAGTTCAAATCTCACTTATGACATTTTTTTTGTGTAATCCACAAATAACTGTTCTGAGTCTGGATGTTCTTTGTGCCTGCAAAATTGATGTTATGTTCGTTTATTTCATGTCTGTAAAAGTTCCCGCGAAAGTAAAAAGTATTATTTAGATCTTATTAGTAAGTACCTAAGGTAGGTACCTACTTATTTTTTTGAGTTTCACACAACTCCTAGGTATTGTCGCGGAGACTTTTACAAAAAACATCCGAACTTAGGACAGTAATTTGTGGATCGCTCAAACAACTTTGTTGGATTCGAGCCCGCAACCTCGTGCACGCAAGCCACTACCGCGACCGCGTCACACTGCCCGCGCCACTGAGGCCGTTTCAATTACGTGATCTTGACGAAAACGGTAATAAAACTTATTACACTTGAGCATATAGTCTAAAATCGCTTATAAACAAACGCTTGCATTATCAAAAGGGTCAACAGTAACTAGGTAGTTGAGTTAGGCGAACTTTACCTAAGTTTTGTAAATGACTTAACTACGAAAATATTTTACCAAACAATGTTATAAAATAATACTATTATTTATTTATAAAAGAGAACAAAGTATTAATAAAAACTTAGGTATAAATATTTTAAATCTAACCTATAATATTATATACCTACGATTAAAAAATACGCGATAATATTTAGTACGAACGTTGAGTCGACATGCACAGGTCCGACGTCGAAGAGGGCCATCGCCCGACTGATTCGTCGACCGTATTCATTCTGTATCGATCGTTAACTAATCGGTATAAGGTCTAAAATTACGATGCGCCCGCAACGATCCAGAGCGCTTTGATATTGCTAAAATCTTATTTTCTTAATTAAGGTTGTAAGGTTGTAGTTATGTAAATGATATTCTACAGTAAGACTAATATTGATGTTACGAATGTATTTGAGTAATTCCTAAGCATAATGATAGTGTACTTTCCGTGTTATATGTAAAAAGCTGTTTTTTTAGAGGTGTTTTCAAAATTAAATATGATCGAGCCAAAATCAAGCTATCGCGTTTTCGTAACTACAAAAGGCTAGTTAAAGGTATCAATTTACCTATATCAAAATTCTAGATTAATAGGTCTTTTCATATTCCTGTAGTAGTTGATGAAAGATAGTGCATTTTGTCAATGAGTCCTCTTAAGTGTCCAACCTCCATTTTCAACATTTTACACCAGAGACGTTTAATTGATTAGATTGAGAAAATAATATGATTTTATAAAAGTATTATATTAAAATTCATTCATCAATATAATACTTTCAAAATACTTGCAAATCTTAAAATAATACTTTTATAAAATCATATTATTTGCTTAATCTAATCAATTAAATGTCTCTGGTGTAAAATGTTGAAAATGGAGGTTAGACACTTAAGCAATCGTGCGACGATTTCGCAAAAACAAAGATTATATAAAAAAAATTACGCCTTGTTCTTTTGGGGGTAGAGAGAATGCTCACAACCAGCTGGAATCATAAACGATAAGGCTGTTAAGCAACATTGGCGAGAAAATAGGACATGGATCTGTTTCTAGTCTGCTCTCTAGTCTCCGAGCTTCGAAATGCAAGTAGGTAAAGAGTAGGTCTCGGTGGCCTACCTCCTACTATTCTACTAATATTATAAATGCGAAAGTTTGTGAGGATGGATGGATAGATGGGTGTTTGTACGTTTGTTACTCTTTCACGCAAAAACTACTAAATGGATTTTGATGAAATGTAGAATATAGGCAGTTTAGGGTGTAAAATAACATTTAAGCAAAAAATAACTTATACCACGCCGGTGAAGCCGCGAGTATCAGCTAGTAATTTAATAAATGCGAAAGTTTGTGAGGATAGATGATTGATTTGATTAGGGTGTAGACTAACATTTAAGCTACTTATGGAACTAGGTGAAGCCGCGGGCATCAGCTACTACTATATAAAATTCTATTACAACATAAAATACCCTTAAGACCTTTCACATCTTCGAAATAGGTTATAGTTGTCTCGCGATCCCTTATAGATAGCTGACATTTCATTAAAATGTCTTCATCTCAGCTAATAGACGGAGTACACTAATTTAATGGTACACGATTCGATTTAACTCCAAATATGGATATGTGTTAGTTACATGATGTTTTATTGAGTCGTGTTTGGTGTTTAGTGTCAAATAATACGTTAATAAAACATATATGTTATAAGAAATTGGTTAGTAACTTGTTCCTACCTTTATTATCCCACAGCTGGGCAAAAGCGTCTCTCGCTGGCTTCCACGTGTAAGAAATTAAAGATTTAATGTTCCTAAGGTGTATGTATAGAGTTTTCGTCTCAATGTAAAGATTAGAATTTGCGTAATAGCATATTAATATCTAGTAACATTGGGGACTTAGGCCAACTTATGTACCTCACTGGCCTTGATGGTATCTTAACTAAATCCGAGTTCGTCAGTATATAATAAATTAAATATTAAAAGAAAATGCTAATAAATTGTAATATATCGAATTCATTTTCACTAATTAATCTCACGTCTTTTTATGAAATTTTTCATAAATAAATAAATATTCTTCACACAAATGGCGTTGTGTGAACACAACGCCATCTAGTCCCAAACTAAGCAAAGCTAGTACTATGGGTACTAGACAACGGATAAACATACTTAAATACTTTTTTTTGTACATACAATTATACATAGAAAACACCTAGACCAATGCAAACAATCATGTTTATATCATGCACACAAAGATTTCCATTGAGTAGGAATCGTACCCGAGACCTCTGCGTAGCAGGTAACCGCTACGACATAGAGGTCGTCTTTATATACCTACCTAGAAAAAAACTAGTTTTTCCTTGAAAATATACTTATTGCTCACAAATATGGGCAAGCAAGGATATTTTTTTAAGAATCAGATAAAATTAGACCGTTACACTGTACAGATACATAGGCAAAGAACTAGAAAAATTATCCAGCCAAAAAACACAAGAAAAACAGTACATCCTCTCTCTTTAAAGTCGGTTACTTACATTCTAGTGTATAAGATATCAGTAACATTATCTGAGGATCACAGTAGTTTGTTGTTCCCACGGCTCGTGGTTTCCGCAGGTGCAGGGATCTCAACTTACACCGGACACAACACAGAGATGTGTTATAAACACTTTGTATTTTTACCCTATTACGTTGTGTAAACGAAATTACTAAGGAATTGTTATTTATTAGAATAACGGTACGTTACGTACGTATAAAGATTACGTTGTCAAAATATTTAAAGAATATGCAAAGGCGATAGGTATCTTATTATACAAGTTCTGCTTAGTTTAGGACTAACCCCCTTACTCATAAACGCCTCTTAAATTTCACTGTTTAGCGAGATTTTTATTAGCAAAAGCAACCTTATGCCTATATAATATGAATTTAAGCTAATCAATTGACTAAAAAAGAGGCGTTTATGAGTAAGGGGGTAAATGGCCTTGTCTAAATGTGCGCAAAATATTATTTTATATTAAAGACTAGATATAGCAAACAAAAGATATCATCATTACAGTCCATTAATTCCCGTGACGGAGGGATACTTGGCCTACAGATAACAAAAGATATATCATCGATTTACTTCATAAGAATATGCACAGAAGTTCTTGTCGGTTAGTGACTAGTTATTTAAAAAGATATATCCTAATCCTACAGTACCTAGTATAGTGTCTTTCTTACTTTAAGTGAAGTTAATAGTACTAACTAATAACTTCACTTAAAGCAATACAACCCCAGTATTTAATCTCTACATTCTTACTATCTTTAATCCATTGTTAATCAAACTTTCTCAACAATTTGATATGTTAAAATGTAACCTTTACATCACGCGATAAATAATCGTTTTGCTTCTCACAATAAGCTATCTTCATTATGTTTTATACCAAGAAAACTCGTATTTATTCTAGGGAATCCTAGGGAATATTGCTTCCTGTCATGGTATGGGAAATTTTAATAGACTAGTGAAGAAGGAGGAGTGTATTGTCTATGAAATAAAAGACTTGATATGATTTGTTTTTGTTTGTATTTTAAAATTGTTGTTTTGCTTCAAAACGTTTTTTAATTAAAGCACGGTTATGTTTGCATGAGAGTTATATTATATTTTTGTTTTAAATATTTTGTAAATAAACATGTAAGTTTAGTAAACCATTATCATCCTTTACGAGATGTATTCTATACTCTTTATTGGTTTCCTATCAATAAAGAGTATACTTCAACTTTCCTTTCATTATTAAAGAACGCCCGTCCTTTCATTGGGATATTAAAGACCCTAAAAATGAAAATTATAGTATTTAATAATTCATAGCAAAAACTTTGCTTAATTTAAACCTAGATGGCGCTGTGCCAAATACATTCATACACATTTTAACTCATTTTTTTTTTACTACAGACGATGAAGGAGGTCACATCAAGCAAGGTTACGAATCGCGTCGGCAGAATGACCTATACATGCGTCTTGGTCTCCTGCTGGGAGAAAGGAGAGGTTCCCGGAATAAATCGCGGGATAGCTGCACTTCGCTTGCGTCGCTTGATGCTCATACTTTAGCATCGCATAATACTAGCCCGGTTAGTTTCATTATTGCTTTTTTATTCTTAGTTGAAAGAAAGAAAGAAAGAAAAAATATTTATTTTTCACCTAATTGCACATACATGAATAAATATTAGAATTACAAATAAACTTAATAAAAGTCCATGAGGTGTAAAACTAGGACCAGTCTCAGCATGATGCTGCAACGTTGGTAGCTGCAGCGCTGTTATTCTGACTGGCCCCTTTTTTGACGTCACGTCTTTTAGTTAATGACCTATTGAATTGCAGTAGGCCAATTATGTACTTGTGGTATTTTTTGTTTTATTTGTGACCGTATCTATGTTACAGTATCAATATCAAATCGAATTAGATAATTTCGATTTAATTGACGTGTGGTGTGTGAAAAATGCAAAATGTTAGTACATTTTCTCATCTTGTAGTAACTAACTTGACTAAGGCATTCAATAATCATAATTTCATTGCTAAGTACCTGGTCCGGAGCCTAAATATTCTTTGTTTCCGCGACATAGAACAGGGTCCTTACGTCACTGCAGGAGATTTCAAAAACTGTCATTTCAGCAAGCAAATAAATGAACATCTATTTATTTTCTTCCTTCAGGTGTCAACATTAACTGGTTCATCAGAAGTAGAAGTGGCGACACCTCTCGGCCGTGACTCCCTTGGATCTTTAGCTTCCATGTCGTTGTCTGCTGCTAGTAACTGCTCATCATCGAGTCCTGGTAGCAGACGGCATTCTGTTAACAGTAAGTTATTACTAAGTCCTTTAAAAGTCTTTACGCTATATGTATTTACATTACATAAATGCAGGGTATGGAGACCCCTCCACATGGTGAAGATTATAGACGTAATTTTTTGTTAATTATATACAGCTTATATATATGAGCGGCTGTGCATACAATAATATATATATTATAACAATATCGAAATAAGGATATCGGAGATGTTCTCGTGGCGATAGGCTTATTAAAAACTACATAAGAGATTTAACTCAACTTTCGCTCAAATATAAACCATGTATTTCCAGCACTTCAAAGCGGCAGATCAGACGAATTAACTCGAATGTCAAGTGGATTTTTCAAGACAAGGAAAACTGCGGCCAGACGTTCAGCCAGGGTCAACAGCAAGCAATCCTCTTCATCTTCAGAAATAAAAGGTCAGAAATAAACTCATTAAATATTTTTAACGTTTTGTTTTTTTAGGCCACGTAAGAGGTCTATGCCCGGCAGTGGGATGGTAAAGGCTGACACTAGCTTTACTTTTTTTACTTCGTTTTTATTTCTCTCCGTGTGGTGACGGAGTAAGAATACAATATGTCACCACCCCATCTTATCCCGGGTAAGGGTGTCGTAAAATCCGACTAAGGGACTATCCGTGAATATTATCTTTAAATAAAAAAGCAGGAAAATTTGAAATTAAACCCTATACCAATCCGTCTGGCCAACGTGTATTATGTAGTAGGCCAAGTATCCCTCAGTCACATCCCTGCAGTGGGACATTAATGGGCTGTTATGTTTTTATTCCGTTTGCTGCTAGAAATCATCGACCGTTACGAAATAAGATCCCATTTGAAGACTTGATGTTGCTTGAAGTTTAGACCAATGAATAATCTTTATATTTTTCGAACAAAAATAACTAAAAATTTTATAAATAGGTTCTCTGGGCTTCTAAGAGCCTTAAAATACCTTTTAATTACATTAGCCTTAACAGAATCTTTCGAATGAACATTAGAATATATTTGCGGTAAGCTGTCAATGTTAAGCCGGAAATTAATATAAATACGTAAATAGTTAACCAAATACGAGAATATAAGTAATTATAAAATGCTAATTATAAATACTTAATCCTCAGAATGTAATTAAATATTTACACATAAATAAATAGGCTGATGTTTGCCTGCTTGTAGAAATATGTACCTATGTAGATATTGACAAATCTAATTACCTTTTATATGTCTCCTATGATTGAAGGATGGCCATCTATTAATACACTAGGCAGATTATTTCGTAATGTTACCAAATTCGCAAAAGACGAAGACGAAAAAGGGTAGGCTCTAATTCGGTTATATATTTTTTATATACGTCCCTTTAGATCGGTCTTCGAGATCTTAGGACTGGACGTTCTGGAAATCTTTGTTTGTTTGAAATAGTGTATATTTGAGTTTGTACCACAGAAATTTTGGCAAAATTGGTAAAGTAATTAAAAAGTTATTTTTAAAAATTTAAAATTTCTGCCAGAAAATCTTGCGTATTGTAATAATCGCTAACAACGTTATAATAGGTATTAAATATAAATTATTATTCCAGATAATAAGTACTATGATTTTAGAATCATCATTAGTCGTAAACATTTTGAATTCTTTCCCATAACACGTCACATGGTGGACTAAGCAAAGTTAAATATTAATCTCATTCGTTTAAACCTTACTATTACAAAGGCTTCCAACAAATAATCGGTACAGACACCTATTATTATTAGCACCCAAATAAAATAACAATGACCAGTAAAACACCATAATTATTATAATTTAAAAATCATAAACTTTACAGAAAACATGACTCTTCGGTATTTTTGTGCCTGCACGAATTTTAGTTCGTGCTAACATGCACTTTTGCTTTATATAATAATAAGTTAAAACTTAATAATTAGATTTAATTTAGTCCATTAAATCGGTTATTGAATAACTTCAAAAATATTTTACAGTGTTTTTTAAATTATTGGATTGTAAACAATTCATAACAAAAGGCTGAAGGTACCTTAACTTTAAAGTGTCCATTAAACGTAATAAACGTTTGTGTAAGTACAGTGATTATCGAATTTTAGCTTAATTTTCTTGTGCAAATGGTGTAAAACGAAAATTATTGCGAAATCTTTACATTTAATGAAGCTAGGATGTAGAGACGATTAATATAGAAACATTGACCAATAAATAGCTTTAAACAAATTTAGTTATTTATACTATATTTCAGAATATCCTGTACTTTATGATAAATTATAATTTTTGTTTAAATACGTAAATATTGGCGAATATGATTAAATATATTTCATCATCATCATATAAGCCAATTGACGTCCATTGCTGGACATAGGCCTACTCTAAATATGGCCACCTTGCGCGGTCCTGTGCATCCCTCATCAGTCGGCTTCCCGTCGTCCTAACTAAGTCATCGGTCCACCATGTGAGGGGTCTCCCCACTCTGCGTGATACGCGGTCCCCATACATATCCTACTAATATTATAAATGCGAAAGTTTGTGAGGATGTATGGTAGGACGGATGTATGTTACTTTGTCACGCAAAAACTACTGAATGGATTTTGATGAAATTTGGAATATAGGTAGTTTAGAGTGTAGAATAACATTTAAGCTACTTATACAACGCTGGTGAAGCCACGGGTATCAGCAAGTATGATTAAAATTTAATGTAATTTTGTGTCATTTTCAGTTCACCCATCCCCGCAACTAACGTTACGACCTTTGTTCTTCGAAGTACCGCTAACAGACAACCAGACCTACTTCTCTGGACGACAATGGCTTATGAGGGACATGGAAAAAGCTCTGGAATCCAGTTCTCCAGGTACGTAACCCATAATTTTTAATCCTAATTTTTAATCTTTATTAAACCAGCATGTCAATTCTCAAACTTTAAAATTGTTAAAAATTCGGTTGAGTTAACTTTAGTTGTCACATTGTCACACAATAGGCAAGACAATTTGACAACTAAAAGTTAACTTAACCGAATTTTTAACCATTTTAAGGTACGAGAATTGACATGCTGCTTTTTCACTATCTCATGTCGCTCATATGCATTGTAGCTTCATATTCTCACAATTTCAATAGCCATAATCAAGGAAATCATACTACCAAAATTCAAGCTCACTTACTTAATCTGAATATAATATTTTAATTGAAGAAACGTATAGTGAATAGGGACGAGTTGCCCCCTAACCCATTTTATGTGATGAGCATATTTCATTATAGGACATTGCAAATAACCGTTTAATTGCTGTATTGAATCTTCCTTGAAACTTCGACATCTAAAGTTATTAAAGTCATATTAAAATTTTATCGTTTCCTGTACACATATTATCTAATCTAAAATCTTTTGCAATAACCATATTTTATCACCCAACAGGTATACTAGTGTCAGGATGTCCAGGAACAGGAAAGACGGCTCTAATTCTTCAGTTAGTAGAATACTCATGTTTTGGTAGAAAAAGGAATTGTGAGTATGAGGAATTGAGAGAACAGTCAGACATAAGGGAAATGCTGCCTGAAGAATTGACGATAGGGATGTTCACGCATTTGGCATCACATGTTGTCGCTTATCATTTTTGTCAGGTAAGCAATATTGAAAATGAGATTTTCCTAACAGCCAATTAAAGTCCCACTGCAGGGACGGGCCTCCTCCCGGGACGGAGGGATACTTGGCCTACTAATACCACGCTGGCCAGGCGGATTGGTATAGGGTTTAATTTCAAGTTTTCCTTCTTTTTATTTCGTACAGATAACATTCACGGATAGTCCTTTAGTCGGTTCCTACGACACCCTTGGGATGAGACGGGGTGGTGACAGATTGTATTCTTACTCCGTCACCACACGGAGAAGAAGAAATAAGTACTAAAACTTATTTAGTGATATTCTGAACCGAAAAGTATGAAAGACAATGAAAAAAATCGAATCGAATTTGCGTCTTCAAAGAATACACCGCCCACTCTCAATGTTTTCATTGTATTTCGTTCTTTTACAAATTTTCTAGTTATACCTGAGCTTTCTGATTTATTTATTTGTAAAATAATAAACTTTTTAATATTTCAGGCCGATAACAACAGTACATGCCTCGTGGGCGAATTCGTCCACTCTCTAGCAGCACAACTCTGTCAAGCGCCAAGACTCCAAGCATACAGAGAGTACCTTCTAAGCGAACCACATTTACTCGCGTGTCTCTCTCTCAAAGAATGTATCGCTGACCCAGAACTAGCTTTCATGAGAGGCATCATAGAACCCTTAATTATTTTAAGGAGGAATCGAAGTATAGATTCAGCAAACAGCATCATTTTAGTCGATGGACTATGCGAAGCTGAATACCACAGACCGGATCACGGATACACAATCGCCTCTTTCCTAGCGAGGCATATTGCTGAAATGCCAACATGGCTGAAGGTTGTAGCAACAGTCAGAACGCAGTTCTTAGAATTGACGAAACAATTGCCGTACACAAGATTGAGCCTTGATGAATCAGATAATGTTCATAAAGACCTTTTGGAGTATTTCAATGTTAGAGTACAAGCAGCGCCAATAATAGAAACCAATATTAAATGCTCCACTGGCAAAACGGAAGGTGTTCATAATTCAGTTCTAAAATTCGCTCAATACGTTCTACATTTGAGTCAAGGCTCGTTTTTGTTCCTAAAATTAATTCTTGATCTACTGGAGAAGAGTCACATCGTTGTCAAATCAACTAATTACAAAGTAGTGCCGATATCTTTGGCACAAATATTTTTACTGCAATTTAATCTAAGGTTTCCAACTGTGCAATCGTTCGAGAAAGTTACTCATATACTAAGCGTATGCTTGGCAGCTTTATATCCTCTAACGTTAGTAGAAATTTATTACTCTGTTAATTCGTTGTTGGTGAACACATTTCTACCTTGGGATGAATTTTGCCATAGATTTGAATCATTAACAGACTTTCTCGTAAAAAGGATTGATAATACGTATATGTTCTTCCATCCGTCGTTCAGGGAATGGTTGATCAGGAGAGACGATAACGAAAGTCCTAAATTCTTGTGTGATTTGAGAGCAGGACATTGTGGAATTGCGTTTAGATTATCGAGAGTCCAAGCGCCTTTGGATTCGGAGAAATCGATGGAATTAGGACATCATATTTTGAAAGCCCATATGTATAGAAATATGGGTCCAGCTCAACTTGGATTGTGTCCGAGGGATCTGCAAGCAATGTTAGTGGCGACCAGCTCGGCTAGTGTTGGGGAGGCGATCGCTAACCTTAGGAATATCTACACTCCGAATGTCAAAGTTTCTCGATTAATGTTATTAGCTGGAGGATCTCCTAATCAGATTACTGAATGCCTTGGAGGCGCGCCATTGCTCTGTATGTATTCGTATCAAGGTATATTAGCAATGGTTGGATTGCTAATTGAATTTGGTGCTGATTTAGAAATGACGAATTCTCAAGGGTGTTCCGCTTTATCATTGGCTTGTCAAAGAGGACATACTGATGTTTCAAGGAGACTTATTGGTGCAGGTAATTTTTATTTATATGTAATCACTTTTACCCACATAATATGTTTAGTGAAAATTACGAGGCTATTTGTCCAAATCCTAGTCCAAACTAAATCAAATTTGTTGTTATTTGTATAATTGGAGTGGCCATGCAGTCAAGGCACAGACGCTGGTCCAAATCCTGCTTCTAGCTAAAAAAAAATTATTGTCTTTTCGACACATTAATATAGGCTTTCAGGCCTTCATCTAATAAACAATTTTCATGTTTCCAGGCGCATCATTAAGCCACACAGACACTGCGGAACAAACGCCTCTAGTTCACGCAGCCAAGAACGGACATCGCGATACCGTCATATATTTACTAGGCTGTCAAACAGGCAGAGATGATCGCAATTCCTTAGACATAGATGATGACAATATAGAACAATTAGTGCCGGGATCAAGACATGCTTTGATAGCAGCTGCTCAGAATGGACATCTGGATATTGTGGAGTATTTACTGGATACTGCTGAGTTGATTGTAAGTATATTGTCATTTTTTTGAGAAAATACCAGAATTTTTAATCAGGTCCTGGTTGATGGGACCTATGTCCCATCGTCATTCATCGTCGAATCGTTATTAAGAGGTGCAAGAAACATCCAGGCTCGGGACAAATATTTGTGGATCTAATCCTTGACTTCGTGCGCTAACCACGATAAAGAAGTAAAGTGCAGTCTAATTTTAAATACCAAATGTATCGGACATCTAACAGTATCTCAAACTTAAAATGTATTAATAGACCAGCTTAACTCCAAAATACTGTCACTGTGACATCTGTCAACAACTTGACAGGTTGATCAAGACTTTCTAAAAGGCTAAAACATAGATGGCGCTGCCAGCTGCCTAAACAACATACCTACTTGACTTCTTCTGCTCTACGTAATAACTTACTTAAAAATGTATATTCTTTCCAGCCGGATGGTATCTGCCCAGTGACAGGAGAAACAGCTCTCACAGCCGCTTGTTCACAAGGAAACGCTGCCATAGCCGATGCCCTCCTCATCAGAGGAGCTACCCCTTACTCCTTGAACGCCAGGCAATTGTCACCACTGGCTTTAGCTTCGAAGAATGGGAAAACAGCGCTGGTGTTAAGATTGCTGGATTCTGGAGCCGATATCATGGGCTCTGGTGGAAAGAATCCTTTGATTTTAGCAGCGGCTGAAGGTCATGCTGATGTCGTGGAGATGTTGTTGGATCAGGGTAAGTTAATATTTCATTCAATTATTGGTAAATTAAAAGTTTGCGCATGTCTTATGCAATTACACAAAATACGCGCACACACTCTCGCATAAAAAACACAAAATTATACACACGCATTATACGCACACAAATACATAAACACAAACATACACACATTATTCAGCGGTCGCTTTACGGCAAATTATCGTATTCTCATTTGCAAAGAAACGTGATATGTATCTTTGCAAATGAGGTCAATCAACTAACTTGCGATGAGCAAAAAACAAATACTTGATTACATTAATACTGAATACTTTTTCTTCAGGAGCGGATCCAGATGCCGTGGATACAGATGGAATATCGGCATTAGGCTGGGCTTGCCTCAGATCAAGAATTCCTACTATGATCATGTTGCTGGATAAAGGAGCAACCATTGGTAAGTTCAACTTGGATCAGTTTTTCTTGTACAGTTCTTTATACAATTAGAAATAATCATGACTGTGTCACGTAATAACATATTGTCCTGCGCCGGATTTGAAACCTCTGGTGCTTGACAGTCTCATATCATTTATTTTTTAATGATATCATCATAACAGCACATTTATGTCCCACTGCAGGGGCGGGCCTCCTCCCGTGACGGAGGGATACTTGGCCTACTAACAGCCAGACGGTTTGGTATAGGGTTTAATTTCAAGTTTTTCTTCTTTTTATTTCGGAAAGATAATATTCACGGACAGTCCCTTAGTAGGTTTTTACGACACCCATGGGATTGTGAGATGGGATAGTGACATATTGTATTCTTACTCTGTCACCATACAGATAAATAACTACTAAGAGAACTATTCCCTTACTATGAGTAAGGGGGTAAATGTGATGAACATAACTTATCTATTAAACTATTAACTTACAGATCAATCAGACGGCAGCGGCAGAACACCTTTAGGACTTGCATGTGGAGGTCCAGCGGAACTGGTAGACATACTGTTGGAAAGAGGAGCATCCTTGGAGAAAGTTGACCATAGCGGACTGAGGCCTTTAGATAGGGCCATTGGACAACGTAATGTTCCCGTAAGTGTATTATTTTAGCCTATTATAGTTTTAATGTTTATCTGACGACCTTTGATGTATTTGTTAAGATATTGGTAAGTATATAACCAATGGACCATCATCTGTAAAAAAACCATGTTTCAAGCAAATAAATGATTTTGTATTTGTATTTGTATTTGTTGGTTAAAATTTAACAATTCGTCTTCCTTGTAATCTTTAACTCTACTCGTTCTAAATGGTTTTATGACGAAAAACAATTGAAAATTTTTTTTGTCAATCTTCTAAACTAAACGGATAGATATTTTTCGTTTTTTTTCTTGTTCTCGCTTAGTTATAAACTAAAGGGATAAGTTTAATGGAATTCAAAATTCGACCAATTATACATAAACACTGTATACCACTTATTATTATTATTATTTATTATTTATTATTTTCCTATAATTATGTTTACAAAATATAATATTATAATACTTTCGTTAATGTATAATGATTCAAATGATTTTATATTTCTTTGGCAGGTCGTGAATTGTTTCCTGCGGAAAGGTGCTAAACTTGGTCCAACTACTTGGGTTATGGCATCAGGCAAACCAGAATTTATGTAAGTAATATCTTTTTTGTTCATTATCGTCAATAAATTAATCCCCACTAACACCTCGTTTGTCCTGAGAGTATCCTTAAAGGTGACTAAGGGAAACTTAATAATAAATAAAGCATTAACGTTTTATACATTTGCTGTAATATTTCCCCATTTTTCTTCTCTTAATCAACTCGCAAGAATTCAAAAACTGTGACACTAACTTTCTACCTTCACAGTGCATTCATGTTTACAACCATAATAAAGCACATATTAACCGCTAATGTTATCCTTTACAGGTTAATATTGCTAAACAAATTACTAGAAGACGGAAACCTATTATACCGAAAGAACCGTCCGTCCGAAGCGGCTCACCGTTATCAATACGCGTTAAAGAAAATCAATCCACTGATAAGTGACGAGGGTTTAACGACACCGACCACACAGCCCGTGCCACACGAACATGTGTCAGCGTTTGTGCAGTTGAAGACTAACTTGCTGTTGAATTTGTCGAGATGTAAGAGGAAACTAAATGTAAGTTATGGATGTTAATAACTATTTATTAAAACTTCTTACTGTTTTTACCACATTCCACTTCCTTAGATCTACAGCTATCTACCCATAGATTATAGTAATGTCTCCTCATCTATTAAACTCTATAAAGATTACGTAAATCTACATTCCCATAGTTCTTAAGCTAGTTTAGTATTTAGTAAGCTTAACATTTAATTTAATTAGATTTAATTATATAGCCTAAACAATATCAGTCTGTCAGTTAAATTTTTCAATATTTTAAAAGCCTTTTTTGAGTTTACTTGGCTCAAGATATGCAAGACAAAAGAGGTTGGCTAAAGAAACTACAAATGACAACTAGTGAACTGTTGGCTTTTTTAGTTTATTTTTTGAAACAAACTATTTTGTTTACATCAACATTATAAGACACCTTGACCTATGATAATATTTTTAAACAGTTACTTATTAAACATTTATTCTTTTCCAGGAACCGTCTGAGGCTTTAGAATTAGCAGCACGAGCTTCAGTTCTTCGCCCAAACGCTTTCGAATGTGCATACGCGATGGCCCGAGCTATCCTTGCTCTCAATAAACCTTCAGAAGCCCTACCACACGCTCGTAGAGCCCTATTACTAGCTCCAGCCACGGATATGTCTGCTATACGAACATTAAAATCACTTCAACAAGAGATTTTAACAAGGATTAACACTGGGTCCCATAGCCTGAATGGTGATACAAGATCTATGAGAAATTTTGATACAATCAGTCTTAATATGCCATAGAAGCATATTATGCTGTAATGGTTATGAAATTCAATGTAAAAGAACTTGGTGTCTTAATTGACTTAAATAGAAGGAATCTACAGTACGCGCCATCTAAGATGGCCGGCTTGAAATTGTTCAAAATGGCTGCCCAAACGTCAAACTTTGGAACTAAAGTACGTTCCCACGTAGCGGGTGTTGTCTTTGTTCCTGTACATGCGCAAATTTCCGCAACTTTAAGCCGTCCAAGTAAAATTGCGCGGACTGTATAATGATTATGGCTTTAAAAAAATAAACAGAAGACAAAGAACAATATAAAATATTTACTTAATTCTTTAAAGGAATTATTATGAGTGTAAATATAATTTATAAATTCGTTCGAACGAATGATATGATACGATCACTATAGCTATTTTATCTGTATAAATGAATGAAGTTTTTTTTATCTGTAATGAAGATTTAGCATTAATATCACTTCTTCTGTTTATGTTTTAATCTGTTTTTTATGTCCTAATTAACTTTATTATATACTTTCTACGAATATAATTATTTATTTCCAATGTCTATCAATTATTTACTTCGACGAATACTTTGACAATTTATTTTAAATTATGGAGATGTGTGATATTCATTATTTAACTATGATTTCTTATATTTATAAACATGTCTGTCTATAAAGCTCTCTTTAATTCAATCTGCAATATTGTTTATTCCGTAGCTATAGTAAAGATTATCAACATTTTAAAGGTTTTAACATTTTGTCAGTTTTATGTTTTCTATATGATTTAATGGATCAATGTAAATATAATTTTCCCTATTACGATATAAGTTGACAATGTACAGTGTCTAATTCGTTAGAGTTTTATCCTCGAATATAATCGTGTTTATTTTTTCTATTGATAGCTTGCCATTTTAATAAAATGCTTTAATATTTTTTTCGATAGTAGGAAATTTTAAAATATCTTCGTTTGACAACTTGCAATTCTTGTTTTCTTTCTTTTTCGTGTTATTTTTAATAATATCTATTGAGTTAAACTCGTTATGCCAATTTTCTTGCTTTTTTATTAAATAATTTATTAAAAATATTAGTATGAGTTCAAATTTATGTGAAATTAGAATTGATAAAATGTAATTGAGTTTTCTTTGTTTGCTGTGTTGGATGTATCTAAAAGAGTGATTGTATGTTATATACTTACTTAGTATTTTAAAAATAATTTTATTTATTTTGAATAATGAATTACATAGTTTTTTTGTATTGGAATTGTATTTATTTTATTGTCGACATTTATTTATCAGCTCGAATGAACTAGATAGTATGTGAACTAATTCGTTCGTTCATTTGCTAGAGATAAATGAATGACAATGAAGACAATTAAATTTGTGAACGTGAAAAATGAATGATTTTATTTTCAGTCTTCTAAATTCTTTTAACAGCAGATTAAATTATTTACTAATGACTATTTAAAATTGAGATTTATTTAAAAAAAAGTATTAAAGAAATTATTTACCTATCTAAATTAAAAATTGATTGAGACATTTTTCGAAAATTTCTATTAAGACTGAAGCTATGGTGGAAAAATTTGATAAAATATTTTAAAATAGCTATGATAGTATAATTTATATTGTAAGTACAATAGTTACTCTGGCAGTACATAATATTATGATTGTAATAAATTTTTCATATTGCTTTATCTGGTATTTTATTTTTTCTGCAGGTTATAATATTGAGTTTTTCAAGCGTTGTGTGAAAATCACATGGTATGCCTGGCCACCTCGCGTTTCTTGAAATGCAATGCTTAACATCAGACCTGTTCCAGTTCTTTGGTCGGAAGCATCATCATCATAACAGCCCATTAATGTCCCACTGCAGGGACGGGCCTCCTCCAGTGACGGAGGGATACTTGACCTACTAATATCACGCTGGCCAGACGGATTGGTATAGGGTTTAATTTCAAGTTTTCCTTCTTTTTTTTACGTAAAGATAATATTCACGGATAGTCCCTTAGTCGATTTTTACGACACCCATGGGATGAGATGGGGTGGTGACATACTTTAGTCTTACTCCTTCACCACATGGAGAAATATTATGCATGGCAACATTGAGCTGTAGTTGTGAAATAAAAAAACTTTTAGGTATAAAGATATTTATTTGATTCATAAAACCTTACATACATAGTTCACTTTTATGAGTTTTCTTTGAACAGATGTTTGTACTCTAAGGTTAAGTACAGCTAAGGTAAGCAATACATCAAGAAAGCGTGCTTAAAATTATTTCACATTAACAAATAGGTTTATTCGTGGGTTTATTAGCTAATGGAAAAGAGACTAGGTTTTTTTCCTTGGACTTTCGTATATTTTTTAGTTACCGGGCCTTTATCATTTTGACTTCTTATTCTCACCTTGACATTGGCTGAATCATTAGTTAACTTTGGCAAATCAAAGATAAAGCCATCGCAGCAAAAAATACGATACATGTGTTCTTGTGGTAGTTCAAAAAATACAAAATTTTACTGCGAGTTGATGTACCGGGGACGGTCCTTATTCGAAATATGTACTACCCGGTCACATTATCTCGAGACCTGGCGTCGTTGACGTCACGTCGCGTCGGACCAATCACTGATGCGCCCGTGGCGAGCGCGGGGGTTGAAAAGAGAACGGGACGCAAATTCGCATTCCAGCGAGGTCTCTAGATAATGTGACCGTGAGTAATAGAAATCATAGTTGATCAGTAGTGGTCTCTTGCGTTTTATGGACTCTAGTATTAGTGTATAATCTATGATGGACTCGCAGTAGTGGGATAATAGGGATAATAATTGTGATTATAATAAGATCTAGACTCTAGTGGTGCAGACTCAGTAGTGGTATAATCGTGATAATGATTATAAGAACTAGACACTTGCGGTGTACGTCTTGTGCTAAAGTAGGGATAATAATTGCGATTATAATAAGAACGAGAGTCTAGTGGTGAAGTTTCAGTGGTGGTATAATCGTATTTGTAAGAACTAGACACTTGTGGTGTACGTCTTGTGATGTTAAAGGGATAATAATTGAAATTATATTTAGAAGTAGTCTCTTGTGGTGGAGACTCGGTAGTGGTATAATCGTGATAATAATTATAAGAACTAGACACTTGCGGTGTACGTCTTGTGCTAAAGTAGGGATAATAATTGTGATTATAATAAGAACGAGAGTCTAGTGGTGAAGTTTCAGTGGTGGTGTATGGATTTTTATAATTTGAATTAAACTCTAGAGGTGACCGTCTCGTGCTAGTGGTGAAAAAATTGTAATTCTTAGAATAATCATCAGGAATAGGCGTACTAGTTTCTGGGCCATTAGTAGTAGAGAAAGTAGGTCCAATGTATTTAGGAGAAGAATAAACTGGTGCTGCGGTTGTAAACTGGGCATTGTTAATTGGGCGATTATGCAGCCAATATGGGTTATTCCGGAATATTCCATCATTGTGGAATGGTGTCGCCAATTGCATATTACGGTCTCTAAGATACACTGGCGCGAGAACTAAAGGTTTCTCTGGTGTAGTTAAAACGGTAGGCTTAATCCTGATAACTTTAATTTTGGGCTTGCCACGGGAATCAAATAGACCATATCTGTAATGTGGTCGTTGAATAATTCTAGAGCGATTGTTACGTATAATAACCCTATCGAATCTGGTAGGTAACGGCCGGTCAGGCATAAATATGTGATTAAAATGATTTATAATTTCGTCTTCTTTTCCTTTAGTAGAGTTTTGATTTGGAAGTAGGGTAGCACCAGTTACTTCATTGAATATCTTTGTGCATTCTGATGTGTTGACACGCTTTGATGCTGGACATGTCTGTGAATAAAAATTCGATATATTAATAAGCTATTGAATTTTCCTAATCAATATATTTGTGACTAATCCCCGGTTTCCGAATGATCTAATCAAGTGTCAAAATTATATTCAGAAACTAAAATAACAGTTTTGACACTTGATTGGTTGATTTTTACTTGATCAGTCATTAGCAAACCGGGGGTAAGTATTTCATGGATTTTATACAAATTAGTTAGCCGCGCTAATTGTAAGAAAGCTTGAGTCAATCACACCACACAATGCAATTCCATCCATAAACTACATCGTTTAATTGTAAAATTAATTACATCAGAAACTCAGTTTTCCTTATGGTCTTCGATATTCATTGAAATAACTGTATTGGTATAATTCTAAAAAATATCAATCGACGCGCCTAATGGATTCTACCATAGATTATCGATCGATCGATTGGTGTGGTCACAAAATAATGGCTGTCAACGTCAAAATGGAGAGAGTAAGATATTGTAAATAGATAGAACTCTATGACAGAAAGAATATTAATATCTCAAAAATCTTAATTACTTTTTACGATTATTGTATTTTTTTTAAAGTTTATAAATTTTAATAATTTTGTCCATGGACCACTTAAGGAATAAAATAAGGATTACTTTTGTACATAGTATCTTGGCGGAAAATTAAAGAAACATTTTCTTTAACTCGTTCATAAATCAAAGATCCCTTTGAGTTAATTACTTTAGAATTTTGAACACTGGCAACAAAAACTTTTGGAGTGACGTCATATCGTAATACGCCATAATTAAAAAGAGGTTTTCCGGTTGATTTTTCTTTAGGTATAATTCGATCATGTTTGGTAGGTAATGGTCGGTGTGGCATGTAGACATGTTGAAAGTGCTTCGTTATTTGGTGGGGTTTTATATCGGTATTGGTTCTGATTTCTTGGAATAATTTAGAGCATTCTGGGGTTGATACGATTCTGGTTGTAGAACACGACTGTAAAAATGTTAAGATACTTATGTATTAAATCTTTCAAGAAACTGCCGCTGGAAGTATTATTAAAAATAAGGCTTTTTTCAGTAAGTATATAGTAGCATATTCATGCTTGGTCTCAGCCTAATCGGTTTGAAATTGACAAAGTTGCATACAAACTTTCATCCTATATCTTATCCCTTTAGGGGTAGAATTTATCAAAATCCTTTCTTAGCGGATGCCTACGTTATAACATCTATCTGCATGCCAAAATTCAGCCAGATCTCTCCAGTGGTTTGGGTTCCTAAAGGGATACTAGGCTGGTCGCTAGTTAATAATAATCCCAAAAGAAAAAGAAAGAACCTTACCATAAGCATAGCATCAATGACATTAAGCAGTCTTTTAGGTGAGTTACAATGTTTTCCATACAAAGGTAAATTCATAAAGGCGCTCAAAGATCTGTCCTGAACAAACTGCTCCTGTTCCGATGTTGAATTACGAATTCTATCTTTCATTTTGAAATAATCAATAAATTTATATTTATTTAAAACTCCCATTTTTTTCAATAAACATGTCGTAGAAGGTGATTGTTCTTGACACTGGAAATATAAAATAATAATGTAGGTATATAAAAAACACGACAACAAACAAAAATGTTAATTAATTGCTAGAAAAGAATTGTAATGGGTCTATTGGAATAAATAATAAATTTCAGTTAATTGACGCCCACTGGCAGATGTAGGCATTCTTAAACTAAGTATTTTCCCCTTTACATTGTCTTGTGCCTCCTACTCCGTGTGGTGACGGAGTAAGAATACAATATGTCACCATCCCATCTCATCCCATGGGTGTCGTAAAAACCGACTAAGGGACTGTCCGTGAATATTATCTTTACGAAATAAAAAAGAAGGAAAACTTCAAATTAAACCCTGTACCAATCCGTCTGGCTAGCGTGGTATTAGTAGGCCAAGTATCCCTCCGTCACTTGAGGAGCCCCGTCCCTGCCGTGGGACATTAAAGGGCTGTTATGACGGTCTTGTGCCTCCATCATCATCCTCATCCATCGGCTTACCACCGTCCTAACTGTGTTGTCTGTCCACCCTGCTCATTCCAGTACCTACGCGGTCGCCATTCCAGAACCTCACTGCCCTTCATTCCCTTACATTATCCTTCAATCATTTAAATAATTAATTAAAATAATGTTAACTTACCAAGAACTGTGAAACCCAGCCATGCTTCTTAGGAGTAAGATCCTGAACAGTGACATGCTCAGCTTTATACAGTGTGTCGAGTGCACAATAATGTAAATATTCCTGTTCTACAAGCTGTGGTAACATACATATTTCACGACGAGACGACTGGAAAATACAAAAAGTAATTATCACAAACTACGTAAGTACAGTATATATATGTCATCGGAAAATAACAAGACTCGTAAGTTGATCAATTTTCTAGGTAGTTTATCAACTCTCGGAAAATAATAAACAGCAGTTAAATGTGTAAACAATTAAGTAAAATTTAAGAGGCGTTTATGAGTAAAGGGGGTATGCCTCTAAGTAAAAATAAAGTGTGTTTTTTTTTCAATAAAAATTAGTTAATTTACTAGCTTACCTGTCTGAATTTAGACGAACTTCTTTGACATCCCCTCTGGCGTCTATCGTGCCTAAAAATATAAATAATAAGTTAGGTATATACTTAAGTATACTGAATCTAGCAAAATCATTTCTGTATTGCGCAAATAATTACGCAGTATTCGAAATCACAAAACGCTTAGAGATTTACACTCCACCAGAATTGTTTATGACATAGGCAATTCTTATATTATACTTACTTGCAACGATCATTTAATTTTCTTCTGTAAGGGCAATTCTGAAAAGATAAATGGAAATTCAAATTAAAAACGTATTCAATATTCACACACCACTATCTAGTCCCAACTATCTCCGTGTGACGCTCTACGAAGCCGAAATTGACCGATTGTCTCTACAAAAGTCGATGTGTAATATTTACGGCCGCCTACTGTATGTTTATCCGTTGTCTACCCGTAGTACAAGCTCTGCTTAGTTTGGGACTAGATGGCGTTATGTGAAAGTGTGAGGAATATATTTAGGAATATAATTTAAAGTCACTTACCTCGGTAAGCAAATCTATAGTACAAGCTAAAACTTTATTGATCTCACAGTCACCACTGTACTCTCTTAGTTTTCCATTCAAACATCTAGATATCACCCGGGCCTTAGCTTTGCTCCATGAAGGATGGTTATCAGTGAATTGGTCCAATAACTTGATGAAGGCATTTGTATCCACTGCTCCGGATTCCTTCACAATGCCTAGTCTTCCGAACACGCAAATGTTTTTGTCGCACTGAAATTTTGTAAAAGCTTTATTATTATTTTTTTGGAGTAGAAACACTATGGTGTTATTAATCTATTGCATTCCATGGATGTCGTAAACGTGCTTACGGGATATTATATTATTATATCTAATAAAACAAAAAAGAAAAAATAACATAAATCTTGGGAAGTTCTAAAAGAAGAATGGGCGAAACGTCCCCACCCTTGTAACTAGGGCATGAATATCGGAATCTCGGAATATCGTAATATCGGAATCTCGGAACGCAAAGTCCGATATTACAATTCCGATACTGGGTGATCGAATATCGGAATCTCGGAACTCGGTCATTTTTCTATATTTTGAGTTTTAAATTATACATATATCGATCCTTGTGTATCGCCGAGCAAAACAGTAGGTACCGTATTAATGTTGCCAGCTCGCTATGCATGTGCTACAAGAACAATAATATTGTTACCTGTTTCGCTCACTCTTTACCTACTCTAATAATATGTGATATTATTGTAAAGTTGTTAAAACGCCTCAAATATAAACAAAACGATACTAGCAGTCTCAACTTCACAGAAAGAAAGACTGAAGCACCGACAGCTTCTGTCTCTTCAGATGAACTTACACTTATCTCACATAAATTTTGCCCACCAATGTTGAAAGTGAGCATGTTTTTTCGTCGGGCGGTTATTTATCCGACAAAATGTTTGACGTTTTGTTGTTTTTGAGAACATATTACCAAGAAAAACGAGATTTTAAAATAAATATAAACCTATGTATATAGGGAACCTTTACTACAGTTGATTGTAATTTAAACTACTAAACTTAGAATCAACAAGACTTCATAAAGTTTTGTTGATTCCGAGTTTGTTAGTTTTATATTAGTAATGAGTATAGATAAAAATTAGACAAAAATATTTCCAATAATTATTGTTGTTGGCATATTATATAATTAAATAAAAATTAAGGTACTATACTGTGCTCTCGTGCGCAGTATCCTCGAATACGCATCAGTGGTATGGAACCCGCTTTATGACATTTATATTGAGCGCATTGAATCCGTACAGAAAAAGTTCCTAAGATATTTACAGTATAGGTATAGGTGCATCGATCATGGGTATGAAGCAAGATGTAAGAGGTATCATTTTATGCCCCTACAAAATAGACGATACAATATCTGATGTTGTAACAATTGTAAAAATTGTCAATGGTGGGGTTGACTGTCCAACCCTATTTGAAAAACTAAACATTTGGGTCCCTAGAAAACTGCCAGTTAGGCGCAATCAACCCTTAGTACTACCCTCAGCCAACACTAATTTTAGACAAAACTCATTTCTCATTCGTGGGAGTAGTTCCGTTAACAGCATTGCCAAAAGGCATAGCTAATTTGAGATATTTAGGTCAAAGCCAACAGTGGTAAAGAAATTATTTACTACAGATTATTTTGGTCCCAATCCCAGAGAAGCAACAAATTAAATTTACAATTTATTTTGAACTATTTTTTTTCTGTCATGCAATGGTTTTATGTTTAGTTTATATTTGCGAATACCTGTTAATAGCTGTGTATAAGTATATTTATGTAATAACCGATTGTAAATTATACTGTTAGTGTTCCGAAGAAAATAAAATAAAATAAATAAAATATTTTAAATTCTAAGAAGTTCGTCAATTCAACTTTTAAGCTTTGTTGATAAGTTTAATAAGTAATAAGATATTAGATTAAAGAATAGGATATTATAAATTACTTTTTGTTCCTAATTGTTGATTTAATTTCAGATTTAAGTCTCTGAGTGAGATAGTTAAACTAAGCAATAAGTACAGAAAAATAATGAGAAATATCTGATTTAGTAAATACTGTGGGTAAAACTTAAATACGAGTATAAAACAAGCAATCCAAATTAAATAATATGATTTATAAATATTTTTTATTGCATTCAATCCAACCTCACAGCGAATTTGTGCATTTTTGAACAAAAAGTGCAATTTCTAAAAAAAATACGCAATTCCGATATTAATATCGGAATTCCGATATTGAGATCTAATATCGGAAGTCAGTATCGGAATTGAAAACCTTCCGATATTGCATGCCCTACTTGTAACACTTTCATCTATACATCAAATGAAAGCCCTTGAAAAGTTAAGCATTTTATTGTATGACAGCAAATCTGTCAGTCATGGGAGAACAGAGTTATTGAGGAGAAGAAAACAAAAAAATAAAGGAAAATATTACATACTTTAAGCTAATGTTTACTATATAAGCACGATAGAGACAAAAGCTATTTTACAAGTAGAGGGACCATACATCTAAAACATCCTACATCATCCAGATAACCATGAATTTCGCTTTTCAAATAAAAAACATGTAGTTTTCATAAATATAAAACTCGTACGTCATATCACTCAATTGATGTCCACTACTGAACATAAGCCTCCTCCAAACATAGCGAGGGTGGCACCCTCATCCATCGGTTTCTCGCCATCCTAACTAGGTCGTGGTGGGGGGGTCTCTCTACCCTGCGCTTTCTGATAGGTGGTCGCCATTCCAGAACTTTTCGACCCCAACGGCTGTTGGTTCTCCGTGCTCACTGCCACTTTAACCGGGCAATTCTGAGCGCTATGTTTGTATGCGTATATTAGTATCGTTGGGTATATTAGAAAGATAACTGGACCTGACGCGGCAACTACTTCCAATGTTATGCTTCGCTGAGGCTCTCGAAGCGGTTCTGTAATATGAGTTGGAAGTTTTCGGGGATGTGGACTGATGCAGGTCAGAGCGTAGACTTCATCAGCCGACTTCTTTCCAGCCTAGGATTGATATTTAATGTGCCTCTCACCATCCGGTGATCGCTTCCGTTTTTCACCGAATTGATCACTGAGACCAGCTTGGTAGAACCCATCTAACGAAACTAAATACTGCGGACGGCAGAACTGTGACCTCCAAGTTCGAGATACTCGAGGAAATAGAAAGTTTCTACAAGGACCTGTACGCATCACGGATGACTAAACCCTTGGGACCTAGCGAGGATGACCACAGAGCCCCACTCACGCGCCATTATACGGAGGACATCCCCGATGTCAACCGGGGCGAGGTCAGAGCTGCTCTCGAGCAACTTAAGAACAATAAGTGTCCAGGCGATGACGGAATCACTACAGAGCCACTAAAAGCTGGCGGAACACCTGTCTTAAAAGAGCTCACAACGCTTTTTGACTCCGTCATTCACCAGGGCCTAACACCTCAGGCGTGGAGCGGGAGTGCTGTGGTCCTGTTCTTCAAAAAAGGTGATAAATCCTTACTGAAGAACTATAGGCCCATATCACTCCTGAGCCACATTCCCCTAAGCTCTTTACCAACGCGCTCGAAGACGTCTTTAAGACGTTAGACTGGACTGGACGGGGCATCAACATCAACGGCGAGTATATCTCACACCTTCGGTTTGCTGATGACATCGTCATCGTGGCAGAGTCACTGGAACAGCTTGACGGGATGCTGCAGGGCTTAAATGGAGCCTCTCGAGGGGTCGGACTCGGCATGAACCTCAACAAAACGAAGATCATGTTTAACAAACATGTAATGCCGAGGCCGATCTGTCGACGAATTGATGCTCGAAGTTGTTCAAGAATATGTTTACCTCGGACAGGTTGTCCAGCTTGGTAGAAACAACTTCGAGAAAGAAATCGATCGCAGGATCCAGTTGGGTTGGGCAGCATTCAGCCAGCTACGTCGGGTCTTCTCTTCGCCTTTACCGCAATGTCTGAAGACTAAGTTTTCAACCAATGCGTCCTACCAGTAATGACATACGGTGCCGAGACGTGGACACTCACAGAAGGGCTAGTCCACAAACTTACAGTCGCGCATCGAGCTATGGAACGGGCTCTGCTCGGCGTTTCCTTGAAGGATAAAATTCGGAACGAGGTTATCCGACAAAGAACCAAAGTTACCGACATAGCTCGCTCTGCTAATAGCAGGCTGAAGTGGCAATGGGCTGGTCATATCTGTCGAAGGACCGATGGCCGTTGGAACAAATGTGTCCTAGAGTGGAGACCGCGACTCGGCAAACGTAGTGTAGGGCGCCCCCCAGCTAGGTGAACCGACGACCTCATAAAGGTCTCTGGGTCGGACTGGATGCGGAAATCGCAGGACCGAGTTCTGTGGCGCGTGTTGGGAGAGGCCTATGTCCAGCAGTGGACTGCAATAGGCTAGTTGATTGATTGATTGATCACTGAGACATCATTAAATATATGGCGTTTTGTCGACATGATAAAGTCAATCTCATTTTTAGTGACACCATCAGGACTAAGGTCCTCTTGCGGCAGTTACGCTTCTTGAAGAAGGAGTTTATCATAAAAAGTCCCTCCTTCTCCATGAAGTCCGCAAGCATTTGGCCCCGTGGATTTCTTCGTCCATATGCAAAGAACCTCACTCTCCACTCATTTCCACTTCTAGGGCCCAACTTCGCAGAGGCTTCTAGGGCACTCTCGATCTTCGCTACGTTGTTCACGAGAGATTTGTGGATGTAAAAACCCGACACCTCCCTGGGATTGTTGGTCGCCCTCCCGGAAATACAGCAGGTTACCAGACTTAAGGGTTATCGAGTCCTCCCCCTGTCTTCGGACTTCAGATAAGCTGACAATGTCCCACCGTAACCTTCTCGTCGGTCCGCAGTGTGCGCGCGTTGTATGTTGCCAGGGGCAAAGGTAGGTTGTGTTGGTAGCCTGACCTCCTCCGGAGATTCTTCGCACCCCCTACTCCGCCGCACCTTGACCAGGAATAGCGGAGCGACTGGGGGCCGCTTATATTGGTGTGTTATCATTTTCTTTTTGGAGGGTTATTTGGTCTACTTTACCAGATGGGTTGGTAAAGGCTTTATTTCGAGTTTTCCTTCTCTAGCAGTGATAACATAAGCGTAAGGATTCCCTTAGTCGGTTTTTACGACACCCGCGGGACGAAACCCCTTTCGTTATCACTGCTAGAGAAGGAAAACTCGAAATAAAGCCTTTACCAACCCATCTGGTAAAGTAGACCAAATAACCCTCCAAAAAGAAAATGATAACACACCAATATAAGGTGGGATGGTGACAACATGTATTCTTAGTCCGTCACTATACGGACATTAAACTTCTCGCCTCTAAAAAGGCACCCGGCTCAGAAAGAATAACAAATATAGTCATCAATTTATTCCCCGAACGTCTCTTGATCCTTAACAGACATCTGCATCTTCAATGTCGTAATATCAAATTAGGCCTTCCCACAACAGTGGAAAGACGCCGTGGTTATCGGAATACCGAAACCTGACAAAAAAAGTCCGAACCGGTTGGTTATTACCGACCTATTAGTCTGAGTCGAGCCGTTGCCGAGCCTGAGGAACATAAATTCTGTCGTTTACTATTTCTGCAATGGTTGCTGCATAAAGACCATGTCTTAAATGGTTCTCTAAATGTTTTGTTTAGCAAGGCTCCGAAAAGCAACGATCCGAAAGTCAGGAAAATGTAGTGGATGATTTTCTGGATGATGTAGGATGATCTAGATGTATAGCCTGTCTACTAGTAAGATGGCCTTTGACTTTATCGTGCTTATATAGTAAATATTAACATAAAGTATGTAATATTATCGTTTATTATTTTTATTCTCTTATCCTCAATAACTCTGATCTCCCATGACTGACAGATTAGTTTCATACAATAAAATGCTTCACTTTTCAAGATCTTTCATTTGATGTATAACTGTAAGTGTTACAAGGGTGGGGACGGCTTCCATACAAAAATGCCCATTCTTCTTTGCATGCAGAATAAATAGTATGGCATTTAAAATTATGCCAACCATTTCTAAGTCGGTTCTGGGTCCCATGTGCTCTGCTAATTTAGACGAACTAAGTACTAAGTCGTTAGCTTTGGCTCTCCTTTGGCTCTCCTCATTTTGTATAGAAGCAGATATTGCATTTTGACGAGCAAGCAGCTTCATCATATCAGCCTATAGACGCCTACTGCTGAACATAGGCCTCCTCCAAACGTTTCCACCCTGCGCGGTCTTGTGCCTCCCTCATCCATCGGCTTCCCGCCGTCCTAACCAGGTCGTCGGTCCATCGTGTGGGGGTCTCCCCACCCTGCGCTTCCCGGTGCGCGATCGCCATTCTAGAACTTTTCTGCCTTAACGGCCATCAGTTCTCCGCAAGAAAGAGAAGAGCAAGCAGCTTACCTAACAGTAAAAGGTATCTTAAGCACATAGCAATGTCGCAGCACAACGAAGTCTACCTTTAATCTAAACAACCTTTTTGTACCACCTCTCACCCCTTTCATCTAAGCACAGCTACATTTTCACTCTACTGTTTGGAGGTGTTAAACGGGCACAGGGGTACCAACCTCACTTGCTGAAAAAACCTACCACGTGTTAAAAGGTATAGATACTTACAGATTGAGGTACCAACATTAAATCTTTAATAGCATCCGTAGTACTCTCGGGAGCCATTGTTGTAGTGGTCAAAGGAACATTATCAGTGATGACCAGTCTTTCTTGACCTTTCCAGTTTAATTGGAAGCCGCATTCTGTTCTCCATGAGGGTTCAATAAACTCTTTGATGTCACAGCATTGTAATGGATCTATGTTTGAGATATCCTGTAAAATATATAGTATTCTTAGTTATTAAGTACATGCGTGCGGGCCTGTAACGTTAAACACGATTCAACTAGATATAGAAATTACATCTAATAGATATCACTAATTGTAGACAGAACGTTTCATCATTCAGCCGTTTAGAAACATTGTATGGGTATGCAAAACGTGAAATCTACGAATAATAACTTCAAAGCTGTAATTTCTTTAAACAGCCATTTTGTGCAAACGTTTTTCTGTTTGACGTCCCACACCCACGGTATGCATATTAAAATCTAATTTCCCTTCATCATTGCATGAGGCCTATCCCTGCATTAGGTCAATAATGTTATTAATATTGTTTCAATGTTTTATTTTTATAGTTTTACTTAGTATAAATTTGAAACAGATTTGTCCCGTTTGTAACACTCCACTTTGCTTATAATGAATTATTATTCAGTGAAGTTTTTAACAAGTTACAAAACCTGGATCATGATCTGTTCCGCAGATATTACCAACATCAATTTCAAGGACACAAATATTATTCTGGATCAGGACAATTATATTTTGTGTCACCCAGTGTCACTTATGCTGTTTTAAGTGACATTTCCACGAACAAATTTCGCAAAGCAAGCAAGTAAGCTAGTAGTAAAACAATGCAAATAAATCATACTAGCTGCAGCTGACTCGTGCCCACTTCCTTAGGCCGCGAAAAAAATGCGTCACTTTTTTAAACATATTTCATTACTGCTCCACTCCTATTAGTCATAGCGTGATACTATATAGCCTATGACACTCCCCGATAAATAGGCTATTCAACACAGAAATAATTTTAAAAATTGGTCCAGTAGATCCAGAGATTACCCCCTACAACGTCACAAACACACAAACTATACCTCTTTATAATAGTACCTATATGTAGATATTATACCTACACGAGGCATGGAATGAGTAATAAAAGAAGAAGTATACTTACAGGAGTAGTGGTCTGTATATTGTTATTTATTTATTGCATGTATAATTTAAATTTATATTTGTACTAAAATATTATGTAAATAGATGTGTAAATAGATTAAAAGTTATTCTTAAATAAAATCGATTATTAATTCAAACCGAAACGAAAACGTGTGTGGGCGTCACTAATTTTGAAATTTCTCAATGTGTCAAAAAGAAAATAAACGAATGGACAGGGTATAGTAAGTAGGTACCTATTTTCAAAGAACTTACCCGTTGAGAGTTTTGTTGATATAATAATTTTTGACTAGTTGCGACATGCCCTAAAACCTAAAACAGAAGCATTGTATTATTTACACTCTTAGGTATTTCCAAGTAACATTTATGTAACAATAGAATCAAGAAAATGGACCTAATACCTCAAGGGACTAAGTACACTTTCGTGCATTTGTTTATGAAGAATAAATAATCAACTACTTTCACAAATTACCTTAAGATAAAACATGTTCATTAAATGAAGTAGTAGGTAACTACAACTGCAAAGTTTAAAAATTTTTGTAGTGTTAATAAAATAAATAAGAAAAATGAATTAAGTAATAAATTTTTATATTTTCTGTATAGAGAATATAATGTTTTGCGAATTTATTATTTTAATAATGTAATATTCGTTAGTTAATATTATTTAAGCTTGCAGTAGGTACCTAGGTATACGTCGGTCGCACTTAGGCTAACGAGACATTAGACAAATTAATGCACAGACAAGGAGAAGAAATGAGCTACTGCCTAAACATTCGTTAAACAAATCGAAAACCGTCGCAATACTCAATAAATTTTATGAAATAAAGTAATTTGAATTTGAAATTTGAGTTGCGCTAAGGTACCTACTTTCTCCGTGTGGTGACGGAGTAAGAATACAGTGTGTCACCACCCCATGTCATTCAATAGGTGTCGTAAAAACCGATTAAGGGACTATCCGTGAATATTATCTTTACGTAATAAAAATAAGGAAAACTTGAAATTAAACCCAATCACTTTGGCCAGCGTGGTATTAGTATGTGCGTGTGGTGTGAGTGTTCTTTTTAAAAAGTTAGTCCAAACATGACGAAATCTAAGAATTATTTAGGAAAAAATTGTGAAAAGACAACGGCGTAGATAAAAAAATTATGAAAAGCATAGAAAAAAAGTTACGATCCATTAATTAGAACACTCAATCCGGCGCGACCAGAAAAAGTTACTGAACCTTGGTTCTCAGAAATATACGAACAATTTTGTTGTGAAATAATTGTACAGATTTAGTGAAAAATATTCCCAATTATTTAAATGTTTTTGACTGTTTATTTCGATTTTATAAAGGTATTTATAGAACACTCAATCCTCCTATAGCGCAGATTGAAGTATTAAAAAATCTTAAACTATGGCTTAATAATTTCCTGACTTTGATACTCTATTACACGAACACAATCTAGGATCAAATTGTGAGACACAAATCATCATAAAAAATATAATAGTTTAAGAGAAAATTAAACAAATACTTTCTATGAAATGTTCCGTGTGAGTGTTCCATGTTTTGGCGTACATGAATTGAACCCAAACTTGTACGTCAACCCAGACTATAACTGAAATTGTGAAAATGCTTGTACTAAATTTTAAAACGTCTTCTAAACTTGAAACGGCATTATTTTAATAATTATCAACTTAATTATAATTCTTAGCTAGAAAATGGACTAGGCTGACCATGACTTACATTAAAATAAAACAGTATTTTTTTGTTGTATGCGGTTTATTGCAATCCTACTAATTAATTATATAAAAAACAGGTTACGGGTTATCCATGTGGTGACGGAGTAGGATTACAATATGTCACCACCCCATCTCATCCCATGGGTTTCGTATAAACTGACTAAACCGACCGGACCCAATTATATTATTATTTTTCTCTTTTTTTTTACAAAGTATTCCATTTTATTTTATAGGTATATTTAATACCTAAATATAAAAATAATAAAAAGGTAGACCCACCAGCAGCAACGGGTACAAGGACCAAGCTGGTGGTTAGGGCTCCAGAGATAGAAACTTCCTCACAATAAGTGTCGTGTCAAGCAGTACTGCCTTTTACATCAGACCTATCATCCAACTGTCAAGCGCGAATCTTCTTAGATGTTGATAGAGACTCTTTGGAATAAGTCTATTTACCGAAATTACTATTGGAACAATGATTGCCGAATCAACATTCCACAAGTCGATAACTTCGTGAGCCAAGTCCAAATTATATGGGTAGGGTACCTACCTATATTACGGTATTTTTGCATCTACAAGATTATATTTAAGAGCAAGTTGTTGGTGGCCAAGTCTGGCTACTTGGTTGTGACTATGCAAGAATCACCATTCGCAACACGAGAACAACCGGAAACATTAAGCCAGTTAATCTTCGGGACAGTGATATAATATATCAAATGTACCATCCTTCAAGACATATTTCCGATAATTCTTAGTCATTACGACTTTGTCTAAAAATTTTTTAGATTTGCAAAACAAAGATGCATTAAATTATAAACTATATTTTATTGTACCTAATAAAACACAAAGAGTACAGTTTTATTTTTATTGAATTTATGGTCAGCCTAATCAGCTTTATAGCATATAATTTATGATTGAGATTTATTTAAGTTGATAATTGTTAAAATAATGCCGTATCAAGTTCAGAAGACGTTTTAAAATTTAGTACAAACATTTTCACAATTTCAGTTATAGTCTGGGTTGACGTACAAGTTTGGGTTCAATTCATGTACGCCAAAACATGGAACACTCACACGGAACATTTCATAGAAAGTATTTGTTTAATTTTCTCTTAAACTATTATATTTTTTATGATGATTTGTGTCTCACAATTTGATCCTAGATTGTGTTCGTGTAATAGAGTATCAAAGTCAGGAAATTATTAAGCCATAGTTTAAGATTTTTTAATACTTCAATCTGCGCTATAGGAGGATTGAGTGTTCTACAAATACCTTTATAAAATCGAAATAAACAGTCAAAAACATTTGAATAATTGGGAATATATTTCACTAAATCTGTACAATTATTTCACAACAAAATTGTTCGTATATTTCTGAGAACCAAGGTGCAGTAACTTTTTCTGGCCGCGCCGGATTGAGTGTTCTAATTAATGGATCGTAACTTTTTTTCTATGCTTTTCACAATTTTTTTATCTACGCCGTTGTCTTTTCACAATTTTTTCCTAAATAATTCTTAGATTTCGTCATGTTTGGACTAACTTTTTAAAAAGAACACTCACACCACACGCACATGGTATTAGTAGGCCAAGTTTCCCTCCGTCACTGGAGGAGGCCCGTCCCTGCAGTGGGACATTAATATGCTGTTAAGATGAAGTTAATTCTATAGGTACCCACTGGCACTTGCCTTAATTGTACCTTGACCGATTGCCCTCTCGAAACTAGCTCTTTGTTGTCTAGTACTTTTAACTCGACAACTATTAGAGCTATGCCAAGACACGGCAAATATTTCATTGTTACCTTATTAGCACTACAGCAACATGCATTGCAGGTTTTAAGTTTTCAACACTCATAAATGGGGTAGATAAAGGGGGTTCCTAAATCATAAAATTGCTATTTTTTGTAAAATTAAAGCTAAAAAAAAATTACATAATATACATACCGTTGGAATAATAAAAAATAACCAAAGATGCTTCATGATTGAAGCAGTATTCAACGGTGACTGAGCTTAAGATGATAAAATTAGCATCATATACATATGAGGTCACGACTCCAGATAATGTTATTTTGCGTTGTGTAAACAGAACACGCATCTATCCTATTTGTATGCCTGATAGTATAAACATATCTTAAAAATACCAAGTTGAAATAAAACAGCCGAATCATTAACGTAAGTAATTGGTAATTTTATTCGACGAAATGTGTGTTTTGTTGTTTTAATAGGCACGCTTTGTCAGATGATAGATTTTTTCTGCCTCAACCAGTAGGTACCACTTACTACGGGCACTTACTCTCAAGCTCTAAGTAATAGTATGAATGCATTACTGTCCCTACTCACGGGTATTACCCACTTAAGTTGTTACCTATTGTTAAGTTAAGCTTGTTAGCTTATTAGACAGCGACTTAATAATCCTCTACCATTGCCGAGATCCATAATAGTATGAATGCATTACCGTCCTTACTCACGGGTATTACCCACTTAGGTTGTTACCTCTACCGTTGCCGAGATCCATAAGCGGCAATTACCTATCACCTAGTAAGCCTGCCACCTTTAGGGTCCTTTCACACAGACCGGCTCGGAGAGGAGAGCAGATTCTTGTCACGTTGAAAACAGAGACTTAATTATTTGTAGTAAGGTTTATTTTTGCATCTGGACTGCTTATGTCATTAAGAATATTCAAACGCGCTTTGTGTGAAATAATAAGAGGAGCCGACCGGCTCCGATCGCGTACTTTTCGCATTCGCGCAGCCGGTCGGCTCCGATCGCATCCTCTTTCTTGCTCGCAGAGCCAAAATATTTCAAACTTATTTGTTATAAATCTAAATCCATGTTCCGAAAAGCACACGTTAACACCGAAAACAAAACTTGGACTGCGTGGAATACTGGTATACTGCCTTTGTAGTTTATCCACCCAGCGCATCCGACCGGCTCCGATCGCATCCGACCTCGATGCTCTCCGAGTTGGTCTGTGTGAAAGGACCCTTAAAGTGGGCAGGTAAAAAAAAAGACAAGAAATGTATCACATTCTATTCTTCTTATTTTACCAATCGCCGGGCAAGGATTTCGGCAATGCATAGTCCCTGCTAAGCCCTTGCCAACAGTTTATTTGAACGCTGACATTTAATTGTATCTTTCAAATCCTATCTTGTGATGTATTGTGCCTCCCTCCATCAATCAACTAGCCATTTTGAAGTGCACTGATTGACATAGGCCTCTCCCAATATGCGCCACAGAACACGGTCCTGCGACATCCATCGGATATTGAAAAATAAACCGAGAATTTATTATGAGTGTAAGATAAGGTTCATTTTTGGACCGTCGAATCTCTTGACCTATAGAGGGGTGAATAAAAAATGTTATTGTATCTTCAACAAAGTATGTCAAAACAATGATACACAAAAACTGCTAATAATGTAATGCGCGTAAATTAATCTGTATTTTTAAGAAGATTGTGTTTACGTTGATTCGAGGCAAATCAGGAGCTTTAAAATACATATTCTTAAGTATTAAAGAGAAAACTACAGCAACATGATTTACATACTTATGTCGCAATAGATTTACACACGGAAGAAAAATCAAGTGGAAGTGCTAAGTAGGCCTGGTACGTGTGTCACTAATACGCGCTGGTACGCGTAACTTGTCGCTGATGTCATAGGTAATACATAACGCAAATATCACCCTTATTAACAATATGTTAAAGTATATAATTGTCAGAACTGCGAAAACCGATTCCTTTGTTCCGTGGATATACATAACTCTAACACTGCATGCTGTATGCTATGCATAAAAAAGGATTTTAAAATTAAATAGTCCTTCGTACACAATCTTATTGCACGGCCCTGTCGCATGTCAAAGTACTACTAAAAATAGTGACGAACAAGCATGGATACGGTTTTTAATAATTAAAAAAATGCATAAAAAAGGATTTTAAAATTAAATAGTCCTTCGTACACAATCTTATTGCACGGCCCTGTCGCATGTCAAAGTACTACTAAAAATAGTGACGAACAAGCATGGATACGGTTTTTAATAATTAAAAAAAAAATTAAACATGTCTATCTTATTAGTATTTTAATAACAACTACTATTAAAGAGATTTAAAGGTAGTTCCTACTTTAACCCAACACACTCTCTGCCACCATTGTAAGCGTAACGGTAAACAGATACATGTAAAAAGTTATTTACGGCGGTCCTTCTACAGAAAGAAAACTCTTATGGTGGGCATACACGATCCTTCCTATCGTCCAATCGGCATGATACTGCAGGCTTGATCCAATCTGCAGTTCGTCCACAGTGGGCATACACGATCCTTCTTATCGTCCAATCGGCATGACGCTACGACTAGGCTGGCATGAAGTTAGCTTTCAGAAACGTTTGCGCAAATAGACAAAGAAAAAACACCCGCCCCCCGCCATTTTGTTCCAGACATCTGGTCAGCCAGTTGCAACAACTTAAGGTCGGTCAAATAAGATTGAGAGTACTGTAGAGATGCCATTATTTACCTACTGATGGTTTAGGCTCCATTCGCACAAGCGCTTTTTTAACGCGCGTTAAAAAAGCGTCGGAATAGAACAAATGCATTAAGAAAACTCTCAGAAAGCGAACGCGTATATTTATTTGATTTATCAGCGATTCTTGTCCACTTTCACTTAAATATTAGGTCTTTACCTATGAAATTGCCGTTTGGTATGAAGATTTTATCAGAAGTTAGATTTTTCATTTTTTTTTATTTTATTTATTTTAACGTCATACTAACGTTTTCTTAGATTTTTCAAAAATTATTAAACACAATAGAATGAAATTTGGCATAAGTAATGGCGCACATTTAAGCTAACTATTGTGTTTTAAACAAAGAAAAAAAAGTATCAGGGAAGAAGTTACAATTAAACAAAAGGGAAAATACGCTGTTTTAAATTGGACCCATGTATTTATTATCTTTTGTTAGATGTTGGTAATACCATATATTTCCTAAATAACAAAAATTATTTAAACAATATAATTATGTTTTAAAAGAATGGAGAGTCAAAAGACTGCGCAGAAATAAAACGGCAATTCATAGGTAAAGACCTATTATTTGCCTAATATTTAACTATGTTCTTATTAATAACTGTCTAAACTAACGATTACTGACTGTAAAATATAAGTGGAATACTCAGTTAACGCTTCAAGCGCACACAGTTTACGCTCTATACAGCGCCTGGACACGCCTCCCGCCCACCTGGACACGCCCCCCCGCCCACCTGGACACGCCCCCCACCAACCTGGACACGCCCCGCCCACCTGGACACATCCCCCACAAACCTGGACAAGCCCTCCACCAACCTGGACACTCCCCCACGCACATGGACACGCCCCCACCAACCTGGACACGCCCCGCCCACCTGGACACATCCCCCACAAACCTGGACAAGCCCTCCACCAACCTGGACATGCCCCGCCCTCCTGGACACGCCCCCACCCACCTGGACACGCCCCCCACTAACCTGAACACCCGAAGGGAATTCCGGGAACAGATTCAAGAGGGAATACAGGGAACAAGTTCCCGAGGGAATTTCTGGAAGAGGTTCCCGTGGAAATTCCTAGAAGAGGTTCCCGAGGGAATTAGGGGAAGATTGAGAAGTGCTGCCTGAGGGAATTTTGGGAAGATTGGCTATAGGTTCCAGGGAGAATTTCGGGAAGAAGTTCCCGTGAGAAGAGCGTGAAGAGGTCCCCAAGGGAAGAGCGTTAAAACGCCATTATGATGGTCCGTCTCAAGGATGGATTATCAAAAGCTATCCAGTTGCAGCGAGGTATAAGACAAGGTGATTTAATATGTCCGAAACTGTTTACCGCTGCACTGGAAGATGCTTTCAGACTGGAACGGAAATGGCATCAACATATTTATATTATTATATGGCGAGTATATTACGAACCTTCAAAATTCAAAATTCTTCATTTGCTTACGGTATTGCGGTCATGTCTGAGACCAAGGCGGACCTCAATACTATGCTCGATGACCTTAGCAGTGTCTCCCAATAAGTGGGTCTTAAAATGAACATGGTTGTCCATGTTCACCATGTTGACCAAGATCATGGCAAATGTCCATGTTGCACCCACTCCGATTACGGTTGGAGGCGCTACACTGGAAGTTGTCGACGAGTATATTTACCTGGGAGCAGAAATGAGACCTGACCTAACATTTGACCGATATAGCACTCAGGATTGTACGGTTAAAGTGGCGAACTACTGACATAGAACTAACAAATGACGACGGGACAGAAAAGTTCTGGAATAACGATAGCGTATATCTATTAGAGATTTATTCAGCTATACTTTTACCATTTCCACTTATACATATTATATTTTTAACTGTGTTCTTATTAATACAGGACTGTTTTAACTAACGATTACTGACTGTAAATAGTCTACAGTTATTATAAGTGGAATAAGTATGTGTTTATGTGTCATAAAAATATTCTTCATAGTAAAGAAACCTAGATGAACATGTTTATGCTAGTCGCAACATGTTACAAAGGTTGGGACGCACCCCTTATAAAAATGCCCATTCACCTTTGACATTTTATTAAACAATGAGACAGCGCCAAACGCTGATTATAATCTGTAGAGTTATATAAACTAACATAATGTAGCTTACAGCTGGGAACCTTCATCAACTATAGAGGTTATTTTTCTGTGGTGCAGAAAGAATTATAATTATGACGTTTTGTAATCTAAATAGATTCAATTTTCGAGGTAATTCCGCCGTCGTCCATATAGATGGCGGTTTTCGCAGTTCTGGCAATTATATACTTTAATTTGTTGTTCATAAGGGATTCGCGTTATGTATTATGATCTCGGCGACAAGTTACGCGTACCTGCGCGTATTAGTGACACGCTTACCACGCCTACTTAGCAATTCCACTTGATTCTTTCTTCCGTGGTTGAATGCAAGGATTTTTTTATATGAATAAAAAGCATTAGTATATATCTAACGTAATTTATTGGAGAACCCCATAAATAAAAAAAAGTTTACACGTAAATCAACTACTTACAGACAAAAGCCAAAACGTTACGACAACATAAATGTTGGTACACGGATTTATCAACAGATGGCAGTGTTGTACATAATGATTTCCGATATTAACCACAAGATGGAGCTACTTGTTATGTTAACACTCGCTTTAAAAAGTTCATTAGGATTTTTTGTATAAAACATGGCAATATGACATATCGAACTTGATGGAAAGCGCTAATACAGTCCATAAATGACGCCAACGTATGGTAGTCAAAATACAATTTCACTTCGTCTTCATCACCTTGTCAATTTAGCCAAATTTTTCATACTACGTAGGGCCCGATATCATACAATGGAGGAAATTCAAGAGCCGTAAGCTTGTTTCAGAACCTAATGGTTCGGCATAGAAAAGAATTCCGGAAACTTTTGGTATGAGAAAATATCTGACAGACCGTCTATTTATAATAATACTATGTATTGATCAACTATTTGTGTTGTCGTCATGTTTATTGTTCTAGGCGCAAACAAATAGTTCGTAATAGCTAATAAGATTCTTATAAATTTTCCATATTAATTAAGTTATTTGATGGACGCGAACTCAGAACTTTAAGATAAAATATCTTTCCTGTTACATAAGTTTACTGTCCTTACTACACAGCTGCGGTTTTAGAAATGAAATAAGTGGTTTTAGCAAACTTGGGCTTATACTAATATGTACGTTTTAAATGGCAGTGTACATACATATATAAACTCACGCCTTATCCCGTCCGGGGTAAGCAGAATAAATAAGTCGGTGTGTATAGTAAATATGCGTCAAGGACATTACGAAATAACCGTAAAAGTATAAAAAGTGACTTTTTAGGTATACTGTTTTTATTAACACAGGGAGTTTCTAAATCTTAAAGATTAAAAAACTTTTTTTCACTATATTTGCAACCGACAAAACGCATCTGTGTAGTAAGGTATTTAACTAGTCAATCACATTTTAGACTAAATTTAACCTGCATCAAAAATTTTGTTACATACTTATATATAAATTATGATGTAGGTTCACAGAACGAAAGATAGCCTATTCCAGCATTGGGACATTGATAGGCCGTTATGATGTAACATTATATAAGTAATTTACTTTAAATAGGATGCACAAAAATGCGTTATAAATTTCTCAGTCAAAATCCATTGAAACAAAAATTAAATATGATTCTTTAAATTCGTTTCGTATTTAAGACGTTTTTAACGACTTTGTATTTAAATTAAAATTATCCAATATCATGACAATTTCCTGTCACCAAAATTTACAAAAAAAAAACTCTCAAAAACTGGCAACACCTTATATTAAATTGACAGATATTTTAATCTGGCAGCCCTGAATTCCCGTCCGGAAATGGTGGTGTTCACAAATCGGCATAAAGTTAGACATCACAGTTGTAATACAAAATTTATATAAATAAAGTTGTGGCTGTATTTTACAAAACATGTCCGATAAATAATGTGCATTCAATAACCAAATCACTGTACTGGCAAAATTGAACCTGAAAAAAAAGAAAAATAAAGCTTTATAATTTGTAAAATGACATAAGGATTGCAAGTCTTTGGGAAACAGGAATCTTACAGTTAGGGAACTTACAGAGATTTTAAAAGTTGTTGGGTAAAAAATCTTATACATGGTGAGAGAAATAGAGTAGTTTTAAACCGAGATGGACGTCAATAAGTTGTTATTTTGTAACATTATATTGAGAAAATAAATGAACTGTGAACTAAATATCGAGAGGTTGGGACACAAAGATCTCAAGCGTTGTTGAGACACAGTTTCAAATTTCAAATTGCTTTACTTATTTCCTAAAATTTATTGTTTACAATTTACTTAAAATTGAAGCTACAGTTAACATTATAGATCGTAATAGACAAACGCCACAGCACTAAAAAAATTGCAAAAGGATATCAAAGTTGGTGGGACAGACACAGGGATGTTGGGACGAATTAACCAATATGTGTGAATGAAACTCAAAACAAGACCTTATGTTATGGTAATTTCCATCCTCCATAAACAAGGGCACTAGAGAAAAACTAACCTTACAAATACTACTCTTGCCGGTAAGGCATTGTAAGTAAAAAGTCAAATTACCATTCATTTATAAAATATATTTACTATTTCATACACATCTATCTATACTAATATTATAAAGAGGTAATGTTTGTGTGTTTGTGACGTTGTAGAGGGTAATCTCTGAATCTACTAAAGCAATTTTAAAAATTATTTCTGTATTGAATAATCCATTTTACGGAGAGTATCATAGGTTATATAGTATCACGCTATGACTAATAGTGTGGAGCAGTAATGAAATATGTTTAAAAAAGTGACGCGTCATTTTTGCAGCGTAACGAAGTGGGCATGGGTCAGCTAGTCAGGTATATAGGGAAAAAGTAGACTTTTACTTTTAAAAGATAAATAATATAAATACCTAATTTGTATATAATAGAGGCAGGATCACAGGAATGCCCCAAAGCCGAATGCGCGTTTAATACTGTCAAAATAGTACCGCCTCCAATTGTCACGGGTCTGTTCCACTTCGGCCGTAGGTACCAACTCCTGCTTTATAGTAACTAAAGTGTGGTCTTCCTGTTAACAAACAAATATATAGATTAAAAACTGTAACGGTTAATAACAAAAAAACACTTGGTTTTAGCTTTATTTCAGTAATGGATAAATCAAAAGTGTAATAAAAAGTATGTCATTCTTATAATCTTTATCTCCATCCTTCCAATCATCCATCCACCCTCAACCATCTCATCCAATGGGTGTCGTAAAAACCGACTACGGGACTATCCGTAAATATTATCTTTACGTAATAAAAAGAAGGAAAACTTAAAATTAAACCCTATACCAGTTTAGCCAGCGTGGTATTAGTAGGCCAAGTATCTCTGTCCCTGCAGTGGGACATTAATGGGCTGTTATGATGATGATGATCCTTCCAATAGTTTTTATGATCAAGCTATAAACTATGCAGATATTATCTATGTAAATAAAAGAAAGAAAATTACATCCTAACCCAAACAATTCTACATAGCCAGCATGGTATTACTAAGGCACACTTCCCCACATCACAGAAAGATACCTATCTAAACAGTAGAATATTAAAAGGCTGTTATCATAACTAAAAACAAAACAATTTACTTACTTTTTCATCAATATTAAAAGTAACTTCAGAGAAGTGCTGATCGGGCCACTGTTTGTAACGCCAGTATTGCACTATCTTCTTAGGTGGTGCCAATTCCCTGAACTCTCCAGTAATGTTGCCACCAAACAGTGCAAATTTTCCGCCTTTCTCTGCCTCCATTTTAACATGGCCCTGGAAAATGTTAATTCGGGTTTAGGCTTCTATTTTGTTAGGAGTTTACTTCAAGTTTGTTTTAAAATTAAATTGTTTAAAAATTAAACGTGTTTTTAAATTATAATTATTGGTATGAAGCAGTTTTTAAATGCTTATAGCAGTAATTATATTTTTTGTGTATGTATTTTATACACATTTAACGTAATCAATAATTCTTTTTCAGTTTCAACTATAAAATTAACCAAAAAGTTATTTCTGTTTTTTTTTTAAATAAGACTGACTGTATAATCAAAGGTTAAGGACAGATGGACTACATTACTTTCTCTTATAAGAATCCAACATTTTCTACAGATTGTTATTTTAATAATTTTGTTATAGTTATATAATTAGTAATCTTTATTATTTATGCATTATGCACATTATTAATTTTCAATGTTGATAAACCAAAGGATGGTCCAATGGTGTTTCGTAGTAGCTGCCAACTCTATGGGAACTATGTGTGAATTTATGTATGTATGTATATATTTTATTAAATAAATACACAAAATAATATTAACAATATAATATTTATTCATATCTTGGTACATATTAACAGTATATTATTTATATACCTAATAGTAATAATAATATGATATAACAATTTAAATAGAAATTATAAATTATTGTAAATATACTTAAATAAGCTAAAAACATTTTATGTAATGGCTAGAATATAATTTATAATAAATAAAATATCTTAATAATAATAGGCAACTACATATATTATGATTTATAATCACAATTTACACAAAATAAATATGTATTCACAACATTTGCTTTGTAAGCATAAATATTTATAAAACTTTGTACTTTAACAACATACATAAAAAAATACAATCTCAAAATAAATAAGTTACTAATGTCATTTAATTTTCAAATTAACCTTCTGTAAATATTATAATTTTTTAAGACTACTAAAATTTAGTCCTAGGCACTAGGGATAATGCCCTGTGTAACAGGGATGTCAACAAACATAAATTATTTCGCAAACACAAAGAACTTCTTTTTGGAGACAACTTTAAAGCCGGTTGCAGACCGAAAACTAAGCTATTCCAAAGCTACGCTAGGGAAGCTAGGCTAAGCCAAACTAAGCTAAGATAGAAATAAATGGTGTGCACACAAAGAGCTAAGCCAAAGCTCAGTTAGTGTTGCGGAGTTCAATTAGACCGACGTCAGGCGCTTGCTATGAATATAATAGATGAAGAAAGTTCCGATGATGAATACGTTACACATAGAAAAAGAAGATTAATACTGACTTATTATTATTATAATAGAATTAAATAATAGAATTGTGATAGTCCTTTAACTGTGTGTTCCATAATCCGACTCTACCATTTTTAACAGTTGACATCCGCCATCTTTATTTTTATTTTTACTGACGGTTTTTATGTTTTCAAAAGCCACTACGTCACGGAGTAACACAGGAAATTGTTTAACAACTTCGATAAATTGCTCCATATTCGCTACGAAACGACCGTGCGTGCGACAAAGGACACTGGACAGCACTGGCGAAGGATGTGCGAAGGGCGTGCGGGGAAGGCGGGAGGGACATAGCTTAGCTCGCGTAGCTGCGCATCGGCATACACTACTAACATAGCTTCGCATATTTTTGTTAGCTCACATAGCTTAGTTCACATAGTTTGCAGTCTGCACACAAGTATGGAAAACTGCGTCAGCTATGCGAGCTAAACTAAACTAACTTAGCTTAGCTCTTGGTCTGCAACCGGCATGAAGCATGGGATTCAAAGGCATGACCTTCTACATGGCATTAGCATACCACAAGCAACACACTACTGATACAATTCTTTAAATTTGGTTTGACAAAGCCTGAATAACTCTTGGTTACCTTAGTACTACCAATTTCGTAATTCTAGTTATATTCAGTTATGGGTATATAACATAGCACAAAAACAGTTACTGTTAGTTGAAACGGTATTAACTGCGTAATTTCAAATCAAAGGAATGATTTTATTCCTGAAGACAATAAATTGCTCTTTGAAAACATATTTTCTAACTACTGTGTATTTATTTCCCTTCCAATTTTGAAACAATCATATTTTAAAGTAACTTTGGTACAGTCAGCTGCAAAGAAATCTAACCCCTTTAGCGCGCTGTTATATTCATAAAGGGGGTTAGATTTCTTTGCAGCTGACCGTACATACAGTACTTTAAAATTTTACCTTAGGCAAATGTACATTACTTTTTAGTAGTTATAAAGCAGTTCAAATACTTCACTCAAACATACCTGGGTGAAAGCGGTAACCATTTCTATTCGCGTCAAAGCATCGTAGAACTCTTGGGCACGACACTGGAACTTTTCCGATATCTCAATAGATTTCGTGTCTAATTTACAACCAACTTCTGCTTTAGGTTTTGGAATTGTCACAGGTTCCATATTAACTTTCTTATTAAAACCGCTTGTAATCATAGAAACATTGTCCGGTTTGACTGAAGCTTCTCCTTTCTTAGGTAGAATGAGCCCTTTGGAGAACTCTTCTTTGAGACTACGAACATATTCACTTAGTTGTTTTCGGATTTGATCACGACCAACGTTATGCATAAATGCCTTTACTCTTTGAGCTTCATCACCACTGCCTTTGATTGATACAGATATCTGGAAATAGAAATAAGAACATATAAACTTGATGGCAGATTAGTAGTATTTATTTCAGGCATATTTTGATTGATTCACTACCCGTGTGGTGACAGAATAAGAAATAATGTCACCATCTTATCGCTTAGGTATTGTAAAAGAGTCTGTTTTAAGGGTCAATTTATACTACAGCAGAGTCAAAGCGTCAATCCAAAACTAAACATATCAAATTCAACCATAAATCCACAGTATAACGCACACATTACTTCTAAGATTGTGCGTGAAACCAATCAGCGTTTGTCAGGCACAGACGCGCGAATTCGGAAGAATGCGCGCATCTTTTTAAAATCTCCGAAGTAATGTGTATGTTACGCTGTGGAGTTTAGGGTTTAATTTGTTTTGTTAAGTTTTGGATTAACACTTTGATTCGCTTCGACTGTCTCAGTATAAATTGACCCTAAGAGAAAGTTTACAGACATCTCTACAAATGGATACTGTCCTGTCCATGAAGGGAGGGCCGTATCCATTTTGTAGCGTATGTTTAAATGACATTACATAAGCATTATGAATTATTCAATCTACTTCTACTAGTTACTGTAGTCGGAAAAACTATTATGTATTTTGCTTTTAAGAAAATCTTTATAAAGTTTAGTACTTTTAAACATAGATTAATGCCTAAAATATAATTGAATATTTATATAGTATTATTCTAGATATTTTGTGTCATATGGCATAAATTTATAACAAAAATATTTTATTATTCATTATTAATTCAATATGATTGTAGGTAAACCACATTATTCAATGTATAATCAGATGTTTACCACAAAACTATTATAATTTCACAATTTAAAAGTTAAATGTTTCAATTTTTTTTATCTTCTTTCCTGCACTGCATACATTCACAGCTCACACATTATAACACAGTCACATTATCTAGAGACCTCGCTGGAATGCAAATCTTGCGTCTCGTTCTCCTTTGAAACCCCGCTCGCCACAGGCGCATCAGTGATTCCTCCGACGCGACGTGACGTCATCGACGCCAGCTTTCGAGATAATGTGACCGGGTTATACATAACATATTACAGCACTATGGTAAAAGTATGGATATGTAAGGGCAGGGACATTTTTTAAATATCGGCTAAAGTACAATTAAATAATGATAATTACAAGGTATTTTCACTAGCTTCCAATGTGCAGAGGAGAAACATCATCTAGAATATCTACAAAACTATGAATACAACATCAGTCTATTATGATAAATGTCTTGTCTACAAGCAAAATAGATACGTAAGAATTATAATACGCTCAGTAGTCTCTCCCTATCACCATAGGACACGCAAATTATTGCATGAAACTGCCTTGATTCAGCATTGGTTAAAAGGGTGTTATTTAAGACAATTAGTTTTAGAACTTCTGCAACTCCTTGGAAGTTAAGCCTGCTGCTAAAAGACAAGGAATACACTGCAATAGTGCAATAGTCTTTATTATCTCATAGCAAATGTAGGGCAATAGGGTCATTTCGCCAGTTCGCCGACCACTATCAATTTGCGACCATTTCTTCATTTCCCTTATGTAATAGAATTAGTGACGAACCGCGGTATTAAATTTTAGCGCCATTTTTTTGTTCTGACGTTTCCCGATTGACAAGTGGCGTCCATCATTAACTACCATTTTTCAAAAGACGTCAGTCAGGATTCGAAAATTCATAGTGCAGACGTGTGTAAAATTTAAGTAAAAAAATAGTGCGAGTTAACACTTTGAAAGGTGAGTTCCAGCTTATTTACTTGCTATTTATTGATGCCAATAATTAAAGCTATTGCGTGTGAATGTGTTTGACATATATTTAAGCAAAAATAATACCATTATTATATTTTTCACGCTTTAATTAGCTGGTCGGCAAAATGGTTTACAGTTTTTAACATAACCTAAAAGCCGGCCATGTGGTCGCAATTTAGTTGTTTTTTGGTAAAAAATATTGAGGATTTTTGGTTGATATATTAGGCTAAGAATATTATCTGCATGTTATTCTCGTAAAACTTTCAGATTAGAAACTTGTGTCTAGATTCCGGCCCCTTGAATTGTTGATATTATTAAAAATACAGCTGTATAAAATCCCTATGGTTCATGCGGCCGGAAACTAGACGATCGCTACCTAATTTGCGACCAATACTTAAATAAGACGGCCGGAATTTAGATATTTGGTACCTAATTTACGACCACTGGTTATATATGGCGGCCGGAATTTAGACGTTTGGTACCCAATTAACGGCCACTAATTACAAGGAGGCCGCCTACTGGGTTTTAAAAATCGATAATGCGACCACTTATTTATGACTGCCGAAAACTAGCTTTATCTAAGCATCTGAGTAGCTTACTGGGCTAACAGCGCTAGCAAGCTACCATTACATCACTGGCTTAATTAAACTACCTACTAACTTCTATCACATTATTGCCGAACATTTTTTTAATTGTACGGCAGCCGGCAAGTATGTGACTGAGCTACAAGATTTTCAACGCTTTGGTTTGTTTGGCTTGCTTGGTTTGCGATAGAACGCTTTTTGTTTCAGATGCCACCAAAAAAAATTGTAAACCAAAAAACTATTAAACAGAAAAAGAAAATTAAAACAAGAACCAATATGGAGTATTCCGAAGAGGCCTTAAGGGAGGCTCTAAAAGATATAAGAGATGGCAAAGGAATTAGGGAAACATGCCGTTTCTACGGGATTCCGAGAACGACTGTTCAGGATAGGCTTAGCGGAAGAACGGCTGAAAAGCCAAGAAAAGTAGGACCTGATCCAGTTCTTGGGTTTTCTGGGGAAAATAAAATTGTGGAGTGGATCATACGGTCAGCAAAATGTGGTATCGCTATAAAAAAAGTGGATTTGATAGACACAGTCGCTGCTATCGCCAAAGACTTAAAGAAGGGGCACTGTTTTGCTGAAGGTAGACCAGGTCAAAAATGGTACCAAGGTTTTCTTAAACGACATCCGCAAATAAGTATACGAGAACCAGAAGCAATAAATAAAGCTAGAGAAGCTATAAAGGAAGTTAACATTAGAAAATGGTTTTCTGATTTAAAGGCATTTTTGACAGAGAGAGGATTTATTGATATTATGAGCGACCCGGACCGTATCCTAAATGGAGATGAGACTGGGGTGTCTTTATGTCCAAAAACTGGGAAAGTTTTGGCCCCAAAAGGATTCAAAAACTTATATGTTGTAAAAAAAGGAAACGAAAAAGAAACAATTACCGTGCTAATTACTATGACAGCTTCAGGTTTAATTTGTCCTCCGTTGGTAGTATATCCATACGTACGACCACCAAAGGCAGTCATCGAAAACACTCCTTCTGAATGGGTGATTGGAAAGAGCGAAACTGGGTGGATGAGAAGTGACGTTTTTTACGAGTATATTGCTAACGATTTCAACAAATGGTTAATAGAAAAGAAAATAAAGAAACCAGTCATCCTGTTCGTGGACGGACATAAATCACATATGTCTATGCCTTTAAGTCACTTTTGTGAAGAAAACGGCATCATTTTGTACGCGCTTCCACCAAATACCACTCATATACTTCAACCTGCAGATGTGAGCGTGTTTCGACCTCTAAAGCAACAATGGAAGACAACAGTAAGAAATTGGCAGTGCAAACCGGAAAATATTAATAAAACCATTACCAAAACTAACTTCTGCAGTGTATTTAAAGAAACTCTCGACGTAAACATGACGGAAACTATTATAAACGGTTTCCGTAAATGCGGATTATACCCATTCAACGTGGAAGCGGTCGATTTTACAAAATGTGTACGGGATGTCCAAATTCAAACTGCTATTCCTAAGAAGCTTGATCGAAACATCACTGACAGGCATTATCAAATAGCTAAAGATGTTATTTTATCTATTAGCAACAATCTTGCGAAGCGTGGAATAGACGCCAAGGTTGTTGATTGTGAAATAGAAAAGGCGAGAACAACTCATAAGCGTCCATCCAAATCCAAAACGCCCCGCAACTCTTCTTCCAAAACTCCTCGCAACTCTTTATCTAAAACGCCTCGCTGTTCCTCATCTGAGACGACTCGCAATTCTTTAACTGAATCGTCCATAAATCAGATTTCCAATACACCAAATATAAACTTACACAATCGTATTATTGAAATTGTTGACAGCTCTGTACCGAACATTGGGTCTATAGTTTCATTGGATGAACTATCGATTATACCCCTTGATGGAACTTATTCGGACATAAACTTAGATGTATTCTCAGAAGACATTACAGAAATTGAGAATAATTTAAATATTACAGTTACTGCTGACATCCATTGTGAACCTGCGCTTTCCTCCAAAGTTCCTTCATCTGTAGTTTCTTCCGAAATGGCAAGCAATGCTTCCCCCACTCCAGAAGCCTCGTCGTCTTATGACTCGCAAAGAAAAGTGCCAGATTTTGACGAAATAACCATTTTTGATGATACTCAGCCTAAAATAATAAATTTACAAATACCAGACATTTCACAGTCTGTCGATGATGATTTGAACAAATCACATATTGTTAATTCGTCACCTGTAAACCTGGAACCCCTCAATACCATATCTGAAGATCAGATATTCACAGACGCTGCAACAGTTTGTAGTAATCCACCAGATTCAAATATTAATCCTGACATTGAGGAAACTATTACTAAAGATTCGGAAAAAATAAAATCACAGCCGCTATCCTCAACGGTTGCAGATAAAGTAAATATACAATCTGTCATTGATCCATTTGATAAACATTTAAAATATCCTGTACTACAACCAAAAGAGACAAACAAAAAACAGACTTCTGCCTATACTCCTAGTGCTATATCATCTAAAATTTGGAGAGAGTACCACGAAAAAAAAGATCAAGTTAAACTAGATAAAGAAAACCAAATAAAGAAAAGAAAAATGGAGAGAGAAGCAAAGAAAGCTGAGCAAGTAATGAAAAAGAGAAAAGTGGAAAGGAGGAAGAAGAAGCCAAAAACAGAAATTGTTAATAAAATAAAATGTGGTGTCTGTCAAGAAGAACTTATAAGCGACACTGAAGATGATGCTGATAAAAATATAGGTTGCGATGATTGCATTAGATGGTATCATTTAAAATGCACAAAATTTAACGGCTTGTCTTATAATATTGTTGCTCAATCTGATTATAAATGTAATTTTTGCCAAAGTGCAGATGAAGCAAGGCAAGCTGTTTTAGAGGAACATCAATAATAGTTCAGATGATTCTTATTTGTTTAAAATAATAGAGTTTAAGAATTGTAGTAGTTAATTGCTGGCTGTAAGTTAAATTGTTGTCAAATTAGTAGTTTTTCGTGATACCTGTAACCTGTAATATTGTGCTTATTAATAAATAAATCCTCTTTTAAATCTCTTTTTTATATTCTCCCACTCATAAACTAATATGTACTTTATTACTAAGTAATAAAGTTTAATTTTCCATATCAATTATGATGGCCGTAAATTGGCTAGTTAGTGGACGTTAACTAGGTGAATTGGCCGGAAATTGGTAAAACTGGCACATTTTTTGTTTTATGGTAGTAAATATTTATTAAAATCCTTTAACTTAAAGAAAGTGATGAATTTTCAAACTTGAATACATTTTTAACTTACAAAAAAGTCAAAACAATAAATTACTTTCAATTGAAAGAAGATATTCAGTCAGGAACTAAAAACTTGCGTTAACTGGTCGCAAAGTGGCGAAGTGACCCTATTAAACATGAAGAATCAATTAAGTAATAAAATAGTTTGAAGTACTAGGTAGCAATGCTAAATTTGTATGCTGGAACCCTTCTAGCTAAGAAAACTCCTTGATAACACAGCATTAAATTTTACACATGTTTTACTATAAACATCATTTGTGTACATATGGCAGAGTAACATAAGAATACTTATACACTAAATACTGTGTAACTTGAAAATGTTATTTTAATAAAACAGTTTTATAAAACAGTTTTACTTACATCTACTTCATCAATATCATTCTCCTCCGACAAGTTAGGAATATGGATCTCTCCTTTAACAGGGGAATTTTCACTAGCAAGGTTACCTTCCCACTTCAGTTTGATATCCCATTCATAGAAAAATATTAACTTTCCTTTCCTATTATTGGCTGAGGCTTCACCATCCATCTTCTCCACTTCTGTAACCTTGCAGTTCACACCATTTTGAGCTATTTTAAAATCTATAAGAAGTTCTTTCAGACGGTCTTTTGACCATGGACCAGCGTTTTTTTCCGTCCAATGCCAGTTGTTGACATTTGTGGCGTCAGGTCTTTCTTCTACGATCCACCTAGGGTCACCCTCACCCCATTTAGCCATTGTTGTGGTGTGTTACTAGGGACAGGGTCTTTCAAATAAAATAAAGGAAACACCACCAAGAAAAAGTCGAGACGGATCCGTAAGAACAAAATATTGTTGACAGGTGTCACTAATGAAAATTACTTTTATCACACAAGTTTGACTAAATACACTCTCTTCTTAAAATACAAACCGCGTGCAGCTGATCAGTTGCTACTTAATAAGAAAACTCAATTTTCGAGAAACGTCCCGAAAGAATCGAACCATGCCATTGCAGCATGACAGTTGAAGTCTAGAGGTGAGGGTTGCTCATTTGAAAGTTTAATTTGCCTTAATCAACGCAAAAGTAGCAGACGTTGTGTTTATTATTATTATTTTATTAAAAAAAAATAAACAAGTCAACTTTTAGGTAGTTTAATATATAATGTAATAAAATATTCGCATGATTTATGAAACAAATTAAGGAATTAATGTAGTAATTACCTTTTATTATGGGAGTTTTTTTGTAATGGCAATGATTTTGACATTTTCTGCATGATTCTAGAAAACATTTCTACCAACATAACGCTCGCAAAACCGGATGTTCAAGTAGTGCGTTCCGTTTTACTTTAGTTATTTTCAATCTAGGTTACTGTTTTATTCTTCATGCTCACTTCACTGGAAACTTTTTTCTTTTAATTGTGTAGGTACCTGGTCCATTCTTACTGTTAATTTAGTAATCATCACGTTTTACGAGATAATTTAAAATGTAACTCTTGTTTCCACTTTTTTCACACCATTCTGTAATCAAGCAATGCATGTCCACTGCAGGAGGCCTCCTCCAAATATTTTCACCTGTAGTGGTCCCGTGCTTGCATAATAATTCATGGGAATTAATTAAGTGCCCAAAAAAGAAAAAAAAATCGCGGTTATACATAAGACGCATTTGTCATCGAAATGAAAAATAAGGTGTTAAAATTCCATCTGAACATAAACTAAGGAAAACTTCGCAGACATTACTTCTGCTAAAATGATAAAAGGTTCACTTAATTGGTAGACCAATCCACCTGGTCAGGTGCTCACAACTGTTGCAATCACTGATTCATAAACGATAAACCTACAGATAGCGCGCGAGTTGAATGCAGAGCTTAGGAATGCGGTAGTGCTGTGACCTAATTATAAATTATTAATTGACATTCATATCGATAAATTTAAACAATGTTCTAAGTTTAATTTTATTTAGTACACTAGGTTAACATGGTGAAAAAAAGACAATATCATAATTATCACATGTTTTAATAATCATTTCACAAAACGGAATAAAAAAATAACACGGGAACTTCAGTATTACTATTAACACAATAACACGGCAAACGTACGATAGTTGACAAGGATGGCACAGCCCTACACTGCGGGCGCGTGAGGTGGGGCGTGCGGATAGCGGGGGGAGATGCTCCCGCCTTTTACCTCAGACCCCGACTGCATTCAACTCGCGCGCTATCTGTAGTTATGTAAAGTCTTCGAAGTGATTCTTTTTCGTTCATGGTATTTCCTAGTTGGTAAGTCTGTTTCGGAAAGCACGCAAAATCAACCCCCTATACCACCTAACCAAACAATATATAAGAAAGAAGATCCTGCAAGCGAATAGTAGGTAGCCCACGAAGTTTGCAGGTCACAGAAAGCGGCGAGTCTCTGCAGTGTGCCATGAGCTGCTATGAATATGTATGTCACATTTTGATTACTAAAACAAACACAGTAATAATAATTCAATTAATGGTGACCTATCTCACCTTGTCTTCTTGTTCTCATTAACATATTGATTCATTTACAAATAACGGTCCCATATTATTAGGTCAATTTGTTGACTTCATTATACGTAGATAGATGGCGCTAAAGGGTTTACTCACGTAGTTATCAGACACAATTGCTGTCTACTCCTACTCCTAATGTTAACCTCCTGACATTATCCTCCTGATAAAGATATTAGTTCAACGAAGGATATCCAGCGCCAAGATTACTAATCGTTTAATAAATAACTGTGATGTTAAATAGAATTCGAACCCGCGACCTCATGCACATGCATGACCACACAACGCGACCGCTATACCGGCTATTCAGTGATTTATCAATTTCTAAATTAACCAAGAACAATATACCATTAATAAAAATATAACAGTAGTATACCTACAAATCTTTTCTACAATAATAGTTATATTGTTTATTATCTACCAGCCGTTTTATATGTCGTTGCTAGTACATGAAGCGTCATCGGTCGTTGTAACGTTGCTGCCTATTCTCTGGTGTCAAATTGAATATCTCATCACATCATTCATCGTATTGCTGCAATTACTAGGTATATGCAAAAACACCAGAATTTCGATTGGTTTTTAGTTTGGACCCTCTAGTCCTATGTATCCGCCTCTCTCTAGCCTATTTGCCTTTGTGTCTACCTAGGTATTTATACTGTATTATTCACCGCTTAATCCCTGAATGATGCTTAGACTTCTGGACTAGAGAGCACTTAGCATAAATATACCTAAATTGATGATAATATATCATTATCATGATGAAAACCATAAATAGTTTTAGCATAATACTTGTCCGCTTTTTTAACAGTTGTGTCACTGATTAAACGAACTAAAAAATGTCTAAAAAATATGGCCAAGATTATGGTAAATGATCAAACGACAATGGAAAAACTTGGCCAGCGCATACCACATTGACCAGTGACCAGGCGGATTTGTAGGTCCTTGTACAAGTACCTTAAAGGGTTTTGTGTAAAATTCTCCTTCTTTTATTTTAGTTTATATTTAGCTAATTTAATCGGATGGGAACCCATGGGATAAAAATGTGGTACACTATATTACATATGAATATTCTCACACCATGTGTGTGGCTCTCGGAGAACGCCACGCTAGAGCATTATGTCACTATAATTTGTAATAAATGCCTATCATTATATAAATTGATACCTAATAGATTGCCTAGTAACTACACCTAAAAAAAAGCCCAAGTAAAGCCACGCCTTCCACTTGAAAACAACGTAAATGTCACTACTATATGCCTGTTTTGACGAATAATATACTAAAACACATTGATAAAGTGTTTTAAAACGAGCATATTATAGTTGTTCAAGGTCACCCGTACACACGTAATCGCCATCAGCCATGTCATATAACGCCATAGAGTTCAATTTCCCTTGGCAGAACAATGTTACGAATTAGTTTATCTCAGTGTGAGTGAGATAACACACTGGATTCGAGAACTAAATCCAGTTTCATTCGGAGACCGCAGTGTGCGCAAGCGCGGCCTATTCCAACGCGTTGTATAAAATTTAAAAAAAGTAAAAAATAAAACATGTTCCCATTACGCCGCGTTGGCATTAAGGTGAGTGTCCAGTGCTTCAATTAAAAAGGAACAGTTAACATTGTTCTCAATTACAAATCTAGGAACTTTGAGTTTATGTTTTGTTTTCTTTGATTTGTGATGAAAATAAGCCGGTTGTGCAGGTTTTGGAGCAATGGCGGGCTCCTGCAGCTGTGTCGGTCAAAGTGCAGAAGAATTACAGCACGGGAGAAGTTCCACGTGCCCTTACCATGTTGACTGAAGATGAGGTGGTCATGAAGGAGACAGGTCAGTGAACCTTTCGAAATAAATATTCTTATTTTATTTTTGGTAAGTAAATTACCATAATGGTAATATTCTATGATAGTTATTTTTTTTAGTTTATTTTTAGTTATTATTATATTTTATTTATTTTAGTTTATTTTTATTTCAAAAATATTTTCTTTTTCTTCCCGCGCATTTTGATAAGAAAATTTATTTAAAATTAAGGTAATTTTATGTAAAAATAGTCATAACAAAGTACAACTATTTTGCATAAAATTAATATAATTCAGTATTTTACTACAAATAAATAAAAAACATAAAGTCTGAACCGTTCTTTCTATTATGCAATTGTATTAATGGATCATAAATAATGATTAATTGATTATAGTATTAATTGAATATCTAGTTGTATAGGTACAATTAGTAGAAATTATGTAAATTATTTAAAGTACTTAGGTTGTTTTATACGAGTGTCATTAAAACCGTCTATGGGTAAGTTCACAGACTGATGTTCTGTACGGACACGGACTGTACGGAAACAAAAGAAACAAAACTTGATATAAAACCTAGCCCCGTGGTATTAGTAGGCGAAGTTTTCTTCCATCACTGGACTTTGTAGTAGAATTAATTATTACTACCCATACAGTTAATCTAACTCACAACTACGACTTAAATATAACATAACATCAAATCAAAATATTAGGTATTTGTTTATTTACTCAATATCTCGAAAGATTATTTATATTATGTAATTATTTAGGGACCTCTTAACTAACGATGATCTATTGTTTATCTTACACTATTTTTATACTAACTTTAATAATATCATTAGCTAATTAGAGCTTGTTTCGATGTCAATTTATTTAACTGTTTGATTAGGGTCCTAAGTGCGTTCCTTGTGGCATACCAACTGTCGGAATTCTGAATGAGAAACGTCACGCAATGTCCGTTTCATCCAAATGAAGTATCCTGCCACGCTACCTTAAAGCAATAAAATATATTTTCTAGCTAAATGCCTATTGTAATTTTAAGTTAAACTAATAAATGGAGAGCTATTCTTCTTCTTCTTCTTCTTTCGAGTCGTAAGGCACACGATGCAGTACCATCGGTGGTCAAAAGTCAATTAACAAAACTCTGTCTATGTACAGTCAGCCCCAAAAGTCGCTGAACACATTTTAAATTCCAAAACTGCTGAACACTAAAAGTGCCATAAGTCAGTGTCGCGGGTATTTCAGAAGTATCTGAACACTAGTATTTCAAAAGTAGCTGAACACTAGTGTTCCAAAAGTAGCTGAACACTAGTGTCTATTATGTTTACTCGTTGGAATAGATACATAATTTCAAAACAATTCACTGAGATTCGATAGCCTAGGGTATAGAACACTCGACTTTGATGAAGTAGACGTGCGTTCGAAACCGGGTTGTGCCAAGTATTTTTTTTGGTTTTTTATTTTTTATTTATTGTATTTTATCTCAAAAAAAAAACAAGTTACTTAAATTCACCGTCACTGTTCACAGGTATTTTAATAAAGTTAAAATATTATTTTTAATTTTTAATTGAAAATTAAATAGTATTTTTATTTAATTTTTAATTTAATGAAGAATGATCATTATGACTTTAAATTGTATGAGAAACATTTTCGGAGATTCGATGATATGAGTTGAAATGTTATGTAAGAAGAAGCGCTCCCTGTTGTGCGACATTGAACTTAATAGTTTTATGACATGCAACTAAAATTAAGTCTAGAGGTGATAAAGCCATTTAATTAATTAATTAATTAAATTATTTAATTTAATTGTCGAATATACATTTTTTTCGTAAACGAAGTCGCGGGTTACAGCTTGTATTGAATAATAATAGTAGAAAACAAAATAAGAAAAAATAAAAAAATACAAAAAGTAATCCGTTCCTCAGGATGGAACCAGAGCTGTTTTCTTTTCACCCAAGCTCTATACAAGCAAAGCTATCGTGTTGACAACTGTTTTGATGAAATTGTTAATGTAGTATTCCGCTTTGAAATTGGCTTGACTTTTGTCTACTGTCAAAATCACTCACTACAACTACACTGAAACTCGACCGCAGATGAGCGACGCAGCGGGCGACGTTGCCGTTCAGTCATGCGCGGCTCCCGTATACTGCACGAGTTGGCAACATCGATACTTCTGAAATACCCGCGACACTGACTTATGGCACTTTTAGTGTTCAGCAGTTTTGGAATTTAAAATGTGTTCAGCGACTTTTGGGGCTGACTGTACCTACTAATTTGATGACCAATATTTACGACAGCGAAGGTTAACATTAAAATTATACTTAGAATCTATTTTTGATACTATAATACATAATATATTACCACCCTAGCGTCCCTTGTAGAGCACGTAAAAACGCCCTGACTGTCGTCGTAGTGATAGGCGACTAGGCGTGAACATTTCTCAACCTGCACAACCAAACGATAAGGATAAAGAAAGAAACAACATGCCTGTACCTGCAATAGGACATTCTAGTAATAAATAAATATATAAAAACAAATAAGTAATACAAATTGTGTAAGAACCGTTATATCATTAAGTCGTGCCCCTGACTACAGCGTTATCATTGTCAAACATAGCTACGTAAAGATAAGACATGTACCAATAATGAAATCACACAAATTTTCACCGATAACACATAATACATACCAGATAATAAGACATAACTATTCACATAACGCTATCTACTTAGTCCCAAATTAGTTGCTTAATAGTAGGCCAAATAATGGCCGGTTGAGTGACGACTCGGCTTAAGCAAAAAGCACTTGCCGGGATCAGCTGATGTACACTCAGAAAACGGCAATGTAAACTGTTGCTGGGTGTATATACGTCGAGAAGTTCCATATATGGCCATATCTCTATCTTCCCTAAGATGGTTGAGTGACTCTGCAAATATTCCAAAAGAGGAACCTACCTCTGATACCTACGTGGTCTAAATAAACCAAAGAGGCATGTTTATATAACCATCGACTACCTGACCTGTTCCTTTTACTGAATGTAACCTGTTTTGTGGTTACGTACCTGGTGCAATTAAAGCCAAATATGCGCAGCAAAATTGCAGGGTATAAACACGATTGATTGAAACGTTAAATATAAATATTCTTGTTTACCTGCTACTTTAGTAAAAAAAAACTATTTAAAAAGAGTGGTTCTGAATTTCTTTCAAATTCTTTTCAATGGTATTTGTCACAGATATCTGAAGTATTTGTAAATCAAGCAGTAGCTTGCAGAGAAACCTTACAAAGGATTACAGGGAGACAGATAATACATCACATAGACAAATGATTTAACCCACTTGATCAATTCTTGACCAAATCCTATTTAATTAATCATTAACCCCCTTACTCATAAGCGCCTCTTAAATATTAGTCTATTGATTAGCCTAAATTCTTTCGATTTTGTTTGGTGTAAGGTTGGTTTTGTTAATAAAAATCTCGCTAAACAGTGATTAAATTGAAGAGGCGTTTATGAGTAAGGGGTTAAGAAACTACATTAAGAGATACAAAGCAATACTTAAACTATCCTGCAGTTCTTGAAAGAGGGCTATTAGGTATCTATGTCGCAAGATCGCAACAAGTTGATTACACCTTTAACCATGTCATTGGATAGCAACGTTCAGTCGACGACGTGACTTGTGTTATAATATGCCTTGATGTTTCGCTTTCTGTCTGAATGAGGACTGTATTATTGAGTCGTATTTACAACTTGAATTTTTAGAATTTTAAACATTAAGTTTTTCGGGTCCATTAAGTAGGTATTGTAAGGTTTAGGTTCAAAATTGAGGAGTAGGGATAGAAGAAGGTGACTGTTAACTCTTTGTAAAAAGACGTAAGATGTTAGGTACTAAAAACTTAAGGTTTTCAGAATATTTCCTTTAAAAATTGTGCTGTAAAACATTACATCATGCCAAATTTCAAGGTTCTAGGTAGATCGGAAGTTTTGATTGCCTTGCTTGTCGAAAATCTTTGACATAAACGGCTGTATCGTTTTTGTTTACAAATTGTAAGTATTTTTTGATAGCTAACTATAAGAACAGTCGGTAGACCTTAGCATTTGGTATAAATTTCAGCTTCACGCGTTCTTACCTAAGATTGTTTTTTAACCGCTGTTATCAATCACTTTAAAGATAAGATAATAATTCTTTATAAGTAAGATTATTTTTGTTATTAACTTAGTTATTTACTTCACCTAATCTTTTCCTGATAAGCTAAATCTAACATAAGAGTTTTTGAATTGACCCCTTCAAATAATATGACGTACTTACTTTATGACATAGTAATTATAATTATACTTAGTCCGTGTCTCAGATCTTTTTGTATCATCATCATTTCTGCTAGGTTGTCGATCCTCCGTGTGACCTGTCTATATACCTACTTAGTTAACTACTACTTCTATGTAAATAATACACAAAGATCTAAATAGGTTTTACATTCTAATAAGCTAGATTAAGCAAGGAAATAACTATGCAAATACAACACTAAATTTCTTGTTTGTTCCAAGGCCGGCCTTTAATATAGCTGTAGGTATACCACTAAATAAATACCTACCTAATTATGTACTCGTTATCTAGTACCTATATACAAGCACGCAACAAAACCCACACTATTAAAATACTATTTCTTCAAAAAAAAGATAACAGCACACAAAGAACGTGCTGACTCAGAACAATAATTTGTGGGATCGAACTAAGAATTGTCCCGCATGGCATTTGAACGGGTTAGTTCCGCTATGGTATGGTCCCGGTATGGTACCATAGTAAAATACTTATCAAAAAGTCCCGCTAAGGTACCCATCTTTTAAATCTAGGTACGTCAGACTATATAAGATACAGCTAAAAGAAAAGTGCATAATTATATAATTTTATCTCTACCGTTTTACTTTAAGAAGTGTATAACACGCGCTGCCGAGGCTATTAAAACAAATTATGAAAATACAGTTTTTACAGGAGTTTTTAACTTTTTATTTGTTTATTGCAGTTCAAAATCTGGCATCCAAACAGATAGCTCCATTGGTAAAGAAAATGGAACAGGAGCATCGCATCGACGACTCAGTCAGACAGTTACTTTTTGATAATGGTGTAAGTATTTTGATTCAATAAAATTATATTCCTATGCTAAATTATACTCCTAGAAAAAGCCACCCTGAGCTAACCCACTGCCTACATGTAGTAACGTTTACCATGGTTGCTTTCCACGCATTACATTTGCCACTGGACATAAGCCTCCAGTACATATTACCACTTCTCATACATCGGTTTCTTACCGTCCGATACCTAAGTAAAGCGCCGATTACACTACCCTACATGTAGTGCACTACATGACCTAGTGCACTACATGACCTAGTGCACTACATGAGCTAGTGCACTACATGAGGTAGTGCACTACATGAGCTAGTGCACTACATGAGCTAGTGCACTACATGAGGTAGTGCACTACATCGTGTAGGGCACTACCTGATGTAGGGCGGTCGGGACTCGCCAATCTCCGATATGTATACACAACACAAAACTATAGAAACCTTCAACATTGTACAAATTAGAGGACGCTTTATTTTATATTTATACAAAACTTTTGAAAAAATATTGAAATACGTTAGTATAAATTTATATATATGTAGTAGCTACTTGCAAGTTACAACTCCACGATTTTACGGGGGATCCCCTATTGAAATAACTTTCAACTTTGCCTTTACCTTACTGCCTCTCATTCTATCAAACGGCGGATCAGATATCGCTATTTCTTTCTCTCGCTCGTCGCAGTCGTCGCTCGATCAGTCGCCGACCGCCCTTTCGATGCGTGCGCATGTTTCGGATTTAGTGGATGTAAAACACAATGTCCGTCTAACGTCAAACGAATTGTCCGTCCACCGTACGAGGTTCTCCCCACATTGCATCTATAACGATCGATGGAAAGCCAGTAGAAAAAAAAATTCAAGCCATAGTATATATATTCAACTATACACATTGAAAAACCTCGTGACGAAGTAAGAATACAAGGAAAACTTGAAATTAAACCCTATACCAATCCGTCTGGCCAGCGTGGTATTAGTAGGCTAAGTATCCCTCCGTCACGGGAGGAGGCCCGTCCCTGCAGTGAGACATTAACCACTCGTCCATTGAAAAATTCTGTTACGCTTTGTTATAACAGCGATAACATCAAGGTTAATTATGTCATGTATTTTTATTCAATTATCTTATGTTTTCGACCTTTAATTGAATAGCTGTGCAGCCTCACAGCTTTAAAATAGGTACAAATCACGGTCCTTATCGTACTCGAGATGTTATTATGAGTCGAGTGAGGTTCTGGTCTTGCTTTTGAGCTTAAAAATAACAGCTGTTAAAACCTGTAAAAAATAAATTTTATCTATGCTGTCTAGAAAAATATTGGGTTCAATAGTTATGAATGTAATGATTTTTTTAATGATTTAATATGATTTTTTTTCTCTTTTCAGCTCATGGGTATCGAGACTCCCGTAGAATATTCAGGTTCCGGCTGCGGTTTCCTCACAATGATGTTGGTGGTAGAAGAACTGTCAAGAGTGGACCCTGCCGTGGCCGCCTTCGTTGATATTCACAATACTCTAGTCAACTCACTCTTCATGAAACTAGGTACTAAGGAACAAAATGAAAAATATTTGACTAAACTTTGTACGGAATATGTAAGTAACTACTTTTATTATTTAGAACTACCCCAACGGACTTCCTGACACTGAGAGCTGTCAGGTTCAAGAGAATGTCTGACTTAAACGGGCTTACCTAAACTACACGATAATAGGTAGAATCTATTTGTCAAGTGTCGAATGCTCCAGCCCTTGAAAGGTTAATTCTAGAGCCACTAAGCTTAACATAATGCTTTGAAGCGGTGATTCACACTGCTGCTCCCATTCTCGCCACTCCTCACGTCATACATAGACTAAGGGTTGTGTCAATTGTGATAGGTATTATAAGCTGAAAGTAATTTCCGGCTTAAAACAATCATTCGTGGATTCTACTAAAAAAATTCTTGCGTGGCATTTTACCCACGACCTCTACGTTAGTGGGATACTATGCCGTATTTATTTACATTCACATCTGCTAATTTCATATATTCCAACAAATAAAACTACCAAACAAGAAGCCACTACCATGATCTACTAACCATTTGATATTAGGTATATAATTAATTTGTGTTTAAGAGCGTTTTTAGGGCTCACTAGCACCGCCAATAGAAAAAAATCATAATTCGCAAATAGAATCAATAATGAAAAAAAAAACGGCCGTATTTGTTTATAATGCAATAGGTATTTATCTAATTTAAAAACATTTAAAGTGTTGAGAGTGTGTTATACAAATATTTTATAGCCTTTTCTCAAGACTTCGTTACCAACATTTTGCATTATTAGATCCTATTTTTTGCGAATTATGATTTTCTTTCTGTTGGCGGCGCACCTAAAGGTCCTTATCACAACTCTTTTTACATTTTCAGGCAGGAAGTTTCTGCCTAACAGAGCCTACATCAGGATCCGACGCCTTCGCTCTAAAGACAGTGGCAAAGAAAGATGGAGAACATTATGTTATAAACGGATCTAAGATGTGGATCTCAAATTCTGATGTAGCTGGAGTTTTCCTCGTTATGGCTAATGCTGATCCTTCAAAGGTAAAAATTCTATTATAACGACACAGCAAAAGCCCAGATATAATGGTAATTTGGTTGGTCAAAGTTTAAAATATCCGAGAATCATCGGATTCAACAGGCTTGGGTTAATTTTTTTTTAAATTATTGATTTGCAAAATCCGGATTGGTTCAATTCAGTTTTTATCTAAAAAAATATGAAATTTCTGTAAAAAGTCAATGTAAACAAAATTACGTAGTTACCTAAGTATAATATACCTAATCGAGTTGGAGATGGTTTTGTAATTAAAAGATTATGATCAACCCACTGACGACAGGCCACTTCTGAATTAGCATTGACATCACTGCAAACGCATTGCAACATTTCCTAAGTAACCCGTGCAGTCGGCCCTAAAAGCCGCTCAGCACTTTTAAACTTCCATTTATATCTGAACTGATCTGAAATGTCATAAGTCAGTGAGGCAACAAGTGTACAATATAAACGTCCATAAAACGCTGAATACTTGTATGCCAAAAGAAGCTGATCATTAGTATTACAAAAGTACCTACCTACTCGTAGCTGAACTTCATACAACTTTATAATATTAGGTTGGGGAAAAAGTCTTTTCGTATTTTTGTATGAAAAGTCAAGACATTTTTTTCAAAGTTTATTTACATTTATTTACAATATATATGTACCGTTTTGTTGAACAACTTTCTGCCATTTTGTGGGCAGAGACATTATCCCGTTACTGTAGAAACTTTGGGACTTCTGATCAAAAAAACGGGACAAATAGTTTTGGCAGTCCTCTCTTGAGGTCAACCTTACAGAACCTAAAGAATTCTGAAGAGACCGAAACAGGTGAAAATCTGAAGGCGCAAGGTCAGAGCTATATGGTGGATGCACTAGGACCTCCCAGTCGAACTCTCTTAATTTTTGCTGAGTGGCTAAAGATGTGTGTGGTCTAGCGTTATCGTGATGAAAGACCACACCCTTCCTGTTGATCAATTCCGGCCGTTTTCTCTCGACTGCTTCCTTTAATCTCATCAGTTGCTGGCAGTAAAGATCAGAATCGATGGTTTTGCCGGGCGGTAAAAGCTCATAATGAACAATGCCCTTCCAATCCCACCATACACACAGCATCACCTTATTTCGTGTTAGGCCAGGTTTGGCCACAGTCTGTGAAGCCTGGCCAACTTTCGACCACGACCTTTTTCGCACGTTCTTGTCGTACGTGATCCACTTTTCATCGCCAGTTATCAATCTCTTCAAAAACGGCTCGGTTTCATTACGTCTCAATAATGAATCGCAAATGAGTACACGGTTCATTAAGTTTCTTTGAGTGAGCTCGTGTGGCACCCAAATATCGAGCTTTTTTGTATAACCAGCTTTCTTCAAATGGGTCAAAACTGTTTTGTGGTCAATTCCCAGTTCTTCAGCTACATCGTAACTACTAATATGCCGATCTTGCTCCACTCTTTCAAAAATGGCGTCCATTTTATTCGTAACAGGGCGACCAGAGCGAGGTGCATCTTTAACATCAAAATTTCCGGACTGAAAACGTTTGAACCAAATTTGTGCTACTCTTACTGACACTGCATCAGGTCCATAAACATCACAAATTTTTTTCACTGCTTGAGTTGCATTTTTGCCTTTTTTATAATAAAATTTTAAAATGTATCGAATTTCTTCATTAAATTCACTCATTTTTACGGAGAGAAAAACAAATGAAAAATAGCGGGAAACAACTTTTTTTTATTTTTTTCTTTTCTTTATAATGTAACCTTTTTAATGTTACCAAAACCAGCCAGACACAAGTAGTACAGTCAAAGAAATTTTATAATAAGTTTATACCTACGTTATGCGAAAAGACTTTTTCCCCGACCTATTATATCAAGTTTGAATGCGACTTTTTACTGTATCTACTCATTATTATAATCATTTAATGTTAATGTTTCAACCATCATAATACTGCGGGTAGTTTTAACTTAGTTATCCCCAACTCTCTCTCCAGGGCTACAAAGGCATCACCTGCTTCATAGTGGAGCGCGACGCTCCCGGCCTCAGCGTGGCCAAGCCCGAGGACAAGCTCGGCATACGTGCGTCCGGGACTTGTATGGTGCACTTCGATAATGTGAGGGTACACGAGAGTAGCATCCTTGGAGAGTATGGGAAAGGGTATGTATATCTAAAAATCATGGATAAAATTTAAGTTCGAGGCAGGGTTCGCACCAGCATCTTCTGAGTATTGACGACCTCTGTGGCGCAGTCGGTATATTACATGGCTGCTACGCAGAGGTCTCGGGTTCGATTTCCGCTCAATGCAAATCTTTGTGTGTAGTATAAATCTGTCTGTGGTATAAATAATATACCACAGACTCAACTAAAATCCGAATAGAATGACCTTACCGACGTTGCTTAAAATAAGACCTAATCTTAGCATTCCATGGATTCTCCGTGCGGGTGCCGGGTCCATCGCGTGATAGAGGACGGAACACTGGCGTAACAGCGTCTGGGACTTACGACCCAGATGTAGGTTTAAGGAGGCCCCCTTACAACGCGTTAGCGGTCATCTTCACTGTCTGCTATGTTCCGTCCTCTACCTATCCAAATTTGGTAGGAACCCCTAATGGTTGGAAGGAAATGCCATTTTGGACATTCGTGATAGTAGAGAGCTTACTGAAGTTCTCGGCAGTCCTAGTTCTTTTAATAGGTTGTAGAGGGATTTAGCTGGTGTACCCCTCGCACCTATTTCCACGGCATACAGAGTAACCCTATAGCCATTTCTGGTTATCTCATTTGTCAAGTCAAAGTATTTGTTTGTCTTAATTGCGTGGTCTTTAGGGATGTTAGTTTCCCACGGTACCGTGAGCTCAATAAGTACTACACGCTTTTTCAATTTTAATATTCACAGTTATTTATCGTATTATTTCCAGATACAAATACGCAGCAGGTTTCCTGAACGAAGGTCGTATAGGCATCGCGTCACAGATGATAGGACTGTGTCAGGGATGTATGGACGCTACTATACCATACACACTCGAGAGGAAACAGTTCGGAAAGAGCATTTACTCTTTCCAGGTAAGCAATCACAGTGCTGAAGAACGAAAGACAATGGAATTTTTTTTATACTTTAACTAGGATTCGACCTGCGCCTTTGGAGAATATGCCTCTGACGCCATTGGCCACGGAGCAATCAGATCTCGCAATTTTTTACTCAACTGTAACAACGCCATCTAGGCGCGTAGCTGTAACTTTCAATATTGCAATTAAACGTAAGGTACTTGCACCGAATATGGGCCGGTGCCTATTAAGGACCACCATAAAAAAATCGTACTTAGCATTTATTTTACAAATTTAAGTTTCGCGTGTAACCTTCTAATAACAGCCATTAGTGAAATGCAATCGCGCGTTCTTGCTTGGCCGCTGCCATTTTTAGAGCAGCGTCCAGTTTGTGTCACGTGCAGGTTATATAGGACGTGTTACAAAATTGATGCTTCATTTTTTTTTTATTGATGCTAAAAGTAATGGAATTGTTTTATTTGATACGGGTATTGAATCATGATATTCAAGGGTCACTCAATAAAGGTAAATACATCAATTTATAAAATAATTAACTACTTTATACTAAGATTATCTTGACGATGTCTAAATCCTATTAAGAGCCGCTACATGGGCTCGCAATATGATCCGGCCCATAATAGGAGTATGAATTGAAGCAGAAGAAAAACGTATTACGTTATTATTTAAGTATTTTAGGTAATTCATTAGGTATTATTTCATTTTTAACTTAAGTGTAAAGGGTAGGTACCCGAAAATACTATGAAACCAAAAAACTACTACATTATGTGTGTTAGACGTTATTTATTCGTATTAATATGATGTGTTGGTTTTGGCATTTTTTTCTAAAAAATTGGGCTGCCCCTTATAAATAAAATGAAAAAGTATTTTTACTATATAAAGGCAACTATAAATATTTACCTTATACGTTATTTTATTCTCTATAAGAAATTTAATGAAGTAGCTACTAGCGAAGAAAAAACGAGGTAATTGACACTATTATATTAGCAGTACTCAGAATAAAGATGACAGAACGAACAGGAGCAACCACATTCAAAATACTGCGGCGAACATTAAAAAACCATCTTGCAAGGGGAAGGTCCAAAAAGAATTTAGATATAAATAGTACATTGAAAGGGTTTAGCGACGAGGATAATCAAATTTGCTCATATTGGCCTTTAGCACCTAAGTTATAAGAAAATAAGCGTGAAATGACATTCAAAATCAGTTTAACGATTTAAAAGGAAATGTATAAGTTTAATAAGCCTATTAAGGTCCATTACAGATGCCAAAAAAAATTCATAGGCTGATTTTTTAAAATAATACTGTTATTGATTATTATAAAGTACAATTACTTACTAAAAAATAAATACATGTTAAAAACTAAAACAATTATGTTTTTATTCCTTATCTTTCGTTTGATAAACTTAATAAGGTCCACATTAAAAATGTTGTTAAAGTATTTAGTATTTAATGGAAATAAGTCATTTCCATTAAATACTAAATACTTTAACAAAATTTTTAAGTCAACTGTTTAGTTAATACATTTGAATGTGTTAGATTATACCTAACGTAATTACAAAATATGCAAATAAACAGTACTTTAACATGGCCCTTAATTGGAACCCAGGTGCTTAATTTGGTCCAAACTGACATTTTAGAAATCTGTCCATAAGTCGGCTTGAGAGCCCATATAATGTATTTTTTTTTAATTTTATGAATCCAAACAAGATTATGTTTAAATTAAATTGTGTATAGCTTATTAGACATATGTCTATACATTTTAGAGTTATAAGCATTCTAATAAACGTGGCCCTTATTCGGTGCAAGTACTTTATTACTTAATGATGAAAATTTTATAGTAGGTAAATTTATTCCTTTTACTTAAGTAGGTACCTGCTATTTGTATAAATTTCAGTGAAATTTATATTATAAATAAATGCTTTTGTAAATAAAAACCTACCATAACACAAATACCCATGTACAGTAAATAATGTAATGTTATCTCCGTAACCCAGGGCATCAGTTACCAGATCGCTCACCTGCAAACACAGTTGGAAGCAGCTCGCCTGCTCACGTACAACGCAGCCAGGCTCAAGGAAAACGGACTGGACTTCGTTAAAGAAGCTGCCATGGCCAAATATTATGCTTCAGGTAAATACATAATACACAAATATAATAAATAATAATACTGCGTTAGGAGGAGGGAGATAATATTTTTAGGTAGTGACATACCTAATGAATATTCAAATAGTCACCTGCAAATGAAAAAGGGCGACGAGAAAATAACGCCTCTACTGGTGACTGGGGCGTTATTCAGATTTAGTAATATGTTGTCTATGTTAACTTGTATTGAAATGTGTTTACGTGGGTTCAGGACACATAGACTATTCGGGAAAAACATCCATAAAAAAACATTTGTCTTCTTGTAATATAGCATATTACTCCTTACAGAAATCGCACAGAAATTGACATCAAAATGCATAGACTTCATGGGAGGAGTCGGTTTCACCAGAGATTTCCCTCAAGAGAAATTCTTCAGGGACGCAAAGATCGGTACCATCTACGAAGGAACCAGTAACATGCAGCTGCAGACAATCGCGAAAATGATTGAAAGGGAATATAAGCAATAGAGATTATATGTATTAAAGAAATTATTAGTATAGGAATCGGTTGACGCTAAAATAAAGATATTATTTTTATCAATAACTTCGTTTTATTGAGCTCACTTATTTTTAATTAAACGGACACAAAGAACATCGAGACTCAGGAAAACAATTTGTGGATCGCACTATATTTGTCCTGTGTGGGAATCAAAACCCCAACCTCGTGCACTGCAAACGCTTAAGCAACCGTCCGCTTCACCGAGGCAGTTTGGATTGGAATATGGATATATATTATGTATATCAAGTTTAATTTCATTTACTTTCGTTTAGTAGAATTTTTACGACAGCTATATGGTTGTACAAAAGCTTTGAGATAGAATATTGATACTTACCTTGAATTCTTACTCCGTCACCACATAAAAAAGTCACAAGCACCTAGCAAAATATTTTAGAAAATATTCTGTGAAGATGTTAAAAAACTAAATTATTTGTTTAATTGTATTAAAACGATTTACAAAGAGGCAGCATACTAAGACTACCATGCCACCGAGTTCACTTCATCCAAAGAGTAGCCCTGAGATAAGATATTTTTGGTATTATCAAGTGATTACAAATGGAAATAATTTAAGTTTACAGTTATTAATTTTTTGGTAATAAATTATTATCCCCTAATTTGTTCCCACAAAAAACATTGCCAAATTTTATAAAGATCCTTTTAGAAGTATCATTGATGGTAAAATAAAAGATAAGTATGTTATTATAATAAAACACATGTAATAAATTTAAATAAAATATAATTCATTACAACAGCTACTTAAATTCTTTATAAATTTTACGGTTTAGGAACATGGGGTAACTTAAATCCAACCATATTTGCTGTCTCTTCTATTGATCTTTCACCCTTTCCTTTGAACTCTGAATTAATTTCTTTATAAATTCTTGCGTTATGTAAGTATTCATAGTATGTCTTCGCTTTAAAGTGCATTTCATCATTAGCTTTACAAAACTGTTGATCTGTTGTTTGATGTTTTCTATACTGACTAAACACGTATTGCACCATTTGGTTATTCACAAGTTTCTTCGATGAACTATGTTGACGTATCTCTGAGAGCAACTGCCTCAGAGTGACTAGCGCAGGTTTTGTAGAAATCGACGCCATCTTAGACCTTTGAACAAAATCAAATGTTCAATTTCTGTACCATAAGAGATGTAATAAACTCCTCTGAATTTTTGTAAGTTGGCTTATCACCTTTAATCCAGAAATCGGTATCTATCTTCTCTAAATTAGATTCACTGAACTCATGAATTGAGATATTGTTAAAAATATCAGTGAATTTAAAGTTATTATTCAAGCTATGTTCACTTGTATGCGGAAAAATTCTGTAAATATATGGAACAGTTTCAGACAGAATTTTACTAGGTTGGTTATCAATAAAAGAAGTAAAGCTATTACAAATAAGTATACAATTCTTTAGATTTAAACCCCAATTGCTCCAAAGGAAATTATTAGTGAGTTGATTTGGACAATGAGGTAAATAAACAATTGTAGGTCTGTTTTCTGATATTACATAACTGCCTTCTGTATTTTCTTCAATAACTTTACAACCTAATTTATTTAATAACTCGCATTCGCCGTCATAAAATATAGGATCATGAGTGAAAACTTTTTCAGGACTAAGAGTATCTTTTAAGCACAATAGTAGTGCTAGCTGGTACGTTGAAATGATACATTCTGATATTTGCCCTAGTCCAAGACCAACTATTTCTACAACTTTCCTGCCATGTAATATGTTACTCACAGTTTTTAAAACTTCTTCCAAGTAAATTGATTGTTTTAAATCGTCAACAGCACTATTAATTCGGCTGAAAACAACAAAATAATAAATAAATAAGCACTGAACATAACCTCAACAAAACATTGTGGTCTGTTTATTGATCGAAACTTACTCAATAACTTTATCAACATTCACAGATACGTTGTTTTTACAAAATTCTTGCTGTTTTGGTGGTATTTTAGTGGACTTGTTTTTAGAAAATCGTTTTGATTTTACTATCTGAAAACCATCAATATCAACATCAGGATTTGACATTTTAGAATAAAGTGTTGCCATTGCCAGTGCTGTGCCCAGATGCAGAATGCAGATGAAACGTTGGGCTGACAACATTTCTATCTAAAATATGCAATGAAAATAAACTTGTTTGAAAATAATCATAATACAATTAGATAAAAATAAAGGCAAAGTCAATTTAAAACAGACGCAATAAATAAATAAATATTCCTCACTCACTCACACAACGCCATTATCCCAAACTAAGCAGAGCTTGTACTATGGGTACTAGACAACGGATAAAAATACGTAAATACTTTTTTTTTGTAAATACCTATGTCGGAAACAGTACCTACTTAATTTGATTCATAAACGGTATTAAAAGTGTTACTTCGAGTTGCCCGATCTATCGTAGAACGTGCCACCATAAGCTAACGCCGATACATAGGTACATATTATACATAGAAAACACCCAGACCAATGCAAACAATCATGTTCATGCATACAAAGATTTGCATTGAGCGGAAATCGAACCCGAGACCTCTGCGTAGCAGTCATGTTATATAACCACTACGCCATAGAGGTCGTTCGTCGTCGGCAATGTACAAATAGTTCGGATTTTCGTGGTTTTTTAACATTGTTATAATTTTTACACAATGCTACCTATCTATTTTTTTACATTATTGGATATTAATTGGATTTAAATTATTGGACTCTTAAAACAATAGGATCTGCCAACTGAAACGACATTCTTCTACCACGGTATTGTATGGGGTTACGAGAGAGAGGCGCAATAGGTACTCGATGACCCAACAGAGATGCGGGCTCGCCAGAGCGTTTAACACAAAAACAACGCCATCTGTTTATATATATTCGTATTGCTACTTGTTATCATTGCTTGAGCTTTGCATCTTAGACAATTAATTTAATATACTTATTTGCATTTTGTTTTAAAATAGAACTCCTGCTCTAGGGATCATGGCCTGTGTCGCGGGGACATTTAATTAGAGCATCCAGACTCAAGACAATAATTTATGCATCACATGAGCTCAGGCACGGTAGTCCTTCCTTACCCCGACCACTTTGCAACATGCTGTTAAATTCATAAACACATGATTTAGTTTTTACTGGTAATTTACATTTAAAACATCCAGTAAAATTCAAAATATGGCAATGTCCATCAGGGCATCGATGCTAAGACCTCAGCATAGCAGACAAATACTTCTAGTTAAAAGGTAGGTACGCAACAGTGAAATAGTGTTCTCGTTAATAGAAAGAGGTTGAATATAAATAAAATGACCGATCAATGGACTTAATATCCCTTATGTAGTTTATTCTAAATGACAAACTCCAAGAATTTACAACATCAGAATATTAATAGAATCAATGGGGACATGCTCCAATTTCTATCTGTTATTCATCGAAGTTCTCACAGAAAACGTGCGACGTCCTTGATCAGGTATTTAGGTTAGGAATATTACCTACTGACAAATTTATAGAGGCCAATACATGGCTCCGCATATCGAGTGCCTATTGTCCAATTTGTATGGGTGGGCTATAATAAAAATCTATGAGAGCAGCATTCAAAGCACGCATTTGTGCCAGCGTACCGTAATACGAAAAAGGAGACAATAGTATAGTGAACAATATTATTTACAACATAAATTTAGCTAAAGGACGACGTATCCGCGCTAAAGACCGGACAGCGCGCGAAATATATTTTTTAATTTTCCGCGTTCCAAATTTAAATATTGTTTGTTTTACTATAAACTTTCTAATGTTATTTTTTAAAAGAGGCGAGCGTAACGGCCTTATTCGAAAGAGGTTGTAATTAAATTCTATTCGGTTCGTTACTTTTATATAACATTATTAGTAGGTAGTAGGAATTTGTTTATAAATGTATTAGTTTAAATATGTTCGTGGTGTGAGCCCATCGTGTTATGATAATATTTTAGTGTGAAGTTACATTGAGTGTTTTGTGTGTAAGGACAATGGATAGGTATGTAGTGAATAGGCGTTCTAAACGTAAAACTGAAGGATTGTTATCAAAATGGCGAAGGAAATGCAATAATTTGAGCAGACGTGTTTGGATTGCAAGTTACGATTTGAATGTAAGTAGTTATTATACTAATGATAGATAATATTAATTGTTTAAGTTAATAATAGTTATTGATTAATTAATTTTGTGATTGTTAACTAAACATTGAAACTGCCGTATATCTATAAATAATTAACTGTAAACATTGCTGAAAAGCTTCTTAATTAATTAATATTATGCATTGACTTAGAATGCCACTTCTCTCTTCTCTTGCCCTTCTCTGGGGTGGCGAGATCGATTCCTGTGCAGCACAATTCTTTGTGTGATGCACAAATTATTGCCTAAGTCTAGACGTTTTTTGTGTCTGTGAAATTGATGTTAGTAAATTCTACGCGACACCGGGAGTGATCCCTAGTTCGGGAGTTGTCATTTAAAAAACAAAAAGAACCCATAAAAAAATACAAACGAAATCCTATTTCATTCCATGGTGGTAGAAGTAGGTCAAATCCCTCTTCCTTAAGTTAGCCTGTCATTGCAGTGGGCCATTTAAACCCGGATGAAGAATCTTGATTTATCATCAATCGTAATCGCGTTATGGTGACATCACAAATATTCAAATAATCTGCATTCAATGCACGATAAGTCATTACAAATAATTAGTCATTGCCTTCGTTAAATGCATAATCTATCCATACCTACTGTATTTACGATAACAGACTATTTTACAGTTGTAAGTTTCAGGCTATCTTTTAAAGTTAAAGTAATAAATAAATAAAATAAACTGACAAAAAAATATTTAAAAAAATTAAGATTGAGATAGGAATCGAACTTGCATATTAAAACCGAACTAAGTCTGCGTTAACCGTTAACGGCTCTATGATTCTACGCAAAGTAAAAAACAATGATACAAGACAAAAATTAAAGACAAGAATAATGACAAGGATAACGAAACAAAGGGCCTGATGGCCTAGCTGTCAAAGATGCTGTCCTGAGACATTTAGTCAAAGGACGCAGATTCGAATCCTAATTGAAACTGAGCACAAATTGTATTACGGTGGACCGACGACTTGGTTAGAACGGCGGCAGGCCGATGGATGAGGGAGGCACAGGACCAAACAAGGTGGCAATACTTGCAGGAGGCCTATGTCCAGTAGTGGACGTCGTTCGGCTGATTGATGACACATTGTAAGCTCATTGACATCTAGTCGGTTTTTACGACACCCATGGGATGAGATGGGGTAGTGACATATTGTATTCTAACTCCGTCACCACACGGAGAATTGGTATTAATTATGTAATATGTTTATATAAAATATATAATTGGTTGACAATTTGTTGATTCTAAGTTTCGAAAGTGACATTAATTTATTGATAGTTTATCAGATAGTTAATAAAGAAGATTTATAGCTAAATAGTTAGATAACATTTAATATTAACCCTGATTCTTAGATTTCCGTGAATTCTTTAATCAAGTTTGACAGCTAAATGCAGGTTTATGGAGGCCTCCTTACAACGCGATAACTGTTACTTTTACAGTCATTCCTCTTCTTTATTATTTTTATATTTAGCCAGATTTTAACAGAAATCAAAAATAAATTGACGACACCCGTGAGATGGAATGGTTTACTTAACAGCAAAGTTAATATCCCGAAAATTGTTTAGATTGGTAAAATAAATAAATAATCCTCACCTATTCACACATCGCCACCTAGTCCCAAACTAAGCAAAGCTTGTACTATGGATACGAGACAACGGATAAACATACTAAAAATACTTTTTTTTTGTAAATACATACATATTATACATAGAAAACACTCAGAAAAATGGTAGACTAATCTTTCTACACATAACAGAGAAGTAATTTAAAAAGTTATAAACCCGTTGATACACATAAAAGTTGTCATCCCATGAATAATTATAAGATAACATAAAACACGTAATCTTTATATATTTTTATATAACACCCTTTCACTTCTATATAATTATAATTATTAACAACATATATAAAACTTGTTATAGTATGTTACCGCACGCGCTAGGTATGTTAAATTTAACGACTTTGTGACGTTGTTGATAGTGAAAATAACTGTCATTTCTGGAGGTCGTATGCCCGATTTACACATCGACAAGTACAGTAGCGAGTTAAGTAGTAAGTTGCTGATTAAGTTGGTTTAAATAGATCTCCATCCTATTTTTTGGCAAGTTAAGTTGGCGAGACGCGAGAGAGGCGGCTAATTCGTACTTAACCTGCCAAAATATAGGATGGAGATCTATTTAAATCAACTTAATTTTAAAATACTACTTAACTCGCCACTGTACTTGTCGATGTGTAAATCGGGCAGTAGATACGATTCACGTGCCAGTTAAGCATTAATTTGTGTATATTTAAATTGTATAATTAAATTGTGTTTCAATCAGTCAATCATCTAGCCTATCGCAGTCCACTGATGGACATAGGCCTACTCCCAACACGCGCTACAGAATTCGGTCCTGCGCCTTCCGCATCCAGTCCGACTCAGATACCTTTTTGAGGTCGTCGGTCTACCTAGCTGGGGGGACAAAAACGTAGACGTAGTGTAGGACGTTTTTTTACGTTTTTTTTATTAATTTGTGTCTATGAGGTAGTAGGTAAATCTCTTCAGCAGGGTACTACCACTGGCCCAGCTTAATGCACCTCTAAGAAAGATTGTAAAAACACTCAGTCCAAAGCAAACAGTCGTGTTTTCTTAAAATCTCATTTATTTAAAACAGTCGTGTTTGTTGACACAAAAATTGCATTGAGCGGAATCGTACCCGATAGTCCTCTGAGCAGCCATAGACCAAAAACCTTGGATATTAGCCTCTGATAGTTAGCTAGATTCTTAGCGTTAGCGAGAGTTAGCGAGGTTTCTCAAACGTTGTGTGAAGGCGGCTCGAGTAATTCCAGTCTTTCACTCACACCGTCCTGGTCATTCACGGGTAAGAGTAGGAAGACCGTGACTTCAGTCGATACACAGTTTTACCATCTTTTTGGGATTCCGATAAACCTGCACGTCTGAGCCAAAGGATTGCTTTTAAAAAGTTTCCTACGATACAAAAAGGCTGGCAAGGTGATGACGACGGAGTAAAGTTGCCATTCATCTTAACAATCCATTAAAGTCCCACTGCAGGGACGCGCCTCCTCCCGTGACGGAGGGATACTTGGCCTACTAATACCACGCTGGCCAGACGGATTGGTATAGGGTTCAATTTCAAGTTTTCCTTCTTTTTATTTCGTAAAGATAATATTCACGGATAGTCCCTTAATCGATTTTTACGACACCCTTGGGATGAGAATGACATATTGTATTCTTACTCCATCACCACAAGGAGTTGCCATTAATATTACCATTTCATGACTACATTCGCGTTTTTATCAGGTTCGATATAAAAATGTTAGTATAGTTAGTAAGCCAACATACTAGTCCTTATTAGGCAAGGTAGTCTAATGTCTAAGTATTCTTAGTAAGGTGCGTCACGCTTGATGACCATAGCATCACTAATACGTACCGAAACAATACAATCGAGGAGAAAGTGTTTTGATGACATGTTTTGAATAAGAAATCGTAAGTATGACAATAGACACCTAGTAGCATGGTGCTTTATCTATACTAATATTATAAAGAGGTAAAGTTTGTGTGTTTGTGACGTTGTAGGGGTAATCTTTGGATCTACTGAATTGATTTTAAAAATTCTTTCTGTGTTGAATATGAATAGTCCATTTATCGGGCAGTGTCATAGGCTACATAGTATCACGCTATGACTAATAGCAGAGGAGCTGTAATGAAATATGTTTAAAAAAAAGACGCCACCCAACGAAGTGGCCCGTGCCCACTCAGCTAGTAATATATATATGTTACTCTCTATCCCTTCAAAATCATGTCACTTCGTCGCTCCGTTTTGCCGTGAAAGAAAGACAAACAGACACACTTTCCAATTTATAATATTAGTATAGATTGGTGTTGTGTCGTTTGACAGTGGTGTCCCACTGCAGGGAAGGACCTTCTCCCGTGACGGAGGGATATTTGGCCTACGAATACCGCGCTGGCCAGACGGGTTGGTACAGGGTTTAATTTCAAGTTTTCCTTCTTTTTATTTCCTTAAGATGATAGCCCCTTAGTCGGTTTTACGACACCCATCGGATGAGATGGGGTGGTGACATATTGTATTCTTACTCCGTCACCACACGGAGAACTGTAGATACCTATACCAAACCAATCCATCTACCCAGCGTAGTAGAAGCTACGTTTCCCTCGCTCACTGGAGAGAGGAGTCCCATCCTTGCTGTGGGACAATAATATGACAATGTTATACACCTACATCATTACGTAGATACGACTTCTAAGTATTCTTTAATAACAATATGCATTATAAGTTACGATAATACATAAGCTTACCAAAATAGGAAGACAATGTGGGATTGTATTCAATACTGCTATATCGAAACAATACAACTCGTTATTGATACTCTGCCAACCTGATGTTGTGGTGAAACTATGAATTGTGTTTTGATAGTATTACTAGATTTTATAACTTTTAAACTACCGAGTTGCATGATTAAAAATATTAAAATCACAAACTGAGTCACCTTTTTTGTTGTTCTGAAAAAGACAACTCCCGCTCTAGGGATCATGCCCTGTGTCGCGGGGACTTTTTACAAACATCAATTAACGGACACAAAGAACAACCAGACTCAGGACAATAATTTGTGGATATCACAAATTATTGTCCTGCGTGTCCACAGAGGTCGTCACATAATGACTTCCAGGTTTAAAGAATGCACATCCATACCCCATCCTCTTCCTCTAGATCTGTTTCTAGAAGAAGGAGATAGAAAGACGTCAGATGGGAATCACAAGCTTCTATCTAATCTACAACAGTAGGCGGTAGTTGTAAGCGCCTTTAGTAAGTTGCCCAATAAGGCAGTCAGTATTAAGTTATTTTACTTTGAAGAAACGCCATGCAATGTAATTATGGCAATATATTTATACATATTAATTAAAATTTACTTGCACCATTTTGCGGTTACGATTTTGTATGTCAGTAGTACTGTAATATAATAGTGAATAGTTATACTGTTTTATAATTATTGCAGTCTAAATATCTGACACTAGTGAAAAGGGCCTTCTTTTACATACTTAAGTGCCACCGCTACACTGTAAAGACCATACAAGTCGGGATAAAGCGGTTCAGCACTTCGTACATGTACAAAACCATCAAACAATGGAACTCTTTGTCAGGCCACGTGTTGCCTTCAAACTACGATCCTGGTACTTTCAAGCGAGGCGTGAAAAACCATCTTCTTAAGCCGCCATAGTGGAGACATTCATGCCTCAACAAATATTTTAGCTGACATGGTGCTCGCCATTCTTGGACTCTAGTGGATGCTTAACATCAGGAACGCGCGCGCCACAGAACTCGGTCCTGCGCCTTCCGCATCCAGTCCGACCTAGAGACCTTTATGAGGTCTTCGGTGCACCTAGCTGGGGGGCGTCCTACACTACGTTACACTACATCTAAACAATTTCATAAAAACCAGTCAAAATTTTTCTTTTATTAAAAAAGTCAGTCATTTCAGCTTTATCCCGATTTAACAATTTATCAGTAACACGTGACTGATATACTGATAGTATTATTTAGTAGTATTGCGCATATTCTCACGATTACAGTAACATAAGTACTACATTATGTTAACATTAAGTAAGTACTAATTAACTGCGTCATACTGTGTTTTAATTATAAGTACTTTGTTAAGAAATTATCTTTTTAGTAGTTACATCTTGTTCTTGTTCTGTAAGTGACAGGAAACTTGTAATAAATCCTTCTTCTCCGTGTGGTGACGGAGTAAGAATACAATATGTCATCTCATCCCATGGGTGTCGTAAAAACCGACATATTCGTGAATATTATCTTTACGAAATAAAAAGAAGGAATACTTGAAATTAAACCCTATACCAATCCGTCTGGGCAGCGTGGTGTTATATATAGCCAAGTATCCCTCCGTCACGGGAGGAGGCCCGTCCCTGCAGTGGGACATTAATGGGCTCTTATGATATTGCCTCTGTGGCAAAGTGGTAGTGTAAACCGCTGCCTTGCAAGACGATTCGATATTCGAATCCAACACAAACAGTTATTTTTGTAATCAATAAGTTACTTATTGTCGGCAGTCTAATACGAGTATAATACAACAAATGAGAATCACGTTAATGAGAACCGCCATTTCATGTTTTGACGACCTCTATGGCGTAGTGGTTATATAACATGACTGCAACGCACAGGTCTCGGGTTCGATTCCCGCTCAATGCAAATATTTGTGTGCATGAACATGATTGTTTGCATTGGTCTGGGTGTTTTCTATGTTTAATATGTATGTATTTACAAAAAAAAAAGTATTTAAGTATGTTTATCCGTTGTTTAGTACCCATAGTACAAGCTCTGCTTAGTTTGGGACTAGATGGCGTTGTGTGAATGTGTGAAGAATATTTATGTTTTATAACAACCTATTTATATATATGACGACCTCGGTGGCGCGACGGTAGCGCAAGCGGCTGCCGTGCAAGAGGTTGTGGGTTCGATCCCCACGCGGGTCAATAATTTGTGAGATCCACAAATTATTGTCCTGGTCTGGGTGTTCTTTGTGCCCGTTAATTGATGTTTGTAAAAGTTCCCCGCGACACAGGGCATGATCCCTAGTGCGGGAGTTGTCTTTTTTAAAAGAAAACAAAGAAAGAAAAAGAAAGAATTTCCCACTGTAGAGCCTTAATTCTCTGTACCTATATGGGATCACAATGGCTAGACTGGTTGTTATCTGATTTCGTTTCCAGTTTTTCTAGTTGTTGATTGGCTGTTTTCTCCATCCGTATCAGGTCTCCATTCATGGACTCTACTCTTTGATTGCCAAGGCAGAGTTCACATTAATTAATCTATACTTCATATTATAAAGAGGTAAAGTTTGTGTGTTTGTGACGTTGTAGGGGGTAATCTCGGGATCTGCTGAACCGATTTTAAAAATTATTTCTGTGATGAATAGATAAATGATCGGGGAGTGTCATAGGCTATATAGTATCACGCTATGATTAATGGGAGTGGAGCAGTAATGAAATATGTTTCAAAAAGTGACGCGTTTATTTCGCTACCCAACGAAGGGGGCACGGGTCAGCTAGTAAGAATAAAAAAACGAAAATGTCACCATAATTAAAACAAAATTAACCTATCAGTAATTAGGTACTTATGCATTATTTTTTTTATTGACTTGTGCACTTCATACGGATATGTACAGCCTGCCATAGAGTCTTTATAGATTGCATTCAACCCGCTCGGTGTGATTATAAGACCATGTCTTGATTAAAATCAGGTAAGATAGGAAATAGAACTTGTTTTAAAAGGATTTCTTGTTTCTTTTACCGATACGATATTGGCGATTATCGGTCGTATATTGTAAACATCTTTACGTTAACTTAGTATTGTATCGTCATAACAGCCCATTATTGTCCCACTGCAGGGACGGGCCTCCTCCCGTGACGGAGATACTTGGCCTACTAATACCACGCTGGCCAAACTGATTGGTACAGGGTTTTGTTTCAAGTTTTCCTTCTTTTAATTACGTAAAGATAATATTCACGGATAGTCCCTTAGTCGGTTTTTACGACACCCTTGGGATTGGATGGGGTGGTGACACACTGTAGGTATTCTTACTCCGTCACTACACAGAGTGACGGAGTAAGTAGAGAGAGAAAACTTAGTATTGTATACATCGTACCTAAATGAGCTGAGATGTTGCTCTTTTAAATCAAAACTAAAGCTAGGGAAAGTTTAAAGAACCATCTAGTTTTAATTTGTTTATCAAATTAATATCCGTGCTAAGGATTGATACTTATTTCGCAGGGTCTTTTTACGATTATGTCGTTATTACATAATGCATGATATTATTTATTAACGTCAATTTTATTCTATTGAACCTAAGTTTAAACATTACCACCACTTCCGCGCTAAAGAGACGTACAGACGAATCGACGCGACCCATTGCGGCATTTTCCAGTCGTCAATTTACTATAACCATTTCCTGTAAACCAATGTGGACGACACAGTACATTTGTCACTCGTCAAATTGATTATAAAAAACTATACAGTCCTGCCTACAGTAGAGCAAAGGCTTTAGAAGAGCTAATAAACCTAATAATAAAGAAAAACTTCAACCTGCGAATTGACTTATAGAAACCAGCAATTATTAAAAAACATACAATCGAATTGAGAACCTCCTCGTTTTTTTGAAGTCGGTTAAAAATGACAACCAACAGTCGTCCACTGCTGGACCAAGACCTTCTGTAACATCTCCAGTTTACGCTTTGCTGTGTCTCCCCAATCAATCGGCTTCCCTCCGCCCCAGGTCGTCCGTACACCGTAAGGGGGTTTGCACACCCTGCTTTCTCCGATATCCAGTCGCCATACTGAACCTTTCTGTCTCAGAGGCCATCGGTTGTGTCTGCCCACCGTTACTTAATTCGCATTTCTGAACATTACTGGTTGGTCATAATTCTACATACATTCATAAATTTTATTACTTTTTATTTAAAACTGGTATAGGATAAAGCTCCCTCTTTTATCATTCTTACAATCTGCATGAATTGAACGTGTATTGCACCTTGGTACTTCTAATACTGTTTACGATACAGTCAATCTTAACTCTTAATACCTTTGCAGTAAGGAAGGTTTTCGATCTGGTGTTCGTAACCAGGCAGCTAATATTGCGACAGTACTAGCGAAGTCAACGTTTCTTACTTATAAACATTATGCTTGTTGCGTGGATTAGTTGTCTATAAAGTTGCTAGAAGGGAAAGGTACGCGATTATTTCCTATTTCATAAGTTTTCAATCAAATTGGCGCGGTAAACTTAATAAAAAATGACATAAGCTTAAAAAAACAAAATTCGGTATTTTTGTGTTCGATTCTTAATAATAATTGAAAAACAGTGACCATGACATTAAGTTGTGTAAACAAACAAAAACAAAAGTGAATTGTCTATCGGAGACATTTGAATTTGGAAGTGTCAGTTTTTATGACATTTGACAATAGTGTTGTGCTGTGATATAAGGTTTTCTTTTATTTTGGTTTTAAAGTGAGGTCGAAGGTGACATTATGCCCCAGATTTTCTTCAAAAAAGTAATGGTTGTGGAGCGAGCCAACTTCGAGGTAAGCTACTTTCACTTTCCGCGCCGCACTGAGCGCATGCCGCTTGACGAATGCAATGTAACCTGACTATAAAAATATTTTCTTGATAAAGTTATAAATATTTATTACTGCATTAGGTATTATAATAAAAGTCGAGAATTTAATTAATTTAGATTTATTTAATTTTCCTTGTATTTTTTTCCACCAAGAATTTAGCTATTAACGATTGGATAATATTACGTACTTAAGTAACATAATTTTGAAGATATTATTTTATTTCTTGAACAATAAATAGTACTTAGTAATGCCAGGACAAAGGCATCGATTGTAATTTGGTCTACTCTAAGCATGCTGGCGTCTGGCCAGGTTTACTACAAGATTTTTGTCAATTAAGTATTATAAATTTTTCGTACTTAGTAGTATTTTTTTATATTCTCACTGGGCACTGGCAAAAACCATAACATAATTTTGTATTCTTAACTTGACACACCCATGGTATTTCATATCTCGCACAGTCGCTTGCCTCTGTGGCGCGGTGGTCGCATTAGCGGCTGGCAAGCTCGAGGTCCCGGTTAGTACCCCACGCAAGATTATATTTGTGTAATCCACAAATTATTATGTTGGGTCTGAATGTTCCTTGTGCCCGTTAATTTTAATTCATTTGTGGAAGCTTGTAATTGGCATGTTTACAAATAAATTCACTGTACTGTAGCTGTAAGCTCCCCAAAAACAATAATATAAAATAAAAATTTCAATTCAATTTCTTAAGTCGCCATAGTGGAGACATTCATGCCTCTACAAATATTGTAGCGTGCATGGTGCTCGCCATTCTTCATTCGTGGACTCTATTGGATGCTTAACATTAGGCACCATAGAGTCATTCTGCTAGGCCAATTCATAAAAAAAATCCGTTGAAGTCCCCGCGACACAGCGCTGAATACTTAGTACGAAAATTGTCATTAACAATTAACAAAGATAAATACGATTGTGTACGCTGTCTGTTTGTCAGTTTGTTCAATATCAAAAACTTGCCAAATGTCATATTCGATAGGTACTGTTAATCCTAATTCATATACTTACCCCCTTACTCATAAACGCCTTATAAATTTTAGTCAATTGATTAGCTTTTTGTTTGGTAAAGGTTGATTTTGCTAATAAAAATCTCGCTAAACAGTGATTAAATTTAAGAGGTGTTTATGAGTAAGGGGGTTAAAGTTTAAGTAACAAAAATGTTCAGTAGAACTTTTACTGTAGAAGTGAGATACAGTCACGTACTATTTATTGTGCGGGATTCAGAGCGCAACAGCCCCGTTGCATAATCACCTTGAATTTATTGCTTTCATGGGTGCAGGAGGGCGATTCACTAACGGTCTACATCCTTACATCCAAGAGTACAACAGTTGTAACATCAGTGTTTGACATATTCGTATGCTCCAATCAAACTACCCGACCGCAGCGCTTCAACGATGTAAACGGCGCTTCACGGAACTAAAATATTCGTTCAAATGTATGAAAATAGGTATTCAGTAACACGAAACATCCTCGCCTTCGACCACAACCTCGCCCTCGCCTTCGATTTTATCTGTCAAATCATAAAGCTACAATAACGTAGATGTTCTCTTGGTTGTTAACCTACAAAGTGATATTAAATATTGTTTTTTAGACAAGGTAAGTAGATTTCCATTATTTAATTGTTGTATTTCACTTTCTGGGTCCAGTAATGTTTTTTTTTGTTTAGATGGCAGTTCGTGTATTTTGCAAAATACATACAAAACACTTTTGTTGGAAGAAGCTAATCGTGAAGATAACTTAAAAAAGGCGTCAAGCTCGGTTAAATAAACAAAAGTTTGGCACATTCCGGTCGCAGACATATTATGTCTGCCCGCCAGTTTACGCGTTTTTTTTCGCAGACATAATATGTCTGTCCGCCAGTTGAGGGGTTAATTAGAAATATGAATATCCTAAAAACCGACAGTACCTACTTATGTACATTAAAACTTAAAGGCTCATTGAAGAGCACATAGAACAATTAGGACAAGATATTTTCCCATATTTCTCCAAAGTTAAACGCCAGGGAGGTATTAGTAAACAAGTAACAGAACCAAGGTAGGTACCAACTACTTATTTATAATAAGTAACTCTTACTTACAAATACTACTGTCTATCTATGAATTAAAATAACTTTTGTTTCAGATTTTGTTTGCACTTGCGTTTTTAACAAGTGGGAGCTACCAAAAGATTTTATGTAGGAATGCCACAACTTATGTCTCACAATCATCAACATCAAGGGCCATACAAACGGTTGTAAATGCCAGAAACCATAGGGATGTCATAAATAAATATATTTAGTTTCCTAAATCACCCTTTGATAGACAAATCCTCAAAGAAATGCAAGTAACTACTTAGTATATTAGTTATCATCATAACAACCCATTAATGTCCCATGACGGAGGGATACTTGGCCTACTAATACCACGCTGGCCAGAAGGATTGGTATAGGGTTTAATTTCAAGTTTTCCTTCTTTTTATTTTGTAAAGATAATATTGACGTATAGGCCCTTAGCCGGTTTTTACGACACCTATGGCATGAGATGGGGTGGTGGGTGACATATTGTACTCTTACTCCGTCACCACACAGATATTAGTTATACTTGAGTTTTACATTATAGTATCATAAAGACAGAGTTTCTTATCTTTACAAATCTTGTTATGATCCAGATTCTTTAAAGACTTAAAAATCCCTGGTGTCATTGGATGTGGGGGGATAGGGTACCTAATTCAGCTACTTCAAAAAGAAAGAGTGCAAACACTCAGTGATTTGGATAGTGGATGCCGTGCTAGAGACACTTTAATTAATCAGTTGTGTCATGCACGAAGTAGTAATACTGAATAATAACTAAATATTTAAGTTTGTCTTTACTAATTTAGTAAGTAGTCAGGTTTAATAAATATTATTAGTAATATAGTATGTATTTTTTAAGTTTTGAGCATGTAATATAATGAAACTACTATTGTTTATTCATTGTAATGATAATTTTATAATAAATAAAAATATTAACTATAGATTTATGTTAAAACATGTTACACTACTAACAGTATAAATATATAATTGTAGAGTATATGTTAGATTAAAACTTATGCACAGATAAAAACATTTTACATCATTACAATAGTTTTATGTATTTAAATAATCACTTAAAATACCAATAATTCTTTCTACAGCCTCCACCATTCTTTGTTCGAATTCTGCTCGTAGCCTCATGCATTGAGCTATTGCCAGTTCCGCACGCTGTTCTTCAATGGCTATGAACCTCTCTGTAATGCTAACCATTTCCAAGCGGGGCATTGCGATGGAGGACTTCGCAATAGGCGCCGGCGCGCAGCAGATGCACGTGGAGATTGTTGGGTAACACGTCGACGACTGCGTAATATTTCCCTTTGGCGCTTCAACAAACACGCATAATTAATATTTGGAGTACTTTGTTGTATTTATTACACCATAAAATCTTGTAATTAACCTTATTTGGAATGTTCCCATGTGAAACTTCTGGTGGTGATAGGTACAGGTCTTACTGGTTCAACAGTGACTGAAACCTGTAAAATAAATACATTATGTAAAAAAATATAATTAATACCTATAAACAATTTAATTATTTTTTTATATTATGCTTACTTCAGGAGTACATAATATTGTGAGTTCCGGATTCTACTACAATATTTTGTGACGTTGAAGGGACTTGTGTCTCTTGAACACTCCCTGCATCTATGGCAGCAATAGTAGACTAAAACAGAAAATATTTAATTACTATTACAAGCTTTTGTAGGTTTCCTATAAAATTCTAAGATAATGTCTATTGATATATTTTTTGCTCTGTGTCATTGAACTTAGGTACATATTCAACTCTACCACCAGTACGACGCCTGGCAGCCACAAAATTTGACTGTCTTTCCTCTTCACTGACGCTTTCTTGTCTTTTCAATACTGTGAATATTTATAGAGATATAAATAATAGTTTGAGCAGTCAATGTAGAGTTTTCTTGTAGGTACATAGTACAACACACCACTTCAAACATACTATTAATAAGCTAAACTCACCTTACACCACTGCTCTGAAGTTTTTATACATCCACTACCATCACTGTTAAGGGCATTTGCTATTTCTACCCATGCATTACGACTGCGAATGCGAGCATTTGCAGTACGAGCATGGCCAGTTGCTAGCCAACTTCTAGCTTCTAAAAAGTTGACTAGCTTTTCAAGTTGACTTGGTGACGGAGCTACGTTACGAGACACTAAAATAGATAATATTGTTGTGGTTAGTCATTACAGTAAAATGCTGGAATTATAAAAATGTTATGAAACAAAATATAAACATACTTACTGTCGACACGATCAAGACTACACTAAATATGATACACTCCATGCATTGGTGCATATTAAAGCACTTTTAGCCTTAGACCCTTTTGCCACTTAAAACACTTCATATTTAGGAATTTTGTGACAAAAAACTTAATTTATGTTGTCTTTAATTCCAAACTGTTTGTTTACATTTCGCACATGTCAAAAAAATTATGAATCCATTGCCAGTTTTAAAAATATTAATTTTACAAGTCGAAAACAATTACCTACATTAATTAATAATTTGTTATGAATTTATTAGCTCTTAATTTATTCATTCACATTATGTAATTATATTTCTTTAAAAGTCATAAATAACAACGATATTTGTTAGTCTATATTTTCTCGATTATACTTAGTCAAAAAGTAGCAACATTGTTAACATCGTAGCCGACATCCTTGCCTTATCACATCCGAGAGATCGTCGACGAGATGATCGTGTTTAGCGAATACGGTTTTAAATAACGATGACTTTAAGGGCGATGTGTTGGTTGTGACATCTGTGAACTCGCCGTTGTTGGCATCTTAGACGGTACGCTTAGCGAATCGCACTGCTGAAAGTAGACAACGCGATGTAAAAAGTTAGACAAAAAATAGTAATAAAAACAAAATTAATTAAATAAGACGTTTAATAATTGTGTCAACAAAGTCTACTGTGCAAATAAATTTTATCTTCTTCTTTCTTTTTTATTCTTCTGGTTAGGGACATATTGATCCATTTTGATTAGTGTTCGACGATCTTGCTAACCAAAAATAGGCTTATTAAAGCATCTTCTGAAGCCGCCATAGTGGAGACATTCATGATTCTACAAATATTGCTGGCATGGTGCTCGCCATTCTTGGACTCTATTGGATGCTTAATATCAGACATCATAGAGTCATTTTGGTAAGCCAATTTAAAAACGAAAAAATAATTAAAAAAAAAAATGTTTGAAACATACCTCCTCCTATTTAATAATTAAGGTGTTGGCTAATTGTTTTTTTTTTTATTTTGATGGATTTACTTCAAACTAGGTATAACATCAATATTGGTTTTCTAAGATAAAACTCGTAAAGCCTCTTCTTACTCCGTTATCAGTGTTACCACACAGGTCAATTACTTCTTACTTGACGTCATGAATGATTCCGTGAATGAATATGAATATAATGGGACCTCAATCTTCTAAATTAGTCAATCCGTTTAGGTCACAATGGAACGTAATACTTACATTGTATGCGAATGAAAAACATTAATATACAGTCGCTACAGTTTCGCCGGGATATTGCGTATCTTAGCGTATTCTACCCAACATACCACGAAGAGTGCTCTCTGAAAAGTTAACTGATCTTGTTTCCTATTTTCCTTTTATATAGCAGGATCACTCGTGATATTTCAGGTCAAAAGGTCTCTATGATTTTCATCATAACAGCCCATTAATGTCCCACTGCAGGGGAGGCGAATAAAAACGCGTCCCTTTTTTAAACATATATTTCATTACTGCTCCACTCCTATTAGTGATGGCGTGATAATACATAGCCTATGACACTCCCTGACTATTCAACACAGAAAGAATTTTCAAAATCGGTTCATTAGATCTAGAGATTACCCCCTACAACGTCACAAACTCACAAAAACACAAACTTTACCTCTTTATAATATGAGTAAGTATAGATTAAAATTAACTTTTACCCATGCTTGCTTTTTATATGAACCTTGACCTATCCCAACTCGTGACACGTCCGCGTCCCTACATATCGGTCCATATGCAAAATGATCCCGGTCCGTCCGCGTCACTACATATAGGGCCAAATTTCCCGCGCTCATTCAATTGGTAATATTTCACGTTTCATTCACTAAATGCACTATGGTTTGATGCTAATTATTTAAATAGTTCGTAATCTATCGGTCAAATAAATATTTACGGTAGCAATTTACAAAAAAAAAAATATTTTAAAGAAATGAAACAAGTGCAGGTGTTCATTCTTCGTGATTCGCGGGTTTTTGTGAGTGAATTGTAAAAACGGAGTATTTTGTTTCAATTGTGTAAATAAAGTGATTTATTATCCCAAGTAGTGTTAAATGTTACTAAAGTGTTGTCTTGTGTTAATAAGTAAATTATTTGAAATGTTTTATTGTCGAAATGTGTAAAGTGTGTGTTTTTGAGAATAAAGTGTTGACGCCCGGGGCCATTTTGGTTACTGTTTTTTGAATTTGATAATAACAAACAGCTCCTGGCAAGAAATGTATGTATTTTATTTCTTCATTTATTCATTATTTTATCGCTATATAACATGGCAATAAGTGCTACTCGTTTCATAACATATAATTATAGTTTTCATTCATAAATTTTCATTTATTGAGACGGGTATTTTTCTCATAAAAAACGCATAAACAGTTGGACATGTAGGGGTGTGGGTCAAAATTTGGTCGGACGCTCGAAAGGTTAAACGCTTCGAATAAGGCACAATTTCGCATGAAAATACATAGCTTGATGCGTTACAGAGAGTACTTAGTAACAAGTTATACTCAGAAAGATATAATTAACTTTCTTAGCGACATTCCGGAGTCCTTTCTCTGCACATGGGCACATTTAAACAAAGCATAAACTGAGTATGTTCCGGTTGTCTGCAATAAATAAAATAAATAAACATGTGATTTATGTTTGGTACCACATGACAGTTAATGTACAGAAGTTTAGGTAAATTTATGATTTTTTTTTATACTTACACGGTCATAATATACCTGATCAATCAATCAGTATCGATCATCAATCAATCAGAGTAAAGATTCATAAACGCCTCTTAAATTTTGGTCAATTGATTAGCTTAAATTCTTACGGTTTTGTTTGGCATAAGGTTGGTTTTGCTAATAAAAATCTCGCTAAACAGTGACTAAATTTAAGAAGCGTTTATGAGTAAGGGGGAGAGTGTCGAATCTATTGGAAAGGATGAATCAATCTTGAATAAAAGCGGAATGAAGGCGATAAATGGTATTTGTAGAATAACTTTATTCAGTTGTTGCAAATTACTTTATATTTGTAAAATATTCTACTTTCCGGGTGACGAAGTAAATTTAAACCAAGTACTTTACCAAATTCTGTCCGTGTGGTGACGGAGTAAGAATACAATATGTCACCACCCTATCTCATCCCATAGGTTATTGTCACAAATTATTGTCCTGGTCTGGGTGTTCTTTGTGTCCGTTAAGTGATGTTTGTAAAAGGTCCCCGCGACACAGGGCATGATCCCTAGTAAGGGAGTTGTCTTTAAAAAAAAAAAAAAAACAAAAAAAAAGTTGTCGTAAAACCCGACTAAGGGACTAACCGTAAATATTATCTTTGCGAAGTAAAACTAAGGAAAACTTCAAATTAAACCCTATGCCAATCCGTCTGGCCAGCGTGGTATTAGTAGGTCAAGTATCCCTCCGTCACGGGAGGAGGCCCGTCCCTGCAGTGGGACGTTAATGGACTGTTATGATGATGAAACCCTATACCAATCCGTCTGGCCAGCGTGGTATTCGTAGGCCAAGTATCCCTCCGTCATGGGAGGAGGCTTGTCCCTGTACTGGGACATTAATGGGCTGTTATGATTAAACTCTACCAAAAGAAAAAACTTATTGCTTTCCGTCAAAGAAGATCTTTGACTGCAGTAAGAAGTTGTAACACACACTATGTTAAAAATAACGCTTTTAGTAAGAGATTTATAGCTCGTTTAATGTTATGAGCAAGCGTTTCTGTCTTTATTATTATTAAGTAATTATACACTTCAATATAATAATAATAGTATTATATTTCTCACACATGCAAACAACTTTTACTTTTTTTTATTTAAGTACATAGAAAACACTTAGACCAGCACAAACAAATATGTTTATGCATTGAATGAAAACACAATGTAATATCATTATTAACTCGAAAGTCTTATCGAAACTAAACTACTGAACTTTACCTGCATTGTCATAATAAAGTATCAAAGTACTACAACAACATACACAAACCCATCCTTGATACTCAAAAAGCAGCCTTACTACCATAGCTAAAAGGCATACATTTATAAACCCATACTTGCAACTATAAGGTTAAAATTTGTACACACGTGAATTACGATAAGTAAGTGACGTCAATTGGCGCCAACAGATGGCGTTAGTAGGTTGTGAATGCGTCACAGTCGGTTGGTGATTGACTTACTGGATGCATTTTGCCTTTTTGGAAGCTAACTGCTATGCAATTATGTGGACGTGGGATTCAGAAGCTTAAATATATTGTATTTTAAAGCTTTTTGGAGTTAAAACAGGCAGTTTAGTATCAAAGTTTACCTTATTCTTTAGTTTTTGGTGGAGACAGTATTTAGGTGCTTTCCCTTAGTCGGCTTAATCACAAACATGGTGTGTATAGAGAGACCATGTATGATTAGTCCGTCACCGTGTGGGGACAATTGAAAAAACAATATATCCTTTATTAGAGATAGACTATAATAAAGAAGGTCTCTGGGTCGGACTGGATGCAGAAGGCGCAGACCGCAGACCCAGTTCTGTGGCGCGTGTTGGCCAATGTCCAGCAGTGAACTGCAATAGGCTAGTTGATTGATTGAGATAGACTGTAATGGAATGGCCAGTGCCTCAGTGCTTTTCCATCTGGTAATAAATCGTGAACAACATCTTGAGCTGAGTTGAGAAGAAGAAGTTATATGCTATTCTAAGGACCCTTAATTGCCTTTATCAACAACCCAGTAATTTGATGGACTGGTGACACTTAATTTCTAACCCATCACTAAACAGACAGCCATAAAGTTTACAATAAGAAAACCTACCATTGCAATACTTTTCTATTTTAAACCCTATTTTGAAAGCGGTAAGATACATATTTAAAAGCATGTGTCTGTAGCTAGAACGTTAGTTAAGAGATCATGAGAAAGGTGGGTGTTGTAAGAACAGGTGCTGGTGTGTTTTATAGGCGACATGTGCGAAGGTCAATTTTCACATTAGATTTGAGTCAGTCAATCAAAAATTCGTGTTACTAGATCAAGGACTTAAGCTATAACTAGATAGAAAATTAATAGCCTATACTGCCCCACTGTAGCGCAAAGGCCACCCCTTTGGACTTAGAAATTATTGTAACAAAATCTTCGGAAGAAGCTGCCTAAAGTAGAAGGAACACACAACAGAGAAGTTTCAGCATAACTGCTGGGACGGGCCTCCTCCCATGACGGAGGGATACTTGGCCTACTAATACCACGCTTGCCAGATGGTTTGGTATAGGGTTTCATTTCAAGTTTTCCTTCTTTTTATTTCGTAAAGATAATATTCACGGATAGTCCTTAAGTCGGATTTTGGCGACACCCATGGGATGAGATGGGGTGGTGACATATTGTATTCTCACTCCGTCACCTCACGGAGAAGCTTCGCTGCTCTTCAATGTAGGTATAGGGATCAGTAGTTCTTTGCCCCTAGGGGATCATCTAGGTGTGCAGTGTTAGTGTATTCAGCTACGTCGTGTGCTCAAAGACCACGCAAGATTATTTTATGAGATCCACAAATTATTGTCTTAAATTCATTTTAATATGCGCTATGGCATATAATATACTCGTACTTACTCTTAAAATCTTGCTCTACTAATTGTGATAGTCATAAAAACATATTGCGAATTAAGTTGGCGAGACGCTAGAGAGGGGGCTACTTCGTACTTAACTCGCCAAAAAAGAGGATGGAGATCTATTTAAATCAACATAATCAACAACTTACTACTTAACTCGCTACTGTACTTGTCGATGTGTAAATCGGGATGTACCTACTCTGTCATTATTAACGCCCAGGAGCGATCATGTCTCATCTACTAAGACAATTAAAAAAAACTAAATATTTATCGCTGCGCTTATAATATTGTACCACACATTATAATAGCGAATACCATCACGTTCATAGTTACAAGATGTTATGACAAGTTATAAAATAAGTTATTACATCTCTTTATAAAACATTTTTTGTTCTTTACTTTCATACTTGACGACTGAATGTACCTGTAACAATTCATCATTGCAAAATGAGACTTATTGCAAAGGATTAAGGTGTTTGGATGTACAAATTAAGGCTTCGACGTTTCGTTTTAAGATAACTTTCTTCCATTAGAAAGATGTGACTTATGACCTAAAATCATCAGAGATTCTTATCTTCAGATGAATAGGTTACACTTGCAGTGCCTGTAACTTTATTTACATACCAGCTGACCCGTGCCCACTTCGTTAGGCGGCGAAAAAAACGAGTCTGTTTTTTAAACATATTTCATTACTGCTCCACTCCTATTAGTCATAGCGTGATACTATAGAGCCTATGACACTCCCCGATAAATGGACTATTCAAAACAGAAAGAATTTTTAAATTCAGTTTAGTAGATCCAGATATTATCCCCTACAACGTCACAAACACACATATTTTACCTCTTTATAATATATTAGTATAGATATAGATTGGCAACTTTATTTGGCTAGACATACTTAATAGAAATTATACAATCCAGGGATAAAGATGTATGATATGCACAAAATGACTTCGTTCTATTTTATTATTATATTGCCAATAGCTACAATCGTTTTATAATTATAATTTTTTTTAGTGCAAGAGCTGTCGTTGATCAAACCCACACGATGTAAAGTGGGAATCGTCGCTCTTGCCCCCTTACTCATAAACGCCTATTTAGTCAAATGATTAGCTTAAATTCTTACGAATTTGTTTGGTATAAGGTTTTTACTAATAAAAATCTTGCTAAACAATTATTAAAGGCGTTTATGAGTAAGGGGGCAAGTCGTTAGCAATTTTGACCATTTCTGTATTCCTTTTCCTTTTTATTAGAATACAGGTCTTTCATAGCTCTGGTCCTTATTACAACCTCCAAAAAGTTCTCAATTTATGTTATTTAAATTAATTAATTACTTAATAACATCTGAAATTTCCGTCACTACTACTGGAACTCATAGTTTTACTTTGAGGAAGTTTGAGGTATGCCCGACTCTGTTCGGAAATATCTAAGTTACAAAAAAACAAAAATTCGGAAACGTTATGTTTTGTCTGTTTGTTTTAATAACGCGGATGGAAGGGTTTTTTATTCGTTTCATTTTTTTTTACATATAGACCTATCTAAGATTGTTTTGCGGAAATAAACCATAACGGCGCGGCTTGGGGTAAAAATTTTACAACTCGCACCTAATTGATAGAGTCCTTGGTCACCTTGATAATTCTTATATTCTAGTCAAGCTCTGTTATTGCAAAAACATGTCAATTCTCGTTCTTTAAAATCGTTAAAAATTTGGTTGGGTTAAGTTTTAGTTGTCAAATTGTCATACAATAGGTAACAATTTGACAACTAAAGTTAACTTAACCAAATTTTTAACGATTTTAAGGTACGAGAATTGACATGCTGACTAATTTCTAACAAGATCGCCGTAACAAACAGAACGAATCCGTCACCATTGATTGCCCGTTTAATTTTTAAACAATTGCAAGTGAAAACTTAACGATTTCACTTGTCATCTTTAATAGTTTTTAGAAATTTAATGGCGATATTAATTGCAAACTATGACACTATGCCCTTTGGTCATCATAACCTTGCCACGCACATAATATAAGTACTTTTAGATTTCTTTATTTTTGTTCTAATTATGTTACTCTACTTAGGTACAAGCCCTATGATGTCCCACTACAAGGACATACATATTATTGTGATAAAAAGAAACTTGTAAACCAACCAAGGCAGCCAAAACTGGTCAGTTTCGGATTTGGGCCACGTTTACCATCTTTGCTGGCAAAAAAGACTGTTGGGATAATAACGCCCATGATATTTACAGCTTTATTTTACTTGACATTTCGGTCGCAAGCTGACTGGTGATAGTAGTCTTTGACGACCTCTGTGGCGTAGTGGTTATATAACATGACTGCTACGTAGAGGTCTCGGGTTCGATTCCCGCTCAATGCAAATATTTGTGTGCATGAATATGATTATTTGCATCGGTTTGAGTGTTTCTATGTATAATATGTACTTAGGTATTTACAAAAAAAAAGGATATAAGAATATAAAACTAATATCCGTTGTTCTGTTACCCATAGCACTTACTTTGGGAACAGATGACGCTGTGTAGAGATGTCCGTGAATATTTATATGTACTAGGTGTGGCTAGATGACAGTTTTTAACAAATAATATGACATGATGTCGTAACACCGTGTGTTATAACTCCGTTAAAACGCAACCAGAAGTAGGCATACAAAATAAACATTAATATTAGTTAAGACATCATTGTGTAAATTGACATAAGAGAGAGAGTATTCTATATTATGGTGATTATGATTGTAAATATTTATTACCTATCTTTGAAGATAACATAACGTTTTTGAAATAGAGATGACAATGTTTAATGACTTTTCCTTTTTTCGTTAAATGGCAGATTCTTTAAACGCCAGATATTGTACAGTCGTCACCAAAAAATAAAATGTTATTAGACATTTAATTGATACCATAGCAGCATTTAAACGTACTGCATGAACAGCCTGCCACTATATTTGTAGAGTCACTTGAACTTGAAGGTTTCTGGCTACCTAGCTTCATTTTTTTTTGCAAGAAATACTGTTAAGTAACCTTAGTTAGTTAAGACACCCTTAGCGTGGGAAGGCATAGCATCATGTATTCTTAGTCCGATACCTCACGGGTTAGCTCTTGTGACTAGATATTTTAACACTTAGGTAAGTACCTTAAGTATTTTTATTTCTACCTAGCTAGGTTTTTGGTTGAGGGCCATCCGCTCCACCACAGCCCGCGTAAAGTAGTAGGTAACTGTCGTCAGAAACAAACTACTCGTCCTCAACAAAAAAAAAGCCTAGCTAGGTTGTGAGGTGCATTTGTCAAGCAAGACATCGTGAGGTTCTTAATTACACAGTTGGTCTCTATACCTTATGTACACCTTTTCCATAACTATACAAAACCTTTCATAACCAGTAAAAGTTCGATTTTCAAACTCTATAAAACAAACCTTTTTAACGGTAAAACGAATTACATCAACACCTAATAAAATACTCGATTTTAAACCTTACATGTATTGGAATAAGGCTTTTAAAGTTATTTAATTGAATGATTTACGAGTATGGTGTAAAATGGTGAGTGAATGCTTTTCTTGACACATGTCACGTGAACATTCACGTAACTATATTTAGTAATTATGTATGAAATAAAACTTTCTTAAATCGTTAATATTGTCGTTTAAAGCAAAAGACAGATGAACATACAAGATATTTTCAGAAGTCAACTTTACAGTTTTCATTCCTACGATAGGCAGGTCAGCTGTTGGGTTGGGATTGTACTTTGGCTTATACATACAAGAAATTTGTGTTATACACACTCACACGTGCATGTATACAAAGATTTACATTTAGCAGGAATTGTACTTGAGATCTCTATGTAGCAGACATGAGCTTTAACTACTACACCATCTCGTCCCGCACTTTCCACTGCAGATCCCGAAGACGAAGGCATAGTCCCATACATATTTTAATTAATTAATTTAATTTTACTGTATTATAAATTTTATTGTTTTATAAACTTAAATAATGATTAAGTTTTATATTCACTTAATAGTATTGCATTATTTTTCACATTTATAGAAAAATAATTGCAATTTTGATTTAATTGATTAATATTGTGTAATGTTTTGCTTGCCGTGGCAACTTGTAATGGAATCAGCACTGTTGCTTGAGCCACCTAATTATTGTATTATTTCTGATTGTCTTTGTGTATGTTTCGTAAGTTGTCCTAATTATAAAATAAATAAATACCCAGCCTCTGTAGATATACTTCTGTACCAATTCTGTAATGTGTGTCTAATAGCTGTACTATAAAGTACTAAGTGACGATTGAATGATAGGGCGAAAGTGTCTGCAACCAATCTTATGAGCTATAAACGAATATAAAGGACTATTAAAATTAACTACTAAGCATTTTGATATTTTAACACCACCATTAATTCTGAAACAAAATGTAAACTTTGTTCTAGATTCATTTATTAATGTTTTTCTCATCGCTCTATAATTTTATTAGGAAAGTTTTACTTAAACAGATCTAGCTAAATTATCTTTTACGATTTTATATTGGAGTTTATAATAAAAACAGAGTAGAAAGTTCTCCGTGTGGTGACGGAGTAAAAATACAATATGTCACCACCCCATCTCATTCCATGGGTGTCGTAAAAACCGACTAAGGGACTATCCGTGAATATTATCTTTACGAAATAAAAATAAGGAAAACATGAAATTAAACCCTATACCAAACAGTCTGACCAGCGTGGTATTAGTAGGCCAAGTATCCCTCCGTCACGGGAGGAGGCCCGTCCCTGCAGTGGGACATTAATGGGCCGTTATGAAGCATTTTGAGATTTTAACACCGCCATTAATTCTGAAACAAAATGTAAACTTTGTTCTAGATTCATTTATTAATGTTTTTCTCATCGCTCTATAATTTTATTATGAAAGTTTTACAGATGCAGCTAAATATTATTATTATCTTTTACGATTTGCTATTAGAAATGTTTATAATAAAACCAGACATTTATTTAATCTTAAATATCTCACTTAAAACAAAGTGCACATATTCATATATTTTTTGTCCATAGAGACCACAGCATACTTTATAGGTCTCGAGAAATGACGTTTTAGGTACCTGAAATATTGTTTGTTTTTATTTGACTTTTTTTAACCTAACAGCACAAGCAGACATTTGAAACTATCCTGGTACTGTAACTGTATCTGGTACGCAGACGGTTTTAGTAAGTTCGAGACCGACCGAAAAAGTTACGCATCTTTTTCTTGTAAAGACCACTTACGCATTACTGCGGTAGGGTCTGTTTGCCGCTATGATTACAATTTAGACTGGCATTTTACTCATTATCATCATAACAGCCCATTAATGTCCCACTGCAGGGACGGGCCTCCTCCCGGGACCGAGGGATACTTGGCCAACTAATACCACGCTGGCCAGACGGATTGGTATAGGGTTTAATTTCAAGTTTTCCTTCTTTTTATTTCGTAAAGATAATATTCACGGATAGTCCCTTAGTCGGTTTTTACGACACCCATGGGATGAGATGGGGTGTTGACATATTGTATTCTTACTCCTTCACCACACGGAGTTTTTTACTCATGTTATCCCATAAATGTACCAATGCACTTTTTTTTCTGGTATCCTCAATCCGACAACGTGTGTAAATATCTCTGTGACGTACCTAGTGGTTATTTAACATGACTGCTACGCAGAGGTCACGGGTTCGATTCCCGCTCAATGCAATTGTGAGCATGAACATGATTGTTTGCATTGGTCTGAGTGTTTCTATGTATAATATGTATGTATTTACAAAAAAAAAAATTAAGCATGTTTATCCGTTGTTTAGTATCCATAGTACAAGCTTTGCTTCGTTTGGGACTAGATGGCGTTGTGTGAAAGTGTGAGGAATATTTATATAATAAGAAGATTATAACCATGTGACTCCCATCCCTACACGAGGCCAATTTAGTGGCACATTTAATGACTCCTAATAAAATAATAAGAATGCGTACTTTTTATGTGAGAATTTCGTCTCTTAGCGTGTACAGTAAACTTATTACGGTTAAGGAGGTAATAAGTATACATGTTGTGGTGACGGAGTAAGAATACAATTATGTCACCACCCCATCTCAGCCCATGGGTGTCGTGAAAACCTACTAAGGGACTATCCGTCAATATTATCTTTACGAAATAAAAAGAAGGAAAACATGAAATTAAACCCTATACCAAACAGTCTGGCCAGCGTGGTATTAGTAGGCCAAGTAACCCTCCGTTACAGGAGGATGCCCGTCCCTGCAGTGGGACATTAATGGGCTGTTACGAATACATGTAGATGTACTTAAACCATTTTTAATCTAGTTTTATTACAAACCGGCAAGTTTTTAATTACCCTGCAGGCTAGAGGTCCCCATTCATCGTGTGAAAGTATGTGTAAAAGTTGTTTTATGCTTCCTAAACCGGTATTTTTTCTCTTTTCGACTAATGTCAAATGTATTTTTTCTCTCTCTCGCACAGTGCAATGTCGCAATTATACCGTTGCGAGTAGTGTTGCGAATCGAGTATGTATCGAGTAATTTAATCGGTTCGTGCAATCGAGTTAGTTTATCATCATAACAGCCCATTAATGTCCCACTGCAGGGACGGGCCTCCTCCCGTGACGGAGGGTTACTTAATACCACGCTGGCCAGGCGGATTGGTATAGGGTTTAATTTCAAGTTTTCCTACTTTTTATTTCGTAAAGATAGTAGTTACAGTTATTCCCTTAGTCGGCTTTTACGACACCTATGGGATGAGATGTGGTGGTGACATATTGTATTCTTACTCCGTCACCACACGGATATTAGTTTGCTTGCTGCTTTTACTAAGTTAGTCTATGAACTTGGAGTATTTTTTTTTTGTTCTGATGACAGGATAATAATTAGCTAATCATGTTGTTGCAATTTATCGCATTAGGACGGCCTAATCATACCGTGGGAATCTTTATTCTGTCCCTGCCTGAAGCAAGTTTGCAGGCTCTACTTCGACTTGAGGTAGGTCAGAATAAATTACAAAGTGGAGAAATAGCCAGCGACTAATTCGGCTAACTATGTAGGCCGATAGTTTTATAAAGTTATCTCCGTAGACGTATGGCGTAATACTATTAAATTAAAGTAAGAACATCAGACACGAAGAACGCAAAATTGACGGCACCATATTTGGTCAAAATAGTAGTGCAATCATCATAAGTATAATCTATACTAATATTATAAAGAGGTAAAGTTTGTGTGTTTGTGACGTTGTAGGGGGTAATCTCCGGATCTACTAAACCGATTTAAAAAAAAAAACTGTGTTGTATAGACTATTTATCGGGGAGTGTCATAGGCTATATAGTATTACGCTATGACTAATAGGAGCTGAGCAGTAATGAAATCAGCTAGTTATAGATATAGAAAGTAGCCTGACTTAGGGGTGGACATCTCTTGGCTCGTACTACATTCATATTTTACTCAATAACGGTAAAAAATATACAAATCTCTGTCTCGGAAGCTTTTTACAAACATCTCAGACTAAATACATCAAGAATGAAAACTTATTTCGGGCTCCACAAACAAAAGACATGACGTCTTCAATTCACGATCTAATATCACTAAAGCGCCATCTTGTTTATCAAACGTCAACAATTTATCTATCGATTACCTCTAATATAATAAGTTTACCATCACTAGTGTACACACAGCAACTAATCAAGCTAGACACTCATGTACCTTAATACCTTGAAATAAGACACAATTTCAAATTAAAATGTTTAACTTGATGTGTTGCTGTGTGTACTCGTAAAGGGAACAAGTTTTGCGGTATTATCACAATTGCTATAACACTTGTGCGTATGTTGCATATATTTATAATACGTTTGCGGTATTTTTGAGGTCACACAAACCAAAGTATTACGAAACTAGATATTAATATTATGTACCTACTTATTTATTTACGTAGCATTTGGAACGGATATGTAAATTATTGTATTTTTTTTATTAAGACACGTCATATATGACCATATCGAACTTGTAGAGCGCGATTACAGTCTAGAAATGAAGGCATCAGATAGTAGAAAACCAACTTAACTCCGCCATCTCTACGGAGGTCTAAAGAAGAATGAAAGGTTGAATGTAGACGAAGCAAAACTGGTTTGTAAGAGGCTTAAACTGGTTTTAAAGGGAAAAAAAAAGATCCTTTTTTTTTATCGTGAAGGATATACTTTGCGTATACCTGTCGCCTCGGGGTTAGACGAGCAGGTGATGTCGGACTCCCAGACCAGTCTACCGACTAAAACCTCCACGATGGATTTTCTCAGGTGTTACAGAGAGGTTTCGGGAACGCGAAGACTTAGGATCTTAGTAATCTCGGCTTATCCCAATTGGAACTGGACAAATTGTCCACAGATCTAGAGCTTCTTTTTTAAGCCAAGTACGTTTCCCCTAGGGTCTCTCAGTCAAGTCTTTTTCTTCGGGCAAGTTTTAGCAGATGCTTCTTTAATGGGTTACCCCATCACCTCAAAGTCAAACTATGTTTCTTAATTTCTGTCTTAGGAAGAGGTTTCGATATTATTTAATAGTCTCTACTCTACAACGAGACACCATAGACGGACTTAGTAAGGGTCTGACATAATCAGTGTAGACTTAATCTGTTCTGGTAATCACGTAGAGTTCCCGGCCTCCTTAGCTACCGAGAGGTTCCCTTTGCTCTAGGCGGAAAAGAGAGGTTTTTTGAAATAATTGACTTACCAACCCCTTAATATCCACTGCAGAAATATGACCCCTCCAGTGATAGAAGTCACTATGATACAAAATCCGTTAACGTAGTATCACTGCTTTGGTCGCGACTCTAACGCAAGCGGCTGTCGTGGACGAGATCGCGGGTTCGATTTCCATGCAGGACAATTATTATTTGTACTCGTACGATTCACAAAACTATCCTAAGTCTGGATGTTTTTGAGGCAATTAAATTGATGTTTTTAAAAGTCCTCGCGGCATGATCCCTAGTGCAGAAGTTGTCTTTTCAATAAATATAAATAAATAAATAGTAGCTCAAATAAGTATTCTTTCCTATAATGGACAAGGCTGTCCTTTAGTACATTCATGTGCTGTTATGATGAAATTAAATTACACGCCTTTCTGCAGCGTAGGGCTTCTACTAATATATATTATCTGTACTTACACGATTTGTTTCGTATTTTCTTTATCTCATGATGTTATAATTATCAGATTTGCTTTTGTCAATCGGAATACATTAGAACTCCTTCCCACCAAAGTTAAAAATAAATGAGATTCTGTTTTTTATTTGGATTTGACCACCTTATTAACCGATACAATTCCCTTCATGTTTTATTTTTTAACACTCTTACAATGTTACAGAGTTAAGTAAAAGCACTTTACTTAACCGAGAATTATTGATTTATATGATAAATAAACGCACCTAGTGTAAAGAAGCATTTGACCAGACATGCACGGTGATGACGATGGAGTGAAATTATTTTTTGACAACCATCCGTTGCCCACATTCTTAAACTCGCGCTTTCCATCAGTAGTCGATATAGCCATGTGCCGTGTCTTTATACCTATGTACCTATAACAATATATTATTATAACTTACTCTGTGATGTATAAAAAACTTAAACATCATTTCTAACTAGAACGGCTCAAGCGATTTTTTGCCATTTGCCTTAAGACATTGTCTCTACATTCAGCCAGCCCCTTGTGACAGTTGTCACGGATATAAACGCAACCTTGTAATATTATCAATATTACCAGTTACAATATATTGTATAATTACATAAGTGAATGTATAAAGAAATACAAGGTGGCCTTACACTAATTTGCTAAATGGTTTTTACATAAAGACATTATTGCGTTTTATATAGGTACACACAGCAACTAATCAAGCTAGACACTCATGTACCTTAATACCTTGAAATAAGACACAATTTCAAATGAAAATGTTTAGCTTGATGTGTTGCTGTGTGTACTAGCTTATATTTCTCAATAGTTTAATGTCACGATATTATGTTTATTATAATTAATGAAATTATTATTTTTCCATGTACTTGTTGCATATATTTAAATATCATTATTGCTAGCGACATAACAAGTAATTATTTACAATAAATTTAGGATAAGTGGAAGTAGGTAGAGCTCGTATCGTAACACGCCGAAATGGCGGCCGTTGCAGAGCAAAGGTTCTGGAATGGCTACCGTGTACCGAAAGAGGCAGGGTGGGCAACTCACGAGGTGGACCGAACGTACTGCTAAAGGTTGGAAACAACCGATAGATGAGGGAGCCACAGTACCAGGAAGGTAGAGACATTTGAATAAAGCCTAAGTCCAGCAGTGGACGGCTATTGGCTTTTACATACATTAAAATAACGGACTCAAATTCATCATCATCATAACAGCCCATCAATGTCCCACTGCAGGTACGGGGCTCCTCCCGTGACGGAGAGATACTTGGCATACTAATACCACGCTGGCCAAACGGATTGATATAGGGTTTAATTTCAAGTTTTCCTCCTTTTTATTACGTAAAGATAATATTTACGGATAGTCCCTTAGTCGGTTTTTACGACACCCATGGGATGAGACGGGGTGGTGACATATTTTGTATTCTTACTCTGTCACCACACGTACCTACATTTTTTTTTTCACGGACGGGTGTTTCTATGTTTATTATGTACTTACATATTTACAAAAAAAAAAGCTTTTAAGTATGTTTATCCATTATCTAGTACCCATAGTACAAGCTCTGCTTAGTTTGGGATAAGATAGACCCCATGTCTATTTCTGGACCCCACAAGCAATAATTGTTTTACTTACGATTCGAACCTCCCGACTTGCAAGGCAGTCGGATCAGCTGACAATGACATTAACATACTTTTAAGAATAAAATCTCGTATCTTTTTTTTAAATTCTTCTTAAGGCTGAACCGGTTGCCAGTCTCAATCAGACCTTGAGATTCTATACAATCTAGTTTACTTTGATTATAGCCTTTTGTATGTTTCTACCTGCTATAAAAGCGTGGATTATTTTATGTTTTTACTGTGTAAGCAATTTATTATGTTATACCTTTATATTTGCTTCAATGATGAAGAGAAACATGGCGTAATTATACTACTCTACTTACTTATATAAATTGTTTGCTGTTAAAATACTTAATATTTCATTTTGTAAAACATAAGGCATAATTTTATTAAAAAATACAGCTAAAAATAAGGCATAATTTTGAAGCATAATAAGGCATAATTAGACCGAGCATTATGCCAGAGACCAATTATTTTAAAGTTGCAGTAACCTTTATCATAGGCGGATACAGAGCTTAAATGTGGTATAATGTGGTTTAACGCTGGCTTAATGTCAGTTTATTTTTAGTATTGACAGTGCAACAAATCTGTGTCTAACCCAAACAGCGGACTATATTTCTGCAATATAAAGATAGCTCTATAACAATGTTTTTTCCGTGTGGTGACGGAGTAAGAATACAATATGTTACCACTCCATCTCATACCATAAATGTCGTAAAAACCAACTAAGGGACTATTCGTAAATATTATCTTTACAAAATAAAACGAAGGAAAACTTGAAATTAAACCCTATACCAATCCGTCTAGCCAGCGTGGTATAAGTAGGCCAAATATTCCTCCATCACGGTTGGAGGCCCGTCCCTGCAGTGGGACATTAATGGGCTGTTATGTGTTGAAAATAAAAGAACCCGGTCGTCTTTTTTAAAAAAGTGCACTAAAAGTAAAAAAAATATTCCTTTTTTTTAATACAGTCAGCGATATAAAAACGCACGCTACTTTTAAATAAAATTATTGCATACTGTATTATTATAATTAAAATGATGAATCGTATTATTTCCTGCTAGTAAGCACTGTTTGTTGCAGTCGCCCCCTCTTTTAGTTTTCCGTCGCACCTCGCGAGCGCTCGACGTGAGTGCCATTGGCCTTCGTTTAAAAAAAAATACGATGCACACCGGTAGAGTTTTGTCATGAAAAAGTTTGTTTAAGTTTTGTGAATTAAAAAGTGTTATAAGTGGTATAAATAAGGATTGTTTTTTATTATTTATAGGGTAAGTAAAATTATGTATTAATGGGTATTATTTTTATTGCAAGTATATTTTAAAAAGAAGGAAAACTTGAAATTAAACCATATACCAATCCGTCTGGCCAGCGTGGTATTAGTAGGCCAAGTATCCCTCCGTCACGGGAGGAGGCCCGTCCCTGCAGTAGGATATAAAAGGGCTGTTATGATGATGAGGCTTCTAAGGATCGTAGTACAAGGTGGTCAGTAGTCCCAGCTTACCTTCATGGGAATAAGGTCTGAGATTATGTCTGTATGCTATTTAGAAAAATGTAAATTAGTGCTGGTATTAGAGGATTTCGAATATTTAGGTTAAGAACATGTACTTAATTTAAATCGTATTATTTAGAGTAGGTAGTTATAAATCGTTATGTGTGGTGTGCCCTACTGCAGGAATGGACTTCCTCTAGTCATAGATAATAATAACTTTTATTTTCATAAACCAAATATACAAACAATAGTTGGTGATTGGAGCCTCCTTTTAAGCACGATTGCTGTAGTAGGAGACTCCGCTCTTTTGTAGTAGGAGACTCCGCTCTTTAATTAATTCAACGTATCTTAACACACCACAGAAACTTAGTTCACTAAATTTCTGTGGTGTGTTGGGATACGTTGAGGTGGACGAGGTGATATTTAGTATTCTTAGTCCGTGACCACATGAAAAACAACCACAAAATTATTAACAAAGCGAATATTCAATATACTTACTCAATAGCCGAATTTCGTCAAGAACCTTTGAGCTTATGTTTATTAAGGAGACTAAACATAAGCTCAAAGGTTCTTGACGAAATTACTTGTTAAAAACCGAGGACTAACTAATTTCTCCTCCTTAAGAATAATAAATCATCATCATCATTACAGCCCATTAATGTCACACTGCAGCGACGGGCCTCCTCCCATGACGGAGGGATACTTGGCCTACTAATACCACGCTGGCCAGACGGATTGGAATAGGGTTAAATTTCAAGTTTTCCTTCTTTTTATTGTGCGATGGGGTGGATTATGATGCGATGGGGTGGTGACATATTGTATTCTTACTCCGTCACCACACGGACGTCCTAGGTACCATGCAGTAGATCTATTATTGTTGCCTACTATGACTTAATAATCATTTTTTATCATTGTTCAACTTATTACATATTTCTCAATAACTCTATTATATTTCAACACTATTGTAAAGTCACGTACAAAATAATCACAATTCATAATAATCATAGGTATATTTTCTTCATAGGTATACTCTATTGAAAAAATATAAACATAATACACATTAACACGACGTTATCTAGTCCCAAACTACGCAAAGCTTGTACTATGGGTACTAGACAACGAATAAACATACATAAATACTTTTTTTTTAACTTTGTCGGTTTTCAAGACACCCGTGGGATGAGATGGGGTGGTGACACACTGTATTCTTACTCCGTCACCACACGGAGACTAAGTTTAACATGTATGTTTATTTATTTACATTTAGTTCTATAACCAATTAAGATGTTTTATAGCACCTTTTCACGCCTGAAGGTCCGATCTAATACTAAACAATTGTAACTATGTCGTAACACATTGCAGCTACATGTGATGAAAACATGGCATCCGTTTCCATGTGTTGTTGATAGTGTTGATAGTGGTTGGTCTATTCCATTGTTTAGTTTATCTATGGTATTGTATACTATTCTTATTCTGTAAGCCTTTAACTGGAATATAAAGAATAAAAAGAAGAATTGTTTGTTTGTTTAGTTATATAAACAATATCTTTTTAAAAAGACAATTTCTATATTGAGTCCTGTCTCGTGGGGATTTTTACTCACGTCAATCATTCCTCACATATTCCTCACACTTTCACACAACGCCATCTAGTCCCAAACTAAAACATGACTCTACCACTCAATCCTATTCTACTAATATTATAGATGCGAAAGTGTGTATGTATGGATGGATGGATGCTTGTTACTCTTTCACGTAAAAACTATTGAATAGATTTTGATGAAATTGGGAATATTATGTAGTTTAGGGTGTCTTCTCTCGCCAATTTTGTTTCTTCTCTACATAAATGATCTCCCTGATGCAATATGTCATAAATCAATTTATTTCGCAGATGATACAACCCTAATAATTAAAAGTAAAACGCTTACGAACTTAGAATTAGAGGTCAATAAGGCCATTAAAAATGTTATAACATGGTTAGAGGAAAACAACTTACAAATTAATATCAATAAAACAAATATAATTCAATTTCAAACTTATAAAGCACTAACTCCTAATCTAGAAATTAAATATAATAATCAGACCTTAAACAATGTAGAGCACTGTGTATTTTTAGGTATCACTGTCGACAAATATTGCAACTGGAAGACACATATCCAAAAAACTGTTAACAAAATAGACAGATTTGTTTTTGTACTAAAGAGAATTCGGGAAACTGTAAACGTGGAAACGGCACTTGTTACCTACCATGCATATGTGTCTTCTGTAATTCGTTATGGGATTGTGGTCTGGGGCAATTCAGTCGATTTTAATAAATTGTTCATCGCCCAAAAACGATGTATCAGAGCATTATTTAATTGCCACTATGCGGACAGCTGTAGACCAATATTTAAAGAGCGAGGGCTACTTCCTCTACCCTGTATTTATATATTTGAGGTGTGTGTGTTTGTCAAATCTAACGCAAACCTTTTTACAAAACTCGGAGATGTAGAAGGTAGTCGAACCAGACACAAAAATAGATTAAAAGTACCTCAAACTAACCTAGAGCTACACAAAAGAAACTCGTACTGTATGTGTATTAAACTATATAACCATCTCCCTGACAAACTTATAAATCTTCCCTTAATACAATTTCGTAGAGAGCTCCGCAAATTACTACAAAATAAAGTTTATTACGACATCAATGAATACCTTAGCGATAAAATTACTATTGAAATAATGTAACATGACATGAGTATAGTTTTTATTTATTTGGTTTATTTTTAATTTAATTTTAATGATACTGGACATTTTTTTTAATTTAATTTAATATGCTATAATGGAAATTTGATTGTACAGTTTGATTATTAATATGTAATAAGTAGTAATGTAGTCAATTGCGTAATATGTATTGTACCTAATTAATATTTGCACGCCATACATGGCAGAATATGCTGTAACACTAATTTTTAACACCTGTAAACCCACCATATTCTTGAAAATAAATTATTCTTTCTTTCTTTCTTTCTTTCTTAGAATAAAATTTAAGTTACCTATAAAACACGGGTGGAGCCGCGGGCACCAGCTAGTATAAATATAACGTTTACTTATTCTAGTAATTATAAATAAATAATAATCCTAACACATAACGCCCTCTAGTCCCAAAATAAGCAGAGATTGAACTATGGGTACTAGACAACCGATAAACATACATAAATACTTTTTATTTTTTTTTGTAAAAATACATACAAATATACATAGAAAACACCCAGGCCAACAATCATGTTCATGCACACAAAGATTCGCATTGAGCAGGACTCGAACCCGAGACCTCTGCGTAGCAGTCACGTTATATAACCACTACGCCACAGAGGTCGTCAATTTGTGGATAACATTATAAATCTCCCTCTCTCTTTCTAAAAAATGGAATATAGGTAGTTAAGGGTGTAGAATAACATTTAAGCATCAGCTAGTATAAATATACCCCCTTACTCATAAACGCCTCTTAAATTTTAGTCAATTGATTAATTAGCATAGACTCTTACGTTGTTTGGTATAAGGTTGGTTTTCGTAATAAAAATCTCGCTAAACAGTGATTAAGTTTAATAAGCGATTATGAGTAAGGGGGACATCGTTTATTTACTTTTCTAGTAATTATAAGTACTACAAGTATGTGGAGGTCTCGGTGACGTAACAGCACCACGCCTCCAACGAAATGGGAGGATCCTCCGACCAGGCGAAGGTGATCGCGCCTGGCGGGCCAACTGCCCAACAGTTGTTCGTTGGACGTTGTATATATGCGGAATCGCTGTGCGAATGTTGATATCGCGATTCAGGACGTAGTGTAGGTGTTGGCTGGAGTTAGTCAGTAGATGACGCTACAAGTACAATAATAGTCACGCTTCTTACTTATTTGGGATGTTCGTAGCGTGTGAACAACGTATGTACAGTATAAACATTTAATTACGTATAGACATGAAACAATATGGCTGTTAACTGAAGGTTAAGTGCTATAACCAATGTGTCTTGTATTGTTATATAATTGTATAAGGTTTAAGAAGTATACTCAATAATTCTATGTATTATATTAAATCCTAAAAATCTGATTTGAAACCATAGCATTAATATCGAATAATATACTTATATTATTTCCTCTCGCATTCACAAAACAATCTACTTACTTAGTCTAAGCACACAAAGATGATTATGCTCATAAAAAGAATCAAATCTGTGCGGAGTAGTCATAAACTATGACCACTGTTTTCTCAGCGGTCGTCAGTTCCATATTGGAATTTAATAGTAACAATTGTTTTTACTTTAGCAATATTGGTATCAAGCGAAAAAGCGTTGACATATTAGGTCTTTACCTATGAAATTGCTGTTTTGTGTGAAGATTTTATCAGAAGTTAGATTTTTATACTAACGTTTTCTCAGATTTTTCAATAATTTGAAACATAATAAAATGAAATTTAGTATAAGTAATGGCGCACATTTAAGCTAACTGTTGTGTTTAAAACAAAGAAAAAAAAGTTGGTTTGGTGGTGGGATTATTTAATATTAGGATATGATGAGGCTGGCATACCTTTGTAAGGTAAAAAAAAAGAATAAAAAAAAAAGTATCAGGGAAGAAGTTACAATGAAACAAATGGTAAAATCTGCTGTTTTAAATTGGACCCATGTTCACAGGCTTATCAATAATACAAATAACAATTATTTTATTTATTATCTTTTGTTAGATGTTGGTAATTTCCTATATTTTCTAAATAACAACAATTATTTAAACAATATATTATTATTATTATGTTTCAAAAGAATATAGAGTCTAAAGACTGCGCCGAAATAAAACGGCAATTTCATAGGTTACTACTTAAAAACAATAAAAGAACAAAAAACACAATAATTAATTCAATATCCCATCACAATTACGTAATCGTTTAATGATTTATCTGTCTGTCTGTGTAGCTATACCTACAGTATTACTGCATCTCTTTGTATGCTGTTCTGAGAATTGTATAAATAAGCATTAAGTATTGCGCTTTGATGAACAACTACACTACACTGTCGGTTTATACTAAGTAAAGTGTAGTACACACATGCGCTGGTTAACTTTATACTTACATACATACTATAATCATGCCTTATTTACATAGGGATAGACAGAAAATACAGAGCTGTCTACCATGTACGAAGTCGGTTAAATCCCAGGCAATTTAACTAGAGTCAAGTATCATACATTTAAATACTAAAATATTACTCACACATTCACACAACGCCATTTAGTCCCAAACTAATCAGAGCTTGTACTATGGTACAACGGATAAACATACATAAATACATATTTTTTTCATAAATACATACATATTATACATAGAAAACACCCAGACCAATGCAAACAATCATGTCCATGTACACGAATATTTGGATTGAGCGGGTATCGAACCCGAGACCTCTGTGTAGCAGCCGTGTAATATAACTACTATCCCACAGAGGTCGTCTGCATCCAGTGCACCCAGTCTCTTGACAATCGTTAGTGAATTGCATAAGTAGTTCTCCTGGGTTCCTACCTAGTTTGAACCTGTATACACAAACGCATCGCCATTGAGGTTGTTTTATCAATTTGCCCTAGCTTATATAAGCTGTCAGGGTTTTTACAAGCAACGTGACCTAAATTTTTGAAAACTGTAGTCAGATATTCAAAGTCAAAGTCAAAACGCTTTATTCAATAGGATACATTAGCATGAATCAGTTTGACACGGCAACTTAAAACTAGTTAGGATGGGTGGCTTCAAAATGCAGCCTCTATTAAACAGCTTAAAGGCTTATAAGAATATAATGTGTCCCACAAATATGCTGAGCTAAATAATGTATGTATACGATAGCTCAGAAACTGGTTATAATGTACCGTTCATGCGACCTACATGTATTCAATCCTATATTCTGAGTTTGTTTAAACCTATAGGCTAAAAAGCTTAACCGATTTTGAAGTTAAGCCCGATTTACACATCGACAAGTACAGTAGCGAGTTAAGTACTAAGTTGTTGATTAAGTTGATTTAAATGGATCTCCATCCTATTTTTTGGCGAGTTAAGTTGGCGAGACGCGAGAGAGGGGCTACTTCGTACTTAACTCGTAAAAAAATAGGATGGAGATCTATTCAAATCAACTTAATCATGATGCGACCTACATGTATTCAATCCTATATTCTGCGTTTGTTCAGTAGGCTAAAAAGCTTAACCGATTTTGAAGTTACAGATGTTCCTATATTTTCGATGCGAAAACTTCCTCATGTAGGTACGTGTGTGTGTGTATGTATGTTACAACGTATACACTAACCCTCTTACTCATAAATGCCTCTTAAATTTAATCACTGATTAGCGAGATTTCTATTAGCAAAACCAACCATAAACGAAACAAAACCGTAGAAGCTTATCAATTGAATTTATGAGTAAGGGGGTGTATAGTTATAGGTGCAAGAATAATACTGGTATGAGGTCTTTGCCAGGTCCGGTACCAAAAATTTCATGTTATAGATAAAAAATAAGCATTATTTTTTTCATTGTTTTTTTATATAATGTTTATCTACCCGAGACTACTGCGTAGCAGCCATGTCATACACCGACTGCGCCACAGAGGTCGTCATAGTGGACGTAGTAAAGCCAGTTCTGCCCACCATCGATTGGCATTATTTCTTTATTATATTTTCACATTCCATCAGGTTCGGCACAGTCAAGCAAGCCAAAGCTAATGTCCTTAACGCGACAGCTGTTTATAGGGGATTTTTTCTGCGAAAGTTGTTGGTTTGATTTTTATTATATCGAACACGGGTGTCGCGAAAATTCAGTAGTACGATGTTATATTATATCGACGCTTTATTAGTGCGATGTAACGTTAGTGCGAAAAATTATGTAGCGAAAAACTTTACAGCGATTGCTTGTAATAGTTCGTTAGTTTAATGGTTTAAAACGTCTGTTGTACCGTGTCATTTAAATTAATAAACCTCCGATAAATAAAGATCCGAAAACTATCAGAGATTATTTTCTGTATTAATCTGTTATGTGGTTAGATGATTATCCTAATGCACGATCATCGTGAATCATTTGCATTACACGTTCAGTGGTTATTGCACATTATACCGAATATTATTTTATGTGTTGCGTTAGACATAGAATAACTAGGTTAATTTGACAAGTGGATATCTATAACTCCGTGTGGTGACGGAGTAAGAATACAATATGTCACCACCCCATCTCATCCCATGGGTGTCGTAAAAGCTGACTAAGGGACTAACCGTAAATATTATCTTTACGAAGTAAAAGGAAGGAAAACTTGAAATTAGACCCAATCCAATCCGTCTGGCCAGCGCGGTATTAGCAGGCCAAGTATCTCTCCGTCATGGGAAGAGGCCCGCCCCTGCAGTAAGACATTAATGGGCTGTTATGATGATGATACAATTCGTATACATTCATACAATCATTAATACAATCCATCGATATCTCAACAAGTTCCGACATCCGTACGTTCGTCAAGCACCAATTTAAATTTATAATAAGGTAAAAGTAAAACAGGAAAACAGCAAATAAACAATTATACTTCAGTACACACAGCAACACATCAAGTTAAACATTTTCATTTGAAATTGTGTCTTATTTCAAGGTATTAAGGTACATGAGTGTCTAGCTTGATTAGTTGCTGTGTGTACAATTATACGAATCAGTCTTATAACTGTAACTTCCGAGGTGGCAAAAGCGGTTGTAAATATGCGACTGTTTTGCACGAAAGCCACGCAAGATAATTTATTTGTGTGATCCGCAAATTATTTTCCTGAGACCGGGTGTCCTTTGTGGCCGTGCATTTATGTCTGAAAAAGTATGAAACAGCCTTTTTAAAAATCTGAGTTTTTTCTCATATCAATAACTTGAATCGTCAGGTCATAAAAGTAAAAAGAGATAGACGATATATTATTATGTTAGAATAGAAGACCCTTAAGTGCATGCGAGAAAGATAAAGAGAAATGATATATTATAACGCGCGGAGTATAGTAAGTAAATGAATTACTTTGGTTCTCCGACATATTATAATACTATCACACACCGTACCTAAAGCGGTCCATTCATAACTTCTCTATTCTTAATGAACCTATACCTATTCACATACATACATTCATAGTAAGAAAACAATATAACTAGCAGATAACAATAATTACTTATTATATTTGTACAAGGCTAAGGTTTTAACTATAGGATGTTTATATAACATATCCGCTAACCTTTATACAATACATAACGATGTAACGTCTAACTTAGGGCCTATTATTCATTGTTTTGCATTAATTTTTTTATAATTGCTATGTACCGTTTCTATTTATCACACGTTTATTTACATTTGCAGGCTACAACATATTAAATTAAATTTTGTTTCTATTAAATTTAGGTATATCTAGAAAAATCCGAAATAAAGAAAAACAATGGAAAAAATTGTTACTCGATGCGGGACTCGAACCCGCGTTTCTGGACTACGCGTACAGCGCCATGATCACTAGGTCACCTGAGCACATAATTATTATTATACAACATGTATGCCTTATTGTTATTTGATATCCATCGATTATTGTTCTGGGTCTGGATGTTCTTTGTGTCCGTTTAATTGATGTTTGTAAAAGGCCCCACGATACAGGGCATGCCGCATAATCCCTATTGCGGAATATGTCTTTAAAAAAAATAATATTAATAGTACATTGATAGTTTCTCTTAGTGCTCTTATTAACATTTAAATTAACAATAGAAAGAGTTACAGGGATATTATTATTAGTGACATGACTTGAGAAAGGACCGGAAACCACTATTAAGTATGAATCTACAGGAAGCACAACAGGTTTGCAAGAATCCGTAGTACATGGCGCTCTCTGCCTAGAAATAAGCATTTAAGTACGTATTTATGACAGAAAAAAATATAACTAAATATTACAACAAAAACATAAAATATCTCGTAAGTTTAGATAAATAGATACGCCAGCTCGTATCAATCACGTCAAATCTTATCTCAGAGATATAAATGTTACGATATCAATGTATTTTCAAACACTTGTAGATATAAAGTATGTCGTAATACTATGAGAAACTTGAGTGTTTCTTCCTCTTAGTGAGATATAGCAAGTATATATATGTATAACTATATGTATGTAACAATTAACGAACTCTGTGGCTTAGTGGTTATTTGTTGGCTGCTGCAGAGGTTTCGGGTTCGCTCTTGTTCAATGCTAATCTTTGTGTTCTTGAACATGATAGTTTGTATTGGTCTGGCTGTTTTGTTTTATTTTGTAATGTGTAAAGAGTATATTTAAAACTTCGGAGGCTTAAAAGGGCTTCCCTCTAAAATATAATCCTAGAAACCGGGGATCTGCACACCCTGCGTATAATTTAATAATACCTACATTTTTGTACACAATTAATGAAATAAAAAATTAATCAATCCAAAAACGTTTAAATTTCTCTACCAACCAGACTCAGAACATGCATCTACGGATTACAATACATAGTGGTTACAACCAACCAACAACCAAATAGGAAACAAAATAAACTACTATTTAACACAAAGTTAACCTCCCACGATACGTCCTACCTTTGTACAAACAACATTTATGTTTAATGTTACCGTAAAAGCATGAAGATATTTTCAACCGACTTCAAAAAAGAGGAGGTTCTCAATTCGGTTGTATTTTTTTTTTTTTTTTTATTTTTTTTTTTATTTTTTGTGTTTGTTACCTGATTTCTCGAAAACGGCTAGACCGATTTGAAAAATTTTTTTTTTGTTCGTATGGGTATGCTTCCCATTTGGTCCCATTGTCACCAGATCTGGATCTGGATGACGGTATCCCAGAGAAATCGAGGGCATCTCTTGAAAATTGTAGGGACGCATTGTGTAAAATCTTGTCATACATGTGCATCTCTGACGTCACTACCAAATAGTCAAGAGTAAGAACTGGTCAGATCCTGGAGACCAGAGTGAGTCGAGGGAACACCTCAACGGCATATTGCAGCTACCTTGTGTTTGGGCTTATTTTAATTGTATTGATGAAGACTTTACAAAACTTTACACAAACATGATCTGATGATGAAGAAGATTGAGGGTCGAGGCAACTCCTCAACGGTATATAGCAGTTACCGAGTGTTTGGGCTTATTTTATTCGTATTGATGAAAACTTTACACAACTTTACACAAACATGATCTCATGATAAAGACGACTGAGGGTCGAAGAAACTCCTCAACGGCATACAGCAGCTACCTTGTGTTTGGGCTTATTTTAATTGTATTGATGAAAACTTAACATTATGAATGTAATCGCAGGTGTGGTTTAAGACTTGAATGAAATTCTTATTTTAAATTAAAATAGGAATTAATAACGGATTATAAATAGACAAAATTGTTGAATTGCATTTAATTTATTTTAAACTTATTCTTTAGATATAACAAATTGATAATAATAATTATTATATTTATTTGATTTATTTTAATTTTAATTAACTTAATTATTATTACCAATTAACCATGCCGAGACGGTGGCTACGCTTTTCGATGTTCTCCCTATTTAAAACTTTTTGCATGTAGGTCCTCCGTTGTTCACTAGTCTCTTTTGAAATGACATTGGAGGTAGATTTCCTACATTAAAAGGCGTTTATCCCTTTCTTCGTTTGTTTCATTCAATCGGCGCTGTCTCATATAAGCAGCGCGTTTCGTAGGTCTACCCATATTCCGACAAAGTAATGTCCCACTGCAGGGACGGGCCTCCTTCTGTGACGGAGAAATACTTGGCCTACTAATACCACGCTGGCCAGGCGGATTGGTATAGGGTTTAATTTTAAGTTTTCCTTCTTTTTATATCTCAATCTCTATTCACGGATAGTCCCTTAGTCGGTTTTTACGACACCCATGGGATGAAATGAGGTGGTGACATATTGTGTTTTCACTCCGTCACCACACGGATTTATAGAATTGGAATTCACTAAAAATTTAGAAATAAAATTAATTTTCACAAAAAAAAGAACCGACTTCAAAGACAAAAATTGCACTAAAAAGTAATAAATAATTACTTGTATTTTGATTTTACAACAATAAATCAGCCATTATTTCTATTTAATTTTAATTTATAGAATAGGTTCTTTTCATTAAGTATTGTAAAAGTATTGTTAAGGATATTTCTTTAAGAGTCTGTAAATATATTTATTTGTAGATTGTTTAAAAGATAATCAAATTATTACAAATAATGTAATATTATTGTTATTTTTGGAGGCGGTGTCAGCCAACGGAATAAGTACGATAATACCTAAGCAAACGGAATGACGGCCATGAATTACAGATTATAAATGACTTCGACATTATATTTGTTGATTGTGTATGGATTAGTTTAAAAATTAAACAAATATTAAACAACTATTCTTATCATATTTAAATAAATATATTTTAAAATACCAGTATCACATTTAAACGTTTTAATATTATATTTAATAACTGATTAAAGCTTTCCAGAACTTAAAATAGATTAGATTTAAAGAAATAATTCGCGAATAGGATCAATAATGCAAAATGTTGTCTACAAGTTCGTTAGAATAGGCAATAAAGTTTTGTATAACACACTCTCATCACTTTAAATGGTTTCTAATTAGATAAATATTGCATTTAAAACGAAAACGGCCGTTTCATTTTCGAATGTGAATTTTATGTAATTATTAGTCTGTGTATAACACGGCGCCATAATATTTGTTTAAGTTTTCAGTCAGAAATAAAAAATGGTATACTTAATAATAACGATCGTGGCTGACACCGACTCCAAAAATAACAATAATATTACATTATTTGTAATAATTTGATTATCTTTTAAACAATCTACAAATAAATATATTTACAGACTCTTAAAGAAATATCCTTAACAATACTTTTACAATACTTAATGAAAAGAACCTATTCTATAAATTAAAATTAAATAGAAATAATGGCTGATTTATTGTTGTAAAATCAAAATACAAGTAATTATTTATTACTTTTTAGTGCAATTTTTGTCTTTGAAGTCGGTTCTTTTTTTTGTGAAAATTAATTTTATATACATAGACAGTTGCAAACCATGCTTTATAAACGATAACGCTGATTAAACAACTTCAGCGAGGTCAAAACTTAGAGGGATGACCGCTAAATGGTATTTTATTACATAATATAATGCCTAGAGGTCATGGCGCTGGACGCGTATAAACTAGAGACGCGGGTTCGATTTCCGCCTCGAGTATCAATTTTTTCCATTGTCTTTCTTCTTTTCAGAAATGGTATTTAATCTGGGAGTATTGACTAGTGACACAGTCTTTAAGTAAGAGGCATGTCATATGAGCGACTTTAACAACTCTCGACTCAAGTCCCGCATTTTGTATATAAGGTTGGGGAAAAAGTCTTTTCGTATTTTTGTATGAAAAGTCAAGACATTTTTTTCAAAGTTTATTTACATTTATTTACAATTTAAATGTACCGTTTTGTTGAACAACTTTCTGCCATTTTGTGGGCAGAGACATTATCCCGTTACTGTAGAAACTTTGGGACTTCTGATAAAAAAAACGGGACAAATAGTTTTGGCAGTCCTCTCTTGAGGTCAACCTTACAAAACCTAAAGAATTCTGAAGAGACCGAAACAGGTGAAAATCTGAAGGCGCAAGGTCAGGGCTATATGGTGGATGCACTAGGACCTCCCAGTCGAACTCTCTTAATTTTTGCTGAGTGGCTATAGATGTGTGTGGTCTAGCGTTATCGTGATGAAAGACCACACCCTTCCTGTTGATCAATTCCGGCCGTTTTCTCTCGACTGCTTCCTTTAATCTCATCAGTTGCTGGCAGTAAAGATCAGAATCGATGGTTTTGCCGGGCGGTAAAAGCTCATAATGAACAATGCCCTTCCAATCCCACCATACACACAGCATCACCTTATTTCGTGTTAGGCCAGGTTTGGCCACAGTCTGTGAAGCCTGGCCAACTTTCGACCACGACCTTTTTCGCACGTTCTTGTCGTACGTGATCCACTTTTCATCGCCAGTTATCAATCTCTTCAAAAACGGCTCGGTTTCATTACGTCTCAATAATGAATCGCAAATGAGTACACGGTTCATTAAGTTTCTTTAAGTGAGCTCGTGTGGCACCCAAATATCGAGCTTTTTTGTATAACCAGCTTTCTTCAAATGGGTCAAAACTGTTTTGTGGTCAATTCCCAGTTCTTCAGCTACATCGTAACTACTAATATGCCGATCTTGCTCCACTCTTTAAAAAATGGCGTCCATTTAATTCGTAACAGGGCGACCAGAGCGAGGTGCATCTTTAACATCAAAATTTCCGGACTGAAAACGTTTGAACCAAATTTGTGCTACTCTTACTGACACTGCATCAGGTCCATAAACATCACAAATTTTTTTCACTACTTTAGTTGCATTTTTGCCTTTTTTATAATAAAATTTTAAAATGTATCGAATTTCTTCATTAGATTCACTCATTTTTACGGAGAGAAAAACAAATGAAAAATAGCAGGAAACAACTTTTCTTATTTTTTTCTTTTCTTTATAATGTAACCTTTTTAATGTTACCAAAACCAGCCAGACACAAGTAGTACAGTCAAAGAAATTTTATAATAAGTTTATACCTACGTTATGCGAAAAGACTTTTTCCCCGACCTATTATTTGTTTTTTGGTCTTGTTATTGCCGCTTCAGCTACTGAAGTTTGGCAGTCAGCTAAACATATTTTTCACGATATCTTATCAGATGGAAAAGCTCTGGCGATTCCAGTACATTTTGTGATAATACGTATTTTTAGTTTTAACGGTAACATAAAGTAAAGTAGGCGTATTATAAAGGTTCTCACGAAACGTATGTAATTTCTACAATGTACAATAATATGAATGCAGTTTGAGGTATCGTCAAGGTAACCCATACGTCAATGTCCAAGAGGTTAAATACTCTACTGTCATACAGTTGGATCTAGGGTTCATCATAATAATATAGACTATAGACCTTAACATCCACTCCTAGACATAGGCCTATTACAAATATTTCCTCCTTGTGCGGTCTTGTGCCCCTTTATACGTCTTCTGTCTGTTTACCGTATGAGGGGTCCTGCCAATTCCGGTACAAGGTCGCTTTTTTCTGATTCCTCTAGATCTCGGGTTCGATTCATAATGATGATAAATTATAATGTGTTCTTTAATAAATACTTAAGGTATTATTTTATTTTAATAATACTTTATTTATTTTATGACACCATAAGATGACAAACCGATGGATGAGAGAGACACCCCGCACCGGACCGCACAAGTTGAAAATATTTGGAGGAGGCCTATGCTCAGCAGTGGACGTCAATTGGCGGATATGATGATGATGATGATAATATATTATGAAGTTGTGTGGCGGTGACATAGCATTGTTACTCTGTCACCACAACAAGACATAGAAAAATACATAATAATACATATTTAACCCATACACAATCTTATAAAGTAAATCTTATCGTACAGTTATTCATTACATCAAACGTCAACGGGACAGCCCGTCACTTGTTATTGTTTTTTGTTTTAACAACTAGATGTCGCTGTTTTTATAGATAACTATCGCTGCAACTATTTGTTTTTTTTCTTTTAACATTTTAGTTCATTGAACTTTCTGTGTTATGCTAAAGTTGTATTATTACATAAATCAAGAAAATGTAGTCGTCGTGTCTGTTGAAAAATACTGCCGACACAAGGCTTAACTAAGTAGAATCGAAATATCTATAGTCGCGTATGCAGACAAAGAAATCACCACACTACGCCATCTAGTCTCAAACTAAGTAATAGGTACTTCCAGCATGGGTATTAAATAATAAAATATGCTTCTATATTGATTATCTACTAGCTGACCCGTGCCCAATTCGTTGGGCGGCGAAAAAACGCCTCCCTTTTTAAACATATTTAATTACTGCTCCATTCCTATGAGTCATAGCGTAATACTATATAGCTCATGACACTCCCCGATAAATAGACTATTCAAAACAGATTTTTTTTTAAATCGGTTTATTAGATTTAGAGATTACCCCCTACAACTTTACCTCTTTATAATATTAGTAAAGAAGTATAGATACCTACGTCTTGTAATTAGAAAATAGCTTTAGAAATGCAAACATAGTACCTAATAATTGCTTAGTGTTATACTTAACAATAGAATATAATTTAACTGTACCTAATGTATAAAATAAAATATCTATTCTAGCGCATAATACGGTTCTCACATGTGCCTTAAACACTATATAACCACTATTTTTAGGAAGAAATTTTACAAACAACTCTAGCTCTAGAGTCCCTCCTTTGATTCACTGAAACTTACGATTACCAATACAAAGAACATCCTATCACAAGATACAGGATTGCACAACCAATTGTCCTGTGTGGGATTCGAATCCTCGACAACCGCATACCACGACTACCATTCCATCAAAGCTATTTTTATCTTACACCCACCCACCCACATAGCGAATCAATCTTTATTCTAACTAAAGTGCCGAGATTACCAATCTAGCCTTCAATTAATAGCTTATCGATTTTGGGGAATAATGCAATGCAATTATCTATACAAATACTGTTTAAAATACACTCCCGCGCACTGTGTTAGGGTATGCGTACACTAAGTATTGACGGAAAAACAATTTGAAATATTATTGTCATTTATCTTTTTATGGTTTAAAAACTTCGAAAGATAATGAGGCACTATGCAGTTGACTAATTTGGTTAACGAGACATGGACTGGATTGGCCTAGTGGAGAATGTATTTTGCTTGTTAGACCTGTATATAGTTGGAATTGGAACCATAGAATTTGAGGCAAATAAGTAGGTATACTGCCTCGTAATTCATTAACTCACTATGTATATTATTTCTACATTAGGACTCGCTATGCATATAAAAACATCACATTGATTTGATGTCACAACAACCCACTTTTCCCATGGCGAGAACAAGTTTTCTCCTGTGACGGGTCTCACTGATACCACACTTGTAAAAAACGTATTGGTATAGGGTTTTACGTAAAGAGTTTTTTCTTATGTTTTCGTAAAGAAAATTTTGCACACAAAGGATCAATTATTACATTATCAACAAAATATATATAGTAGAGCTTTTAGCGTTCTAATAAGTGTAAACATGCCTTTATAAGACAAATCGTTGGTGAATCTCAAATTAATATGTATGTAGGTTGTGCAATATATAATTAAAACGTTATATAAATTGATTAACTATTGTTAGATACACGCTTAATTACATAATTAATCAATCCGCCATATATAAGTAATTGATGTTCTATGTATTTCATAATATGTAATTTATTTACTGTGAACGGAAGTAGGTAGGTACCTAATTGTCGTTATGGTTCCGTTTTAAAGACGACTCATCACGATTTATTAAGTGGGGAATTTGCAAAATTTCTTAAACGACATTCTAATTTCGTCTCTGCCTACCCCGGCCGGGATAAGGCGTGAGTTTATGTATGTATGTAAGTTTAATTTCATATTTTATTGTATACGGCTTGTATTTCTTACTAAATTTCCCCTGCGTCCCATCTTCTGTCTACGAAATTCCTTCCTTATTAGGTCGTTGCCGACATCCCCCTTAAGAGCGGTTTGCCTACCAATTTAGTTCTGCTACTAATCTCCTCATTCGACCGAACAAGATGACAATTTTTGGAGGAGGCATGTCCAGCAGAGGACGTCCATTGGTTAATATGATGATGATGCTGATGAATCTCCTCATTTCCAATTCGACCGCTGAGGCAGATAAGAATCGCACGCAATTCACACGCAGTCAATAGATGAACCACGCGTGGACTACGCACCGTGGACCTAAAAATTAAGTGTTGAAAAATTTACTCTTATCGAACACGAAATAAAGCCTACATTTCACTTACTACTTATTACGTTGCCGTCGACAATAGGTGATGTAGATGTCGAGACGGTGTAATGTGCGACGACCTTTGACCGCCTAGAGGCCTATATGACGTGACTTACTTAGCTGTATCACTACGATGACAGCCGGGACCAACTTTTTACGTGTCCTTCGAAGCACGGATACGCTTGTATGAAATACCACTCATTGGTCACCCATCTATGGTATGACCTCGCCGACTTTGCTTAACCAGCTTTATCTATACTAATATTATAAAGAAGTAAAGTTTGTGTGTTTGTGACGATGTTAGGGGGGGGGGGGGGGCAATCTCTGGATCTACTAAACCGATTTTAAAAATTCTTTCTGTTTTGAAATGAAATATGCACGAAGTGGGCACGGGTCAGCAGCTAGTCGTTTATAAATCACTAGCTGACCCGTGCCCACTTCGTTAGGCAGCGAAAAAAACGCGTCACTTTTTTAAACATATTTCATTACTGCTCCACTCCTATTAGTCATAGCGTGATACTATATAGCCTAGATGACACTCCTCGATAAATGCACTATTCAACACAGAAATAATTTTTCGGTAGATCCAGAGATTACACCCTACAACGTCACAAACACACAAACTTTACCTCTTTATAATATTAGTATAGATTAATTGTAAGTGTAACTGACTGTGCTGTAATGACTAGTTACAGTAACATTGTAAAAGTAAAAAGATTGTAAATCGATTAGATATAGACGGGAACTGGAGCCGGTATACTAGTTGTTATGTTTTTAATATGGTGAGAAAGTTCGTTGACCGATTGATGGTTTTTTTATAGATCAAGTAATCAGGTCAAGTTTTTATATGAGGATGGTTAAAGGGGAAATTTAATGCCTCGGTGGCAAACTCCCACGCAAGATAATATGTGTGTGGTGACGGAGTAAGAATACAATATGTCACCACCACATCTCATCCCATGGGTGTCGTAAAAACCGACTAAGGGACTAACCGTAAACTCTTTACGAAACAAAAAGAAGGAAAACTTGAAATTAAACCCTATACTAATCCGTCTGGCCAGCGTAGTATTAGTAGGTCAAGTAACGCTTCGTCACGGGAGGAGGTACGTCCCTGCAGTGGGACATTAATGGGCGAGTATTCTTACTCCGTCACCACACGGAGTAGTTTCAACTTTTCTTTATGGGAATAAGTCGCAAGTTATGTTATGTTTTAATACTTTTTATCACATCCTTACATAACACAACATTTTATCGAAACTTATATGCAGCCGCCATTAATTTCCACTAAAAATGATGAAGGTGAAAGTTTGTGACCTTGATTAACAAACTACGGAAGCATAAGGATAATGATTAATATGATATAATGAAAGACAGGTGTGCCTGGCTTACCTTTCATAGATATTACGTAACTTTAGATAACATTGTGTAATAAATACAAAATGAAGATAAAAAGGCACGCCTTTAATTAAAGATTTATTTATTAGTTTGTTACGTGTCATCATCATCATAACAGCCCATTAATGTCCCACTGCAGGGACGGGCCTCCTCCTGTGATGGAGGGATACTGGGCCTACTAATACCGCGCTGGCCAAACCGGATTGGTATAGGGTTAATTTCAAGTTTTACTTCTTTTTATTTCGTTAAGATGATATTCACGAATAGTCCCTTAGTCGGTTTTTACGACACCCATGGGATGAGATGGGGTGGTGACATATTATTGTATTCTTAGGAGACGTGTTTTTTTTGTTACGTGTAATCTCTATGAATACTCTGGGGTTTCTAATGATAAGGAATGGAGTTTCTCAGATGTGCAGGTTCTTCTTCAAGCCAAAAATACGTAGGTCCCCTTACGGTGTCTTCGTCAGTATATATTTTTTTTAATTGGCCTACCAGAATGACTCTATGGTGTCTGATGTTGAAAAATGGCGAGCACCATGCCAGCTACAATATATGTAGAGGCATGATATGTCTCCACTATGGCGGCTTAAGAAGATGCTTTTAAGTTTATAATTAAAACGCAAACGCGCTCTTATAGAAGGACGGTCGAGATTAAACCCTAAATAGATAATAGGTCTTTACCTATTTTTGCCGTTTTATTTCTGCGCAGTCTTTAGACTCTATATTCTTGTAAAACATATTGTTTAAATATTTTTTGTTATTTAGGTAATAATATGAACCACCATTATATTTCCTATCATCTATCATAATGATATTCATTTACCAACATCTAACAAAAGATAATAAATAAAAATAATTATTATTTGTATTAATAATAAGCCTGTGAACATGGATCCAATTTAAAACAGCGGATTGTCCCATTTTGTTTAATTGTAACTTCTACCCTGATACTTTTTTTCTGTGTTTAATTAAACACAAGAGTTAGCTTAAATGTGCGTCATTACTTATACCAAGTTTAATTCTATTATGTTTAATAATTATTGAAAAAAATAAGAAAACGTTAGTATGAAAAATCTAACCTCTGATAAAATCTTCATACAAAACGGCAATTTTATAGAGAAAGACCTAATATAACATAGGTACTTATTATAACATGTAATCTATCTTGAGAGACATTCAATACCACTACTGCTCTGCCAACGAGGCACTTAATTGAAGACATTTATTTATTATCCTAAGCTTATTTCAAACGTTTAAAAATACCTAATTATCTCCCCCTACACCAAATTGATTGGCATGGTTTAACTCACAGCTTAGTTAATATCTTTGGCCTGTTAAGTCCACTTTGACGCTCTATGGAGTAATTAAGATAAACAGGGACCCCTTAGTTTATTTTTAAATGTATTAATAGAAGTGTGTTTCTGTTTCGTGTGTTGTTTGAGGTTGTAGTTAAGACAAATTAGTTTTTGTTTAGATTAGGTATGTAGGTAGGGTTTTACGTAATTATTTCTTTAGTTTTTCGTTGAACTGATGCAGGTCTTCCAAAGGTCCAATAAACACTTCCTAAATTTTCTATAAATCATTATATACCTAAATATATTAAGCACCATAGGGTGCAAAATATGAAGGACTGGGATATACATAGGTATATCCCAGTCCTTCATATTTTTAGGGGAATCTTAAGCTTCAAATCCTACGCTGACTAGCCAGTATTGATCCTTTACAATTATTTGAATGTGGTGACGGATTAAGAATACAATATGTCACCACCCCATCTCATTCCATGGGTATCGTAAAAACCGACTAAGGGAATATCCGTGAATATTATCTTTACGTAATAAAAATACAACCGAATTGAGAACCTCCTCCTTTTTGAAGTCGGTTGAAAAGAAAGAAAACTTGAAATTAAACACTATACCAATCCGTCTGGACAGCGTAGTAATAGTAGGCCAAGTATCCCTCCGTCACAGGAGGAGGCTCGTCCCTGCAGTGGGACACTAAGGGGCTGTTATGATGATGATGATGATGAATCATTTGAACAAGACTGGGTGTTAAAACGTTTTCTTATTACTTCATCAGCACAAAACACACACACTCTTTCATTAAAACTTTAAGTAAAAGATACGCAGTTACAAAATAAGTACAGATAAAGTACAAAACAGTTTCTAATTAAAGACATCCTGTTTCTAGTTGGTTAATAGTAAATATAAAAGCTTAGTGTGAAAGTAAACAGATGGTACAATAACAAAGGGCGATGGGAAGTGGCAACTAATTAAGCGAACTTTATGATCAATTGACGCCGCTAGATGGCGTGGAAATATTAATGTTTAGAGTGTCTTTTAATCATCTCACGCAGGATAATTTTGTGCGTTAATCTAGAAATGTTTATTCTGAGTCAGGATGTCCGTTGCCTGTTTTTACGTTAAATGTCTTGACCATAAAACGTAAGTACTTGCTCTTAATTTTTTTTTATTAAATACAAAATAGTCGTTTTTTCTTGTTTTATAATATGCATGCATATGCATTTCAATAAAAGACAGCATTAAATATATCTACAAAAAACATTTTAAAAATTTGGCTGTACTCCTATAAAACTTTTGTGCATTTAAAAGGCTTCAACTTAAAATTGACTCATTTTTCCCAGAAAAACCATGTACTCTAAGGCACGTAAAACCACCAAAAAGTGCGTAACAAAATACATCAACTAAAAATCACACACACACCTGAACTCTCCTCAAAATCGTGATGCACTGGACTGCGACGAAAGGTGCGGTGTAATAATGGGCTTCATTCCTGTGCAATCAAAATACATTTTACTCTAACATTCCTCTTACAAATGCGTACAGCGCCATCTAGTCAAAATAAACAAAGCTTTTGTCATGGTCAGCTAGTTTGAGATCACACCTCAATTTTTTAATAGGGTGAGATTTCTGTCTGCTCTGTTTTATTCCGGTAGGTAGTAGGTATTCAGCTAAAGGCTGCCAAGTAGTAGTGACCAAAATTTACTGTGCGTTGGTGGAAGGGTACTTACAAGTTTTACACCTTATATCTTATGGTGACCAAAGAGTTCTTCTGCTTGGACAAGCGTGAGGCTTACCAACAGGCGATCAATTAGTTCGTCTATTCACATTGTCCTACAAACGTTTAACATTACATCATATAATAAAACATTATTATATGTACATATCGTCATTTTAAACAGCAATTTAACAAAGAGGTCGTGGTCCTCTCTTCGACTTTTAGTGGCAAGCTTCTTCAAAACTTCGCTCGTCTTTGATGGCTACTACTAATAGCCGACTTGATCGTGAAAACATAGATATTTCTCACACATTCACACAATGCCATCTAAACCCAAACTAAGCAGAGCTTGTGCTATGGGTACTAGACATACTTTAATCGGTATCAATGGCCGCCTTTCTTTTGCGAATGTCTCTGACGCCCACTTTACTCGTGCTTGAATGATGGTAAGCATAATACCAAGATAGATTGTTAGGTAACCTAGGTACATATAACTTACACCTTGTAGCGTCATCTAACACCTCCACAACCTAATAACATTTTATATTACGCTACTATCCAGTAGTAAACTCCAAAGCACTTTCAAAACTTTGTATAAAACAAAATGTGTGTTCGGGAAGTACGGTCGTTTGACGCTGCATAATTTTCAAGGTGGGTTCTTAAGACATTCCCGAGCCAGCCATCCGTGAACAAACGAGTCTCCCACGGGACTCACAATACATCCTGATCACTTTTAACTAAGTTTTAGTAAAGTAATGTAACCTTTAATTTTCGTTTAAAGTATCGTCAATAGAATATAATGTGATTTTCTTTTTCTGGTAAATTCTAATTAATATCGTAATGTTGGTTTATAATCAATGAAAAAAAGTTAAAAGTAATCTAATAGGGCTTTAAACTTCAAAATTAGCTAACTAAGCTGTTCACCATCTCAATTCATCCCATGGGTGTCGTAAAAACCGACTAAGGGAGTATCCGTGAATATTATCTTTACGAAATAAAAAGATGGAAAACTTGAAATTAAACCCTATACCAATCGGGAGGAGGCCCGTCCCTGCACTGGGACATTAATAGGTTGTTATGTTTAGACATCGTCCAAACACACGAATGTCAAGTCATGGCATGTTGGATTTGAACTGACTAAACTCCTGGGTGTTATTCCCAGTTGTCATGTGTCAGGGGCTCTACAACTTTTTTGATGACTATCATGTCTTGAATGGCGATCATTCTCCTTAGTAACCCAAGTGTTGGCAGAGACACAACATAAATGTTAAGTACAAACCATTTTGCTTCCTATTTTCAGCTATTTCAAGCCATTACTTTCAACAATCACACGAATCCCGGATAACATATCAATGGAACTGTTAGAATAAAAACGTGTATACCGTCTCATTCTATCTCATACCATTTATAATAGGAGGGAGGAAGGTGGTATAAAAGTTCGTCGCACTAGACCTGTTATACTATGCCAATGCACTCAATAGGTAATAAAACTAAAAGCCGGTTATTTTGTTATAATAAAATACTTATACTTTGATTTTTTGCTAGAGGGAGTGGAGTTTACAGTTGCGGAGTTACAGTTGTATAATATTATATGTTTATAACTCCTAATTGTATGTTGTATGGTAAGGGACGAAGAATATCACTACGGGTAAGGCGTTTACAATATTAAGTACTAGACATAAATTTTTCATCAGAATGTTTCACTTCTTTTTTTTTTTTTTAAACAGCTCTACAATATTTCCAAACCGTGTGGTCCGGAGCCTCCCTCATCCATTGCTTTCCCAACATACCTGAGGTAAAGCTAATTGACATCAATTAAATCTACTTGATCTAATGCCTGATTTACACATCGACAAGTACAGTAGCGAGTTAAGTAGTATTTTAAGATTAAGTTGATTTAAATAGAGTTCCATCCTATTTTTTGGCGAGTTAAGTACGAAGTAGCCCCCTCTCTCGCGTCTCGCCAACTTAACTTGCCAAAAAATAGGATGGAGATCTATTTAAATCAAGTTAATCAACAACTTACTACTTAACTCGCTACTGTACTTGTCGATGTGTAAATCGGGCAAAGTTTACATACGTTAAAAGTTTACTAAACTTAACTACCGCTTCCTAGGCGCTTATAGAGAAGAAGCGACGAAGTATATCTCAAATTACTCTGAGAACTTCGTAAAATATTAAAACATTTTTCTCTGAGAAAACGGATCTTTAAATATAACAATTAAAACATTATAACAATTAGCTTTCTTCACAATCTGTGAGTTTAATTTAAAAATAAAACTCTCACGCGCGCAATAATACTAAAAAACAATCTTATATCATTGCAATAAAGATTATAATAGTTTATTTAATATTATTCACATAAATATTTTCGGAATAATTACGCTTTTTCTCATATCCATATTGCGTAGCTTATTTTCTAAAATTACATTATAAATTATTTCTTAGGTAATTAATAAAACGTGATAATGGAATTTGCTTTACATAACTATTTTATCTCCGTGTAGGGATGGAAATATATGGGGGTACCATTTTTCTTTTCCTTCTTATGGTTTAGTTAGTGGGCAAGCTGGTGTCGAGATGTTAAAGCGTATGTACCTCTCATCATAACAGCCCATTAATGTCTCACTGCAGGGACGAGCCTCCTCTCGTGACGAAGGGATACTTGGCCTACTAATACCACGCTGGCCAGACGGATTGGTGTAGGGTTTAATTTCAAGTTTTCCTCCTTTTTATTTCGTAAAGATAATATTTACGGATAGTCCCTTAGTCGGTTTCTACGACACCCATAGGATGAGATGGGGTGGTGACATATTGTATTCTTTCTCCGTCACCACACGCAGATGTACCTCTGACGTGGCTTAAATAAAAGTCGGTCCCGGTAGTTGTAGTAAACAGTAGTTCTTACGTGCCCTCCAAAGCACGGAAATGCTCAGATGAAAAAACACTGAACGTCTATGGAATAACCAATACCCTCACGCACTCTCAACTACGCACGCAACTTTGCTTAATAAATCATTAATTAAAACTTTTAAACTATCGCGTTTCATTATTATAAATATTATATAAACGGGATATTAACGCGCATTTTATTTACCTTTATTTTGGGTGCGCCAAAGTTCACCTAAAATTTCAACTCCTATAATTGGAAGTCCGAAAATGTTCTTCCTAACATTTTTCATCCTAACAATCGCAATTCCTAATTTTTTTGTCTCTAATGTTAATAATCCGAAGCATTCATCTTCATAATTTCAATAGCAATAAACATCTTTTATACTATTATTTATTTTCCTATATTTTCTCAACATAACCATCTTTTATACTATAATTTAAAGTCATATCTTTTTTGTTTAGATTTCTTTTTATTCATAATAATTAATATTATTATACATTAATTTTGCGTAACTTTGTTGACAACATGTAGGTATAACATAATATACCAAAGACCAGAGCAAAACCAGAGTCCCGCTCCAATCATTCAGTCAAGATCCAGAAACGAAATGGGTCCTATTCATATAATTATTGGTTTAGGTTATGGTAGAACTGTGACCCCAACGCACGAGCCGAGCGAGCGCAGCGAGCGTTCCGCGGCAGCGACCGGCGAAGTGCCAGAACCGAATTGGTCCTTTACTTAATGGTTTAGTTACGGTTACGGTAAACTCTCAGGCCATAAGCATAACCGTGAACGAGTCATGTTTTATGGATTTCATTCATTTAAGACAAAGATGTTCTAATAATTTTAATAAACAATAATTTAAAAAAAATGGTTTAATGTAAAAATGTAAAAAGTTGTTAAGTAAAATCACAAGAAATAGTATAAAAACAAACCTTTTTATTACTTTCACTTGGTAAATATTTCTTTCTGAGTATGAGAGAAAATATTATGGTGAAAATGTTTAGGGATAAAAGCGTTATGACAAAAAACATAAGTTAAAAGAGTTAAAATATATACATAGAGTTTAAATATATTTACGTAAAGATATTATTAATAACGATTTTCGGAAACATGAGTGTTATGAACATCGCCGGTAGCAATACAAATAGTATGAATGAAAACTTTAGGATTTAAAATTTTAGGAAGAGTGATCATTCGGATTACAAATCGTTAGGAAAAACATTTTCGGAAGAAGAACTTTAGGTGAGCCAATATGGACCCCTTTATTTTACTTGACGTTTCGGCAGAGTCAGCTTGCGACCACGGCCAGTGCAACCTGTGCCGAAACGTCAATTAAAATAAAGATAAATAAAATGCGCGTTAATATCCCGTTTATATAATATTTAAAATCATTAATTGCAACTAGTTGTGTTGTGTGGGCCTCGACATTTAATTTTTTCTCTTTTGGAGACAGATAATAAATCAGTATATTATTTAAACCTAGTTAAAATAATCTTTAACATGGATCACAATAACGGGATTACATTTCGCCCGACATTTCATCACTGTCTTAAAAGAAATCACCTAATTTATGCTCAATATGATGTGCAAACTTGATCCATATTGCTCAGTCACGATTAAACCCATATTTATCTAACGCTAAATGAAAATCAACCTTACTACTATAATTAGAAGAGCTAAATTAGCTTTAATTGTACTAATTAGTAAATAATATCGCATGGTGTTAATGTGTGTTTGTTTTTCTTTTCAGGTAAGTTATGGTTGCACGTCAAATGTGAAGTGAAAGATAACGGTAAAGTTCTCTATGGTTGGTTTTAAATTTTTTTTTTTGCTGTCTATTTTTTTAAGAACATTTCTCGTCACTTTAAATTAAGCCATATTTACACATCGACAAGTACAGTAGCGAGTTAAGTAGTAAGTTGTTGATAAAGTTGATTTAAATAGATCGCCAACTTAACGCGAGACGCGAGAGAGGGGCTTCTTCGTACTTAACTCGCCAAAAAATAGGATGGAGATCTATTTAAATCAACTTAATCAACAACTTACTACTTAACTCGCTACTGTACTTGTCGATGTGTAAATCGGGCTTTAAGAACTTTAAGTTCGATTTTAATTCGATGATGTTTAGTAATATAAAAAGATTAAGTACCTTTTATAGCGCTTAGAAATACGAATATTAAAAAAAATATCTCATTCAAGTTTTCCTTCTTATGTCTTCGTAGTGCTAATATCTGGGAACTTTTCTTAGTTTTACGACAACCACAGACTAAGGGTGTTATCACTATTCCTACTTTGACAGTTTATTTACTTCCGGTTTTATTTATTTGTTATTTCTAAACAAAATAACATTGACATAACAATTTAAGATATACATAAACAGTAGGCCTAATTAAGTATAGAGTATTTAAATAATCAATTGCCTGTATTGTATAGTAAGTAAATTTATTAATAATGTATAAAGTATGATAATTTATGAAAAGAGTTAAACAAAAAAATTAAACAAAAACAACAAAACGTATTGATTTAATTAACACAGTTACTAAAGTAATTCATCATACAAGAAGCTAAAAATAATTAACAAGCAATTATATAAATGTATACTATAAAATATTACCAATTTAATAACCCGTTATTTAAATTATAGCCTCATTTGACCGGAATAGGAATTGCGTCATAACAAAACCAATTTATTTGAGCGGAAGTTGTCAAGAAAACTACTTTTTATTATAAGTAAACTCTCTCAATAAGTAAATATTGACTTGATGGTTGAAGTAGGTTCTTTAGTTGCCTTTCACGATAATCTCAAGATGAGATGGGATGGTAATACTGTTTAGTTTAGTTTAGTTAGTTACCACTACTAGAACTTTTATGTACGTACATAATCACTAATATGTACTAAATTAAAATTTATTTCGTAAATAATAATAAAAAATACACACTCATTTAATTAGCTGCACTTAGTGCATCTCTCCGTGTGGTGACGGATTAAGAATGCAATATTTTAAAACCCTATCTCATCCCATGGGTGTCGTAAAACCGACTAAGGGACTATCCGTGAATATTATCTTTACAAAATAAAAAGAAGGAAAACTTGAAATTAAACCTTATACTAATCCATCTGGCCAGCGTGGTATTAGTAGGCCAAGTATCCCTCCGTCATGGGAGGAGTCCCGTCCCTACAGTGGGACATTAATGGGCTATTATGATGTGTATACATGACACTTGATCAGTTCCGTAGTAAGACGTCTCGGGTTTGATTCATAAGTAGCCCAGTCATGTATCTAAATTCGCAATACATCGGATTTTCAACGAAATCAAAGAGTAGTGAATCATGAATGATTCTGGCTGAGGACTCTGGCACTGATTCAATTTATTTGGATTCAATTCTCGTCTAAAGCCCGAGTTATACTAAAGTGGCGTGGCGCGGACGTATGGCGGTGACGTTTAGTCAAGAAAACATAATATAAATGTTAACTGCATTAATATAGAGTCGTATTTGACTAATTTAGTTCATCTCTTCAACGAAGAATAAAACTAATTATCTACGTAACAGTCAATCATGGAACAAAACACTCGCCATCGCCATATGCCATACACTTCTTCAGTATAAACCGCGCCTAATACAGACACAGAGCTAATAAATATAATTTTCTCCCACATAAATATGTATATTGACCTTACAGGATACTCACAGGAATGTATATTTGATATGTTCATGGCCTAAGAATAATAGATATCCTTCCATTAGCAGTCATCATATCATAACAGCCCATTAATGTCCCACTGCAGCGACGGGCCTCCTCTCTTGACGGAGGGATACTTGGCCTACTAATATCACGCTGGCCAGACGGATTAGTATAGGGTTTAATTTTTAATATTAAGTAAGACTTACCTACTTACTGGTACTGGTAGGTATGAATGAAAATTGTACATTGGTATGGTATAAACGTGGTATTAATCAACATTGCTGACTGTACATACGCGAAAACACGTCATTCTTGTTGTAAGAAAGTTGGAATTTGTTATGTGGAAAGTAGTTTTATTTACACAAAGTCTTTCTGAGAAAAGTTGATGACTTCAATTCATTAAGTAGGCATACTAAAGAATACTATCCGTGTGGTGACGGAGTAAGAATACAATATGTCACCACCCCATCTCATCCCATGGGTGTCGTAAAAACCGACTAAGGGACTATTCGTAAATATTATCTTTACGAAAAAAAAAGAAGGAAAACTTTAAATTTAACCCTATACCAATCTGTCTGACCATCGTGGTATTAGTAGGCCAAGTATCCCTCCGTCACGGGAGGAGGCCAGTCCCTGTAGTGGGACATTAATGGGCTGTTATGAAGACTAAAGAAGACTATGCTGTAGGGTTTAGTCTGTAGATTGACTCAGCTTAGTCCCGGTATTAGCTAAAGCCGATCTGTTTTACTTCTTATTGGACAAGCGTTATGATAAAGAATATGCTTTTTTTCTCGACAATTTCTGCTTTTGACGATATCTGTGGTTTAGTGGTGCAGACCAAATCGTTACGTAGATATCTCGGGTGTGATTGGGTTGACCTGCTCAATGTAAAGCTTTGTATGCATAAAGATAAGTATGTATATATATACGTTATCTAGTACCCAAAGCGCAAGCTCCGCTTGGTTAAAAACTACATGGCGATCATAAGATCAGAATCATCATAACAGCCCATTAATATCCCACTGCAGGGACGGGCCTCCTCCCGTGATGGAGGGATACTTGGCCTCCTAATACCACGCTGGCCAGACGGATTGGTAAAGGGTTTACTTTCAAGTTTTCCTTCTTTTTATTACGTAAAGATAATTTTCAGGGATAGTCCCTTAGTCGGTTTTTACTACACCCATGGGATGAGATGGTGTGGATGTGTAAATGTGTGCGTATTATTATTATAGAAGGTATCTAAGACACATTCAGAAATCAATACACACAAGTAATCAGCGTGTCCGGCTTTCCAGTTAAATATAAACATTCCGGGACCTCGTCAAACTAAATATTTACCCATCGGTTGATGAACTCACAGCGATCAATAAACGCCAATAAACGCTCTTTATATCCCTTCAACCTACTACTAATTATATAACTGCTTCAGTGGCAAAGAGGTCGTATTTCCAGCTCCTGTGCACGAGGTCTCGGGTTCGAATTTCACGTAAGATTTGTAGAGATGACCTCTGAGTCTGTGGAGTAGTGGTTATATAACATGACTGCTACAAAGAGGTCTCGGGTTCGATTCCCGCTCAATGAAAATCCTTGTGTGCATGAACATGATTGTTTGCATTGGTCTGTATCCGGATATGTATGTATTTACAAAAAAAAGTATTTAAATATGTTTATCCGTTGTCTAGTACCCATAGTACAAGCTTTGCTTAGTTTGGGACTAGATGGCGTTGTGTAAATGTGTGAGGAATATTTAGGTATATTTATAGCTATCTATGAACGAATTATTTTGTATCATTATGCCGTCATGACAGGAACTATTATGCAATCTTTAACATTGTCAAAGTGTCGGAGTGTCTAACTCCGATCTTAATATCATTCTGTTTGCTTGTGTTTACAGTAAACAGCAAAATAAGTAACTGGATGTTTACAAAATCAGGCAGTTATTTTGACGGTACTTAGATGAAAAATTCCATAAATGTTGTTACCACAAAAATGTAAATAAGTTCAGATATCTGTGGTTATAACTGTAGTGCTGGCGTTAGTTAAAGTAATGTTTCTCGACACATTCACAAAACACCATCTAGTCCCAAACTAAGCAGAGATGGTACTTTTGACAACTGATTCATCATATCACCCAATGAATGTCCACTGGTAAACAAATCTTTCAAATAATAGGTCTTTACCTATGAAATTGCCGTTTTATTTCTGTGCCGTCTTTAGACTCTGTAATCTTTTAAAACATATATTGCTTAAATATTTTGTTGTTATTTAGGAAATATATGATATTACCAACATCTAACAAAAGATAATAAATAAAAATAGTTATTATTTGTATTAATAATAAGCTGAACATGGATCCAATTTGAAACAACGGATTATCCCATTTGTTTAATTGTAACTTCTTGTACTTTTTTTTTTGTTCTTAACACAATAGTTAGCTTAAATGTGCGCTATTACTTATACTAAATTTCATTCTATTATGTTTAATCATTATTGATAAATCTAAGAAAACGTTTGAAAAATCTAACTTCTTATAAAATCTTCATACAAAACGGCAATTTCATAGGAGACCTATTATTTTCACTGATTATTTAAACACAACTACGTTATAATAGGAAACAGTTTCAGTGTTAAAAAATAAAAGATAATTCAAGCTCTAGCATGATAAAGTCCTTTTTAGTCTTAATGTCACTAGCTACTGTAGTCTTCCACTTAAGTAGAGTAACATTTGGCACACTACTGTGCAACTTATCTCTATTTCTTGTGCATTGTAGCAGCCCCTGAGTCATCCATGGTTTTATAATTCTGTTACGCTTAGATAAAGTGATATATTTAGTGTTTTTTCCGATTACTTGCTGTAGACAATTAGTAAAATAACTAAAAGATAAATTTGGATTTGGATAGATTGAGTTAAAGTTACTATTTATAAGGTCTTGCTCGAGGTTTGTGTAGGTATGCCTTAAGTAGAGTAACATTTGCACAGTACTGTTTGGAGGTAAATTAAGCAGGCATAACGTTGGCGCCAACCTACAGAGACTTACCACCGCTAGTCTACATTCTATTCAAAAAAGAAAACTGACTAATAAACAAAATAAAAAACATTAGTCATGTAATGGAATATCTTAATCTATGATTCCGGAATCTTAACTATTTAGCTTCTTCAGCAATTGAGGTTATATGAATCACTATAAGAAACAAATGTAAAAGAACTTTTTAGTGTGACACTACGGCAACAGCCAGAAACAACTATTTACGTACTTTCTGAAGCAAAGAGACGTTTAGATGAAAAACTTCTAAGTAGTCACCCATCTATAAAAAGAACGCGTTGACATGTATAATATGTATGTATTTACAAAAAAAAGTATTTAAGTATGTTTATCCGTTGTCTAGTATCCATAGTACAAGCTCTGCTTAGTTTGGGACTAGATGGCGTTGTGTGAATGTGTGAAGAATATTTATTTATTTATTTATAATCAGTGATTACAACTGGCTGTGTTCAAGCTACACACAAAACTTGATTCACATTTTCTCTTTAATACTTGAGTTAAGTTTAAACGGTACTCGTAAAATGTGGGACACCGCGTAAGAAGCAAATTCTTAACAATTCTTGGTATTAACACCACTTTGTTCTTCGGTTTTCATTGATGTTATTTATGATTGTAATATCCGGGACTTTCATCGTGATGGTATTGCAACATCAGATCATCTTATGGTTTTCTAAAAGCTCTATAAAGTTAAAATTAAAGCGCCCGGTTAGATCGGGGTTCTATCCTCGTAGAAGGCAAATATTTCTGTTTCCGTATTTTGCATTTATAAATATTAACTTTTTTTTCAGTCGGTTTTCAATTAGCAAATATTATAGCTATTTTCGCGTGTAGAGAACAGTTGAAATATAATCAATCAAAAACCGATAAGATTTAAAAAAGATTCACATATATACATTGCCTCACAAAATTGCGCAATTCGTTGATCCTCTTAATATTAACTATTACAATTTACATTTATACTTAAAATAGTATTAATATTATTATATTTAAATTTAAAATAGTTTTGCCCACAGTAAAGGTTATTTCATCCTCGTTATAGCTCAATACTGGTAATTCGTAAATCCATACTTACTAATATTATAAATGCGAAAGTAACTCTGTCTGTCTGTCTGTTAAGCCCGATTTACACATCGACAAGTACAGTAGCGAGTTAAGTAGTAAGTTGTTGATTAAGTTGATTTAAATAGATCTCCATCCTATTTTTTGGCAAGTTAAGTTGGCGAGACGCGAGAGAGGGGTCTACTTCGTACTTAACTCGCCAAAAAATAGGATGGAGATCTATTTAAATCAACATAATCAACAACTTACTACTTAACTCGCTACTGTACTTGTGGATGTGTAAATCGGGCTATACTCTTTCACGCCTAAACGGCTGAACGGATTTTGATGAAATTTGGTACAGACAATCTTTAGACCCTGAGGAAGAACATTGGCTACTTTTTTTTTTTTTTTTTTACAAAAAAATCATATGATCTAGCATTTTGAAATTTTTACCAGTGTGGGGGTGAAATAGGGGTTGAATTGAAGAGAAGACAATAAATCTTGGTACGTAGGCTTTTTCTACAAACGGAATTCTCGAAATTCGAACTGTACGGATTCGGAACGGGAACTACAAAGCCAAACTCACATTCACTTCTCTCTCACTCACAACAAATTCTGATTCTGATTGACAAAATTCGTCAAATTGTAATAATTTCACGCGGGCGAAGCCGCGGGCGGAAGCTAGTAAGTTATAATCCCACTGCCACGTGGCCTGGCCTCCTCTAAGAACAAACAAACTCTACTGTACGGCTACAAACACTTCGCCTACTAATACGATGCTGACCAGATCGCTAGAAGCTGTTATTGAATTTTTCTTCTTAATTATTTTTATGTAACTTCAAAAACAAAAAAAAAAATGAATTAAAAAAAAATATTAAAATCGTTTTTTCGCTCTCCTGATAAGTTGGGTTTTGGTTTTTATACGCCCATTGAACCCAGAGGCATCGCTAAAATTTCTGCAAACTTTCACTTATTACGACACCTAAGATATTTCGTCCATAACATCTTAAAACATTTTTGCCTGTGTGTCATCATATTATGACATTATTAAGTTTGATTTAAAAAAATGCAAATTGTCATATTAGAATGACACACACATTTGGCCTTGTAAATCTATCGCAAAAGCTAATTATCGATGACACATTTATAAGGCCTTGAAAATCTATTACTCATGACTCTTAGAACTAGAAAATTGCTGAACTTATATTACAAATAAAAACAAATATTTGAACTTTCATTATTAAAGCAACTGTGAAGCTTACCATTTGGTGAGCATCTTATAGGTCCCGTCACCGTATCGTATAAAAACCAAGATAAAGTCATTATTGAACGACACTCAACAATATAACTCAATAGACCTCATTGACAACAAAAAATGACAATATTGCTGTCAATATTTCCGTACAATCTAACTTTTTTATATGATACTTCATGGTCGCGTATCATTTACTTTGCTTTGTTGATCATGTGGAACTGAAACACAAAAGGTATGTTTTTATATTTGATTGTGGCTACCGTGGTAGACCGGTAGCTAAGCGATCATTTATGCAGATGCCTGAGGTTTGAACCTCACGTATGACAATTTATGTGCGACAGATTTTTGGAGCCTTTTTTTATATGATGAGAGGCAAACGAGCCAGCAGGTCACCTGATGGTAATGGACACCCGCAACACCAGAGGAATTACAGATGCGTTGCCGACCTTTAAAAAGGGAGTAAGCTCGTTTCTTGAAGCTCCCCAAGTCGTAATGGTCCGGAAATATCGCCGCAGCGAGCTTGTTCCACGAAACAAATGTTCGCAATAGGAAGAATCGCAAAAATCTCACAGTGGATGACCATCAAGGTGATGACGATGATGTCGATTGCGAGTAGTTCTGTGGAAAAAATGTCCATCCATCCATATCAGCCTATGGACGTCCACTGCCGGACATAGGCCTTCTCCAAAAGCTTCCACTATGCGCGGTCTTGTGCCTCCCTCATCCATCGGCTTGCTGCCGTCCTAACCAGGTCGTCGGTCCACCGTGTGAGGGGTCTCCCCACCCTGCGCCTTCCGGAAAAAATTTATTCTGGATGTATTCTATAACCGGTAGTTTCACGTCTGGTAAAAGACCTAGGTCACAGGGTTCGATCCAAAGAGCAGGAGTTGTTATTTCTAAGCATATAGGCTTTCTCAGAAATATGGAGATCTGCAAGAGAATCAGCTATCAGCAACCACAATGAGTAAATGGGGCTACATTGAGGAATCAGCTACTCAGTGCGAGTGTGGCTTCGACCCCCAGACAATGTCCGACCTCTTGAAATGCCCTTAATGCCCCGCTACATGCAGCCCTCAAGACCTATGGGCTGCTACAGACAATGCAGTTGCTGTGGCCGAATTCTGGGCCAGCTAGTGATAAAAGAGACTCAGTTGTTTAAGTCCTTTAAAATACGACTTATACAACTAGTTCAGACTAAAAAGACTATCTATAGACTAATAAGACTAGCTTAAAGACTTAAATAGCTTATAAGACTTATGCAACTAAAAAGACTTAGTCCTTTAAGAAAATGCTTACACCTTAGTCGGTTAATAGTATCTTATACAGCTAGAATTTTAAGGCCAGCGGCCAGCACTGTCTGAGTTTTTGCCAATCGACACGAAGAAGAAGAAGAATCGACCACAATTGTCTGCTCCATATGTCATCACTGGTGGAAAAAAGAAACAATTTTTTTTTTATATAAAACATTGTATTTACACGCTACGACTATTTACAAAGCAAACTAAATAAAATAAATAATAGAAAAACGTGACAAAATACGAATGTCGAAAGCGAAAACTAATTAGCGTAAGTCTCAACCGTATCTTAACGGTTCGTGAATTACTCACGACATACTTACATGTGCGTTCAGTTTATATACTTATACTTTATATTATATGTATAGTAGTGTAACTGTGATGTCGAGTTGTAGTTTATTGTATCAACAGTGCACCAAGTCATCTTATCAGCCCATTAATGTACCACTTCAGGGACGGGTCTCCTCCCGTGACGGAGGGATACTTGGCCTACTAATACCGCGCTGGCCAGACGGATTAGTATAGGGTTTAATTTCAAGTTTTCCTTCTTTTTATTTCGTAAAGATAATATTGACGGATATACCCTTTGTAGGTTTTTACGACACCCATGGGATGAGATGGAGTGGTGACATATTGTATTCTTACTCCGTCACCACACCACAAATTACTGCCTCGAGGCTGGATGTTCATTGAGTCCGTTACATGTCACAAGAAAAAGTAGAGTTACTGTTATTATTTAAGAAGTCTGAGAAGCCCTGATTTTATTAATATTTTTCGAATATTAGCTTGCCCTTGCACCCAATGCAAGTATGCAATAAAACTTTTAACTTAACACTATATTTTGATCTAATTTGGATGGTTTTCACAGCGTTTTTAGCGGTATAGACTAAATTACTTAACCAGAATTTTCATTGATTTTGTTAATTTGCCTTGGTGTGGAAGAGTGGCCCTGTTTAAATGCCTCGCAGAGCAATTATTGGTACGGCTACTAACTAATTATAGCCCTGAGCCTAGAAAATTTTTGAGTTCATTATAACTAGCTGACCCGTGCCCACTTCGTTGGGCAGCGAAAAAATGGTGTCCCTTTTTTAAACATATTTCACTACTGCTCCGCTCCTATTAGTCATAGCTTGATACTATATAGCCTAAGCCACTCTCCGATAAATGGACTATTCAGCGCAGAAAGAATTTTTTTTAATCGGTTCATTAAATCCTGAGATTACCCCCTACAACGTCACAACCTCACAAACACACAATTAAGTATAGATTAGGTATGACAAGGGTACCTATTTAAAAGTCCCTACGACACAAAGCTACATCATATAGTCGATAGAAGTAGACTAATCAATTAAAATAGAAATTATTTTGACAGATTTAAGATAGTATTGTATCCAAAAAACGCATACAAAAGACATTGTAAAGTATTAACTGCAACATAAGGGCATTCACATCAATTGCCCGTTATGTGAAGCAAGAAGGGTCCAGGACAAATTGTGGGTTGACCCCTAACTCTTTAATTGTCAGTTAATATATGGTTAACTGGGTAAATTGTTATTTACTGTTATGTTATTAACCTCTTGCGTCTTCTATGTGTAATTTTGAAATTAAAATAACTGTGTAAATGATACCATTGTTTAGTAATACTGATGTTTTGCGTTCATGTTTGTAAGGTTCTTATTACCCGTGTGATGCAGTTTTTTTTGGGTAATTTGAAAATGTCTTACTTACTTAAAAATTAGGTAATTAAAAATGTTATAGTTTACATAGGTATATTTAGAAGAGTACGATTTCGGTAGTTTTTATTTAATTGGACAAAATATAACGGAGTTCTAAGGAAAAAACAGGAAACAAAAATATGTACCAACTCAAATATAACCGAGTAAAGTTGGTTAAAAATTATTCCTAACAGCTCACAAATGTCCCACAGCAGGATCGCATCGCCTCCGGTGACGTAGGGAAACTTGACCTACTCATAACTAAATGGCCAGACGGATTGGTTATTTGTACTATTGTATATTTTTCGTTTTATTTTTCTACAGATAATGTAAGCAATTCTCCGTGTGGTGACGGAGTAAGAATACAATATGTCACCACCCCATCTCATCCCATGGGTGTCGTAAAAACCGACTAAGAGACTAACCGTAAATATTATGTTTACTAAGTAAAAAGAAGAAAAACTTGAAATTAAGCCCTATATAACTTGAAACCAATCCGTCTGGCCAGCGTGGTATTAGTAGGCCAAGTATCCCTCCGTCCCGGGAGCAGGCCCGTCCCTGCAGTGGGACGTCAATGGGCTGTTATGATGATGATGATGAATGTAAGCAAAATTTTCGTAAGTTGACTGGCCAACATCCTCGAGATAAGTGGACTGGTATTTTACCATTCCTACTCCCTACACCTAAAACTATATCAACATTTATTTACGTGTCAAGGAAACAGAAAAAAGAACAGATTCTCGTATTGCTTACCAAAATTAGAGTAGCTTATTTTAATGTCAGTGGTGTCAAATGATATCCTGAACAAATATTACAAGTAATATGATATTATACTTGAGTGGTGAGGTTATGCAGCTTGCTAACTACATTGTTGAACAAAACTGCAACGGATATTTTTTTTTATTTGAAACACGTCCAAACTGTTTCGAATCTAAAGTAAAGCGCGAATTCAGAAGTGAGGACGAAGATTGATCAGCTACTAGACCGGGGGAAGATAGGGTAGTAAAACCCAGTATTCTTACATATTTGACGAATGCTGCGAAAGCACGAGATTTCTCTGCATAAGCTCATGGTGTAGAGATAAAATTATGGTTTCTGAACCCGTACTCTTTATACTGACTGTAAGTATAGAGCTTCTACTGTAGGCACTACACTAACACTTTTATACATTATTGTAAATCATCATCAGCAAATAAAAACGCCCAGACCCTGCAAACATGTTTTTCTTAAATACACAACTATTTAATTTTACATCTTCAACCCTAAGATCACTAGGTAACAGTTACATACTACCTAAAAGCAACAAAGACAAGATGGAGTTATGAATTATGACAGTAAGTATTCCACATACAAACAACACACAGTTTATTGTCACAACATAATCTCCTAAATTGCCTGTACAATAATGAATGAATATTTCATAAACAATAACCCATTGTTCAACTAACAATCACATTTACATAATGAAGACAATAAAACGTACATTGCTGCTGTTTCCCCACCTGTTATAACTATGGGAGGTGTGGAGTAAGAAAAAAGTTATTAAAAATTGTAACTAAAGTATACACAATTTCAAATTCAAAAGTTTTAGTTCATCATAACAACCCATTAATGTCCCACTGCAGGGACGGGCCTCCTCCCGTGACGGAGGGTTACTTGGCCTACTAATACCACGCTGGCTAGAAGATTGGTATAGGGTTTAATTTCAAGTTTTCCTTCTTTTTTTTTCGTAAAGATAGTAGTTACGGTTATTCCCTTAGTCGGTTTTTACGACACCCATGGGATGAGATGGGGTATTCTTACTCCGTCACCACACGGATATAGGATAAGTTTTAGTTCAATTCTGGGTAATGTAAACCTTTTTGCAGATGAGCTAGCGATCCATCTATAGTAGAGTCTTCGCAATTATATTTTGACTGGCTTGACGTTCTTCCAAATGGGCGTGTATGTCATTTTTGGAACTAAATCGCGGTAAGCATTAGTACCAATTAAGATTGCGCAAGCTATAAATGGTAACCACCGCTTATGCACCTCAATAATAAATTAATAACAGAGCACAGCCAAACCACTAGCTACCTTAAACATTTAAGCAATTAAGTTTCATAGCCTTAAAATATTACTTAGCTACTCTACCCTTCCACCTAAACACAGTAACATTAGCACATTATTGCTTGTATTTAAGCGGACTTAAGGATAGTACTGACCAAAATGGCCTCTTGATGAGAAGAGTGAGAGAAGAGTCCTGTTAAGGCTTTGTGTCCATAGTTGTCTGGACAAGAGTATTTAAAGTCTCTTAACACTTTAACAGCCGAGCATTTTTTAATGCGCTTTCCCTGGGACGCCGGCCATTTTTTACGTTTTTGCAAGATTTAAAAAAAAAAACGGTAATTGCTAGATGCGTAATTTTTTTTAAGTTCTTTTATGTGTTATCTATTTTATAGGTGTAATTAAAAACATATTTAAATTAATAATTGTTTTATTTAAAAAAATACCATTATAAAAAGTGCGAAAATGAAAAAAAAAAAAACTCTAACATACTTATAGTACACAGTTTAGGCGGCATAATTCTTTTGGGTGTGAAAAATTTTGAAACAGGGATGGTAGCAAAGGGGCACATTGCAGTCTGGACAGTAAAAAACGGTTTCCTTTCTACCACGTTGACCAGTTGCTGCCTTTGTTCTGTCTGCACAAACTTTGCACACTCTTGAAACTTTTTCCTTTTTTTCGGAGCTCGGAATCTTCTCTAGGAAGTGCCTTCCGATCAGTCTTGTGCCTTTTCCAACGAAATGTGGGCCTGATGAGGGTCCTGGCTCGTCAGCTGATGCCGTTTCCACCAGCTCTTCACCACAAGCTTCTAAACAATATGAAAGTTGATCACGAACTCAGTTCGTGATCGGCGTCCTGAGGAAAGATCGGCATCACGTACTCAGTACGTGATCGGCTGTTAAAGTGTTAAAAAGGAAAGTTTGCGTCCTTTTTTATCAGGTCTCAGAGCTGCAAACTTTTTGGACCTTAGTAGGTTTTTATGGCCAGGGGTGAAAAAGGTGTTAGACATACAATTTATGACATAATGTGTGTATGTGTATGTGACAATACATTGTATTGTTACTGTTACCGTCTCTACGCAAAAACAATATATCTGCTGTTGTATGCAAGCTTAGGTAATACTTTTTCCATTATGTTATTTTTGCAGTTGACTATTTGTTTTATATTTCTATTGATTATTCGCTTCTATAGGTCGCCGAGTAATTTTTAAAAGCCTACCAGAAATGGACTTTGCAGCATAGAAAGAAACCTTAACATTGTTATTAGTAATTCATAGCATTTTACAGAGATGTATTCAAAACTCTATAACCCAAGCAAACGTCGAAGTCATACATACAGTAAATTTAAGTGTCCTAATGACCAGTCAAACCGCTCTATAGAATTAGAATTTCATCTGTGTATCCTAACGGTATACAAATCGTGACTAGCCGCATACTTGCTCCAACATCTTTCTCAAACAAGAGTTTCTGCGCCAAGAAACCTCATTAACAGATATAAAAAAAAACAAACGTGACAAACTGAAAGCGAATGCATACGAAACATATGCAACTACAAAAGGTCAAAACAGTAAACAATGAACCAAAGGACTAGGAGCGTCAAAAAAAAAATAAAAAGCCACATCGAGTTATTGGGCACAACTGCATAGCATAACAACCATTCATATCGTTGAGGAAACGAGACAAACTGACGTATAGGAGAAAACGCGCGCATGCCTGAGAGAGCGAGGGAGATTGCATTCCAAATACAAACGCGAAGTCCGCGCGCTGTAAGCACCCGCCGGTTCCCGCACCTCACCTCACTCGCGGCTCCGCCGCCGCTCACTAACTCGAACGCAGCCCGCTAAAACGGCCGTGCGCGCGCCAACGATACAACAACTCGTGACATCTCGATACAATTTCGTAATCGAAGATAGGTTCAAGTGATGTCATTATAAATTAAAACAAAGTGTTATAGTTAAAATGTTTATTGTGTTCAATAGTGTTGTGTGAATAAGTGTATTGAGTGCATCGGACTGTAAAGAAGACGCCGAGGATACTTTCACTGGACTGAAAGTTTTTATAACATTCTTACGGATAACTTCTTAATAAGGGACTTGACCTCAACTCAATGAAAAGGTAAATATATTGTACATTGGAGACACATATATACGAAACCAGTCACAATCTAAACTGTCGATCGAGATAACGGTGTTTTAGAAATGAGAATTAATTATCAAAAGTTCACATGCATAAGTTTAAAAAGCTTTAACTCTTTCAGCCACAGTTTCATATAGTTAACTTTTGAAATAAAACAACAATTTATTTTGAATGAGTATGGTTCATATAATAAAATAAAACATAAAAAAAAAATCTATCGCATAAGGCTTTCAAGGAATGAGGTGGTCAGTTTAATAACCACCATGGCGATTGGTAAAACAATTATTAAAAAAATGTATCAAAATGACATTAATATCTTATTTTTTGTGAAAATCTACAAAACATGTTTTATCTTTGCGAATGCAAAGAGGGACTTTACAGGTGCTACATTGCCATACAGTACGTGCTGGACTTTTTTTGTGCTGCATTTTGCTCCGTTCGACAAATTGCACTGAACCACTTTTTCAAATACAAGTATTAATTTAACTGTCGCACTACAGCGCCAATGTGTCACATTAATGTAAACCTTACGACTTACGAAGACATAGTATTTAAGCATTTATGCAATAGATGGCGTTACAATATGCGAAAAAAAATCGAGAATAGGTGGTTAGATAACTAACCACTAAACCTGAAAGAGTTAAGACCATCTAAATTGGATTTGTGTTATCAAGATCTTTTTTTAAATTATTATGAGTTTGGAATAACAAGAGGCTCTACTTTTAAACTTTTAAAAAGTTTGGAGATCAAGGAGTTTGTAATGTTAGACACTTTGGTGTTCGAAAGCAGCAAATTGTTAACTTTCCGTGCTTGAATCTCTACAAAGTAAAGCTTAAACAGCGATAAGTTTTTCTTCAATAATCTTTTAACACTTCTTAAGTTAATAAATGTGTCTAACATAATAAGCATTCTAAACCTATACTTACTTACTAAATTACTTAAATATTATTATTCCTCACGTATTCAAACAACGTTATCTGTTCCCTAACTATGTAGAGCGTGTACTTTAAATATTAGACAACGGATAAACATACACATTACTTTTAATAAATACATATACATACTTACTATACATAGAAAAGACCCAGACTAAATGCAAACAGCCTCGGTGGCGATATGGCGACTACACGAGATCGAATTTGGAAAATCGAGATTCAAATCTGGACGTGTTTCTGCAAAAGCCCGCCCGACACAGGGCTCCCTAGAGCCAAATTGTCTTAGCATTGGATTGAATCAAAATAAGTTTATTTCTATAATTTGATGTTAGTTTTCTTTTATATTAACAATAGTCTTATTACGAATGTTATATACGTTGACACCCATATGCCGTCTGTATAAAAACGTACAATCATAAGATAATGATCACATGAGAATATTTTCTTTGTCAGCAGATATATTATGTACGGAGACACGCACGTTATTATCTTGAAGTATCTCAATATCTCCAATACACTGTTGTCTAAGATAAATGGCTTTAGACATTTATCTTGTTAGTACGAATTTCTATTTTATACGATGGCTCTTTTTTATCTTTCGAAGTTAAATCCACTCTTAACTTATAACCTAAATATTTTTTGAAATGCCTGAATTCGTAAACATTGTGGGCTTATCCTTCTTGATGTCAGAGTTGAAGAATACATACGAAGTGTCGAAAACCCATCACACGCCAAAGGTGTCATGAAAGTCGGTTTGGCCCTGGCATAATCACGGGATGGCAGGTAGAGAAAAAGCTACTATTAGTTAGGAGTAGGCAAAAGACTTTAACGAGCTTGCATTAAGGCAAGGGGAGAAAAGTCGCGGATGTTGCAATCGCGTTCTCGAAACTCTTCTTGACATTCGAGAAAGGCTACCGTAAAGGGTGTCATAAAAACAGACTACGAAAAAGTTGGAAGATAAAAGCAAAAGAAGTAAAACTTGTCATTTATAAAACTCAGAACAAAACCAAAGAAGCAGAAAAATTTAAATATTAAAAAACTACCAACCTGCGAAATTTGACGACCTCGGTGGCGCGACGGTAGCGCAAGCGGCTGCCGTGCAAGAGGTTGTGGGTTCGATCCCCACGCAGGACAATAATTTGTGAGATCCACAAATTATTGTCCTGGTCTGGGTGTTCTTTGTGTCCGTTAATTGATGTTTGTAAAAGGTCCCCGCGACACAGGGCATGATCCCTAGTGCGGGAGTTGTCTTTTAAAAAAAAAAGAAAGAAAAAGAAAAAAGAAATTTCCCTCCGTCACTAGCATAGGCAGGTTTCAAACATTGCCATTAGGACATTAAAGAACTGTTATTATTATAATAGTTTATATTTAATGCCATAAATTTAGTCCCATTACAATTTTAAATAACGTTTTCGTGGCATCTTGAACTTTCTTTTTAGTTTCTAAACTCTTAAATTAATTCAAGAACAATTCATAATTTCAAATGCAAATCATGTTTCGTACTTATAATTAGACAGAAAGAGTTGTAGGCATTTTAACCTGACATATCTGCGTAGAAATCATGGACTATAAATAAAAAGACCATCTTAATCGACTCAATCTATACTAATATTATAAAGAGGTAAAGTTTGTGTGTTTGTGACGTTGTAGGGGGTAATCTCTGGATCTACTAAACCGATTTTAAAAATTCTTTCTGTGTTGAATAGTCCATTATCGGGGAGTGTCATAGGCTATATAGAATCAGCTATTATTTTAGCTATTACTAAAATAAAGCTTGACTGTATGTTCGTCCTGACCTCTGTAGGGTCGGAAAGACTTTATTTTAGTAATGAGTCGAAATATTGAGCTCAAAAAAAGCATTTCAGTAGTAAACTGTACAGACATTTTCAAGTTTTCGGCTTACATGTATCATAAAAGCCCATTAAAGTCCCTCTGCAAAGCTTGGCATCTTACACTGAACGTATGGAAACTTCATAAAAGATAATAATTAACTAGCACCAACACAAGTTGCCTCAATTATAAATGCAATATCTTTATAAATAATTGTAGTCTATTGTTATTCTGATGTATAAGCTATATTATTGTAAAGTTATTCTGTCGTCTCTGCCTACCCCGGACGGGATAAAGCGTTAGTTTATGGTATATTATTGTAAAGTTTCTTTAAAATCCATCCAGTAGTTTTTACGTGACAGAATAACAAACATACTTACAAACAGTCTCGTTTATAATATTATTAGGATCTGTTAAAAACTATGGCTACCGAAATGCTGTGATCAAGTTCGATGCCGTCTTTATACGATCCTGTATCAGAGGTCAGCTATAAAACAGGTTTCCTACAACATGAGAAATTTAAAACCTAAACGTGATTCTTTATTGGGAATTTTGTTACACTGTTTTTATGTTTGGCTAGTTACCTAAACATCCGTAGAGCTTAAAATTCCTGTACCTACACTTATATTGTTGAAGAACGTGTCAAGTTTCTGAACTACCCTTCGTTGCCTTCATTTTAGGACTGTATTCGTACTCATTATTTTCATTAGGATTGGTGTAGATAGTCATATTACCATGTTTTCATAAAAAAAATCTACAAGATTGCGTCATTGTTGCGATAAAGAATATTTTATATTTCTTAGTCTTCTTACCCCATTTGCATACAAAGCGATCATCATTAATGATCGATCATTACAGTTATTTTTACTACTTAACATAAGCAGGTTCTAGCTCGGCTGTTTAACTTATAATTCTGTGTTATTTTAAGAAAAATGCTCTCTTAAATTATAGTCATATAGGTATAATACGAAGGTAGAGCTATGCATATTTTATCTTTACAAAAAAAACAAAAGCCTTACGCAAAATCAACCAACCCAACTGGCCTGTGTGGTATGCTAAGTGAGAAAGCTCGTCCTTAAACAAGCTTAAACATGCTTTTGAATATTGTATCATGTTCGAAAATAGTGGAACATTTTTTTTTTTTTTAGTTTATATGGCAGACGAACAAGTAACCCATCTCATAGTAAGCGGTTACCGTTGCTCATAGAGGTCACCACAGATATCTGAACTCTAAAGACGTCACCAATGCTAAACTACAACAACTAAGCCTTTTTTTTAGTTTTTTTTTTACTCCTGGGACATTTGCTACTTTACGCGGACTGTAGTGGCGCGGATGGCCCTCAACCAAAGCAACTAAGTCATTACCAGCCCTAGGCCTAAAGGCTATGGTATATAAGAGTAATAAGTGTACTCTTATATACCATAGTTTTTTTTTCTTTTAATTTCACTAGCTAGCATTACTACAGCCTCTTTTTTCAGAGCTCTACGAAAGTTAGTTTTCCTGATATTTGTTCTTTTTACGTTTGATTTTGACTTTAACTCCAAAAGAGCCTTAAACTTTGATATGACTCCCATGTTTTTTAACGAAGCAGATTGTCATATTCAATCAACCCTATCGTAGTCCACTACTCGACATAAGCCTCTCCCAACAACGCGCTACCGAATACGGTCCTGCACCATCCGATCCAATCCGACCCAAAAAGTTTTTTGAGGTCGTCGGTCCACCTAGCTAAAAGGCGTCCTACACTACGGTTGCCCAGCATACATTAGCGAATAATAAGTGTGAATAGGTACGTCAGATTATTGCATGTTTCTAACTGCGTGATTACAAATTTGCACACGTTTATAACAATGTAATTTTCCATTATTAACAGCTTATTCGGCACTAATCATTTATATTTTTTCGTGCTGTTCTAGGTCAATATACCAAACCGCTTATGTCATCGTTCATGCAATAATGCTCGGAATGCTATTTACGTAAAGGAGTTAATCAAACAAATAAGCTATGAAATTGTTTTTGATGATTTTTCTTGCATAATGTTGAGATTAGACGCGATGGTTTGAGTTTGGAGGTCGATTAACTCTGTGTAGTGATTGAGTAAAATGAGATGGTGTTAGTTATCGTTACAAAATCAAAAGGAAGATAACTTGGTAACATTGGTTTGGCTAGCGTAGTCTTAACAGGTCAAGTTTCTCTGCCACATTGTAAGAAGCGTGTCCCTGCAGTAGGGCATTGGGGTGTCATGCCGATAAAGCTGTCAAATCAGGAAAAAAAGTATAATTTGCTTTAGCTGTAAGACAGTTTTAGTTGCCTAATTTAGGACTAGATGGCGTTGTGCGTATGCAAAGTATTGCTACTCTATAATAAGTATGGTGTCCCCTCGACTTATAATGTCCGTCAATATAGTCACCGGACAAGTTAATAGTCTCTAACAATTCTGACATAGTTTCATGCCGCGGTTGACCACAAACTTTCGTTTTATTTTACTTCCATCACTAGCCGTGACGGTAAGTACATAATGCAGTGTTTAAACGATGACTATTAAATTTGTACTGGTATTAAAAATACTCTCCGTGTGGTGGTAAGAATACAATATGTCACCACCCCATGTCATCCCATGGGTGTCGTAAAAACCGACTAAGGGACTAACCGTAAATATTATCTTTACGAAGTAAAAAGAAGGGAAACTTGAAATTAAACCCTATACCAATCCGTCTGGCCATCGTGGTATTAGTAGGCCAAGTATCCCTCCGTCACGGGAGCATGCCCGTCCCTGCAGAGGGACATTAATGGGCTGTTATGGTGATTAAAAAGACCACTTTTGAACTAGGGATCCCTGTGTCTTTTACAAACATGAAATTAACAGATATAAAGAACATTTAAACTCTATACAACAATCCGTGGATCACACAAATAAATATTTATTACTAAAGTATATGTGGCAACGCACTCGTTTTATGTATGGGGTTATTGGAACAGGTTTTATGTTTTGTAGTGGTAGTTCTATGGCTACTACTGCAAAAGTCTCGGCTTTGATTCCCGCTCAATAAAAATCTTTGCGTGTTAGAATATAAAGGCTTACGCAGACCGGGACGGCATGGCAAGGGATTTTAATTTTTACCAATGGACATTCAACAGTACTGTTACAGAAATACGACATAAATTGCTATGCTTTAAAATGAAAAATGCCGTGCGATAAAATCCCTTTCAATACCACGGCATAATTTTAAAGCATAGCAATTTATGTCGTATTTCTGTAACAGTATGGTTGAATTTCCATTAGTAAAAATTAAAATCCCTTGCCATGCCGTCCCGGTCTGCGTAGGCCTTTAATGTTTGCTTTCGTCTCGACATTATTTGTGTAGGTAATACATATGTGTACCTATACTTGTACTTACTACAAAAACAACTGTTGTTTACGTTTAGTGCATTACCTAAAGAATTTTACAACCTGTGCCGAAACGTCAGGCTAAATAAATATGCCTTGTTAATCTCCCGTTTACGTTCAATATTCACAATCATCAAGGGATTAAAGTGACGCTGTACTGCAGGTTCACTCCAATAAACACCAGCTTTCCTCTTACTAAATTTACATTGTACCAATAGTCTAAAATATTTCTCTCCATATCCAACTAGCTGACCCGTGCCCTCTTCATTGGGCCGCGAAAACATATTTCATTACTGCTCCACTCCTATTAGTCATAGCGTAATACTATATAGCCTATGATACTACCCGATAAATGGACTATTCAACACAGAAAGAATTTTTAATATCGGCTCAGTAGATCCAGAGATTATCACCTACAACGTCACAAACTTTACCTCTTTATAATATTAGTATAGATTTTAACTTGTACCACAGGTTTATAATTCTTTTCTTTTTTACACTTTTACCCTTTTTTACCCTGTTCCCCAGTATATTTTATCCAGCCATGTTAAACAGCAAGCGGAAGGCACAGTAGCCCGTGCTCTACCACAAGACATCAACGAACCATTCTCCATTAGTGGTTACGACTCATTGGTGTTCAACTATCTTAACATTTTCCTGGTAGAGAAGTCAAGTGCACTTATCAAACGGATATAAACGCAACTTCCTCTATGATTATACATGTAATCTATAATCAAACATCGGTCACACGCTTGTTTAAACGTATAAGTCTATCGGAAATCCTGCGTTAAGTCGCGTAACTAAGTCGCTTAGGTATCATGCTAAGGAAAGAAATTTCTAAGTAAGCCTTAGAATTTACTTTAATAAGTTTGAGCATAGAGTTAAAGTTGATTAAGGAAACGCCAAGAGCTATGAAAACATTCATAATTACGCATACAAATAATTGCATTGAGAAGGAATCGAACTGCATTTCAGCCATGCCTATATGACCTTTACACCTGTCACAGAAGTCGTCAAGTGCTTTTATCGAAGACTAGCTGACCCGTGCCCAACTCGTTGGGCGGCGAAAAAAACACGTCCGTTTTTTAAACATATTTCATTACTGCTCCACTCCTTTTAGTCATAGCGTGATACTATATAGCCTATGACATTCCTCGATAAATGGACTATATAACACAGAAAGAATTTTTAAAATAGGTTCATTAGATCCAGAGATTACCTCCTACAACGTCACAAACACACAAACTTTACCTCTTTATAATATTAGTATAGAAGTATAGAAAAGAAAAGAGTTTTGACAGCAAGTAATGACATCATTCTTTGGTTGACTGTAACAACTTCCTTGTGAAACAGAGTGTCAATCAAAGAATAAATAGATATTGTTCCTCATATCTAACGGATGACATAATGTCGAAGTTAATTTATGCTTTCTAATAGTACCTAAGTAACATAAATAGTATCTATGTTATTTTTGAAAATAATTATTTTTCACTCGCTTATGACCAATTCTGGGCAGGGACAGGTCTTCTCCAGTGATGGAGAGAACCTTGGCCTACTAAGACCACACGGGAGAAATGGATTGGTACAGGATTTCATGTTATACTTTATCAATCTATATCGACCAACTTAACTTTTCTTTTACGAAAACCATGTAATAAGACAGGTTAGTGACAATAAATATTCTTACTTCATTACCACACGTGAGGTGTGTTAACAATAAAAATAAAAGTTAAAATACGCAATAAAAATCTCTCCTTACATAACTAAGCAAATCAAATAAAAGACACGAGTGCTTCATAAATATTCTTTGCCCTTACTAAGAGAAAGTATAAAACTTTTAATGCGTAAACCTTCTCGACTATTAATGTATCAGTTTAGCTAACTAATGCCCGCGACTTCGTCTGCGCAAAATTAGTATTTGGAGGTGCTTACATTAACAATTCCTTTATAAATAGTAGCCTATGTCTTATTCTGATGTATAATCTATATTATTACAAAGTTTCATTAAAATCCATTCAGTAGTTTTTACGTAAAAGAGTCACAAACATCCTTACTTAGAAACTTTCGCGTTTATAAATATTATTAGTAGAATTGTCATTTACGTCATTCACAATATGTTTTGATTCTTTCTGTATATTGCATAACTTGCGTATCTAGAATCAAGTGAAAGCTAGTGTTGTACTACACAAACATCGATGAATGATGCCCGCCTATTAATTTACACATTTCAAGATAAATGTAATGTTATGCTATTGTCATTTTTAATACTTTCACTTACAGTTCATATTCAATTATAGAATAATATTCATTTGTTACGTTTTGCCTTTATTTGCGTATTTGATTTTGGACCCTATAGTGAAGCGAATAGAATTCATTTTTTAATGTAGCTGTTATTCTTCTAAGACGTCTTTATACATTGTACATTAAACCTTAATGATATAGTAGTTAAATTGACATAACAATTTCTATTCTTTTTTGTATGAATGTTATGATGTTGGGGGTGTATGAATCATTAAGAGAGTCTTGTTATTTCATCTCAGGAGTAATAATAACTATAATTAAACATCATTGAAGTTCGATTTTGTTTTGACATATTATGATTACAATATCACTTTGTTCTCAACTGCCTTTTTAATGATGATTGAATTAAACTTGGATTTCCCTTATGGCTTATTTAAATAAACCATGTTTCCTAGCTTCTTTTACGTACAAATGAAAGTTAATTTTATTATTGAGCGCTAGCTAAGCGTACTCATTCACAACCCCTATGTGTAAACCCTAAGAAAAAATATTTGTAAGTCGTACAAAGAATTGTCCTAACATAGAATCTCGTGCCCTATGCCACGTCTATAGGTTTTGACTGTATTTTAGCAGCACCTTTACAAATGAGATTAGGCCATGACACATACATAAACGGCCATGATAGGAGTAGGCAGAAACAGAATGCCATACCATAAACCTGACAATTCTGCTGTGCTTCATCTACATTCATACACATCGTCATACAACCATTCTATCTATTAAAGGTATATAAATCTCAAACAATAATTCAAATACTATCTTCTGTGTAGGCCATAAATTACCAAAATCTCAATCTATTCTTATCAAATCAAACAAGAGTGCCTTTTCACCGGAATACAAACCCACATACTCTTCATACAAATTGATTAATGTTATCGACAAAACGGATACATAAGTTAAATCGATTTACATTTATCGATTAATTGAAGTATAGTCGATATGCAACACTAAAACGAATCTTTAAGTAGTTGATGAAACCGTTACACAACTGAACTTAGTTAAAATTAGAATGGAACGTTTTTATTTTTTTTGAATAATTAGGCAATATTTATTATTATTAGTTCTTTGTGGTGACAGGTTAGAATACGTGGTGTCACCTTTCCATCTCATTCCATGAGTGCCATAAAAGCCGACTAAGAAAAAAATCGCAGATGTTATTTCTACGATAATAAAAGATTGATAACTTGATGTTAGGCCACTGGTAAATAACCTGGTAATATAGGCCAAATTTCTCTTTATCACTGGAGAAGGCCTGGCCTTGCAGTGAAACATAAATGGGATGTTTTGATAATGTTAATATTTTTAACATAATCGACCACCCGAAAGGGCGCCATAAAAGCCGAGCCCTGTGTCGATCACACAAATAATTTATTGCGTAGGATTGCGCATCGCTTTGCCACCACGGCAGTTTAATGATATGTTGTTATTATCTCTTTAGTGGTAACAGAGTAAGAATACGTGGTATTTTCTCATGTCGATTTTGTCATAATAACTGACTTAAACTAATTTATAAGTACAATTTTTGTAATATTCTAGTTAAATACTTTAAAACCAATCCACATTACATTCCAGTAAACCTCTAATCTTAAACCTAAATTCACCTCCAGGAAGTGTAAATCAGGAAACGCCAATGAGTTATTTCAGTAGAACATAAATCTATCGTCAAGTTAAGATGATACATTGATAAAATGCACTATCTTTCATCAACTACTACAGGACTATGAAAAGACCTATTGATCTAGAATTTTAATATAGGTAAATGATACCTTTAACTAGGTTTTTGTAATTACCAAAACGCGATAGCTTGATTTTGGCTCGATCATATTTATTTTTGAAAACACCTCTACAAAAACAGTTTTTTACATATTACACGGAAAGTACACTATCATTATGCTTAGGAATTACTCAAATACATTCGTAACATCAATATTAGTATTACTGTAGAATATCATTACATAACTACAACCAATAATTTTTAATGAATCAAATAAGATTTTAGCAATTTCTAAGCGCTCCGGATCGTTGCGGGCGCATCGCAATTTCAGACCTTATACCGATTAGTTAACGATCGATACAGAATGAGTACGGTCGACGATTCAGTCGGGCGATGGCCCTCTTCGACGCCGGACCTGTGCATGTCGACTCACCGTTCGTACTAAATTTTATCGCGTAATTTTTAATCGTAGGTAAAATATATAGGTTAGGTTTAAAATATATACCTAAGTTTTTATTAATACTTTGTTCTCTTTTATAAGTAAATAATAGTATTATTTTATAATAGTTATTTCGATAACATTGGTTCGTAAAATATTTTTGTAGTTATGTCTTTTATAAAACTTAGGTAAAGTTCGCCATAACTCAACCAAGTACCTAGTTACTGTTGACCCTTTTGATAATGCAAGCGTTTGTTTATATAAGCGATTTTAGACTATATGCTCAAGTGTAATAAGTTTTATAACCGTTTTCGTCAAGATCACGTAATTGAAATGGCCTCAGTGGCGCGGGCAGTGCGGGCCGGTCGCGGTAGTGGCTTGCGTGCACGAGGTCGCGGGCTCGAATCCAACCAAAAAAGTTGTTTGAGCGATTCACAAATTACTGTCCTGAGTTCGGATGTTCTTTGTAAAAGTCTCCGCGACAGTACCTAGGAGTTGTGTGAAACTGAAAAAATCTAAGAAATAATATTACTCACCTATTTTATTTGCAAGCTTAGGTAGGTAGGTACTTACTGATAAGATCTAAATAATACTTTTTACTTTCGCGGAAACTTTTACAAACATGAAACAAACGAACACAAAGAACGTCCAGACTCAGGACAGTTGTTTGTGGATCACACAAAAAAATTGTCTTACGTGAGATTTGAACTCTCATGCACTCCACCGCGGGAACGTTTACAAACATGAAACAAACGAACACAAAGAACGTCCAGACTCAGGACAGTTGTTTGTGGATCACACAAAAAAATTTCTTACGTGATATTTGAACTCTCATGCACTCCACCGCGGGAACGTTTACAAACATGAAATAAACGAACACAAAGAACGTCCAGACTCAGGACAGTTGTTTGTGGATCACACAAAAAATTTTCTTACGTGAGATTTGAACTCATGCATTCCACCGCGGGAACGTTTACAAACATGAAACAAACGAACACAAAGAACGTCCAGACTCAGGACAGTTGTTTGTGGATCACAAAAAAAATTGTCTTACGTGAGATTTGAACTCTCATGCACTCCACTGCGGGAACGTTTACAAACATGAAACAAACGAACACAAAGAACGTCCAGACTCAGGACCGTTGTTTGTGGATCACACAAAAAAACTCTGCCTGTAGTCGTGTACGTCTGCCTTAGGCAGTGGCGGGCGCAGTAATCGGTAATCGTAAGTCAGCATGAAGAGTCCACCACAAGGGCGAGACGAGACGAGAATTGAAATCGCACCGAACTCTTTCCACCAAAAATTGACATCGCGACATGCGTGTTTCTTGTTAATGTATTTTGAACTCTATTTAAGAAAAAATACGGTTCATTTTTACACAAACAAAAAGTAGCAACAAACAACAATAGGCCTATCGCGAGAAGCGAGTGTTTTTATTACAAAGTTAATATATACTCTATTTCCTAAGCAATACGGTTCATTTTTACATAAAGATTTCAATTTTTGCCTCGTTTCGCCCCTCTGGTGGAAAATCACCTAGAGTTCAAATCTCACGTAAGACAATTTTATTTGTTCCATCCACTAATTATTGTCCTGAGTCTGGATGTTCTTTGAGTCAGCTAAGTAAATGTTTGTAAATACCCCGCGACACAGGACAATACATAGTGGGGCTATTGTATTTTTTTTAAAGTTCTATTGTTTTGCGTGAGATTCAAACTCGCGACCTCGTGCACTGCGACCGCTACCCCGAGGCGTTCAAATTATTTTTGTGATCCCCAAATCATTGTCCTGAATCTGGATGCGCTTTGTGCCTTCACAATACCTTGCGCATGTGTAAATTAAAAAAAAATAGGGGCTACATGTATAAACATAATAGACCGGTAGATAGGTTTTTCTGTAACAGAATTTTCTGTTACCTACCGCGGACTGACGTCACAGTATAACCAGTAGTCAAACTGGGCCGAATATTTATTATAAATGGGTGCGCGGTACATAAACAATAGTAAACATGCGATCTACTTTGTGTTTCCATTTAGTTTTGTAATTGTATATTAATACTTTTTATTTTTCTATTTTATATTTAAATAAATAGGAAGTGTTCTGTAAAAAACGTGTTGTTTTATGATTGATACATTTAATTTAAAGAAACATGTATATGTTTGTATTTATATCCACCATGTTTGTGATATAAATAAAATACTAAATTATAATATTAAGAAGGTACTTAACAAGTCATTCAGTAAAGTAGGTACAGTACCGGGCCGTTTATATTGCATATCAACCTATAGAAAAATACAATCGGTCAATTTCGGCTTCGTAGAGCGTCAGAGAAAAAGTCGATGTGTAATATTTACGGCCGGGTACTGTATTTATTATATTGGCCATGTTTGTTTGAAATTGAATTTATCGATAACCAAAACCAAACTTTAAACAGGTCTATTAGATCTATTCTAAAGTCAAAATAAAGGCATCGAGGTCACTTTATGGATGGGTGACCAATCCATTCAAAAAATGACATCGATGTCATTGCTTAAATTTACCTAGATCAAAGTGAAAGACACGCATGGGGGATTACATAAAGGGGGGCTAAATTTTCATTATTATTGACCTAAGTACAACAAACCGTTTTCGTGATAAAAAAAATACTATATTATAATATTAAATACCTAAGTCATTTAGTAAGGTAGGTATTTATATCAGCCATGTTTGTTTGAAATTGACATATGAATAATATATTTAGTTTCAATTTATAACACACAGTCCGCTCGTTACTGCGGCACAGTAGCGACTGTTCCCTCCGCGATCGTGAGCGTGTAGGTATAAACTCACGTTTCGTCCGTTTCTATGAAGTTGAAATACTGTATATATTTGTACTATGGCACAGAGCGATAACGTGTCCTTGAGGGCCGGTGGGACGACGACGGCGCACACGGGGCGCGGCGGCGCGTGAGCGAGAGTATATCCGTCTCATTCGCGCGCCGAGGGGCGCGCCCCTCTGGCCACGGCCGAATTCAACTCGAAAATTTTCAAAGCAGCGTCTTAACACAGTCTTAAGATAATCTATCGTGTGATCTTCCTACCACATGTGGTATCGACAACCACATGTGGTATCGACAACCACATGTGGTCGCATTCCTATTTGTTTAAAGCTAATAATGGTATTTAGAACAAAATAAATAGAACGACTTATACTTATTTACAGTAAAATAAAATGTTTTGTAAAATAAGTCAAGTTCTTTTGTATACCAGATTTTATAATTATTCTGTTATACATACATAAACTCACGCCCCACCCCGTCCAGGGTAGGCAGAGACACAGAACATTTATTATTATTTCACATTTATTCTGTTCTTGCCCGCCTAAAATTCAAAAATCCGTCAATTTGTTTGGTTTTGTGTTTAAAATATTACCTACTCTTTTCCTCTTTTCTTTTTTGCTTTTGATACTTAAGCGCATGTAAATAGACTTACGTTAATATGTTAGAAAATATAAAGCATTTTTTAGATCCAAAGTTAGTAAGTAAGATAAGTTCAGCACTTCGTACATGTGCAAAACCACCAAACAGTGGAACTCTTTGCCAGCCCACGTGTTTCCTTCAAACTACGATCCAGGTTCCTTCAAGCGAGGCGTGAAAAAGCATCTTCTGAAGCCGCCATAGTGGAGACATTCATGCCTCTACAATTATTGTAGCTGGCATGGTGCTCGCCATTTTTGGACTCTAATGGATGCTTAACATCAGGCACCTTAGAGTCATTCTGGTAGGCCTTTTTAAAAAAAAATTCAAGTGTCCACAAAATTACAGTTTTGGGCTTTACTTAGTTGTGTTTAATTTTATGTCATGTTTTAACCCTAGAAATTCAGGAATTCAAATTCGGCGTATACTTTTTTGTGTCGTCCGCAAACTGTTGTTTCTCCGGGCTATAACGGGTTTGTACCAAATGATCTGACAAAAAAAAATAGAACCGAATTAAGAACCTCCTCCGTTTTTTGAAGTTGGTTGAAAAGATACGCAGCCATAAATAATCTGTACTTATCTTTATAAAACAAGTACGAGAGATACCAAAATGCTTACGGAAATCACTTTGCACTTCCTTTGTTGATCTCCATGGAGATCGGACATAAGATTACTTGGAAATCGAGCTATGAAGGTTATATTTAGATAGTAATACAAGGTATATAAGTATGAATATAAACAATCAAGGGCTCACCTTGGTGCTTTATATCAATTTCGTATTTCTCAGGCTAGTTTTGTACTTACGTGGTTATTTTTCTTTTTAGACGATTTATTACATTGCCATTATTTTCTATTACTAGTCAAATCTTTAACAAGCAGGTCAATTCTCGAAACATTCTATTTAATTTAACTTAACTTTTAATTTTTTTAAATTTAATTTTTAATTAATCCAAAAGTGTTATTCTGGTTCTTAAACATTTCGTTAAAAATAAAGTTAAACGTCAAGTTTGACGTTTTTTAATGGAGTACTGTCACTTTACAAATTAAAAGAATGCAGTTCTAAGCTTAGTTACAGTAACAGTACGATTACATTACTTTAAAAAGATTTTCAATTTAAAATACAAGAATACCTATTGTGTGACAATTTGACAACTAAAAGTTAAATTAACTTAATTTTCAACGATTTTAAGGAACGAGAATTGACATGAAGGTAAAACTTGCGCTTTAGGGGTACTTGACATCAAAACAAATGCTCCTGTAGAGAGTTTGGTGTTGAGATTACTATTGTTCTCACTAATGTTATCCCAATTCCAAATACTACACCCCATTTTTTAGATGATATCCTTTTGGATGATTAATACTATAAAATTAATACCGCTAACTTGGAGCTTACTATTTTTGGTTCTTATGCATCAAACATGTAAACTACAAAGAGAAACCGTAGTCTACTTTTAAAGCGCCTTTAAATATATGATAAGATTATAAGAACGGATCAATCATCTGACGAATGTATTCTTCGTATCTCATATCTCAATATTTATTGAACTCGACGCCGACGTACAAGAGGTTATCTACTGACTGTACTACAATACTTAGCTGCTTTTATATTTAGATACAACAAGCTCGTAAAACAACAAACAATTTATATGGAGTAACTATTACTCCACAGTTTGGTACATAAACCCAATTCCTTTCGATACAAAAGCCCAGAAAACCGCATACCATTCTACATCCGTATCATTGTCCCACCAAATATTTTTGTAGTCCGTCCGTAACGACCCAATTGGCACGTGATTTTTCCCGCGCAAGGCGGCAGGCGGTATTGTCTTTGGGCAGAACGTGATCGGATACACTGCACACGAATGCGTGACATTGATTTACTTACTAATATTTGGATTTAAAGTTCAAGAACAGAACATCGGGCATGCATTCTTATTTTGAATTTGTTAATTGTGTGGAATTTCATGAATTTAAAAAAGTTGGGAAAAGGTGGATGACTGTTGTGAAGACTAAATTGGTAAACATTTAACATCTAATTGTCTTCTAAAAGGGCTTATTAAATGCCAAATTTGTTATTGTATTTAATCGAGCCATGCTTGAAATTATTTTTCTAAAGAGGCACAATTACAAAAATAAAATTGTTTCTGTGGTGAGAACTCCAATCGAGGCTTAATTTCAAGGCAAATATGTTTAAAAAAGTATGATGACGTTAATACTGGTTTCATCAAATTACTATTTTTTTATGTTAAATCTTAATTAAAATTTATTACAGTAGTATGTGCTTATTTAGAAATACTTCTGTCTACAACATCCATTTATAAGTAAGAAAAAATTGCCTTTATAAATTAGAATAGATTTATGCTCAACAGTCAATAAAGTTTTCGTACAAAGCATAGATAGGCTAGATATAGATCTTCTTCGCCTGGTTGGACGAATTGCTATATTTTCTTTCTGGTGCCTCTTCTGTAGCTAGCCGCTAGTTTTGCAAATTTCTTTAGCCATCGCTAGACAAAATACCACTGAACGATCTATCCTACTAATATTATAAATGCGAAAGTTTGTGAGGATAAGGGTTGTATGTTTGTTACTCTTTCACGTAGAAACTACTGAATTGATTTTGATGAATTTGAAATATAGGTAGTGTAGGGTTTAGAATAACATTTAAGTTAGCTATACAACGCGGGTGAAACCGCGGGCAACAGTTAGTGTCTATATAATACCTCGCCGACTTGTCGCTTAAATAGCGGTATCAACTGACGGTGAGCGTCTTAATTGATGTTGAGTACTATACTTACTTTTATGCTGTAGCAGAGAAGTCATTCATTGATATGAACTTAATTACAATAATATGCATTACCAGTCCTTTAGCAATCATTATCGTCACAGCGCAACTCCGTTCCAATCGTTCGTTAAAAACAAGATTAAAATATCTCAAGAATTTGTGTCTTGAAATGTCTCGAATTTCAAAGTGAGACCAATATGTCTTCCTGTCTATGCTACTCGACCAAAGAGTCTAAATATAGATATAACTTGTAGCTATTATTAGCTGGGTTTATTGACACTCTATCACAAGTTCTCTCTGGTAAGTTAATGTAGAGATAATTTGTTCCGTATTTGATTTATAATATCCGTTGCACTAGTTGTTTGGTGGCGCCTTTTTGTTTATTGTCTGATATTATGTCAAAGTTCATTTTGATTTGACATTTGAAAGTGACATTTCTGTTTATGATATAGGGTCATTGAGGTAATATGTACGTACGTAGTACATATTACCTCAATTTATAGAGTTGGGAGATTATCTTGTTTATTTGTAGGGTTTTATTTTGTTTAGTTATCTCATTTATTTATTTGTGCATAAAAATAATCCTCGCTCTAGGGATTAAGCCCAGTGTAGTTGTAGGTCACACAAAAAATTGTCTTTGGGGGAATTCGAACTTGCGACCATTTACGAAAAATTATAAATAACCTTGTCTGTGATCTGTAAAATATCTATGCCTTTCTTCCTTCCGAATGTGATATGATAAGTAGATAATAACGCGTTTATTTTTAACAAGTGCAATGATAATTATGTGATAAGCACATTGATAACGACATTAAATCAAGTTATATCATTTGATTACTTAAAATACTACTGCTTAGGTCAAATACGTAGAGGTACTCTAAACTGACGTGCTTATATGAAGATCTGTATGTAAGTTGATAAAGCAAAGCTGGTTTATAAGGATCGATAGTCTCTGCCTAACAGCTGTAGTGCAGTGTCTCTTTATCATTCGTCTCTATAAGTAAACATGGTCGTCGAAGAAGAGACAATATCTGACAAACATAGAGTTCTAAGAAGGATAGTCATGTCAACATAATCATTCGAATTTTAAGTAGAATATTGATTTCTATAGAATTTAAACCACGCTATCACTTCACTATCACATCCTATGCGTCATTCGACTTAAAAAATGAAATATAGAACATTTATCTTCCTACCGAGACTATAGACTGAACATCCAGACTCTGGATAATAAATTGTGGATCAAACATAGTATTGTCCTACGTGGAAATCGAACCCACCACTTTCCAGCACACAAGCTACTAACCAGTAACTGCGTCTAAACAAAACGTTTATATGAAAGACATTCCAACTTTCAACAAACAAATACTCAAGAACGCGTTCTAAACAATAATTAAACAATACTTAATACAATAATAAACAATGAAATATCGTATGAATCTATATTATCTATTATATTAAAAGATATGTTTTTACAATCAGTTGTGAGTCAGTCGGTAACGTACAGAACAAGGGGACAGGTGTTTTACGGTTTATATAGATAAAATAGTGATTCAAATATGTTTAAAGGATTGATCAACTATTTATTTGGACAGGTAAATATTGTGTTTATTTTATATCATCATCATATCAGCCAATTGACGTCCACTGGTGGACATAGGCCTCCTCCAAGTATTGCCACCTTGAGCGGTCCAGTGCCTCCCTTTCATCTTATCCTCCATTATTTTATACTTGTATACTTATTGAGTTTTAATAAGTCGTGTTAAGCCTGGTTCCACTACAAGAGCGGGAAGCTAAGTGGAGGAGTTACAGGAGTACGGAGCGCAAAATGTTCGCCAATGTAGTGGATACCAGGCTTTAGGTGTCAAAGTCATATGACTAGGTTTGGCTATGCCGTTTGATTAGGATGTAAATTATGGTAAAAGTATTGATTTGAGACGCTAAAGTCAAACGGGAAATAATTGCTAATAGATAAACATTTTTAATTTGACGAAAGTAGAGCATTAAGGAGAATAGTAGCTAAGAAACTTCTATTTATATCAGTAAACATTCCTTATTTCTATAATACAATGTCTCATTTCTCGTGAATCTCGTTATTTCTTTAGTCGCCTTCTACGACATATTTTTTATGAGATAGAGCTGAGAATCTATGTATTTTCTATAGAAATAACCTTGAAAAACGTATGTTTTGTAAAAATACGTTTTTCAAGGTTATTTCTTAAAACACATTTTTCCATAAGATTTTAATTGCATATATAAAACGAAAACATTACAATGTTCAAGCTTCATTGCATTTCTAATTGAGCAAGAATGTATTTACATTGTTTTACATACTTTTATTTTACAAACGTTACGGTTTTTGATGACAGTGGCCAGTGTGGCCATGAACCTCCAATGGCTGCAGTGGAAAGCGATCGTGGACGCGGTATGTGATTTCAAAGTCCGCGCACGATAATTATTGATCATCATAACAGCCCATCAATGTCCCACTGACGGGCCTCCTCCCGTGACAGAGGGATATTTGGCCTACTAATACCACGCTGGTCAGACGGATTGGTACAGGGTTTAATTTCAAGTTTTCCTTCTTTTTATTTCGTTAAGATGATAGTCCCTTAGTAGGTTTTTACGACACCCATGGGATGAGATGGGGTGGTGACATATTGTATTCTTACTCCGTCACCACACGGATAATTATTGATGTGATCCACCAACAATTGTCTTGAGTCTGGACGTGGAATCTAGGTACGTTAATTTCATGTCTCCTCTAAAAAGAACTGCATGAGTCTCCTCCATACACTAAGGACAATTTACCCTAAATATACTACACTGGCATGACGATTTTAAACAAGTTTATTTTGCTTGAGATATTAACTTTTGCAACACAATCAGGCTGAGATAAAAAAGTGACTTCTATATTCTCAGACATGCCATCACCACACAATCACACCACCTCATCTAAATCAATCACCACATGACAATATATTACACAATCATACATCTAGATAATAATGAATATTGAACGTAAAGAAACAGTTTCATAATCTCTGTATCGTGGGATAGGATGGTATAACGGTACCATATACGGTTGTTATGAAAGAGATGCATTTCTACTAGTGTTCGTGATGATATGGGAAAAAATGTGTTAGATTATAAATGCACAGTTTAATCTTGAAACGGCTAGGAATAAATTTCATTAACAACAGAAATAAATTCGGATCTACCAGGAATAAATTCTGTCTATAGCAAAAATAAATTTGGAGTTGATCGAGCATAAATTAAATGTTGTATTGATAATTTTAGTTGACTGAGTTTGAGTAATTATAGTAAATATGTACTTGCTTCTACTGCCGCTCCTTGTGGTGACGGAGTAAGAATACAATATGTCACCACCCCATCTCAACTCATGGGTGTCGTAAAAACCGACTAAGGGACTATTCGTGAATATTATACAAAATAACAAGAAGGAAAACTTGAAATTAAACCCTATACCAATCCGTTGGCCAGCGTGGTATTAGTAGGCCAAGTATCCCTCCGTCATGGGAGGAGGCCCGTCCCTGCAGTGGGACATTAATGGGCTGTTATGAGTTTATTTCGTTAAACTTTTATCGACACCGAGTTCCCTAGTAAGAGAGTAGTCTAATTTAATTAATAATTATGATATTTTTATACTATAATATCTTGCTTTATTACGACAAGGTTCATAACATTTCAATCACTTACAACAGTAACACATACAATTAAAACAAAGATTGTTTTTCTCAAATTCCTGCATCTCAATTCATATCTTATCAATACAGAATTATATCTTATAAGCTTCGGAGATCGCTTTGTTACTAAAAATAACAAGAAATATGACATTATCAAAGTGACGTAGAAATTGTAGACTAAAATAAGTAAGCACTAAGTCAACATTGGCTTTTGTGCAGTTAGCATCTTACTTAGTTGACTGTTGAACTTAAGTGGACTTGTGAACTTAACTTAGTGACTTGGCGACCTCTGTGGCGCAGTCGTTATATTACATGACTGACTACGCAGAGGTATCGAGTTCGATTCCCGCTCAATGCAAATCTTTGTGTGCATGAACATGATTTTTTGCATTGGTCTGAGTGTTTTCTATGTATAATATGTACCTATGTATTTACAAAAAAGAAAGTATTTAAGCATGTTTATCCGTTGTCTAGTACCCATAGTACAAGCTTTGCTTAGTTTGGGACTAGGTGGCGATGTGTGAACGTGTGAGGAATATTTATTTATTTACTCTTACAAAAAAGTCGACTATGGGAAGTTCGACAAACAAATCATCATCGGCTAATACATAAGAAAAAGTACAAACAAATCTAACATAAGCCAGTGTGGTAACAGTAGATCTAAATTCACTGTGCCTCTGGACGAGGTCCCATCCCTGTAGTGGGTCATTAATAGGCAGTTACGGTGATATTTAAATAATGTAACTTACTTATAAATAAGATTGATATATTAATGTATTCCACAAGGGACAATGGCGCCCGCATGATAGAACAAAACTTTATTGAGTAATCATTTGAAATTGATCTGGACAAGATGCGGGCCTTGTTCAGTTAATACGCTATTACCCTATACTATACTAATATAGACTTTCATACTATATTTTGATGACCTCTGTGGCGTAGCGGTTGTATAACATGACTGCTACGCAGAGGTCTCGGGTTCGTTTCCTGCTCAATGCAAATATTTGTGTGCATGAACATGATTATTTGCATTGGTCTGAGTGTTTCTATGTATAATATGTATGTATTTACATAAAAAAAAAGGATGTAAGTACTAATATTCGTTGTTCTGTTACCCATAACACAAGCAGGTTAAGCCAAGCTTACTTTAGGAACAGATGGCGCTTTGTAGAGATGTCTATGATTATTGATAACTACTGGTACCTTTACTATACTGACTTGATGGATTTGGTATAAGGTTTTAAGTAACTTTAAATTTGTAGAGTTAATATCAGCAAATTTTCCCTCAGTCGGCTTTTACTATTTCTGTAGGATGTGATGTATTCTAGATAATATGTAGATTCTATCTACTTAGTACTTACTTAAGACTGTATTACCTAGTGCCCATTCCGACTTTTATACTATGCTTTGTCATGGTACTGGCTTAATAAGATACATATAAAAACGAGATCATCATAACAGCCCACTGCAGGGACAGGCCTCCTCCCGTGACTGAGGGATACCTGGCCTACTAATATCACACTGGCCAGACGGATTGGTATAGGGTTTAATTTCAAGTTTTCCTTCTTTTTATTTCGTAAAGATAATATTCACGGATAGTCCCTTAGTCGGTTTTTACGACACCCATGGGATGAGATGGGGTGGTGACATATTGTATTCTTACTCCGTCATCACACGGATCGGAAAAATTTATTGCAAAAGTAGTTGATGATAAGTACTAGGAAATAAAATTATTTATTTACTAGTACTTATCATAAACTACTTTTGTAATAAATTCTAATAAAAGCAAAAAAGTTTTGCGTATTGAATAATAATTCAAACAAATTTAATTCTGGTATTTGTATTAGTCACCTGTCTCTAATAGTATGTAAATTGTTTAAGTGACATTTAAAATACTTAATATTATGTCGGCTTACAAAAGGTTGTTTGAATAAAATGCACCTGCTTAAACGCCACTCAATTACCTACTTCTCTATAATATAAACTTGTTAATATTAAAAAGAAATATCATTCAAATGTTTACGTGGGGAAAAAGTAATAGGTACAATCCCTCTTTATCCCAAGTATGTCGTAAAATTTTACTAAGGAAATGTTCAAAGATATTTTACTTGCGAAAACAAAAGATGTACAATCCTGAAGTGGTAGTATTTAATGTGTAAAGTAAGGTTATGAACTGTAACGTTACCATAGAGGTTGTAATATGCGGCTGGTCGTAAGTTCGAAACCCACTTATGACGATATTTGATTAATTTTGCGTTGATTCTTAAACGGTTGTTCTAAAATTGATATTTGTAAATGTCATGTGCAGGGCCTTAGGACTACGAGATTTACCCCCGGTTTCCGAATGACTGATTAAGTTACAATAAACTAATCAAGTGTCAAAACTGTCATTTTAGTTCCTGAAAATGATAGTTTTGACACTTGATTAGTTGATTTTTACTTGATCAGTCATTCGGAAACATGGGGTTAATTGTTTATTTTTTTAATAAAAATATCTCGATCGACATACAATTTAGTTACAGTAAGCGTATGTATGTATACGTCGGTGACTAACTATTTATGAACACAAAAAATATCATTTACTTTTTGTTGCACCCGGAATTCAAACAAATCAACGTCGCGTAATTGGAACTCTACTAGTAGTCTGACTTTATCTATAGTTAAATCTATAGAGTTAATTATACTTTTTAATTTTAAAACTGACTCAAATGCCCTTTCAAGCTAAAAAAAAGGTATTCCTCAAGCAATAACCGATTTCTTAGGTAAATAATTTTCTACCAAAATATAAAATAAAACCGAATTAAGAAACGCCTCTTTAAGTCGGTTGAAAAATGTCTCTTCATTTATAATATTTTTAGAAAATCGGTTTAAAATAAAATGATATAGAATAAATAAGTTTTGGTGTAGAAAGAGCAGAACTTGTATGTTGATACCGGTCGGTACGGACATCACCTGTTGTCATGACGTAGAGTAACGCAATCGCCCCTCATAACCTTGTTTAGAAGACTGTTTTGTAGCAAAGTTTTTAGCTAGATTTCTTATAGCTGGTAGACCTCTTTCTACAGGGATTCCAAAGCACCTTTCTACTAGGGCAGTATTTCGCGTGGACAGCTTTCAAAAGGTAAACATTTCTTTATTCATACCATCCCTAAGCTTAAAAATATATGTCATAACGAAACTACCTGTTAATAATCAGTATTTAGCAATAAGGATACAATTTACAATATAACATTGAACTATCACATAAATGGCACTAAGAAATACATTTAATTTAAAACTCTATACTAAACGACAAACAGTTGAAAATCCTTTAAAGCTACCAATTTAAATTATACCCACGCTTTTTCTACTGATTTAGATGAACTTGTCTAATAAAATGCTTATTTGATACAGCCTTTACTACTTTTAATCGTGTAAAGACTGACAAGAGCTATTATTTTAAATATGCAGTGTTTATTGTCAATAGTCTCCCAGTAAAATGATACAAAAGTTGGAGCGGCCCCAAGATAGATCCTTGACGCCCTTCTCTTGAAATCTAATAATGTTATATTATGTCGACTCTTACATATATTGATTATTACAATGTTGAATTAGTTAGGAATTAAAAATATAATATACTTACTTAAGTTTTCTGAATCGTACAAGTAATTGTTTAACGTGGTGTTCGAACTTATCACTTCGGGCATCGCTGCCACTTAGAAGATTGCCACGCAATCAGGCAGTTCAGTCCTCTCTTTTCCTTCGCCTGGCATTGCCAATAATTTTTTTATTTCGGTGATCAAGAGCACGCTGATTAGGTGATTTTAGTGTTGATACTTTTGTTTTTCGCTACTACATTACTCGCTTTTTACGAAACTAGGTGAGAAAGGGATGCGGGATAGCATTTTGTATCCTTATACCATTACCACACGGACTCGTTCTAAGAACCAGTAGTCTTGCAATAGAAATTGCACTCTATTATCAAGTAATATAAAATGCTTTTTCCAATTTACAGTTATTGTCCATATAACCTTGATTTACAAAGACCAGATTGGTGTAATTTGCTAGAACATGTTATTTCTCATTATCATACAGTGCGAAATACGAATAACGTTTGATTTTTCAAGGTCATGTTAGTGCCTTTTTATATGGCACTTAGACAAATGTACATGCACTTAAAGAATAAGTACAATGTTGCATGTAACTGAATGTTATATTGTGTTATTTATTATCATTTTTGGTATCTTGAATGCTCCATAACAGGCATGGACTTCTTAAAGTCACGATCTACTCATACCACGCTGGTCAGACGGATTGGCATAGTTTCACGTCCATTTTTTATTGTATTTGTTTTCGCAGAAGCCTAATAATATTAGTTAAATATTATTTATTTAGCTTTATTTTAACAGACGCCAAAAATATAAAGTTCTCTCAATTCTACAATATTTTTCTACATGGTTCTTACCTCAAAACTTAAGTAGAAAAATGTTTGAAAGAGCCAAATTTTATGTTACACAAAGGCGGACTTAATGCCAGAGGCATTTTCTACCAGTCAACCTAACATTACTAATACAACCTCAAATTTCTTTTTGAATGTTGATAATTAGAGGTTAGAATTTTCTCAAGGGAGCCTTATAACACTTATAAATAAATTAAGACCCTATAATCACCAGACATAGGATGTAAAATACTTTGAATCAGAAGGTAATTGTAAATCTTTCTCTACCTTAAGGCACTTACATATTAAAATAATGAATGTGTACGTAATTATAGTGTTAATGTTGTTTTTTTTTACTTTTTCTTTCTTATTTATAATGAGTTTCACATGTTTTGGAGCTTTAAAGTCGCTGGAATCTCCGAAGATTCTTTTTTAACATACTTACTCTACAAAGAGGAATAGGTTCTCAATTCGCTTTTCTTTTTATGTTAGCAGTTTTGCTTAAGCGGCATTCTCTTAGTTTCGCAGTATTTCTTACAGAATTCCATTCATTGTGCTTCATCATCATCATAACAGCCCATTAATGTCCCACTGCAGGGACGGACCTCGTCCTTTGACGGAGGGATACTTGGCCTACTAATACCACGCTGGCCAAACGGATTGGTATAGGGTTTAATTCCAAGTTTTCCTTCCTTTTAATTTGTTAAGATAATATTCACGGATAGTCCCTGAGTCGGTTTTTACGACACCCTTGGGATGAAATGGGGTGGTGACATAAAAACCGGGTGTCGTAAAAACCGAGTAAGGGACTAACCGTAAATATTATCTTTACGAAATTACATAGAAAGAAGGAAAACTTGAAATTAAACCCTATACCAATCTGTCTGGCCAGCGTGATATTAGTAGGCCAAGTATCCCTCCGTCTCGGGAGGAGGCCCATCCCTGTAGTGGGACATTAATGGGCTGATATGATAAATATGACATGTTTTCTACTAGAGCATTCCAGAACATATAAGTACCACATACATAAGATTTTCTTAACAGGTTGTACTTGTTAATACATAGGTAAGTTAAGTATACGAAATATCTTTCCCAAGTTTCTCTATCAAGTTTTTTTATTTAACTGGTAGATACAGACTTTTACTCTTCGAGAAAATGTTTAAATAGTCATTTAAGTTCAAGTTTTTAATTAAATTCAATATTGTAGTTAAGAAATGGTTTACTTTCATAACTGGTACCTAAGTACTTTCCTATTTGTAACGACAAATAACATCATTTCTCACTCATTTACACAACGTCATCTAGTCCCAAACTAAGAATAGCTTGAATGCTATAAATAACTTGGGGGTAAGTAGTACCTATAACACATCTAAGCCACCTCCTACCCTGGACATAAGCTGTTATATTCCTTAGCTCTGTAATTTTTATACCATAATATATGCCATGGTATTACAAAGTGTATAACTTAATTTAAAAACCTTAAATAGTTTAAACCAGAAATTATTTACCATATATTGGGACATTTTAAACGACTGACTGATTAAAATCTTTCCAGACAAAATTGCATCGTTTACCACAATATCAATTAATAAAATATATAAATTACCGCTCAACCTTTCATCATGGCGTCTAAGCCAATTAATTAGAAACTTAATTTGAGCGCCATCAATTACACCGTTTCTATTTCTAGACCACTACTTTTACTTAACAAATTTGTAATTAGTTAGTTTAGTTACCTAACGACTTAGTTAGTTTCAGTCTCTATCGTCCTATTACTAGGCTAAGGCCTCTCCTACTGACTTCCACATGTTTCGGCCCATGGCTAATGAAGAGCTGTGGTTTTGTGCCATATCGACGACCTCTGTGGCGTAGTGGTTATATAACATGACTGCTACGCAGAGGTCTCGGGTTCGATTCCCGCTCAATGCAAATGTTTGTGTGCATGAACATGATTGTTTGCATTGGTCTAGGTGTTTTCTATGTATAATATGTATGTATTTACAACAAAAAAAGTGTTTATCCGTTGTCTAGTATCCATAGTACAAGCTTTGCTTAGTTTGGGACTAGATGGCGTTGTGCAAATGTGTGAGGAATATTTATTTAATTATTTAGCCCGTCTTACGACTTAATTTTCAAAAAAAAAACATTACCAATCTTTTAAAAATAGTTAAGTTTAAAATAAGAACACACATTTGTTATAAAAAGCATAGACTAATCGCTCAAGTACAATCTCGGTAGATTAAAATTCCTTTCTTTAAAATAGTTTTAATAGCTTCTGCCGAATATAGTCTGTGGGAACCTGAGCTCTCGGCTTTGAGACAATTACGGTTTGTTAAAATGGCCCTTTCACGGTATAAAAAATTTAAATGATTTAGGTGCATTGCTTTGAGTGATATTCTGTGAAAGAATTGTAAATAAGAAACTTAGATGAGAATTTCTAAGTTTATATTTGTACATTTCTTACTTTACTTTCAAATAAGTACTTAATCGGGTCCCTGTTAGACGCTTTATGAATTATTCTTGTGCCTTATTCAACTCTTAAGATGGGTAAACATGAGTTGAGGATTTGGAACCGGAAGATCGGAATACCACTTGTCATCAAAACCTCCTGTAGGTTTGTTTAATTTAAAATTACTAATAAGTTTGTAATTAAAAAACCTACTCCAAAGAATAGAAATTTTATGGAGTCTGTTAAAAAGGTAGGACATTACCCTCTCTGTTTGTATGAAAATATTTTATAGTTTCGACCATTCGGTCATAGATGGCGCTTTAGGGGGGTTAACAAAATGTGGAGCCTTGTGTACCTATTGTGAATTCCCAACTTTCACTACAACATCGTTTACAAGGCGTGTTCTAATTTATCTGAGATGTTCTCTAACAATTTATTTGTAATTACAGTCTACCAGCTAATTCATTCCTTCCTTTACACTTGCCCCCTTACTCATAAACGCCTCTTAAATTTAATCACTGTTTAGCGAGATTTTTATTAGTAAAACCAACCTTATACCAAACAAAACCGTAAGAATTTAAGCTGATCAATTGACTAAAATTTAAAAGTTTATGAGTAAGGAGATCTTAGGAAAGATATATATGTATGGAATTTATATTTTGACGTTTTTTCTTAGTTTTACAACTACCAATTATTAAGTCTACTGTAGGGAAGACGGACCGGAAGGTGGATGGACGGACCTATCCTACGTGAAATTAGTTAAAAAGTAGGTGTTGCTAAAAGAAGGTGGCGAACTTTCCCTTAGCCCATGAGATGGTATGGTGATAGAAAATAACTTAAATAACTAATTTTAAGGCTCTGAACAATATTTTGTGAATCATACAAACCATTGCCTTGAAATGGGTTCGAATCTTGAACTTCACGCACAACAGCTCAATGCGCAATCGCTACACCACCATGGCAATCAAATCAATAGCAAACTACTATCCGCTAAGCTCTATTGATTAATAAATTAAATACAAAATAAACCGCAAACTGTAATAATTGATATAATCATTCGGAAAACCGTTTATAGCGTTTAATTACGGTTTACTACACTTTTACTTTGATAAAGCTATCGTTTCGTTGATTATTACGATGACGATCAGATCGACGACCTCTGTTGTATACCTAGTGGATATAGCTGCTGCGCAAACGTCTTGGCTTCGATTCCCACCCAATGCAAATCTTTATGCGCATTGTGATTCTCTGCACCGGGTCAGGGGCGTCGCTGGAATTTTACAGGCATGAAATTAACGATCACAAACTAAACCCAGGTCTCTTCATAACAGCCTATTAATGTCCCACTGCAGGGACGGGCCTCCTCCCGTGACGGAGGGATACTTGGCCTACTAATACCACGCTGGCCAGGCGGATTGGTATAGGGTTTAATATCAAGTTTTCCTTCTTTTTATTTCGTAAAGATAATATTCACGGATAGTCCCTTAGTCGGTTTTTACGACACCCATAATGGGATGTGATTGGGTGGTGACATATTGTATTCTTACTCTGTCACCACACGGAGAAATTAACGATCACAAACTAAACCCAGGTCTACGGACAGTGTTTTATTTATCGCACAAATTATTGTCTTACATGGTATTCAAACCCTCAACCTCAAGCAGCTTACACGATAACTTAACCACCAAGTCATGTATCGTGTGCAATTCGAAGTAGCCAATACTTTTCCATGACATAATAATATGAGATCATCGCTGTCTTTTTACGGTATGTTGTCTTGACAAGCCAGTTTAAACCTGTCTTTTACCCAAGTCTGTATATATCAAGGTTTTTTTATTGAATCGCTTCAAGTTACCATGTAAGGTGATGTAGAAAATAAGTTGCTGCAAGAAATCTACTTTCTTTCGATGGCAGTTTGCTGGAATATTCTTTAGCTTTCCTTAGTTTTTTTTGCAACCCTTCGAGCCGCTTTATGTGGTGTCTTTCATTTGAAACGTAAGATTAAGGAGCTTTGCCACAATCCCTGTATGCTTTATTAATTTTCTTACTAAATACACAATAAATTAAATTACTCATATCTAAAAGATAAAATTATAAAGATATTTAGCTCTCTCTAGACCTACCTATTCTGACATGCATGCCTGACGTCCTTGAAGTGGTAACCACCCCTTACGATCATCGGACCACTAATCGGCCAACTTAAAATAAAACAGCCTGCCTTCGGTGTACTATGTAGTATTATTAATGTTCAGATAGTGTTATTATTCAGAAACATGCTGTATTATGTATCATATTTAGACTAAATAAACATATTTCACCGATAACTAAGTATATTTGTATAGATGTTATGCGCATGCGCTGAATAAACCTAATAAGATTTTCACCTCGACCTATTCTTATGTTCAATTACCGTTAAAAGAGTTTTAGAAATATTGACTGTAAAATAGTAGTCAAGTCACCTTTTACAAAACTTTTGGTATAAAGCTGCCTGTCAACCGGAGTGGGAAGGGCAGTGAAGTAGAGAAACGGATGAGTATTCACCAATATCTCGTTGTGAGATTTTGTGCTGTTCTTTTGTTTATAATTTATCTCGACACAGTGGTTTTGTGTTTATTTATTTATTCAACTCCCTTATCACTATCATCACAAGGTACACCCTAATACAATTAATATTGGCTACATACTATAATACAACTAAAAATAACTTAGGTATACTTTATTTCTTCGTTTCTCCGCTTCAGGCAGCCTAAGATGAGGTGATGACATCCTGATTACATAGATGAAGAATACCTATCCCTTAATCGGTTTTTACGGTTCGACATAAGGAATGGTCAAATTATTAGTCCGTGACTAGACAATACGACATTAACTGCAACCATCTTACACACTACTCTACCAGTGCAATCAATTATGACCGTTCTGTTAACCTACATAAACACTAATATGCTATAATACAATGTAATTGTAAAAACGATTGCTTAATTTACATAATATGGTGAAAATGATCATTTGTAATAAACGCATGTTTCACAAAGTAATGAAGTAAGTTTGAGAAATAATTAGATAATATGTCTGTGTTATCGCGTGCTTGCTTAACAATTGAATAAACGCCTGCAGCTGATAAGTGTTATATCAGACAAGTGACGTCCACAGCCTTTTTAATATTTCAACATTTTGTAACATTAAGCCTTCAGAATTATATCGAAATCCCGATGGCTTGACGCAGTAGTTTGTTCACTCAGCATTTTCCTGTAAGTGGCCGCTTTTTCAGTATATTTTAGCTCTAACGGCTGTCAATACGGCGGGTTTAAGGCCTCTTGGCTTCAGCCATTTCATTACTTTTACGGATACCTGATTCGATGAAACAGGGAAAACTAACACAACTTTAAATGTCTATAAAGTAAAATTTGGTATATTTACAACTCGCTGGCCTGGCAAACAAGAGTTCGCGTTTTTCACTCTTAAGGTTATTATTATCATCCTGCCGAATGTCCCTTACAGTAAACTTTTACAACACACAACACACAACCCAATTAGCAATGATGACGTATTCCAAAACGACCAAATTGTATATAAAAAACGGTTTACTTATATAGCAGCGCCTTCAAAACACATAGATTTCACTTTCATACATACAATCCGTTATTTGCTGTACAAGTTTTTGTTCAAAGTTCTACATAATCACAATAATGTGGTTAGTAGGTAACCTTGATAAGTAATCAAATAGTTTTTGAACTTATGATCGTTATTTAATGATGAATAACGGGAATTATGATTGAAAAACTATATGTGATTGAGGAAAGTACTGGCTCATTAGTTTGTTGGAAAGCTTGCTGATGATAGCAAGGCTTATGCCCGATTTACACATCGACAAGTACAGTAGCGAGTTAAGTAGTATTTTAAGATTAAGTTGATTTAAATAGATCTCCATCCTATTTTTTGGCAAGTTAAGTTGGCGAGACGCGAGAGAGGGGGCTACTTCGTACTTAACTCGCCAAAAAATAGGATGGAACTCTATTTAAATCAACTTAATCTTAAAATACTACTTAACTCGCTACTGTACTTGTCGATGTGTAAATCGGGCATAAGAGTTAACAACTTCTGTCTGGGGTAACTATAACTAATGCAGGCAACTTGGCTTTGTTGACGTCAACGACTTACCATCAGTGTGGCGACTAGTTCATCTTCTTAGTTTGCCACTAGATGGCGATAAATATTTGACAAGATAATATCGTGAGAGAAATATTATATGTGTTGTTATTATATCAATGGACGTCCACTGCAGACTTCCTCAAATGTCTCCATCTTGTGAAGTCCTGTGCCTTCCATATTCTTCGGTTCCTAATTAAATTGTCTGTCCACCTTGTAACCCCACAGTGCGCCTTCCGCTACGCACTTGCCATTCCAACTTTTTGATCCAACAGCAGTTTTTTATTATGTCATCATCATCATCATATCAGCTAATTGACATACCCTTTCTCCAAATATTCCCACCTTGTGCAGTCCTGTGCCTCCCTCATTACTAGAAACAACATTAGAATGTTTATATGTAAACATAGACCGCCATAGTTTAACATATTATACAAGGACGCATATGTTTCAACCTGTCGAGAGAGCGTATAAGTGGAACACCTACATACATATGTAATTACTTATTGTCTGATCTAACTACGAATACTTCACATGTTTTAGACTTATTCTATTGTTGTTTATTTTGTCTCGTTGGCTAAGTGGTTGTGTACGCGGCGGGCGCGAGTTTTAGCTTCGAATCCCACCCAAGAATATTATTTTGTGTGATTAAAATTTTCTAGAATTGATCTTGAATATGTCACCTCCCCATCTCACTCATGGGTGTCGTAAAAACCGACTAAGGAACTATCCGTGAATATTATCTTTACGAAATAAAATAGAAGAAAAACTGAAAATTAAACCCTATACCAATCCGTTTGGCCAGCGTGGTATTAGTAGGCCAAGTATACCTCCGTCACGGGAGGAGGCCTGTCCTTGCTGGGACATTAATGGGCTGTTATGATGATGATCGTGAATCCAACCCGTTTACCTTTGCGTAACATTATTATGTACCTGGTAATACTAAAGCCAAAATCAAATCATGTACTTAGTATCCAGATATTTTTTTTCTTAATCTCCGATTTACCAACTCTGAGTCTAATATTCTTTCTAGACACCATTACAAATAAAATTGTTTTCCTCTACTATATGTATAAATATTAGATTAGTTTAACAAGTAGTATGGCGACACCCTCAATACTGTGTATAGAGAAAGTACATTACTGTGACGTGCATGTTAAAGGAGAGCTTATGTCATAAGCGGTAGCGGTATTTAAATAAGTTTTCTTTAGGCATTTTGTATTATAATAAAATATGTTTGCTAAATTATTTATATACCTATAGCTGTCCAATGACGTGGCTGCTTTACACAAAGTATAAAGTTTAAATCTGAGTAAGATTTTTTTTTGTATAATGATTGTTCTGTGTCTATTTATTCATACATCAGAATTTCATATAGGTTGTAAATTATACGATACGATAATTGTTATCTACCATTAAGTCAAAGTCAAAGTCAAATAGCTTTATTCACTTAGGTTACAAAGTAACACATGCAAATCGTTATACATGTAGTAGAATAGTATAGAGAAAAATGTCTGCCAAACTACTACCACTTTCGCAGACGACTATAGTAGAGCTCTGAGAAGAATGTGGCCAAGAAACTCAGGCCACTCTTTTCAAAAATAATAATTTGACTTTGTTACAATTACCAACAGCAGCGTGAAGAATGATGTGTGCAAGCAAATCTTACATGCATAGCAATTTAAAGTTTAATTGATAAAAAAAATTTCATTGTTAATAAATTGATTTAAAAAAGCTTTAATTGCATGGCACGTTCATCAGTCATCTCGTCACTGCGATATCCGACAGAAATTAACACACAAGCATTTGTGTCGTCAAGTTGATTTTGTTAATCTTTAAGTAGTTGAGAATGGAATAGAATACCATTTAGATAATATAATTAAATACATTTACAAATGCAAGTGAAGTATTTCTATCGTTACAATAACAAATAAAACTGTAAAAGAAAGTAATAAGGTAGTAACATAACATCCGCACAACTACCTAGGTTAAGCCACAATCTACACCATGGAACAAGCAACATGAAATCACGATAATTGAAATCTAAGCCCATGAGTTTTTGTCATTAATATAATCGTTTATTGTATAATAGCCTTTCGATAATAGCTGATTTTTTACAAATGCTTTAAAGTTTAGTAAAGGTAGATCCATTACATGCTTAGGCAGTTTATTGAATAAACGTATACCGAGTCCCGCAAAAGTGTTATGTACCTTATGTAGGCGATGTTGTGGACCTATCAACTTATGCCTATTCCTCGTACCAATGCTATGAATGTCGCCATTTCTATCATACTGTTCAATATTTTGCTTAATATATATTATATTAGCATATATATATTGTGAAGCAACTGTTAAAATACCTATTTCCTTAAAACGATCTCTCAATGAAACATTCGATTCAAGATTGTAAATAGCTCGAACTGCACGCTTCTGAAGAATAAAAATAGATTCGATGTCTGCAGCCCTACCCCACAAAAGAACACCATAGGACATTAAGCTGTGAAAGTAACTAAAGTATACCAATCTTGCTGTCTCTATATTCGTTAGCTGCCTCACTTTTTTAACTGCATAAGCAGCTGAACTTAGTTTTCCTGCTAGAGCTAATATATGAGCCATTGCAGCTTACTATCCAACGTTATTCCTAAAAATACAGTAGTGTCTACAAAACGAAGGACCTCACCGTTTAAAATCAGATTATTACTAAGGCTTTTAACATTGGGCATAGAGAATTTTAAGCATTTTGTTTTGGCAGCATTTAAAAGCAAATTGTTAGCAGTAAACCAGTTCAGGACTTGTGCGAGAGATTCGTTAACTTCATCTAAATTAGTTTGCTTACGGTTTACTTTGAAAACGAGTGAAGTATCATCTGCAAATAAAACAATGTCGCACAAACCCTGAGCAAGAAACGGCAAGTCATTGACATAAACTAAAAATAGAAACGGACCTAGAATGGATCCTTGAGGCACGCCCATACTTGGCGGAAGACCAGAGGACCTACTACCATTTACTTCGACATACTGAACCCTATTGCTTAAATACGAAGATAATAAATCAAGAGAAGCATCCCTAATTCCATAATGTCTAAGCTTGCACAGAAGTGTCCCATGATCAACGCAGTCAAAAGCTTTAGAAAGATCACAGAAGACGCCTATTGCATCCATAGAATTTTCCCAAGCATCATAGATATATTTCAGAAGAGAAACACCCGCATCAATCGTTGAGCTACCCTTCCTAAAACCGTATTGCTGCCTATGAAAAATATTATTTAAATGAAAGTGACTCTCCAATTGGCATAAGATAATTTTCTCATAGATTTTACTAATCACAGGTAGTATTGAAATTGGTCTAAAGTTACCAGGTTTACTTTTTGATCCATTCTTGAACAAAGGAATAATCTTACTGTGTTTCATTAGATAAGGAAATACACCTATGGCAATACACTTATTAAATATAATAGATAAATGTGGAGATATATTAAATATAATACCCTGAAGAAGCTTGACAGACATACCCCATAAATCAGCAGATTTCTTGGAATTGAGACTTTTGAAAGCTTTTATGATATCATTATGGTTAATAGACCTAAAACTGAAGCGGTTCTTACATTCAATTACTTTATCTTTTAGTAAAAATTCTGCTTGGTTTGGAGAGGAATTTAAGGAGGTTGTTGTATGAATAGGAACATTGACAAAGAAATTATTAAAAGCATGTGCAATGTCAGCATTATTGGTGAGAACCTTATCTTGAGTTTTTAGTACATAATTAGTATCACGAATTTTCATCCGGCCGGTCTCTGCATTAATAATGTCCCATGTACTTTTAATTTTGTTGTTTGATTCCTTTATCTTATTACTCAAATAAGAAGACTTTGCTATGGCACAAGCCCTCTTAAAAGTTTTCGAGTAGTTCCTGACATATTGAATGAAATCTGGTTGAGTATTATATTGTTTCATACCATACAATTCATACAAGCGAGCTCTACTTTTATATATACCTGTTGTTGCCCAATCACAGAATTTAGTTTTAGAGTTACTAACAAAAGTCTTAGTTTTAAAAATATTATCATATTCAAGCTTGATAATGTCTAATAAATCTTTATAAATATCATCTGGGCTATACTGATTAAGATTAATTCTAGTCACTTTGATTGCAACATTATCACTAAATTGATTCAGGCGGTTTATGGTAATTGGCCTGCATGTGATTTTGTTCTCTGTGGGAGTAGTAATAGATGGAAATACTACCCTTTGCCCACAGTGGTCAGATGTTAAATCACTTAAGATATCCTTATTAACATATTCACAGTTGCAAAATACATTATCTAAGCATGTAGCAGAATGAGATGTAATCCTAGTGGCTTCTTTAAATAAAAACTGTAAATTATAAGACTGAAACAAACAAATTAATCTAGCACTAGTTGAAGATTTTTCAAGTAGATTTACATTAAAGTCCCCGCATACTATAATAAATTTATTTCCTGAGCATAGTCTTTCTAACAATTTCTCCATAACACCCTCGAATAGACTATAATCACTCTGCGGTGGTCGGTACACACAAGCTACGACATGTTGCTCAAGCTCCACACAAGAGATTTCGACTGTGCGCTCGATAGAAAGATTTGCTATGTCTTTTCTTTCTTTAAATTCAACTTTATTACTTATAAATATTAGAGAGCCACCGCGTATAGCCTTCTTTCTTACAAACGCACTTGCCAATGTAAAGTGTGCATTATTAAATAATAATTCATGTGACTGTAACCAATGCTCGGTAACACAAAAGATTTGTACATTATGTTTGTTTAAAAACAGTTCTATTTCTAGTTCTTTGCCAGATAGACCTTGTATGTTTTGATGAACTAAACAAAGATTAAGGCTACCCTTTGTCTTATCTAATAGTTTAAACTATTAGATGGTTTAATAAATGTATTAGTAGTGGACCTACTATCTCCTACCAAACTAATGAGTACTCTATTAGTACTTGTACCTATACCTATATTAAATGCTAATAAATTAGCAAGTTGTTTTCTATAATAAAAAGAAAGATACATGGTATCTTTTGTTAAGTAAAAACTGTTCCTAATAAAAATATTAGAGTCAAAAAATAAAATGTCACAGTAGTGACGTGTACTATTATATAATAGTAAATTTAATTTACCTATATGCCTATTTTGTTCTTGAGTAAGTGTATAAGAATATGGGAATGCACACATAATAAATTTGCAACCTACTGATGCCTGGATTTGTAATACCAGTTCTACTAATATAATTACATCCTTCTTGGTAATAGAAAGGCCATTTCCAAGTAATATGACAACTGTAGACTCTTCGTTAAGTTGTAACTTTTTCAGATTATTCATTATAATACTTAAACTAGCTCCAGGTGAACAAACATTAACAACAGGGCAATCTATGTAAGTCTTAATTAAACTACCCAAACCAACACCCAGTTTGTCCGAGACAATAAATGTATTTTTACTTTTACATAATTTTGAAGACTTTGTTAACATTTTAGTAGTTTTAGAACACCCTGTTTGTATATTAGGTGAGTGTTCAGAACCACCATTGCTGGTACATTGCATACTGTGATTATTACTAATAAGAGAATTGACTTTCTCTAAATTTTCTTTGCCAATTCTTGCTATTTCATCATATTTGGAAATATAATCATTAGTTATTTGTTGATTTTCTAATGTAATCCTATGTAGCTCTGCTTGTGAACTGTTTAGTTTTGTGTTTAGTTCACTAACCTGTAAATCATATTGAATCTGGTTACTTATTAATTTGCTATGGCACTTTTCTAAGTCCAGCATTGACATATTAATTTGCCTACTAAGGTCAACATTAGTAGCCTGCAGTTCCTTTACATTGTGAGGACACATTTGTATTTGTATATTACACATAATTAAATCGATCATTATATCATAATATACAACTCCATGTAATATTACATAAAAGCATGTAACATAAACTATGTCATACTTACCTTTAATATGATAATTTTATGTTAAACATATAATGAATCAGTTTATAAATAATTTAGTATGTTAAATACCAGTGAATACCTACTCTCTCTTCTTGATTGACCCTACATTGTATCTAATTCTGTAGTTGGCGATGATCTAACATATTCTTTAGACTAACAGACATAATCCGTGTGGTGACGGAGTAAGAATACAATATGTCACCACCCCATCTCATCCCATGGGTGTCGTAATAACCGGCTCAGGGACTAACCGTAAATATTATCTTTACGAAGCAAAAAGAAGGAAAACTTGAAATTAACCCTATACCAATCTGTCTGACCAGCATGGTATTAGTAGGCCAAGTATCCCTCCGTCACGGAAGGAGGCCCGTCCCTGCAGTGGGACATTAAAGGGCTTTTAAGATTCTTTAGACTTATGTATCACTTGGTAAATCAATTAATCAATTTAGCCTTTTGCAGTTCACTGCTGGACATAGGCTTTGACTTGGAAAATATTGTCTCTTTTTAACCAACTTTAAAACAAGGAGGAGCTCTAATATTTGCTGTACAAAAACCTTCTAGTACTTACAACTTGCAAAATCTCCTTTAGTTAATCCTCTCTTGACCCATATGTGTCCTAAAAATGCACTTAATTCAATAAAACTCGAAACGAATAGGTACAATTACATGCTACATTTTTGCGGAGTTTTATTACTCCGAAATACCCTTGCTTACATTTAATAACTCATAAGGAAATTTTCTTAAACATAGAAACGCGTCTCTTAACACGCTTAAGCGCATCACTTAGGCTACACAATAAAACACACAACAGGGGATTTATTCTAGTTTTCAAATACTGATTCGGTAACAATACGTGATCGGCTAATAATGGTACCAGTATCGAGTATCAAGTATTAGAAACTGGTATCTATCCAGAATAGTAAACTATAGTATTTACGTAAGATAAATAGTTAGTAATCACCATAATAACTGTTACATTATCCTTAGTATGTAATAGTTTTACTATTGTGTAATACGTGCCAAAAATAGTTAGGACAAGTTCGTGTATCAATTATAATTTTTATTCAAGTTTTTAATCGACAAGTCATAAAATCGTTAAAAATTCGGTTAAGTTAACTTTTAGTTGTCAAACTGTCACACAATAGGTAAGACAATTTGGCAACTAAAACTTACCTTATACGAATTTTTAACGATTTTAAGGTACCAGAATTCTCATGAAGATTAATACTTTGCAAGTACAGGTTTTGTACAAAATTATATTATATTGCTGTACGCGACCTCAAAGTTGGCCGATTGTGCGATCCACAAATGATTGTCCCGAGTCGAAATGTTATTTGTGTCGGTTAAATTGATGGTTAAAAAGACCCTGCGAGGCATGCATGATACATAGTGCGACAGTTGTCTTTTAATTTTAATTAACTACGAGTAGTAACTAGATGGTTAGTGGTACGGTACCACAACATTCAACTTATTTTAGTATTTATTATGGGAACTTGGTTCAGATTTAATAACATTTTTATACAACTCTATATGTGAGAACTGGTATCCGTTTCAGTTCTCTTTCATGCGTCTAAGTTCTCATAACTTGCATTGACAAATTAATAACAGTATATATTTTGTTTAAAGAACACTTTCCTAGAGGCGCCAGAGAGAAAAAGAGACACGACAGCCTGGCTCAAATAGCCGTGGAGAATCTTATAATAATATTTAGTTATTATCTGTAGAGTAAAGACAATTATTCATGGGAAATATTTCTTATTGTTTAATTATCCCTATATTTATAATAGCAATATTTGCAATAAAAGATTCTAACGATTTCTTTTTTTTTTTTACAGAATGCCAGTTACGTAACAAATAGACGATACTCAAAGGACAAGATGTCACCGGTGTGCCACAACTTCGTGCAAAATGCATGGAAGAAGGACTTCTGTTCTAACTGCTTCAAGTCGCGCGAAGAACATGTCAAACAGGAACGTGTGACGGAGGGCAGCAAGTACCTCGCCACACCCTTCCAGAACAGAGGCACATTTTTCAAGAAAAACCCACCTGGTATACTCAAAATACATACGAAGAAGAAAAATAAAAGAAATGTAACCTTCCCCGAAGAAGTTTGTAGTGTTATAGGGTTCGGAGGTGATGACTGGTCAGACGGAGAAGAATTCGAAATGTCAGAAGAAACTGATGACGATGACACCTTCCCGGACACAGAAGAGGAGAGAGAACTCTTCAAAATCACAAAATCGAACACAGATTTTAACACAGTTAAAGCTAATTTATTAGGAGATTCACAAGCCAAGTCTTACACGTCCCTGCTCTTAGGTAAGATGCAAACTGACTCTGATGGTAAAAAGAAGACTTTGTTAGTGTCCGTTACACCTTTCGGACAGGAAAACAATAAACCTAATAATCATAAGTCACATAATCGCAAACCCGCCGTCATTCATGTATCCGAAGCTCCTGCAGAAGATATGTCTAATAATTATAAAACTAACATAATTTTATCGTCGTACGTTAAAGAATCAGAAACAATAATTAGTGCGGATAACATTAATTCATCTGCTACTATTTGTACAGAAAAATCGTTGCTAGAGGAAATATCAGAGACGTTAGAACAAAATCGTATGACTAACGGGAGTGACATTCATTTGACCCAAAAAGATAGCAATAAACCCACAGTAGTTGACGAGAAAATGAAAGAAAATATGCAAGATGAACCCGATAGAAAAGAAATGATGGAAATTAAGAAAAATCCAATTGTAAGGCAATCTCCGTTGCATAAAACACAGGAAAGACCAAAAGTTAACTTAAGTCGGTCAGAATTTAAATTTTGTAAGATAAATATTGAGAGCAGTAGTGTTGATTCAGCAGTTAGCACATTGAACTCGACCGCTAATAACTCATTAGCATCCGACGACGAAAGTTTTAGCGCCCGCACAGACTCAGATAATGACGACAGCGGACATTTCTCAGAGACACATAAATGTGAGGAAACAGTTAAAATAAAAATATTCAACGAAGGCGATAAAAACATCAAAATGTCTCCGATTGGCCAAATTAGAAAAGTGGACGGCCAAGCATGCACTGGCTACTCTACATTCCAAGCTCCGATCATTGACATGCCACCGATAATACCCAAACAAACAGACAATATATTTTCTGCAGAAGCCAGTCGCGAATTGGCAGGCGAGCCGGACGGCAGGGCTGACCCAGATGAGACTGTCGAGGCGCCCGCGTTACCGAAAAGTCCTATCCCCACCTTAGACCCGCGACCGTCGTTTCTTCATGGCATGATAACAGATATACTACCTGCACACAAACCGGCTCTACCAGAAAAGCCGAAGCTACCAGTCAAGCCAGTTATAAAACAGACAACAAAAAAAAGTGTTATCACAACAAACCAGCAGCAATTAAATATGTACATGCATACAAAAAGTGAAGATGAGAAAGTAATTGGAGCGTTCAGTGAAGAAAAAAATAATGAGATAACCGAGGTGCATGAAGACAAACCTGAACCTATTTATTACGCGCAACCGGTTTTGACTAAAGAGGACAGTGACTCGTCGTTGAATAGTATCTGCAAGCGAAAAGCGCCCACACCACCTTCGTCGCCCGCCGCGGACGAATACCCCAATATTTACCAAAGAAATACGAACGGTTTTGTTAAATCTGACGCACCCGTCGTCAGAGAATTGGAAAAAAGAGAGAGAGCCACTATTTCTACTATTGGGAAACAGAAGCCTGTTGAAGAAACTCCTGATTTAAAGAAAATTGAGTTAACTCCAGAACCTGCGCCGAGGCGGAACATTTCGTTGTCACACGACAACTTACTATTAGACGAAAAACGTAAAGGGAAACTTAAATTTTCTATTAAGAAGCTTCTCCGGATAGGATCATCAAAAGACTTGGACAAGAAGGAGCTGACGGTAGCGACTGTGACTAAATTGACAAATAAAACTGAGGATATATATGACATAACGCCGAAACCGAAGCCGCGCCTTGTGATCATACATCCTTTAGACATGAACGGAACTAACGGTGTTGAAGTTGTGAAATCTAACTGTGAAATATCTGATTTACGTCGTTTAAGTCACGACGATGTGTCATCTATATATAGTGGTTCCAGTTCAGCAACGGATGTTGATATTCCTAAGGTTGTAAATAAGCCGCCGCCACCTCCGAGACAGTTTAGTGATGATCAGAAAAGTACTCCTAACGTGCCGAAGCCGGCTAGGCCACCGCCTCCGAAGTCGGTCTCGTTGCAGAAGAAGCAGAAACAACAAGCGTGGACGCCTACGCCTAGCAAAGCTGATAATATTTATGCTAATTTAGGTATGTTATAAAGTTGTTGAGTTTATATTATTAAGTACTTTTTGTGGTTGCTAAAATAATATTCACAATAACATCGTCTAAACGTAGATATTCTACTCTGTTTGTGTCTCTATACATAGCTTATTCATTGACCCAACGTCATCTAGTCCGTCAACTATTCAGAACATGTATGTCATATAATAGTCGTCAAATAATAATCATAATTATACCTATTTTATTAGTTTTTGGCGTTCTCTATTAGTCGTAACTATATGACAGTCTTCCGCCACGAATACTGCGCTTAAAATATCACACTAAAGAGCACGGACTTCCTCCATTAACTGTAAGAACCCGTATTAACTTCTACTCCCCAGCTAGCGTTGTCTAAATTTAATTAGTATTCTTTTCCTCAAAATAAAACTATTACGACGTATTTCCTTAGATGGCTTTTAATGAGACTCCGATATAGATGATTCAGTAATAGTCGCTAACTTTTTGAATATTTTAAATGAAACTAAACCTTATGTCTGTTAAGTTTTCTTGTTTAAATTACTGGACTAATTTCAATCAAATATCTATTTCGTTAAATGGTTGAAAGTGCAAACCTATAGGTGATAGAAAGATAGTAGGAATAGATACATAATTATGTACTTATTCTTTACATGACGTTTTATGCACGATATAAACAGTAGTCCTTTAAAAAATAATTTAATGCATTATTAATTTCAATTTAGTTATTTTTTAAAAGTTTATATAGCTGGTTTTATAAGCTGAGCTACGTGATAAAAAAAAACATGTATTACCAAAAAAGCTTTAAATATTTCACAGAATTTATCGAAACCTGTATTCACATTAATTCATTTAATTTAAAACTATTAATTTGCAGACTATTATGATTTTAATCTTCTCATAACAAGTTCTTTATATCGCAAAACCTTTTTTTAGTATTCACGAGGTCGTTCTAACGGTACAGAACATAAAATTTAGCTAAATACCTGTAGACATAGATATAATAATGCTATTATAAGCTTGTTTGTCCGGAGGTCGCATTAGACCTCTATTTAACCTCAGGTTTCACGATCGATATGTTATTTTGGGGACTACGGGTTAATGTAATGGAAACTTAACCTACTAATGCTATGTTAGGCACATGGATTAACTTAGTTTGTTTCGAGTATTACTTCTATTGGAGTAAATGTCAAATCTCTCTCATATGATATTTATTACGATAGGATATTACCAACAAGGACATACATAATAAAACGATTGTGCATGAAACTCGTTGTCATATAACACATTTATTACTGTGTAGCAATAAGAGAACATTTAAATAATATCATAGCATAACAATCATCATAAAACACGACCGCAATCTACATTACGTTTCCACAATATTTAAATATTTGCATCACCATCCATATAACTAACAGACCATTATTTTATGTAGGTGAAATCAGATCAGCGCTTGCTCCAAGAAAACCGGAGCGGACTGCAAGTATGCGGGAGAGAGAAGCTCGATTAGAACTACCTAAACGTAGGAACCAAATAGACGACGATGATGAACTAGACGATGGACCTCAAGAACTAGTCCAGGCGACAAACGATGCTGTCATTCATAACTACGACGATGTATACAACACTGCTAAGTATGACGAGGAGAATTGTGACTCAGCTAAGAACAGCGATAGCGATTACGAGTATGTACACCATCAAAGATCTAGCTCACCAGAATGTGACGCAGCTATAAAACCTAGAGAACAAAATTCTGAAAGGAATGATGCACGAAAAAGCGAAGAAAGCAATGTGGAATACTCAAAGTATAACAACGGTATGTTTAACAGAACATCCCTACCTTACTGCGGCAGCGAAACTGAGTCAGAAATTTACTCGCCATACAGTTTCTATAGCTCGAATGACAATATGGATAATCAAGTAAATGAGGATTATTCAAACGATATTACTCCAAAGAATACAACTAATAAATTGCGAGTTAGAAAAGGACGAAGTGTGGTTCATAGGAATCTAGAAGATAATTATGGCGCAGTCGTTATTGCGAATCATGAAGCACTCGCGCAAGTTTTAGAACAGGTAAATTGTTTGTAATACTAATTTATGTACTACAGTACGCGCAATCTAATTTTACCGGCTTGAAGTTGTTGCAAATGACTGCGCAGATATTATTTTTAAAACTAACCCCCTTACTCATAAACGCCTCTTAAATTTTGGTCAATCGATTACCTTAAATTGATACGATTTTACTTGGAAAAATCTCGCTAAACAGTGACGTTTATGAGTAAGGGGGTAAATGTCGGGGAGCGGGTATTTTCTTCTTGTTCTGAAAGCTAACTTCAGTCTAGGCAAGTAAGATTGCGCGAGCTGTAATTATGTAGTTTAAAACCTTATTGCTGTGTTCCATTTGAATTTATTTAATACTGTAAATTACTTGTTTACGGCAACAAAACAGATTACATTTAATATGTACTATAAACAGAATTACATAAGTACTGTGTGTTTATACGTAATCTGATGTTTGTAGAAATGTCAGACGTTTTAACATCCAATGTAATAAGTATTTTTATTGATGTTAATGAGATGCTGGATCTTATCGCCAACTTTAACTCTATTCTTGATAAACCTACCTATCTAGATAGTTATAACAGCTATATAAACTAACCTTTTCCATCTTTGCTGGCTTTAGTGACTTTTTAGAGGTAATCTCTTAGTCTTTTACAACCACTTCGGGGTCAGATAGGATGGTGAAAACTATCTGTGCAGACACTTAGTATTAACATTATCCCTATTTAGTGTCTATGTCCATCTCATCCCATGGATGTCGTAAAAACCGACTAAGGACCTATCCGTGAATATTATCTTTACGAAATAAAAAGAAGGACAACTTGAAATTAAACCCTATACCAATCTGTCTGGCCAGCGTGGTATTAGTAGACCAAGTATCTCTCCGTCACGGAAGGAGGCCCGGCCCATTAATAGGCTGTTATGATGATGATGAGTGTCTATGTATTGGTCCATACACATATTATTATTGATTTATCCTAAGCTAAAATAATTCAAGAGGTAAACCATAAATATTAACCTTTTAACCTTACTTATTCCAGGTCCAACAAAGCGCTACTATGCAACCTTCCCTCCGCGGTCTCAAAGCTTGTACCAACCTCAGATGGAACGACTTCTCAATCCAGCAATGTAAAACTAACTTCGTGAAAGCTGGTAAACGTTTCTTCTATCCAGCCGTCTGGACTTCAAGCCAAGGTCCAGTTAATGTTACACTGATGCTGTACAAAGAACAGATGGCTTCGCAAATGGTTTGCCAGCAGTCCATGCAGCCGCAGACTTTGAGTTTGAATGCTATTACTGAGTTTTGTGACTTGGTGCCGCTTCAGCAATTCGGGGAGGAAGGCGATGATTTAGTTCAAGGTGAGTCGATTTTGGATTGATAGATGCAATAGGTTATCTTATGCAGACAACCGATATTTTAGAAATGGTAGTGAAATAATATTATTCTTTGATAATGAGTATGTGATAATAAGTAGGTCAAAAAAAATGGATTCAAACCTGCGCCTTCTAAGTAAACGCGTAGATCCCCTAGACCACCACGCGAGTCCTCATCTCACTCTATCCAAACTTGGCCATTATTTGCAAATTGCATGTTGTCGAAATCATTTCCACACTTTTACATTTTGCTAACACAAAAAAAAACATTTGCATTTGCAAAAAAGAATAAGTAGGTAGATACGTATCTTAATACATAATCCTGACAATATTAAAAGAATATCGAATCGATATTAATATCAATGATATAGACAATTTCGTCGAAAAAACCGATTTCTTCAACAAAATAAAGGCCAATTGTTGAAACTGCTACTTTGTTTATAAAAATATGACGAAATGTTAAAATTGAGGTTAATCTTCGAATTTATTTGGCTAAATGTGAAATGCTAATTTTGTGGATTATTATTTATGTTTTATTACTCTTTCCTTGCTACGTAGAGATCGCAAAAATACTATAGAAAACTTTTAAAAAGTTCATATCTGGCTGACAAAAAACCCATTCTTGTATTCTTCCGATTATTGAAGTTAGAATAACGTTACCACGAAACAAGCAACTGCGAATTTAGACTTCGAAATAAGTACCTTTATCACAAATTTTAATTCCGGCATCGATTTACAAATTGTTGAAAGGTTAGGTTTGAACGGCGACAATACGACGCCAGATAAGACCTAATGTTAGCATTCCATGGATTCTCCGTGCGGGTGCCGGGTCCATCGCGTGATAGAGGACGGAACACTTGCTTACAACGCGTTAGCGGTCACCTTCACTGTCTGCTATGTTCCGTCCTCTACCTATTAAATTCGTTTAGTAATTCCGAAATAAGTATGACAGTCCCAAAAAATATGTTGCTTATTTATATCTTTTAAAATTTAATTTCTATTTACTACCTACATCTTAAATAAGGTTATTTTTAATTATCAACTAACTCTTCTGAAATTCACTTTTCAGCCACCATAGTCGTGTTAGCCCATGCCCAAGTAGACACGATCCAATCATACGGAGAAAGTCTGCACGCTGTCGAAGGCCTCACAACCAAGGAGCACCAACTGGTCCAAACAGAACAGATACACGAGGCCATATTCATGATGCTGCAAATGATAAACGGTTTGAAGTGTTTCCAAGCTCGTGGTGTTGAAGAAATTCCGGAATCGCTGACTTCTTATATATCTTTGAAGGAAATACAATCGCCGACGTCTCATGGAAGTACTCTGAATTTGCCGACGTCGCCAGATGATCGGTTGAATTCGTTGTGGGCGCCGAAGACTAATAGTTATGGACGGTTGTGCATATTACAAGGGTGAGTTTGAATATTTTGTTATGTTTTTTTGCGTTGATGGATTTAAAAAACTGTATAATATAGCCAGGGTCTCTTTAAAGTAGTCATAAAACTTCAATGGCATATTATGCCTCCCCGAGTCTCGTAGTGTATTGGCATGGCTATTATAGTTGCGCTGCCGATGTTGGCAATAAGAAAGCGACGAAACAAAAAGAAAGAAAGAAAAAGTATTCTGACCAAATGGTGTAATAGCTGATAGACCACTGTAAGATCCAATACCTAGTTGCAGTAGATGTTTCCAGTGTTTCCAACCTCCTAGCTATCTTTGATATACAACTGTGTATCGTTGACATAAATAATATAGCGATAAATAAACATTCATTTTGTATTATTACAGATTGAGCGACGAAATAAAAAGCAAATCAACAGACGAAGAAAGTCATCTCAATTCCCTTTGTAAATGTGCGATCAAAGCTACCGAAATCCTTCTACCAGGCGAGAAACTAACACCTTTACTCAAGGAAATACTTCATGAAGAACGAGCTGTTTCCCTGAACCACGCTAAAGCAGTTTTAGAGTTCATGTTATGGGGTCCTTTAGATGTCGTTCAAGGGGTCCCAGTTGACGAAAGGGAATTATCATTACAAAGGTGGTTGGACCTTGAAAGAGCGACTGTATTACACGGTCTTGTAAGAACAAGGGTCCAACTAAATGTCTTCGAACAATTACATCTCATGTTCTTGGTCAGATCAACAGCTAAAGCCATGTGTGACGCATCTGTATTACTCGAAAAAGCCAATGTTTATTAATTTGTACATTCTTTAACTTTATTTATCGCGCCAATTAAGTGGGCCGGCTTGAAGTTGTTGCAAATGGGTGCGCAGATGTCATTTCGGGAACTAAATGTCGGGAATGGGGTTTTTTGTTCGATTCAACATGCGCGAATGTCTCTAAAAGTTAACTTCAGGCCGGCCGAGTTAGTTTGTGCGTACTGTAGTGGCATTTAAGTTTGATCGTATTGATTACTGTTTACTTTGATTATTGTTCATTTTGATCGCAGATTATATTGATCACGGGTATGTTTTAAGGGTACGCAAGTTTCTTTAACAACTTCTTCAATCAACAGACTATATTAGTCTAGTTTTTCACCATCTTTATCTATCCTTTTATATATATTTTGTGACATAATATATGATGTGTATGTAATAAAACGATACTTAAATAAATGTTAAATTAGTGTAAAGTTCTTAATTGCCACTTATCTTAAATTAATCTAAGTTAGGCACCTGAAGACTTTATAATTATTAGATTGTATACAGCTATTGCATTTGAAGAATAATTAAAAAAAAAATGAACTTAGTTTTCATGAATGAATGAATGATATTATTAAATATTTAAAAAAACCTTAGGGACCAAGCAACACAATCTCATTCCTTGTTCATTTACATTTAAATTTCGATCAAAATGATCCAGTTTGTAATCAAACTGAACAATTTTTTGATCGAAATGATCTAATGATTCTGATCAAACTGATTAAGTTTTCGATAGAAATACGTCAGTTGTTAGTCAGAATTTATTTTCCGTTACATTTTCGGGCCAATTAATGTCGTTAGGTGCCAATAAGTAGAACTGATGGTATAAATATACTGATTGTACTAATTATCCGGTGCCTTAAAAATTGTATTATTATAATTACGTAAATAATGTATTATATTGAATGTAATTTATATTTTATATGAACTATATCGAGTTCAAACAAATTTGTTAATTTTACTATTTGTAAGAATCCATCGAATACGAAGATTTAAATACATATTTCTTAATATATAATTATGTTGTTTTATTTTTATTATTTTGGTGGTAGAATGGTGGATCTTCTCCGTCATCAGCTAGCGATGGTAATTTAGTACAGATCCCAGCAAGTAATAGTTTATATTTCCCTTCTTACCGTGCCTTAGAAAAATATTTTACGACTACCCTCAATGGTATTCACAAAGCTGATTAACAGCGAGATGTTTGAAAATAAAAAATGAATTAGTTGTATCTTCATACATTCCGTTCGTCTCATATTTGCAGAGAATCCGGACCTAAATAAAACATTACCTCTCAAAACACCTTAGTAAAAATTAACTTTTAGCCAATCCAGATAGATTCACTATAAAAAAATCTGTAACGAAAAAAATTTACCTTCTAATGTCTGGCTAGACGGATTTGGCAAGTCTACGTCTCCTAAAATTATTCATTGGTCCTTAATTCAGGCCTACTTACGCTTACTAGCATCCGTCGGAACAGCACGAGTTCAGTAATAGTTCGCTTCGTACCATCCTGAGCCTTAGAGGATTAGCGTATGTTTCGTCAGTAAACCGCACTTCTATCTTTTCAGAACTGTAACTCACATACCGTCCGGGCCAAAGCTGACCAATAAAATTTCCCATGATAATAATAAGAGATCCCTTAGTTGACTTTTACGATCATCATCATAACAGCCCATTAACGTCAGACTGAACGGAGGGACGGGCCTCCTCCCGGGATGGAGGGATACTTAGCCTACTAATACCCACAGAACAATTATACTCAAAGGAGAAGAATGTCAACTTCATATAAAATTCGTGAGGAAACTTTTCCTAAGCGTGCGGCGCCATCTATCGGGAGCCAAAACTGCGGTTAAAATCAGCAGCGCGGGAAATTGTATTATTTTTTTTATTTAATAAAAACAAAGAGATATATTATATTACGCCCTACATTATTAGGGCGTTATATAATTATATCTATTTGTTTATTTTGTTGAAGGTTTAAATTAGGATGACTGTATTTAGAGTTGGATTTGATAATAAAAAACTTCATTTCTTTTACAATTTATTTATGTAAATAATATTCATAATAAAAAATATTCACATTCTTTATTGAAACATTCTTCTCTACATTGAAACTCATTGTAACATAACAAAAACCCTATAGGAGTCACTTTCTCAGAACTGGAGTCAATAACGTTCAATTTCACAAAAACACTTCAACTAAGGAATAGGATGCAATTTCACAAAAACACTTCAACTAAGGAATAGGATGCTCGTGCAACGTTTTTAATTCAGGATAAACTTGTTATTTATCGAGATTTTTTATTTATTTACAAGATATTTAGGAATTTACAAAATAAACGGTTTCTTTTCTTGTAGTGTTGACTGTTGACAGCTCCATATAAACAAGTATTAGGTGGTTGCTAGGAAATGACATAACATTTTCTATTTCATCTTTTCTCTCTGTCGTGACTAACAGCCCTAATAGAAACATTGTGTAGAACAGAGTTGACTCCCCCTGCTAATACCACACTGGCCAGGCGGATTGGTATAGGGTTTAATTTCAAGTTTTCCTTCTTTTTATTTCGTAAAGATAATATTCACGGATAGTCACTTAGTCGGTTTTTACGACACCCATGGCATGATGGGGTGGTGACATGTTGTATTCTTACTCCGTCACCACACGGAAAAGTCAAGAATTGGTGAGGTTGAATAAATAAATAAGAGAAATAATCCATGTATAACATTTTATTATATCTAATGCAACATATTAAGAAAATAATAAAAATAAATCTTGTACAGAATGTTAGGAACTATTCTAACAAACAAGTAAACACTATTAAAAAAATGGCTTTTCAGTACTTATAAATAAGTCCCAATAAATACATATAAGTACAAAGAAAATAATATTTTTAATTCATTCCAAGAACAACAATATAGTTCTACTCTATTATATAATCACATTATTACTCTGATCTACAAAGACTCTTCATTATCGAATTAAGACAACATAAATGTATAGACCAGTCTAATCAATGTTTATATTTAATTGACAGTAAATTGCAAATGGCCGATGGTTCAACTACAAGAGGTATTTGTTGTCTTTGTACGTGCAACACATATTGTATCATATTTATTACAGTAAATAAAAAACAAATAAAAAAAACTTAACTGTCAATTTTGCACAATCTGTCACATTCTAACTGTCATATTGGCTATGTGCAAAGCGAGTAGTGGCGGACAGATAACGACCGCAGCGCACAACACGGCAGAAATTGGAAACAAATGCGGATAATCAGCTGTCAAAAGTGTTGATTGTAGTACAAAATCAAAGCAAAGAAATGGGCCATGACTGTTGTTGCGTTGTTAACTCCAAAAATAACGGCCTCAACAGCAAATGTATATTTTATACTAATTTATTGCCTTTTATCTCGGTTTGTGGTTGGAAACTAATATTATGTGTAATAGTTTTAATCCCGGTTTTTATTATTATATTGCAGTAAAACTATTGAACAAATTGCACTTAAATAACGTCAACAATACTATTTTAATCTTTGGTTTTATTTATATTTGCAAAGAAAACTAACAATGTTTGCATTGTTATTATTTGACAGCTTCCGCAAATGTTATGAATGCTACGCGTCGCCACCGTCGCTCACATAGTCAATAGGCACAAAATATATATTAGTCAATCATTGTTCTCATAAGTTACATTTCTGGAAACGGCAAAAAAATAGTTATTCGAGAAGTAAATCACAGCAAAATTAATCATTAATAAATTAGTAATAAAAAAAAACAAGCTTTAAAAACTGCCAAAAAAACAATTGAATTAAATCTTAAATAACTATACTTAATAAAATTAATAATGTCTTGAAGTATTGATCTTAATATCTAATAAAAATAATAAATAAAAAAATAATCAAGAAAATAGAAGCTTGAGTAACAAATTTATTTTTTCTGTGACAACATTATGTCATGCTTAACACTTTGTCAGTGGCTCAAAGCGTAATCTTACTTGGCCGGCCCGAAGTTAGTTGTCAGAGAAATTCACGTAACAACTTCTAGTCGGTTAACTTAGGTTGCGCATACAAGGTAATTAAATTTTGTGTAGTAGAAATTTAAAATGATTCTACCAATAACCACAATTCTAACTTATTTAAAATCCCGCATAATATAATAACATTAGAAATAACTGCAACCTACTGTATTTTAGTCTGGCAAGCTTATATTTTATACTCTATCTTAAAAAGCGATTAATTATTGTCTTTACATATCGATACATACATTTATTTATAATCCAAACAAAATTCGAGACTAGATACATAATAATATAAAAAAATGCACTTATTATTTAAGCATAAACTTATTAATATCAAGCGATTTAGGAATGTATTTGGTTTATAAAGCAAAAAAAGCATACAAAACATTCCTACAATAAAAAAAAAAACATTTTGATTAGTATAAACTTATTAATTTGACGTATACTTCATGGAATAGTATAATATGTATATTCAACTGCGGTCTAAACCAGAGATAACTTCTCGTAATTCTGTTCAATAAAGTTGGATTTAGTATTATTGACTATTTGGAGTCATTTTGATAGGTTACAAAAGTGACTTTGACATTAATGGATAAACAACATTTTTTAGAAAGTTTATAATTTCCAAATACTTATTTGTGGCTATTATAACTCTGAATTTAAGTAAGTACCAATGTATTAAAAATGTATTAAAAAAATAAGTTGTTAAAATTTAACAATAACAATAAATATTCAAATTAATGCTTTATCTAAGATTATCTATATGTTAGTATTTTCCCTTAATAAAAATAAAATAAAATAAAACTTATGAAAAATACGTATTTTCATGGCTCAAGTTTCACTAAGAAAACATTAAACTACTATTATTAAAAAAAATTACAATTCTCGTCTTTCTAAATAGAATTAATTTTCTCTGTGAAAACCAACTAATTATTTATGCGTTTTACTTATTATACAGGGTGTTTTTTGAGTCATCGGCAATAATTAAGGAGGTGACTCTGTACGTGATTCTAATCCGAATTATGTAATAAAATTAGGTACTTAATTTTTGACGAAAAATCCCAAAAATGAACTAAGTGTGGACACGTTCCCGCTGCGCTAAAATATTGTTCAAGACTCGGTGCATTGACCCGCGCCGCGCGTCGTAGGTATCAGCTGGCGAATAGTGAAATTCATGGCTAAGCTTTACACGTCGTTTACTATGTAGTAATTTAATGTTTATTTATTTTGTATTTTTTTTCCTTCATTAAATAACGTTATCTATCACGCCCTAAAGTATTGCCTATGTCTCACTTTACATACTGTATATTTAGTAAGGTAACTAAGACCTCACTGTATTCTCTGCAAGGGGAACCAGAAAGCACAAAATATAAAAAGTTAGAGAAGTCAATCTACAAACAACTCGCGCAACCTTACTTGAACGGTCTGAAATTAGCTTTCAGAGGTGTTCGCGCATGTATAGACACTAAGACAACACCCGCTCCCTGACATTAAGTTTCAATGAAAGGAATCCCCGATCGATAAAATGAAACATAACTAATTAAGACAAATCTAACAAGCCGAAACTCAATTGGTTTACTAAAAGGCAGTCCAGGGTTATGTATCCTGTCTTCGAGCCGTAACAGCAGATCAGCTCAGTGGTTGCCATAGACATAAATGTTTCAAATGTCAGATCCCACATATGCTTGCAAGTAAACTGAGCGTGACAGTTTACACGTCAAACTTATAACACCCCGTCGTTTTGCGTCGGGGGTTAAAAATGACATTTGCGCAGCCATTTGCAACAAGTTCAAGCCAGCCAACTTAAATTGCGCGAATCGTACATGCAATTGACTTCTCTAACAAATTGTTTTGTGCGTTAAGACATATTTTTGCTTGCCGCTTTATACTATTAACATATCAACCTATAGGTTTTCATTCAAAAACGAGTATTATTCCATTATATATGTCGCAGGGAAATGAGGAAACCAGGGATTTCACGAAATCACTAGGGATATCACGAAATCCCGATAAATGTCAAAAATGCCTTGCACTTTGGCGGCCGCTGCCGCGTCACGCTCGCTTTGCTCGCTTGCCTCGTGCGTTAGGGTCACAGTTCTAACCTAACCTAACCTAACCTACAGAAGATGGAATCTTTGTGTTTTTTAACCTACAAACAAAAATATGAGCATTTCTTTTCTGGTAGAAACGGGATTTCGTCATATCCCTAGGGATTTCGTGAAATTCCTGGTTTCCTCATTTCTCTGCGACATATACATGTACTAGTTAGTTTTTGACATTTCTTTATTCAATTACAGGCACTGGAAAATATCTTTTTTCAGATTTAATGGTAAGAGAGCCTTGTTATGTCTCTCAAGAAAAGATTTATAAAATTACTTTTCTCGTATGTCATTTCTCCTCTCCTATTCATACTTATTTGACAGTGGAGTTCCAAAAAGGGCTGTTTTAAATCGCTAAATGAGTTATAATGTATATTATTCAAAAAACACAACTGCCTCACAATAATATTCATAAGGCTATGTAGGCAACAAACGCAAGCCCAATGTAGGGACGGGTCAACTTCACGTACAGCGCAATCTTACTCGGTCGGCGTGAAGTTAGCTTACTGAGACGCTTGCTCATGTACATACATTTACTAAGAAAACAGCTGTTCTCCGATATTTAGTTTGAAAAATGACATCTGCGCAGACATTCGAAACAACTTCAAGCCGATCGACTTAGATTGCGCATCTTGTAAGTAGGTATTTTTCCTCATACAATTGTAAAATCATTTATATTTCAATTTAGCGATTTAGAAAGAATCCCTTTATACTAAATATTATAATATCTATTATATTTACAATCCCTTGTTAAAGTAGACATATTCAGGTGGGTTACCCTTTGTATTCTTCACTATTTCATCGTAATTCTCCTTTTCGAACCGCTTTATAGTGTCAATCGATAATTTACTGAAAGGAAAAAAGTATTCAATTATAATACTTAAAAAAAACCATAGCAAATAACCTAGCTTGCGCATATTTTATCTATATCTATACTAATATTATAAAGAGGTAAAGTTTGTGTGATTGTGTGTTTGTGACGTTGTAGTGGGTAATCTCTGGATCTAATGAACCGATTTTAAAATTTCTTTCTGTGTTGAATAGTCTATTTATCGGGGAGTGTCATAGGCTATATAGTATCACGCTATGACTAATAGGAGAAGAGCAGTAATAAAATATGTTTAAAAAGCGACGCGTTTTTTTCGCCGTCCAACGAAGTAGGCACGAGTTAGCTAGTACTTCATAAAGTAAATAATGTAATAAATTTTAAGCCGGAGGCAGGATTTTAACTTTCGTCATATCTGGGTAAGCGCCTTACGCCTTTGAGCACTAGGCAACAAGACCTAATAGATGCGCTAAGTAATGGAAGATTAGCTCGAATGGTGTCTCCTCTTACAAACATCAATGTATTGGATAAAAATAAAATCTACACCATGTTGTGTAGACCCCGCTCACTTATACACGCCCTCCGCCCATTTGTACACGCCCTACGCCTACTTGTAGAACTTATAGTCACCATCCCAGCTCATTCCATGGATGTTATTAAAGCAAAATAAGGAAAAACTTGAATTTAATTGGCTGCTATGAATTAACTTTAAGTTCAGAACAGTAAATTAGGCTATTGTAAATGTATTGTTTACTTACCAATTTTGTGGGAAGATAGCACAGGCTGTAGGCACCATAAATGTCAGGCTGAAATTGTAAATACAGGCAAAGTTAATTTTTTTTTATCTTATAAATAAAATAGAAAAACGCAGAGTGGAGAGACCCCTCACACGGTGGACCGACGACCTGGTTAGGACGGCGAAAAGCCGATGGATGAGGGAGGCACAGGATCGCACAAGGTGGCAATATTTGGAGGAGTCCTATGTCCAGTGGTGGACGATAATTGGCTGATGTGATGATGATGATGATGATGATAAATAAAATAAATATAAAAGTAACTCACAAATTATTTATTTATTGAAATAAATAGGAAAACACAATGGACGAAAATTCCTGCATCAAGGAATTCCTGCATCTTGGTTTTTACCATAGAAAACGCAGATTTGATCTCTGCCTCAAGATTCAAATATTATCGTCTATTGTTCAACAAATTATTTCGATAAACAATACCAAATATAAGAATTAATCTCTTTGATTTCTTCATTTAAAATACCAATTAACGTAAAACTTTTCGTTTATTTTTCACATAGTGATTACGGCGGTAAGCCGATGGATGAGGGAGGCACAAGACCGTACAGGATGGAAATATTTGGAGGAGTCCTATGTTTAGCAGTGGACGTCAATTGGTTGATATGATGAGGTTGATAAAATAAGCATAATACTCACAAAGCCCCAACAAGCGCAGTCTGTATAAGTATATGTGCCCACTTCATCCTCTGCATCCAAGGTTTAGGCTCCAAGCGCTCCATTATCACTGGTAATAACAACATGCCCGGAGAACACATCACTATTCTGTAACAAATATTATCATTGTTAAATATTACGCTAGTCGGTGCGGGTAGGTCCCGGAAAACATAATGTTGAGCAGATAGGTTGCATATTTTAGAAGGGTCAAATAAAGAGCACTCGTAATCGACGCGAATGTATGACTCGCTTAATGAATGTGGACGAGACCCAATCTGTTTGCCAGGATCGTGACAAAGTGGCGTTCTGCCGTCTCTGCCTACCCCGGACGGGATAAGGCGTGAGTTTATGTATGAAGGTATGTAAATATTACACATATTAAGACGGTAAGCACTAAGAATCCTAATTCTGAAGACGCCTCTTTGTCTTATAAAGCTTATTAGTTATAGCGACACGCCTATCTTATAGAGCATCGTGACACCTATATTAGTTAGTATAGAAATAGTCTGTCCTATAGAGCGTCGCTTCTCTTATAAAGTTATAGCGTCGCGACGCCTATTATTTGTAGCGTTGCGACACCTGCTTTATAGAGCGTCGCGACGCACGCCTTGCCGTGACAAATTAAGATCACCTCATTACATAGCTAAAAGAGACAAACATCAAATGTGATTGGACCCACTATAACTATTTTACCAAAGAACATATCTTTGGTAACATTCAACAGACCAAACCATAAAAATATTTTTAGTTCTCACCTCGATGTGACGACCTGTGAGATACCCTTTACAGGTGCTAGCTTAGACTTTCCTATAACTTTACCATCTTCATCGGTTACATCCAAACCTGAAACAATAAATAGCCATTATAATATTCGTGTCGTATAAACCGACTAAGGGACTATCCGTGAATATTATCTTTACGTAATAAAAAGAAGGAAAACTTGAAATTAAACCCTATACCAATCCGTCTGGCCAGCGTGGTATTAGTAGGCCAAGTATCCCTCCGTCATGGAAGAAGGCCCGTCCCTGCAGTGGGACATTAATGGGCTGTTATGATGATAATTTTCATGTTCGACAGATCGTAAAAGTAAAATATGGCATTAACAAAAATAGTATTATTAAATTCTGCAAAAAAAGATTTCTGAATATAAAAACAGTAATACATACCCATTTTAAATTCATTTTGTCTCATTAATGGAATGTTTACCCAATTGGCGGCGGCCACTGCTACAAATGGTACGAACCTCTGCAAAACAAATTACAGAATACTTAAAGTCTTTATAACAAAAAAAAATAATTACAAAGTAAGTAAACTCTCTAAGTCTTAAACGGCGTCCACGGCTCCCTTCTTCTTCTTCTCTCGTGTCAATGGTTGAAACTCAAACAGTTTTAGAATAGTAAGCGCCTAGTTCAATGGCATTTGGAGTGGCCGCGTAAAGATCGACCATCGTACACCGCTCAGGACACAAAGAGCACACCAGTAGATGCGACATCGATTGCTCTGGATTGCCGCAGTCAAATTGGGGAAGACAGGCGTCTCTGAATCCCCACTTACACATATTTGCCTCCCTAAATTCGCGTCACTTCTTCCGATTGCCTGTCTCATCGAGCCTTTTACACCTCATCCCAGGTCGTCAGTCCATCAGGCCAGAGGCCTTATTTAAATTTAAGTAACCATATGTACTTACAGCAAAAATCGGGTTCTTAGCGTGTTTCTGTACGCCATATTTGAAAGCTAACGCTGTGCCCATAGCAGCACTTGTAGCAGAAACATAAGCCACGCCCATTTGCGGAACTGTCAGCGGTGAATTAGCGTTCCTATTCGTATAATTCACCAATGCGTTAAATGACTGATTCACCCATTGCCAAAATACCACTGCTACTGGGGTTCTGAAAAAAAATTAAATTTACTAGGTAAGTTATACAGAGTGGACATAAGAAAGGCACATTCCTTTTAATACAAGAAATATAACTTAACTCAGGATGAAAAAAAGTTATCTTTAGAGGTTATTATTCAAAAATACTCAGTTCAGACATTAATCATGACCAATTTTTTACTTGTTTTAAGAGCGTTTATAAGGCTCACTAGCGCCGCCAATAGCAAAAGAACATAATTCGCAAATAGGATAAATAATGTAAATTTTTTTGATAACAAAGTCTTGAGAAAAGGCAATAAAGTATATTTGTATAACACACTCTCAACACTTTATAATCCTAGTTAAATTTCGCATTAAAAAAAATACGGCCGCTTTTGTTTATAATGTAATATTTATTTTAAACGCTCTTATTAATTAGATTATAAGAATAGGATTATAAGAATAACTTTTTATATTTTACGAATAGTTTACCTTAACTAAAATAAAAAGTTTTAAGGCATAATCAGCATGCAAAAAGACATTAAAATGCTGACAAAAATAATTTCACAATTGCTAGCTAAAATGTAGATAATTATATTACCTAACTCGTGAGAAGATAAACTATGACAAAATACTCAGGGCCACAGACTCATTGTCATAACGTTTAAGTAATTTAGAAATTAAAGCATCTATTTATATTTAATGTAGGTTTTTTTTTAAATTAATATTATGTCTGTGAGTTACCTAACAACCTAATTTCATGTGGCAACTATGGTGTATATGTACGTTTGACGTCTGGCATGTGGTTCGAGTACCACAATTATTTGTATTACCTATAGATGTTTGGGTCATCATTAATGTCCCCCTGCAGGGACGGGCCTCCTCCCGTGATGGATAAGTATAGGGTTTAATTTCAAGTTTTACTTCTTTTTATTTCGTGAAGATAATATTCACAGATACCTAGTTCCTTAGTCCGTTTTTACGACACCCATGGGATGAGATGAGGTGGTGACATATTGTATTTTTACTCCGTCACTACACGGAGATGTCTGGGTGCCTTCTTGCAATCCGTTTAAGACTTCTATCTGAAATACTTAAGTTGTTCTACTCTTATAACCTGATAAAGGGGCATTATGTGTTTTCGTGTCTTAATGAATATTTCTATAGAACCAGACTCTAACTTTGCGCAATCAACTATTCTAAGACGTTAGTCTTGTTGTTGTCTTTATGTTAGTCTGAATGTTAATTCAGACTGTTTATTAATTTAATGATAATAATGAAATTAAGTAGGTAAACCTAGACTAATTCGTTACTTAAACTTCAGAACAGACTCTTTGAAGATGTATTATTATTGTGTAACACTGATTACTTATCATGGTTTGAGTTACTTTACATTAAATACCTAATCCATCTTATCAACACTTCAGAAAAAGCAAGTTCGCACTGATTTGACAATAATAAGTATTGAACAGCTTTGAAAATAATGATGAATTGAGAAATATTATTCAAAAGTAAGATGTTTCACTTATTCTTTCGATAGTGCAGTCGTTTGATAAATTAACTTTTTATGATTTATAAAAATACTAGCTGACCCGTGCCCACTTCGTTGAGCAGCAAAAAAACGCGTCCCTTTTTTAAACATATTCCATTACCGCTCCACTCCTATTAGTCATAGCGTGATACTATATAGTCTATGACACTCACCTATAAATGGACTATTCAACACACAAAGAATTTTTAAAATCGATTCATTAGATCCAGAGATTACCCCCTACAACGTCACAAACACACAAACTTTACCTCTTTATAATATTAGTATAGAAGTATAGATATAGATAACAAAAATAAATGTTAACAATCTTGCAATGCTTGTAAGCGACAAGTAGTCGTGAAACACATAAACTTGAAACTATGCTAGAAAAACTATAAAGAACACATAGGATCCGTTATTGACTCTAGGTACATTTCTTCAAATACAAATTTTTTGAGAGGACGTGTTATTCGTCAGAGAAGATAACTTTACAAATAGGTCCAATACAGGAAAAAGCTCCATGTTAAGTTCACAAGTCAAGATCTGTGGACTATCAGACAGTAGCCAATGCTGAATGCGAGATGAAGAAGAATAATGGAAGATTGCGAAGCTCGAATCTTAGTACTCGTGCATGTCGTTGACAATATTTGGAAAACTACGTAACAACATTCCTAGTTTTACTCTCGATATAACGCAATTATATCCATATCAATCATGTTTATCTGTAGTTATAGAAGAACCATTAATAGCTTACAGAATATTGTTTTATACTACCATACAATATGCAAAGACCTTGAAGAGAAACGTGAATCCATATACAATAGATATATTGTTATATACGATCCCATTATATGAAACTAACACTTTGCTTACAAAACAACTAAATACCTATACATCTCATGTATGAACTTAACAATTGGTTTCCATGATCAGCGTTCGCTCTAGGGTTGTCTACTTTGACTTATACTTAGATAAACATTTTGGTAGCAGCATAGCTGGTTTTTTTATAGCTTTAAGGTGGCTGTCAAGAAAGCGGCGATATTTCCAGACCGTTACGACTTGGGGAGCTTCAAGAAACGAGCGTACTTCCTTTTTAAAGGTCGGCAACGCATCTGTGATTCCTCTGGTGTTGCGAGTGTCCATGGGCGGCGGTGATCACTTACCATCAGGTGACCTGCGGGATAGTTTGCATCTTATTATGGTAAGTGATAACCGCTACTCAAGGATGTCAACAATTTCAGAGCAGAACCAAGCTGCTGCTTACCCTAGAACCTACCTTGTTTATCTCGGATGTTGTATTTCTATTTCCCGGGACTCCTCATATACCCCGAAGATGGTTACCGTGGAGGTTTTAGTCTGTAGACTGGTCTATAGGAGTCTGACATAACCACCTCACCACCACCCCCAGGTGAGGATGTGTATGCCTAAAGCATTTCCTCCACGAAAAATAAAAAAGAACCTATCTTGTTTAACTTAATATGTGGAGAAGAAAAAAGTAATAACGGAAATGTAAACCAATAATTAAACAAAATATTTCTATTTTAATGTTATGTTGAAACGAAGGGCCAAATAAAGAGCACTCGTAACCGAGGCGCATGTATGACTCGCTTATTGAATGTGGACGAGGCCGAATCTGTTTGCCAGGATCGTGACAAGTGACGTTCTGCCGTATCTGCCTACCCCGGACAGGACAAGGCGTGAGTTTATTTATGTGTGTATGTTGAAACAATCCCGAAGAAACGAAGATCACTTCTGGATGTAGAGGTATCAGATATTGATGAGTAACAATTCAGATCAAGCCACGTGAATTAAAACATACATAGATCAATGGGGAAAGCCATCGTTATCCTTAGATTTTAATTCAAGATCGGTAGATAAAATAGATTTATCGTAAAAGTAAATATCATTACTGACACATCATGACAAATCGACTTACAAGTTTAAAAATTCATCTTTTATAACATCATTCATCATTTTAATATGTTTAGTGATGATTCGTGGATAATGCGCTAGGTATCTGGCGATTGGCATAATCTCTTAATTGAATTAATGCCTGGTATCTTATCATTTTATACGCTTCGCTTAGAAATGAATTTTCTCAACCAATCATGCTTGCCTAAATAAAGTGCAGTAGGCTAGACAATATTTTTGGGTTCTGATTCTGATTACGATAGTAGCCCCTTTGATATGAAAACGAAGCTTAAGCATCATCATAACACCCCATTAATGTTCCACTGCAGGGACGGGCCTCCTCCCGTGACGGAGGGTTACTTGGCCTACTAATGCCAGACGGATTGGTATAGGGTTTAATTTCAAATTTACCTTCTTTTTACTTCGTAAAGATAAGATTCACGGATAGTCCTGGCTTAAGGTCTTTTAATGGTAAAATACCCGTTACACTGCCCGCAGGTAACAATCCCTGATCTTTGGTCTAACAAAACTTAAGCAGTACATTATCATTTTGACTAGTAAATAATTGACTTACCTATACCACTGCAACATAGCACCAGTAATCAAACAACCACCAGGCATTTGGAATGACATTCTGCCGAACACATTTTGTAGTTCTCCACTATCTGGGTGGAACGCTGACTCGTATAATTGCTTTGAGCGTACTATTTTATCAAAAGTTGCATTTTGTGGTATGTTACCAGACCTAACAAGACAAAATTAAATTAATAATAAATTAAATTTCTTATTTATTGAAATAGACACAAAGATATGAATGAATAATACGAAGATATAAACACATGAAGTAATATTCTTAAATTTTAACCTTATCTGATGAGAATAAAGCCTCAAATACAGTGTAAGGGATTCCACATAATGCTTTTCTAGAAAGACATAAAAATACCTATCTAAAAAGATCATATAATAACATAATTTTGTAAGATTATTATGTAATCCTCAACAGGGTAACTATTACTATAAGCAGCTTTTGTGTACAAATTCACAGTTTTATTTTCCATGCAGGATTAATATTAATCCTGACTGGAAAATAAAACTGTGACTTGTTTGATCCACATACCCATGTCTTACGATAGGAAAATACACAGTGACTTAGGCTTGGTAAAAGCTTAATCTCTACTGTACAATACTAATCATAACAAAAGCATGGATGTATATAGTAAATGGAGAAAAAAGTGTCTGTTTACATTATCCAAAGATTATCCACTTGTTGCTACTTACTTGTACTGCAAGTAAAACTCCTTGGCATCATTAAGCTCTTTCTCAGATGCTAATGACAATAAAGGATTAGATATAAGAGCAAAATGGCGGAACCTGCCCACAAAAGTACTCTGGTCCCATAGTGGCTTAGTTATATCTATTTTCTGCACTGGTACCTAAAAGATAATTAAAAGTGTTACAATTGCAATTAATTTATTACTTACTAGCTGAACCGTGCCCACTTCGTTGGGTGGCGAAAAAACGCATCCTTTTTTTAAACATATTTCATTACTGCTCCACTCTTATTAGTCATAGTGTGATACTATATAGCCTATGACACTACCCAATAAATGGACTATTCAACACAGAATTTTTTTTTTTTAATTGGTTAAGTAGATCCGGAGATTACCCCCTACAAGGTCACAAACTTACAAATACACAAACTTTACCTCATTATAATATTAGTATAGATAAGTTATAACTTGAACCTGTATTATGAAGGCGTAAGTATATTTAAATTAGATTTTTTTGTTTTGTATTTATGTATATTCTTATAAGTACAGTAAAAATCAAAGTTATTAGGAAAATAACAAGAGCATTTCTTTAGATTAAAAAACCGTAATATAATATTCCTAGTGATTATTTTAAACGGTCATTGTTCCAATTTAATAAATAAATAAATAACTAAGTAATGACAAATGTATGAACCATTATATTTATATTGTCTTAATACATAACATCTCAACCATTTCAAGGCCTTGACTTCAAAGACGTAAATGTATTCTGTGATAAAAATAAATTATAGGTATTGTAAAAAACAATACCTTTTTTAATTCAAGTTGTTTCTCTAACAGATTATGTAAGTTCAAGTTAAAATAAAAAGCTCTCTTAATCATTAAGGTAATTTAAACTTACACTCACAGCCATCTTACTCGAAAGGGCGATGATTTTCTAATAAACTAATTCGCCTCAATAGCAATGTTTAATTTAAATTGTGGCCAAAATTTGTATACGAGTCTGCTTATCACGAACCAATCAACGCGACAAAAAACATCTATCAAACTCCAAACCAAAATTCGGATATGTCAAAACTGTCAATGTCAATTATCCGCCTTGTAGAACTGATTGGTCTAAAATAAAAACTGTTTTTTATGACCTACAGAAAGTGCTGCTAAAATAATAATAAGCTTTAAAGAAAATATTGGACAATCGAGACTTTTAAACATAACGTTATATTTTGTTCTCATGCTGTCCTTATAATTTGTGATATGGCGGGCTGTTTTAATTTGAACTTTGAAAATCATGGCATTTCATACCTTAAACATCCTAAAAAGTTTAGAGTTAGGAATCAAGAGAGTTTTCTGTTTTTAATGAATGTTAATTGTCATTAAGAAAGTAAATAAGTTAAATTTCGTTGTAAGGATTTCTTTTTGTAATTGTTCGTCCTTTTATTTTCTTTTGTCATTGGCAAGTGATAATATCCTTGGCCATGTCTTAATGTCTATGGATGGAGTGAAGCAATAAAATATGGCGGCTGTCGTAGAAACAGCCGATATGACGATTCTTAAAAATTCTCAGATTTTAGTGAATGTTGAAGAAGCTTTAACAGATTTACTTGTGGTTTCTTACAGCACAGACGATAAGAAATTTCAGGGCGTTCTTTTGGACTCCAGCAAAGGGTAGGTTATCTAGTTAAAACATAGGTGTTTTATTGATTATTGTTTGAAACAATTTTTTTACGATAATTCTACTGTGTTTTTCAGTAATTTGCCTTTTGGGGTATATAGTCTTCATCCAGCATTTAACAAAGGTTCTAAAACTGCTGATGAAAAAGATAAACTACATTCCGCTAGTCAAAGATTCACCTATCAGGAGCCTCAATACGCAACAGCTAATGTACAAAGATCTAAGAAACCAGGGCCCAAGGGCAAGCAGCAGCAAAAGATGACTGTCCGTTTACGACCTCGTAAAGTGCTGTGTTCAAATTGTAAAGGTATATGTAACGAAAACAATGAAAATGTAGACGTGTCCAAAAAACGTAAGCTGGATTCTGATGACGATACACCTCAGTACACTGAATCATCTAGGACAGAAAAAAAGTATTTGATGGGCGGTATGCTCATTCCTAAGTTGTCGCGACTGCAACCGAGTGAGATAACAAGCGCTATAAGGGGTGAGCCAAAAAATTCCAATAAGGCTAGTGAAAAACAAATTAAAATTGAGACATCTTGTAATGATAATACTGAAACACAGGAAATGGCTTTTGTAAGTGTTTCTGAAGACATTGATGGTGATAAAGATGACATAAAAGACAATGATATGTCATTCAGTTCTATGTTTTCAAGTGCAAGAACATTAAAAATATGTTTTGGGGAAGGTGAAGGAACTGTTGTGAAAATTCCTCCACTATCTGGTGATTTCAATGAAGATTCTGGTGTTTCATGTGATATGGGAAAACCATGTAAGCCAGATTCTAAAGCAGCAAAAAAGGCACTCAAGAAAGCAAAAAAACAAGCTAAAAAGACTAATAATGTAGAGCAAAGTAATTCACCAAAGCACATAGGTGCATTGTCACCGCACAACAATGTTACAAGTCCAACCTTAGACCCTTTAGAAAAGAAACATAAACATAAAGTAAAACATAAAAAAAAATACAAGACTCAGAAGAAAAGAGATGAAAACACAGGTAAATGTGTTGAAGGTGACTCAATGGACTATTTTAGTGATATTAAAGAGCATTGTATGAAACAAAAGCTCTCAATAAATTTACGGAGACTAAGTAGTAATTCAATTGAAAAACAAAGTGAGAATGATGTTATAGAAAGTGGTTCGGAGGATGAAACGGTGCCAGATTTTCCTGCTAATACCACAGAAGGTGCTGGTGGTAGAATGCTGTGTGTTTCCCCCGGAGATATTGTATGGGGTAAAATGGTGGATTACCCATGGTGGCCAGGAAGAGTTCAAAGTGTGTCTTCGCCGTCTAGAGCACTTGTGAAATGGTTTGCTACAACCATGTCATCAATGATGCCATGTGATAGCTTGAGTCCATTTTTAGAAGATTACAAGGTATTTATTCAATTGATTTTGTTTCATTTTATTTTGAAAAAAAAAATATTATTTTTCTTTAAGCTTAGGTTTGCTTTGAGTCCTAATATATTTCATCTGTCTGTTAGAGTTGAAACCCTTAATAATACGAACAACATAGTTTATGTAGCTGCAACCCAACTACTGACTAGTGCCGAAGCATTTGTTTATGCAGCTGCCATGCATGATATTGCAAGTGTAAATCTCATGCAAAACAATATTTGCGGTAGCCCCAAAAAAGCCTGGAAGTACTTTGTGTATATTAATTTTATGTCTAAGGTTTCCACTTCTTGTTGGTCCTGTGGCTCTCCACTACTTGTGGTTGGCCATCAGCTCTACATATTTATACCTTTCTTATGCCAAGCAAAACAACCACCAGGTTTGCACACATTTTTCGCGCACTTTTTCGAGATTAACAATGTTACAAATAGTTTGACTTGACAAATGAGATAACCAGAAATGGCTACAAGGTTACTCTATATGCCGTGGAAATAGGTGCGAGGGGTACTCCAGCTAAATCCCTCTATAACTTATTAAAAGAACTAGGACTGCCGAGAACTTCAGTAAGCTCTTTCTATCACGAATGTCCAAAATGGCATTATTAGGTTCCTACCAAATTTGGATAGGTAGAGGACGGAACATAGCAGACAGTGAAGGTGACCGCTAACGCGTTGTAAGGGGGCCTCCTTAAACCTACATCTGGGTCGTAAGTCCTAGACGCTGTTACGCCAATGTTCCGTCCTCTATCACGCGATGGACCCGGCACCCTCACGGAGAATCCATGGAATGCTAAGATTAAGTCTTATTGCTACTTAGAATATAAAGGACAAATGTTGAGGTAGAAACATTCATGTCCTTAACTCAATCGTCAATGACTTGAATTGATGTGCTATTTTCAATTGATTAATGTCATTATTATAAATTTTCTTAACTATTTTCAGATACGATTTGATAAGAAAAAAAGAGGGACTTACAAAGAGGCTGTAAAACAAGCAACTCTTGAAGCTAAAAGGAATGAATCTCATGTCAGTGATCCATTAGGCAGTCCTACTCACAACTTAGCTACAATGTCCCCTCGACCCATAGATGTGTTCTCGTAAATGTAAGGTGCATCCGAATTTATTAAAAATTCATGTGATATTTATTATTATTACTCAATGTGTCTGCACAAATTATAGGTATGTATAGAGTTGTTACACTGAATTATTTTTGTTTTTTTTTTATTGTAAATCATTGATCACCATATTATTTCATATTGATTTAAGTAATTATTGATTAAAATGTTTTTATTCCATAAAGCTGGTTCTTTAAAGTTAAATGATCAGTGTACATTTGATGACCTTAAAAAATATTGGGCAATTCACTCTATCAAGCAATAGGAAGTCAATTTAAACTGAAGGTTACACTTTAATGGTTTTACTTTCAAATCTTTATTAGAGTTTATTACATTCTCTCAGTGATCATGATCATTTACAGTAACATTTTGGTAATTATTAGTTTGTCATCTGAAGAATAATAATAATATATTCATTTATTCCTCCTCACAAATAAAGAAAGACTTAAAAATAATTTACATGTTTGAACTTATATCTATTTAATTTCTATACAAGCTTAGTCTAGTACTAATACCGGTACAACTCATAATACATACAAACATTGTATAAATTGGAATGGACTGCATTAACAGTCGATAGTTAGGTATTTAAAGTAAATAAATAATAGATAGTTTGCTGAGTGTTTCAAATTTTAGAGGTAACTACCCATCAAAATTGATATTATAATGTAATATCTATCTACTCATTACTTCTAATATCTATCTACGATATTATAATGTAATATCTAGCTATCTATCTACTCTCAAATATATAGATATTTATAATCAATAAATTCATCTACAATTGGTAATAAACATACTTATGTCCTTTTACGTAAATGCATAAATGATATACATAAAACACCTTTATTCAAGCAAACATTTAACATAGGTAATACTAAAATTCAAACCATATTTTTACTAGAGTAAATATTATCATTCACTGCCATATTTAAATGTTACAATGTTGAATTAATGATTCACCACTTACATCCTTCATGGATAGATATAAGTACCTATTTAACGCAATTATTTTATTTTAAATGGACAAATAGTGACACTTCTGCAAACTTTTTTTTTTGTAGATAGTGGGTAGTTGCCTTTTAATTATAAATATTGTAATGTGTGCAATATATTTCTCCGTCATGCTTGGTCAACATTTTCATGTTTCTAACTTTGCCGTTCTACAGTTAATATTTTCTCAATGCACATAATATTATATTTATTCAGATATCAATTTAATATAGGCTTTTAATGTTGATACTCAGTAAATTTTTAATCTCTTAATTTCAGGCAAATATCAGAATACATTGCAGATTTGATTTTTGAATTTAAAATTTTAAAAATAAAATCTGACAAAATTATAACCAGAATAGTTTTCAATTGTTAATTTTTGAATATAATAAATATGATGCCATTTTACTTAATACTTAGTTAAAAAAAATTTAATGATTATTTTTAGTTTTGTAAAGGACATATTACTTATTTGATTTATTTTTAAATGCCTTTCTGAGTTGTTTTTTGGTTACGAAAATTAATGTTGCTATTGCCATTTTTTATTGAAAAAAAAAACAATACATGCGAGAAATTTTTCGAGAAAAACAATTGCAAGTTTATATAGCGGTTCAAGAATAGATTTATAAACTGTATTATTATGTGTTACATATTTTATTTTTTATGTTTCTTGTTAGTATTTGGGACAGTTGTTACAATTAAAAGCTGTTACTTTATATGTTGCAATGGTGGATATTAATTACTGTTGTTTATTTCAATGACAAGGGAGTATGATGATACAGTTTTGAAATTAAAGCAATAATATTGTAATTAAATACCTTAACTCAATGATACGTTTCTGATACCCTATCTTTTTTTTACTTAAGTAATTGATACTTTAGTTACATACTTAATCTGTCACTCTGTTTTGTATATGTTTTATTTATCTTATCGTCACATTATACTTACAATTTGTAATAAGTACTTACTATTTCATTTAAAATTGTTGTACTTAACTAAGACATTTCTAAAAAATTATCTGTTTCTAATCAGAAATATATTCTTATGCAATTACAAATCCCTGACTCAAAATATTTTCTCTGTCTACCCTTTTTTTGCAAATTTTTTCCTTACACCAATATTCACTTTTTTCTTACATTTTGTAAATATATTATACTTAAATAGGTGAAATGAAAAAATGTAATCTTAAAGCCTATTCTATACTGTATAAAAACTGTCTCATCTATTTCCTATGCTATTCAAGAATAACAGTGATTAATGCATATACACCATAATATTATGCAATGTTAAAACTCATGGCCATTCCTTTTATTGTCTGTTTTATGTGTGTAATATTTGTAATTAGGTAAAACACCATTACACATGTTATATTAGATGGTTCAAAATAGTTTAGTAAGTATACTAACTATCTCATACACACTGAAAATTGAGATGACGATATTCTTAGTTTTGTAAATATTTATTTGATTTAAGTATTAAGTGATTTAAAAATGGGTAAACGACATTGTTATTTACTTTTAAGATTTATCATTTTATTAAAACATAAATCTTATAGTACGCGCCAACTTACTCGGCGGGCTTGAAGTTGTTGCAAATTGCTGCGCAGATGTCAGTTTACGTACTAAATGGAGGGGAGGAGGTGTTTTATTCACAGAAGAAAAATCAAGTGGAAGTGCTAGGTAGGCGTGTCACTAATACGCGCTGGTTGGTACGCATAACTTGTCCCTGATGTCATAGGTAATACATAACGCGAATATCACTCTTCTGAACAACATGTTAAAGTATATAATTGTCAGAACTGCGAAAACCGCCATCTATGGAATTAACTCGAAAATGGAATCTTTTTAGATTACAAAACGTCATATAATTATTTCTGCGCTACTACAAAATAACTTCTATTCATGAAGGTTCACTCCCACATGTAGATTCAGCTACATACATAATGTAATTTTTTTGTGTGTTAATATTTTGTTTTTTGGTGACATCGGTTTCCATAGTGAATTGGTTGTATTCCATTTCTACTTGATTTTTCTTCAGTGGTTTTATTTGTTCCTGTACATGCGCAAACTTAGCTAGATAGCTAACTTTAAGCCGGTCGACTTAGTTGGCGCGTACTGTATGTACTAATTGGTTGCTATTTTATATTTTACTTTTATTTGTAACTCGTTACAGAATTTATTTTATTAATACAAATAGTAAATGCTATAACATTACAATCTTTCTGACTTAGGTAACTGTCTATGTGTTAAATTACGTGACATTATATATATTTTTTTTGTTTATGACATTTGTAAATCTTTTAATTAACTTAAGTAATATTTTAATAAACAATTCACGGGATCTGGTTGGATAAAGTTTTTGTGTAAAAAAATCTTTAATTTCGGTAACTTTGAAAAGAAATATTATGGTTGTAGATATATAGGTAATTGTAGCATAGAATGCTATAATTACCTATATTATTTTTTCATGATTGCTAACTCAGACTTGTAATTATAACTATATATCATGCTCTTTATTTTTTTTTTCTTTATGTTAGAACTCAAAGTTACCCAAATTATAAATGTATAGTACCTATATAAACATTTTATTACAGAAATGTACCTGTGTTCAACATTAGTATAGGTTGATTCAAACTTCATGATCGGTTCCAAGTTAGGGCCCATTGCTGTGCAGTAGGTTATACTTTTCTCAGGCACGCAGGACGTACCTATAGGGAAGTGATTACTGACATTATTTTGGATCTAGGTATACATTTCAAGCCAATCGAAAACGAAACGAAAACTTTACAAATCTGTATTTTACCTACATGTGGAAGCTTACATTAGTAATTGTGCCAACAATAAGACCGAGCATAAAGTTTGATTAACCCTATATCAATTAAGTCGTTTTATTTTTCATAAGTGATTAACCAAGGTTCCATTTAATTATCTTTAAGTATAAGACTTAATTTGTATTACACACTTTCTAATTATTTTTTATGTATACAAAATGTTATGTATTTTTTATATCTTCAAGCTTATACAACGTAACATAGTCAGAGGCACTTGCTACGAAAGGAATTCTGCCAAAGATTGATGATCTTTGCCCAACTGTGGTGATTTAAAATTAGTTCTTAATCATTTATAATAAATATGTATACAGAGTAATGCTGTAATTATATTAGTGTAGTATGCTACAGTGTATCAACTATCATTACAGGAAGTGTATTTTTAAAATAAAAAATCTTCACGAATTCGTTTTGTTGTTTTATATTTATATCAGACCTTTGGTACCTTGTTTAATATACCTACATAAAAACCCCCATACAAGCAAACAGCAATCCTTTGTCCACGAGTAAATGCAGGCTAGATTGGTATAGGTGTTTTAAAAGATAATGGCTACACAGCAATTATTATTGAGGTCTTGTAATATAGCGTTTTTCATTTCATTTTTCCTATTAACATGCAAAATAGCTTGATGCCATCAACGCTGATGGAGAATTTGTTGTATCCTTTATTGAAGGAAACACCTAAAGAACACACACACCCAACACCTTTCCTACCTATGGACTAAACTAACTTTTTTTTTTGAAGGCCTTGTTCTTCTCCTCAAGGCGAGGAAAAACAGGCATAACAATAATTTTATTAATAAAACCGGTCAAGTGCGAGTCTGACTCGCTCACCGAGGGTTCCGTACAAACCTATTTATTTTCTCGTTAAAATGCGATGACGTCACGATTCAGCTGCCAAAAATCTATGACGTCACGATTCACCTGTCAAAATTCTATAAAGTCCCGACTCAGCTGTCAAAAATATAATCCCGCCAAAATTCTATGACGTCACGACTCATCTGTCAAAATTCAATGACGTTCTGCTAATGCATCATTAAAACAGCATCACGTAAACTCGGAGTTTTGAACAGGGTGAGGAGGTTCTTCGCGCCGGGGCAGCTGTGCCTTTTGTATAAAACTCAAGTTCGCCCCTGCGTGGAGTACTGCTCTCACCTCTGGGATGGCTCTGCATAGTACCTTCTAGATGCTTTTGATCGGTTACGGGCGGCGGCGAGCTGTGCGTATCATTGGGTGCCCAGAAGTGTCCAAATCCCTTGAGCCTTTACAGCTGCGTAGGGACATCGCCGGATTGGCGGCATTTTATCGCCTGTACCACGCCGAGTGTTCTGATGAACTTTTCCAACTAATTCCACCCTCTCCTTTCTTATCCAGAACAACACGTGCCGGACTTAAGTGCCACCACTACATTGTAGAAACCATACAAGTCCGAACAAAGCGGTTTAGCACTTCGTAAATGTGCAAAACCACCAAACAGTGGAACTCTTTGCCAGCCCACGTGTTTCCTTCAAACTACGATCCTGGTTCCTTCAAGCGAGGCGTGGAAAAGCATCTTCTGAAGCCGCCATAGTGGAGACATTCATGCCTCTACAAATATTGTAGCTGGCATGGTGCTCGCCATTCCTGGACTCTAATGCCCGATTTACACATCGACAAGTACACTCTGTCTATAAAGTCCTGAAAATAAATGAGGCCGCCACTGTGCTACACGTAGCAACCCTATTTAGTCTGAGAAAATAGTTTTTATACTAGTAATTTATTGAAATAAAATAAGTAATTTTGAAACACATTAAATCTAATACTCAAGTAAGAAATTCACACAACTCATAATGAGATAATTCATTTCATTGGTTGAAACCCTAAGTGATTGAGAAATTTGAATAATTGTTATAACATGACCTTTATAAAGGTCATGTTATAACAATTATTCAAAATAGAAGTAAAGTAGTGTTAGCCCTTTAAACATTACGATGTTTTATTTCTGTTTTATATGCACTATAGTCAAGCCATTTTAAATTTTGACAGTTGTTTTGAGCCATAGAATGTAACATAATTTAGTGTAAGAATTATGAGCCATAATGTAATTTTTGACTTCTGCAAAACAATTATGTTCTATGGTTTTAATTTTAGTGCTGCTACTATATGGCTGCTGCCACATGTACCAAATTTAAAAAACTAAACTATAAATAATAATCGATTAATCGCTTGTTATCTAAATCGATAAATCTCTTAATCGATTTCATACACCAACCCTAAACTACATGGGGCAAAATTCGCCTATTAGAATGGTATGGGTATTAGAATAAATTAACGGATTGAATCAGAGTAATAAAAACGCATGTACACAGTTAACAAGGAGATTTATTCATCGCTTTCATCAGAGGATTTTTTAAATATTCGATGTTGAGATAACTTTCGTTGCCACCTTCATCGTCATCACTAAAGCTTTCTTTGCTGCTGCTATTATCGTCAGTATTTGCCCACAGGTGACGTCCTCTCTTGTAGTATTCTGATTCGAGCTTCTCGACGCGATGGCAACTGTTTTTCCAAGTTTCAGCTGTGATGCTGCTGAAGGCCCTTTTTAGAAATTGCCAACATTTTGTGACCTGCGGGAACATAAATAGTTACTTGTTAGTGATGATTTTATAAAATATTCTGTTATTTTATATATCAATTCATCATCATCATAACTAGATACTTGGCCTACTGGTACCACGCTGGCCAGACGTATTAGTATAGGGTTTTATTTCAAGTTTTCCTTCTTTTTATGTCATAAAGATAATATGTCACGGATGGTCCCTTAGTCGGTTTTTACGACACTCATGGGATGAGATGGGGTGGTGACATATTGTATTCTTACTCCGTCACTACACGGACACTACTGATTTTCTAACTATACTAATATTATTATTAAAAAAGATTTGATTATTGGTTTATTTGGAGGGGCGTATAGGGGGTAAAGAGGAGTAGAAAGGGAAAATAGGCTAGAAAGTATTATTTTAACTATAGTATACAGTTAATAATGAGAAAAATTACTATACAAAAGAATATGCTTATACAGGTTACCTTGTATAAAGAGTGATAAATAATGGCTTTCCTTAGTTCTTCAGGCAAATCTCGATTTTTATATTACTAGGGCATTTCTTGTAGGTAAAGCCTATTGCATTTAAAATTTTGCGTAGAACTTCAAGACTACAATTAAAATCCATCTCAGTTCTAGCTATCACCTGCAGTTATCTGAGGGTTGGAGCCTGAAATTTAACAAAAGTAATGTTGATTGAACATTTGATTACTTACAATAAATTTAGGCATACCTAGACACAAAATACACGCAAAAAATGGGATGGAAAGAATAACTGCAATACCTAACTAAAATGTATTCAGTGTTAAATATTAACCAACAAGATATCATTTAACATGGAATTACTAAGAACTAAATAATAAAATATTGCAATTAATTATTTATTGTCGACAGACCAGTTGATGAGAAAGTGACATCCTTATTTAAGTTATCAAACGTAATATAGACATAAAGCAATTAATTCAACTTCAAAATTGGGATAAATCATGACTGAATTATGCTAATGCAACTGATAATGTATCAACAGAAAAGGTCGTACTACAATATTTCTTACTTTCAATGACAATCTTACCTAAAAATATGCTACGTACACAATGCCTGTTTTTGGTCTCTAAATCTCAAATGGAGTGAATTTATTACTTGACACAGATTACAAAACACAGTAACACGATTACATACCCATCAAAGTTGCAGTTCGCCCATAAACATCAGCCAAATCACATGTAATTTGACCAGCTTCGTGCTCCGTCAAACATCACATTATAACTTTAAAAATCACTTCCCGCGTGCCACTTTGATTTGCTTTACTCATTGCTTATGTTGTTCTTCGTAAGTCAGTATTAGTTTATTGTAGATTAATAACATATTAAAAATCCCAAAATGAAAACCGTTCCGCAACTTCTACTCGATGACAGCTCATGTACAAGTCTATTTTGAATTTCAGTGTTGCCAGACACATGAACAATTTAGTTCCTCAAACTTTAATTTCTTGACTTTATAGACAAGCTGTACAGTAGCGAGTTAAGTAGTATTTTAAGATTAAGTTGATTTAAATAGATCTCCATCCTATTTTTTGGCAAGTTAAGTTGGCGAGCGGCGAGACGCGAGAGAGGGGGCTACTTCGTACTTAACTCGCCAAAAAATAGGATGGAACTCTATTTAAATCAACTTAATCTTAAAATACTACTTAACTCGCTACTGTACTTGTCGATGTGTAAATCGGGCATTATGGATCGGGATTCGGGCTTAACATCAGGCACCATAGAGTCATTCTGGTAGGCCAATTTAAAAAAAAAAAAATACACGATAAAGAGACAAAATATAATAAAAAGTTAATTTTTCATTCTACAACAACCACATTACCTGCTTACCTTTCAAACTAAAATACTACTTTTTTTACTTTTGTTTTGTTCTCAAAAAAACGTGAAATAGTTGCTGGCTGAATCGCCGCTGACTAAAACAAGACCATGAACAAAAGTGACTTTTACGCGACCAATAGACATGATGCATGATAATTTTTTATCTGTGAGTGAATCTGAATTGTTTCGTTTGGCTTGTTTGACAGTTGACTTTTCAGTCAAAAGTTGTTGTTTTGTTTGAAATTTGAAACTTATTTTTCATTTTCTTTTAAGGAAATTAATGAAATAAATAGAATTAGTGTAATACCATGAGGCGCACTTACAGATCCAAGAAAGATACTACTAACGTTATAGAACGTAGAGATCTGTTTCAAAACTTGGGAAATAAAAGTTCAGCGTACGATGCATTTTCGATACAAAATATTAAACAAACTAAACGTGAATTATCATGTGTGGCTTCGTCAAATCCTCTAGGAGTTGCTTCTAGTAGAGTACGAAAGAAGAAATTTGTCAAACGGATTATAAAAGAGATAGAAACTTGTCCGACAAACAAATCAAGTTTAGAGTATCTTACTCCTGACAAATCTATTCGTGTTAACAAACCTCTTGATCCTTTTGATATATTGTTATTATCATCACCTGCTCAGCTTACTGATAATGGCAACGAAGATGCTTGTGCGCCAAAAAATGAGAAGCTATATAGTCCAATATTTATACCTAAAAAGTAAGTTTTGATTTATTTGATATAGATATTTCTCGTTTTAAAGGACACTATCACTATTCGAACAGCTAAAAGAATAGCTTGCCAATTAGTACAAAAATAAAGAAACACTTCTTAAATAAAAATTAGCCATTATTACACACATTAAAAGTGTTACCAACTTATAAGTTAACATAGATACTTATACCTTACTTTCATTTAGAATTTCTATTAAGACCTTCAGTAAACTGACTTGTATCAAAGTATACAGAACTTTCAAACTATAGTTTAATCATTTCTGACTTTCAGACAAGGCAGGACCTATGTAAGACGAAAGCCTAAAACTTTGAAAAAGTTTAACTGTTCATCAAGTAAAAGTAATGGTGAGTATATAAATAATTTAGTAGTAATACAATTCATATCTTAAACAATTCTATGTCACCACCCCATCTCGTCCCATGGGTGTCGTAAAAACCGCTATAGATCCCTTAGTCAGGACTATCCGTGAATATTGTCTTTACGAAATAAAAAGAAGGAAAACTTGAAATTAAACCCTATACCAATCAGTCTGGCCAGTGTGGTATTAGTAGGCCAATTATCCCTCGGTCATGGAAGCAGGCCCGTCCCTGCAGTGGGGCATTAATGGGCTGCTATGATGATGAAGGTGACAATTCCTAGGTTTTACTTTACATTGCATGGACAAGCCTGTTTCAATAATAAGCTTTCATTAATAATACAATACTTCCCTACAACTCCATGCCAAAATGTCACATTATGAGCAATATAATAAAAAAAATAACAATATGTACAAGTTTTATACAATTGTATTCTTCTGTACCAATTTATTTCTTATTTTTAGATTCTGACAAAGAGAATTCAGATGAACAAACAAATAAAACCTCTGATATGTCAGATATCAGAACTCATAAGTTACTTGTAGAACAAGAAGTGAACAGAACTCCAAAAACTGTTGACGATTCCATTAACAATATGGTTAATAATATATCATTACTAAATAAATTAAAGAATAGATATAATACCGATGAATCAATTAACAAATCTTTAACAAGGTATATGCATAGACTGACTAGAACTGTACAATCTCCTTTGTTACAAAAGTCACCATTATGTAGTACTCCATTTAAAGCTAAGTACAGAGGTGAATCAATTTATAAATTTTCACCAATAATTAGTACTAATGCTGATAAAAATCCTAAATGTACTCCTATAGTAGAAGATAATAATGGGAGTAATCATAGCATTGTTCTTCTTGATGATAATAAAGATGAAAGTAACTCCAATGTAGATAAATCTAATGAACTTTCAATTAATGAAGTTTCCATTGTAAATGTTGAAAATGTACAGCAAAATGTGGATGACACAGTAATAATGCCAGAAGACCAATTGGATAATATAATAGCCAATCATGACAATAGTGGCTTGGAACAGTCACCTAATAAAAGTATTCCAGTTTCCAGTGTTGAAATAAGCATGCTCCAAACAACGGAAACAGAGCCATTTTTAGGTTTCGGTCAAAATGCTAATGTTGAAGATGAGATTTCTCAAGATGAGGACCAGAATCTTGATGATTCTTGTCGAAAGAGTAATCACTCAGATTCAGTTGAAGTAAACTGTGAAAAACAACAAGATTCATTATCAGAAAATGATGTGACTCTATATAAAGTTGGAGAAAATAGTAAAGATAAAAGTTATAAAGATAACATAAGTGCAGATTTAAGTCAAGAATACAGTGCAGAAGAATCACAACAGCTATCTTCAGATAGAGAGTCTTTATATGATACATGTGACAGTGAGACCTCTGCCAGTGAAGAGATAAAAGATTTTAAAGAACCTATTGTATTACTTAAAAGAATGAATGATTCATCTTTTATGAGACATTATGAAAAAGTATCTAGTGTAGGTGACACAGATGATAATGAAAATAGTTTAAATTCAGAATATGATAGTTTCGATGACAACAATGATACTAAATATTCAACAGAGTCTGAATCTGAGGTAGACAGTGAGAGTAGTTTATTAAGTAATAATTCTGATGAGGATATTAAGTCTAATGATAGTGATGAATCATACAGCCATAATGAAATAACTGTTAATAACATATCATTTACAAGTAATGTTTCAAATAGTAATAATGAAGTATCTAGTAGCGACATCTGCGATGAAGAAGATAAATGCATTAGTTTTGTAACCACTAGAAGAAAGAATGAAGTAATTAATAATTCAATAATCTCTATGTTCAATGATTCCTGTTGTTCTTCTAGTACAGATTGTGATAAAACAGTACTTAGTGTTGAGAGAAAGACTGATATTAATAAAGATGTAGACAATAATATAACTATAGATGAAAATTCTGAACAAGAAAAAGAAAATAATACTATTTTAGAGTTTAATAATGATAAATTTGAAGATCAAACAATGGAAACTGATCCAAGAATCTCTTTTGTTACTACAAGACGAAGTAACATTACTGTTAGGAAAAGCTCAATGAAGCCTAAAGGTGCTTCAACAGCAAGAGACAGTATGGTGGCTAGAAATTCAACATTTGCTAGAGAAAGCTTCCAGCAAGATCCGGAATGTTCTAGAATGTCTTGTTTCGATACTAGGCCAGGTATAGTATTGCAGCCTGGTAAGAAATGGGAGAGATCTTTAAGTATATACAGAAGAATGACAATGTCAATTGATTATGAGAATTCAATATTAGATGAAAGTGTTTGCGAGAATAAAGGTCGGAAGTATAGGCAAAGTATTATAAGTACTATGGAGATGCAGGATTTCAATAGTAAGTATCTGATATGTTTCTTTATTTATTTCTTAGGAATTTAATCCTCACACATCGCCACCTAGTCCCAAACTAAGCAAAGCTTTGTACTATGGGTACTAGACAACGGATAAACATACTTAAATACTTTTTTTTTGTAAATACATACATATTATACATAGGAAACACTCAAACCAATACAAACAATCATGTTCATTCACACAAAGATTTGCATTGAGCGGGAACCGAACCCGAGACCTATGCGTAGCATTCATGTAATATACCGACTGCGCCACAGAGGTCGTTAATTTAAGGGTAAGGTTGTGTGATCTAAGCAGAACTAAGAAGACCAAGATCGGTTGATTAAATTACTCTGCTACAGTATTATTGTTTTATTTTTTTCAATGCATTCCATGCATCTAAACTCGTGGCATACAGAAATCTATATCACATGAAAATTTTGTTCATTAGGAATTTAATTTATTTTTCACTAAACCTACATATTCATACTATTTCTTTAATTTGACATTGTCAAATACTTTATAGTTTTAAAAAAGCTAAAATGTCTTGACACTTCCATCCAAAGTTTCAGTGTAATGTCAGGTAATATAATTTTTACACTATTTTTAATATAGTATTATTTGTTTTTTTATTATTTATTTATTGTTTTTAGGTTCCCTACATAATGAATCAATCAATAGTCGCAGAAGTACATTTGTATCTAAGCCGAGTAGGTCAACAATTAGAATAGTAAAAGTGAGTGAGAAAAATATTGTCGAAAATGTTATTTATTTGTAGATGTATAAGGTTTGTTTTTAATTGGTTTTTCTTTCTGTTTAGGATGCTAATAGACTTACTTTAAGCAGCACAACAGAATATGATGATTTGAAAGGTAAGAATATTTGTTTGAATTTATTACATGATTATTTAGGATGGCGGGAAACTGGCACAGGACCCCACAATAAGGAAATATATGGAGAAGACCTATGTCCAGATAAGGACGTCAATCAGCTGATATGGTAATAAAATGAATTGCTGTGGCCAGGAATTCATCTGCGTATCTTTGACGTCACACAACTTCTAAAATTTGTGTTGTACTGGTGTTTAAGCTATATTATTGTAAGTATAATCAAAATCTAATAGTTAAGTAGTTTTTACGTGAAATAGGAACAAACATCTATACTTAGGTACAAATTTTCGCCTTTACAGCAATAATAGGATACTTTTTTACTGGTAGGAAAAAACTTAAATGTATTCATGCTCTGTTCCTTTTCTTGATAGCTTGCTGTGTACCTAATACATCTTTCTAATTATTTTCTTTTTTTTTTCTTCTTTTAAAAAGACAACTCCCGCACTAGGGATCATGCCCTGTGTCTCGGGGACTTTTTACAAACATCAATTAACGGACACAAAGAACACCCAGACTAAGGACAATAATTTGTGGATCTCACAAATTATTGTCCTGCGTGGGGATCGAACCCACAACCTCGTGCACGGCACCCGCTTGCACTACCGTCGCACCACCGAGGTCGTCAAATTAAATCGATCAGATGTTTGCAAAGTCGCCGGTTCAACCAACCAAGCAAACAAAGCAAGTTTTATAATATTTAAGTACCCACAGTTAATTTCAATTTCTTTATACTTACTTTAATTTTTTTGTTTATGAATAATGCGCTGTCTTATGAAGCTTTATGGGCATGAACTAAGATCTTTATTCCTACGCAAACGGTAATAAAATAGTATTTTTAATCATTTTAATCTTATTGTTTTATTAAATCTAGCAATAACATACAGCCACAGCCAGTTCCGTTAGGTGTTTAAAACCTTGCAAAACCAAAATAGATGGCGCTGTGAACAAAAAACAATCTTTACATTTAATATATACATTTATTAGGCTATAAGATAAATTATTATAATATAATAAGTGATATTTTCATACGATAGTGATATAGTTAATTAATAATTTTATAGATTGTATTTCATTTATTATGTTATACATATTTTTTTTAATGTGCAACACTTGTTTGACTAACGTTAGTGATGGGATATTTTTCAATTGAATATGAAATGATTTTCATTCGAATACACGCTATCGAGTTAAATTTGTTCGATTAGAGTTTAGTTTTAAAATAACAACGACATAACATTATAATAACATATTATTTTGGGGCTGGAATTTTAATAATTGTTTTAGTCCTTTGCCGGGGTTTATACGATTTTTAAATTTTGAAGCTCATGGAGTGGCTCGCATCATTTTCGACATCAGTACTTACAATCGCATGATTTATGTAGTAAATGATATTATAGTATTTTACGGTCAATTTTTCACATCTTAACAAAATATCTATTTCAGAAGGTTACTACTAAACATATTGTATCGGTTACTAAAACTAATCGTCAATTACTTTTATCATACAGGAATTAATCCCTAGTAAAAAACAAATTTAATAAATGATAATAATATTATTTCTTTTGAGTGCGTTTATGTCATTATTAAAATAGCTCAATTTTACTTAAAAATCAAATCCTGCCTTACTAATAACACATTACTAAACAACATCGAATTAAATATATGTATTATAAATTACAGCATTAAGTAATGATTCAGTTATTAGTCATTTATTTTTTATTCTTGTAATTATGATTCACTCGTTAGTGATAACGATTTTTACTCGAGTGAGAGTTTACACATCACTGTGTTACGGCTTGTTGGTTTGGTTGGTTGTTCAACAAATTTTGTGTTGTCTGTGCAATTGCATTTCGTTTCGTCGAAGATTCGAAGGAGACGCTGCGTGTTCTTTGTCCAACGTTTTTATTTTATTTTTAGTTATAACTGCGCGTTGTAGTTTTACAAGTTAATTAGTATTTACTACTATTACTATTTAATAGTAGAATAAACTTTAGTGTGTTTAGTGTTTGAACTGTTTAAAATAAATTGGTGTGTCTGCCATTATCCGTAACGGGATAACAGCTTGGTTCTACGCCCTTTGTTCCAATCAAGTGTTTATTCAGCTAAGTGCATGCATCTTTCCCTGCAATACACAGGTTAGTTATTGAAAAAAGTGATATATTTCTATTTATTATTTACCATAGCGTGATTTCATTGCGTCAACGAGACCATTACGCACGACGGGGAAAGTACGCTAGTACTTCCTACTACGATTGGTGTCATAAATAGTGAATGACTCATTGTATTTTGCAGGATTTTTGAACGAGGAGTGTGATGATACTATTATCGAATTATCCAAACTCTCGATCGCTGATCAGACGCACGAGGTCACTGTTTTAGATAACTTCCATGATACCTCGAATCGCATAGCTACTGCGAGAGATTACGTGTTGCGTCGATGCAATCAAACAGACGCGATACTATTTGATGAATGTTATCCGGATACGTGAGTATATTATTGTCATGTCTACCTTTAACTTAAAAATAACACGAGGTTGCAGATTAATAGGGTCATGTGTATGTACAAAGTTGTTCTTTTGTTGATTTTTTGTAAGTAAACATTGATGTTCACAAGTCGTATTCGATAATGAATGCCCTACATAATTTTACAATTTTTCAATGACACACAATCACAGTATTGCCAGCCCGAGAGCATTAACCAGTGGTTTAGGCTTTCATTATCATTTTATTTTACATTTCAGATTGTTGCAAAAAGATTTTATGTAATAGATTTTGTAACTAATTAAACATTATATGATTTAGCCTCTTAACTGCATATTATACAATGTATATTGTATAATAAGCTTTAGTTAAGCAACATTTTCAAGTGAAGGTTAATTTATTTTTGTGTACCTACAATATCTTTTTAAATGTTATTAATTCATTTTAGATTTTGTAGTTTAACCTTATTTAATATTCTCTTATATATTATATTTATGTATTCAGCCTTGAGACCAAAGACTTATTAAAACTTGCCTCCTATTCCACACCCTCCCGAATAAAAAAAGATGATTGATTGTCATTAGATCATTTTTATTATGTAAATCCAGGTAGACAATATCTATGTAAATAGAAAAAAAATGTTAAAATGACCAACTAACATTATTAAACACACATAGTAAAAGAGATTGGGCAAAATTAACCCAGAACCAACAGGAACAAAATATATGCCGGTTTATTAGTCTTGCTAAGAGAAACATTTTAATAAAAAAAATTCTCCCCTAGGTGCTGTCCAACTGTTATTACACACAATTAAAAAATATTTTTTTCTGTATCATAACTCTTATAAAAACAAAGAAATACATGTAACGTTATCTTGTTGATATTAAAGTCTTTGCTCGCTACAAAAAAATACCATAAGCGACCCGCGTCATGCGCAGATTCAGGTATTATTTTACTTTTTCACTCTCACACTACATGTATTACGCGGTGTCCTACGTGGGCGACGAAAGTGACACGACGCGACGCGATGCTACACACGACAAGTGTTCTGTATGATTACGTCACGTCTCGTCGCAGACCGTCACATAGGACACAAGTAGGGTACGCCGTTGATTTCATGGCGTATGTCGCGTTCGTCGCTTCGCGTCGCGTCGCTTTCATCGCCCAAGCAGGACACCGCGTTAGACATAGATGGCACTTTGTTAAATTAAATCATTTAGGAGAATATGTCGTACAGAATCCTGTATCCACGGTATGCGTACGTTAAAGAGCTGTTCTCATGTGATAAGTGTAATATATTACTTAGGTCACGCTAGACATGTAGGCATAGAACAGCCTGCAAGTCCAATGGATTTTTTTTTCTTATTAAAAAGGCAATTCCCGCAATAGGTATCATGCCCTGTGTCGCGGGGACTTTTTACTCACATTAATTAACGGACACAGAGAATACCCAGACTGAGGACAATAATTTGTGGATCGCACAAATAATTGTCCTGCGTGGGGATCAAATCAACAACATCGTGCACGGCAGCCGCTTGCGCTACCGTCGCGCCACTGAGGTCGTCGGTCGATTCCGTAATTGTTGACTTATAGATGGTTATCCGCGTGGTGACGGAGTAAGAATACAATATGTCACCACCCCATCTCATCCCATGGGTGTCGTAAAAGCCGACAAATATGACTATCCGTGAATATTATCTTTACGAAATAAAAAGAATGAAAACCCGAAATTACACCATAGACCTTTCCGTCAGGCCAGCGTGGAATTAGTAGGCCAAGTGTCCCTCCGTCACGGAAGGAGGTCCGTCCCTGCAGTGTGACATTAATGGCCTGTTATGCTAGATGGTTAAGTATTATTAAACATTAAAACACGTAACGTAGTTTTCATTCATACCTAACTGTTATGAGCCTTATATCTCTCATACCCCATAAATATACAATAAACAAATAATGAAAATTAAATAAGTTTAACATGTGTAATAATGAGGGATATATATTAGTTCTGTTGGTCCTGGGTTTTATTTGTATGAAATTTGCCCAATCTCCTTTAATCTGATTTATTCTTCATCAAATGTTAAATTACCCTCAAAATTTCATTGTGCAATATTGTAATACAAAGAAAGTACATATTCAACAACCTCTGTTTCATAGTGGTTATAGCCCACTATGCAGAGGTCTTGGGTTCACTTTCCCTACCCCTGTAATCATAATACACATACTTACTTAGTTTGGGTCTAGATGGCTTTGAAACTGTGACTAATATTCATCATAACAGCCCATTAATGTCCCACTGCAGGGAAGGGCATCCTCCAGTGACGGAGGCATACTTGGCCTACTAATACCACGCTGGCCAAACGGATTGGTATAGGGTTTAATTTCAAGTTTTCTTTCTTTTTATTATGTAAAGATAATAATCACGGTTAGTCCCTAAGTCGGTTTCTACGACACCCATGGGATGAGATGGGGTGGTGACATATTGTATTCTTACTCTATCACCACACGGATGTGACTAATATTATAGACATTAAATTCAATTTGATATTTGCAAGGTAAAACTGTTTTCATTGCACCATCTTTTGTTCTTTAAAATTATCTACTTAATAAAAAAGGTACTACTCTGTATTGTTAGCATAATGATTCATTTTATGCACCAGAATTAATGTAGCGATTTTGTTTGGCCGCTTTTTTATTAAAAAGACAAAGGTTTGTTCACGGTTTATTGTTTTGTTGAACAATATACCTTTAAAACAGCTTTCAAAGGTTCAGTAAACTTTATTAATAATTAAATGGCTTTGCTAATTAACTTGTATAAAAAACAGTTTTACTTTATGTGTATTATAAAGTCAATGTTAAACAATACAAAAATGGTTTGAAAGGTATGATTTGAGTGGAGCAGGTTTATTTATTAAATTCATTATTTTTTTAAATATATTTTTTTAAGAGAGGCTTCTATGACTCAACTATGTCAGCCCCATGGAACTTTTTTTTAGCTTGTTTCACTCTGATAGTTATCTATTGTCATTTTGCTGACATAGTCTCCAATCAATTTAAATAGCCTTTTATCACAGTCCACTGCTGGAGAGTAGTGAACTGCAATTTAGTCTCCATGTAGGTATCCTACTAATAGGATGTATGTATGTTTGTTACTCTTTCACGCAAAAACTACTAAACGGATTTTGATAAAATTTGGAATATAGGTAGTTTAGGGGGTAGAATAACATTTAAGCTACCTATGTCATTTGGGTGAAGCAGTATGCATCAGCTAGTTATCAATAATTTACTATATTTATAAATACTTTTGATCATTTCAATTTCACATTTAAGTATTGTTATCAGTATGAGTGAAAGTATACAAAAAATATGAGTTGAATAATCAAATGATCATTTTGTCTATTAGAAAGCATATAGTTGTTGGCATATGAAATTAGAGAGCTTGCCTGTGTGTTTTGAAATGTGTGCAGATTTCATAGAAAATATAATATGTATGTTTATTTGTGGCTTTGGAGCCTCACTGTGTTATTTATTTATTTGTGGCTTTAAAGCCTTACTGTGTTCAGCTGTTTTATCTAAAAGAGTGTCAGTGGGTTAGTTCTAGTGGTAGCGCGCCAAACCATTAGTACATTTTCTCTTACCATCTTTTACGTTGACAACCCTTTGCATATTATATGCGCTGAACAAAACACTTACCCATCTTTGACCTATATGGTTGTTTCCTCTCTTGTGTCATGATCCTAATAATTTAAACATTGTAGGTCCTTAATATATATATTTAAAAAAAAGGAGATAAATGGAAATCATTTAGAACTAATCAAAGATAGCAATTAACAGGTCAAGTGACCCCACACAACAAGGTCACAAGAGCCCACATATAGGTTTATTGCAAATAAACATAGTATTTGAACAACATCCATTCATTCATACCACAATCTAATCTTGTAATGTATATTAGTCTTTCAGTTATCATAATAATATTTTAAATCACAAGATACTAGTATATTTTAGATTATGACATTGGGTTTGCTATTAGGCCTTTTTAGACTACCACTACATAAACAAACATTATAGTTTGGATTAATAATAATACATTATTGTCATAACTATAATTTTATGACCCTTTTACAGACAATACATATTTACATAACCCAAAAATTATTAACAAAGCCTGGTTGGCATGTAATGATATCATCGGCGCGAAATTATTCTCTTAACTGAGGAGACTATATCACTTTACACCCTTTGACCTAAACACAATTAACATACAGTGTGATATAATACTCCGTGTGGTGATGCAGTAAGAATACAATATGTCACCACACCATCTCATCCCATGGGTGTCGTAAAAACCGACTAAGGGTCTATCCGTGAATATTATCTTTACGAAATAAAAAGAAGGAAAACTTGAAATTAAACCCTATACCAATCCGTCTGGCCTGCATGGTATTAGTAGGCCAAGTCCCGGTAGGAGGCCCGTCCCTGCAGTGGGACATTAATGGGCTGTTATGATGTGGTATAATATAGAGGAAAGCTGGTATTAATAATACTGTGTTATGTGTGATGGTATAGTTTTTGTTTAGTAGTCATTGTTTTGTACAGAAATATGTCTGCAATCTCGTGTTCTGTCTAGACAAAGATTCTATAGATAGTAATTGCATGTTCCTTATAATGAGAGTATAAGTTTATTACAGCATATAATAAACTTATACTCCAATATTTTTAAATGAACTTGAGTTCTCCAGACAATTCAGTTTGTAAGGTACAGTCAGCCACAAAGATAAATATGGAATTAGAGATAATGATAATAAAATATTTATAACAGTAATTTTCCCAAATACTTTCATCATTCAACTGTTCTACATACATCTATCTTTTTGGAAGACTACTATATTCTTATGCAATATTTTGCACTACATACACCTATTTATTGGGAATCTGATTGATGAGGGAGGCACAGCACCGCACAAGGTGGCAATACTTGGAGGAGACCTATGTCCACCATTGGACGTCGATTGACTGAGATGTTGATGACACCTATTGTTTTGGCTGACTACTATAATCTTATGCAATATCTTGAAATTTCTTGTAATTTTTTTTTAGTGTTTCCAAACTTTTTTATAAATAAATAAATAATTTTCATAGGGTACTGAAAAACTGCCACAAGATCGGCGAGGGCGTGTACGGCGAAGTATTCTTGTGGAGGGACCGGGATGGCAGAGCGCGCGTCTTGAAGATTGTCCCTATCGCCGGAAACATAAAGGTCAATGGGGAGAGTCAGAAGGACTTCCACGAGATTATATCTGAAATTGTGATTGCTATGTGAGTACTTAATTAATTATTAGTTAGTTAGTTTCAGCCTTTATCATTTCATTGCAGGGCAAAGACCTTACTTCCACATGTTTTGGTTCATGGCAAATAAAGGGCAGTGTAATTGTGACATTTCTGGGTTATCTCGCCACCTCTGTCAATCAATTATACTAAATTAAAATATTTTTCTGTATGGTAATTTAGGTCGATGGAAGATTGACAGGCAAATAAATAAATAATTAATGAAGCTAAAGGAAGGCACTACTATAATAAGGAAAAATTAAATCATCAAGTTTTTGTGTAACACAGAAACAGAAATGACTTATTTAATAATTCTATCCTGTGTCCATTTATTTCCTCTACCGACTAACTGCAGTAGAGTATAGATTGCTTTTGTCTCATGATAGAGATGTCGATTTGTATTTTGTACATACAAAAAATGTTACCAGCTCACAATTTTCAATACAAAGTGTGACTTTTACGTAATAGTTTCATAATCAAAATTACGTGTTTAATGAGCCGGCGGCGACGTGTTATTGTTAACTTACTTTCACTTGAGGCATGACTTTAATATTTTAGAGGTAAAAAACGTTGTTCGATTTGCTGTTTTTATGTCATTTGTTACGTGGTCTTATTGTTGGATATAAAAAAAAATATCCAAATAGATACATGTTTAATTTGATGAAATAGTTACAAGTTTTAAATAAACTTAAAAATATCATTTCTTATTCTAGTTAATTTTTTTTTTAATTATTGTTGTAACTTATTATGTCACATTGCCTAGGGCTACGAGACTTCTTTGAAGCATTTGCTGACGTCAATTTGTAGCGTTTACTACTTAAGCCGCTTACTTGTCTGCCACGTTAACAATACAAATATTTTAAACTAGCTGACCCGTGCCCATTTCGTTGGGCGCCTAAAAAACGCGTCCCTTTTTTAAACATGTTTCATTACAGCTCCACTCCTTTTAGTCATAGCGTGATACTATATAGCCTATGACACTCCCCGATAAATGGACTATTCAACATAGAAAAATTTTAAAAATCGATTCAGTAGATCCAGAGATTACCCCCTACAACGTCACAAACACACAAACTTTACCTCTTTATAATATGTATTGGTATAGATGTACAAACTTTCGAATTAAATATTAATATATATGACGCTATTACTGACCTAACCTAACAAATAAAAAATATTCGCATCACATAGAAACTTATAAATTATTACAAGAGAAAGTTTATAACAAACTCGAGTTGTAGTAACACATAATTATTCGTGACGTAAATTAATAGGTATCGTAAATTGATTGGATTCAAATGTCCTTGGATAGCATTTCTGCAAACGTGTTTCCTAATATTGTATAGATAACAGCTGATAATGATTGCTAATAATATCTATTATGTGTCATACGTTTCGCAATAAAAATGTTTATTGCTAATTATTTGATTAGCAACAAGTCTTTGATAGAAACATGTGAAATAAACAGTTAAGATCTCATTCATTCACGTTAGGTAGATTAATTGGTATCGTAGAGTAAAAGATCGTTATTCTGTGCCTGTTATTAGCATAGTGGTGGATAGAAACTTGACCTAGATACCACGATAGCCATATCTTTGGCCGGATTGGTATCTTGCCCCCTTACTCATAAACACCTCTTAAATTAATCACTGTTTAACGAGTTTTTTATTAGTAAAATCAACCTTATGCTAAACAAAACCGTAATAATTTAAGCTAATCAATTGACTAAAATTTAAGAGGCGTTTATCAGTAAGGGGTTTTGTCTGTAGGATTATTATGTAAAGTTTACTTTAGGTTTTTCTAAAGTTTGTACATATCTGCAGACTTTCCCTTGGTCGAATGTTAGCTAATTTTAGGCTAAAGACACTGAGTATATTCTTATTTAGACAAATCACCGACTTTCAAAGTAATTTTGCGCAAGTACTAAAAGAAAATCATAATTTAGTCATGCTCAATTAACGTTTGAAATGTAATAAAGATTAAATAGATAATAATTAGTAGATTAAGCTTAGTAGACTAAAACATAATGCAGATAAACGCCACACGAACATTTTGCAAACACGGAACCGTTTGCATAATGCAAAGCGTTGTTTCCGATGTCCTAGCTGTGTCAGGGTCGTGACCTATATTTACATTGGCAATATCTAGTTCAAAGAAAGGCTAGTTGGCACTGTTGGCTAACTATTGTATAACAGATTTATTGCTGTCAAAGAGCGTATAAAGTCTTTGTAATTAGTTCGCCCTTAAATATATGAGAAAAACATAGCTTTCCGTTGCCTGATTAAAATTTACATATATATCAAAAATAGTTTGCTTTTTAAATTAAAATTGTTCGTTAGTGTTTAAAGCTTCTCTTCAAGGTAGTTATACCTGTATTGGGAGGCACCGTTACTTCAAAAACATTTTAATATTTATGAGTCATTATAAAACAAAATCAAACTTTACTGGATAAACTGGCTTTTAAAACAAAATATGACGTAAATCTTTAAGCATTGAACCAGCTCCGATTTTATAATCTTATTAATGTAACAATGATTTTGAATAGTACAAATTATACCTCGAGAATATCTTCTATTTATTTTAATTACAATCTGTTTAGAAACAAGGTTGAGGCCTTTGAGTAGCGAGCATCACTTCCTCATTCCACATAAGTATGTATTATAATAAACTCACGCACTTTATTATCTACTACATGATACTACTTTACATTAAAATTGCAACTCGTGTGCCAAGAAAATATCAAAAAACAAGAATAAGCGTACATTTGTTTCTTTATCGAATCGAAATCTCACCGAACGAGGCGAATTACTTCCGCTTTCAACAACGTTCGATTAGCAATGATACGATCCAATTATGATTAAAACGATAGCAAATTAGAATAATATTTTTATTACCTAACATTTTTATTAGATAGATTTCGTTCTTCAATTATTACATTGAGTTGAGAGTCAACTAATAACAAAATGGCAAATATTTTAATAATTATTGCTAGACACAATGGCTGGGAAGTTTATTATTGCTCGGTAGTAGTAACCAACAACAATCAAATATTTTAATAACGTCATTTATGCTAGGCACAATGGTTGTCTACAATAAACATCTTTCTGTATGAAATGTAGGCGCCTAAATCAACTCGTAGATATTCTCTTAGAGGTATTGTGGATACCAATTAGGTTTAATAACCCCTCATCTGTCCAAAACCTCCTCGTGTTCCGTGTTCTTTTCTTCTGGAAATAAACATACTGGTCAGACGAGTTTACATCGAGCTGTATTTCTCTTGCTTTCAATTGAATTTGTCTGCGATAGTTCGGTTTAAAGAATTTATTTTCATTCAGACAATTGTCACTTACATGAAAATAACAAATTAATTATTTTAACAATTAACCCAGTGCGGGTAGTATATAGAAAAAGTAAAACTATCGATTAATACATTATCGAAATAGTTAAGCCCTATAGTCACATTTTATGACACCAATCCATCGCTTTCCGGCCGCCCTAATTAGGTCATCGGTCCAGCGGCGTGTTAGGCCTTATCGGTACTTATTACAAAATCTCCACAATAGTGTAAATTATTAAAACCATACTTTTCATAATGTACATACATGTGTAGAAATAAATGTTATACGGTAGTATTTATTTTTCACGGTCGCTGAAATTCGCTATGCGGAATATAAAAGTACGTGGGAACACAGTATTTACATACAAAAGATAGGAAATAGTAGTAATTAAATCGAAGCACTTGATGTACGTATTGCAAGCCTGAATTTTTAATTACCTAACTTCCTACGTAACAGACTTACGTAAAATTTTGCCATGAATGAACTTTATAAATTAACTAGAATTATATTAATCATTCTATCCGTGCGGTGACGGAGTAAGAATACAATATGTCACCACGCCATCTCATCCCATGGGTGTCGTATAATGTGTCGTTAAATAAAAAGAAGGAAAACTTTAAATTAAACCCTATACCAATCCGTCTAGCCAGCGTGTTATTAGTGTGAGACAGACAAAGGGCTGTTATGATGATTAATCATTCGGTGATCGTAGCAATCTGTATTCTATGAGTTATTCGGAAATATTTATAATTACAAATACATTAACCCTTTCCCTGTACCTTGTATCATTATGATACATTCGCATTGTTTTACTTTTGTGTCTACTAGCAGGACAGGAAAACTTTTTGCGGATATATTTTTATTTTCAAATATATTCTCATTACCTTTTCTAAGTCAAAACACCATATATCGTTTAATACACTAGCAAAATTACCCATTGTATTGTAGTAATTTTATCCATTAAACTAAAATAAGGAAAAAAGTATTGAATTACGACAAAAAAATACATCTCTTTGATTTTTATTCGAAGTTTATACAAAAAGGGACCACCTGGCATGAAAGTCAATTAGTCACATGAAGACATCTGTCGTTATCTAATTAGTCATATGTGGAGATTAAAGAGAACGGCTACCTACTGTTACGTGTATTATCATTACTAATACCACCCACGTAGGTTTTATTATGATAACTGATACCTTATTACTTTGAACAGTCGACTTTATTTCATTACTAATTATTATTATTGTTTTGTGTAATATTTACAATACAACAATATAAATGTTGTGTAATTTTGTCTTGAATAGGTACTTAAAAATCTATTTTATTGCAAATACGACTTTTAGAAGTTAGACTACTAACCCCTGGTTTCCGAATCGAAATCGAACTGATCAAGTGAAAATCAACTAATCAACTGTCAAATTTTAGTTCCTGAAAATGATAGTTGACAAGAGTTTTGACACGTAATTAGTTGATTTTTTCTTGATCAGATATTCGGAAAACCTGGGGTAAGCAATTGATTGCGACTGTGCAAAACATACGTGATTTCCTGTGGCCTTTTGCCTACATGATATAAGGAACACTCAAATGTTTTAGTCAGTAACAGTCTGTTAGTTGTTTGTTGATTTCTCCCGTAAAGTATAATAATTTAGGGTAGGTTGCGGGCAAAGCTATTTCCATATTATCAGTCTATAGACGCCCACTGCTGGACATGGAGCTCCTCCAAACGTTTCCACCCTGTTTCCTGGGCTTAGCTGTACTTTAGTATTACTGGTGTCCTTAAGTGGCCGTTATAACGTCACTTAAATGTCTTTGGTTAAGGGCCATCCGCCCCACCACAGCCCGTGTAAAGTAGTAACTGTCGTCAGAGACAAACTACTCGTCCTCAACAAAAAAAAAACACCTTATTCATATGAAAATAAAGTACAATAAAAGTTAGTCTTAAGAAAAAGAGTATTGTTTACTAATTATCATTTTGTCAACAGGGAATTGAGCGCCTTGCGTGCTCCCATAGCAGAAATTGAATCACATTTTGATGCGGGGAAGGACGTTGAAGCGTTGGACTTGCACGCTATAGAGAATGCTACTGATATCTTCAATGAGGTATGTCACTTAATTATATTGTTATTTAATTATTTTTTCCCACTTATCAAGAAACTAGCGCAGTTGTTGTTGTATATAATGTAAAATGTTGTGGACGTCGCGGTAACGTAACAGCACCACGCCTCCAACGAAAAGGGGAGGATCCTCTGACCAGGCGAGGGTGATCGTGCCTGGCGGACCAAAGGTTGTTGGTTGGACGTTGTATATTTGCGGAATCGCTGTGCGAATCTTGATATCGCGATTCAGAACGTAGTGGCGACATCTGAAGATTGTGGGGGGGTACCGAGATAGTGTAGGTATTCGCTTAAGTAAGTTGCTAGATGACGCTACAATGTCATCTAGCAAGCTTAGTAAATATCGAAAGAAACCGTGTATCGAGCAGTCCGGCGTGCTTTAAAGTCTAGGCTTCTGTCCTCCATTAGGTATTTGCCCCCTAGAGCAAATCTTAGAAATACTTCATAGACTGTACAGGTTTTTTTTATACCACTAAGGGTGGCAAACAAACTCGCATACACTGTGTTTTTATAGGATCTTATTTAATATGTTTGTGTGTATTGTCTCATTCAATAAACCTCACTCTACGTAATTTAAAAATTCCATAGCTTATAGAAAGTACTTAGTGTTGTTTCTGAAGTAGTGGTACTTCAGTAGTATAGACTAGATAAAGACATAAAAAATACATTATATTATATTCTTTATATACCTAGTCTAGCCATAAATATTGTTACGAAGAAAAAACATTTTTTTTTATTGCAAATAATATTTATTACTTTTACAGTGTGTTAGTTTAATACATAAATATAAAACAATTCACAATATAAAAAGCTTATTCGAAGTGGTCTCCATTGGCTGCAACACAGTCCTTTAAACGTTGAGGCCAGTTATCAATAGAAGCACGCACTCTTTCCATGGGAAAATTCTTCACTGCCAATCGTATGGATTGTTTTAGGGACTCCAAATTATCATGGCGTTTAGAGCAAGCCATACTCTCTAAAACTGACCATAAATCATAATCCAGCGGATTAAGATCGGGACTAGACGACGGCCAGTCTTCAGCTCTGATGAAGTCCGAAACGTTCATTTCCAACCAAGACTGCGTGGACCGAGCTTTATGACCCGGCGCTGAGTCTTGTTGGAAGGACCATACTTGGTTATTGAACATGGTGTTGTTAAGGGGTTTAACTACCTTCTCAAGAATGGTATCTTGATACACTTGTGCCGATGTTTTGATACCTTTTTCACAAAAATATGGCTCAGTCACTCCTTCATAGCTAACACCCCACCAAACCATCACTGAAGTCGGATAATGCCCACGTTGCACTCTGTCGACTAATTGGGAAGCTTCCTTAGAGCTTTGAGCATAAATACGGTCATTTTGTTTGTTAAAATGTTGCTCAACTGTAAAGATTTTCTCATCCGTAAACAAAATTTTTCTGTGACCTCCCTTTGCGTACCGCTTCAGTAGTTGCTTCGATTTTACCACCCTATTCTTTTTTAAATTATCAGTTAAAAAATGACCAGGGCGTCTCTTATAGGCTGCAAGTCCTAAGTCATCTTTTAAAATGCGTGACATGGTTCTGGGTGCTATCTTCATCTCCCGAGATAAAATCTTTTGCTTTCGGACAGGATTTCTTCGAATTCTTTCCCTTACTGCTTTGACCACCATTTTCGTACGAACACTACGTGGACGGCCAGATCTTTTTCTGTCACAAACAGAGAAAGTCTCATTGTACCTATTAATAGCCCGGTACACAAACATTTGACTAATACCAAGCGTATGGAGAGTTTTAAAAATTACATTCGGCTCCATACCAACTTTGTGTAATGCAATCACAGCGATTCGGTTTTCTTTATCACCCCACTCCATTTTAATATAGCAAAATATTGTACAATATATTGGCGCCAAAATTAGAAAATACAATGAACAATCGTATAAAAATGACAGATTCCAAATTCAAATGTAATATCTTTCTTATTTTTAATTGTAACAGTATTTATGGCCAGACTATGTATAGACAAAGTGCCATGTAGTCCCAAACTAAGTACTAAGTTTTTTATTAATTAAGCAGAACTTTGGGTACTATACAATTGTTAAACATACATACATACTTTCTTTTTGTGTTAACATACATTATACAATATAAAACAATGGTTGACGAGTAATAATAACACATTGTATGATCAAACATTAAATTGCTTCGGTGTTCATTCAATAAAGCGTATTGCTTCAACAATATGAAATGTATTACCAGGAACGAGAGAACAAATTGTTTGTATTGACGTTTGAATCTGTTGCGATGTGGCGTCTTTTATTATTTTTGACGTATCGTTTTAAATTGTATTACTTGACGATTGTGTATTGAATAACGAATGTACTTTAGACTGGATTACTTAACGATTTTCTTATAGAATATCTTTTCATCCGTGTTACTATAGTTCCTTAAGACCCAAGGTTATCTCGTCATTAAAAAATGTTCAAGTTTGCACAGAGGGCAATGAAGAGAGCTATGCTTAGGGTTTCCCTGCACAATCGTATTAAAAAAGAGAAGATCTGCAGGTCTTGCGTCTATATAAAGCAAAGATAAACGTAGTATTTAGTTAAGGATTAGCTTTCTTTACCTCATTGTAGGAGGCCCGTCCCGGCAGTGGGGCATTCGTAAATTATATGTTTTATGATAATCTCTGCCCCTTTCTATTACTGAAAGATAACCATATCTTTATTTAATGAGCTACTTTCGTGATAAGAGAACGTTATAGAGGACCACAGGAGAGGTTGGAACCTTGACCGTGTTCTCGTTAATTGTAATTAATAAGCTCGTGTATTAGGTGCAAGCTCGCTAATCAGGCTAAGGCAAAGCGTATGATAATTTATGATGCCATAACAGGCGATGTGCGGTAGTATTCCTGGAAAGGCCAGGCGCGGGTAGACATAAGGGATGTTCATTTGGTCATTACCGTTGTATTGCTCCATTACCGGGTCCACGGGTAATATCAACATGACTATGATTAATATTGTTGCGCCCCCCGCCCCACCTCCCCAAATGCCTGTTAATGTGGCATTTGGTTGACCTTAATATTAAGCAAATATATAAACGGAAATAAAAAAAAAAGAAAACCGTTTAAAACAACGTTTTGGCAACGAGTAGAGAAGCATAGCTGTTTTCTATAACGAAAGTCTATAAACTGATTCATAGAATAACGAAAATATTTGAATTTTGTTGGAATGAGTCCATATTTTCGTAGCTTTTAGATTATAACTTTGTGTAGTCGTGGGGTGACCAAATGAGAATATTGTTGCCGTAAAGACTATGTTTCTACCAATGAGGTACAGAAACAGTTTGATTATCTATACAGATAATGAATACCATGTATAAATACACTTGTTCTGGTTTGGAAGTAATAGGTACATATTACCTGACGTCACTTTAAATATTAGCGCATTGTCGCAATGTAATATCATGCAAATACCATTTAAATAAATAAATATTTCTCACACTTTCATACAACGCCATCTAGTCCCAAACTAAGCAAAGCTTGTACTATGGGTACTAGACAACGTATAAACATACTTAAATACTTTTTTTTATATGGTAAATACATACATATTATACATAGAAAACACCCAGACCAATGCAAACTATATTCATGCGCACAAAGATTTGATTTCATTTAGTTAAATCAATCATCGAAGAAGGCACGTCCCCGTCATGCAATACATTTATCTCTTGATATATTCATAAACAGTACGTGACGTAGCGAGCAAATAATATCAAGCTATAACATTGAATGTGCATTATCTCGTCTATCATAATATAATAACATTAAGATTACATAGTTTATCTACAAATAATATCCCACTGCAGGGACAGACCACCTACAGAGGCAGGGAAACAAGGGCTAAGTGTTAATAATAAATCAATGCCCACTTTTTGAAATGTTCCTCAATTTAATGCCCATAAAGATCTTGGCACAGAATAATCTATCTATACTAATATTATAAAGAGGTAAAGTTTGTGTGTTTGTGACGTTGTAGAGGGTAATCTCTAGATCTACTGAACCGATTTAAAAAATTCTTTCTGTGTTGAATAGTCCATTTATCGGGGAGTGTCATAGGCTGTAATGAAATATATTTAAAAAAGGGCGCGTTTTTTTCGCCGCCCAACGAAGTGGGACATATAGAATCTCTCAAATGATTGTCTTGTCTGGGATTTTCCTTGATTGTGTGCGACAGTCGCATACCGAGATAGCAACGCCGCGCGAGCAAATAATCTTGAGTTATGCTCGAAAATATTGTACTTGCTGAATCTCCCTTTGTTGAACGATACAGGTAAAGGGTTGGTGACATTAATGCATTCGTAGGCACACAGTAAGCTGAAATTAAATCAATTATTATCGATTAGAGTTTCGCTGAACTTTGTGCCAATGACTAATGTCAACTTGAAATGCATTTCTGTTATATGGCACTGAAGGAACCTTCACAAGTGAGTGACTAATGGAAATAATAATAACAGCCCATTAATGTCCCACTGCAGGGACGGCCATCCTTCAGTTAAGGACGGGTACTTGGCCTACTAATACAACGCTGACCAGACGGATTGGTATAAGGGTTTAATTTCAAGTTTTCCTTCTTTTTATTACGTAAAGATAATATTCACGTATAGTCCCTTAGTCGGTTTTTACGACACCCATGGGATGAGATGAGGTGGTGACACACTGTATTCTTACTCCGACACCACGCGGAGAACTCACTAATGGAAAACTGGCCTACAAAATACTAAGCTAGCGAAAAGTATTCGTTATATGACAAATTTTCTTTCTAATTTCGTAAGCATTAAATCCTTAAACATTCACGTAATAGACTTATATATTTACTTTATAAATAACAAATTGTTTTCACAGACTTACGTAAATCGTTTCAGCGAAACAATATAAAACAATCTGTCGTGTTTGTCAATGCTTAAGTTACACGCGTCAATAAACGTGTTATTAGCATAAATAACAAATACGAGAAACCCCTCTTACGTAAAACTGTTGTGACGTTTTAGCGTTCGTGTATTGATTTGGTACAGGAAGTTTACATGAATTGGTACTATGGAAATATTAAGTTTCGTTGTTTTCCTTCTCTTCTTGTGATGATTTTGTAGTTGTATTTTTAATGGTCTGGGACTGTATAAGATGATGGTGTCATGTTGTAATTTGTAATATTGACTGTTTTTATACATTCATTATTATACCAAGTCTTGTGTCTCCCTCAACCATCGGCTTCCCGCCGTCCTAATAAGGTCGTCGGTCTACCGTGTGAGGGGTCTCCCCACCCTACGTTATCCGGTACGCTGTCGCCACTCCAGAACCTTTCTGCCCCAACGGCTGTCGGTTCTTCGTGCTATGTGCCCTGCCCACCGCTACTTTAACGGGGCAATTCCGAGGACTATGTCGGTCACGTTGGTTCGCCTGCGGATCTCCTCATTTCTGATTCGATCACGTAGGGAAACGCCCAACATAGCTCTCTCCATTGCTTTCTACAACAAGGTGGCAATATATGGAGGAGGCCTATCTCCAGCAGTAGACGTCAATTGGCTGAGATGATGATGATGATTATACAAAGTCATTTAAGCCTCACTGGAAGGATGGCTGTCCTAGAATCCTGCATTTCAGTAATAAGAGAAAACTTTACCTACTTATATCGGGCGGTTTTGTATAAGGTTTTATGTCAATATTCTGTTTTTTGGAAATGAGATTTCATTGATCACATTATGTATTCTCTCTATTACTCCAAAGGAATAATGATATCGTTATTTATATTATTCGCAAACTTTTTCATACGCCTTTTATACTTATCCCATAAACTGGTGTGGTAATGTCCAACTCAAAATTATTTAAGTATATAAGCTTAAATTGGTTGCCAACTTGACTCGTATAGTAATAATACGTATTTACGTAACTTGATTAACTGATTGTTTATAACTAATTAAATCGTCTAATTAAAGTCCTCTGAGTGAATTGTAGTGTGAATGCGTACGATTTCGTGTTATATAAAATCATTGCCTTAGTAGTATATTAAATTTTTAGTTTGTTTCATTAGTTTATTGATAGGAATTAATTGACTTTCATGTTTTAAATTTCTATTTGTTATGACTTCTATTCAAATATCTTGCATGAATTTGTCGCAAATGAAAACTCTACTATACTAAGCAAAGAGTAAGAAATTTAATTTTACTTCACATTTTTTTTTAGCAATGGTGTTTATAAAACCACCCCCAATCCCTTTAAATTGATTATAATTTATAAGGATTGGGGGTTAAACCTCTCCTTAAATTCCATTATTGAATAAAAGTTATCTTTTCAAATTCAACTTCTGATATATTGTATTCTGAAATGTTACCTGTAGACCATTTTAATGGGATTCTTTTATAAAAATGTCTTATTTCTACCTGCGTCACTATGTTTACGTGCATGTCTCCTTATGTTATTGATATGTCAATTCTACGTATTGCACGTTTGTATAGAAACTTGACAAATATTTTTGTCTGACAAAGCCTTTATGACCCATACAAAACATGTTGCTTGCTTATCTTTTTTACGTCATCCTTATATTATGTTCAAGGAAAAAATAGTTTTTTTACGTAATTTACCTCATAAGATCTTTATTGCGAATTATTTAAGTACAATAATTTTCAGAAGCACATTACACAGCACATTAGCTTTAGCTTACGTAATGTCACATTTATATTAATTCAGCAAAAAATATTACTCATTAAATAATGAGGTCATCGCAAAGCTACTAGGAAAAGTGATTCACTTTGTTAAGCATAAATGAAGAATTTTACTTTCGAAACCGATATGAATCACGCTATTGATACCCGAACAGTATGTTTATTATTTGTTTGATAACATAATTAGGCCGGGGCGGGCTCTTATCTCGAAAAGACACGGGCTATCTTGGTACATCTGTTGCGCATAATTTGCATAAACCAATTATCGTTATCAACTTTACATATTTTTTTCCTTTTGCATTTATTCATTGTTGTAGTAGTTTCATTCATTGTGTGCTGTAAAACGTGGCCATGTTTATAATTAATGCGCGTGCATTTAGCTAATCTCCGTTGCTGATTTATAAACAAAATGCCATAAGAGGTTCGGTGTTTAGAGAATGATAAACTGTTCACTAGTAAATAAAATACTGGAATGATTACCAGTGAGTTAACTCTCTGTAAAAAAAGCTAGGTCCGCCACTAACATCAACGCGGACGCCTCATCGTGACCACGACCGCTCTGTCAAGAGCGAAACGGCTGAGAAGAAGAATGGTTGTAGGCAAGATCTCGTTAAAATAAATACATTTATTTAACTTTCCATCGAACAAAACATGATTTTGTTCCAAGTGTATGGATTATAATTGAGCATATTAGGCCTTCTTCAAATGTTTTCACCTTGTTCTGACCTTCACACCCTTGGTAGTTCGCTTCGTGAGAAATTATCTCACATGGTCGCTATTCCAGAAACTTTCATAAGAAATGAATAGTCGTCTATACTGCATACCAAATGCTCTTTGCCCTTTAAAAAGCAATCATTCTGTATGTTATATACCTATGAGATTCACAATGAATGATAAAAAAATGTCTTTGTTGTACCGAAACCGTATTGCTATTTACAAATACAATGTCTAGACTATACCTAAGTACTTTTTTATAAATATGTAAATTGAGTAGCATCCCGGGAAATGCTAAAGAGGTATTGTGAGTCAGTCGACGCTCTAGTTTCCGCTAGCTTTTCGTAGTTTAGACAAGCGTCTTTATGTAGATACATGACCTAATTTGTTGGAGCACGAGTAGAATACCTCTCTGAATTTTTAAATTGAGTATTTTTGTAACTTTACCTTATTTAAAGGCAGGGTAGCGATGTATGACTTAATTGATAGATTGGTACCTACAAGATTCTTTATAACAAAAAATATTATTGTTTTTAGTACAAGATACTACTATACTTATTTGATTTTTGGACTTATATGCGATTTAAACTTTACTACATATAAATTACTACATGATAACGGTTTTTAACGGCCTAAACGGCTTAAAAACCGTTTTTCTATCCCTACAAGAAAACCTTAGACCAAGCTGGCCAGTCGTGACATTTGGTGTTTTTACGTCATACTTTCCTTTCATTTTCGTAGAATCAATATTAAACAAATTTTCCTTCAACTACACAGTAAAGACGGAGATTCGATTACTGCCTCTGAACTTACAAATGTGATTATTGTTTATTTTATTTCGTAGTCTAAGTTTATTCTTTATTTTATTCAAGGTATTGGCAGTAAGGTGTGTATATGGTAGCTATCCCTCGCGTCTACTCGACCTGTGGGACCTGTACGACGAGTGCAAAGGCTCTGAGAACGACAACCCCGCCATATTGCCAGTCGATCAGCAGTACATTGTACTGGAACTGGCTAACGCTGGACAAGATTTGGAAAGTTACCAATTCAACAACGCTGAACAGGCGCATGCTTTGTTCTTACAGGTAAATAAACCTTCATTTTATCTTATTATTGTATTTACGGGTATTAATACGAATCCCATCATTATATCAGTCAATTGACGTCCACTGCTGGACATAGGCTTCCTCCAAATATTGCCCCTTGTGCGGTCCTCTGCCTCCCATCATCCGTAATAATTATTTTGTTAATACTTCGGACAGGTTACACCAGCCATGATAATTTTTCGTTTTAATACCCGTAAAATAATTAAAAAATAACTTTTGTTTTCAATATTTGTCTGTGATATTGTTTGTAACGAGTATTGACATGTTGCTTAAACAAGTTTCTTTTGTGTTAACTAAACGTTATTAACTCGAAAACTAAAACATTGCAGCTTTGTGTACCTAACGTATGACTCACGAATGTAATATTAATCAGAAGTAATTTGACAATACTCGTATTGCCCAATTTATGAAATGTTTGTCAAAAAATTGCCCACGTTTTTGATGAACATTTCAGAAAATGGGCAATTGTTTTTTTTTTGTTAATTTTTCTTTTTTTTTGTGTATTAATTTTTTTTCAGTGGATCTTCTGCATGCACAAAGTTATGACCTCCGCGGATGATAAGCGATAGTCTAGTGCAAGTTGTTTGTGTATCCTTGACTAGATTATCACTTATCCTTCGAGGAATGGTTACTCGCAAGCTTTACATGTGCCCCAGTGTTGAATCTTTGAATATTTTTTACTTTTTTGTGTTTTTGTACTAGCATGATACTAATTTTTGTTTTTTATACTTAAATTTTTGTGTGTATTTGATTTATGTTGTTTATTTTTTTTAAGTTGTGTGTTTATTTAAATGTTTACCTACAAATAAAATGTTTTAAATACCATTAAATTGTTGTGAAACTAAACTCTGTTAATATTGTTATATCAGAAGTATAATATTATAACTCATCAGCTCATGTCAGTCAAAGGTTGTCATATAAGGGAACTAAAGTTATGTACCAGACATCTATGCAAAACCCTGTACTAAATCTTATAATGTGACATTTACCCCCCTTACTCATAAACGCCTCTTAAATTTAATCATTGTTTACCGAGTTTTTTTATTAGCAAAACCAATAGTAAGAATTTAAGCTAAGTAATCAATTGACCAATATTTAAGAGGCGTTTAGTAAGGGGGTTAATATATTTTTATTATTTAACGGATGTTTCTTTATACCTTGAGGGCATTGATTTACAAAAAACCAAAGATACACACTCCACTTCCCAAAAACGTCCGCAACAAATAGGCGCATTGTGCACTGTTTTTAAATTAGTATCGCGTTGTTCTACCGGCAAACGTCAATCATTAAATTTTATTGCTTTATGTGTATTACTTTTTAAATACAACTTTATGTCATGCGTGTAAGATTGAATTTGAAAAAAAAAATATGTTTACGATATTACTATACGTATTTATTGCGTATGTTTAATTTGGTGACACTTTTGGCTGTTAGTTTTGTTTGAAAATGTGCATCTAGGGTTTTTTATAAATCAATGCTTGAGGGTGATAAACTCATATCCAGAAATAAAAAAAAAAACTATCTGTGTCTGAATAACTATTTATTATATCTTGTCTGTTAAGGCGCGTTTAAATTATGCAAGGTGCAAGTTGCATGCAAATTGTATAGTGGAAACAACAACGTGCAAACAAGTTGATACTTGTATGCTATCCAAGTCAATACAAGTCATACATGTATGCAAGCACTTGAATAATGTAAACGCGCCTTTACTGTAGACATTAAAATAGTTGTAACAATTTCTAATGTCGTTTGTATGTGTAGGTGGCGTACGGTCTTGCTGTTGGCGAAGAGGCCTTCCAGTTTGAGCATAGGGATCTTCACTGGGGGAACGTCTTGATATCACCCACTGAGCAAAAGGTAAGTTCACTTTAATATTAAATAAAGAACCTCTGTATTCATCATAACAGCCCATTAATGTCCCACTGCAGGGACGGGCTTCCTCCCATGACGGAGGGATACTTGGCCTACTAATACCACGCTGGCCAGACGGATTGGTATAGGGTTTAATTTCAAGTTTTACTTCTTTTTCTTTATATTTCATAAAGATAATATTCACGGGTAGTCCCCTTGTCGGTTTTTACGACACCCATGGGATGAGATGGGGTGGTGACATATTGTATTCTTACTCCGTCACCACACGGAAGTGTGCAAGCGTGATAGATAATATGGCCCTAAGACTCAAATGATATCGTGCTATCTATACCTAGTTATGTATAGATGTTTTTTTTTCTGTAAAACCTTATAACAATTGACAGGCTATTAAGTTTGTTTTTGTAAATGATGCAGTAACATAGAAAGGACTATTAAGTTTTGTTCCAACATCTGTGAGAGAGATATTTGGCAAGAAACTTCACATAATAAAAATTGCAGTCATTTATTATTGCATATTACATATATTATATTGTTGTAGTATCTTATACAAAGTTAGATAATAATAATTAAACGAAAATAATAGTCTAAGGACTTTGCCTAGACTAAATATTAGTATCTGTTATCAATTGGAACCAAATGTGTAACACATTAATTAATGTCTTTACATAATATCGATATAATTATTATAATTAGTCTTTATATAACAAATACTTAATATTTAACGATATAGTAACATTTTATATTATTGCAATCAAATAGTAATTTCAAAAATAAAATTGTAATACATAAGAGTTGTCGTATATAAACTCTTAACGACTTAGTAGAACCATTCATTAATACAAATTTGCTGACTTATTGAGTAAATATATATAATACCATGGTATGATATATACCCATCCGTGTGGTGACGGAGTAAGAATACAATATGTCACCACCCCATCTCTCGGTGTCGAAAAAACCGACTAAGGAACAATCCGCAAATATTATGTTTACGAAATAAAAAGAAGAAGATACATTAATGGGCTGTTATGGTGATATAATACCAACCCCTGCGAATCCCGAAAGTGTCGTTAAATATGACTAAGGAAATACTACTTCAGTGTTTAAGTATCTAACCTATGAGACTTCCTTTTCACAAAACCGTTTTTAGCAGCGTGATGTCTTTAGCTAATATAAGCTTCTTATAAGTAAAAAATACTCATACACATCAGACTTTAAAACTGAAAATACACGAAATTCTAAGAATTCATTTCTTTTAAATAACACACAGACATTATTTCAAGGGGCATCACACTCAATTCATCAAACTTTTGACCTTGCCAAAAAATGCTAATCACCTAAGCAAAGGTAGACGACATTTGTACGTAGACGGGTATTACGTATCAAGAGTAATGGTTGAATGAACTTTATAGGACGCGCAAAGTTAAATGTTGATAACGATATTTTAAGATTGTTACTTTACGACTTCGTTTAACTTATAAGTTTCTTTGGCTCTGGGTATTCCAATGCAAAATATTCGTGTGGTGACAGATTAGGAATACAATATGTCACCACCCCATCTCATCCCATGGGTTTTAGTCAATTGATAAGCGTAAATTCATACGATTTTACTTAAAAAAATCTCGTTAAACCGTGATAAAATTTAAGTGGAGTTTATGAGTAAGGGGGTATATTATGCTTAATAGAGCTCAGTAATTGTCTTTTACGACCTCCCTTGAATGGGGTGGTGACTTCACTGTTTTCTATTTTTTTTTTTTGCCTGACCTTAATTGTGATTTGTTTAACTACCGTCAAAGACATAAACTTTTATTAATTAACCTAATTAAGAACAATTTCATTTTATTTTTTTCCGTGTGGTGACGGAGTAAGAATACAATATGTCACCATCCCACCTCATCCCATGGGTGTCGTAAAAACCGACTAAGGGACTATACGTGAATATTATCTTTACGAAAAACTTGAAATTAAAGCTTATACCAATCCGTCTGGCCAGCGTGGTATTAGAAGGCCAAGTAATGGGCTGTTATGATGATGATAAATTTTATTAGACATATTTTGCGGTTAACTAACCTAGTGGTAAACCATTATTTGATTAGTATCACAACAGTCTATTTACTTTGAACAATGTCTACGACTAAAATAATTAAGATAAGATAAGATAGTTTTCTACATGTTTGGACTTAATTAGTACTCCATTATATTGTGTCGTGATCAAGTTAAGTATTTGGGAATCTCAAATATTTACTATTTATCTTGAATAGACTAGCTGTTGATAAGACTAGATTCATAATGTTTTTGTTTTGAAAATTTAAAAATGACGTAGTAAAAATAGTTTCACCCTTTCTCATGGGTGTCACAAAAGCTTTATAAGATAGATTGAATCTGAATAATAAAGCAAATAACTTGATACTAAAACTTATTGCAAACTTCTTCGTCGTGCAGTGGGACCATCATCATGACAGCCCATTAATGTCCCACTGCAGGGACGGGCCTCCTCCTGTGACGGAGGGATACTTGGCATACTAATACCATGCTGGCCAGACGGATTGGTATAGGGTTTAATTTCAAGTTTTCCTTCTTTTTACTTCGTAAATATAATATTCACGTATAGTCCCTTAGTCGGTTTGTCCCTTACCCATGGGATGAAATGGGGTGGTATTGTATTCTTACTCCGTCACCACAAGGAGGTAAAATAATATAAACCAATGAATTATCTTATCATCATCATTTATTTGATCTTACCATCAGTCGTGATATTATTTCTCTCGTCTCAGAAACTTTCCATCTATAGTCTATTGTATGTTGTCGTTATGTCTACCCTTGTGAAAATCCCTTTACTTAAACAGCTTAGCCGTTGTCTTTGTTAACCCCCTCTAGGTATACAACTCAAGGTTACTGAACTGATAAAGACATTAATGATATAAAGAACACGTGCTGAATGATAACACGGAAATATAATGTAGACTTGTTAACACTTGAGGACTCGCTAATGGGTCCAATGGACCCAGTCTTTCATATTTTGCTTTTTAAATATTATAATTCGACGAATGCGACGTTGTCGCTTTTAGTACCTTTTAACGATAGTCTAGCACAGCAAATGACGACGTCAGCAGTCAGTTGGCGCGCTGCAAGTAAGCGTTACGGACGTAAAAGGTGTGTATGGGTTTGCCAGACCCGGTAGCGACTAAATACGTAAGTGAATTTTGCATCATCAAACCAGAGGAACACAGGAGCACGAAACTTACTTTGGGTTTCAAAATAATACCACATTGCTATCTTACGTGCCTAACGTGGGAAAGTAGTTCTTTTAGCATCTATTATGCATAATGATGCTAAAATAGACGTAGGAACCGGTGAACAAAAGAAACCTGAAATGTGCGTTGCAGCCTATGTAATTGGAAAAAATATAGGAAAATCAATGTTTTTTGCACAAAGTGCAGTGTACCAATTTGTGAAGAACACAGCAGCATGTTTGTACAAATTGTTATAACTAAATTTTATATACAAAGTGTCTGAAGAATGTTGACAAGTGTTATTTTACTCCAAATAAGAAATTATTTGCTTTGTCATTTTTTTTTATACTTCTGTGATGATTGATCTCTCTTAGCTATTCCGCTTACATACGTATATTATATTTGTGTAAGTAAATCCAGAAAATTTTGTTTAAAATAAGTAAATATAAAAATTACAATGATTACCCTAAATCTTATCATAAAACTAAGGAGAAATTAAGTATATTTTCGCACTAGCCTTTGTTTAAGTAAATATAATAAATATTAATATTTCATTCAATAATATCTTTTATTATACATATAGAATTCGTATAAAAAAGTAAACATTTACGTTTATCATACAGTTCTGGAAAAAACTTATGACGTTATACGGGGTCTAGCGGACCCGGTAGCGAGTACTTGTGCGACAAATTATGACGCGAGTCCCTAAGTGTTAATGATCTTTGTTTGGATGACGTGATTAATTATTGCGTATACTGTGATTATACTAATGTCTGATGAGACTTTTTAATTTGCTTTTATCTAAGGTTTTTACAAAGAGAATTCAATCTTACAGCCTAATAAGTCACTCATTATAGCAGCCCATTAATGTCCCACTGAAGGGACGGGCCTCCTCCCGTGACGGAGGGATACTTGGCCTACTAATACTACGCTGGCCAGACGGATTGGTGTAGGGTTTAATTTCAAGTTTTCCTTCTTTCCATGTAAAGGTTATATTCACTGATAGTCCCTTAGTCGATTTCTACGACACCCATGGGCTGAGATGGGATCGTGACATATTGTATTCTTACTCCGTCACCACACAGAGTTCCGTCACCTCACGGAGTCCAATTAATTAATTAATTTACCGCATAGACGTAATCTTCAATAAAAAGACACAATTATAACTACAAACAAAAACGTCTCAATACTGAACTTGTGCCAAAAACACGAGTATTCATTGTGTTCAAGAGGCCGTCCGCCGACCTTATCCTTAGCCGCAAGATGTCTCGTTCCAAAGGTCGCTCGTGAATTCATGCCGTTATTCATTCACTATGAACAAGGGTACCCCTTGTAATTTGAGTTCAATGTAATGTTAACGAGTTGCTATATCTTTATTTCAATATTCATTCGATAAATGGCAGTATCGTTAAGATTCTTGATGCTACTTCTATCGATTGTAATAGATGATGGATCAATGTGTCGTATTGTTTCTGAAGTGATATGGTGATCCTTTCCGACTCGTAGTCAAACCTCATTATCACAGTATGCTAATGCAGTAAAGGCTTATTTAAATTAGTATATTTTCTGGATAACTGCAAGACTTTCTAGCTTAATGTGAGATGCTTCTGGCAAAGATCCGCGCTGTTCATATTCACAGTTGGAAAATTGATGCGTAATGATTAAAAGGTAGTAGGTGTTACCAAAGGAAATTTAGCCATACCTGCAAGGTGTTCAGGAAGTGGGGTCATAATGCAATTTCGTTAGCTAAGATTAGATTTAATGATGCAATTGTTTATGAGCAGCAACTAGAAATAATGTTTAACTTTCTTGTCTGCAGAGCGCAACAGTAATCCTCCGCGGTCGCTCGCACCGTGTGCCGTGTTGCGGCGTGCGCGCCACCATCATCGACTACTCTCTGTCGCGAGTAGCTCTGCGCCTGCCGCCCGGCGACCGCGCCGCGCTCTACAACGACCTCGCCACCGACGACTCTCTGTTCGACGCCGTCGGGGACTATCAGTTCCAGGTCTATCGGCTCATGAGAGATAAGCTGGGGTAAGTGTACACTCCTTGTATTCTGGGTAGCACGAAAACCATGAAAGTTGTAAGACTAACTGTTTGGTGGACTTAACCCCGATTTACACATCGACAAGTACGCGAGAGAGGGGGCGGGCTACTCTCGTACTTAATTCGCCAAAAAATAGGATGGAGATCTATTTAAATCAACTTAATCAACAACTTACTACTTAACTCGCAACTGTATTTGTCGATGTGTAAATCGGGCTTTAGATGGTTTTTATGGCATGGAAAAGACACAAATAAGTCGCTTGCCTGAGGAAAACCTCACTCTTGTTTGTCCACAACGCGATGGCGTAAAACCAGCCTGATGCAAAAATGTTTCTATATCAACACAAAGGGTTACGTACATCTCCAAGGCGTCTAATTTATTTTCATACCTTGTTTTGAAATGCAAAATCTCTACCAATCTTATTCATACAATTCTTCATGAGATAAATAAAAAAAAAGTCCATTTCCATCAATAATTAGATTATTGCTTGTGCCAGTTGTGTGTTTTTAATGTCCCAATCCCACTCGAGGTAAAAGACGACTTTGAACTCCTGATTCTTTTTTTCTCATACACCACAACAAAAATATTTTCTCTACTACAATTATTAACAAATTATATTTCTTTTGTTACAGAAATGAGTGGAAGAACTTCGAGCCATATACAAATATCCTGTGGTTACATTACACTGTTGATAAAATGATAACAGCCCTCCGCTACAAGAGGGTAAACACTAAGATTCACAAACATTACATTGACAAACTGAAGGGAATCAAGAGCAGGATACTTGAGTACGGCAGTGCTGCTCTATTTGTGCTAACTGACAACGAAATATAAAATAAAAACGAACAAATTATGATAATTAAACATTTTTTCATATGTAAATTTAATTCAAACTAGTCTTAACAATGGATTTAATAAACTGTTATAACTATAATTCTGACATGACAATGAATCATATAAATTATAATAATGTATATAATGTTTGCTTTAATAAATTCCTCGAAATTTTAGATTTTAAAAGATATATTTACGATGTTGTCGCGTTATTAGAACAGTATCACAATAGAGGTGCCTTCTTAAACAGGATAGTGCCTTTGTTCACATTAATAAACTCATATATTGTGTTCACTATAATATGTTGTTTTATTTATTATACCTATAACTAAGTAAATCAGTCGGGGAATGGCCAGACAAGCCATTTACCTTATTGGTCAATTCTATTCAGGGATATCGTGGGTCCGTAGGGTCCACTACCCTACCACATTTCATTCCTTTGGACAGGCATTTTATTCTTTTGTACTATAATGTCCGCTTCTCGAATGGACCGCATCCCAGAATGTCCACTCCCAGATAGTCCCTTTCCCGTTATGACTATTCTCAAATGGACCACATTCAAGAACGTCCACTTCCTAAACGAACCACTTTCCACATGGTCCACTCCCTAAAATGTCCACAAGTTTATCAATGTTACTTGGCAACCGATCGTGTCCGTATAGACCCTACGTCTGATTCGATTGAAAACCAAAATTCCCTTGCAGGACCCTCCACAAAGGTACGAACTCGCCGCAACCCGGGGACATACTCCACAGGTCAAAATACCTTCAAACCACGGAGGGTCCTGCTGGAAATATACTCTAATTTTCTGTGTAACTGTTGAGGTACAAATTATTTCTTTACACTAGTCCGAAGGTACAAACTATTACCTACGTGTAATTTTGGTTTTCAATCGAATCAGACGTAAGGTCCTGCTGGTTATACGGACACCAACCGATCGCATGCCAGTAAAACAAGGAAAAAGATGCTTGGGTTCGCCCAGCAAAAAAGTAGGTATCACTCTTCAATAATTGAATGATACAGATAATTAGACCGAAGAAGAAGACGTTGGTCTTGGCTATGCTGTCAACGACGCCTGCCTTCTTCACTACTCCTTGTATCAAATATAAGTGGCCTGTACTTAGTTAATCTTAAAAGAAGTATTTATATGTATTTATTTTTTATTTGTACTTATATTTTTTCCACTCTTCCCACCTAGCCTTTTGGGCCATTTCGTCCACTGTATCAAAATGTCCACAGTATTATCGGTGTCCACTTCGCCAAAATGACCACTGCACTGGACATTTTGGTCCAGAAGAGAAAGAATGAAATTTTCTGTCTCAAAGTATTTGCGCGAGGACTATACGCAACAATTAATTCATTTTCCTCCTCGACATATTGCTTCCACGATGCCATGACATAAATCTACTACTAGCTCAGTAAAACATAAAAAAAACAGACGACATTTTTCTAAATTACCATTCTGATAGAGTGGACGAAATAGCCCAAAAGGCCACCTAGGTGGTATAAATAGAATAGCCGGATATTGGAAAGTAGTCGTGTTTGGAAGTGGACCATGTGGGAAGTAGTCGTGTTCGGAAGTGAACAATGTGAGAAAGTGGTCATAACGGGAAGTGGAAGTTCTGGGGTGTAATCCATTTGAAAAGTGGACATGTACAAATTATATTCAAAGTCTTGCAATGAATGTTTTTTTTCGTAAAAAGACAACGCCCGCACTAGGGATCATGCCCTGTGTCGCGAGGACTTTTACAAAGAACATCCAAACTCATGACAATAATTTGTGGCTCTGACATAATTTATTTCTGCGTGCGTACGCGAACAAAGGATCTGGGATTCTCGCCATAGTGTGTCTTTGGTTAGCACGTGTGTGTAGAATTTTTATTATAATTTTGGTTTTTTTTAGTGCAATTACTTGTGAAACTTGTTGTTATTTGTTATTGTGTCTGTTTGTGTGCCGTCTTGTATAATTATCAGGTTCGTAGTTATATACTTAGTTTAAAATGAATAATAACAAACCGCCGGATCCCCCTGACATCCACATCCCCACTCCTTCCTCACCTGCCCTTTCTCGTCCTCCATCGCTCCATTCTATTGCAAACTCACCAAATCCCCTTTCACAATTTGCAGACGTGGTATGCAGTTTATCTGAGCATACTCCCCAGAACTCCAGAAAACGTCCGGTTAGAGATATTTCTCCTCCCAAGCCCACTAAGCAGTCTAGAATACAAATAGCTAGATCTACTTACAATAACAACGACAAAGGTCCATTTATAGTCCATGTCAACAAAACAGAAACTTCACCAGGAACCACCTTGCACCCCATCTCATTTGGTCTATTCCTGATGAAGCAGAGTATACCTAACATAACTAAGGATGGTATAAAAAGGGTAGGCAGGAATCGCGTCAGCATTGAGTTTGCAACCCCTCAGGATGCAAACTCATTCCTACTTAATAGCGCTTTAACCAACCACAAATATATAGCCTCTATACCCTCGTTTAATGTCACACGGTTGGGAGTGGTCTCCGGTGTACCTGTAGACATGACGGAAGAAGAAGCTATGTCTTGCATTACAGTTCCTCAGGGTTGTGGGCCTATACTGAAAATCAGACGCATTAACAGAAAAGTTTGGAAAGACGATGTAATCGAATGGAAACCCACCGAAACCTGCGTCATCACATTTGATGGACAAGTGTTGCCAAACAGGATTTTCTGTTGCTATTCCTCTCTCCCAGTGGAACAATATGTGTTCCCAACGATACAATGCCGTAACTGCTGCAGATTTGGCCACGTTGAGTCCATATGTAGGTCAAAGCCTCGATGCCTTAAATGCGGCAAAGACCATGCTTCGAAGGAATGTGACTCTTCCTTAGATCAAGCCTTTTGTGTGCTGTGCTCCGGTAACCACTTTGCCAATAGCAGAGAGTGTCCGGAATATAGCAGACAAAGAAACATAAAAACGATTATGGCAGACAAATCAATATCATACATGGAGGCTAGCAAGGCAGTCCCAGCCATTTCACAAAGTTATGCTACCATAACAAAATCCCCCGGCCCATCTACAACAACTTCTTACCGCAAAACCATATTTCTAAAGCCCAAAACTCATGCCCCCCTATCCCCAACTTATGACAAAGCTTCCCACAATCTTATTACTAACACCCCACAATCCTCTCAAACTAATGGTTCCAACCTTAATAACCCTCATAAAACCTCAAACAGTATTGCCACAGTCCTTGAACTTATAATCCAGTTACTTTCCTCAATTGTTTCTGATACCCAATATTCCTTACCGTCCAACGTTGCTGAAAAACTTGTTTACCTTCTTAATTTATTTAAAAATGGCTCCGCCAACAACATTTCTACAGTGGAATTTGCGTAGCATATTCCACAAAAAACATGAACTTTTATATCTGATTAATAAACATAAACCTATTGCTTGTGCCATCGCAGAGACTTGGCTTACCCCAAGCCTTAACTTTTATATTCCCCACTACCAAGCACTCAGATGTGATAGATCTGATGGCTATGGTGGTTGTGCCCTCTTAATAAAAAATAGCCTTCTTGTCTCCCCAGTCACTCTTCCAGCCCTTAATGAGGCTGTGAATATTGTCGCTGGTGTGGTGGAGGGTATCACAATAATTTCTTTATATATTTCCCACCCTCAGCTTTCACTCTTAACAAACTTAAGAACTTTATTGGAGAATATAAAAGGTCCAATGTTAATTATGGGAGATTTTAACTGTCATCACTACAGATGGGGATCGGAGCGATGTGACCCCTTTGGTATGGGTCTGGTTGATATTATTGATGACCTTAATTTGTGTGTGCTCAATAATGGCTGCTCGACGCGTAGAACTCTTCCAGGCCAACATAAAAGCTGCATAGACATCTCCATCTGCTCTCAGGCTTTAGCAGCATCTTCCCAATGGCATTGTCTAGATCTTACCCATAGTAGTGATCATTTCCCTATAATTATCTCCATGATTGATAAAACTTTTTTAGAAAAATCTTCCCCCCCTCTCCTCAAATTCAATTTATCCAATCCCGATTGGAATAAATATGCATCATGCTTAGAAGCCAAAATCCACTCACTTCCAACCTTAAATAACATCTCCACGGATCAACTCAGCTTCAATCAGGCCTCGATCTGCTGCCAAAATTTTACCAAGGCAGTTATCTCAGCCGCTGAGGAATGCTTTCCAATAAAAAATTCTTCCAAGGGGATAATCCCATCTCCTCCCTGGTGGGATTCAGATTGCACCGCAGCAATCAAAAAAAGAAAGGAAGCAGAGAAAAACTACAACCTCAATATGAATGATCAAAATTTTATTATTTATAAACATATGGCAGCTAAGACCAGACGCCTTTTAAGACAAAAGAAACGTTTGGGTTGGTCCAGGTTCTGCTCTTCATTGTCCCCCTCTACTCCTGCATCAATAGTTTGGAAACATATCAACAGGTACAGATCATGCTGCTCCCCTTCGACCTCGTCCCTGATGCACCATGATATAGCCGAAGCGTTCTTTGATCGCGTTGCCCCACCATATGTACCAACAAAAGAGGAATGCAGTCAGCCAATACCTCATCATATCAACCAGGAATCCCCCTATGATTCTGCATTTTCAATGGATGAGCTCGACATGGTTCTCAGACATGTTCGGGACTCAGCTCCTGGTATTGACGGTATACCGTACTCATTCATTGCAAATGCCGACAAAAAAGCTAAGCAATACCTTTTAGATATCTTTAACTTTTGCTTTGCCAATGGCTGGATCTTTGAAGACTGGAAAACCCAAATCATTATTCCAATATTAAAACCAAATAAAAAGAATAATGATCCAAATGGGTTCAGGCCTATAGCTCTGTCTTCGGCTTTGGTAAGGGTTTTAGAACATTTACTGAAAGGTAGGCTGGAATGGATTGTGGAATCCAGAGACCTTTTGCCTGTTTCTCAGTTTGGGTTTAGGAGAGGGCGTGGTACTATGGACAGTGTGGGACTTCTTATTACAGATATTCGTTTATCCCTATCACAGAATGATTCAGTTGTAGCAGCATTCCTGGATGTTACCTCAGCATATGATAATGTTCTCCTTCCCAATCTCAGGCATAAATTGCTAGAGCTGAGACTCCCGGATAGGATGATTCAGTGCATGTGCGAGATGCTGTGGTCGAGACTGCTACTGCTTAGAATCCACGGGGAAAACTTAACCAAAAGAAGGACATGGAGAGGCCTTCCACAAGGTTCTGTCCTAAGTCCGCTCCTATATAATCTGTACACCTCAGATATAGGCTCCTGTCTAAATAACAACTGCCAACTGTTACAATATGCTGATGATTTGGCCTTATATGTGAGTAGTAGTTCCATCCTGGACGGCGCTTCATCCCTTTCCGTCTCTTTGAACTCACTGAACGACTGGCTTCTCAATCGCGGTTTATCCATCTCTGCCCCCAAAAGCTCCGCCATAATATTCACACGTAGAAGACACATCCCTCCTACTGTTGTCAGTGTACAAGACCAACATTTGCCAATCTCAAATAAAGCCAAATTTCTTGGAGTCTTCCTGGATACGAGATTGACAGGCTGTGATCATATAAATTACATTATCCAGAGGTGTGAACGGATCATAAACATGCTCAAAGCCCTTGCTGGTGTCTGGTGGGGTGCCCATCCATACACCATGAAACTTTTATACAATGCTTTCATCCGCAGCAAAATGGATTATGGTCTGTTCATACTCTCTCCATGTAATAAGGGATTGCTGGCTAATTTAGACAGAGTTCAGTATAAGTGCCTACGCATAATCTCTGGCTGCATGAAATCATCTCCCACCAATGCTTTGCAGGTTGAATGTGCTGAGCCTCCATTAGCTCTTAGAAGATCATACCTAGCAAATAGATTCATGCTAAAGATCATGGTCAACAAAGTACATCCACTGAATGCCAAAACTAGTGAACTAGAGATAGCCAGCAGATCATCGAGGTACTTGTCCAACAGGGAACTCCCATTAACTGTCATTGCTTTTAGAAATTATCAAAATTTAGAATACCCTATTAGCTGTTGGGATAAAACACCTCTTTTTAATTTTGAATATGAGGTTTTGATTTTTAAACCTGATATTATATTTGACACAGGCATCTCTAAACAAACCCCATCAGCTGGTGTGGCTTTTGAGGTGTTGTTGAATGAGCATTGGAGTGACTTCAATAGGTTTTTTACAGATGCATCAAAATTGTCACCTGATAGTTATACTGGTATAGCAGTATACTTCCAAAATTCCAGAATTGCCATTTCCTTCAGAAGCCCTAAAGAGTCATCAGTTTTCACTGGTGAATGCATTGCTATTTTAGAGGCTTGTAACTTTATTGATGCTCATAATATCAAAAAGTGTTATTTTTTCAGATTCTCTTAGCTGCTTACAATCCTTGTCCCAAAATCCTTTTAAAAGTAAATTAAATAGTCCCCTCATACTAGAAATTAAAAAAACTATTCTCTCCTGCCATAGGAAACAATGTATTGTATAGTTGGTATGGGTTCCTAGCCACTGTGGCATCGGTGGAAATGAGTGTGTAGACAGGCTTGCAAAAAGCGCTGTCTCCTCCCAGTTTTCAGACTCTAAACACCTTTGACACCAAGGATACGATCTGCTATCCCTTTCTCAAAAGGATCTCCTAACTTCGTGGCAGTCAGAGTGGGATTCAACTGGTAGAACAAAGGGCAAATATTATCACGCTATACAACCAGTCATTAACCCTAAACCATGGTTTTTTAAATATAAAAAGGTTGCAAAATCTGTAATTTCCGATTTGTGCAGACTTCGGTTAGGTCACTGTTGCTCTCCTGTATTCCTCAACAAAATTCACATTCGGGACTCGTCTGTGTGTGAGTGTGGATTAGATGAAGGTTCTCTTGATCACATCTTCTATAATCTTCTTCAGCTGTCAGTTAAGAGACCAAAGTTATGACTTGTATAAACAGCTGTGTAACCTAAAGATTCCCGCTCCTATTAGCTTTTCTTCCTTACTAACTTGTACTTCCCCCAAACTTATGGAATCGCTTATGAAATTTATCAGACTCAATAACATAAAATTATAATATTGTATAGATATATTGTCAAAGCTCTCCCATGGTTAAGCAATACGTTATGTCAAATTAATTCTATATGTTTTACGTTTGTGTTTCGTTTCATGTAATAATATGTAAATATCTTTTGTGTCCTGTCCATGTTATCAATGTTTTGTGTTGTTTTGTTTCAGTGTTATTAATATCAATAAACAAGATCCACAATTGCTGTTAATTTTAAGTCAGTTTTATCAGAGCTCTAAGCAATACACACGAATCTCCAAAACTACTGTTATTGGCAGAATTGTCGACATCGGCAGTAGTCGCCATTTCATAGAAAAAAAAAAAAAAAAAAAAAAACAAAGGATCTGGGCTTACACATTGTCCTTTCTCTATTTTGCACACATTGGGCCTTTAAGAAATAACACTTAGTAAGGTAAAACGTGTATATTATACGACAATAGTTTTATATCAAAGGTGACAATAACAAACTGTTGCTAAGAAACACAGAGAATTATCAAAAAGAAGTTCAATGTAAATTGCGACCTTCTTAACATCCACTCTCCTGTTTTCTGCAACTGTTGTGCTATGCTGCATCAGATACAGAGGCTCCAGCTAATTTACAGAGATCTTGGAGCCGTGGCTTAAATAGTGGTTTTGTGAGGAAATCCGCTAGTTGAAGCTTCGTAGAAACTTTCTCTACAACCAACTCATTTTCCAGAACGCATTGTCTGATGAAAAAATGTCTCAGCTTAATATGCTTGGTTCTTTGATGCGTCTCGAATGGTGGATCATGAGCCAATCTTAATGCAGATTCACTATCCAGAAATAGCTGAGGGATTTTCCTTTCTATTCCAGTCTGCATAAAGCTAATTATTCGGGTTATCCAAATGACTTCCCTTGCAGCCTCACTAGCCGCGACAATTTCAGCCTCTGTAGACGATATTGCGACAGTCTGCTGTCGTTTGCTTTGCCATGCTATGGCACCGTTGGCATAAAGGCAAATCATGCCGCTGGTTGAGCGTCCAGTGGAGCAATCACCTCCATGGTCAGCGTCACTGTAGCACTTTATACCTTTTAGTGCAGTGGAAGGCTTATATACAATAGCGTAATTAACGGTGCCTTTAATATAGCGTAGGATTCGCTTGACTCTTACTACGTCTTCAGGTGTTGGATTATCAAGTTTTCGTGACACCATTCCGACAGCGAACGCAATGTCCGGTCTTGTGCCTACCATCAGGTAAGAGAGTGCTCCAACAGCTTGACGGTAAGGAAAAACATGGGCTTCATTGATGTCAGCGAGTGGCACAGCATCCTTTACAATTGGTGTTGCAGCTGCTTTGCAGTCCTGCATGCCAAATCGTTCTAATAATTGTTTTGCGTAACCTTTCTGATCAATTCTAATCGACCCATCTGCTTTCCGTTCTATTTCTATTCCAAGAAAATAGGTACATGGTTTTGTCGTTATTTTAAAACGTTGCTTCATCTCATTTAAAAACTTTTCCGTTTCTTCTAAACTTGTAGAGGCAATAAGACCGTCATCGACATATAAAGCTAGTATCAGCTTGTGTTTTCCCTGTTCTCGTTTGAACAAGCAGGGATCGCTGTCACTTTGATTGAAGCCAAGTTTTAGAATATGCTCAGTTATTGTGGTGTTCCAGCAACGCGGAGCTTGTTTTAGCCCATAGAGACTCCGAGTAAGCTTGCAAACCTTTCCATTATTGTCTGAGTATCCCTCAGGAGGTTTCATATAAATCTCTTCTTTTAATGTCCCGTACAAAAATGCGGTTGAGACATCGAACTGGGAAAGTGAAAGATTTTCCTGTGCAGCAATGCTGAGTACGGCTCTTATAGTGCTAGTCTTTGCAACTGGACTAAATGTCTCGTAGTAGTCTATACCTTTCTTCTGCGAGTAACCTTTGATAACAAGACGAGCTTTGTATTTATCAATAGATCCATCCGGGTTGGTTTTGAAACGATAGATCCATTTACATGGAATAGCTTTTCTTCCTTTGGGTAAGTCTACCATTTTCCATGTTTCATTTTCATTCAGTGAATTGATCTCATTGTCCATTGCTTTGCGCCATTCATCACGATCCATTGACATCATTGCTTCTTTGAATGTATTGGGTTCTACAAGGGGCCTGTCGCAAACCGAATTAACATTGAAACAAACGTTACAGACAAAATCTTTGTATCGAGCTGGAGGCTTTAGATTTGAGCGATCTCGCAACGTCATCCTGCCTTCGGCCTCAATTTCAGATTCAGACAGTGGTGAGTTAACACGCTGTTCTGTTGCTTGTCCATCTTTATCTGATTCTATTACGTCGTCCTCTTCTGGTTCGTTTGGTGGCGCATAAACATCATGCTCTACCTCTGCCTCTAATGAATTAGTTGCAGACAGTTGGTCTTCACCTGCAGATTCATCACAAGTAGACGATGGTTCAGTTAAATGTCTATCATCATTGGATGAACTCTGTTGGTTATTGCTTACGTCATCACAACTTTCGCATGAAGGCAATCCGAAATTAAAGAATTGGCTAATAGGCGTTTTATTCCCATTGCTGTTGCTTCTTAATGCATCAGCTTGTTTGGTCTCCAAATTTACCAAGGGTGTCTCATCAAAGATGACATCTCTCGATCGTATAAGCTTGAAACTATCGCTGTGCCATATACGATAGCCGTCATCATTGTCGTAGCCGATTAATATTCCCTTTTTCGCCTTTTTGTCCAATTTTTTTCTTCTTTGTTTGGGAACATGTGGATAACAGTATGATCCAATTATTCTGAAGTGACTTAGTCTAGGCTTTTTATGGTGCCATAGTTCATACGGTGATTTTTTATCAACACTGGTAACGCCTGTTCTGTTTAAAATATACACCGCTGTTGAAACCATTTCAGCCCATAATCCTGTAGGAATATTGGCATGTGCATGCATTAAACTTCGTGCCATTTCCACAACTGTCCTGTTTTCCCTTTCTGTAGGATTCTGCTGTGGAGTGTATGGCATCGTTAGCCGCTGCTTAATGCCTTCCTTCCTGAGAATCTCATGTACTTTGCCGTTGTCAAACTCGCCGCCATTGTCGCTTAGCAATACCTGCATTGTGATGCCGGCTGCTTTCACTTCAGACAGCATGAGCGACAGCTTCGCATGTACTTCAGCTTTCTCTCTCATAAAATAAACAAATCTGTACCTTGTATAGTCATCTTTGAACAAGACAAAATATCGAAACTTCGAAATGGAGTACGGGAAGGGGCCACAGACATCAGCGTATACCAATTCTCCAGCGTGTGTTGCTTTCTCTCTGGTTCCAAATTTCAGTCTGTGAGATTTACCATATATGCAACCTTCACATAGTTCATTGGTTACTTCCGCTTTAATGTTGAACTCCCTTTCAATCAACTTCTTCACATGTCTCTTATTTTGGTGTCCGAATCTTTCATGATATAGTTGTAACAGATTTGTAGTTGTACACAACTGGTTCACTTGCACAGTTGGTTTCAGACATCTCATTTTAAGTTTAAATAATCCTCCAAACTTTTCACGAGTGCCAATGACTTTTATTTGTCCATCTACTTTCAGAGTACATTTCAGTGTAGTGGATTCGAAAAAACTTTTATCCGATCTATCATGGGTGGCAAGGACTGAGTATAAGTTTCTGCTAATGTTGGGTACATACCATACATCTTTCAACAGAATCGGCTCTAATTTGCCGTTCACATCAGCCTCCGCAAGGATATTACCAGTGCCCAGGGCTTCTATACATTGGCCATTCGCGCCGGTCACTGTGTGCTGGCTTTTGAAGTAGGTAAAGCTTTGAAACAAATCTCCTCTATTGGTAACATGGCTGGTTGCTCCATTGTCAACGTACCAGTTTTCAACATCTTTAGTTTCGCCAAAACCTTCTGCCAAATGTAATGTCAGGACTGTCAGATTCATGTTCACAGTGTTTGATTCCTTAGGTGGTCTGCCATCCTGAATCCACTTTTTACAATTTCTGACCCTATGGCCCTTTTCTTTGCAATAATTGCACTTTAGCTCCTTAGTAAAATTCCTTTTCTTATTCTTCTCCATCTTTGCGTATAATGCTTCTGCAGCGCTTGTTTCTCCGTCTTTGAAAGTCTCATCATTCTGACGCAAAACTCTTTCATGTGCGCATAACTGACTAAACTTCGGCCGTTCAGAGAATGCGTTCCTGACACGTCGCGATTGAACTGACGCAGTAACTTTGTAATGGCGTTGCAGTTACGATAAAAATATTTTTGCTGGTTGTTTATCGTTTTAACTATTGATGAGCATTAAAACAACATTATTATATCAATAATTAATGAATGTTATAATGTTGTGTCAAACTGAGTGTCAAATAACTTGGTAAACAATATTTTTCTAAATCTACACTGCGCTATTACAAGGTTATGTCAGCGCTTTATATTTGTAGTGCTGTGCCAACAATAACAGTGAATAATAGTATCGTAATCTGTTCTTATCGATACAGTTATACTTTATAAAATAATACGTTTTGTTTTTCTTTTCAAGAATTTGAAAATAATGGACTTTAGAATAACTTTTATTAAATATAAAAATAAAAGTACATTAAATACAAAGTAGCATTTTTATATTTAGGTTGAAAATGGTAACCCCAAATGGCGTTATGGGCCGCCATTTTGTGACGCTGAAACAGTCGTCTGTTGTCGTTTCGTGCGCATAGACCACGTTCTTCAAGTGTTTGCGATCTGTTGTTATTTGACTTTGATTGTGTCTTATATTGCGTTCTTTTTACTTTTGGTGCATAATAATGCCTAAACGTGGACAAACATTGAAAACTGGAGCCCGTGAGTTAATTATCAAGCTGCAAGATTACTTTGAGCGGGAGCGGCAAAATGGCGGACCCCTGGTTCCTGTCGAAAAAGTACAAGAACGCGTCTCTCAGGCGCTTGGAGTTAGCAAACGAACGATTACAAATATTAATAAAGAAAAGTTCGGCTCTACTGGCATGGAAGATAATATTTTACGTACTCCGAAGAAGAAACGTAGAACTAAACCCGTGACAGATATTGATACCTTTGACGCCGATGCAATCAGAAATCATATATATGGTTACTATTCCAGAAATGAATATCTCAACAGGATGAAGCTTTTGGCGTCGTTAAGAGAAGCTGGACTGTTTAGCGGGGGTAAAACTGCTTTAACGAAAATCTTAAAAGATATTGGTTTTTCGTATAAAAAAACAGACAAAAGAAAAATTTTATTAGAACGATACGACATCATTTTGAAACGGATAAGTTTCTTGAGAGAAGCAAAAAAAATTGATAACTGGGATAATGTCGTGTTCATTGACGAGACATGGCTAAACGCCAATCACACGGTTTCCCGTTCTTGGACGGATGATACACAAGCGTCGACGTCGAAAGTACCAATGGGTAAGGGGGCTCGTCTGATAATATGCCACGCAGGTACTGCAAAATACGGCTTTGTGGAGAACGCTTTACTGGCATTTCAATCAAAAACCACAAATGACTACCACGAGGAAATTAATGCCAGTACATTTAAAGAGTGGTTCCAGAACGTGCTTTTGCCCAGCCTACCAGAGCCTTCTGTAATATTGATGGATAATGCCTCCTATCACTCGTTTCAAATACAGAAACCACCTACCCAAGCTAATAAAAAAGAAGAAATGGTTGCTTGGTTACAAGCAAAAGGCATTGACGCAAATATGCAGATGCTAAAAGCAGAGCTAATTAAGTTAGTGAAAGAAAATAAAGCGGCAAATGTGCGATACGAAATCGATGAAATGGCTTTGGAGTACGGTCATCGCGTTCTAAGAATTCCACCGTATCATTGCCAATATAACGCGATTGAGCTAATCTGGGCTCAAATAAAAGGTTACGCCGCCCGCCACAATACTTCCCCGCCATTCAGCACGAAAAAGATGATGACCCTGTTAAAAGAAGCCTGCGGGAAAGTCACAAGAGATGACTGGGCAAAGGTTGTCGAAAAGACTAAAAACCTGATTATGGAACATTTTGACCGAGATATCAGGATTGATTCTGTAATTGATAATAATATAATTATACATGTAGGCGAAGATGATGATGAAGACACCACCTCCTCAAGCGAATCGGAGTCTGATTAATATTCTGTACGCACATTTAGTTCAATGTACTTTATTCCATAGAAATACAGATTGTAACTTTGTAAAAAATAATAAATAAAACAATTTTATTATATTAATATTCCCTTTTATTGTTTCCACGTAAAGAACTAAAATATAAATTTTAAATGATTCCGCCAATTTAAAACGGTCTAAATCTAATCATAAAAATAACGCGGCGGTTCATTTTGGAGTAACGGTAACGAACTCGGTATAATGTTGTGTCCATCACTAGTCGTGACTAACTGATAAGTGTCAGGAACGCATTCTCTGAACGGCCGGATAATAGTTAGGTTTTCAATTGAACGTTCCTTTTTAGAAATCAACAGCCAACTAGACTTAAATCCAAGATATTCTGAGGGTAAAGTGTCTAGAATTTTGCATATTAAAAGGATATCTGGTAATTTTGCTTCGCTTTGTAGCTCTAAACACAAATCACTCCAAATATTCTTTAAAATTGACACATGAGTTATAATGTCGTGATCTTTGTCCTTTTGATAGCTGAAGAATTTTAGGCATAAGTCGTATGTTTTATCTACACAACAGCCTCCATAAATACGCTCTAATTCATTCCACAGTTCTTTTGCAGATTCAAAACGCAAAAATTGTTGTAAGATATTATCGGACATATTTGTCGTAAGTAATATTAAAATTGCACTGTTCAATGTTTCAAAACTTTGAAGATCTTTTACAAAATCAGCCTTTTCTGTAGCTGTAGCTGTTGGCGCCATGGTTGGTTTGGTTTTCTTACCATCAAGAATTTCCAGACATCAAATAGTGCTCAAGGCAATGCTCAAGGCAATGCCGGGGCATTGCCTTGAGCACTATTTGAATTTTATATCTCCAAATTTTATAATTTTTAGGATCTAAGTTTCCTATTTGAACTTTTGCAGCACTTACTATTGCTTTTTCCATGATATCTGCTACCACTTTAAGAAATAACACAATTAGTAAGGTAAAACGTGTATATTTGTGAAAATTAAAATTAAAAAAATTATTATTAAAATTGGTAATAATAATAATTTAATAATAATTAAATTATCTGGCTATTTGTCTTTGTACTGAAACTAGAAGCATAGACGTTAGCACCACCTTCTGAAAGTTATCAAGAGATGCAGCAGCTGTAGAAGAATGCCGGCAGATACCTACTAGAAAGACCAATTCAAAAAAGAGCTATCGGGCGATTGAGAACGTGGTCCCAACCACTCTTGCTGTCCCAAACGTTTGAAAATCCAACATGTCAAGACATCCATCATGTAAGACTAACATTGATAATACATATTTTTAGGGAAGAATAACATTTTTTATTCATCGAAGGTGGCTTAAATGCAAAGTGACTATGTCTTTTGGCTAATAAAAACTATGGTATTCCCATTTTAATGAAAAGTAGATCATACTAAATTGTTTTAATTTACTTGTAGCACTTAAAAAGTGGTCGATATCTTACACTTGGCCAAGATAGCTTTCAGCACCGACGAATTAGGAACCTCTTTCTTTAAAAAATATTGGTATCATTTACCAAAAAGATATGGGTATTAATTTAACAATAAAGGCACGGCAGGCTTAGGGCGGATTACCTAAACGTTGTCAATCGTGTCTAAACTCAATAACTGTCAAGTCAAATGTACGAAACAAAACTTAAAAGCCTCTGGTCCGAGCCGGAAAATTTTGTATTGAACTACAAAAGAAAAGTCGAATGAGTTATATTATTTCTGAACTGATATTTAAAATGTCAAGTTGTCAATCGTTATCAGTTTTCCATTTTCCTCAGTTTGTAATAAAATCATTGAAAATTCTTTTAAAACAGTAAATTAGTGCGTTATAAAAAATAATTGTTACAGTTTACAATTGTAAAGAATTGAATTCATAAAGTGTATTTAATATTGGTGTTATTTTACATTTCCGCCCGTTTATAAATTTAGAGAGCACTGTAATGGAGTTTTTTTGTAAATGTAGATGAATAAAATAAATGAATAGTGTATTCAGTGTGAAAATGGAGGCCAGCAATGACTCTTTGTCGGGTAAGTAAGGTGCAATACGTCTATAACGCCATAGAAATGTCGTAAGTGAATTCACATATTGTGGTGTTATTTAGTGCTTCCCCCGCCTTTGACTGGATCACCAGCTGTTTTACTAACTCCAGGAAGAACGAGGAACATTGCTCAGGACATGGAAGCGCTCAGGCTGTCACGGCAAGACAACCCTTACTTACAGGTACGAACTTATATAATAAAAAAAATCGTAAAAAAAAAACTTGCGTCTTTATGCGGAAGGTATGATAATTTTATTCATTTCCCGCTTTAACTTGTAAGGAAATCGGAACAATGACTGTATGTAATTATTTTAAAAACATTTTTATTGTTTATGTTTTTTTATGTAAGCTGAAAAGTTTATATGTAGTATTTTTTTACCATATGGTAGTGAAATAAATAATATTTATCAATGATATAAATACAAATTTGGTAAATGATAATTCACTTTAGATATTTTGTATGTTATGTACTGGCCTACAAAAGTGTTCCTATATATAGTAATAAGTTATGACATGACAATTAAGTTTTTAAAATAAATTGTAATGTAATAAAGTCTGTTGTTCTGATTTATTTATTGAGCCAAGAACAAAAATTTGCTTGACTCTACCTTGCTAACTGTAACTATAATATTTTTTAATTTTCTTTAATTTGAGTATTGTACAATTGCTTACTCATAGGAACGGATATAATAATTGTTTTCACTTTTATTTAATAAAAATCTGTACAAAATAATGTTATTTAACAACATTAAAACAAATCCACTACTTTACGTAGATTATTTGGTTTTATTTTTATAAAACTTCTGTTATTTCTGTAACACAATACACTTTTCTATTTATATTTTATTTTTGTTCTAAAATAACTTATTGATATCATTATTAAGTTTAAGAGAGACTAATGGACTTAGCTTTCAAAATGTTTTTTACTTATACAATTTTGTTACATTATTGTTTTTTTTTTGTAAGTATGTAAGTGCATAATAGGTTTTAATTATTTTGTAACACATTATTAAAGTTTCTTGATATATTTTATTACGAACTAGCAAAGCTTTTAATTGCTGTTATTGTTAAATATTATGTATTTTGTAATGGTCATATGTATTATGTTATTTTATACTGTTTTATAGCAAGTGATGGCGAGTAGAGAGAGTTTAATAGAGAGTCATCACGAGGAATGTGAATCTGATGACACTATACTAATGTCACAGGTAAGTGTTTAAGTTAATGAATAGAAAGTGCACATTAATTATAATACCCCTTACTCATAAACGCCTCTTAAATTTTAGTCAATTGATTAGCTTAAATTCTTATGATTTTGTTTGCCTTAAGGTTGATTTGCTGAAAAAAATCTCGCTAAACAGTGATTAAATTTAAGAGGCGTTTATGAGTAAGGGGGAATATTTCTAATATCTAATGCATGCTTTGCCGATTGTTACATGTTAATGAAATATAGTTATAATTTAAAATAGAGCTAGACTGTTAGGATACCGATTTTATCAGTCAGAATAGAAATAGAATATTTGTTTTTACAAAAAGTCTAAGTTCAATCGATTTTTTAATGATTATGCTAATTTATGAATCCCTCTTAATTTTAGAGTCTATTCTAAATTTGTCTGTGTCTCATAGGGAATGTTGTTACCAATCATACAAAATAATGGTTTTTATAAAAGCTTAAACCGTTCTTATTCTTATATTCTTATTAAGACTTCTTTTAAAAGGGTAGTATAACAAAGTTGGTTTTCCTAACAATGAATATGGAATTAAAATGTAAAAAGATAGCAGAAAGGTCACTTGTCTTAGTAAATTTTTTTTTTTTGTTTTGAGTACTTATATGGGGCGACATGTTTACAAAGTGAACAAGGCCTTTTTTATTCAATAAAGTACTTATATGTGAATATTTTGTAAAGATAATAAGAGACTGTCTTCATTATAAAACATATATTTTTATTATTTATTAATTAGTCATTTGATACTAAAAAGGTATGTTCTAGGTATTAACTTAGTATTGGTATTATCTCTGTAAAAAACACGATGCAATTTTGATGTATTTTGAAATGGAATGACATGAGATTCTGACTTTTAATAAAATATCAATATTGCAAATATGATTTATGTATTGCCCATTAAATTAAAATCATAAATGTCTTATGCTTCGAAATGATGTAATTGTTGCCTTTCTGCCCGTGTGAAAACTGACTAAAAATACAGGATGTCATTAGGCCATTTCTTGCATAAGGTTTTGTAAAAGGGAATATTCCCATATACCTTTTTTATCTTAAAAATCTAATATCTTTAGCAAAGAAGGAACCATGACAATCTGGCTACCCCCCTAAGGCGGTAACAACAAGTGTTTCAATATCATCATCATAACAGCCCATTAATGTCCCACTGCAGGGACAGGCCTCCTCCTGTGACGGAGAAATACTTGGCCTATTAGTAGGCCAAATGGATCTTTTTATTACGTTAAGATAATTTTCACGAATAGTCCTTTAGTCGGTTTTTACGACACCCATGGGATGAGATGGGGTGGTGACATATTGTTTTCTTATTCAAGTGTTTGCTTCTTACATATAGAATGGATGTGCCTTCTCTTTTAAAAAATTATATGATTTTATATTTTCTTTATTTCAGTAAATTAATAAACCTTTATTCACTTACAGGAATTTGGTAGTACAGCGCTAGACTTTATAGAAGATGACCCTATGACGTTGAAAGAAGTACATGAACATATGATAAGGTCTCCTCCTCCTACAAGTTGCTGGCCACATGGTAAAAATATAATTATTTTAATACATACATTTAAATAAAAATAAAAACATAACACATACATCCGTACGTCAGCCTCATACATCCACTGCTGGACATGGACCTCCTCCAAATATCTCCACCTTGATCCTTGTGTTACCCCACATAACACTTATACATACATAATTAATTATATACAGTTCGCGTAATCTTACTAGGACGGCCTGAAGTTAGGTTTCAAAGAACTTCGCGCATGTATAAGAACGCTCCACGTCATTACAAAACTGGCACCTGCGCAGACATTTGCAACAACTTCAAGCCGGCAAAGTTAAATTGCGCGTACGTGTACTTGTATACTCAAAAACGAAATGGCTTTATCAGTTTTGACAAAAAATTCTATCATAATTCAAATTCATTAAGATCGTTATTTAATGTTGATATGTCAAAGTAGCGTCATGCTTTAGCTGATGTTTTGTTGTGCGAAATTGAACCTAATAGTTTATGACATGCAACTAACATTAACTCTAGAGGTGATAAAGCCATTTAGTTCTCGACTATACATAATACACATTATTATGATGCAGACTAACATTTTTTATATTAAACATAATGCTTTATTATATTTTACTATTAAACAAGAATTAGTATAGGTGACTGTATTAAAATAAAATAAAATAATTAGCGTTTTAGCCAAAAAACGCCCACTGCTGGACTAAGAAATCTAAGCTACTCTTATACATCAATATACCCCCTTACTCATAAACGCCTCTTTAATTTTAGTCAATTGATTAGCTTAAATTCTTATGGTTTTGTTTGGTATAAGGTTGGTTTTGCTAATAAAAATCTTGTTAAACAGTGATTAAATTTAAGAGGTGTTTATGAATAAGGGGATAGTCTCATACATCCTAGCATTCTACTCAACTACTTCGTTTTTAAGTCCGAGACAATAATTTATTTTTCATTCTTACATTCATGATCCAATAAAAGTCGTTATGCGTAAACAGATTTATATTGAAATCTGATAAACAGTCCACAATGATCGGAAGTCAAGTAGTGCGTTAAGATTTGATGTGATCATGATAAGTAGTCGTAATATTAAGTCTCTTTAGCAAGAGTTTACCTGCATGTCAATTCTCGTACCTTAAAATCGTTAAAAATTCGGTTAAGTTAACTTTTACTTGTCAAATTGTCTTACCTATTGTGTGACAATTTGACAACTAAAAGTTAACTTAAACGAATTTTAACGTTTTTAAGGTACCAGAATTGACATGCTGGTTTACTTAATCTACCTCTAAGAACTAGTGTGCAAATGCTTAAGTGGAAGGTACTTAGTAAAATTACAGGGCTAACATAACAGCTTGTGTCAATGGTAAATAGTAGTTTAGTTTTGGCTTGGCATTGCTGACGTACAAAGGCGACATACAGTTACTGTATACCATCAAATGGGTCGCTTGATCTTGTGCCAATCTAACACTATAAAACAATTTTGATAAATCACAGAATTTTTCGTAAGCTGGGAATAAAAGTTTAAACTGTATGAAACCTTATAAAATACAAAAGTATAGGTATACTTACTAATTACAAAGATACTCATGTTATTGTATTTGGAAGACTAAAACGTGTAGTTGTAAATAATGCTTGTTGTTAACTAAGCATTATTTTAGCTAAATTATGTTAAATTTAAATTCAACATAGGATTAATAAGTTATTATTTGTTACAAAATACCTACTCTTACTCTCTTCTTGTGTCATTAATACATTACCAGTTTTGAAAACTTCCATCTTTTTTACTACACTATGTCAACAGTTTATTTAATTATCATAGACAGCACAGGTGGACGTGGTTTTCGTAGCGAAAGACTTATCATATGTCATTTCTACTATTTACATTTACTATTATTGAAATACTGTTTCTTACATATACATTTTTTTAAATATACATATACGACTTCTAGGCAAAGAAGTGACTCATCGGCAAAGTCGTGACATTTTGGCAAAGATGTGTATGATATGATCAAACATAAGTATAACCTTACATGGCTTACAATTAAAGATTCCCTGCTTACTAAGAAGCTCCTTAAAAAATCTAAAATGCCTATTGCTTTTAATTAACAAAAATATTAATATAATTAACTTTTCACGCTTTAAGATACATTGTCGTACCGTGCGTCGAGCGCTTTCGACTTCGTAGCAGAAAGTCCTGTTTCGTTCAGCGCGTACTCGGTCAATTCACAGGAAAAGGTGCCTAACTAACTTATAATAATTATGCTTTTATTTATTTGTTTTGCACTGCTTGCTTTTCATGCACGGTTTTAATATGGTTTTGGTAAGGTTAAGTCTTTTACACAGTTTTAGTAGACGAGTAGTAGTACCTACTCGTCTACTATTCTCTTACTATAGGAGTAATCCTCCTCTAGTAACGAAAGGAAATATTAATATCCCTTTGGGAAAGGGCTGCCATGCTAGACAGACGGATTGGGATATAGTTTTATGTGAGATTCTCCTTCATTTGTCTTTGTAGAGATAGTGTTAGCAAAGTTTTCATGAGTCGGCTTTTACGACAAACGTGGGATGGTTGTCATCATCACCATAACAGCCCATTAATGTCCCACTGCAGGGACGGGCCTCCTCCCGTGACGGAGGAGTAATTGGCCTATTAATACCACGCTGGCCAGACGGATTGGTATAGGGTTTAATTTCAAGTTTAGGGATGGTTGTGATACCATGTAATTTGACTAAATGATGAATGTAGATACCTCTTGTATAAACTTCAATTGTAAAACAGGTATCATTTGCAGGCTAGATTATCTCATAACCTTTCGACTTCCATTATTGTAGATGGGTCAGAGGTTTGTTCCTTAAATATCCCACTACCAACTTAGCCTACAAAAACCAGCTGTATTTTTTTTTCTTATTTTAAGATATATTTTTAAGTATGTAGAACGTGTTTCTTTTTTCAAAATTCATGTACAGTCACGAGCAATAATATGTACACATTTTCACATTTTGTAAAACAGTTATCTAAAGTTCTGCTAATCCAAAATTGAATATTCGAAGATTAGTTCAAAACTGTACGGAACCTCTTCTAAATTACGAAACAATTTTGGTATTCTAATGTCTAGATAAACGTGCAGAAAGTTTAGAAAATTTGACAATGTGTACATATTATTGCTCGTGACTGTACCTGTATTCTTATAAAATAGTATAACCTCTCTGTTTTTTTAAATAACCCTTAACAATTCCAGGAGTTACTTAGCACCCGTTCACCACGACGTGGTACAAGATGCCAAGATGAGTTAAGAAACAACAACAGTGTAGCACGACCTAGGTCCTCGCGATCTGCCTCGCCGAGGTCACACGACCTGTCCTTGTGTGGACGACCTTTGTCTCTACCAGGTAGTTATAGTTCCGTTGGTTAGTACTTATAGTACGAGCTCTGCTTAGTTTAGGAATAGATGGCGTTGTGTGAGCAGTGATTTAACCATAGGTACGTGATTAAATTTGGCAATATAAAATATTTTGTATAATATCATTAAAACATTTCATTTAAAGTGTTGGCCAAGAAAAAAGTAAACTTGTAAGGCCCTGCGCAGACGACAGACTATCCGTGACGCACTTTTTAGTCTGTGAAAATAGAACCTATGCAATTATAACCAGTAACGCACAGGACGCTCAAAAAGTCCGGCGCACAAAAAATCCGTGTAATTCGGGCAAACAGCACCGCGCCGCTCCGTACAGAAAGTGTGTGAAAAGAAATGAACGTTTGCTTCAACGCGCGCTAACGCAGACGGCGCACACTTTAGTCGGCAATCTGCATTTGCATGACATGTTTCTGTCCCTACAGCTCTGCCGACAAAATGATCTAAGATGTACGTCGTGTGCGTTGAGTCTGTGAATAATCCGCGACCGACATTTTGCGCGCCATGCAGACTTTTTGTGCGCCGCAGACTCGATCGCACAAAAAGTGTGCCGTCTGCGTAGGGCCTTAAGGATAAGAATAAATATATTTATTTAATTTATTCACGAATACTAATATTTATTTATTTTTATTCACGAATACTAATATAAGGTGGCCATATTTGGAGAAGGCCTATGTCTAGCAGTGGACGTCGATTGGCTAATATGATGATGTTGACTAGATGGAGAGTACCATGCCACGGAGGACTTTTTGAGTTTTGCTTCTGCACCAATAATAAGATCCTAATCTCCCTTTTTACGACACTCACAGCCGAAATGAATGGAGACTTTTCGTATTCTTACTACCTAAATTTTGAGGAAGAAAAAATATTTTTTACTGTAACGTTTTCAGGCGAGAGTCACCTACGCAACGCGCTCGGCAAGAAACACAGTCAACCCAACGAGAAAAGCGAGCGGTCTGAGCGGTTCTCTTTATTGCAACACCCGCGCCGACAGCACAACCGCCGCGGGGATGACAGCGAACAACTCGTGCGGTATAGCGACCACTGAGTGTGAGTGAATGAATGTGAGTCATTGTGAGTGAGTTGTGTTCACTGAGTGTGAGTTAGGTGACCTTGATCTTTGACCTATTCGCGTTCAAATTGAAATCCCTTTATAGATAATGCTACAATAAGTTTAATAATAACTTATGGTCACTATGGCATGGGTATAAATATAAAAATGGTAAACGTGAATTATATTCTACTGAAATTAAAACTAAAATCCATAGTCTTTAGTCAAAATGCATAATTATCAACCTGTCAAAATGGAGTTACAAACAAATAGCCGTCATTATTTATTTAATTGTTATTATCTATTACTAGCGTTTGAAAACAAATTATATGAATAAAAATTGTTACTCAATTTTGACAGGTTAATGAAGGTTATGACTAACTTAATTTACGTTTTTACTAACTTGAACTAAGAGTAACCAAATACGTGACAGAAAATTAAGTGGTAAATTTATCGAATCTCTTAATTTTAATACTCAAAGGTGTCGTTTTTAAATACTCAAAAAAGATTATAGGGAGTAATTTTATGTTAAGGTACCATGTTCAAGATCAAGGATACCAACCAAAATATGGCCCAAAATTATGATTAAATGTGAATATTAAGGAATTGAATTAAAAAGTGGAAGTGGCGGTACGAATAAGTGATACTTTGTCTCTTTCTAAGTTACGAATGCCGAAATGTGCCCGATGTGATGTGGTAATAATATTATAATATCCTTAATTAATCTTTAAAGATGCCGTTCTAAATAGTAACGCTTTAATAAATGAATAAAAGAATATTGTCTATTTGCACATAGACAAACACATTACAAAAAATGATTTGACGTGATTCACTGGCAAAGATGTGACCCATCGGCAAAGATGACATGACTTCTAGGCAAATACGCGACTCGTGGGCAAAGTTGTGACACTTCCTCGTGACTTATTGGCAAAGACGTGACATATCGGCAAAAAGTAAGTCCATGTGCAAATAGATTAAAAAACTACAAAAAAAACAAACACTGGCACTGTTTACTATTGATATACTTAAATAGTAATGCACTGAATAAAGAATTAGACAAAAATAGCCATCTTCCATTTATAGAAATAAAATAGACAAGGTAAATTAGCTTCCACTTGAGGTTTAGAATATTTAGAATAGCTTGAGACTACCTCAATTTTAAAAGCTGTACACCTAAAGTGTAACTTATATATTAGCAAAATAACATTTTCATACTTATCATCTATACATTCGTCACATTAGATTTTGGGCAAAAAAAATATACTTTTATTATGCCTATATATTAAATGTTGTTTGAAATGCGCTACTAATTTGTATATATTGAAAAAGAAAACCTTTTCCAAAAAAACTAGTCAAATTATTTGAAAAAGAAAGTTTTCGATTATTATCTGTCCTGAACTAGCTAAAATGCATAGTACTATTTTATACGGGTTTTACTCGCGGTATATACCTACTAATTAGCCTAGATACTAGTAAGATAAATACCTAGTCGGCCGAAACGTCGGAGAAAAACCTAGGTATTTATCTTACTAGTATCTAGGCTAATAGTATATACCGCGAGTAAGACAAGACCCGTAAAAATATATATATAGTACTATGTATACAAATCGCGATAGTTTAAAATCTATTAGCTAAAATGCGTTTTTCTTTTCAGTTTAAATTTAGTATTTTGAGATGCTATCATATGCCAAGCTTTATAGCGATAGTTAGGTTGTTTCTATAGCTAATCATTGCCACATTTTGTCGCCTAAAGTTGCCACATTAGAAAAAAAACTTTGACAAAATGCTCACTCTAATTTAATTAAATTCAATGATTTACCAAAGGAGTTTGTATTAGTCATTTAGAAATTAAATAATATTAAAATTGTTAAATAAGCTTTATAAGATAAATAATATATAGATAAATAGGTGACGAGAAAAATATTTATTTTGTGTTTTAATTTATTGAAATTGCGGCTGTTATGTGTCTTTGTGTAAAGAAGCAAAATGGCTTTCTAATACCAAGCTGACTAGTACGGATTTATGTCGTAAATTTTCCCTTTTTGTTTCGTAGATTAAATAATATTATGGGAACATCCTTAAATTTTTAATCGGAATAATAATTGTAATCAGGAGAATGGGACCGCAATTTTCTTAACCAATAAAAACATGGTGTTTATTATTTATTTAATTAATGAAAATGTAATAAAAAAATTGATTTTTTTTATTAATTTCTATTTTAAATATACCTATATGTAACTGTTTTAAATTAATTATTGGGAAATAAATAGTTTTTATTTATTGAGTTACCGAATTTTAATAGTAGTTCAAAATATAACCCACCACTAAATATTTAGCTTAATTATTTAACTGTACAGTCAGCAACGAAAGTTTAATAAAAATTAAACATCCATAAATAAATTAACTTAAATAACTTTAGTTTATGTTGCTGTCTGTACCTAAGTGTATGTTTAATGTTTTTCTTTGAACCATTTATTTGTAATATAGTGTTAATATTATTTAAATATTTGATTGTAAAATATATTAAATGTATGATATAATGTTAATCAACAATTTTGTCCTGTAGCGTTATTATCTTTGATGACAAATTCGCAAAGTTACGCTACAATACGTCAGAAGTTGACATGCGATTTTGTCAATTAGAAATACTTTTTACTTGTTTATTATGCCTAATGACCCCATATACAAAATAATAGGTCTTTACCTATGAAATTGCCATTTTTTTTCGCCGCAGTCTTTAGCCTCTATTTTCTTATAAAACATAGATTGCTTGTATTATTTTTGTAATTTGGTAAATACAGGACATTACCAACAACTAACAAAAGATAATTAAGAAAAATAATTAATATTTGTATTGGAAATAAGCCTGTAAGTATGGGTGGAATTTAAACCAGCGGATTTTACCATTTAAACAAATGTAACTTCTTCCCTTATATTTTTTTTCTTATGATTAAAACGCGAAAAGCTAGCTAAGATATGCCCTATTACTTGTACCAAATTTCATTCTATTAAGTTTAATAATTCGGTATGTAAAGTAAAAGTTTACCTATGTCGAATCCAAAACCATTTAGAGATTTTAGATCGATAAGTAATAAAATCATATTTTTAGCGCAAAAAAACGCAAGATTGTGTTTATTTTTACAATTATTACATTAACTACATACTTTGTTTTTCATTTGACGTCTAAATGACATCATGTCGCCCGGCTCAACAGAAGTTTGTTTCTCCTTTCATTGCTCAATAACTAAAACAACTAATTTGAGCATTTTTGCCCTCCCACCTATAGCCCATCTGCAGTAAACAGCCAAAGTAAGCAATTCGACCGCATCTATGACGTCATAAATGCGGTCGAATTGCTTACTTTGGCTGTTTACTACAAATAAACTATAAGTAGGAAAGCAAAATTACTCAAATTAGTTGTTTATAATTGATAAACCTTTAAAATAAAAATATAAAAAAAATACCAAAAAAAATCTTTATATACCGAATTATTGAAAAAACTAAGAAAACGTTAGTATGAAAAATCAAACTTCGTATAAAATCTCCATACAAAACGGCAATTTTATAGGTACAGACCTATTATGTCTCCAACTCTAACTTAAATTACTGCTGCATACATACCTATTTATTTATTGTCCGCTCTGTTGGAGTCTGTAGTTTAATAAAGTTTCAGATTTTTTAATATTTTATCAACATTAAAATTAAATAAAAAATGCGATTAATTACACACTATGTCGATTAGCAAAACGTTAAAATAAGTTTATATGTTATAATAATAATTATTAATCGTTCATTGTTTATTGTATTTAAAGTTTATAAACGAAAATTTTAGCAAAAATTGGAATTAAAAATTTCTTTGTTAAAGATTAATTTAAAATATGGCATACCACATTAATTCTTCTATATTAAAGGAACGTGTTTCAAAATAAAAGAAACACATTTTTATGACGGTTTGTTTAGTAAACATGTATTTTATCTGTAAAAAGTTTAACATAAACTTTCATATAATTGTGAAAATAAATATGTATTTGAAATAATAGATTTTAAACTATCGCGATTTGTATACATAATACTATTTTATATTGAGGGTAGATTCTATTCCCCGCACTTCACAAGGACGACGCTCCGCTGACACCAGTCCCTCCGCGACCACGGCCCTTGCAAGTCGGCCGATACGTCTGAAAAAAAACCTAGGTATTTATCTAACTAGTATTTAGACTATAGTATACAGGGTGTCCCAAAACTCGACGTTAACCCGAAACCAGGTGATAAGGCAAGTCACGCTGGTTATCAGAAAAATATAAAAAAAATGCCAAGTTGTATGGTTGTAAAGTTATAGGCATTTGAAAAAAAACGCCAAAATCCACACCCTGTGACAGTCTTTTCACT